>OY804576.1:108884714-110293381 GCA_963680875.1 Bathymodiolus brooksi
TTTTTGCACCTTGACAATTATTTATCTTCTTAAACTTATCTGGCTCTTTTGGCCACGTCAGTTTTTGACATCAATTTGGTTCTGTTGTCACATCGTTGTGTGTCTGCTTTGTCAATTACCTTTAAATCTTTTTTTTTCTATTTTTCTGATATGACTAAACTATTTTAAAGCCAAAATTTGCTGGAAATTTCTTGTGTTCCCTACACGTAAAAATATCTGTATTGATTACATGTATATGGTTAGCATGCCACAATATAGCTGAAATACCGCTAAAGTTGGCATTAAACACCAATCAATCAATCAATCAATGTTTAGCCACATAATTTAGCATAAGGTAATATATATATATAAATTTCTTCTCAGAAAATACAGATAAAGTTGATCCCAAACTATATATGTATCATGATTAAATGATTCTTTAGAAAGTTTTTTATGTGGATCTGAAGATAACTCAGGTGGGCCTTTGGAATGAATATTCATTTGCCGATAACTCAAGAGTAAAAATAATTTTGAAAAAGGCAATGATAAATTACAGAAAATATTGTACAGTTTGAAACATGTTAATTTCTAAAGATAACAATAACGAAAATCACTACTATAACAAATAAAAAAAGAACACACAGACAGCCAGACATAAAATTCTAAAACAAACTTTTTTTTTACTCTATTAGCAAAAAGTCTATAGTGATTATAGATTGGAATGCAATTTAAGAAATGTTAGTTTATTAAAACACTTTATCGTGGAGCATTATACTGTTTTATTGTATAGTTGCGATCGTCTGCTTTCCTAGTTAAAACCTTTTTTCCCAATTAATGATTTTTTTTTTTTTTTATTGAAATTTGTTAAATTAATAGTACAGAATTGTATTGTGAAGAAGACATCTTTTAGACATCAATTCAATTATTGTCAGATCCATTAAATGAAATGCCATCAAATATAGTATGTTTGTTAAGATGCTGTTACCACAACAAATTGACAGGAACTTCTCACACTTCATTCAAATTAGTCGATTTTAAGATCGACTGATAACCAAAATGTGATTTCCTATAGAGTTAATAAAATGGATGGGAATTTTGAGTTTAATAGCATTAATTTGTATGCACAATTTTCAGAACATGAAAAGTTACTCTTGTAGTATGGTACAATGAATAATATCTTAGTCATAAAATCATCATTGTTCATGATTTTTTTTTTGATTTTTTTTTAAAGTTCACAACTTTTACAATACCGTCTAGCATTCAACCAATTTAGACATTATATTTGATGGTGTTGATTTGTATATTAAGATAACACTCAGAGAAAACAGTAAATCAACTACTTTTTTTTTATTTATAGAAAACCATTTGTAATTAAAAATAATAATTTCTGAAGTATTTTATGATAAATCCATGGGTTGTTTTTAGTACAGAATATTTTACAATACATGCACTGCATTAGCATATTTTTGTACTTGAAGTAATTATGACATTGTGTAATAAAATGCCAGCCAAAAATATCACACTCGGAACAGAGGCAAAATCGATACCCCTAACACACATACGGTATATGACCGCTCACTTACCTGGCTTGGTACAGGTAATGAATTTATTTGTCACTGATAATTTCTCAAATTGTTTTAGCCATCCTTCAAAAATGCTCTTTTTTTTTTGTTGTAAGCAGACTTTAAAGTGTTTTTTTTTCTCTCAAATATTTGAAAAAAGCTTTCATTTAATATACAAATCTTGCTAAGATTATTTTTAAAAATTCTTTCAAATTCATTATGATCACTAGTATATTTAAGTTGGACAGTTTTGATTGGTCGGTAGTGTTACAGTGAATCAAAAATATTTTATTTATCGCCTTGTGTTTTAAAAAAATTAAAATGAACAGTTTCAAAAAAGTTTTTCCTTTGATTCTTGGACAGACTTTGAAAGTATTTTTTTTTATTGTGGATAAAGTTTTATATTTACAAATGTGCCTGGACCAAGCCATGAATGTGAGCAGTCATATATAAATCTGTTAGGGGTATCTAATTTTGCCTCTGTTTCTATGGTTTTTCTTTTAGATTTTTGAACTGGTCCAACGGTGTGGTATTTTTTGTTTTTTTTTGTTTTATTATTTTCCTTGGTTGGTGATCACCAATAATTGGAGCTGTAATCATGTAATCATGTAATCAGTAATCAATGGTTTTATGATAAGATATATATATATATATATATATATATATACAAAAAACTCTAGATTAATTTCCGAACGTTGCAGACTTGCGGCCTTCCTCAGCGGAAGTTTATTACATATATATGAAAAACAAACAACATGACGTTACAATGGAGATAAAAGAGTTTATGACGTTTATTTCGTGGAATTTTGTTTATGAAAAGTCAATGCCAATCCAATTTTATGTTTAGGCCAAATGGCTCAAAAGTTTAAGCTTAAAATGTCGATCCAATTTTATGCTTAGGCCTAACGGCTCAAAAGTTTAAACTTAAAACTTTTGAGCCGTTAGGCCTAAACATAAAATTGGATCGACATTGACTTTTCATAAACAAAATTCCGCGAAATCAACGTCATAAACTCTTTTGTCATAAACTCTTTTATCTCCATTGTAACGTCATGTTGTTTGTTTTTCATATATATGTAATAAACTTCCACTGAGGAAGGCCGCAACATTCGGAAATTAATCTAGAGTTTTTTGTGTAAATTATTTAGAGAGTGGATGTAGTCGAGTGGTCTAGGGCGCTGGACGTAAGGCTAAGCGAATGGTGCTGCAGTGTAACAATGGTGTGGGTTCAAATCCCGTCGAGGGAAGAACAAAAATTTGACAGCTCTAAAATCTAATTCTAACACTGTTTGGTTTAATTTTCAGACGTATATAATATTTAGTATTAACCTAGTATCCTTTAAAGTAACTTTGAGATCCAGTGGGACAGATATATTGTATGGTTGTCACTTGCTTCTAGACGTTTGTATAATATACTTTATTTCCTGTGACTGTATAGTGAATAATTCTTCATTATCCTATCCAATATATTAAAAATTGCTGAGTTAGATTGCTGTCAAATTATAATATTAAGTATATATGTACCATCTACACACGCTTATACACATGTCTTACGCCTATCCCTAGATTTGCCTTACGAGACAAGGTAACACTACGACTATTGAAGCTCCTTTTTTAGGGAGTGGATGTAGTCGAGTGGTCTAGGGCGCTGGACGTAAGGCTAAGCGAATGGTGCTGCAGTGTAACAATGGTGTGGGTTCAAATCCCGTCGAGGGAAGAACAAAAATTTGACAGCTCTAAAATCTAATTCTAACACTGTTTGGTTTAATTTTCAGACGTATATAATATTTAGTATTAACCTAGTATCCTTTAAAGTAACTTTGAGATCCAGTGGGACAGATATATTGTATGGTTGTCACTTGCTTCTAGACGTTTGTATAATATACTTTATTTCCTGTGACTGTATAGTGAATAATTCTTCATTATCCTATCCAATATATTAAAAATTGCTGAGTTAGATTGCTGTCAAATTATAATATTAAGTATATATGTACCATCTACACACGCTTATACACATGTCTTACGCCTATCCCTAGATTTGCCTTACGAGACAAGGTAACACTACGACTATTGAAGCTCCTTTTTTAGGGAGTGGATGTAGTCGAGTGGTCTAGGGCGCTGGACGTAAGGCTAAACGAATGGTGCTGCAGTGTAACAATGGTGTGGGTTCAAATCCCGTCGAGGGAAGAACAAAAATTTGACAGCTCTAAAATCTAATTCTAACACTGTTTGGTTTAATTTTCAGACGTATATATATATATATATATATACGTCTGAAAATTAATATATATATATATATATACGTCTGAAAATTAAACCAAACAGTGTTAGAATTAGATTTTAGTATATATATATATACATCTGAAAATTAAACCAAACAGTGTTAGAATTAGATTTTAGAGCTGTCAAATTTTTGTTCTTCCCTCGACGGGATTTGAACCCACACCATTGTTACACTGCAGCACCATTCGCTTAGCCTTACGTCCAGCGCCCTAGACCACTCGACTACATCCACTCCCTAAAAAAGGAGCTTCAATAGTCGTAGTGTTACCTTGTCTCGTAAGGCAAATCTAGGGATAGGCGTAAGACATGTGTATAAGCGTGTGTAGATGGTACATATATACTTAATATTATAATTTGACAGCAATCTAACTCAGCAATTTTTAATATATTGGATAGGATAATGAAGAATTATTCATTATACAGTCACAGGAAATAAAGTATATTATACAAACGTCTAGAAGCAAGTGACAACCATACAATATATCTGTCCCACTGGATCTCAAAGTTACTTTAAAGGATACTATATATATATATATATATATATTTATATATTACGAATTTAGTTTGTTACACATATTTTCATTGGTTCTTCAACCCTGAATGTCAACATATATTCGGAAAACAGACGGGGTATATATTTCAGTCCCTAAAAACGATTAAAACATGGACGACAAAACATTACGCTTCACTGAATCAATGGTATAATACGAAATAATAAATGTAGTTTTACCAAATTAAATACTGTTTTTATACTCAAAACAGCTGCATGAACAAAAAAATATTACAACGGTTAATTCCGTCACAAATACCTGATCGATTCAGCACACTCCTATGTTCCACGGCTGTACCATAACAAATAAACAAAACGTTGAGCCTTGAAAACTTTCGAATTCATGGGGCCACACCAAGGTTTTATTTACATGTTGTTAACATTTAAATTATTGAAACTGTTTCGCAAAACCTGTTGTTTTGTTATGTGATATATTAATGTTATATTTATAAAGTTTATAAAATTTACTACATATGAAACTGTATTGATTTAGAAATTTAGTACAGTATTTTCCTTTATGAGACACCCCATACATGAAACATGACGCGACACATATTTTGACGTCATAGAAGAATGACGTCAAAGGTACGGAAACGGACATCTAGAGATACGAAAAATGAAAATAAAAGAGACAAATTTATTTAATACAGTTGGATGTTGTATTTAATAAAAACAATGGTTAAATTCGTAATATATCTGTTATTCAGCTATCAGACAGGGTATATAATGTGACATTCCCGGCTTATGATATATATTCCCTTCGGCTGCGCCTCAGGGAATATAGATCCTAAGCCGGGAATGTCACATTATATACCCTGTCTGATAGCTGAATAACATATGATATATTACTTTACAAGTTCACAACTGCAGTCTTAAGTGTGCATCACAATCAGATTACACACCCAGATAGACAATTTAAAAACATCTAACAAAGGATATATTATTATGATCAGCATGTGAGCAAACTAATGTTAAAAGTAACCTAGATAGATAATATCCTGAAAGATTCTTAATATTGTCATATTTTATCAACAACAACAAAGTTGATAAGACATGTTTGATGTCAGGAATATAGTTGTTAAGACATATAAAATATTCTGATTATCTGCCCCTATTTGGTTTTGAGAGTAAAGTTATTAAGACCTAGTGAATATTCTGATTATCTGCCCTTGTTTGAATTCTGGAGTATAGTTGTTAAGATGTATTGAATATTCTGATTATCTGCCCCTGTTTGGTTTCTGGTGTATAGTTGTTAAGGTGTATGGAATATTCTGATTATCTGCCCTTGTTTGAGTTCAGGAGTATAGTTGTTAAGACGTATCAAATATTCTGATTATCTGCCCCTGATTGATTTCTGGAATAAAGTTGTTGATAAATATCTAATGTTTTGATAATCTGCCTCAGTCAAGTGATGTATGGAATTTATTTACAATATATTTTACATTTTCTGGATATGTATTTTCCTTTATGAGACACCCCATACATGAAACATGATGCGACACATATTTTGACGTCATAGAAGAATGACGTCAAAGGTACGGAAACGGACATCTAGAGATACGAAAAATGAAAATAAAAGAGACAAATTTATTTAATACAGTTGGATGTTGTATTTAATAAAAACAATGGTTAAATTCGTAATATATCTGTTATTCAGCTATCAGACAGGGTATATAATGTGACATTCCCGGCTTATGATATATATTCCCTTCGGCTGCGCCTCAGGGAATATAGATCCTAAGCCGGGAATGTCACATTATATACCCTGTCTGATAGCTGAATAACATATAATATATTACTTTACAAGTTCACAACTGCAGTCTTAAGTGTGCATCACAATCAGATTACACACCCAGATAGACAATTTAAAAACATCTAACAAAGGATATATTATTATGATCAGCATGTGAGCAAACTAATGTTAAAAGTAACCTAGATAGATAATATCCTGAAAGATTCTTAATATTGTCATATTTTATCAACAACAACAAAGTTGATAAGACATGTTTGATGTCAGGAATATAGTTGTTAAGACATATAAAATATTCTGATTATCTGCCCCTATTTGGTTTTGAGAGTAAAGTTATTAAGACCTATTGAATATTCTGATTATCTGCCCTTGTTTGAATTCTGGAGTATAGTTGTTAAGATGTATTGAATATTCTGATTATCTGCCCCTGTTTGGTTTCTGGTGTATAGTTGTTAAGGTGTATGGAATATTCTGATTATCTGCCCTTGTTTGAGTTCAGGAGTATAGTTGTTAAGACATATCAAATATTCTGATTATCTGCCCCTGATTGATTTCTGGCGTAAAGTTGTTGATAAATATCTAATGTTTTGATAATCTGCCTCAGTCAAGTGATGTATGGAATTTATTTACAATATATTTTACATTTTCTGGATATGTATTCCATTTGTATAAAAAAAATTTAGTACAGCAGTAGTCCCTGTCTTATCAGGCCACCCCTATGCAATGAAAAAGTGACCTTATAAGAGTCGTGGCTTCTCTTGACAGTGTACAAATAAATAGTATTTTACTATCTCAGTGCTCTGAAATCTGGCCTGATAAGATTGGTGGTCTTTGGTTGGGAGTGGTCTCATATTGATGGTCTTTGGTTGGGAGTGATCTTATATTGGTGGTCTTTGGTTGGGAGTGGTCTTATATTGGTGGTCTTTGGTTGGGACTACCCAGGGAGTGGTCTTATATTGGTGGTCTTTGGTTGGGAGTGGTCTTATATTGGTGGTCTTTGATTGGGAGTGGTCTTATAAGAAGGGGACTACTGTATTAGCCACATTACATGAATATTGTTTTATCACCTGAAAACAGTAGCTTTTGGGGGGGAAACTGACTTTTCTGTTTTGTTGAACCATACATCACATACCATTTGGCAACAGCTTGGATGCATTTGAGGTCCAGAACTAAAAATTATAATCACTCAATTAATAATTGTACTTTTCAAATTATTTTTATGTGGGAATTTGAATTTTGGTTTTTCCATTTAAACACAAAAAAAATTTAAAAGATTTTGAGCTTTTGTTAAAGTTTGTTTATACAAGGAGGTAACCAATAACTATGCAGATAAACAACTGACATGTACCGGTAGATGAAATTAAATTCTTAAGTAAAAGGAACAATTTTAAATTGCTGAATATTGACAATAAAAGAATAATCTTGAATTACATGGGAATGAATCTTGTAATATATTACCTAGGTGAAACTTTTTAAAACAAGATTATTTAAATTTAAATTTTAGTACAAAGAAGTTAAGATATATAACGTAGAATATTTTAAAGTGATTGTCTGTCGTTTTACCAGATTTTTAAAAACACACGATATGTTCTCCTCGTCCATCTTTTCTGTATTTGCTCAAATATGTTGTTGTTCACCTGTTGTCATTTTACTTTTTGCTACACTTGTGAGTAGCCATTTGACAATAAGAAGACATCTAATTTTAGATGGAAAATATGGAAAATATACAGTTTGGTTCTACAGTATTCCCCTATTATTAGGCAATGGAAAAAAAGGGGAGGCCTCAGTGCATCTGAATTCTAGCCTGATATGAGGAGGGCATTGCTGGGGTGCGGCCTTTTAAGAGGGCGACTACTGGATTGCAATTTGATCAAATGTCCCAACAGGGGCAGTGACAAATTTTAGTGGTCTCGGGGTACTGGGTTTCTATTAAGTTTTATCCCTGGACTCCATTATTTAAACTTATTTGAAACAGCCACACCTAAGTATTCTGTCTTTCCATACTGTTTTCCTTTTTAAAAAAGGTCCCCCAAACTTTTTGCATGTGGTAGGATAATTTTTCACAATTTTTTTAATTGAAATAAATTACATGTTCATTGCATATGATTGATGTACCATATGTACTTTTATTTAATTATAATAACACAGCAACCTATTTTAGTATTTAATTGTCAGTGCTGCATAAAATGCCAATATCAGATAATATCTATTATTAAATCTGTAATAAGTTTTACAATATGGCAGTGTTACCTGTCAAATATACAGGTAATATGGCTCACCTGCTGAGGAATTTCCAAAATTAACCATTTGTTTCAATTGTTCATTGTATATAGCTATTTGCACTGAGATAATGTAATAGTACCTAGCGATCTGTCAGCATTATCTGGGGTCGTATTTAAAGGTCACACCTTAGGGTTTAATCAGAAATATCCCCTTGTATTCCATCATTTTAAAGCCATAGTCTTATCTGTTTACTCTGTGATATGTGCGTCATTAAAATCCAGGATTATTTTATCGTGTCGTTTATTATCTGGTTAACTCGAAATCCTCTTGTCCCTTTCAAGTTGTTTTTCTTGTAATGAACACAGCAGATGTGTGGAATTGTGACTACATGTATTAAAATCTGAATTTTGGTTAGACTATGACTATTAAAAGTCTGGATTTTGACCCATGGCCGCAAGACTATGTCACATCGTGAGTTTATCTACCCCCACTCTCCCTTGAAAAATCTGGGCTTATGAATGTGAACTTACAAAATGTAGTTGATGTTGGTAATATGTTTTGTATCCCAATATGCGAGCATGCAGTTTGGATAATATTCAAGAAATAGTTCTTATTGTCAAGACGACTGGATTTGTTAATCTGTGCAGAGTAAATAGACATAGATTGATAAAGGAAAGGCATCCAACTTTAGGCTGGGGGCCATTTCACATCCAACTTTAGGCTGGGGGCCATTTCACATCCAACTTTAGGCTGGGGGCCATTTCACATCCAACTTTAGGCTGGGGGCCATTTCACATCCAACTTTAGGCTGGGGGCCATTTCACATCCAACTGCAGGCTGGGGGGCCATTTCACATCCAACTGCAGGCTGGAGGCCATTTCACATCCAACTGCAGGCTGGGGGGCCATTTCACATCCAACTGCAGGCTGGGGGCCATTTCACATCCAACTTTAGGCTGGGGGCCATTTCACATCCAACTGCAGACTGGGGGCCATTTCACATCCAACTGCAGGCTGGGGGGCATTTCACATCCAACTGCAGGCTGGAGGCCATTTCACATCCAACTGCAGGGGTGGGGCCATTTCACATCCAATGGCAGGCTGGGGGACCATGTCACATCCAACTGCAGGCTGGGGGGCCATTTCACATCCAACTGCAGGCTGGGGGGGCCATTTCACATCCTACTGCAGACTGGAGGTCATTTCACACTCATTTTAGGGTATGAGTTATACTCATTATTGAAAACACTACTGTGACTGAAATGCAGACCAGCAATAAAAGCGTTGTTCCCTTACTTTAATTTCTTTCCAAGTGTAAAATTCTTATGTTCATTTTCATCCATAATTTTTAGTACTAATCATTATAGACTGATACAAAGACAGATAAAATAAGTGTATTACCAAAGCTTTCTCTGGAAAACACCAGAAACATGTTGGGTCATTCATTTAGGCCTGAGCAACATTATACCTACCAGGGTTGATATATAAAGAAAAACGTAGATATATAATGGGAATAAAGTTCTTATGCTAGAAATAGAAACTATTATTCTCCCTTTCTGTACTTTATAGTATACCCCCTACTAAGTAATAATTTCTGGTTCATAAATTGATGTCAATACATTTTTTGTGAAACATATGCAAGTTTTGTAGCAAAGATGTCCACCTTGCACTATTAAATAGAAACAGTTGCATGTTTTTCAGTAAACGCCTCAATTCTTATATTACATATTAACCACATAATCCTTTGTTCTTTTAAATTATTTAACTTTTTTTTTACAGGATTATGAACAAACTGATTCTTTCTTTGTTTGTTTCTGTCTGTTTCAGTTTAATAATTTTCATAAAGTCATCACCTAGGGCGTAAAATACATTCTCCTGTTTCAAACATTTTAGGCGTACCATTTTATAGGAAATGCCTTATAAACGCCCCTCCCTCCCCTCTTTATAAGAAAATAAAATAGTAAAAAAACACTGGTTGATTATAAACTTACAAATTGGTGAAATTAATCCTACAAACACACGGAATAAATTCCATTCAAATTATTTCGCTATAAGTATGAATTAATAGGTGTTAAGATATTAACGTAGTAAGAAGGAATTCTAACTATTATAATAAGAAAGTTTAAAAATTGTCAACAATTTCACCAATATCAACAAAGCGAACAACCATAAACCATTGATGGTTTGGTTTGGTTTATGGTGTTTAATGCCACTTTCAACAATATTTCAATTATATCGTGGCAGTCAGTTTTATTGGTGGAGGAAACCGGAGTACCTGGGGAAAACCATCGACCTGCCGTAAGTCACTGACAAACTTTATCACATAATGTTGTATCGAGAACACCTCACCATGAACGGGGTTCAAACTCACAACTTTAGTGATGATAGGCACTGATTGCACAGGTAATTGTAAATCCAAATGCCATACTATCACGACCACAACGGGTCCTCAAACTATTGAACACAAAAAAGACAAAGACATATGGCATTGAAAATGTAAGTCCAGGTTTGGGACAGGCACAAAAATGTGGCTGTGTTAAATCAGTGAATGGGATTCCAACCCTAAAAAAATATGCATTTATTCTAGAAATCATACTCTGATTTTGTTTTACATGGAATTCTGCTAATATTTAAATTTTTCCATATTGATATTCTTATTATTTATAATAAAAAATAAAGTATAAACTGGATAGAAAACCCTCTCTTTTTATTGAAATGATATGGGCCATTTTGAAAGGTGATATTTGACTTGAAGAAAAAAACCTTTCATCAAAAAATGACCTTCATCCTCAAATAACCTTAAGGTCACATGTACAGCAATCTCTTTGATGTTTTTTATATATGATTTGGGACTTGAAAAATTAGACCCAACTTAAACTCATTAAATGAGGAGATTTAATGTAGAATCCTTGCTCAATTAAATGAGGAGTTTTAATGTAGAATCCTTGCTCAATTAAATGAGGAGTTTTAATGTAGAATCCTTGCTTAATTTGTTGTTGTTGAAATCCCACTCATTATTGAGTGTTGCTAGATTGGTTGAGAGAGGTCAAATGTACATACTACTTGACAAATTTATCATTTTACAATTCACTGTCCCTAGAATGTTTGTTTTGTGTCCATTGGTTGTGACCAATGTAAACACCTTAATGATTTAATACATAAATTTTAGTTAGAAATAATAGAACCGTAAAATATTTATTGGGTAGCTAAGGCTCTTATGTATACAGTGGTTTGGTACATTTTATAACCAGAAAAATATTGACATATATACATCTTATATTTATATGTATACTATTGAACATATGACCATAATTTATGACAAATTTTGTACTACAATATCATCATACATGTTGTCAGACTTTTTAAGAAATAAAACTTAAGGGGTGGATTGTTGGACCTGTTAAACAGAGAGGCCCAAACCAAACTGTTAAACAGGTCCAGCTGTCCGTCGATATCCTTTCTAGATTGACTACATTTTTATCTGAACTTTCTAATATTAATACATATGTTCAAATTAAAAGGGTTATGGTATTTAACACCACTTTCAACAATATTTCAGTTATATCATGTCAGTCAGTTTTATTGGTGGAGGAAATCAGAGAGTATGCAAAGAAAACCTGAACTTAAATTAAAAGAAAAGCAGTAAGATTTACATGTAAAGGAGAGGATTTAGATTTTTTGCTTTGTATATATACGGTTGACCTAAATATAGAGCATGCTTTCCTGCTATTGTGATTTTGTTATTACAATGTATTGACTTCTACAATAGGTGATAAAGGAAAAGTTGTCTGATATTTTTGTTGAAACAGATGATTGTTATGTATTTTGCAAGCAATAGGTCGTATAGGATCCAAGGATCTGGTATAAAGGAATATTATGTAATTCTTTCACCGTTAGCCAATCAAAATTCTATTTTCACTAAAAATTAATGTTGAACATATTTTGATACATTTTGTTGGTTTTTTTTGCAGGTTCTTGTGGTCTGTCAAGTAGCTTAGATGACAAAGTGGGTTTCCCCACTGATATTAAATTAGAATCGACCAATGACTGCATGCCAGAAGATGACAAAGACTTCAAAGTCTGCGTAGTGTGTGGAGAAAAAGCTAGTGGATTTTATTTTGGGGCCTTAGTGTGCTTGCCTTGCAAAGTGAGTTATTTATGAGACTTCAGTGTGCTTATTCTATAGAAAAAAGTATCCTATTTTGGTGTAATACTGTCTGAACTAAGGCCATGCATATTTTGTCTGTCTTCTCATCAAATTTCAAGGGAAGCACTAGGTGTTGTAAAATTTGTTAATTTGTCCTTAAAAGTTCACTATTACAACTATTTGAAGATATCTGCATTAAATATTAGGATACATTTTGTTCTATATCAGAAATTATTACAAATTGTGAGCAATCGAAAACTGAATTTTAATTGAATACAGTAGTTGCGAGTGTTTCATATTATAAAGAGTAGATCCTGAATTAAAAGTACTGGTACATCATGTTACTATGGTGCCTTGCATCAACAAACAAGTTTAGATATGCTAATATGCTACCAGTATCATGTCTAATTTCTTCTTGTATTTCATTTTTTTTTCAAAATAAATTGTGATAAAATTTTAATATATGAAATCATAAAAACTGTTATTATTTAAATCATTTCATTTTGAAATTTAAAATATCCTCAATTTATACCAAATATGGTTGGTTTACTCTCACCTTATTACATTCAAATCACAGTGAAAAATAGAGCATACAATTCTTAATAAAAAAAAATGTTTTAAGATGTGAATAAAATATAAAGTTGTATACAGCCATAAGAATTTTATAAATAAGTATGGTTAAATTCTATATAAAGCAATCTGATTATAATTAGATCACAGCCGTGACAAAGGTTTAGGTTTAGGTTTATTTTATTTAATGACACTTTCAACAATATTTCAGTTATATTGTGGCAGTTGCGACAAAGGAATGGAGGGGTGGGGGGGATGTCAGGCAACCAAACTTTTTAAAAAGTTTAAAAAAAATATTTTTACATGAAGCTTGTTTTTCATTTGGAAAATAAGTTATGTTAAATTAAATCCACCAAAAGAAATAAAATCATTTGGGTTGGGTTTTGTGGTTAGATAACTTGGTTAACAACCAGATGAAGGGACCTCTCCATGAGTTAAATACAATAGTCGCTTATCATGAAGCTTAACTTTCCTCTACTTTTATTATGATATATTAAAGTTATCCCTAGCAGTCGTTACGTATCTTAAATTGATTACAAATTATTATATGTTTTTGGAGACATTGAAAAATTTTAATCAGACATTATAAGTATACCATTGTTTAATTAATATAATCAAGACATTTTCTTAGCTTTGAAATAAGTCCTGCCGTGATATAAGTGAAATAATGTTGAAAGTGATGTTAAGCACCAAATAACCTTGAAATAAGTCTTTTATGATATATTCCATGTTCAAGTTACAAAAGTAGAAGATTTTTTTTTTGTGTCAAAAATATATACATTCGAATGATTTTTTACTTTTGTTATTAATCGTAACAAATAATGGATCATTTCAAGGTGGGTTACGGTTATGGTGTTTAATGCCACTTTCAACAATATTTCAGTTATATTGTGGTGGTCAGTTTTATTGGTGGAGGAAACCGAGTACCTGAAGAAAACCACTGACCAGCCGCAAGTCACTGACTAACTTTATCACATAATGTTGTATCAAGTATTCCTCGCCATCAGCAGGATTCAAACGTTAGTGGTGATAGGTACTGATTGCATTAACATATGTAGTTGTAAATTCAACTACCATACGATCATGACCAAGACGACCCTCTTTCAAAGTGGGTAGTTTGTGATACTTTATTTGTTTGCTAAACAAAAATCCAATTGGACCGAAGCAACACAAATATAAAAAAACAATAAGACTAAAGAAGGGGCCGTCGTGGTTATGATCGTATGGTAGTTGGCTTTCCAACTACCTGTGCACTCAGTGCCTATCATCACTAAAGTTGGAATTTGAACCCTGCTCAGGCAAGGTGTACTCGATACAACATATTATGTGATAAAGTTTGTCAGTGACTTGCAACAGGTCAGTGGTTTTCTTCGGGTACTCCGGTTTCCTCCACCAATAAACACCATCAAACCAAACCAAAAAAAGAAATATAATGATGTCTCCTGTCTTCAGTTCTAATGACTATTTGAATAAAGGAAACCACTGTTTTGATATCTTCAAGTGTTGATGGATTTAGTATTATATTAAATTTTTCAATTATATTATAATTATTACAATTATAGGGAGTTGATTTCAGATTGTCAGACTATCATTTTACTTTGAGATGTTCCCATGTAAAAGTACGGGAAATTATGATTGTTTTTAGACGAGATGTTCCATGAAAAAAAGATTTATCTATTTCAGTGATATAGCATCTATTTTTGGGTTGTTAATTTCGCTGATGGTTTATTTGTATTTGTAACTAATCGGGTTCCCAGGAGAAAAGAAAATTATATTGTAAAATGATGCCAATTAAACTTTACAAACCTGTCAAATAAAACATAGATTCCATGAGCTGATTATTTAATTAAAATGGAGAATATTCATATCAAAAGTGTCAGTAGCAATTCACATTTAAATTATTTACATTTTATATCCTTTAAGATAATATTTTAATGTATTTTTATGGTAACTGGTAGTTTTACTCAATGTGTTACATATTTAACAAGAAATTGTAAAATGTTATAAATATATCATATTTTAATGTATTTTTTATGGTTACAAGTAGTTTTAGTCAATATGTGAGTATTTAACAAGAAAATCATGAAATGTTATAAATATATATATATATTATACTTTATGTTTTTATTTTCCCGATCAATATAATGTTTTCTTCCGGATTTTGTCCGAACTTGTTTTTTGTCTTAGATATACAATAACAAAAACATGTCGTCTGACAGATTTGCATGTATTGAGTATAATATAACAAATATGTTCAAGGCAGTTTATGTACCGGTCTGTCACCCACAAAATAGTATATGAACCTCAGCTTCGCTCCGGTCCATATAATAATTTGTGGGTGACATCCCGGTCCATAAACTGCCATATGGCCCTTAGTACCATGAACTATTTGTTAAATATCATATGGCATAAATTTTTTTCCAATATGCCATGTGATATATATATATATATATTAATAATTTTTACAATTTTCTTGTTAAATACGTCATATATTGAGTAATACTACAAAACTGTTTTTTTTATCAGTCATGATATAGATGAAATAGTGCAAAATTGGAGTTAAACACCAATCAATCAATCAATCAATTTTTTTTCAGTCTTGATACTTTCAAAATCTTCTTATTTCGAATTGAGCACTAATTTAACATTTCTCTTCCAGATTTCCAATTGTCTGCTATGACTAGGGAGAATGATATTTAATACTAATAATTTTCATTTCAAAGTTTAAAAGGAAATAACTTGAATAACTCTTAAGTAGTGAAGTAGTGAAATGTATTCATAAATAATAAAAATGGTATTTCCTATGACAAATGAAAAAATATTCTCTTTTTTTTGTACCATAAGACTGAAAGTGAAATTCATTAATGGTTTACAGTGTTTAACGCCACTTTCAACAATATTTCAGATATATCATGGTGGTAAAAAAACAAAATTCTCTTTTTTTTTGTACCATATGCTGGAAAGTGAAAATTAGTAATGGTGTATGGTGTTTAATGCCACTTTCAACAATATTTCAGTTATATCGTGATGGTAAAAAAAGAAAAAAAATCATTAATGATAATGAGATAAATAAAAATAATTTAATGCATGTTTTTGTTATTAGAATCCATTGTTTCTACTCTTATTCATCTTTAAATAAAAAGAAATATTGTCATTTCAAAATCTTCAAAAAGAGTTTGTCAGTGACTTGAGACAGGTCGATACTTTTCTCTGGGTACTCCAGTTTCCTCCACAAATAAAACTGACTGCCGTGATATAACTGAAATATTTATTGAAAGTGGAGTTAAACACCATAACCCTAACCCTAACCCCAAAATCTTAAAAGTCTTTTCAACAATTTTTATTCTAAAAATCAGCTATATAAATTTTGAAAACCTGATTGAATATTTTTAAGAAGAATGAATGTAAAATTGTTGAAATAATCAATGTTGACTCTCCAAAAATAATAGTTGAGAAAAACCCTGAAAAATATGTGTTGTATAACCATAGGAGTGTAATTAATTGATTATGATATGAATCAGATTTTTAAAGAACATTTGACTGAACTATATAAACAACTTCCTCGAATATTAAACCTAATTTTTTTTAATGTCTGAACAAAGATGATTATGTTTTAATAATTGTTAAAATATACAAAGTATATCCATTTAAAATATGTCCTTGGTCGAAAAACAAGTTCTATCTTGCTTTGAAAATCAATACGTACATTTCATACTGAGTTTTAAAATTGAATATTTTATTTTATATAAAAGACGACTTGAATAACTCGATTTTATTATTGAAATAAACATAGAAACAATTGACATGCCGTTAAAACCTCCATACCATTATTACCAAGGTTTTAAATTCTAATGGAAATTTCTGACAGCTCACTCAATATAATTCAAATATTAAATTCGGTCACAGATAAAAGTTAGTATAATTTAAGAATAAATCATAATTGATATAGATAAATGACCTTGCAGTGAAAGTTTAATTGAAAGCATGGGTTTCTTTTGTGGGTAGATCTTCTTGTTTGATATAGTTGTTCGACACTCCTTGCACCACTACCATACATACATGAGTTCATACTTTTCTTATTGTCTAAGTTACCGTAAAAAGCCTTGTATTAGCCGCAGAAATTTACCCTTAAAGAGATTTTCGGGGATTATATACTATGATAGGTTCTGGTAGCACTGACAAAGATAAGTTTCTGGGATTATGTCAATTCTGCGGTGATCATATTCAGGCCCATAGCCAGGATTTTCCAAGAGTTGGGGTTGATGGACTTATGATGTGTAATGGTCTTGTGGTCGGTGGTCAGTATATATATATATATATATATATATGGACTTCAGTAGTCATAGTTCAACCAAAATCTTGAATTAAAACGTCCTTCTTGGTTTTCAAGTGGTGGGGTGAGGGTTCGTACGAACCTAACCTTCCTATGGGTGCGTTACTTTATAGATCTATTTCAGACCAATACTCCCCAATATCATATTCACTGTCCATTACTTCATATTATTAAAGCATTGATTGTAAGAAGATGGCGACAAAATTAAAAATAAATATTAAAAAAATTCAATCAATTATTCCAAAAATGTTTTCGTATTAATTGATTTGACAATATTATAATTAATAACTTTTCGAAAGACATGTAAAAAGAACACTGAAAATGACTGATCAGTGTCATGTCAAACATATTATGACCTTACTGATAAATACAATAACATCAGTGTTTAATGTCTCCACATACATTATCACTAGTGTTTGTCTCGACCTTCTCTGTGTCCTTTAAAACAAAAATCACGTTGTATCCACACAATTTATGACATGCTATTTCTGTTAACAAGTCAGCCAGGTGCCATAGCAAGAATTTTCTAAGTTTTTCCAAAGGCTAATTCAATTGACAAATACACACTTATAATGTGAGAACCTTCTCCTTTAAGTAAATATGCTTGTTTGTTTGTTTGATGGTGTTTAATGCCACTTTCAACAATATTTCAGTTATATCATGGCGGTCAGTTTTATTGGTGGAGGAAACCGGAGGACCCGTGGAAAACCACTGATCTGTCGCAAGTCACTGACAAACTTTATCACATAATGTTGTACACCTCTCTCAGATCGAGATTCGAACTCACAACATCAGTGGTGATAGGCACTGATTGCATAGGTAGTTGTAAATCCAACTACCATACGATCATGGCCACGACAGCCCCTTTAAGTAAATAAGTATAAATCCAAAGTACAAAAATCATACAGGTACATCAAAAGGGTATTATAAAAACACTTTCTCTTTATCTATTAGATCCCTACCCCTATTTTTACAGGGGTGGGGATCTAATAATGCTATAGACAGAAAGGTTTGTAAACTTAACTACATTTTAATGCAATCTTGAAAATGGAAATAATGTTGAATAATTTTGTAAAGTTAGCTTTGTAATAAAGTCATCTTTTGTAGCTGATGTAAAACAAACATATCTACATACTGTCTATTAATTTGTATTAATTTATACAAACATTTATTGATTAATTTGACAAATCTTTATATGCATATGAAAAGATAGATATATCATTTTAAAATTTTTACAGAAATCTGAGTGATATTCCAGTGTCTAGTTAATACATAAATTAACTGTGCTTTCAGAGGATTTTCTATGTAGGATATTTTATCAATAAAAATTAGTTATATAAAAGTTAAATATAGTGTCATTTTAATCAATAATTAACCTGGTTATAGCTTGGTTTAGCCTTGTTATAAGACAGGATATATATATATAATATACCCTGGTACCTCTGTTTATGTTGTGGTCATGGTGCTTTCTTATGATAAACTTTTTCTTGATTAAATTTTTTTTTTTAATAATTGCTTAGAATATACATATTGAGAAAATATTCAAGGTCAAAAACTGTTTTGTTTTAAAAAGATAGATACGAGCATTCAATTGGTTCTGATCTTAACCATATTAAATAGGAACTATTTAGAATAAAACAAATTTCTACACATCTACTTCAAACGAAATACATCTTAGCACAAATGTAGGTCTTTCAGTAAGGGGCGGTACCAGGTACTTTTACCCACTTAAAATTGTAATTGGTACCTCTTAATTTCAAAGAGTGTTGCATTAGATATTTATGCAAAATGTTCAAATTTTAAGAAAAGGTATCTCCTGTAAATAATGAAGTACTGGTACATTTGAAAAATATTGAAAGCCCTGCAAATGAATTTCAAATATCAGACAAAAACAACAGCAGATAATAAATGGGGTCAAAAATGAAGATAATAACCTTGACCTTTGACCATGATAAGAACGGCATTGTTATGAGACAAGATTTTAAAATTCATGTCCATGTAATCATGATTTAATTCTTTTATCAGATGCCTCTTTGACATGTAAAATGAAAAAAGAAACTGTCATGTCCTAATATCCTTGACAACAACAGCAGAAGAAAAAATAAATTTAAAAAAAGCATAGACTTTGACCTCTGACCTGCTGAATGAAATAAGGAAATAAGGAAGGAGAAAGGGTTAGGGTTATAATGTAAATCTTTCTGCTTTTCTTTTAATTTGAAGGTTTATGGTGTTTAACACCACTTTCAATAATATTTCAATTATATCATGGCGGTCACTTTTATTGGTGGAGGAAACTGGAGTGCCCAGAGAAAACCACCGACCTGTCGCAAGTCACTGACAAACTTTATCACATAATGTTGTACTCCTCACCCTGATCGAGATTCGAACTCACAACACCAGTTGTGATAGGCACTGATTGCATAGGTAGTTGCGGCCACAACGGTGGAGGAAACCGGAAGACCCAGAGAAAACCACTGACCTGCCGCAAGTCACTGACAAACTTTATCACATAATGGGAATGAGAAAGAAACTGAGATATTTCTCTTTATATCTGAATAGAAGTGTACAATAGAAAGTTGACAGAAAAAGTATAATAATATAATCATTTATTATTGAATGGTAAAACATAAAGATGTTCAACATATCTAAGAAATAAAATAAAAAACAAAATATATATGGAGGGGGAAAAAATGTGAGTCATAAAATGACCATTAAAATAGAAGATTGTCCAAGTAATAGCTATAGAATAATTGTAATAATTGAACAATAGAAGGATATATACTGAGATATGCATTTATTTTATTACACAATAAAAAAAATTATGTGGAAATACATGTATAGAGAAAAAAATTGATAAAAAATGACAGTGTGGGAAAAAATAAAATATGAAACAATAAAGATGAACAAAATGGAAAGCATAAAACTGGTTTGAAATTGTGCAATAAAATCAAAATATCAAAACATCAATTTTTATATCATTAAATTGCCAAGTTTCAACCTTTTGTTTTCTCTTCTGAATTTGATTTTAACACTATATGTTTTGTACAACATAACAAGTCCTAAGTGTTCACACTCCCATAGAAGTCTCATTGATTTTTCCACGTAATTTTTTTCTCATACTGAAATACACTTAGCCATATTGATACTTATCAGAAAAGAAATTGGGTATTAGATGGTTGTTTCTGCTTCAGCAGTTGAAACGGATGGGTTGCTCCCTCGCTCATAGTATAATGTTTATTTTTATATAGAAACATTTTGAATGGAAATCGACTATTTCAAAAAGCTTACAGAACTTTTTAGCGTAATGAATTCAATAGTTATTTTATGTCAGTAATTTTGTTAAATAATATTTACATACTCGGCTCAATAAACAGCAAATTTAAACTTTCAAAAGAAAATTTTAGATATAATGTGTAATCTTGATCACTTAAAGAAATATCTTTAGAGTTAATATTGATCTGAACAAATAAGATCTGGTAAATTGTTTTGTCATAGCTATACAACACAATATGATCTTGAGAATTTTTGTCATAACTTTATAGCAGTATTGTGTTTATTTAAATGATTTAATATTGTATTTTTTTTGTCTAAAAATTATGAAATTATTGGGTAAATAATTCAATAAATCTTTTTATGAGTACTTTTGTAATTCAATAGAAATAAGACCCAACGAATCTATAAGTATACGACAGAGTTCAATCAGAACATTTCAGAAAGATAGACATACAATGTATTTAAAAACTACCGATAGATATAAAAGTTTATTGTTAATTTTCATAGGTTTATGGTGTTTAATGCCACTTTCAACAATATTTCAGATATATTGTAGCGGTTAGTTTTATTGGTGGAGGAAACCGGAGTGCCCAAAGAAAAACACCTACTTGTTGCAAGTCACTGACAAACTTTATCACATAATGTTGTATAGTGTATACCTAGCCATCAGCAGGATTCGAACTCGCAATTTTAGTGGTGATAGGCACTGATTGAACGGGTAGTTATATGATCACAACCATGACTGCCCTGTAATTTTTGTGAAAATGTTGCAAAATAGAAGTACATTTTTTAAACTATCTATATTTTCTGTTATTTTGATTCCAATTATTGCTTTTAATGACTGTATTTCTTTGAAAATGATTCCTTTCAACTCTATAGAGATTGGTTTATTTGTGGAATCTTATAGCATAGGTTGGCTTCCTTGACTTGATGTGATGGAACCAATTTAATATGCCAATGTACTAATGTTAATGAATATTCATCAGGAAAGGTTAAAGAGGCATTAGCTACGATTTCATACATTTCATAACATTTATAAGTTACAGAAACACGTTTTATTAAGGCATCAATCATATCTGATAGTTTTTATGGGTAACAAAAATTTACGATTTTGGCAGATAATGTCCCTTTAAGAAAATGATCTATTTATTTAAATTTTCTTTGTTTAACAAAAGTAAAATTGCATTATATCAATTAAAACAAGTACCAGGTGTTGTCTGTATAAAATATTTTTATACCGTCGTTAGGGTTGCATTATGCACATTTGTGCATAATCCGCACCCCTCTTCACCTTGAAAATCCCCAGAAAAAAGCTAGTTCGTGTCTATAAGGTAGTTAGATTTTTATTGTGCCATGACCATTGTTTAATCTCCATTTTACAAAACTGTTTTTTTTTATTTCAGAGTTTCTACATTAGATGTACTAAAGATGGAGAGCCAACATTTACATGTCAGTGTAATGGTAACTGTGATATTGCTAAACAAGGACGCATTCGCTGCCAATATTGTCGCTACCAACGTTGCATCATGGCAGGAATGTGCCGCAAAGGTAATTATTTGATCAAACTTTATGTTATTGCCAATACTCATACCCAGAAGTAAACTGTTTGATGTTCTAGACCTCTTAACATATGCTGAGGATGATCCACCAGACCCCTTCATAGACTTTTTAGCTCACCTGACCCAAAGGGTCATGTGAGCTATTGTCACCACTGAGCGTCCGTCCGTCCGTCCGTTAACTTTTCACATTTTAATCAACTCCTCTGAAGCCACTGGGCCAATTTGAACCAAACTTTGGTGGAATGGTCCTTGGATGGCCCCCTTCCAAAATTGTGTCCGGTGATCCCGACTTCCAACCATGATGAGCTCAAATTTTAACTGCAGCTACATGGCAAAGAGTAGTTTAACATATATTCCGGGTTTTTCTGTGAAATTTTTCTTTCAGCCGATTTATACCGATTATGCAAATTAGGCATATTTTGATAAAAGATCACATTTAAATCTTCTCCTCTGAAACCGCTGAACCAAATTAAAACAAATCTGGCAGGGATGGTCCTTGGGTGGGTCCCTTTCAAAATTGTGTCCGACAGCCCCACCCTCCATTCAAGATGGCTGCTGTTACTAAAAATAGAAATTTCTTCAATTGTCCATTGCTGCTTTAGTATAAGTCAAAATGAGCTCAAATTGTAACTGCAGCTACATGGCAAGGAGCAGTTTAACATATATTTCGGGTTTTTCTGTGAAATTTTTCTTTCAGCCGATTTATACCGATTATGCAAATTAGGCATATTTTGATAAAAGATCACATTTAAATCTTCTCCTCTGAAACCGCTGAACCAAATTAAAACAAATCTGGCAGGGATGGTCCTTGGGTGGGTCCCTTTCAAAACTGTGTCCGACAGCCCCACCCTCCATTCAAGATGGCTGCTGTTACTAAAAATAGAAATTTCTTCAATTGTCCATTTCTGGTTTAGTACAAGTCAAAATGAGCTCAAATTGTAACTGCAGCTACATGGCAAGGAGCAGTTTAACATATATTCCGAGTTTTTCTGTGAAATTTTCCTTTCAGCCGATTTATACCGATTATGCAAATTGGGCATATTTTGGTAAAAGATCACATTTAAATCTTCTCCTCTGAAACCGCTGAACCAAATTAAAGCAAACCTGGCAGGGATGGACCCTGGATGGGTCCCTTTCAAATTTGTGTTTGACAGCCCCGCCCTCCATTCAAGATGGCTGCTGTTACTAAAAATAGAAATTTCTTCAATTGTCCATTTCTGGTTTAGTACAAGTCAAAATGAGCTCAAATTTTAACTGCAGCTACATGGCAAGGAGTAGTTTAACATATATTCCGAGTTTTTCTGTGAAATTTTTCTTTCAGCCGATTTATACCGATTATGCAAAATAGGCATATTTTGATAAAAGATCACATTTAAATCTTCTCCTCTGAAACCGCTGAACCAAATTAAAACGAATTTGGCTGGGATGGTCCTTGGGTGGTCCCCTTTCAATATTGTGTCTGACAGCCCTGCCCTCCATTCAAGATGGCTGCTGTTACCAAAAATAGAAATTTCTTCAATTGTCCATTGCTGCTTTAGTATAAGTCAAAATGAGCTCAAATTTTAGCTGCAGCTACATGGCAATCAGTAGTTTAACATATATTCTGGGTTTTTCTGTGATATTTTTTCAGCCAGTTTATTCCATTTAGGAATATTATGAGATAAAAATCACATCTAAAAAATCTTTTGCTCTGAAATTTGAGTTGAAATGATCTTTGGGTGGCCCACTTTCCAAATTACGTGCAACACCCCCATTTTCTATCAACTTTAGATGTCAAATTGAAAACCAGGTGAGCGATTACAGGCTCCTGGGAGCCTCTAGTTATTATCTAAACCCCTATCATATACCTAGAGTTACCAGACCTTCTTTCATATACATAGGAAATTAAGATGATCAGTTTCATAAGTAGTAGTCAAAGCTCAAAATGTGGAGAGGACTCTTGTAAGTTGATATAATTTGTGTCCAATCCAATTGTTAAGATATTTAGCAATAAAATATGTTTAATCTAAAGCTCAAAATGAAAAGAATATACAAACAATATACATATTTGCTATAGTATTTATTTGAACTAGATTTGAACTAAAAAAAAGTTCTTCAAAAACATTTTTGAGTTCCTATTCATACATTTTTTTATTGCTTGAACGTGTGACTTATCTGCTCTATCTGAATGTTCTGATTGGATAGAATTGAAAGAGTAATTATCTCTAGTTATTAATTGTCAAAGTCGTTTGAAATGCTCTAAATAATGTATATAACTAATTCATTTAATTTATATGTATAAATGGAAAAGTTCCAAGATGTACATTCAAATAAGTTTTTTAAAATAAGACAGGATAATGTAATCATCTGTAAAGATTTTAAACAATTGTAACATTAGATCAATGATATTTCTGAGATTTTGTAGATTTCATGGATGAAATCTCTTGACCCAGAAAGACATCGTTATTATGAAAATGCAGTAAAATTCAACAAATATTGATGAAAAAAATATAATAAATCACATGAATGAATACAAAAAAAATGGCAGTCCTCACGATGAGCATCTATCCTCCGGCCCAAGACCAGTAAAACTTCGTTTGGACCAGTCAATTTTTCAATTTTTTTCAATTTTTCAAAATATATAAATATATAGAAATGTATATATAAAGGCAAGATTTTGATTCAGACCAATAAATTCAAATTTTCATTTCGAGGACTGAAATGGACCTAGTAAACATTTTTTGGGGTTTATTTTCTGTTAGTCCTTTCTAAACTTATTTTACACTCTATTGTAACAGTTTCAAAGTTCCCTAAAACATTTTTCTAATACATTTTTTGTACCTATGAATTGTTTAAAGGCACTCCCAAAATATTACTTTAATTTTCCATTATTTTTTATTTCAACCTACCAAAATCTTTATTAATATAATGGCTGTTAATGTCTTTACTAAATTATCATCCCTATTAAAAGTCAGCAGGCATCACTTTTTACCATTATACCATTTTTATAAATACATGTAATTCAATATTTTGAAATTAGGAAAAATTAAAAACCCTAAGTATATTTATATAATAATGTTGTGTTAGCAATGACTATGCCAAAATAGTGGTCAAGGTTGAAGGGGGTCGTGCACTATGTCTTCAACCCTGACCACTATATGGCATATTCATTGCTAACACAACATTATTATTATTATTATGCTGACTGTTATATGTAGACAAAATATATTGAGAACTATTACAATAAAGGAGGTCCTGATATTGGTGACTGATATATTGGATCAGATAGTCTTGAAAGTGTGAGAATATTCTTTGTTTCATTTAAGGCTTTAAAAATATAAAGATTTTTGAAGTTTGAAATTTAATTAACAACAATAACAAGTATTAAAAAACATTTAGACGACTATGATAGATTGACAGATTGGATCCGCCCCCTTGCACGTGGACTAGCTATATATAGCTTGACAGACAGCTGAAAACCCAACCTTCCCCGTGTGAAACTGGCATAGTAAATGTACTATTTTCGCATAGTATATCAACGCTATATAATTCTTTGTGATATATGCCAAAATATCGTATGAACTTATATTACAGAAGAAATTTACAGAAAGCATAATAAGATTGTATAGTACATCTGTACAGGAAGTAATTTAATATTATAAAATTTGTTCATGCCACGATATGGCTGAAATACTGCTAAAGTTAGTGTTAAAAATCAATCAATCAATCAATCAATATACAGATTAAATAACAACACTTCTGTAGACAACAGCCTATTTTGAAACTCTGTTAATCTTGCTACCCTGGATTTTTTTAAGAACTGACAATTAAGATAACTATCTGTAATTTTTCGATTTCTGACGACAATTTGAATTTTTAAACCCACACTTTTGAAATAAAATAGTGAATTTAGATTTTGATTATAGATTATGTAATTTTTACCTCATTTGAGTTATAATTGTTTAAACTGTTTAAATAAGAACTGGATGACTTGATGGTAATCAGTGTTTAACATCGTCAATTTTTAATGAAGTTTCTCTCATTTTATTTTTTTCAATTTTCAAATTTTAAATGATGATTGTGTACTTTTGAAGGTTGTTTAATTTTTCCTTAAAAGTTTTTAAGCAGCATGATTTAAGGATTTAGAAGTTGAACATAAAAAGAAAATTACTTTTTGAAATTCAAACAAAAATGAAAAGTTATGCAATAACATGATCATCATTTTTTTTTATGGATGCTTTGTAAATTTACCTTTTGATCTTTAAACATGATAATATTTATCATCAATCAACAAGCATGATACAAGTATACTATGGTTGGTTTCTATGTTCAATAACAGGACATTGACGTCACTATGGTCATCTTAACAAATCCTCGATAAATATACTCTCGTCGATATGTTTTGCTTGAAATGGACTTCTCATTGCATCTCACATCTCAGGCCTTGCCTTCGATCAACAATAGTGTATACATGTATATATATATAGTAACTTTGAGATCCAGTGGGACAGATATATTGTATGGTTGTCACTTGCTTCTAGACGTTTGTATAATATACTTTATTTCCTGTGACTGTATAATGAATTCTTCATTATCCTATACAATATATTAAAAATTGCTGAGTTAGATTGCTGTCAAATTATAATATTAAGTATATATGTACCATCTACACACGCTTATACACATGTCTTACGTCTATCTCTAGATTTGCCTTACGAGAAAAGGTAACACTACGATTATTGAAGCTCCTTTTATAGGGAGTGGATGTGGTCGAGTGGTCTAGGGTGCTGGACATAAGGCTAAGCGAATGGTGCTGCAGTGTATCAATGGTGTGGGTTCAAATCCCGTCGAGGGAAGAACAAAAATTTGACAGCTCTAAAATCTAATTCTAACACTGTTTGGTTTAATTTTCAGACGTATATATATATATTTAAATATATATATATATACAACGTCTGAAAAACCAGTCAACGATCAATCTTACGGGGTGTTGGATCGTTACGGTATAACGATACTATACAAGTAAAACAATTATAAACGTCTAAAATGGTTTGTAAAACAACACCAAGTACACAAAACAAAGTGATAAAGAATTAAACACTTCGTAGAATGACAAAATTTTCGTCCCACCGAGGGACTTTATCAATGTCTAATTAAATAAAATCTCGAAACAATATGGCGACTTTTCAAATTTCAAAAAAGTTTTTGACGGTCCATGTACGGCACAAAAGAACCAGAAGATGCACATATGAAACTACATGCATAAAAGAATGGAAATCCTACATATAAATTAATAAAAGTACAATAACAATAATATAAATATACAATAGGGCTACACATTGTTATTGTACTTTTATTAATTTATATGTAGGATTTCCATTCTTTTATGCATGTAGTTTCATATGTGCATCTTCTGGTTCTTTTGTGCCGTACATGGACCGTCAAAAACTTTTTTGAAATTTGAAAAGTCACCATATTGTTTCGAGATTTTATTTAATTAGACATTGATAAAGTCCCTCGGTGGGACGAAAATTTTGTCATTCTACGAAGTGTTTAATTCTTTATCACTTTGTTTTGTGTACTTGGTGTTGTTTTACAAACCATTTTTAGACGTTTATATATATATATATATATATATATACGTCTGAAAATTAAACCAAACAGTGTTAGAATTAGATTTTAGAGCTGTCAAATTTTTGTTCTTCCCTCGACGGGATTTGAACCCACACCATTGTTACACTGCAGCACCATTCGCTTAGCCTTACGTCCAGCGCCCTAGACCACTCGACTACATCCACTCCCTATATATATATATATATATACGTATGCAGTGAAACCTGTCTAAACCGAACCCTGAGTAAACCGAAAACCTGCATAAACCAGACAGACTTTATAGTCCCATCTATTAAGTGTCTTATATAATTTGAACCTGTGTAAACCAAATGCCTGTCTAAACTGAACAAATTCTTTAGTCCCAAAGGGGTTTGGTTTAGACAGGTCTTGCTGTATATATATCAGTACTTCATCTTACAGTCACTGTGAGATTTTCAATGGGTAATATTTTTCATACCTCAATATTTGTCAAACCGCCTCCAGTGTGAAGAGTCTCATAAATATATATTATATAGGTATACTACATGTATTTGAAATATTTTTTTCTCTCCCTGATGCAAAGGAAAGGGATTATATATATATGTGTGAGCATTGGCTTACAATTTCTGCTTGTTTTAAATCTATCAATGATCTTCTTTTCCTTTTGCAGAAAAACCTGAGACAGTCCAGCCAGCTGAAGGACAAGTGTTATGTAAAGTATGTGGTGATATTGCCAATGGGATTCATTTTGGTGTCAACACCTGTGAAGGTTGTAAGGTAAATATTGAAAATCAACAAAAATAATCTCTACTTCCCATAAGTCCCCATTCTAATCAAATACACAGTACATGCATTGTTGCCGATGCATGTACTGTGAAACATATCTAAATCTAACCTATTTGGAACCAGATTTGTTTTCACAATAGGCAAGTGTTCAGTTTATACAGGTTAATATAACAAAGATTTCGTACATTGTGACTTCATTTAAAGTTCAGTTTATGCAGGATTCCATTTTGTTCTCGGTTCAGTTTTGACAGCTTACACTGTTTTTACTTTGTTATAAGTCAGCGCCATTAAAATTGTTCAAAATTAGATGATAAACTAGACATTTTTCCTCAACAACATTATTTTATGCCAAATAAATTCTTTTCTCTCCTCTAGCCAACCTACACTTTCATAGCTCAAAACTCCTTGATCAAAGACTATTGTCCATTTGTTCTAGTCATCTACCCACAAGCCCTTTGGTAATTGTTTCATACAGTTTTTTGTTTATATTTTTTTATATTGATGATTATTATTATTAATCTCTCACACTATCTGATTTATCACCTTTATTTTATTGTTTTGACACATGCAGTCTGTGAAGATCAAAATTTTTAATTAAAGAATTTAATTGAAATTACTTTATGAACAGTGATTTATAAAAAGAAAGTTTAAACAGTGATGATCAGCAATTACCCCAATATCAGCAAAGAAAATAACCACCTCTTATCTTAATTACTCACCACAAAAAAAAAGACCAAGACATAAGGCACTGTAAGTCTATGTCCTGGCATAGGACAGACACAACAAAATGTGGCAGGTTAAACTGGTTAATGAAATCCCAACCTGACCTCTCTGATAATTGAATCTCTGACGACAATGCAGATATTAAAAAACAATAAAAAAAAACTTGCATAGATTTGTAATTGTAATATGAAATTTTTTATCTAAATATTCCACTGAAAAAAATGTTATATTTGTTTAGTATTTAGTTTATAATTCCTTCCAATTATTTTGTGTTTTTGAGCTCATCTGGACCAAATGTCTGTCCGTGTCTGTTGGCTTTTTACATTTCAATCTTTATCTCACAAATCATTGGATCAGAAACTAGAAATCTGATTGAATCCAGACTGTACTTGAATAATCATTGAATGGTCTTCTATAATAAAATTGTGTGTGGAAAAAAAAATCCAAGATGGCCATCACTGCAGGACAAATAAAAAAAAAAAGAACCATATCGGGAAAAATACAGTGTATATGTGTTAATTTGGGATCACAACATCATTATTACGAGGGAAAGAAGATTGTAAATCCTATATTACTACAACTAGGAGAGGTAACTGAGATTAAAAGAAAGAAAAACTTTACTGCTACCATTCCAAAATGTCAGATCCAAATGACTTCCTTCTTTTTTTAAATATAAATGAAACTTAAACTTGTTTCTAATTTTGTTTTTCATTATCTTCTAAAAATAAATTTTGTAATAATAATTATATCTTCTTTCAGAAATTCTTCCGAAGAGGACTGGTGGAAAATCAAGGATATAATTGTAAGGGAGAGAAATCTTGTCAGATAAATCCACGAAACAGAAATAATTGTCGCTATTGTCGCTATCAGAAGTGTATCAATGCTGGAATGTCAAGAGAGGGTAATATTTTTTTTTTAAATGTTTTGCGGTAGTATTCATGTTCACATGTCTTGATACAACTAAATAGTGGCAGGACATTGTTTTTTTTCTGGGTACTCCAGTTTCCTCCACCAATAAAACTGACCGCCATGATTTAACAGATATATATTGTTGACAATTACTTAATCACATGATGCTCACATCATTTAGAACAGACGATGAACAGCTGTGCATTATTTCTACAGAAAAGATGCACATCTTACTCCAATGTAAATGGTGACATAAGGGAGATAATTCAATCTTACATGACAAGTAAAGACATTGTTATGATACAATGACTATTAAACCTGTATTAAGAGGTCACCTTTGGGACAATGATAATGTGGTCTTTTAAGACAGATGGCCTCTTAAAAGAGGTTCAATTCATATTAAATTGTCTATGACAGGACAAGAAAAGTGTGACCTTTTAATACAGGTGACTGCTTTGGCAGGTTTTACTGTATATGATAATCCATATGATACCATCAAGATAATATATAAGAATGGTTATAACATGAATACAACAGGAAGATCAGGATTACATCATTCTCACATTAATATGTCAAGAGCTTTACCGTAAATTAAATTGTATAATACACATCTTTTCTATTGGGTTTTCAGTTGTTTATTTCATAAATATGTCAAGAGCTTTACCGTAAATAAAATTGTATAATACACATCTTTTCTATTGGGTTTTCAGTTGTTTATTTCATTAATATGTCAAGAGCTTTACCATAAATAAAATTGTATAATGCACATCTTTTCTATTGAGTTTTCAGTTGTTTATAGTAATAGAATTATATAAGCTCTCTGAATTCTGTCGTATAATACACATCTCATTTAAGTTTCCTTAAAATGCATTCTAATCTTTATATTATATAAAATTTTAATCGGTATAAACAATTTGGAATGGGGACTCCTCTCTGGATGATTCAATGTTTACCACTTCAGTTAGAGATACTGTTCCCCCAATCAGTGTTAAGATGTCTGATAGTTGAATATTTGGGTACAGCATGCTCTTGGATTGAATTGTGCATCAGGAATTTTTAATAGATTAACTGACACAAAATTTGTAAATAAGAAAAATATATTATTTTGAATTCTGGTTGTGTTTATTAATGAAATAAAGTAACAATGGATAAGTATCTCATTATTATGATTTTTTATATGCAGATATTTATTTTTACCTGGATCACAATTACATTGCTTTAATTTTATTTCAGCAATCAAAATGGGACGTCCAAAGAAATCAGATGGAGATTCTCCACAACAGTCCCCTTCACATTCGACTTTCAATGACCCCCATAGTCCAGAGGTATCCCCTCAAGGATCACCACACTCTCTGCATAATTCACCACAGATGTCACCAGTAAATGAATCCATGTTCCAAAAATATATGATGTCTAATCACCAACCAGTGAAAACAGAAACAACATGTCCACCACCTAGCTGTCAAATCCAGTCAGAAATGACAACCAGCAGACCTGTTCTAGCAACAACTCCATTCATGAATCTTAAGACAGAGGAACAGATCACATTTAATAACTGGACTTCATCAACACAGAACGGTATCATGTCATCACAGTGTCAGCCAGTCGTAACACCATGTGTTTCTTCAGTCACATCTTCTCATCCAGTAGAAACTTCTATGATTGCAGATGACGATGACATGGATGACATCCTTAACTTCATACAGATGGACCAGGCCAGTAGGAGAGTGGATCAAACTGATTTTACTAACTATAGGGATGGAAGTTCATGTTTATATCAGTCAGCACCACAGAACTGTAGTATGGTTTCTAATCAGCTGGCAGTTAATACATGTCAGAATTATCAGAATTCTGGGCCAAATTCTCCTTACCAACATTACACTCAGCAGAATCAAGGCTCATTTTACCCCAACTCACATAGTCCACAGTATTTCCAACAGCAGCACTCTCCACAAACAGATTGTCAGAGCCCTCAGTCTTATCATCAACAATCTCAATCGATTTCTCAGACCTACCAAGCTTCATCTCCACAAACTGGATGCCATAGTCCACAGAGCTATCACTCCTCCTCTCCACAGAGCTACCATTCCTCTTCTCCTCAGAGCTATCATGCCCCATCCCCTCCAACTGGATGCCACAGTCCCCAGGCCTACAATGTCTCGGCTCCTACAACAGACTATCCTCAAATGAATGGATATGTACCAGTACTGCCTAACATACCAGCACCAACACAGATGGGCAACTTCAACCATGCACAACAGGAAGATATTTACATGGATGCTGACTCTCTAAGTACAATTAATCAAATGTTTATCAAATGTATGGGACGAATAAATGAGGTACCTAATCAACAGAATCCAGGAACCATCACTAGTGATCAATTGAGCAGTGAAGTCATCATACACTCTCTAAAAACAGCAGCAAGTAGGAATAATGACTGCCTGTACAGCAGCAGTGAAGACAGTAGTAGTCACGATTCTACAGACTATACAATTCCCGCATCAAATAAAAGAAAGTTCTTCAACGGCTACGAGCAGTCATGCTCGTATGGCAGAAATCCATATGAATCTCATAATAACTCAAATGATTTTATCTGTGAAAATTACAGCTTACAATCGACTCAAAATTATTGGAAACAACAATTCTCTTTTGAACCATCGATGAGGATGACAGATGAGGATCGATCCATCTTTGATCAGATTTTTTCAGCCTACAGTACACTGAGAGTTTTTTATGATGAATCACAAAACCATGGCAACTGGAACATGAATAAGGTAAGAGTAAAAATACAACCTCATGGATACAACAATAAGAAAGTTCCTCCTCCACATTTTTTTCAATTATGAGCTGGATTGATGAGTTGTTTTTTTTTGTTTTTTTTTTTCTCTTTTAGAGCTTTCATATTTTCTCCCAAAAACATTCTCAATAAATCAGCACATTTTTTGCCAATGAATGCTAGGTTACTCTCCTATCTTCCACCCTTGTCTAGCCAACTCATCTCATAATTTCCCCGAAAGTCCTGTCTAAGCTTAATATGGCCACCACAACTGCAAAATTTCTTGAGAAGAACACACTTGTAAAAATGAAAATTTCAATTGATTGATCGATTGTTGTTTATGATGAAGTTGGCAGAATTCCATCCATATTAATGATAGCAATTTAATAAAGAATAAATTTCAATAGGAGAGGTTCTCTCTCAGATTTGTGAGTATATGAAATCAAAAAGATTACCACAGCATTTCAAGGCTTTTAGCAGCTTGATATTTTAAATAAATTCTTATTAAAAATCTGTGGTTAATTGTTTATCAATATTTGTTTGGAGAATGTTCTAATTAATTGTCTTGCTTATTTTGTATCATTTGAATTTGTAAGAAAAACGGTTTGAGTGAAATGGCCAGTCAAACTTTTTTCTTCCTCATCTCAATTTTTTTAAGCTCGGTAAATCCAAGTCCACAAATAACATGTGATATTCGTAATATATTTCAGCCATGATTCTCTAAAAACAGGGTTGTGACATATCATTTTTACCTGAATTTGAGAGCTGGCTAAAAGTAGTTTATTGTGATCTAATATTGACATAATTTGCCCAGAACAAAAGTAGGTTCCAAAACTTATGGTAGTTGCAAATTTGAATGAAAATGAGTGGTGGTGTTAAGGTGTTTAATGCCACTTTCAACAATATTTCAGTTATATCGTGGCGATCAGTTTTAATGATGGAGGAAACCGGAGTACCCGGAGAAAACTACCGACCTGTCTCAAGTCACTTACAAACTATCACATAATGTTGTATCATGAACACCTTGCCATGAGTGGGATTTGATTATACAAGCTTAGTGGTAATAGGCACGGATTGTACAGGTAGTTGTAAATCCAACTACCATACGATCATGACCACACCGGCCCCTGAAAATTAGTGTTACTGGCACATTTAAATAAAGTAATCATAACCAGTTCATGATCTTTAGTTTGAATTTTATTTATTTAACAGAAATCATGAAACAGGATGTACATTGTAAGAATATGCTCAAAATTCATTAAAAATCTGAATTCTTCTTGAAAATTGTTTATATCAGTATTAAATTATTACAATCAAATTTCTGGTGATATTTTTCAGGAAGAACATTGGCCAAAAATGGGAAGGAAAGAGCATGGTCACTGGAACCATGTACAAGAACGTATCATTAGGAACACAAAGGCCTACGTAGACTTCTGTGTTAACATTCCAGGTGAGATATTCTTTAAGTGATTGAGTGATTGTTGTTTAATGCCAAGAGAACAATCTATATATCATGACAAGAACAAGTAGCATTTCGATGAGATGATGATGTTGTATGCTTTGAATTAGCCCAACACACTGAGTTATTTTTTTTATAGTGTTAGCTCACTTAAACAGCAGTCAGTGGGAAAACATGTCGGCACCGTTAGACACATCATCCTGATTCTGAGCCAACTTGTCTTTGCTCTTACTCCGTAATACTGTATGTTTAGCGGAGAAGCAGCAAATACCAATTTTATAGTCTTTCATTTTACCTGACTGAACCCACTATCTACCACACTCAAGGCGAGCACGCTAACCATTACATGACAGATACAGTTGATATTTTTTTTAATTATTCAGTAAGAGTTGTTATCCAAGATATAAAACAAAACAGAATCCTAAATCATTTCACTCAATGTATACTAAATACACAAATCAATCTTTAAGGGGGGCGGGGCTATGGTGTTTAATGCCACTTTCAACAATATTTCAGCTATATCGTGGCGGCCAGTCTTATTGGTGGAGGAAACCACCGAACTGCCACAAGTCACTGACAATTTTTATCACATAATTTTGTATTGAGTACACCTTGCCATGAGCAGGATTCGAACTCACAACTTTAGTGGTAATAGGCACTGATTGCATAGTTAGTTATACATCTAACTACCATACGATCACGACCATGACGCTCCCGAAATCAATCTTTAATGACAAGAAGTATAATAAATAGCGGTATATGTATAATATAATATATAAAAAAATCATGCCATTTAATTTTTTATTTTTTACAAAATTGTAACCTGCTATTATGTTATGTTAGTGACACTTTGAATTATGTCATAAGCAGGTCTACATAAGGTAATATAGTCTGACAAAGCTGTCCATTTTCTTTTTTGTAGGATTTGAACAACTTGATCCAACTGACCGACACGATCTATGTCAGGGTGCCTGTTTCCAGGCTGCTTTAATCATATGCTCATCAGAATGGTACAATCGAGCACTGAAGAAGTTTCAGTATTTCTGGAATTGGACAGTCAGTCCAGAAAATCCTATGTATTTGTTCAAGTTGCATCTACTACAAGTGGGAGAGGCAATCAACAAACTGAATTTATCTCAAGTAGAATTATCATTTGTTATGGCTCTTTGTTGTGTCAGTGCAGGTAGGTTATATTAATATATATTCAGTTAAGCCTGTATTAAGAGGTCACCATTGGGACAAAAAAAAAGTGGTCTTACAAGACAGCTGACCTGTTAAAGGAGGTTCAATTCATATGAAATTTTTTATGGCAGGACCAGAAAAATGCAGGTGACTGTTTAAATAGAGGTGATCACGTGGGCAGGTTTGACAGTATATGCATACCAAGAAATGGATAAAGATAGACCTCACGACAATAGTGCTAACGGATGAATGAATTTGTGTGCTTAATGTTCATACTGCGGATTTGCTTGTTTATATGGATTTATTTCATTGCAATTTTGATATTGATGACTTATGTCGCACAACAACAAAAAACATTTTCTGATGCCTTTTATCTAAAAAAGGATATATTTTTTTGGTCCAGATTATTCTGAAATATGCACTTATATCATTAACCGTTCATGTCAGAATAAGAATTAAAACAACAGGATGATGTTTTCTATCTGAATACTTGAATAGGTATCAGGATGCTTCCAATACTTATTTAGATACTTCTATAACATAACTTCAATAAGTATTGGTGTACTTTGATAAGCATCAGAATACTCCAATAAGCATTGGTATGCTTCAATAGGCATTGGTATACTCCAATAATCATTGGTATACTCCAATAAGCATTTGGATACTGCAATAAGCATTGGTATACTCCAATAGGCATAGGTATACTCCAATAAGCATTGGTATACTCCAATAAGCATTGGGATACTGCAATAAGCATAAAAATACTCCAATACTGGATGTCAATAAACATTACTATTTACTTATAGTTTTAAAAAGAAATATGTTGCACTAAAAACTCTTATAATAAGACATCACATGTAACATTGTTATTACTGAAATAATCAGTATTGATAATAAGACATCACATGTAGCATTGTTATTACTCAAAAATAATCAGTATTGATAATAAGACATCACATGTGACATTGTTATTACTGAAATAATCAGTATTGATAATAAGACATCACATGTAACATTGTTATTACTGAATTAATCAGTATTGATAATAAGACATCACATGTGACATTGTTATTACTGAAATAATCAGTATTGATAATAAGACATCACATGTAACATTGTTATTACTGAAATAATCAGTATTGATAATAAGACATCACATGTGACACTGTTATTACTGAAATAATCAGTATTGATAATAAGACATCACATGTAACATTGTTATTACTGAAATAATCAGTATTGATAATAAGACGTGACATTGTTATTACTGAAATAATCAGTATTGATAATAAGACATCACATGTGACATTGTTATTACTGAAATAATCAGTATTGATAATAAGACATCACATGTAACATTGTTATTACTGAAATAATCAATATTGATAATAAGACATCACATGTGACATTGTTATTACTGAAATAATCAGTATTGATAATAAGACATCACATGTAACATTGTTATTACTGAAATAATCAATATTGATAATAAGACATCACATGTAACATTGTTATTACTGAAATAATCAGTATTGATAATAAGACATCACATGTAACATTGTTATTACTGAAATAATCAGTATTGATAATAAGACAATCACATGTAACATTGTTATTGCTGAAATAATCAGTATTGATAATAAGACATCACATGTAACATTGTTATTACTGAAATAATCAGTATTGATAATAAGACAATCACATGTAACATTGTTATTACTGAAATAATCAGTATTGATAATAAGACATCACATGTAACATTGTATTTATTTTACAGATTTGACAAACTTGAAGGATCCAGATTCAGTAGAAAGAATCAGGAGACATCTGGTATACCTTCTACAACAACATTTGGCTGGTAATTATTATTTTTATTTATTCCTTGTCTGTCCCAGCTTGCTCAAGCTCATATGTAAAATTGTATTAATCTCCCATGAAATTTCATGGCTACTCAATTGTTGAACCAAAGAGATCACTTCTCTGATGTCACCGACGGTTTTGTTTTCACTGTTCTTTTTTCTGAAATTTGCATTGAAAACATTTGAAATGAGATACATATACCGGTAGATTCTCCTTCTGATACCAGTGGATTACGATATTTCTTCACTCGATGTTGTTAAAATTTGAACATTTATCTATTGAGAGTGAAGAAATATCATAATCCACTGGTAGCAGAATGTTTCTCCTATGACCAAAATGTGAAAAATATTTTTGAGTGGTTGATTTCTGTCATTACTGACAATCGTAAGAAAATTGGCAGGAATTCTCATGTAAAAATTTAACCACCATAGTGATTAGAAATTTAACCAACTTGTTAAACACTCTAAGAATAGGAGAAAAATATGCCTATTGCATTCTTGTAACAGATATTAATATATCTGGCTCGGTTGGTAAAGCTCTCACAGCAAATCTTGATATTCTGGCTGATGTCTGATCTATATTGCAATATAATGTAATATGATATATATATGATGTGAAACCTGTCTATACCGAACCCTGAATAAAAGAGAGTCCGTCCAAATTCATCCACCCATAAAGCTGACCACCAAGATATAACTGAAATATTGTTGTTGAAAGTGGTGTTAAACATCAATAATCCTAACCTCTTAATCATCACAACTTGAAAACAATCTTATAAAGTATTCTTCTATTCAACGTACACTTCAATCATCTATATGATTAGATCGCATCAGTGGTGTGATGATTAATATGATCGCCTCATGTGTGGTAGATTGTGAGTTTTTATTATGGTCAGGTCAAACTAAGCACAATAAAATTGGTATTTGTTGCTTTTCTGCTCAGCATGCAGCATTAAGGAGTAAGAGCAGAGGCTGGTTGACTCGCAATCAGGATAACCTGTTTGATTGGATTGACAATATGTTTATCCACAGACTGTTGTTTCAGTGAGCTAGCATTACAAACATCCAATTAAGCATGTTGGTCTAGTACAAAGTGAAGATCATTATCATCTCATTGAACTTGTTCTCGCCAGGATATAGCTGAAAAATATTTCATTTGGTGTTAAACAACAATCACTTAATCAATATGATTCATGTATTATCTCTTTGTTAATGTGATATTTACCTAAGAGTACTAAATATTGACTTCTCATTGTAGAACAAGGTATTAATCCAGACGAAAGACTACAGGAGATTTTTAGTGTAATGCCAATGGCACGCCACGTCACATTCTGGCATAAACAACTGATGAAAAATATGAGAATAAACATCGAACTCAGTGAAGTATCCAAACTTGTGGAAGACATCTCATTATAAAACTGTCAACTTTCCATCTTAATCATGTTATTCATTCATTTTCATATTTTTGTTGCTCATTTTTGTTTGTATCTTTACTAATGTGCAATTATCACAACAAGGGGGAGTAACCCTGATATATAACATGGACAAATAACCCAATTTTTTGTGATGGTCACAAACTGCCATGGTTTTTTTTTAATTGAATTCAACGAATTGTTTTTGATGACAATGCTCAAATTTTGAGTATATTTATTGTTTATTGTTTTTTAATGTGACCGTTGCATTTAATGCTTTCATTTATTATACGATGACTAACTTCACTGTTTTTGGTGAAGTAAAATTATTTAGTCACATGACAAATCTCTTTCACAGGGAGACTTCATTATATATTATATTTAATGCACTACTTGTTATATATAAATTGAGTATTTTTTTACTTCCTGCCAGGCCATGAACATATTGGTTCTTCTGCAGAAATTGAATTAAAAAAAACACTGACTCGCTTTAAAAAAAATAAAAGTGGAAACTGAAGAGACATGTGTAATAAACTATTCTTGACAATAAATTTTTTTTCTCTTTTCATTACTGTACAGATTCTTGCAGTAAAATGCATCTCAACACAACTTTTCAATTAAAAAATTACACCTTATGGAGTGAAAAAATACTCAATTGTTTGTTTTTTACATTGATATATTGTTTATTTTTTGATTTTATCAAAAAAATTTGGGGGGGGGGGAGGGAGGGAAGGGGTTTGGGTGGGTGATTCAAGATATTAGATAAGGGAGGAGTAAATAGTAATAAAGCCTATGGTTATTTTCAGTTATTTTGCATGGCTAACATAGTCCTAGTTCATGCTGGAACCAGATATGGGGTCTGGGATTTAATATGTGATTATTTTATTTAGGAGGATTTTCTGTTGGACTATTTGAGAATTTATTAATTGGATATTTAAAAAATATTTGACATCTGAGATGAGAATCTCATGAAGCACTTAAAGCAAACATGAAATTTTATAATTTTGTTTTAGATTTTACGTAGTTAGAATTTTTAATGGTGTTCTAAGAAAATGAAATAAGAAGTGAAATTGATTTTTTATCTAGTACATTATATTGTGGGGGGGGGGGGGGGGACAAAATTTGGTGTTTTGTATAGTTTATGAGATATTTTGGGGAATTTTTGTTTGCTCAAAGTTGCAGAATTTTTATTTTGAATTTTCATTATTATCTCTTTTCATATCAATTTTTTTGTTTTTATAAAAGAAAATGTTAAGTGAAGAATACTGGATTATTATATTTATGCTGCACAGAATAAGTGTTATTTGGCAGTCAGTGTTACATCTACTGTTCTGTCTATCAAGCAGCTATTAAGTATATGATTTGTAATTGAGTCATATTCTTTTAATAGTGACTCAAGATTTGTGTGTTATTTGTGTCAAATACACTCTCAAATACAAAATCCTACAATAGACATTAGGCCAAAAATAAACTAAAACAAAAATACCTCTGTTTCCGTTAAACCTACAAATCCTAATTGTTACTACCTACTCTAAAGTTTTTATTGCCGTTTTTAGACAACAACTTAAATTTAGATCCTTGTACTATATATGCTAGGTTAAAAAAAGTAAAAATAGTGAACAGTTTTTCCTACCTGCTTCAAGTTTTTTTTCAAATATGTTAGCGGAAACACAGATATTTTATTTTTGGCCTTATGGGAGGATGAAAAGTATTTTTGAGAGAAAAAAGTTGTTATAACATCATAATCATAAAGTAAGACGTTTTATGGTTATACAAGATCATTTAGGAGGTTGACATCTTAATATATGAAATATACAGAATCAGTTACATTGAAAGAGTTTAAAACACATTTTATTTTACAAATAATAGTATATTAGACAGAAGATACTGAATTTATACTAAGTATTGATTTTTCACGAAAAAATCAAATTGACTATGAACGTGATCTTTCGGAATTACAATGCACAATTTTATCTGTAATTCAAAGCACTTGAATACATTGAATTATGTTTTGAATTTTGTTTGTTTTTTTGTTGCTATGTGAAAGATGTAAAGTTAGAATAACCAACCTTGTAATTCTTGTGATTCATACGATTATTTCTCCTATGTTAGGGAACCGTTGAGGTATAATAGATGGAGAGAGGACATATAGTTACGAAATAATAAATGCAATTAATCAACTATGGGGCTTCATTACAATCCAACAAAATATTTGCGATCAATTAAGACACCACCATCTTTTTTACACCTACTCAAAATGTTCCTTTGTTGTACAAGACTGTCCCCACCAGTGAGGAAGATCAGCACTTGTCACATGTTTTTTTTTATTTAGTAGGGCATTTACACCACTTGTGTAAATTGTCTATTAAGAAAGATACAAATGTGTTTATTACATCAGGGACCAATTTTAAAACTGACAGTGTACATGGCTTAAAGAGGGCCAGAAACAGCAAAGTTAGGATAGATTTTAGCAATGTAATTACAATATAGCACATGTTTTTCGGATAACGAAAATCAGGCCACAAATACTACATTTAATATAAAGCATACAAGTGGAATCTGATAAAACACACACTGTGTAATCAGCACCTTATTAAATTTGACAAATACCTGACGGGTCGGCAGCGTCATTTTATGTACACTTCACACCCTTCATAATCGCTCCGTCTATGATACCTCCAGGGTCAAACCATTATTGTATCATCAATATCGTCTTAAACAAGCTTGTTTATAAGTTATTTTGAGACATTTTTTTTTTTTATAGAAAAATTATTCTGTTATACACATGTACCCTAAAATAGTAGAACTTGTGTATACGTGTGGAAAAATCCTCATTTTTTTAACAAGGGAGACTATATTTCTCTATGAGAGCAAAAAATTAAATGGGAGAATAGTCTAGCAACTTCCAACAGAAGATTTTTGAATATTTAGTTTTTTGTTAATTTTACTAATATGGCTAAAGTTGGCATCAAACACCAATCAATCAATCAATCATGTTAATTTTACTCACATACAGAATTATAAGGTTGTTTATTGTATATTTCGAGTGTTATATTTGCTCATTTATTTTTGTATACATTCCATGTGACATATCATTATTAGCCGTCCAGTGAGTAACTCAGGACCCATGTTTTAAGTGCTGCTTGTATATACTGTATGATGTTCTTCAGATATTAGAATATAGAATTTCTCTTCACAGTAGATAATTATAGACTTTTTCATTCATATAGAAGACCAAATTGTTTGTTTTTAGTAAAAATTACTACATTTTTATTTTTTAATAAAAATTTCTTCATTTTTGTTTTTTTAATAAAAATTTCCAAATTTTTGTTTTTAATGAAAATTTTCTTATTTGAACACATTTGTCAACATTTAACCTGTATTTTATATTCTTAATTAATTATAAAAAAAATTTAAACTTTTGAAGATCTGCCATTATGTGACATAATATTTTGCTTTTCGATTGTTGATTATGTTACTGAGAATTTTTATATTTTTGAACGACAATTTTTTTTTTATTTTTAGCTTCAAAGAAATATCCCATCCCAATTTTAATATTCCTAATGCCTCAAATATTGATTTCTGATTTACCGTCCAATCAAAGATTTTTATATAATATATATATATTATATTTATAATATACATTTGTACCTATTAAATATATTGTTTTGTTATGCATATTTGTTTGATGAATTTAAGCATGCTTCTGTTGTTTACTTTTTCTAATTATAATTATTTCTTTTTGTCAAAATACTTCATTAACATTTCCTTATAATTTATGTGATTATTTTCTGTCCAATGTATTTTACATGAATTTGTTTGGGGTTTTTCTTGTGAAAATTTCAACATCAAATGAATTATAATATATTATTTTGTCTAGATATGATATATATTTTTTGACTTGTGTTTTTTGGTAATGCGGAATAATTATGAATTTATATATGGCGGCTTGAATTGGGGGTAAAATTGATACCAATTCTTATTATTTATGAATTTTTTTTTTATATTAAAATGGACTTATTATTTAAATGACTAAAAATTACATTTAGATATATCAAAGAGATTGTATTTTTAAAATCCGATTGGTCGAAACATTTAGTCAACTTATAGAAATCATTCAATTTGAAACATAAAAAAATGGCCACATAAGTATTGTGATTGGCTAAGTTTAGAATTATTTGACCTTATTTTGGATATTTGGGAAGTTTAAGTTCAGTGACCTTTTGATCCACATGTTTCTTTATAAAGGTGAAAGCATCTTTTTAGTGAACAACTTCAATTTATACAATGTTTAAATTTTTTTTTTTTTTTTTTTTTATTAAATTATATATCATTTACATCTATTATTCAAGTACACCCAAAATATCCATTGTATTGTAAAATTGAAATTAGCCCAGAAGATTTATTGATTGTATATAGTGGTACATTTTTGTATTGTTGTTTGAATTTCATAATGTATATATTTCCCATCATCAGATTTACATGTATATGTGTTGAATTCTTGAGGAATTAGGGGAGAGGGGCTCATTGTTGGAACTGTGTATTGTATTTGATAACTACTTTAATATGTTGTGATTGATTGGGTTGTGTTATTGTTGTTTAATGTCACATATTGCAATTTTTCAGTAATTTTGTAACTACCAGAACTTGATGGGGAGAGGAGGGAGCCCTGACTATGGATAAGAGTCTGGAAACCTTAACATTTGAGGTTAGGTATCGAAGTATGACCTCGTGTCAGTTATGTGAGGCATGTGGTCAGAAATTAACGACCTGAATTACTCATCCACCCAATACCCTTTATTATCATCGATTGGTGAGGTGACATTAAACAACAATCAATTGGCTGATCAATTCATTGTTAAAAAGATTAAAGTTCAATGCATACCATGTATATCTGTTTGTATTATCACTGTAAATGTCATTGCTGTCCTAGAGACAAGGTGGGGCTTGTTGTTACCCTCCAAGTAGATAGATTTTGTGCTTCACCAATAATATCACATGCTATTTTGGTACTCTGTGATTCAAAAACTAAATCTGTGATTATATCTTTATAAGTAATTCAGTAATACTACCCTCTATAAATAATTATTGCATGTCTGCTATTGATTTTTTTTTTTAATATTATCCTCTATAAACAATAATATTATGATATAATATTGATTTAATATAACTTGCAGTTTCAACATATACCCAGTAATACTGCTGGTTGTCACTATTGGAACACATTCGAGTCTGATATTTAATATTGTTACTTTACAATTGTCTCCCTTTAATTTAACCATATTGCCCCTGTTAGTCCCTACATATAACAATATTTTCCCTAAAGTCCCTACATTTAACAATATTGCCCTATCTAGTACAACACATATCTTTTCTATTGATTCAGTTATGTTTCCTTGTCAGTATAGTACCATATCGGGTCCGCTATGTCGACCAGTATTGCCCTGTCAGTATGATATAATATTACGCTAAAAACAGTATTTTTACATCTTGCATCAAGTTATACATTTGAGAACTTTTAGTTTTGATTTTAAATTTAGGTAAGAGGTGTTACATATTATATAACTGCACAATTATCACACAGATAAGAAGGCAATAGTGAATTGTTTGTAGGCATATTATTACCGGTGGCTATTTTTAGACAGGATCGTCATATAAAATAGTTTGTTTTATTTATTTTGTTGTTGTATCTGTTAAATTAATGAGATATGACATATATTTATATAATTTATTTCTGAAAACACATCTAACATGCATGTATCAGAATGTTTATTCATGAAATATTTTTATTGAAAAGATGAAATTTATTTTTATATTAAGGGAAAAAAATTATTTTTTTATCTTGAATACGTATACCGATAAGGTAATTTTTTTGATGATTTTTGCACTATAGATTTGATTAAGACATTATTTTGACAAAAAATTTATAAACAGGATGAATGAAAAACAAATGGAGATATCCTATGCTGTGCATTAATTTTTTAATACCTGAGAGTGCCATCATGACCTTGATCTTGTGGTACCGCATACTAATGTTAGATTTTCATCTACCGGTGCATACTGTATGTGATCTGTGCCCATCAGCACTAAGGTTTGACTTCCGTCCATTGTTTTAGTATATTCATACAACCTTGTGTGATAAAGTTTGTCAGTGATAAAAGAGGTTGTAAAGTTTGTCTGTGATAAAAGGACACTCGTCTCCTCCGTATATCGGTACTTTTAATTCCTCATTCAATAAAATTGACGGCCACAAAATAAATGAAATATTGATGAAAGTGACACACTAAAATCCATATCATTATTACCCTAAGCAACCACAAAATCAAGTTTAGTTTATATCAATGAATGTATACCACAAATAATTTCAAAACAAAAATAGTATCATTGTGCCTGTTGTTAAATGTTATGAGACAATCTGCAAGCCTATAGTGAATCCGCTGCTCAAGGGAGGTATGGAATCTGCCGAGTTGTGACAAGTGTGTTATTAGACCCTTGAATCTCGTTTTACACATATTCTCCAGATAACTCCAATAATGATAGTTGTACACAATCCCATAAAACTTGAAATGTATCGAAAGGAGATGACTTCAATAATGTTAGTTGTACATAATCCCAGAAAACTCAAAAAAATTTCAAAGGGAGATAACTCCAATAGTGATAGTTGTACACAATCCCATAAAACTTGAAATGTTTCAAATAGACATAGTTCCAATTTTAGGCTTTTTATACATACATATATATATATATTATACTTAAGAATTCCATGAAGATATTTTTATTGGTAAGCTTTGTTTGTTTATCTAATGAATACATTGTTAATTTTAGCTATCACAATACTTGCTGTAGTAAGTTGTTATGTATTTTTGCCTAGAAGGAATGGAGGAGAAAAGATAGGTTAGATCATGTCAGTTTCTATTACAGTTTTTATATAGGCAGTATTAGTTGTTTTATTTCAAGCCAAACATAAAACAATTATGTTACAGTACAGTTGGAGACATCACTGATAATTCAATGAGTGAGTGATTGTTGTTTAATGCCAAATAGCAATTTTTCAGCTGTATCATGGCGAGAAGAAATTACATTCGATGAGATGATAATGGTTTCCAATTTGTACTAGACCAACATGCTTACAGGTAGTTGGATTTTTATAGTGCTAGCTCACTGAAACAACAGTCCATTGGAAGACATGTCGCTCCACTCGGACACATTCTCCTGATTCCAAGCCAACCAATATTTGTTCTTTCTGATCAATGCTACATGCTTAGTGCAAAAGAGCAAATACCAATTTTATATTCTTTCATTATACCCCCCGCAAACAAAGTTTGGGGGGTATATAGGAATCACCCTGTCCGTCCGTCCGTTCGTCCGTCCGTCCATGTACCTTGTAAGCGCAACTCCTCCTAAACGGCTTATTGGATTTTTATGAAACTTTACACATTTGTAGTACACTACCTGCAGATGTGCATGAAGGAATATGGTTGCTGTCTAAAATTTAAAAGGGGAGATGATTCAACTTATACTTTCACGAACAGGGGGTGGGGGGCATGCACCTTGTAAGTGCAACTCCTCTTAAACGGCTTATTGGATTTTTATGAAACTTTACACATTTGTAGTACACTACCTGCAGATGTGCATGAAGGAATATGGTTGCTATCCAAATTTAAAAGGGGAGATAATTCAACTTATGCTTTCACGAAAAGGGGGGAAGCATGTACCTTGTAAGCACAACTCCTACTAAACTGCTTATTGAATTTTTATGAAACTTAACAGTTGTAGTACACAACCTGCAGATGTGCATGAAGGAATACCGTTGCTGTCTAAAATTTAGAAGGGGAGATAATTCAACTTATACTTTCACGAAAAGGGGGGTGTACCTTGTAAGAGCAACTCCTCCTAATCGGCTTATTGGATTTTTGTGAAACTTTACACAGTTGTAGTACACTACCTGCAGATGTACATGAAGAAATATGGTCGTTGTCCAAAATTTGGAAGGGGAGATAATTCAACTTGTACTTTCACAAAAAGGAGGGCATGTACCTTGTAAGTGCAACTCCTCCTAAGCAGCTTATTGGATTTTTATGAAACTTTACACAGTTGTAATACACTACCTGCAGATGTGCATGAAGGAATATGGTTGCTGTCCAAAATTTGGAAGGGGAGATAATTTAACTTATACTCTGAAATACGTTCTGTATGGAGAGATGGGCTTGTAAGCGCAACTCCTCCTAAACGGCTCATTGGATTTAAATGAAACTTTACACAGTTGTAATACACTGCCTGCAGATGTGCATGAAGGAATATGGTTTCTGTCAAAAATTTGGAAGGTGATGTACAAGCGTAACTATTCCTGAATGAAATAAGATTTTAATTGACCTTTTCACATCTGGATACATGTATTTGCAATATAAAAACTACTCGAGAATAAATAATTAATTTTGAATCAATAACATTTGATGTGACCTATATCCTCTTGTAAAAAAGTTAGGAAATGTTGTAATCCTCATGTATACTGATGAAACGTATTGGTTTTAAACAATCCCACTTTGTTGAAGACCTTGTGGCGACCCCTAGATGTATGTTCTTGGTTAGTTTATTTTGGAGATGGGATGTTGTCTCCTTGACATTACTCCATATCCATTCTTTTTTCATAAGTAACTTGCTAATATACCTGTATTCCAAAGCTTGAACATCATAGTATTGCAAGCGGGGGGTATCACTCAGTGAGGTCACTCACAGTTCTAGTTTAATCTGACTGGTGCTCGAACCCATAACCTACTGAATTCGAGGCAAGCACACTAACCATTACACCACTGATGCTGTTATATAAGAAAGGTTATATAAGAAAAGTGAGTAAGTAGATTAGCAAGGGCAAAAGATATATCAGTATCATTAAGAAGAGCTTTGTTCTCTGACTGTACTGTAGGTTGTATTGTTTTGTCAAGTAGAAACCAGGAATTATCCCAGTCATAAAACAAACTGTAAAATAGGAACTTGGAGCCATTATTATCACTGCATGTGATTAGAACTTGTCAGTAATATTCATTGATTGTTCTTTCCATAAGTTCAAGTCCTGTTCAGGTCAAATGAAAGACTATAACATTGGTGTCTGTTGCTTTTCCGCTAAGCACACAGCACTAAGAGGACAGAACATTATGAGAAGAAAGTTAAAACATTGATAGTCAATAATTCCACCAAAACGAACATTCACCTCTCGCCTCGATGCATTGAACATAAAAAAGACATACCAGTATGATATGATGTTGATAAGTCAGGTCCTGTCTAGGGAAAGACACAAAAATGTGGTAGGTACTAGCTAGAAAAGTAGAATCTGATGGTTAAAGAAAACAATCATTTATGAAATTTAATGAAAAAAGAAATAAAAATCAATTAATGAAAAAATTTATATAATAACAAATATAAAAAATTTATAATGAAAAATGATTCATAATTTTTGTTTGATTGGCGTCTAGAATTTTCTTTTTTCCATAAGAAGTGACTAGATCTATTAAATAAAACAAATAGGAAATGTCCTTTGCAAGGTTTTGGCCAGTGGTTGTTTCTTTTTGGAGTGATTCTAAATCAAAGATGGCTGTCCTTAATTTAACATATGTTTAATATGAGAATAAATTTTATATCAACTTTTTTAGGGGACCGTCGTGACCGTGATGGTGTGGTATTTGGATTTACAACTAACTGTTCAATCAGTGCCTATCACCACTAAAGTTGTGAGTTCGAACCCCGTTCATGGCGAGGTGTATTCGATACAACGTTATGTGACAAAGTTTGTCAGTGACTTGCGACAGGTCGGTGGCTTTCTCCGGGTACTCCGGTTTCCCCCACCAATAAAACTGACCGCCAGTATATAGCTGAAATATTGTTGAGCGTGGTGTTAAACACCATAAGCCAAACTAAACGTTATCAACGTTTTATTTCAAGGACACTAATCAGCCAACAGGCCTGAAAGTCATTTTCATTCTATATTCTCCACAAAACAGACATAAGAGTCAGCAGTCATTTTCCTTTCACGTGTTCATACTTTTTGGAAATCTAAGATGGCTGTCAGTATCGGTTAATTGTATACATGTAGAACTGATAGAAATAAAGGGTATGTTGTAGACGTCGGCCACTACGCCCCTTCGCAGATCATGAATGATAAACCCTTACATATACCATGACATTGAAAATAAATACAGTAGAATATATCTAAGATAATGAAGTTAAAAAATGCTTGTGTTGTAGTGTTAATCTACTTACCATCTGTTTTTTTTACATTAACGTTGATGACCATATGGTAGTGTATATCATTATCTATGTGCACGGAGAGTAGGAGGCAGGTGTTCAGGTATGTTAGCACTAAACTACATTTTATTATCCATCACGTTCTCCTAATTAACTAATTAATTATATCATACTTTTCATAATCCATGTACTTTTCGTATTTTTGTTCTCTGCAAAACAAAAAACAACAAAAACCATCGAATTACAATATTATTCTTCCACTTGTTGAACAATTTCTGCAGAATGCTTTTTTTTTTGCTATTGCAAATGTTACAGTTTAAAACAAACTTTTCCAACTACTATTAGAATTGACTTATTATAGGCGTTCTCGGAAAACTGTTCAATGTGTTATCAAGAGTCTAGAGAGCAACATTTGAAGTAGGCATTGCACGATTTGATGTTTCTTGTGCTAAAATATCACACTGGAGTTGTTGGATTATATATTATAAGAGATCACTGTAAGTAAATTATATATCTTAAGAAACGGACTGGAGCGTTTTGTCTAGACAATTTGTAATCTTCATATATCAAAGTTAGCAATTATTGTATAACACCATTTGAGAAAAAAAATTCAGCTATCATGGCGAAGACAAATTACATTTCGGTGAGAAAATTATGGTGTCCGTTTTGTAATAGACCTACGTGTTGAGTTGGATTTATGAAAGAGCTAGTTGCCCTAAACAACAGTCCGCTAATAGAGATGTTGCTCCGTCTTTGCTGTTGTGCTTTAATGCTGCTTGCTTAGCGGAGAAGCAACAAATACCAATTTCATAGTCTTTTATTTGATCCGATCGGGGCTCGTCTGAAAATACAACCGAATAGTGTTAGAATTAGATTTTTGAGCTGATGTTTTGTTCTCCATCGACGGGATTTGAACTCACACCATTGATACACTGCACCACTAATCGCTTAGCCTTATGTCCAGCGTCCTAGACCATATACGCGTTATGTACTAACTGTACATCTGGTGATACAGAAGATGAAATACATGTGTTATTAGTAAGCCAAATATATGAATCGAATCAAGACTAGTTATACAAGCAATCGGCAAACCTCGGGTGAGTCCGCTTCGCTTCCTCAATACCTCGACTGTAATACGGTATTTGATATGCGTCTACTCGTCACATTTCTTCGCCGGAAGACCGTATCACTTCAATCAAACATTGCGCACCGCGAATAAGTTCTAAAATGGCGACAATAGATGAGTGTATAGAGTTTTCTTTGAAAAATATTGGTCTTTGATATATGGTACGGAATCAGCCGACATTGCGACGAATGAAAATATATTATTATTGAACGAATATTCGAAAGTGAAATTATTTTAATAACTCCTTCATTGAAGATTTCTGAAAGTAGTTCCAATGGGAGCTATCGTAATACGGACGAGGTTTGATGAAGGTACGGAATCAGCCGAAGTTGCGACGAGTGGTTATACAAGCTGACATGTGTCGTATTATATATGACTATGGTCATGGCGATGTGTTAACGCATCTTTCAACAATCATTATCGCGGTGGTCAGTTTTATACTCAGTTGGAAACCCGAAGAACTAGAGGAAATCATCGACTTGTCGCAAGTAACTGGATATCACATAAAGCTGCATCGAGTACACAGCGCCACCACGGGAATCGAACGCAAACGATATCAGACTCTGCCTATTTGATAATTGTTCAATTATTTATGCCCGTTATAGCTATGTCACCTAATCATGACGTATTACATGAACTCACATCATGGCAAATTTACAAAGTTCTTTTTGACCAGACATGCCCTGACGATCATAACACTTTCGAGTACTTGTACTCGAAAACTGTCCAATCGGAACACTGTATCCACTTTATACAGTGTTTTTCTTGGATGAGTCTAGAATGATAAATTGACAAACTTTATATCCGTAACCAAATGGATTACGGTTCATATAAAACACATTTCACGTGCGTATTTAAAATCGCGATACGAAAATCAATAATTTGTTGCCTACACATATATGCAGTTACTGCAGTATTCACCTAATTAACCCAGGCAGCAAAATTGAGTAAAAGTACTAACCAACTCAGTCAGTAAAAGTGAGTACATTATGTATTGATATGCCACATTTTCGAAATGATGAGCGACACTATGGTGTTACTAAGTTCATTGCTGTATCGACGCAGCAGCGAGTTGCAACTGCATTCGGTGTTCACCGGGGTACTGTACAACACCTAGTATCATGTCTACGTCAATTTGTCAACATTAATGACAGATCGCGTAGTGGGCTTCCACTTGTAACAACTGTTAGACAAGACCGGAGTATGCGTTTGACGCATTTCCGTCATCAATCATCAATTTCAGACTGCCGTACAAACAGTCACAACAAACGGTGGAACTCACAACAACGGGAGTCGTGCACAAACTGTTCGTAATAAACTCAGAGAGATCGGTGTAAGAGCGTATAGACTACATATCGATAATGCCCTAACACAACGCCAGTGTATGTAAATCTGATTATTTTGAATTGGTACTTGGCATATTGGTGACAGTGTAACGTATTTTATCCACAGTATTTAATGTGCCTCAATTAGTCAATTTATTACTTGATAACAAACTATGAGCGAGGACCCGGGTGGTTCAATGAGTTAGGTAGTTGGACTACCTAACAACTCGTACAAGCCTATCACCAATACGGCGTGGGTTCGCGCCCGGCTTTGTAGATTACAAAAATGTGTGCATTCGACTCGCAGCCGCAAGTGATAAAGTTTACCAGTTGCTTGCCCGTTGTCGGTGGTTCTCTCCGGGTACTCCGGCTTCTTCCACCACTAAATCTGGTCGCCATGATACAACTGAAATATTGCTGAAAGTGACATTCAAACACAATAAATAAATGAATAAATCAATCAATCTATGGGCTACCAGTCTCAATATTGATCAGGAAACAGTAAATGTATACTATCAGAATTATCATTCCACTGGTGCAATTGATCAACCAACTATACAGTTTTGCAATTCTATCATTGGAATAGCTCAAAACTGAAGAAAAAAAAATACCTCTAGTAGTCTTCGAAGTGACTACACTAAACAACTTTACCTAGCTAATTAAGTGACATTATTTTTCAATGGATACTGCACAACCGAGTGTTCTGTTGTATTGTTCTTTTCTAAAGATTTTCCCATCGGTACTGTAATGGTTAGCATGCTCGCCCCGAGTGCGGTAGATCGTGGGTTCGAACCCCGATCGGGTCAAACCAAAGACTGTAAAATTGGGACTGGTTGCATCTCTGCTAAGCATGTAGCATTAAGGAGAAAGAGCAAAGACTGGTTGGCTCAGAATCAGGACAATGTGTCTATAAGTGGTGCGATATGTCTTCCCGCGGGCTTGAACTATAAAAATCCAACTCAGCATGTCGGTCTAGTACAAAGCATTTATCATCATCATCTCATTGAAAGTTAACTGTTCTCGCCATGAAATAACTGAAAAACTGCTGAGTTGGCGTTAAGCAACAATCACTCACTCATGATAAGAAAAAGACCCGTGACTTTCGTTTTCATGAATTGAAAGATTTCCAGTTGAAAATTTAAATACCAAGCAACAAAATTCGAGGAACATAAGAAAGCTACAATTGAAGGTTATTTGAAGACTTTTGAACTCTCTGGAAGACTAATTACAAACCTGTTTTTAATTTACATTTTGAAAATCGTCAAAAATGAAATTGTCCTCTTTTATTAAACAACATTATTAAGAAAAAAAACTGGTAGAACGTGCTAAAGTGGGTCACGGGTCACTGTAATCGGGCGTTTGTATCGAGAAACAGATACGGTGTTGACAAAACTGCTGATACTCATAAAATATTGATAAATGCAATAAAATTGTATGTTTGTCTTCAAGAAATGTTATAGACAAAACCATGTGTGAAGTTTTATGACGAAATATCTCCGATTTCTATGTAAATTTACGAGTTGAAGTGGGGAAACACCCACAGGTAACTTTAGCGATGTATTTTTTTTTTTTTATCTTGGACAAGAATAATGAGCGTCCTGATTGGATGACCGATTTAAAACACACTGACTCCGCATGGTAAAAAGATGGATGTAAAAGAAATCTATATTATATCTATTCATTTGTTTGATTCTGGAATCATTGATTTAAACAATAAAAAAGGGAAAAAGGGTGGGGGTGAATTTTATTTGTGAATTTTACAGTTGAATAAATGTTATGTTTCGACAGTTTAAAGAGAAAAATAAAAATTTGTTGCGACTAAAGCTTAAATCAGCGTTAAAAATTTAACAAATATTAGTGGTTTTGTAAATGAGATTTATTTTAAATAGTAAATCTGAATTTATTATTTATTAATTTATTATTAATGATACAATTTTATATCCCTTGGGAGGGGGAGGGGGGCTATGATGAACATTTGAAATAAAAACACAGGACCGGACTTTAAGCAAAAATAATAATCTAGGATTATATCTTTACTAAAAAAAAATCCAGGACCCCTGTATCCATGATTTTTTTTTTTTTTAAAGTTAATAATATGAAATATTGACATCCACACTTGCCTTTTGGACAGCACATTTCTGTGTCCACACTTGTTTTCTATGCAAATACTTTGTGTCAAACAATCAGCATGTCAACCGAAGAAAATAGCTGAGGTGACCATGGCTTTCATTCTGCATTGGTTCAAACTTACAACTTGAAGTCTTCGTAAGGTTTAAAATTGCAAGATTGGCTCAACAATTGTTAAACTGCAGTGACCAAGGGAACCGTATGAATGTTCATACTTAGTCACCAGTTTGGTAACTGGTCGGACAACAGGTATTATTATGTGTTGTCCTGTGATTAGGGTACAGTAGTAAAACAATGTATAACCAATGAACATACACCTGACACCAATGTAACGTCCTTTTTCAGTTAGAACTTGGTGTAGATCGACAAAGCATAATTCAAATTTTCTTTTACTGATAAACAAAAATTTACTTTTCGCTTTTTAGCGGTAATTTTTTCACTATTGAAATATAAAATATTTCTTAATCGTGTGACAACTGGCATTGGTGGTCGAGTCTTTGAATTCTAACCACAAATCTTAACAGCACCGACATCGGGGTCCAATTCAGAATTACCACCTCAAGTGCTCAAGTTTCCAGACACCCACTCAAAACCAGATTTTTACTGTTGGTCTCTCATGACTGCAAGGGACCCCCCTCCCCATTTAGCCGCTGATGTAATAGTAACGTATATCTACTTGAAAAATTGCCGAAAGTGCCGATAAACACCAAAAACACAAGTAGCAATGAAAAATAAATAAACGAGACTTTGAAGTAAAAAAAGGATGATGATGATGATGATAAAAGTAATGAAACAAACGAGAGTAACATCTGGGTTTATCATTCAGATAATAACTTACAATATAAAAAATAAAGGTAAGTTATCATGATGGCACCAGTCAGCGTGAAGTTTTGATATAAGGAGATTGACAGATGCAATTGTCAATTGTTATTCTCGTAGTCAATAGTTTGCACAGATGTTTCCTCTTGTTTCAAACAAAATCTGATCTCCTAATGGCATCATTTTACAGGTTTAAACTAAGAAAGTTATAATATTTTATAGAGATTATCTTCTATAATGCCTACTATTAAAAAAATAATAAAAGGCAACTTCAACCACGGAACGCGTTAAATACAGAAATGCGCATCTTGTGCACTATTTCGACAGCGTTAGACAGATTTGTAGGTAATGGGGTGAATGTTCAGTTGTAATTATCTATCGTTGATTGACGTGTTTTCTGTCAGAACAATTGATCATAGTCATATAGTCATTACACTAAGTGTTGAACATTTCATATATCTTGTATTTTTCATTTGAACTCACAACGTCTTCCAGTCTTAGTGGAATATTTTGAATAGATTTGGCATTTTGTAATTTTACTTTGAACATTATATGATCAAAGGCCGACAACTCTTTTTTTTCAATTTTACAAATGTAAACAAAATAATTATTCAATATTCAGTGTTAAACACCAACTTTCGTTAGAAAATCATAAATGGTAACGTGTTTATTGTAATCTTAATCTATAAATAAAACCAAACAACAGGGCATAAATATGAAATCCTTTTGATCATAAAAGGTAGAAAAACTCAAATCAAAACGTGATCAAAGGGTTGGGGTCCTATTAACTGGTTTAGCGCCGCCTAAATTTGTATGCAGGTGCCAAGCCAGGACTTCCAACGCCATGTGTCGTGGTCTTTTTGTATGTTCAGTAGTTTGACGTGAGATGTTTGTTTTGTTGGTATTGGTGGAATTGTTGACCATCACTGTTTAAAGTTTCTCTTTACAAGTGTTATATTGGTGTTTAACGTTCAACAATATTTTAGTTATATCGTGGCTCTTTACAAGTTGTTCAGATTTACAAGGCGTATGTTGTTTTATGGTGTTTAACGCCACTTTCAACAATATTTTAGTTATATTGTGGTGGTCAGTTTTATTGGTGGAGGAAACCAGAGTACCTGGAGAAAACAACCGACCTGTCGCAAGTCACTGACAAACTTCGATTTGATAAACTCGGGTTACGCTAGTTACTAGAGTTTCATCCGAACGGTGCGAGTTACTCTGCAACGTCATCATTTTGACCTTTTGACCCAACTCGGGTTCAACCCACACCATGGGCAGGTTTAGTCGAGTAGAGTAAAAAGGAAAGATGGCGGAGAAAATGCGGTAAGAAAAAAATTTAAAATGATTTTTATCAGATTTCGACTTCTTGCTTTATATATTGTAATACAAATGATAAATTAATAGATTTATGATCCAATGTAATCAAAAATACACAATTTAACCGTTGTTTGTATATAAAACATCGGCAGTAGAATACCAAAGGAACAGCTTTGAGGGAATATTCGAAATATCAAAGTCCAGAGACAAGGCAAAATAGTTTAAGGTCCAGACCTAGCATTCTACATGTCATTGATCATTGATATTTGGTCAGTAGATACGTCGGAGAGTAATGCAAATTAAGCTGATAATTGAGTCATTTCAACCTACTTTTCCACACGACAAACTTGAAGTACTCTAAGCTTTCGGACGGGCAGGGGGGTTAGCTGTCGTTTCCGACTGGTATGTCGGTTTGTTGATGTTATGTTGGAATTTGAACAAAAAGTACTTGCATTTGGCGAAATAATGTATTATTAATCCAATAACTAACAACACGTGCTACTGTCTATGTCCCAGTTTTTGTTTTTTTATACTCGGGTCTGTTTGATTGATTACCTTTAATGGTATTCCATTGTCGCATTCTGCTTTATTGCTACATTTTTTGTTTTTCTTGTTTTCATGTGAAAATTTTATAGAGAAATAATGTAATAATAATGCTTATCATATTGTATGTATAGACCTTTTTATTCTTAAAAACATGGGCGCGGCCATTATCGACTTCCGAGTGTGTCCGCCATTAGTAAAGTGTCAAAATCTTAAGTTCTCGGGGTTTATCGATACGCTAATGTATGGTTTCTCAAATTAATATTTTGTATGAAATTAAAAAGTAAATATATAAATTATAATATACGCTTTTTTAAATTATTACTATACGATTTAAAGTGAAGTAATAATGATAAAAAGTGTGCCTAACTTATAAGAAAGAATTTAACTTTGAATGTGACATCTTAAGGTGCATTTTTCAATTCTGTTTTATTTTATTTATTTTTTGTTTGTTAAATTGTAAAACAAATTAAAACTTTTTGTCGGTCAATTTCTTTATAGGGATCTGTAGTGAAGATGAAAAGGAATTTAAGTTTTATCAAATTAAAACATCTGAATATCTGAATTTCTTTATCTGATCAGGTTTCAGATACGTGAACCGGACGGGCATTTTTCACCCCATTTGTCTTCTTTTTTAAATTTCTTTGCTAGGATTTCATAGTTTTATATTGATTTATTCTTTAATTTTATATGTTTTTGAAGATTAATTAAAATTTAATATTGACGCGTTAAGGAAGTGGTAGCGCTTTCTAGACTTGTAGTCTGCTGAAGGTCGACCGTGTCAACAGCGATGCGATGCTTCCCGGGTTTGGCACTTAGGGGAATAGACAGTCGTGTCATTTTGCAACAAAGGTGTTAAATTCATATTGTAGAAAGATAAGTATCATTATAATTGATAGTTAACTGTGTATTGCATAACAAGTTATAGCAAAGACATCACTAAAACACAAAAAATTAATTTATGTATTGGGTTGATTCTTAAATGTATTTGATTTGCAATATGACAGTTAAACTCTGCCCCCTTCCCACAAAGGGTTAAACATGATAAAAATATATATAACTGAATTATAATGACAAAAATATAAAAGAAAAAAAAATCGCGGAATTTTGTTGCAGGACATCATGTCGTTCATTTTTACTTCTTACAGAATCAAGATTTATTTCAAGATTTATCTACAGAAATGTGATATCTCTTTGTAAATTGTTAATTATTTTATGCGGCTTCTACACGAAAAACAATAATTCCTACACTGCTCACTTTGTTCCCGTTTCCTTTGTTTATGGTATTTATGCTTTCATTTAAGACAACATTTAACTCAGTTTTTTTTCCTTTCTATGTTATCCTCTACCGCATACGGTAGGAACATTATTCCTCCACATATTTGCTACTCTACCATTGTGCAAATGATTGATTTTTTGGTCAATTGCATAAGTGCTCCCTACATCATAAAAATATGCTACTTTGTGAAGTGAAGACAATATTCGAAGGGAACTTAGTTCTTTTGTACAAAATATATACCGTCAGTAAAAAAATGTGTGTTCAGGGTTTCCATACCGACCGGTTTTTTTTTGTTGCGTATCCCGTTTTGTATTGAAATTCTGCCACATAAGCAAGGTTAAAATCTGAATAGCTACAGATCGATCTGTTAGCCCACATCTGGCAAAATGACTAGCTAATTCTTTAATTTTGATAATATTGATGACCGTATAGATTTGTCCGACCTGGTCCTGAACTTTGTGATTCTGAACATTTTAAACAATAACCGTTTAAGTTCAATTCAATAATCCATATTTCGAAATATTCGGCCAAAATCACGGGAATAAGCCATAAAATATTAACTGAAGAGTGTTTATCTAATCCAATTATGAATACTGATTAATCGTAACTAGTGTAAACAACCGACGGTTACACTTTCGTAATGGCGGACGATAGTAACACCACCTAGCGTCCACGAACGATAACTAGGTAATCACCGATTTCTGAAAACGTCTATATGGAGAAGACAATACTAAGCTGAAAAACTTGTGTCTGATCCTTTTGTCATTATTTAGACAATAAAATATGTTTAAATTAAATTTGAGTAATAGTTGGCTGATAAAAGATTTAGTCTGTAATTGGTAACATGTTCATTCGGCATATACATAGTATAGTCAAAGTACACCTCCTGCTCCGAAGTTTAATTGTATATTCTTGGTGTACAAATTGTGGATAATTATTGAACTGTCTGCGACACAGATAAAAGGACCATGGTCTTTTATATGCTTGTGTATGTAAAGCAACATATAAACAGCGATTCGATCCTGTCTGGGAGGAATTAACTTATTTCCAATGTTGTGTCAAGATTAAACCACGTTTTGTTTAACTTACTCTGGTTGAATACATGGCAAACCTTCAATACTGTCCCGTGAACAGTCGAGATCGAAATGCCAAATAAATTGGCTGCTTCTCGCATGGACTCCTGGTTTGAAATGTACCATATAAACAATGACAATTGTTTTTCTGGTGGGATTTGTTCTTTACCACTAACATTCTTGGAGGTTAAATGTGGTGCAATTGTCTGCAGAATGATTTCAAATGTTGCCCGGTCAATCCTGAAGTGCATGCGGAAGTCCGTGGATGAAAACTCTGGTACAATTGTCTCGGCAAAGTTAGAAACACGTGGCACTTGTCTTTTTTTTAATACAGTTAAGAAGAATAATTGATAGATCTACGTTTCTTTTAATAAAATATAATATAGTGCCATTGTCATTCATCAATTCTTGAATGAAGTACTCCATTTTGAGAGTTAACCCGACTGGAGAGTTTCCGTTCGATTTGGCTTTTATGTGCGCATGCGCATGTTCGCAAAACGTTTTCACGACCATATCAACGAGTAACCCGAGTTAATTAAATCGAAGTCGATCTATAATGTTGTGTCGAGTACACCTCGCCATGAACGGGGTTCGAACTCACAACTTTAGTGGTGATAGGCACTGATTGCACGGGTAAATCCAAGGACCATACGATCACGGTCACGACTGCCCACAGATTTACAATACCATCTTAAATAGGCAACATTTAGTAATATGTAATCCTTGTAGGGGAACGTGTATTCAGATAATAAATCCTTATCCTTTTTAACAAACACTTATAAAACATATAAATTTGTTAATTGTAACTAAATTTTGGTATTTAAGCCTTATTTAGTTGAGAGATCTCGTAGACAGACTATTGTATATCGGTGAGTTTATCTTCGTGGGGGTAGAGATCTATTATTTGAAGGGTATTCTCATTGGACAAAAATAGAAAATAATCCGATTCATGGATTCAAAGTTTCAAGTATCCAGCTATATACAGCTTAAATGAACAATAAACACCATTGCAGTCCAATTAAAATTAGATGTTTGTTGTATCTTTTTTCATTTTTCTTCTTCGACGATTCTAGTGTATCACCAAAAAAAAAAAGGAAAAAAAATCAAACATCTAATTAATATTAGATTGACCACATTGCTACACGTTGGACAATTTCTCAAAAATAGTTTTCTTTTTCCACTAAATAGTTATTTCATTTTTTGTTCAATTACCATGCCACGATAGAGCTGAAATACTGCTAAAGTTGGCGTTAAACACCAATCAATCAATAAGTTTTCAATTACAACAGGTTTGCATTGTACCGGTATAGTACGTGCACCTTTTCAATCAACGATGTATGTTGTTTTATGAGCTTAAAATCGGAAGATGTTGAAAATTCTGCATATCCATGCACTTGCCAGTTAAGATTGCACAAATGTTATATTTATTATCATTGTCTGTTTACACAGATGGAAAACATCTATCAACAATTCCCCCGTTAACTACGAGAAGAATGCTTTATTTTGTTATTCGAAACCATTAGGTCAGTCACTGTACGTTCTTTTTGTGCAAGTAGAACCCCACCGTCCATCATCTGTGTCGCTGAAATAGAACAGGTGGAAAAGGGGGTGAAGGGCACTCGTCTCAATTACATTCGAAAAGTATAAATCGTCCTCTGATAATTATTTATTTATTTTACCAGATTAGTGATATATGCGTATATCTATTGTTAACATAAATCTCGGACCCCCCCCCCCCCCCCCCCCCCCCCCCCCCCACACACACACACAACACACACACAAAAAACGGGCAGATGTATTATAGGTCTAAATGGGAACCCGACCAAAATTTGATTAAAATATACAGTAAATTTACTGCCTTTTCTTGTTGAGTTAGCTTCATTACTATCCTCAACACAAAGGGGGAATAACTCTGATGTGTTTATAACGATTAGCCTTGCCAGTTAAAGGGCTTGCAAGTTATACACACAAGTATAAAGAATGAACATTCTTAAAAATTGGTCGTTAGATTTAACAAAGAAACGATAAATTGATGGAAAAAAAGAGGAAAAAATAAACAAATGTACATTTCATCTTGCAACAAATAATTTCCTCTTCTTTCTCCAGTATCCCTTTTCAAAGGAACAGATAAATAAGTTGAAAGTGGTCGTCACTATAATCATTTCTGGCAGTCAGTTTAACATGAAATAAATATGTAATATCTCCTATGTCTGTTTTTACAATTTAGACTGCAATTTATACAACTGTTTAGTTTAGAACAGAGTTATAGCTTCCATTTTACGAGATATATTTCTTAAAACACAACTTTCTCATTTCTAAATACTTGGAGCTCTTTTGATGTTTCAAGTACTGGAGGGTGAAGTGACGCACATTCAAATATCTAAACTCGTTCACATTATTTTACCTAAATGTTAAATGTAAGAATGTGTTTTAACATATTCAGTTATGTGACTTTTGTATCTAGCAGAAAAGTTCAAAATTCCGATTTATTGTTTTAAAATATTACTCACACTCAGAAAAAGACCCCCCAAAAAAGACAAAGTACTTATGCAAAATGTGCAAAGTAATTAATAGATGTGTTGAACGTCTTACATACTTTTGAAAGTGGCGTTAAACACCATAACCATTATCCTACATTCTTGGTATTTTATATTATTACATTAGATATATTTCCTTTTTATGATTGGTGAATGTCACAATCAAATGATCAATTATGGTTAAAGGTACAAAGAGGACCTGGACGGAGCTACATATTCTCTCGTTTATACACTCATTATACCATTGGGGAAAAAAATAACTCCCGAAGACAAAGTCCTTGTTACACAACCGTAAGAATATTTAAAAAGTTAAATTTTCCACATGAAATACTTTTCACCACATATATATATATATATACGGTGGCGTTTGTTTTAAAATAAATCTAGAGACAATGGACAGACCAGTATATCTGCGGAACAATAGAACAACTTGAGACGCGGATAAATGGGACGGGGGTGAAATGCAGTTGAAGAATCTGCGGATCGCGTTTGTGCTCAGGGGGTACAGAACAGAGCGCTGTTAGATGGGTCATATATAGGACAAAGCTCCACCCTCAAAGATCCCGGCGGAGATTTGGGGAATTTCAGACATCCAGATAGTATTTTGATAATTAAATGTTGTACCATTTGTTGTCCCCCAGTCCCCATTACCCCGGCAAGATTGTTGTTCACACGAAACAACAATATATATTTTTTAAATGTAAACTTGGTAATTTTTCTAACAAATTTGCCAAAAATGCCGAGACATATTATTTATTATTGCATCTTGCATCTTTCAAGTATTTTTTTCTATATAATTTGGCGACAAACAATTGGAGAAAAATTTAGCCCACGTTAGCCGCAAATAATCAGAAAACTGGCCATAAGACCCTTAACACCATTAACACCCGGCAAACCTCGACTCTCTATTCAACAATGTTGAGAGCCGAAACATCCGAGTGGTTTAAAAAGCGCGGAAAATTTCGGATAGTCTCTAGTGTTATCCACTACACCAACATACACAACTTGAAGATGATCCAATTTTTGCCTTTTAAGAATTTATACGAACTTCGTTGAGTGTTTGTTGAAGCGTTTCTATAATGATTGACATCGGACCATCTTTACTATCAATGTCCATGAAATCTCAAGTGGAAATTCTGGGGCATATAACTTAAGTTAAGAAGAGAGAGGTAAGGGGACTGGACCATATTGTGCGAAACAAGTGCATGTGGTATGGAGATACTGAATTTTCCTGTGTGGTACAATCATCTAAATACGTGACAACTCTGCTCAAAGCTGAATAGGTTCCAAGACAACATCTAAATACATGACAACTCTGCTCAAAGCTGAATAGGTTCCAAGACAACTTGGCTCCACTTTAAAAACCACTGCCCCAGTTCACAAGACTAGTCAGCTCCACTATTGGCTAGCTATAATGGCATAAATACATGATGTTGTAGATACATGTATATATATTTTTTTGGATAGTGCAGTAGTCTCCCCTTCTTCTTATAACATTCCCCCACCAAAGGCCAACCCCCTTATCTTGCCAGATTTGATCATTTCAGATTCACTGAGATGGTATAATACTAGTCTATTGCCCTCCTGCAGTGAGGCCACCCCTCTTATAAGGCCACTTTTACATTGCAGAAATGGTGGCCTTGTAGAGAATGGTTACTATTATACTGCCCAATACAAGGGTTAGGCACAGGCACTTGTGTAGAGTCAAAAATATGCTCGCTAAGTACCTAAAATACCACAAGGCCGGACTCACTCCTACTACCCCTGTCACTTCAATCGCTATTTCCTCTGTCAAAATGTCGATAGGACGCAAATCGCTTAGTAATTTACGTAGTGAAATGATTTTTCTTCAAGGAAAACCCGTTTTTTTATATCTTCCTACCATCTACACCCCCATACTGACAGATAATCCTCAGATTTTGCTGACAATGGACACCTAAGTGGCAGCAAAGCGAAAGTAGGTCGCGTGCGACATATTTCCGCCTTTCGGTCGTTCTCGGGTTTTATCATATATAATTACTAAACACTAGAAACATTACAAGGTGCCAAAATATGACTGACAAAATGAATGAAAACTTCAGTGCTTCTTGGTATGCAAATAATACTAAAAATAAGGCATAGGAAATAATTGTATTTAAAAAACATTATAATTATACAGTAACAATACTGATATATAATTACGTTTCCCGAACTTTTCTTTCTGAACTTCTCAGGTATGTTTCGTAAGGCAATGATAAAACCCGAGAACGACCGAAAGGCGGAAATATGTCGCATGTGACCTACTTTCGCTTTGCTGCCACTTAGGTGTCCATTGTCAACAAAATCTGAGGATTATCTGTCAGTATGGGGGTGTAGATGGTAGGAAGATATAAAAAACGGGTTTTCCTTGAAGAAAAATCATTTCACTACGCAAATTACTAAGCGATTTGCGTCCTATCGACATTTTGACAGGGGAAATAGCGATTGAAGTGACAGGGGTAGTAGGAGTGAGTCCGGCCTTGTGGTATTTTAGGTACATAGCGAGCATATTTTTGACTCTACACAAGCGCCTGTGGGTTAGGTTAGGGATATTGTGTTGCACCACTTTCAACAATATTTCAGTTATATCGTGGTGGTATGTATTTTTTGGTGGAGGAAACCGGAATATTCAGAGAAAACCACCAACCTGTTACTGACATAATGTATCGAGTACACCTCGCCATGAGTGGGATTCAAAGTACTCACAACTTGAGTGGTGATGGACACTGATTGCATGGGTAGTTATAAATCCAACTTCCATACAATCTTGTCCACAATGACCCCCTGCACAAATCGATATAAAAAAGCTTACAACTTACTCAATTTGTGTGGTTTAACTAATTGTTTATTATATATACAAATTGATGCTTACTATTTAATCAATTCCAATCAATGACGATTTATCTTCATAATTAGTTTGTTTATTTGCACTATTAGGGTTAAGACCTAAACCGTTGTGGTTTCTGGGAATGCACATTAAGATCATCAATTAAGTCGGTCTTACATGTGTTACATGTATATTCTATGGGCAGATGTTTTGGTTACCATTAGGACAATGGGAGTTATAAATACGGTCAGAAAATTTGCCTTGTATTGCATCACAAATGATTACGCCTAACAAATAGAGATACTTCAGGGATGATTCCAGCTATTTTAAAATGGGTCCCCTACACAGAATTGGGATTTTTTTTACCAAATTGTGAAATTTTGTAATAGGTAATTTTTTTTAAAATCAAAACATGATATTTTAAGCGCTTGTACTGCTAAGATTGTAGTGTCTGTAGACTTGCTTAAAAGAATTAGATTGATACAATTATATCCAAGTCCATGATAATGAGTGTTAAAAAGTCTGCTTTTACAAGACTTTCATTATGACAAATCTCATGATGGTCATGTCAAGAACCAGCTTCACTTTGCAACATCGTGATGATAAATCCGTCAGTGTTACTATATGAGCAAACCAGTGTTTCCACAGGCACTTGACAAACCCTGCATGGATTTGTAACATGTTCTTCCCTGAGTGAAAACATGTTTGCTTTTAAGAGATGCATTGTGACAGTATCTGGACATTTTTTTCATTTTTAAAACAAAATTGACCTGTAACTGTTATCTGTTATCACAATCTTAGCATTGGGCACTGATCAACTGAGAGTCAGGGTTCGACATTAACTTTTTGACCAACTTGTCCATTCGGGCAAGTGCGATATTGATTTTACTTGCCTGAAACTGTAAACTACTAGCCTGAATTTTTAAGTGCCATACCGTATAACCGGTAATTTCTGCGGCAATCTAATTTCTGCTATATTCTGTGGTCAACTCCGAACCGCAGAAATTAAAATCACAGAATATTATGTAAAATAAATGTTTAATGTCCCGTACAAAATACGTTTTCAAACTCTAACTCCAATTCCGCCGTAAGTGTCAAATATTTAATTAGTCGTAATTACTATATCCAGATAAACAAAACCTGGTACTATATAAATGTTTACACAACAATTAAATGTTATTTAGCTGTGGCATGATGATTTTTACCTGTTAATTACAATTACTCCAGATCAAGAAATATGATTGTACCAAGCTGACACCGACAATAATTGAAACAATCCCCTGATTAAATGTTTACAATCATAATAAAGTTTATTAAAGCAATATTTAAAATTGTTATTTCATAAATTAACATTAGTTTTTTTTTTGTTTTTTTTTTTAATTGTTGTAGTAGCTTCGATTGAATAAACCAAACAAATAGAAATGTACTGGTAGTAGAATTCCGGTTAACCTGAGTTTTTATGTCTACATTATACTAAAAGAATTGAATACAATTGCTTCTAATCATAATTCTTTTTAAAAAATTGTTATATGATAAAGTATGAAAATTCGACATTAAAAATATACCTGTATATCCGAAATATATCAAAGTTTATACCGATATCGATCCAACTGTTGACTTTGTATTTCTGTCAACAAAATAGATCACAAAAAACAGTTAAAAATTAGTTTCTCAAGACAAATTTGAAGTTAAGCAAATGCATATTCAGAAGTTGTAACGTTTGAAAACTTTCTAAAGAACTAAATATGTTTTTACTTCTAAGGATCACTGTAATGTGCACCAGTTGTTTATCGTAACATCGCTTCACTTGTTGCTTCCTGTAATACAAACAATTTTTTTTTCGGTGCCGAGATTTACAATCCGCAGAAAAAAAAATCTGCAAAAATTAAATGTCTTCTTTTTAGACCAAAACCGCAGAAATTACCGGTTATACGGTATATGCATGTAGTGCAGAACTATGCAATCTACAATGACCGTTCATAGAGTAGAATAACCCCTCATTAATTATTTACACCTTATGATGTGGGCATAGTGTTAGTGCATCATTTGGCCCAAATAATTACGTACCTATCAATTTGTGGGAATATGACAGTTTTATAAATACAGGTGATTGATGAGGATTTCTGAAATATTTTTGTTAGAAAATTTAAGTATAAATGTTCCTTATCATAGACTGATAACGACTGTATAGTTTGTTTGAATTTTTATTCCAGTAATCTATCACGCTTTCAATATTTTGATATCAAAGGCAATACACATCAGGGATAATTTTCTAAAATTAGAACACCGCAAGTAACTCTAGCTTTTCATTGGCCGGCGAAAATAAATACAATGTTGATGCAGCGCCGCCGCCTAATTAGGCATTCGCGATTGACTAATATAAATTATTTTACACGATCTTTATTTGAGAAATGGGAATTCCGTAGTCAACAAAATAAAACAAAATGGCGTAAGATACACGATACATACGACGCGATGTTTAGGTAAAATTCGCTGCGACTTCCAACACTGAATAATTCAATATTAATCATTTTGCTCTTCAGGAATTGAACATATCACAGAATCATTTTCACTTGCCCGATCGGACAAGTTGGGTGAGTTAAAATGATGAAAACTTCATTCTAATTGGATATGGGCTGTAATTAAAAAATTTCTAGCAATGTTATGATATACATGTAGTCAGTCCACTTGGGAAGTTGGCACAAAACTTCATTTATTTTTCAAAAATTTATAAAATTTACAGGGTAATACATGTAGTACCTACAAAATGCACATTATAGAAAACATTATCAACCAAACACTTTTAGCTAATAAGAAATATATGAGCAATTACAGACTCTTTCTGTAATTAAAAATACACCCTTAGAACTAATTTAGCATAAATGTAAAAGGAATTTTGATGATTTAGGTATTCTTTTATGCACCTGAGTTCACCCCTGTTTTTTGTGGGGTTCTTGTTGCTTGATCTGTAGTTTTCTGTGTAATGTTTTGTAGATTGGTGTTTGTCCTGTTTCATTTGGTCATTGTATTTACGGCTTCCGATTGCCCCCTTTGGAATCTTTAATCTTTTCTTCATGAAATATATATATTTTTTTAATTTGTTGTACTTCAATACTTATGTCCGAAACGTCATGGATAATATATTAATATGAATTAATTAAATCATCAGTTTCAATCATGAAAGTAACATGGTTTACATCTATAATGAGTGAGTGAGTGACTGTTATTTAAGGTCAACTCAGCAATTTTTCAGCTGTATCATGGCGAGAACAAGTTAATTTTCAATGAAACGATGATGAGATCTGCTTTGTACTAGACCAACACACTTAGTTGGATATTTTTTATAGTGCGAGCTCACTGAAACAACAGTCCGCGGATAGACATCTCGCCCCACTCGGACACATTATGCTGATTCCGAGCCAACCATTCTTTGCTCTTTCTTCTTAAAGCTGTGCACTTAACAGAGAAGCAACAAATACCAATTTTATGGTCTTTGGATTGACCAGATCAGAGCTGAACCCACACTCTACTGCACTCCAGGCAAGCATACTAACCATTTCATCACCAATGCGGTTCACATCTGTGATGACCATATGTAAATAGTACTATTTTCATGAATTGAAAATAAAGATATTGACATGTGAGAATATGAGATTTGAAATTAATGTGGTGTTATTTTTTTTTTTTTTAGTTGCCTTAAAAAGGCCAAAATGGATATGATAACATGAAACCTTCTGTACGACCAAAGCCCAGTGGTATACCATGTATGAGGATACAGAAAGATGGGGAGGGGATAAGAAGAAGTACTCCCAATATCAGCGTGAGGACACGGGTCAGAACTAGAGGAATTGAGACCATAGATCAAAATCATGGTAAAGCAAATTATCCCGTTGGAGGTAATTCACTCAATAATACTGGAACAAAATTCGGAACGGAAGATCAAAATTATAAGGGAACCAATCATCGTTTCAAAGCAAGTGCACCCATCAATATTAATATCGGGACCGGAGTCAAAGCAGAAGACCCATATCATGTAGAACGTAATCATTCTGTAGAAATATTTACACCAAACAGTATTAGAAACTTTGTAGTGGACCAAAATCACAATGAACAATCAGTAGGGAACATACCACCAACCAATCATGACATCGGGAACATATTTGGGTCAGGAAAGCAGAATCACGATGAACAGTTATCATTAAGGACCATATCAACCAATCATGACACCAGGAACATATTTGGGTCGGGAAACCAGAATCACGATAAACAGTCAGTAGGGAACATACCATCCAATCATGATGTCAGGAACATATTTGGGTTGAGAAACCAGAATCGTGATACACAGTCAGAGTTTAGGATACTAACCAATCATGAAATCAGGAGCAGATTTGAATCAGGAGACGAGAATCACAATGTAGCAGAACCTCAGCTGGCCAATGGGAATACTCTTATCAGCGACTTGACAGCAGATTGTGTAAGATCGGGACAGCAGAACGATGGTATGACAGAACAGCCAAGTGAAGGAAGCAGTATACTCCATAGTACTGACAAGCCGCCTGCTGATGACAGTGATAACAATCAGGTAAGTTCTGTAATAAAACGGGTAAGTGCAGTCTAAGAATATCAAGTTAGGCCCAAAAAAAAAAATGTGTGTGTTTACGGTCACCCGACCTACCCTAATTTTTGCTAGCGACCCTATGCATTTTTACACAAAATTCGGATAACCATTTTTGTTGTTTAACCAGCAGCAATGTTTTATTTATTCAACTGCTAGCTTTTTGTCGAAATTGAGAGCAAAGAAGGTAGAAAAACCGCATAATTCGTCATTTTACCGAAATTTTCGAAAATTCCGGAACCGGTAACGACTATTTCCGGTTTTGTCGATAATAAAAAAAAAAAAAATTAATCCCGACCGACCGACCCTAGATTTTTTTGACATGTGACAGTAAACACACATATATTTTTTTTTGGCCTTATGTAAAAAAAAATTACTGAGGCCTATCAGATTTTTATTGAGGCTTATATAATATTATTGTAAATAGTCTTATTATCACAAAAATATGATCAACTATATGGTCAAACTTTGTTACGAAATACCAATATTCTGTAATTGAAAAGTTTTAAAAATGCCCTCAGGGAGGGAGTTTTCTAGGGATGAGCCTCTAGAAGATTGTAGACCATTGAATATATGATTAGGTAATTTATTTCAGACAAAATATATGAGAACCCCTAAATAGGTCTTTTTACAGAGATGAAAAGTATTCCTCTGATCAGCAGATTTCCTAGGTTGGCGAACCGCATCGGTGGTGTAATGGTTAGGGTGCTTGCCTCGAGTGCGGTAGATCGTGGGTTCGAGCCCCGATCAGGTCAAACCAAAGACTATAAAATTGGTATTTGCTGCTTCTCCGCGAAGCACGCAGCATTAAGGCGAAAGAACAAAGATTGGTCAGCTCGGAATCAGAATAATGTGTCCGAGTGGAGCGACATGTCTACCCGCAGACTGTTGTTTCAATGAGCTAGCACTATGAAATGCCAACTAAGCGTGTTGGTCTAGAACAAAGCAGACCTCATCATCATCTCATTGAAAATTAACTTGTTCTCGCCATGATATAGCTGAAGAATTGTTGAATTGGCATTAAACATCGATCACTCACTCACTCCTAGGTTGGCTAGATCTATCTTGAAATTGATGCTTAAGGGAGTTCATCTTTTATAAAAAATGTAGGTTGGTCTGGATCTAGCCTGAAATTGCTACTTAAGGGAGTTTATCTTTGATAGGTTGGTCTGGATCTAGCCTGAAATTGCTAGTTAAGGGAGTTGATCTGTTATAGGTTGTGTTGGATCTAACCTGATATTGGTACTTAAGGAGTTGATGTTTGATAGGTTAGGCTATATATATTTATTCTGCAATGACAAAAAGTACAAAACTAATGTCAAATTTTACTAAAAAGAGACAAAAAGTATAAAACTACTACCAAGTTTTTACTAAAAAGAACAGAAACATGCATCATTCTAATTGTTTTAAAGGGTGTCCTCTGTCAGGTCTGTGCTGATGCTGCACATGTTACCATTTCTTACTTTTCGCTCTACATGAATCAAAGTACAAATGTAACAGAAAAGCTGTATTAGGTCCATGAGTAGAATAACACTAAAGTTCATATGACCCCTTTATATGTACTCAAAATCACATTCACACGATTGCAGTTTTAAATAATTAAGTGATATATTAGACCATTTTAAGTAATGTGAACTATATGTACACTTTAAAATCCTCTGATGTATATCATTATGTTATTATTTCGGCGAGTATATATATATAATATATATAATGTATCTATACATTATTGTGTGATGTATTTTTTATGTTGTACTTTGTACAAAAAAATGTAGGGCATACAAATCATCAATTTAAAACACAAAAAATGGTTCAAATTATGTTGATTAATGATGGGAGGTCCGAGGAGGAGAAGACTGAAAAATAAACAAATTTACTGGAGTTCGGTAAATTTGTTATTACCCTTATATTTTTCTTGCTGCAGATAAATAAAATGCTATATATTGGTAGTGCAGTCAAAGTTATATAGAGCTTGTTAGTAAAGGTGTGATTTCCTGTAGATTCCCTGTAATTAAATTAATGTGAAAATAACAGTTAATCATGCCTTCAAAGATGGAACTCGTTAAACTAGGTAATACAGTTAATTAAGAAGATATGCTTTCTGTAACTTCCTAATGTCTGTAAGCTTTGAAATGGTAAAATAGGAAATCATCTGTTACAGTTATTATGACTAAAATTCTTTTTGTATAAGACTTTTAAGAGATCAGAGATGTATTTCACTTCTAGAAGTATTTTAGGTTATGGAGCAAAAAGTAACTTTTTTTTTTTTTTTTTGGGAAAAGATTTCTAAAAGTGACCAAACTTCAAAATTTAGAATATTTGGAAGGCATATTTAATACTTGAAGTTATAGTTAGAGTATATTAAGTGAAATTTTAATGGTTAAGAAGGGGTGGAGTGAGCGAAGCAATGCGACCCCCTTCTTAACCAATAAAATTTCACACAATATACTCTAACTGACTTAGAATGTAACCTACTTTTTCATTGGTTCAATGTTCCAGACATTTCTTACGTCACACCCTAGACGTTTGCTGGAAAGTGCGCGGCACAGATTTTACCATGGCATAATGGAGGACGTGTTGAATGATGAAAGCGAAAATATATCTCTGTCTCAACTACTTGACCTCCCCACACAACAGCTGCATTAAAAATGAAACGTGTGTGCGTGAAGCCGAAGGAATTTTTAAAATTGAAGTGCCTGACAACGTATGGAAAATTGTGATCGTAAAAGCACAGGTACATGGGGTCATGACCTACATTACCCCCCCTTTTTTTTTGCAATTTTTTTTCATGCACTTCTCAACATAATTTTGGTATCAAATAATTATAAATCAACTATTTCTTTCTCTCTATATTGATTTATTTACCAATTTGTGCCATTTTGCTATCAAGCTATTTTTACGATTTAGTATATTATTATATACAGGTAGGTGATATAAAAAATGGACATGGAAATTTAAATTTTCTTAATGGATTTTTTTTCATTATTTTTTCATGTTTAATGCTTGGTAAAGCTCATTGAATATTGTTTTGACCACCAGATAGTTGTAATATTAAAGTTGTCTCGAAAGTACATAATGTTTATTTTTTTAGCAGCAGTTGACAATCAAAGCAGTCACCTGACGTCTATTTCAGCTGCGTCACTGAAAAACTTAATAATTAAGTGTGGCACTTAATAGGTCACTTCTCGAAATCTGATTGGTCGAAAAAGTAGGTCATATTCTAAATAGTAAAACAAGACAAATGTCCAAAATACAATGGATCCAGCATATTACTATGTCCAACACATTATTGTGTCCAGCTATTTACTATGTCAAGCAAAGTACTGTGTCCACACTTGCTTTTGATAAACACTTGTTTAACTTTCTCTTGTCGACATGCTGCAGTCGTATCATGCTTCGCGCTGCGTATCCCTTTATTCAACTTTACTGAGACTATCAGACTTATTGTTGGATGAAAGCCTGGACAGGTAGATAGAACTGACTGGTGCACTTTTGAGTTGTTCGGTTACTTATCAAAGGCCCGGGTGGCTCAATGAGTTAGGTAGTTGGATTACCTAACAACTCATACAAGCCTATCACCAATATGGCGTGGGTTCGTGTCCGGCTTTGTAAATTACAAAAAAAGGTGCACTTGACTAGCAGCCGCAAGTGATAATGTTTACCAGTTGCTTGCCCATGGTCGGTGGTTCTCTCCGAGTACTCCAGCTTCTTCCACCACTAAGACTGGTTGCCATGATGTAGCTGAAATATTGCTGAAAGTGGTATTGAACACCAAAAATCAGATCAAATCAAATCGAATCAATCGGTTACTCGTGATTTATTTTTAACATGTAAAAATTAAACATTTTTGAATAAAGTCGGGGGAAAAGTGCAAATGGTCTATTTGCAAGTCAGTACAATAACAGAACTTCATTGTTTGAACTATTTTTCTACTAGTTAGCGAAATATGCTGTCAATGCAACAAATCTTTTGTTTACATAACCTAACAAGATTTATTTAAGGCATTAAAAATCAGATAAAAGAAAATGCAGTACTACAATGTAACTGTATAAAAATTGTGGAAATAATTATATAGTAGCCCTTTTGTAATGCGTTCTGTCAATCAATGCTAATGTATTTTGAACACAGTTCTGGATATTTTCAAAAACTTTTGTACATATGTACTGCAAACTAAATGAATGGGTAAATAATTAGTAATAAGCACTTGACTTGTCCAAAATCAATTATGGTTGTATGTTTCTGTTCAATGTCACTTATACAGTAACTTGTAAAAACAATGTCTCTCTCTCTCTCTCTCTCTCTCTCTTGTTTATATATATGTTTCAGATGATAATGTATTAATAAAAGCTCAGGGGCTTTCTCTATTTCTCTATGAACTCTATCCTCCTAGCAAATTTATTGAAAGTGCTGTAAAGAAAATATTGAGTCAGTCGACAAGTGTTCTAATTCTTGAACATTTATTTGTTGCACCAGGGAAAAACAAGATATTTATCTTTAGATTTGAATTAGTTAATGGACCATTAGATTCTGAGGGGGTGGGGGAGGTAGGGAGGGGAGGGTTGTTGAAAATAAATAATTCAACCCTTCCTTGCTTCACACAATGAAACAAAAACAAGCATGGACAGAGTTGTATCAAGTGTAGGTTATCATTTATATATGAGTTATTTCCCTTTAATGTGGCCTGAAAGAACCATATTCATGCAAAGTTCAATGCATATTATATATAACATCTATTTGTAACACCTTACGAAATCCTCTGATTTTTTTTACAATTTTCAAATATCTACAAATGATAAGAATAGTATCCTCAAATTATTTGTCCTTTCCAATGCTCTTCCATGGAACAAGTACCATTTTTACTGCCATAAGGGAGATAACTCCTATAAAAGTGAAGAAAAACTTGAACATTAGAATCATATTGAGAATGTGCAAAAGGTGTATCAGACTTGTTTTCAGATTTGTTCAAATCAACAGTGACAAGATTTTTGTGTCAAAACTTTGTCCAGTTTTTTGTCAGTAATTTATTTATTCCTGCTAAATTGCTGCATTCATTATAATAGTTTTTTCCTTTGATGTTATATATAAAAAAAATTTCGTTGACAAAATTGTGTTATTTTTGCCAGAAAAATATACATAACATTAAATAAGATTTATAAAGTACAGAGAGTGTTATAGATGTAGATGTCAGACATCAGAGAGTTGTGTTGTCATCTTGTAACTAATTAGATCAGAAAACAAAATATTTACATACTATCAGATAAAAAGAAACAAGAAATGAGTAAAAGAAAGACACATAAATCAACAGATACACATCAATACCTAGGCGGAACAGTAAGGGAACTTTTTTTTTGTACAGGTATTTGGTGTTTCGTGTGTAGGTTTTTCATCATTAGTGTGAAAATGTTAAAGCTTTTGATTTGCAACTTTAAATATGAACTTAGTGAGTTAAAATTATGTAGATTTACTACAGTCTTTTATAATACACGGCCATCAACATTAATACTTTTCTGAACTACATTAGTACATAGAAAAAAGATCAAATTTTGAATCTGACAAATTTTCAACGGATACAAATTTTGGGTTCTTTTTTATTAAACACATCTCTACAGATGAGGACAAGGGACTCTCAAATTTTGAACCATATGTTGATAAATTTTGTATATATGTTTATACACGATCTTTATTTTGTTTTTATCACAAGCTGTTTATTAAGCTTAAATGACAATATTTTGATAAAAGATCACATTTAAATCTTCTCCTCTGAAACCGCTGAACCAAATTAAACCAAACCTGGCAGGGATGGTCCCTGGGTGGGTCCCTTTCAAAATTGTGTCCGACAGCCCCGCCCTCCATTCAAGATGGCCGCTGTTACTAAAAATAGAAATTTCTTCAAATGGCCAAAACTGCTCTATTTTAAGCCAGAATATGTACAAATTTGAACTGTATAAGCATAATGATGAGCTTTTCAGCAAGTATGACAGGATTTTTTATGAACTTTGAACTTTTGCCGATTTTGACCGATTATGCAAATTAGAAAAAAGGGGGGATGAAATTTAAAAAAAATCTTCTCCTCTGAAACTACTGAGCCAATCTCAACCAAACTTTGCTGAAATGATTCTTGGATGGCCCCCTTCCAAAATTGTGTCCGGTGATCCCGACTTCCAACCAAGATGGCCGCCAAGCTCAAAATAGAAAAAAAGGGGGGATGAAATTTTAATTGTCCATTGCTGCTTTAGTGTAAGTCAAAATGAGCTGAAATTTTAACTGCAGCTACATGGCAAGAAGTAGTTTAGCATATATTCCGGGTTTTTCTGTGAAATTTTTCTTTCAGCCGAGATATACCGATTATGCAAATTAGGCATATTTTGATAAAAGATCACATTTAAATCTTCTCCTCTGAAACCGCTGAACCAAATTAAACCAAACCTGGCAGGGATGGTCCCTGGGTGGGTCCCTTTCAAAATTGTGTCCGACAGCCCCGCCCTCCATTCAAGATGGCCGTTGTTACTAAAAATAGAAATTTCTTCAAATGGCCAAAACTGCTCTATTTTAAGCCAGAATATGTACAAATTTGAACTGTATAAGCATAATGATGAGCTTTTCAGCAAATATGACAGGATTTTTTATGAACTTTGAACTTTTGCCGATTTTGACCGATTATGCAAATTAGAAAAAAGGGGGGATGAAATTTAAAAAAAATCTTCTCCTCTGAAACTACTGAGCCAATCTCAACCAAACTTTGCTGAAATGATTCTTGGATGGCCCCCTTCCAAAATTGTGTCCGGTGATCCCGACTTCCAACCAAGATGGCTGCCAAGCTCAAAATAGAAAAAAAGGGGGGATGAAATTTTAATTGTCCATTGCTGCTTTAGTGTAAGTCAAAATGAGCTGAAATTTTAACTGCAGCTACATGGCAAGAAGTAGTTTAGCATATATTCCGGGTTTTTCTGTGAAATTTTTCTTTCAGCCGAGATATACCGATTATGCAAATTAGGCATATTTTGATAAAAGATCACATTTAAATCTTCTCCTCTGAAACCGCTGAACCAAATTAAACCAAACCTGGCAGGGATGGTCCCTGGGTGGGTCCCTTTCAAAATTGTGTCCGACAGCCCCGCCCTCCATTCAAGATGGCCGTTGTTACTAAAAATAGAAATTTCTTCAAATGGCCAAAACTGCTCTATTTTAAGCCAGAATGTGCCCAAATTTGAACTGTATAAGCATAATGATGAGCTTTTCAGCAAATATGACAGGATTTTTTATGAACTTTGAACTTTTGCCGATTTTGACCGATTATGCAAATTAGAAAAAAGGGGGGATGAAATTTAAAAAAAATCTTCTCCTCTGAAACTACTGAGCCAATCTCAACCAAACTTTGCTGAAATGATTCTTGGATGGCCCCCTTCCAAAATTGTGTCCGGTGATCCCGACTTCCAACCAAGATGGCTGCCAAGCTCAAAATAGAAAAAAAGGGGGGATGAAATTTTAATTGTCCATTGCTGCTTTAGTGTAAGTCAAAATGAGCTGAAATTTTAACTGCAGCTACATGGCAAGAAGTAGTTTAGCATATATTCCGGGTTTTTCTGTGAAATTTTTCTTTCAGCCGAGATATACCGATTATGCAAATTAGGCATATTTTGATAAAAGATCACATTTAAATCTTCTCCTCTGAAACCGCTGAACCAAATTAAACCAAACCTGGCAGGGATGGTCCCTGGGTGGGTCCCTTTCAAAATTGTGTCCGACAGCCCCGCCCTCCATTCAAGATGGCCGCTGTTACTAAAAATAGAAATTTCTTCAAATGGCCAAAACTGCTCTATTTTAAGCCAGAATATGTACAAATTTGAACTGTATAAGCATAATGATGAGCTTTTCAGCAAATATGACAGGATTTTTTATGAACTTTGAACTTTTGCCGATTTTGACCGATTATGCAAATTAGAAAAAAGGGGGGATGAAATTTAAAAAAAATCTTCTCCTCTGAAACTACTGAGCCAATCTCAACCAAACTTTGCTGAAATGATTCTTGGATGGCCCCCTTCCAAAATTGTGTCCGGTGATCCCGACTTCCAACCAAGATGGCTGCCAAGCTCAAAATAGAAAAAAAGGGGGGATGAAATTTTAATTGTCCATTGCTGCTTTAGTGTAAGTCAAAATGAGCTGAAATTTTAACTGCAGCTACATGGCAAGAAGTAGTTTAGCATATATTCCGGGTTTTTCTGTGAAATTTTTCTTTCAGCCGAGATATACCGATTATGCAAATTAGGCATATTTTGATAAAAGATCACATTTAAATCTTCTCCTCTGAAACCGCTGAACCAAATTAAACCAAACCTGGCAGGGATGGTCCCTGGGTGGGTCCCTTTCAAAATTGTGTCCGACAGCCCCGCCCTCCATTCAAGATGGCCGTTGTTACTAAAAATAGAAATTTCTTCAAATGGCCAAAACTGCTCTATTTTAAGCCAGAATGTGCCCAAATTTGAACTGTATAAGCATACTGATGAGCTTTTCAGCAAATATGACAGGATTTTTTATGAACTTTGAACTTTTGCCGATTTTGACCGATTATGCAAATTAGAAAAAAGGGGGGATGAAATTTAAAAAAAATCTTCTCCTCTGAAACTACTGAGCCAATCTCAACCAAACTTTGCTGAAATGATTCTTGGATGGCCCCCTTCCAAAATTGTGTCCGGTGATCCCGACTTCCAACCAAGATGGCTGCCAAGCTCAAAATAGAAAAAAAGGGGGGATGAAATTTTAATTGTCCATTGCTGCTTTAGTGTAAGTCAAAATGAGCTGAAATTTTAACTGCAGCTACATGGCAAGAAGTAGTTTAGCATATATTCCGGGTTTTTCTGTGAAATTTTTCTTTCAGCCGAGATATACCGATTATGCAAATTAGGCATATTTTGATAAAAGATCACATTTAAATCTTCTCCTCTGAAACCGCTGAACCAAATTAAACCAAACCTGGCAGGGATGGTCCCTGGGTGGGTCCCTTTCAAAATTGTGTCCGACAGCCCCGCCCTCCATTCAAGATGGCCGCTGTTACTAAAAATAGAAATTTCTTCAAATGGCCAAAACTGCTCTATTTTAAGCCAGAATATGTACAAATTTGAACTGTATAAGCATAATGATGAGCTTTTCAGCAAATATGACAGGATTTTTTATGAACTTTGAACTTTTGCCGATTTTGACCGATTATGCAAATTAGAAAAAAGGGGGGATGAAATTTAAAAAAAATCTTCTCCTCTGAAACTACTGAGCCAATCTCAACCAAACTTTGCTGAAATGATTCTTGGATGGCCCCCTTCCAAAATTGTGTCCGGTGATCCCGACTTCCAACCAAGATGGCCGCCAAGCTCAAAATAGAAAAAAAGGGGGGATGAAATTTTAATTGTCCATTGCTGCTTTAGTGTAAGTCAAAATGAGCTGAAATTTTAACTGCAGCTACATGGCAAGAAGTAGTTTAGCATATATTCCGGGTTTTTCTGTGAAATTTTTCTTTCAGCCGAGATATACCGATTATGCAAATTAGGCATATTTTGATAAAAGATCACATTTAAATCTTCTCCTCTGAAACCGCTGAACCAAATTAAACCAAACCTGGCAGGGATGGTCCCTGGGTGGGTCCCTTTCAAAATTGTGTCCGACAGCCCCGCCCTCCATTCAAGATGGCCGTTGTTACTAAAAATAGAAATTTCTTCAAATGGCCAAAACTGCTCTATTTTAAGCCAGAATATGTACAAATTTGAACTGTATAAGCATAATGATGAGCTTTTCAGCAAATATGACAGGATTTTTTATGAACTTTGAACTTTTGCCGATTTTGACCGATTATGCAAATTAGAAAAAAGGGGGGATGAAATTTAAAAAAAATCTTCTCCTCTGAAACTACTGAGCCAATCTCAACCAAACTTTGCTGAAATGATTCTTGGATGGCCCCCTTCCAAAATTGTGTCCGGTGATCCCGACTTCCAACCAAGATGGCTGCCAAGCTCAAAATAGAAAAAAAGGGGGGATGAAATTTTAATTGTCCATTGCTGCTTTAGTGTAAGTCAAAATGAGCTGAAATTTTAACTGCAGCTACATGGCAAGAAGTAGTTTAGCATATATTCCGGGTTTTTCTGTGAAATTTTTCTTTCAGCCGAGATATACCGATTATGCAAATTAGGCATATTTTGATAAAAGATCACATTTAAATCTTCTCCTCTGAAACCGCTGAACCAAATTAAACCAAACCTGGCAGGGATGGTCCCTGGGTGGGTCCCTTTCAAAATTGTGTCCGACAGCCCCGCCCTCCATTCAAGATGGCCGTTGTTACTAAAAATAGAAATTTCTTCAAATGGCCAAAACTGCTCTATTTTAAGCCAGAATGTGCCCAAATTTGAACTGTATAAGCATAATGATGAGCTTTTCAGCAAATATGACAGGATTTTTTATGAACTTTGAACTTTTGCCGATTTTGACCGATTATGCAAATTAGAAAAAAGGGGGGATGAAATTTAAAAAAAATCTTCTCCTCTGAAACTACTGAGCCAATCTCAACCAAACTTTGCTGAAATGATTCTTGGATGGCCCCCTTCCAAAATTGTGTCCGGTGATCCCGACTTCCAACCAAGATGGCTGCCAAGCTCAAAATAGAAAAAAAGGGGGGATGAAATTTTAATTGTCCATTGCTGCTTTAGTGTAAGTCAAAATGAGCTGAAATTTTAACTGCAGCTACATGGCAAGAAGTAGTTTAGCATATATTCCGGGTTTTTCTGTGAAATTTTTCTTTCAGCCGAGATATACCGATTATGCAAATTAGGCATATTTTGATAAAAGATCACATTTAAATCTTCTCCTCTGAAACCGCTGAACCAAATTAAACCAAACCTGGCAGGGATGGTCCCTGGGTGTGTCCCTTTCAAAATTGTGTCCGACAGCCCCGCCCTCCATTCAAGATGGCCGCTGTTACTAAAAATAGAAATTTCTTCAAATGGCCAAAACTGCTCTATTTTAAGCCAGAATATGTACAAATTTGAACTGTATAAGCATAATGATGAGCTTTTCAGCAAATATGACAGGATTTTTTATGAACTTTGAACTTTTGCCGATTTTGACCGATTATGCAAATTAGAAAAAAGGGGGGATGAAATTTAAAAAAAATCTTCTCCTCTGAAACTACTGAGCCAATCTCAACCAAACTTTGCTGAAATGATTCTTGGATGGCCCCCTTCCAAAATTGTGTCCGGTGATCCCGACTTCCAACCAAGATGGCCGCCAAGCTCAAAATAGAAAAAAAGGGGGGATGAAATTTTAATTGTCCATTGCTGCTTTAGTGTAAGTCAAAATGAGCTGAAATTTTAACTGCAGCTACATGGCAAGAAGTAGTTTAGCATATATTCCGGGTTTTTCTGTGAAATTTTTCTTTCAGCCGAGATATACCGATTATGCAAATTAGGCATATTTTGATAAAAGATCACATTTAAATCTTCTCCTCTGAAACCGCTGAACCAAATTAAACCAAACCTGGCAGGGATGGTCCCTGGGTGGGTCCCTTTCAAAATTGTGTCCGACAGCCCCGCCCTCCATTCAAGATGGCCGTTGTTACTAAAAATAGAAATTTCTTCAAATGGCCAAAACTGCTCTATTTTAAGCCAGAATGTGCCCAAATTTGAACTGTATAAGCATAATGATGAGCTTTTCAGCAAATATGACAGGATTTTTTATGAACTTTGAACTTTTGCCGATTTTGACCGATTATGCAAATTAGAAAAAAGGGGGGATGAAATTAAAAAAAAATCTTCTCCTCTGAAACTACTGAGCCAATCTCAACCAAACTTTGCTGAAATGATTCTTGGATGGCCCCCTTCCAAAATTGTGTCCGATGATCCCGACTTCCAACCAAGATGGCCGCCAAGCTCAAAATAGAAAAAAGGGGGGATGAAATTTTAATTGTCCATTGCCGCTTTAGAGTAAGTCAAAATGAGCTGAAATTTTAACTGCAGCTACATGGCAAGAAGTAGTTTAGCATATATTCCGGGTTTTTCTGTGAAATTTTTCTTTCAGCCGAGATATACCGATTATGCAAATTAGGCATATTTTGATAAAAGATCACATTTAAATCTTCTCCTCTGAAACCGCTGAACCAAATTAAACCAAACCTGGCAGGGATGGTCCCTGGGTGGGTCCCTTTCAAAATTGTGTCCTACAGCCCCGCCCTCCATTCAAGATGGCCGCTGTTACTAAAAATAGAAATTTCTTCAAATGGCCAAAACTGCTCTATTTTAAGCCAGAATGTGTACAAATTTGAACTGTATAAGCATAATGATGAGCTTTTCAGCAAGTATGACAGGATTTTTTATGAACTTTGAACTTTTGCCGATTTTGACCGATTATGCAAATTAGAAAAAAGGGGGGATGAAATTTAAAAAAAATCTTCTCCTCTGAAACTACTGAGCCAATCTCAACCAAACTTTGCTGAAATGATTCTTGGATGGCCCCCTTCCAAAATTGTGTCCGGTGATCCCGACTTCCAACCAAGATGGCTGCCAAGCTCAAAATAGAAAAAAAGGGGGGATGAAATTTTAATTGTCCATTGCTGCTTTAGTGTAAGTCAAAATGAGCTGAAATTTTAACTGCAGCTACATGGCAAGAAGTAGTTTAGCATATATTCCGGGTTTTTCTGTGAAATTTTTCTTTCAGCCGAGATATACCGATTATGCAAATTAGGCATATTTTGATAAAAGATCACATTTAAATCTTCTCCTCTGAAACCGCTGAACCAAATTAAACCAAACCTGGCAGGGATGGTCCCTGGGTGGGTCCCTTTCAAAATTGTGTCCGACAGCCCCGCCCTCCATTCAAGATGGCCGCTGTTACTAAAAATAGAAATTTCTTCAAATGGCCAAAACTGCTCTATTTTAAGCCAGAATATGTACAAATTTGAACTGTATAAGCATAATGATGAGCTTTTCAGCAAATATGACAGGATTTTTTATGAACTTTGAACTTTTGCCGATTTTGACCGATTATGCAAATTAGAAAAAAGGGGGGATGAAATTTAAAAAAAATCTTCTCCTCTGAAACTACTGAGCCAATCTCAACCAAACTTTGCTGAAATGATTCTTGGATGGCCCCCTTCCAAAATTGTGTCCGGTGATCCCGACTTCCAACCAAGATGGCCGCCAAGCTCAAAATAGAAAAAAAGGGGGGATGAAATTTTAATTGTCCATTGCTGCTTTAGTGTAAGTCAAAATGAGCTGAAATTTTAACTGCAGCTACATGGCAAGAAGTAGTTTAGCATATATTCCGGGTTTTTCTGTGAAATTTTTCTTTCAGCCGAGATATACCGATTATGCAAATTAGGCATATTTTGATAAAAGATCACATTTAAATCTTCTCCTCTGAAACCGCTGAACCAAATTAAACCAAACCTGGCAGGGATGGTCCCTGGGTGGGTCCCTTTCAAAATTGTGTCCGACAGCCCCGCCCTCCATTCAAGATGGCCGTTGTTACTAAAAATAGAAATTTCTTCAAATGGCCAAAACTGCTCTATTTTAAGCCAGAATGTGCCCAAATTTGAACTGTATAAGCATAATGATGAGCTTTTCAGCAAATATGACAGGATTTTTTATGAACTTTGAACTTTTGCCGATTTTGACCGATTATGCAAATTAGAAAAAAGGGGGGATGAAATTAAAAAAAAATCTTCTCCTCTGAAACTACTGAGCCAATCTCAACCAAACTTTGCTGAAATGATTCTTGGATGGCCCCCTTCCAAAATTGTGTCCGATGATCCCGACTTCCAACCAAGATGGCCGCCAAGCTCAAAATAGAAAAAAGGGGGGATGAAATTTTAATTGTCCATTGCCGCTTTAGAGTAAGTCAAAATGAGCTGAAATTTTAACTGCAGCTACATGGCAAGAAGTAGTTTAGCATATATTCCGGGTTTTTCTGTGAAATTTTTCTTTCAGCCGAGATATACCGATTATGCAAATTAGGCATATTTTGATAAAAGATCACATTTAAATCTTCTCCTCTGAAACCGCTGAACCAAATTAAACCAAACCTGGCAGGGATGGTCCCTGGGTGGGTCCCTTTCAAAATTGTGTCCTACAGCCCCGCCCTCCATTCAAGATGGCCGCTGTTACTAAAAATAGAAATTTCTTCAAATGGCCAAAACTGCTCTATTTTAAGCCAGAATGTGTACAAATTTGAACTGTATAAGCATAATGATGAGCTTTTCAGCAAGTATGACAGGATTTTTTATGAACTTTGAACTTTTGCCGATTTTGACCGATTATGCAAATTAGAAAAAAGGGGGGATGAAATTTAAAAAAAATCTTCTCCTCTGAAACTACTGAGCCAATCTCAACCAAACTTTGCTGAAATGATTCTTGGATGGCCCCCTTCCAAAATTGTGTCCGGTGATCCCGACTTCCAACCAAGATGGCTGCCAAGCTCAAAATAGAAAAAAAGGGGGGATGAAATTTTAATTGTCCATTGCTGCTTTAGTGTAAGTCAAAATGAGCTGAAATTTTAACTGCAGCTACATGGCAAGAAGTAGTTTAGCATATATTCCGGGTTTTTCTGTGAAATTTTTCTTTCAGCCGAGATATACCGATTATGCAAATTAGGCATATTTTGATAAAAGATCACATTTAAATCTTCTCCTCTGAAACCGCTGAACCAAATTAAACCAAACCTGGCAGGGATGGTCCCTGGGTGGGTCCCTTTCAAAATTGTGTCCGACAGCCCCGCCCTCCATTCAAGATGGCCGCTGTTACTAAAAATAGAAATTTCTTCAAATGGCCAAAACTGCTCTATTTTAAGCCAGAATATGTACAAATTTGAACTGTATAAGCATAATGATGAGCTTTTCAGCAAATATGACAGGATTTTTTATGAACTTTGAACTTTTGCCGATTTTGACCGATTATGCAAATTAGAAAAAAGGGGGGATGAAATTTAAAAAAAATCTTCTCCTCTGAAACTACTGAGCCAATCTCAACCAAACTTTGCTGAAATGATTCTTGGATGGCCCCCTTCCAAAATTGTGTCCGGTGATCCCGACTTCCAACCAAGATGGCCGCCAAGCTCAAAATAGAAAAAAAGGGGGGATGAAATTTTAATTGTCCATTGCCGCTTTAGTGTAAGTCAAAATGAGCTGAAATTTTAACTGCAGCTACATGGCAAGAAGTAGTTTAGCATATATTCCGGGTTTTTCTGTGAAATTTTTCTTTCAGCCGAGATATACCGATTATGCAAATTAGGCATATTTTGATAAAAGATCACATTTAAATCTTCTCCTCTGAAACCGCTGAACCAAATTAAACCAAACCTGGCAGGGATGGTCCCTGGGTGGGTCCCTTTCAAAATTGTGTCCGACAGCCCCGCCCTCCATTCAAGATGGCCGTTGTTACTAAAAATAGAAATTTCTTCAAATGGCCAAAACTGCTCTATTTTAAGCCAGAATGTGCCCAAATTTGAACTGTATAAGCATAATGATGAGCTTTTCAGCAAATATGACAGGATTTTTTATGAACTTTGAACTTTTGCCGATTTTGACCGATTATGCAAATTAGAAAAAAGGGGGGATGAAATTAAAAAAAAATCTTCTCCTCTGAAACTACTGAGCCAATCTCAACCAAACTTTGCTGAAATGATTCTTGGATGGCCCCCTTCCAAAATTGTGTCCGATGATCCCGACTTCCAACCAAGATGGCTGCCAAGCTCAAAATAGAAAAAAGGGGGGATGAAATTTTAATTGTCCATTGCCGCTTTAGTGTAAGTCAAAATGAGCTGAAATTTTAACTGCAGCTACATGGCAAGAAGTAGTTTAGCATATATTCCGGGTTTTTCTGTGAAATTTTTCTTTCAGCCGAGATATACCGATTATGCAAATTAGGCATATTTTGATAAAAGATCACATTTAAATCTTCTCCTCTGAAACCGCTGAACCAAATTAAACCAAACCTGGCAGGGATGGTCCCTGGGTGGGTCCCTTTCAAAATTGTGTCCGACAGCCCCGCCCTCCATTCAAGATGGCCGCTGTTACTAAAAATAGAAATTTCTTCAAATGGCCAAAACTGCTCTATTTTAAGCCAGAATATGTACAAATTTGAACTGTATAAGCATAATGATGAGCTTTTCAGCAAATATGACAGGATTTTTTATGAACTTTGAACTTTTGCCGATTTTGACCGATTATGCAAATTAGAAAAAAGGGGGGATGAAATTTAAAAAAAATCTTCTCCTCTGAAACTACTGAGCCAATCTCAACCAAACTTTGCTGAAATGATTCTTGGATGGCCCCCTTCCAAAATTGTGTCCGGTGATCCCGACTTCCAACCAAGATGGCCGCCAAGCTCAAAATAGAAAAAAAGGGGGGATGAAATTTTAATTGTCCATTGCCGCTTTAGTGTAAGTCAAAATGAGCTGAAATTTTAACTGCAGCTACATGGCAAGAAGTAGTTTAGCATATATTCCGGGTTTTTCTGTGAAATTTTTCTTTCAGCCGAGATATACCGATTATGCAAATTAGGCATATTTTGATAAAAGATCACATTTAAATCTTCTCCTCTGAAACCGCTGAACCAAATTAAACCAAACCTGGCAGGGATGGTCCCTGGGTGGGTCCCTTTCAAAATTGTGTCCGACAGCCCCGCCCTCCATTCAAGATGGCCGTTGTTACTAAAAATAGAAATTTCTTCAAATGGCCAAAACTGCTCTATTTTAAGCCAGAATGTGCCCAAATTTGAACTGTATAAGCATAATGATGAGCTTTTCAGCAAATATGACAGGATTTTTTATGAACTTTGAACTTTTGCCGATTTTGACCGATTATGCAAATTAGAAAAAAGGGGGGATGAAATTAAAAAAAAATCTTCTCCTCTGAAACTACTGAGCCAATCTCAACCAAACTTTGCTGAAATGATTCTTGGATGGCCCCCTTCCAAAATTGTGTCCGATGATCCCGACTTCCAACCAAGATGGCTGCCAAGCTCAAAATAGAAAAAAGGGGGGATGAAATTTTAATTGTCCATTGCCGCTTTAGTGTAAGTCAAAATGAGCTGAAATTTTAACTGCAGCTACATGGCAAGAAGTAGTTTAGCATATATTCCGGGTTTTTCTGTGAAATTTTTCTTTCAGCCGAGATATACCGATTATGCAAATTAGGCATATTTTGATAAAAGATCACATTTAAATCTTCTCCTCTGAAACCGCTGAACCAAATTAAACCAAACCTGGCAGGGATGGTCCCTGGGTGGGTCCCTTTCAAAATTGTGTCCGACAGCCCCGCCCTCCATTCAAGATGGCCGTTGTTACTAAAAATAGAAATTTCTTCAAATGGCCAAAACTGCTCTATTTTAAGCCAGAATGTGCCCAAATTTGAACTGTATAAGCATAATGATGAGCTTTTCAGCAAATATGACAGGATTTTTTATGAACTTTGAACTTTTGCCGATTTTGACCGATTATGCAAATTAGAAAAAAGGGGGGATGAAATTAAAAAAAAATCTTCTCCTCTGAAACTACTGAGCCAATCTCAACCAAACTTTGCTGAAATGATTCTTGGATGGCCCCCTTCCAAAATTGTGTCCGATGATCCCGACTTCCAACCAAGATGGCTGCCAAGCTCAAAATAGAAAAAAGGGGGGATGAAATTTTAATTGTCCATTGCCGCTTTAGAGTAAGTCAAAATGAGCTGAAATTTTAACTGCAGCTACATGGCAAGAAGTAGTTTAGCATATATTCCGGGTTTTTCTGTGAAATTTTTCTTTCAGCCGAGATATACCGATTATGCAAATTAGGCATATTTTGATAAAAGATCACATTTAAATCTTCTCCTCTGAAACCGCTGAACCAAATTAAACCAAACCTGGCAGGGATGGTCCCTGGGTGGGTCCCTTTCAAAATTGTGTCCGACAGCCCCGCCCTCCATTCAAGATGGCCGTTGTTACTAAAAATAGAAATTTCTTCAAATGGCCAAAACTGCTCTATTTTAAGCCAGAATGTGCCCAAATTTGAACTGTATAAGCATAATGATGAGCTTTTCAGCAAATATGACAGGATTTTTTATGAACTTTGAACTTTTGCCGATTTTGACCGATTATGCAAATTAGAAAAAAGGGGGGATGAAATTAAAAAAAAATCTTCTCCTCTGAAACTACTGAGCCAATCTCAACCAAACTTTGCTGAAATGATTCTTGGATGGCCCCCTTCCAAAATTGTGTCCGATGATCCCGACTTCCAACCAAGATGGCTGCCAAGCTCAAAATAGAAAAAAGGGGGGATGAAATTTTAATTGTCCATTGCCGCTTTAGAGTAAGTCAAAATGAGCTGAAATTTTAACTGCAGCTACATGGCAAGAAGTAGTTTAGCATATATTCCGGGTTTTTCTGTGAAATTTTTCTTTCAGCCGAGATATACCGATTATGCAAATTAGGCATATTTTGATAAAAGATCACATTTAAATCTTCTCCTCTGAAACCGCTGAACCAAATTAAACCAAACCTGGCAGGGATGGTCCCTGGGTGGGTCCCTTTCAAAATTGTGTCCGACAGCCCCGCCCTCCATTCAAGATGGCCGCTGTTACTAAAAATAGAAATTTCTTCAAATGGCCAAAACTGCTCTATTTTAAGCCAGAATGTGTACAAATTTGAACTGTATAAGCATAATGATGAGCTTTTCAGCAAGTATGACAGGATTTTTTATGAACTTTGAACTTTTGCCGATTTTGACCGATTATGCAAATTAGAAAAAAGGGGGGATGAAATTTAAAAAAAATCTTCTCCTCTGAAACTACTGAGCCAATCTCAACCAAACTTTGCTGAAATGATTCTTGGATGGCCCCCTTCCAAAATTGTGTCCGGTGATCCCGACTTCCAACCAAGATGGTTGCCAAGCTCAAAATAGAAAAAAAGGGGGGATGAAATTTTAATTGTCCATTGCTGCTTTAGTGTAAGTCAAAATGAGCTGAAATTTTAACTGCAGCTACATGGCAAGAAGTAGTTTAGCATATATTCCGGGTTTTTCTGTGAAATTTTTCTTTCAGCCGAGATATACCGATTATGCAAATTAGGCATATTTTGATAAAAGATCACATTTAAATCTTCTCCTCTGAAACCGCTGAACCAAATTAAACCAAACCTGGCAGGGATGGTCCCTGGGTGGGTCCCTTTCAAAATTGTGTCCGACAGCCCCGCCCTCCATTCAAGATGGCCGTTGTTACTAAAAATAGAAATTTCTTCAAATGGCCAAAACTGCTCTATTTTAAGCCAGAATGTGTACAAATTTGAACTGTATAAGCATAATGATGAGCTTTTCAGCAAGTATGACAGGATTTTTTATGAACTTTGAACTTTTGCCGATTTTGACCGATTATGCAAATTAGAAAAAAGGGGGGATGAAATTTAAAAAAAATCTTCTCCTCTGAAACTACTGAGCCAATCTCAACCAAACTTTGCTGAAATGATTCTTGGATGGCCCCCTTCCAAAATTGTGTCCGGTGATCCCGACTTCCAACCAAGATGGCTGCCAAGCTCAAAATAGAAAAAAAGGGGGGATGAAATTTTAATTGTCCATTGCTGCTTTAGTGTAAGTCAAAATGAGCTGAAATTTTAACTGCAGCTACATGGCAAGAAGTAGTTTAGCATATATTCCGGGTTTTTCTGTGAAATTTTTCTTTCAGCCGAGATATACCGATTATGCAAATTAGGCATATTTTGATAAAAGATCACATTTAAATCTTCTCCTCTGAAACCGCTGAACCAAATTAAACCAAACCTGGCAGGGATGGTCCCTGGGTGGGTCCCTTTCAAAATTGTGTCCGACAGCCCCGCCCTCCATTCAAGATGGCCGTTGTTACTAAAAATAGAAATTTCTTCAAATGGCCAAAACTGCTCTATTTTAAGCCAGAATGTGTACAAATTTGAACTGTATAAGCATAATGATGAGCTTTTCAGCAAGTATGACAGGATTTTTTATGAACTTTGAACTTTTGCCGATTTTGACCGATTATGCAAATTAGAAAAAAGGGGGGATGAAATTTAAAAAAAATCTTCTCCTCTGAAACTACTGAGCCAATCTCAACCAAACTTTGCTGAAATGATTCTTGGATGGCCCCCTTCCAAAATTGTGTCCGGTGATCCCGACTTCCAACCAAGATGGCTGCCAAGCTCAAAATAGAAAAAAAGGGGGGATGAAATTTTAATTGTCCATTGCTGCTTTAGTGTAAGTCAAAATGAGCTGAAATTTTAACTGCAGCTACATGGCAAGAAGTAGTTTAGCATATATTCCGGGTTTTTCTGTGAAATTTTTCTTTCAGCCGAGATATACCGATTATGCAAATTAGGCATATTTTGATAAAAGATCACATTTAAATCTTCTCCTCTGAAACCGCTGAACCAAATTAAACCAAACCTGGCAGGGATGGTCCCTGGGTGGGTCCCTTTCAAAATTGTGTCCGACAGCCCCGCCCTCCATTCAAGATGGCCGTTGTTACTAAAAATAGAAATTTCTTCAAATGGCCAAAACTGCTCTATTTTAAGCCAGAATGTGTACAAATTTGAACTGTATAAGCATAATGATGAGCTTTTCAGCAAATATGACAGGATTTTTTATGAACTTTGAACTTTTGCCGATTTTGACCGATTATGCAAATTAGAAAAAAGGGGGGATGAAATTTAAAAAAAATCTTCTCCTCTGAAACTACTGAGCCAATCTCAACCAAACTTTGCTGAAATGATTCTTGGATGGCCCCCTTCCAAAATTGTGTCCGGTGATCCCGACTTCCAACCAAGATGGCCGCCAAGCTCAAAATAGAAAAAAAGGGGGGATGAAATTTTAATTGTCCATTGCTGCTTTAGTGTAAGTCAAAATGAGCTGAAATTTTAACTGCAGCTACATGGCAAGAAGTAGTTTAGCATATATTCCGGGTTTTTCTGTGAAATTTTTCTTTCAGCCGAGATATACCGATTATGCAAATTAGGCATATTTTGATAAAAGATCACATTTAAATCTTCTCCTCTGAAACCGCTGAACCAAATTAAACCAAACCTGGCAGGGATGGTCCCTGGGTGGGTCCCTTTCAAAATTGTGTCCGACAGCCCCGCCCTCCATTCAAGATGGCCGTTGTTACTAAAAATAGAAATTTCTTCAAATGGCCAAAACTGCTCTATTTTAAGCCAGAATGTGTACAAATTTGAACTGTATAAGCATAATGATGAGCTTTTCAGCAAGTATGACAGGATTTTTTATGAACTTTGAACTTTTGCCGATTTTGACCGATTATGCAAATTAGAAAAAAGGGGGGATGAAATTTAAAAAAAATCTTCTCCTCTGAAACTACTGAGCCAATCTCAACCAAACTTTGCTGAAATGATTCTTGGATGGCCCCCTTCCAAAATTGTGTCCGGTGATCCCGACTTCCAACCAAGATGGCTGCCAAGCTCAAAATAGAAAAAAAGGGGGGATGAAATTTTAATTGTCCATTGCTGCTTTAGTGTAAGTCAAAATGAGCTGAAATTTTAACTGCAGCTACATGGCAAGAAGTAGTTTAGCATATATTCCGGGTTTTTCTGTGAAATTTTTCTTTCAGCCGAGATATACCGATTATGCAAATTAGGCATATTTTGATAAAAGATCACATTTAAATCTTCTCCTCTGAAACCGCTGAACCAAATTAAACCAAACCTGGCAGGGATGGTCCCTGGGTGGGTCCCTTTCAAAATTGTGTCCGACAGCCCCGCCCTCCATTCAAGATGGCCGTTGTTACTAAAAATAGAAATTTCTTCAAATGGCCAAAACTGCTCTATTTTAAGCCAGAATATGTACAAATTTGAACTGTATAAGCATAATGATGAGCTTTTCAGCAAATATGACAGGATTTTTTATGAACTTTGAACTTTTGCCGATTTTGACCGATTATGCAAATTAGAAAAAAGGGGGGATGAAATTTAAAAAAAATCTTCTCCTCTGAAACTACTGAGCCAATCTCAACCAAACTTTGCTGAAATGATTCTTGGATGGCCCCCTTCCAAAATTGTGTGCGGTGATCCCGACTTCCAACCAAGATGGCCGCCAAGCTCAAAATAGAAAAAAAGGGGGGATGAAATTTTAATTGTCCATTGCTGCTTTAGTGTAAGTCAAAATGAGCTGAAATTTTAACTGCAGCTACATGGCAAGAAGTAGTTTAGCATATATTCCGGGTTTTTCTGTGAAATTTTTCTTTCAGCAGAGATATACCGATTATACAAATTAGGCATATTTTGATAAAAGATCACATTTAAATCTTCTCCTCTGAAACCGCTGAACCAAATTAAACCAAACCTGGCAGGGATGGTCCCTGGGTGGGTCCCTTTCAAAATTGTGTCCGACAGCCCCGCCCTCCATTCAAGATGGCCGTTGTTACTAAAAATAGAAATTTCTTCAAATGGCCAAAACTGCTCTATTTTAAGCCAGAATGTGTACATATTTGAACTGTATAAGCATAATGATGAGCTTTTCAGCAAGTATGACAGGATTTTTTATGAACTTTGAACTTTTGCCGATTTTGACCGATTATGCAAATTAGAAAAAAGGGGGGATGAAATTTAAAAAAAATCTTCTCCTCTGAAACTACTGAGCCAATCTCAACCAAACTTTGCTGAAATGATTCTTGGATGGCCCCCTTCCAAAATTGTGTCCGGTGATCCCGACTTCCAACCAAGATGGCTGCCAAGCTCAAAATAGAAAAAAAGGGGGGATGAAATTTTAATTGTCCATTGCTGCTTTAGTGTAAGTCAAAATGAGCTGAAATTTTAACTGCAGCTACATGGCAAGAAGTAGTTTAGCATATATTCCGGGTTTTTCTGTGAAATTTTTCTTTCAGCCGAGATATACCGATTATGCAAATTAGGCATATTTTGATAAAAGATCACATTTAAATCTTCTCCTCTGAAACCGCTGAACCAAATTAAACCAAACCTGGCAGGGATGGTCCCTGGGTGGGTCCCTTTCAAAATTGTGTCCGACAGCCCCGCCCTCCATTCAAGATGGCCGCTGTTACTAAAAATAGAAATTTCTTCAAATGGCCAAAACTGCTCTATTTTAAGCCAGAATATGTACAAATTTGAACTGTATAAGCATAATGATGAGCTTTTCAGCAAATATGACAGGATTTTTTATGAACTTTGAACTTTTGCCGATTTTGACCGATTATGCAAATTAGAAAAAAGGGGGGATGAAATTAAAAAAAAATCTTCTCCTCTGAAACTACTGAGCCAATCTCAACCAAACTTTGCTGAAATGATTCTTGGATGGCCCCCTTCCAAAATTGTGTCCGGTGATCCCGACTTCCAACCAAGATGGCCGCCAAGCTCAAAATAGAAAAAAAGGGGGGATGAAATTTTAATTGTCCATTGCTGCTTTAGTGTAAGTCAAAATGAGCTGAAATTTTAACTGCAGCTACATGGCAAGAAGTAGTTTAGCATATATTCCGGGTTTTTCTGTGAAATTTTTCTTTCAGCCGAGATATACCGATTATGCAAATTAGGCATATTTTGATAAAAGATCACATTTAAATCTTCTCCTCTGAAACCGCTGAACCAAATTAAACCAAACCTGGCAGGGATGGTCCCTGGGTGGGTCCCTTTCAAAATTGTGTCCGACAGCCCCGCCCTCCATTCAAGATGGCCGTTGTTACTAAAAATAGAAATTTCTTCAAATGGCCAAAACTGCTCTATTTTAAGCCAGAATGTGCCCAAATTTGAACTGTATAAGCATAATGATGAGCTTTTCAGCAAATATGACAGGATTTTTTATGAACTTTGAACTTTTGCCGATTTTGACCGATTATGCAAATTAGAAAAAAGGGGGGATGAAATTAAAAAAAAATCTTCTCCTCTGAAACTACTGAGCCAATCTCAACCAAACTTTGCTGAAATGATTCTTGGATGGCCCCCTTCCAAAATTGTGTCCGATGATCCCGACTTCCAACCAAGATGGCCGCCAAGCTCAAAATAGAAAAAAGGGGGGATGAAATTTTAATTGTCCATTGCCGCTTTAGAGTAAGTCAAAATGAGCTGAAATTTTAACTGCAGCTACATGGCAAGAAGTAGTTTAGCATATATTCCGGGTTTTTCTGTGAAATTTTTCTTTCAGCCGAGATATACCGATTATGCAAATTAGGCATATTTTGATAAAAGATCACATTTAAATCTTCTCCTCTGAAACCGCTGAACCAAATTAAACCAAACCTGGCAGGGATGGTCCCTGGGTGGGTCCCTTTCAAAATTGTGTCCTACAGCCCCGCCCTCCATTCAAGATGGCCGCTGTTACTAAAAATAGAAATTTCTTCAAATGGCCAAAACTGCTCTATTTTAAGCCAGAATGTGTACAAATTTGAACTGTATAAGCATAATGATGAGCTTTTCAGCAAGTATGACAGGATTTTTTATGAACTTTGAACTTTTGCCGATTTTGACCGATTATGCAAATTAGAAAAAAGGGGGGATGAAATTTAAAAAAAATCTTCTCCTCTGAAACTACTGAGCCAATCTCAACCAAACTTTGCTGAAATGATTCTTGGATGGCCCCCTTCCAAAATTGTGTCCGGTGATCCCGACTTCCAACCAAGATGGCTGCCAAGCTCAAAATAGAAAAAAAGGGGGGATGAAATTTTAATTGTCCATTGCTGCTTTAGTGTAAGTCAAAATGAGCTGAAATTTTAACTGCAGCTACATGGCAAGAAGTAGTTTAGCATATATTCCGGGTTTTTCTGTGAAATTTTTCTTTCAGCCGAGATATACCGATTATGCAAATTAGGCATATTTTGATAAAAGATCACATTTAAATCTTCTCCTCTGAAACCGCTGAACCAAATTAAACCAAACCTGGCAGGGATGGTCCCTGGGTGGGTCCCTTTCAAAATTGTGTCCGACAGCCCCGCCCTCCATTCAAGATGGCCGCTGTTACTAAAAATAGAAATTTCTTCAAATGGCCAAAACTGCTCTATTTTAAGCCAGAATATGTACAAATTTGAACTGTATAAGCATAATGATGAGCTTTTCAGCAAATATGACAGGATTTTTTATGAACTTTGAACTTTTGCCGATTTTGACCGATTATGCAAATTAGAAAAAAGGGGGGATGAAATTTAAAAAAAATCTTCTCCTCTGAAACTACTGAGCCAATCTCAACCAAACTTTGCTGAAATGATTCTTGGATGGCCCCCTTCCAAAATTGTGTCCGGTGATCCCGACTTCCAACCAAGATGGCTGCCAAGCTCAAAATAGAAAAAAAGGGGGGATGAAATTTTAATTGTCCATTGCTGCTTTAGTGTAAGTCAAAATGAGCTGAAATTTTAACTGCAGCTACATGGCAAGAAGTAGTTTAGCATATATTCCGGGTTTTTCTGTGAAATTTTTCTTTCAGCCGAGATATACCGATTATGCAAATTAGGCATATTTTGATAAAAGATCACATTTAAATCTTCTCCTCTGAAACCGCTGAACCAAATTAAACCAAACCTGGCAGGGATGGTCCCTGGGTGGGTCCCTTTCAAAATTGTGTCCGACAGCCCCGCCCTCCATTCAAGATGGCCGTTGTTACTAAAAATAGAAATTTCTTCAAATGGCCAAAACTGCTCTATTTTAAGCCAGAATGTGCCCAAATTTGAACTGTATAAGCATAATGATGAGCTTTTCAGCAAATATGACAGGATTTTTTATGAACTTTGAACTTTTGCCGATTTTGACCGATTATGCAAATTAGAAAAAAGGGGGGATGAAATTTAAAAAAAATCTTCTCCTCTGAAACTACTGAGCCAATCTCAACCAAACTTTGCTGAAATGATTCTTGGATGGCCCCCTTCCAAAATTGTGTCCGGTGATCCCGACTTCCAACCAAGATGGCCGCCAAGCTCAAAATAGAAAAAAAGGGGGGATGAAATTTTAATTGTCCATTGCTGCTTTAGTGTAAGTCAAAATGAGCTGAAATTTTAACTGCAGCTACATGGCAAGAAGTAGTTTAGCATATATTCCGGGTTTTTCTGTGAAATTTTTCTTTCAGCAGAGATATACCGATTATACAAATTAGGCATATTTTGATAAAAGATCACATTTAAATCTTCTCCTCTGAAACCGCTGAACCAAATTAAACCAAACCTGGCAGGGATGGTCCCTGGGTGGGTCCCTTTCAAAATTGTTTCCGACAGCCCCGCCCTCCATTCAAGATGGCCGTTGTTACTAAAAATAGAAATTTCTTCAAATGGCCAAAACTGCTCTATTTTAAGCCAGAATGTGTACAAATTTGAACTGTATAAGCATAATGATGAGCTTTTCAGCAAGTATGACAGGATTTTTTATGAACTTTGAACTTTTGCCGATTTTGACCGATTATGCAAATTAGAAAAAAGGGGGGATGAAATTTAAAAAAAATCTTCTCCTCTGAAACTACTGAGCCAATCTCAACCAAACTTTGCTGAAATGATTCTTGGATGGCCCCCTTCCAAAATTGTGTCCGGTGATCCCGACTTCCAACCAAGATGGCTGCCAAGCTCAAAATAGAAAAAAAGGGGGGATGAAATTTTAATTGTCCATTGCTGCTTTAGTGTAAGTCAAAATGAGCTGAAATTTTAACTGCAGCTACATGGCAAGAAGTAGTTTAGCATATATTCCGGGTTTTTCTGTGAAATTTTTCTTTCAGCCGAGATATACCGATTATGCAAATTAGGCATATTTTGATAAAAGATCACATTTAAATCTTCTCCTCTGAAACCGCTGAACCAAATTAAACCAAACCTGGCAGGGATGGTCCCTGGGTGGGTCCCTTTCAAAATTGTGTCCGACAGCCCCGCCCTCCATTCAAGATGGCCGTTGTTACTAAAAATAGAAATTTCTTCAAATGGCCAAAACTGCTCTATTTTAAGCCAGAATGTGCCCAAATTTGAACTGTATAAGCATAATGATGAGCTTTTCAGCAAATATGACAGGATTTTTTATGAACTTTGAACTTTTGCCAATTTTGACCGATTATGCAAATTAGAAAAAAGGGGGGATGAAATTTAAAAAAAATATTCTCCTCTGAAACTACTGAGCCAATCTCAACCAAACTTTGCTGAAATGATTCTTGGATGGCCCCCTTCCAAAATTGTGTCCGGTGATCCCGACTTCCAACCAAGATGGCCGCCAAGCTCAAAATAGAAAAAAAGGGGGGATGAAATTTTAATTGTCCATTGCTGCTTTAGTGTAAGTCAAAATGAGCTGAAATTTTAACTGCAGCTACATGGCAAGAAGTAGTTTAGCATATATTCCGGGTTTTTCTGTGAAATTTTTCTTTCAGCAGAGATATACCGATTATACAAATTAGGCATATTTTGATAAAAGATCACATTTAAATCTTCTCCTCTGAAACCGCTGAACCAAATTAAACCAAACCTGGCAGGGATGGTCCCTGGGTGGGTCCCTTTCAAAATTGTGTCCGACAGCCCCGCCCTCCATTCAAGATGGCCGTTGTTACTAAAAATAGAAATTTCTTCAAATGGCCAAAACTGCTCTATTTTAAGCCAGAATGTGCCCAAATTTGAACTGTATAAGCATAATGATGAGCTTTTCAGCAAATATGACAGGATTTTTTATGAACTTTGAACTTTTGCCGATTTTGACCGATTATGCAAATTAGAAAAAAGGGGGGATGAAATTTAAAAAAAATATTCTCCTCTGAAACTACTGAGCCAATCTCAACCAAACTTTGCTGAAATGATTCTTGGATGGCCCCCTTCCAAAATTGTGTCCGGTGATCCCGACTTCCAACCAAGATGGCCGCCAAGCTCAAAATAGAAAAAAGGGGGGATGAAATTTTAATTGTCCATTGCTGCTTTAGTGTAAGTCAAAATGAGCTGAAATTTTAACTGCAGCTACATGGCAAGAAGTAGTTTAGCATATATTCCGGGTTTTTCTGTGAAATTTTTCTTTCAGCCGAGATATACCGATTATGCAAATTAGGCATATTTTGATAAAAGATCACATTTAAATCTTCTCCTCTGAAACCGCTGAACCAAATTAAACCAAACCTGGCAGGGATGGTCCCTGGGTGGGTCCCTTTCAAAATTGTGTCCGACAGCCCCGCCCTCCATTCAAGATGGCCGTTGTTACTAAAAATAGAAATTTCTTCAAATGGCCAAAACTGCTCTATTTTAAGCCAGAATGTGCCCAAATTTGAACTGTATAAGCATAATGATGAGCTTTTCAGCAAATATGACAGGATTTTTTATGAACTTTGAACTTTTGCCGATTTTGACCGATTATGCAAATTAGAAAAAAGGGGGGATGAAATTTAAAAAAAATATTCTCCTCTGAAACTACTGAGCCAATCTCAACCAAACTTTGCTGAAATGATTCTTGGATGGCCCCCTTCCAAAATTGTGTCCGGTGATCCCGACTTCCAACCAAGATGGCCGCCAAGCTCAAAATAGAAAAAAGGGGGGATGAAATTTTAATTGTCCATTGCTGCTTTAGTGTAAGTCAAAATGAGCTGAAATTTTAACTGCAGCTACATGGCAAGAAGTAGTTTAGCATATATTCCGGGTTTTTCTGTGAAATTTTTCTTTCAGCCGAGATATACCGATTATGCAAATTAGGCATATTTTGATAAAAGATCACATTTAAATCTTCTCCTCTGAAACCGCTGAACCAAATTAAACCAAACCTGGCAGGGATGGTCCCTGGGTGGGTCCCTTTCAAAATTGTGTCCGACAGCCCCGCCCTCCATTCAAGATGGCCGCTGTTACTAAAAATAGAAATTTCTTCAAATGGCCAAAACTGCTCTATTTTAAGCCAGAATATGTACAAATTTGAACTGTATAAGCATAATGATGAGCTTTTCAGCAAATATGACAGGATTTTTTATGAACTTTGAACTTTTGCCGATTTTGACCGATTATGCAAATTAGAAAAAAGGGGGGATGAAATTTAAAAAAAATCTTCTCCTCTGAAACTACTGAGCCAATCTCAACCAAACTTTGCTGAAATGATTCTTGGATGGCCCCCTTCCAAAATTGTGTCCGGTGATCCCGACTTCCAACCAAGATGGCCGCCAAGCTCAAAATAGAAAAAAAGGGGGGATGAAATTTTAATTGTCCATTGCTGCTTTAGTGTAAGTCAAAATGAGCTGAAATTTTAACTGCAGCTACATGGCAAGAAGTAGTTTAGCATATATTCCGGGTTTTTCTGTGAAATTTTTCTTTCAGCCGAGATATACCGATTATACAAATTAGGCATATTTTGATAAAAGATCACATTTAAATCTTCTCCTCTGAAACCGCTGAACCAAATTAAACCAAACCTGGCAGGGATGGTCCCTGGGTGGGTCCCTTTCAAAATTGTGTCCGACAGCCCCGCCCTCCATTCAAGATGGCCGTTGTTACTAAAAATAGAAATTTCTTCAAATGGCCAAAACTGCTCTATTTTAAGCCAGAATGTGCCCAAATTTGAACTGTATAAGCATAATGATGAGCTTTTCAGCAAATATGACAGGATTTTTTATGAACTTTGAACTTTTGCCGATTTTGACCGATTATGCAAATTAGAAAAAGGGGGGATGAAATTTAAAAAAAATATTCTCCTCTGAAACTACTGAGCCAATCTCAACCAAACTTTGCTGAAATGATTCTTGGATGGCCCCCTTCCAAAATTGTGTCCGATGATCCCGACTTCCAACCAAGATGGCCGCCAAGCTCAAAATAGAAAAAAGGGGGGATGAAATTTTAATTGTCCATTGCCGCTTTAGTGTAAGTCAAAATGAGCTGAAATTTTAACTGCAGCTACATGGCAAGAAGTAGTTTAGCATATATTCCGGGTTTTTCTGTGAAATTTTTCTTTCAGCAGAGATATACCGATTATACAAATTAGGCATATTTTGATAAAAGATCACATTTAAATCTTCTCCTCTGAAACCGCTGAACCAAATTAAACCAAACCTGGCAGGGATGGTCCCTGGGTGGGTCCCTTTCAAAATTGTGTCCGACAGCCCCGCCCTCCATTCAAGATGGCCGTTGTTACTAAAAATAGAAATTTCTTCAAATGGCCAAAACTGCTCTATTTTAAGCCAGAATGTGCCCAAATTTGAACTGTATAAGCATAATGATGAGCTTTTCAGCAAATATGACAGGATTTTTTATGAACTTTGAACTTTTGCCGATTTTGACCGATTATGCAAATTAGAAAAAAGGGGGGATGAAATTTAAAAAAAATCTTCTCCTCTGAAACTACTGAGCCAATCTCAACCAAACTTTGCTGAAATGATTCTTGGATGGCCCCCTTCCAAAATTGTGTCCGGTGATCCCGACTTCCAACCAAGATGGCTGCCAAGCTCAAAATAGAAAAAAGGGGGGATGAAATTTTAATTGTCCATTGCTGCTTTAGTGTAAGTCAAAATGAGCTGAAATTTTAACTGCAGCTACATGGCAAGAAGTAGTTTAGCATATATTCCGGGTTTTTCTGTGAAATTTTTCTTTCAGCCGAGATATACCGATTATGCAAATTAGGCATATTTTGATAAAAGATCACATTTAAATCTTCTCCTCTGAAACCGCTGAACCAAATTAAACCAAACCTGGCAGGGATGGTCCCTGGGTGGGTCCCTTTCAAAATTGTGTCCGACAGCCCCGCCCTCCATTCAAGATGGCCGCTGTTACTAAAAATAGAAATTTCTTCAAATGGCCAAAACTGCTCTATTTTAAGCCAGAATGTGTCCAAATTTGAACTGTATAAGCATAATGATGAGCTTTTCAGCAAGTATGACAGGATTTTTTATGAACTTTGAACTTTTGCCGATTTTGACCGATTATGCAAATTAGAAAAAAGGGGGGATGAAATTTAAAAAAATCTTCTCCTCGGAAACTACTGAGCCAATCTCAACCAAACTTTGCTGAAATGATTCTTGGATGGCCCCCTTCCGAAATTGTGTCCGGTGATCCCGACTTCCATCCAAGATGGCTGCCAAGCTCAAAATAGAAAAAAAGGGGGGATGAAATTTTAATTGTCCATTGCTGCTTTAGTGTAAGTCAAAATGAGCTGAAATTTTAACTGCAGCTACATGGCAAGAAGTAGTTTAGCATATATTCCGGGTTTTTCTGTGAAATTTTTCTTTCAGCCGAGATATACCGATTATGCAAATTAGGCATATTTTGATAAAAGATCACATTTAAATCTTCTCCTCTGAAACCGCTGAACCAAATTAAACCAAACCTGGCAGGGATGGTCCCTGGGTGGGTCCCTTTCAAAAATGTGTGCGACAGCCCCGCCCTCCATTCAAGATGGCCGCTGTTACTAAAAATAGAAATTTCTTCAAATGGCCAAAACTGCTCTATTTTAAGCCAGAATGTGCCCAAATTTGAACTGTATAAGCATAATGATGAGCTTTTTAACATGTATTACAGGATTTTTTATGAACTTTGAACTTTTGCCGATTTTGACCGATTATGCAAATTAGAAAAAAGGGGGGATGAAATTAAAAAAAAAATCTTCTCCTCTGAAACTACTGAGCCAATCTCAACCAAACTTTGCTGAAATGATTCTTGGATGGCCCCCTTCCAAAATTGTGTCCGGTGATCCCGACTTCCAACCAAGATGGCCGCCAAGCTCAAAATAGAAAAAAGGGGGGATGAAATTTTAATTGTCCATTGCTGCTTTAGTGTAAGTCAAAATGAGCTGAAATTTTAACTGCAGCTACATGGCAAGAAGTAGTTTAGCATATATTCCGGGTTTCTTTCAGCCGATATATACCGATTATGCAAATTAGGCATATTTTGATAAAAGATCGCATTTAAATCTTCTCCTCTGAAACCGCTGAACCAAATTAAACCAAACCTGGCAGGGATGGTCCCTGGGTGGTTACCTTTCAAAATTGTGTCCGACAGCCCCGCCCTCCATTCAAGATGGCTGCTGTTACTAAAAATAGAAATTTGTTCATTTGTCCATTGCTGCTTTAGTATAAGTCAAAATGAGCTCAAATTTGAACTGCAGCTACATGGCAAGGAGTAGTTTAGCAGATGTTCGGGGTTTTTTTTTGAAATTTTTCTTTCTGCCGATTTATATCGATTATTCAAATTAGGCATATTTTGATAAAAGATCACATTTAAATCTTCTCCTCTGAAACCGCTGAACCAAATTTGTGTCTGGTGGTCCTGCCCTCTGACCAAGATGGCTGCACAGCTGTACTTAGTTTAACATAGGACCCTATGGGAAATTCACATAAAAACCATCTTGTCTGGAACCAGTAGCTCGATTAAAACCAAACTTTGATGGAATAGTCATTGGATGGTCCTCTTCCAAAATGGTGTCCGGCAGTTGCGCTTTCCCGCCAAGATGGCCGCCACAGTGCAGTTGCGTTGTTATTGAAAGCAGCTTTGATCCAGGTGAGCGATTACAGGCTCCTGGGAAACTCTGGTTTTCTGAAACCACAAAACAGATTTGAATCAAACTTGGCAGAAATGTTCATTGGATGGTCATATACAAGATTTGTGTTTTTGGCGCTGATCGGAAATCCAACATGGCTGCCAGGGCCCATAATATGTTCTGATTGGTCGAAATTTAAAAATCTTCTTGTTAGAAACCACTAAGCCAATTGAATTGTGACTTTGCAGGAATGATCATTGGGTGGTCCTGTACTAAACTTGTGAATCGTTTGCCAATCGGAAATTCAAGATGGCCACCATGACTCGACTTAGTTTAACATTGGACCCAATGGGAATTTCACATTTTCATCTTTTTTTCTGAAAACACAAAACAGATTTGAACCAAACTTGGCAGAAATGTTCATTGGATGGTCATATACAAGATTTGTGTTTTTGGTGCTGATCGGAAATCCAACATGGCTGCCAGGGCCTATAATGTGTTCTGATTGGTTGAAATTTTAAAAATCTTCTTGTTAGAAACCACTAAGCCAATTGAATTGTGGCTTTGCAGGAATGATCATTGGGTGGTCCTGTACTAAACTTGTGAATCGTTTGCTGATTGGAAATTCAAGATGGCCGCCATGACTCGACTTAATTTTAACATTGGACCCTATGGAAAAAATGTTTAAAAGTCTTCTCCTCTGAAACCAGTAAGTCAGTTTAAAGCAAACATGGGATGAATGGTCCTTAGGTGGTCAACTTTCAAAATTATGTCCTGTGACCCCAACCTCCATCCAAGATGGCAACCATCAGCGAACATAGTTTAAACATCGGACCCTATGGGAAATATATTTAAAAATCTTCTTCTCTGAAACCAGTAAGCCAATTTAAAGCAAACATGGCATGGATGGTCCTTGCGTGGTCAATTTTCAAAATTGTGTCCAGTGACCCTGACCTCCATCCAAGATGGCCACCTTCAGCAGACATACTGTAGTTTTAACATAGGACCCTATGGGAAATATTTTTTTTAAATCTTCTCCTCTGAAACTAGTAAGCCAATATAGCAAACATGTCATCGATGGTCCTTAGGTGGTCAACTTCCAAAATTGTGTTCAGTGATCCCGATCTCGGTTCAAAATGGCCGCCGTCAGCAGACATAGTTTTAACATAGGACCCTATGGGAAAATTGTTTAAAAGTCTTCTCTTCTGAAACCAGTCAGCCAATTTATAGCAAACATGGCATGGATGGTCCTTGGGTAGTATACTTTCAAAATTGTGTCCGGTGACCACGACCTCCATCCAAGATGGCTGCCATGAGCAGACATAGTTTTAACATAGAACCCTATGGCAGTATGGGATTTGAATAGTAACTTAGATGTATTCAGCATGCAGACATTCTTAAGAGGACTTATTTATGTCAGGTGAGCGATACCTGAGCCTCTAGTTTTATTTTATTATTTTTGTTTAAATTTAAATTTCAGTTTATATTTAGTACATTCACCAAAACGCCAACAATGGAATTGATTTTTAAGCACAAAAGATCTCGTCAAACTTTCTCTTTAAATTTGAAAAATTTAGGGGTTAGAGTTATAGTGTTTAACGTCACTTTCAACAATATTTCAGTTATTTAGTGGCGGTCAGTTTTAATGGTTGAGGATACCTGAGTACCTGGAGAAAACCACTGACCTGTCGCAATTCACTGACAAACAGTACTTATTTTGAAGTCTGCTGAAACAATTCTGATATTAAGATAATAATTTTGTATATCCTCTTACTTCTCAATTAAGTAACTAACATTTAAAATAAAAGTTTGGCATGGAGTGACATGAAAATTGTGTTGGGGTATTTGAGCAAATTTTATGGGATCACATTTTTGTTCGTCCTTCATTCAGTCCAATATACTTTATAATAATCATTCTTTTTTTTATATGATTACTACTTGTGTAAAATACAAACAGTTTATTTTGTTAATTCAAACGATTCAGTTTACCGTTAAGTGCGATTATGATGCCACTGACTGCTGCAGAGTTATTTCCCTTTAAGACAGGAAAAATACTTTTAATGAGTGCTGGTAATTTTCGGGTACATTATTTTTTGTGTGCATAATTACAACTTGTAGCAAAAATGAGATTAATTTCAAATTTGTTGGTGATGTCACTAACCTTTAAGAGAGGTCAAAGAACTTAAATGATGGGTTCCTATAGGTGATATCTCAAGTTTCATTTGAAGACCATCATTCTTCTCTTGCATGATTGATACTTGAATGACAGAAATTATCAAGTTAAATTTCGATTTTGTTACCATTTACGATTTCACAGTATTTGCCATTAAAATTGCAAAAGAAAAAAGAAAAGAAAGAAAATAAAAAAAAATGATATGACATTAGATAACCGGGTATTTTGTTTTGTGCGAGTGCTACTTGGGAAACTATAGATCTGTTTTATTTTGACATAGAGCTTAAAATTGAGCCGTGGACCATTTCCCATAATTTTTATCAGTTGAATTGTCAACCATCACTCGGTTGTATTGAACTTTTTGTTAAAATAATATCACAAAACTTGACATAAACAATTTGACCTAAACGGAAATGTCTGTACAATTTAAAAGAATTTAAATCTTCTGCCGAACAATTGAGCTGATCATCCCTATTAGGACAGGTTCACCCTGCAGAGAGTAACTGCTATTAGTAAACCTCACAGGGCAACGATTCCTTCGATTCCTTCGTAACAAACAAAATTATTGTCATTTTCTAATCCACTTGCCACATTTTAAGTGTTAATGAGAGGACAATTAATTATAAAATGATTACAGTCCTCCTGGCAGTCTGGCAGCTGTGCAAACTCATTTACAGTTAAATATAGGCGTCCTTACTGAAGCAGACAGACTGAAAATAGACAGAGACGAGAATCTTTCCATGTTTTCTAAGTGTCAAAATTTTCAATTTCTGTGATTACAGTTGTCGTGTTTTTTCCAGTGAACGGATTCGGAATATGGTTGATTTAATGATAAATGGATTTCATGGATTATAGAGCATCAAGATGCTGGTAGAATTTACTACACCACAAGACATGCATTATTTTGTATCTGGAGGATTCTTGTTCAATGGAAACTTTTGTTTTTCGAAAAACTTCAATTATTTTTTTTCTTTTTCGCACTATATTCAGCATATATTGATAAAATTTCCAACTCCTGTGGCATATACCATGCCGAAATAGTGATAATTTCGCATATTTCAACCAATTCACATCGTAAGCTATTTTTTTTTATCTTTTCAATGTATAAACTAGCAGACACTATCCCTTTAATTTTATTTGTCAATAGCAGAATGTTTTTTTACATAGGCAATTGGCACACAGACTAGTAGTGCAGACTTAAAAACAACAAAATATACATGTTGGTTATAAAGAGTACTGCTACTGGATTAATGTTATAATAATTCTATATTTAACTAAGAACAGACAGAAATGTCAAAATTATATGCAGGAAAAGGTGTACATGTAATTGATTTTACTGTGTCTGTTTTTCTTTCCTGCAATGTTTGGAGTGATTTCTATACAATGTATTTCATTTTTAGAAAACTGCAAAAATTCCTTGTGGTATGGCAACTATCAAAAATAAACCTAGAGTAAACGAACAATGCAGTAATTCACAAATTATCATCGTTATTCAGATTACAAGCGATTTATTTTTGATATTCATAATACAAGATTATAGTTATACTATTTATTACATAGATTTTGTGCTTTTGTTTGTGCTAATATGATGTTTTAAAAAGGAGATTAGTTTTTTCATTGTAGGACGCTCAATTATATTTTCGATTGTGACAATGTTAGTACTGTGATGTCACACTTGGTACTGTGATGTCACACTGCATTATTTCAGCGGGTGTACCGATTATGCAAAAAACATGTACCAGTTTTTCTTTCACTTGGAAATCTTAGTATCACACACACATCTATGTCATGTGCAATGATATATTTTCCTATATTTTGAAATAAAGTAGATTTTCGGATCAATGACTATTGATTCGTAACTGCTGGAAAGCTCTCGGCAAAAAACTTAATCATTTTATGAGAATTTCAAGTTGACAATAGCTTGAACAGATTTATTGCTTTTCAGTCATAGCTTATATAGTAAAAGTACATTTTCTATTCAATTTTCACTTTTTTTTCCTGAAAATTGTCCTATATTTTCCCTATACTGTGTTGAAAAAATACTCTATCTTCATCTATGGTAATTTTGTGACAAGAAAGGCAAAAATCCAAAAATTTTGATTAAGGGTCCTATATCACTGAGTCTTATAATTTTTTTCCCCTAATAGATCATTTGCACATGCCTGATTTGATTCTAATATTAAACGTTTTTTTTAGACATTTTGATAGGAGTTATTTCCCTTATGGCAGGTAAAATGACACAATTTGACCTGTTCTATGCAAGACCAATGGAAAGAACAGAGAATTTTCTTACAATTTGTAGATATTTGAACCTTGTAAGAAATCGGAGGAGAGTTTTACAGCAAAAAGAAAATTCATAAGTTGTTGCAATATTAAAATGATGTACAGATTATTAAAATAATATATTTAATATTCATTGAACTTTGCATGAAAAGGGACTCTTTAGTCTGCACATTAAAGGGAAATAACTCCTTTAAAGATGTATAAAAACATAAAACTTTAGAATCAAGTCTGAAATATGCAAATGGTATGCAAACTTGCCTATGCGATCAGCTCTATTAAGTAGTCACCTGTATTAAAAGGTCACCTTTTTCTTGTCCTGTCATAGAAAATTTCATATGAATTGAACCTCCTTTAAGAGGTCACCTGTGTTAAAAGAGTCGGACCACTTTTTTTTTGGTCTCAAATGTGACCTCTTAATACAGGTTTGACTATTTGAATTTTCAGCCAAATCATACATTTATTTGCTGACTATCATTATTACTGTAGAACAAACTTTCAATAAATTATCAAATTTGAAGGCAAAATGTTAAGATAATTTTGAAACTTCAGACAGACAGAAAATGCTATAATTTTTTTTACATTTGATAAATTACACAAATAATGTAAAAAATGTTAATTACTGATTTATCTGACGAGCTATTGAGATTTTGATCATGAATATAATGATATAGGTTAATGTAGACTTATTAATGAACGTGGATATTAGTATAGTCATTTTTATAGCAACAGATCTCTTTTAATATGATAGAAGATAAAAAAAGATTACAGTGTATGTCTTGCATAATTTGATGTTTTATGATACAGGTAGTCACGTTCATGAAGAGTGGGAGACTCAATTTCTTCCATTTATTTCTTTATGATAAATTGTATTCATCACTGAAAATGCAGGATATAGCTGGTAGTAGAATCGTTACATCTACACTATAGGCTACACATACATGGCTGTTTATATATGCCCTGGCCTCTGAATGTCAAAGACGATTTTGATTTCTCTATAAATACTGCATGTATAGTCACCAGACTTGCCAGAAATGTTCCTTTAGTTGGTACTTAAGAAGTTTGTTACTTTTTGGAGTGATTCAAAATACAAGATGGTCACCATGGCCTGTGATTGGCATAAGCATTTTTTTCTAAAGCTACAAATTTGTATGTAAAGTCACCAGACTTGCCAGAAATGTTCCTCTAGAGCACTGAGGTTTCTGAAGAATGTTGTTACTTTTTGTTGTGAATTAAGATTCAAGAAAGCAAGTCTTATCCGATATGGCTGCCCTGGTCTCTGATTTGCAGAGAGATTATTGACTTCTTCCCCAGATCAACTGCATGTCAAGTCACCAGACTTTCCAAAAATGTTCTCAGAGGAAGAGAGGTCTTTCAGAAAAAATTTTCAGAGCAATTTTAAATCCAAGATGACTGACCTGTTTCTCTTAAATTTAAGAACTGGATTAAATTGAAACCCGAATAACAGGAAAATAATAGGGGTGCAAAAATTGGACATAAAATACCCTTTTTTCCCACATTAAAGGGAAATAACTACTATAAAAACATGTAAAAACATATTATTTTATAATCGGGTCAGAAATGTGCAAATGGTCTATTGAAAGTGAACCGTAGTGGTGTACACTATATAAAACCAGCAACAACGAAACAAACCACCCCAGTACCAAACATCAACCTCCCTGACAAAAGACAATGGAGGTCAAAGTCTCCTGGCTTGGCTTTGGACAGGCACAAAAAAGTATTTATCCATTTAGCCCCTCAAGCTTCTCTCTGTAATGTGATATAACCAATAGGCAAGCTGAGGCAAAGTATATTTAATATAATGACTTCAGAATGTATATATATTAAGATCAAAAGATAGTTTATCTACCTAAGGCAGGTGTCATATAATACACCTGTAGAACATTAATACTAGTAATTATTTCACCTTAATTTATATCTTACAACTATGTCACACCTATCCTGATGTTGGTTTGACGTTTGTGGTCAAATGTAGTCATTGTGTTCCATCAAAGATGAAAATCTATATAAAGTCATTCATAAACCTAGTAACAGAAAGGTACAAATTTGTATTAAAATTCATTTATGCTATAGATCATTTCTTTTTAAAAATAAAATTGCCTGATGTGTTATCAAAGTTATTTGTGGTCATCCAGGTTGAGTACTTTTGTCATGTCTAGTTTTAAATGTTTTACACTCAAGACCCACACACAAGTGTCAAGAAAATCGTAATTCACTAATAGCCAAAAAAATATTGCTAGCTTGAAGGCTAAGAAGATTTTCAAGCTCCATTGCGCCATGTTTCTTGCTAGTTCTAGCAAAGTACCGCATATAAAGATTAAAGTCCTCTTTCTAACCTTGTGAATTGTAGTAGCTCTACTTGTTTTCCCCATGGATTAATGAAACACACTTGGTACCAAGGAGTCTTGCTAGCTTCATACATTCCTGAAATATTACTCACTTCACATGTATTCACAAATATTACTGGCTGTCCAAATGGCTTCACCGTATCATGCTAGCTTTGTGGATTTGTAAATCTTGATAGCATCTTTGTGATTTTGTGGATCTTTCCAGTTCCATGGTCTCCTTAATCTTGTTTACATCAGCATGTGAATATATATACTCATTGAGAACAGTGAGAATTATAGAAGATGAATGATGGCATCATTACTGGGATCCTATGGACGTAGCTGTCGTATTTTCATCAGTGCCTATGTCTATGACAACTAATGTGATTTAGATTTAAGCCCACTACAAGGTGGTAGTAGTAGTAGTACTCCCTCTTATAATGCTACTCGCACCAAAGACCATACCTCTTTACCTCTTCATCAGGCCAGATTCTGAATGCACTGTGATAGTAAATACTACTAAAGTGTCTCCCTCCAGTGAGGCCACCCCTCTTACAAGGCCACTTTTTCATTCCAGAAGGCGTGGCCTTATAAGAGGGGGACTACTGTACTCGGGTTTCCTCCACCAATAGAACTGAGTGCCACGAAATAGCTGACAAATCGTTGAAAGTGGTGTTAAACACCGCATAACCCACAAAAAATGTAATGTTGCACTACATTTGTAATTATAAAGTATGTGCACATGCATATCAAATAAACCACATCGATGGAGTAATGGTTAATGTGATCGCCTCAAGTGCGGTAGATCGTGGGTTCGATAATATTAATAAATATGAAATTCGGAGACAGTCTTGTGATAGTCATGGGATACATGTAGTAGCTAAACATAAATCAATACATATATGGTTATTCACCCCAACAGATGCTAATACAACGAACAAAGTTAGTTCAAATAGGCCTAAGTCTGATAGGTCATTATCATGACATTGACCAAATTTGAAATATATCTGAAAACACTTATTGTGTATTTTAGTAATTACCATCATGGACGCCTCAGAGACTTTGGTTTACGTTACTGTTACCATATATAATATATTCTTGACTATGTATAAATTTGTAAGGTGAAGTTCATGATGACTCTATTAAATGTTTTATGTAGGACTGAGTGATGTTAAGCAAATATCTCAGTCCCGTAGCCAGAATTTTTCAAGGGGGTGATGTTAAGCAAATATCTCAGTCCTGTAGCCAGAATTTTTCAAGGGGGTGATGTTAAGCAAATATCTCAGGCCCGTAGCCAGAATTTTTCAATGGGGGTGATGTGAAGCAAATATCTCGGGCCTGTAGCCAGAATTTTTCAAGGGGGTGATGTTCAGCAAATATCTTAGGCCCGTAGCCAGAATTTTTCAAGGGGGTGATGTTAAGCAAATATCTCAGTCCTGTAGCCAGAATTTTTCAAGGGGGTGATGTTAAGCAAATATCTCAGGCCCGTAGCCAGAATTTTTCAAGGGGGTGATGTTAAGCAAATATCTCAGGCCCGTAGCTAGAATTTTTCAAGGGGGTGATGTGAAGCAAATATCTCGGGGCCCGTAGCCAGAATTTTTCAAGGGGGTGATGTTAAGCAAATATCTCGGGCTTTTTAGCCAGAATTTTTCAAGGGGGTGATGTTAAGCAAATATCTCAGGCCCGTAGCCAGAATTTTTTAAGGGGGGATGTTAAGCAAATATCTCGGGCCCGTTACCAGGATTTTTCAAGGGGTGCCATAAATGGTCTTGTGGTCAGAGGTAAAAATATGGACTTCTATACTGTGCCAAACTGCTGCTTTAAATAGTCATAGTTCAACCTCCTGCCTATGAGTGTGCATCTAGTTTGAAGATTGTTTCCTGAGGTGGAGATGGCATTTGTATGGAAATGTTCCCATATTTACTTTTCTATGTAGATGCAAGAGTTTTAGAAAATATAAACTGTATTGATCGGCATGTAGGTATAAATTGGTTGAAAAATACCCTTGAGCAGTTTTAGGCAAAGTTTTTAAGAATAAATAGATTTGTTTTTGTTTTTTTAAGAAATGCTATATTCATCCTTTATAAATACCAGTTAAGTTCTTATTAAAGGACACAAATCATAGTCAAAGTTCCCACAGGGGAAATTTTTAATTGACAATTTACAAACTGTTTTTAAGTTTATGAAGTCAACATGGAGCCTAACTAATCTTAAACAGTAATCCATGTATTACTTACTTAATATAAAAGTACATAAATTACGAGAGGGGGTAGGTTATTGTCACACGAAAGATAGGGTAGTCACACAGTACTTACCTGATAGATAGTGTATTGGATGGTCTATAGATAGTGTATTAGGTGTCTATTGATAGGTACAAAATGTACATTGACAATAGATGTCAACATTGTAATAAACGCACTGACCTGCTTGTAGGTAATATGTATACCTTAAAACTCAATGTAAACAGGTGTATTACTGACATTTTAATAAAAATACAGTATTTAAGGGTAGAAACGACCAAATATTTTAGTTGAAGGTCTTTGGGTATATTTATGACATTTCAATAGTTTCTATTCAAGTCGATACCAATCTATTTATGAATGAAAAGTAGAGAAAAACAAGGGTTTATAATCATGATCATTGGATAGAAAGGTCCAAATACGGTCCAGTTGTACAAAGGATGGCCCTTAGGCTATAAAATTATTACAGATTGCGATAAGATGCTGGTAAGATGTTTTAATTTATTTTATTTTATTGAGTAGATAAAAGATACTATTATAAGAGTAAGTCTTTAATTTGACCAAACAAACGACAACAAAAAAGATATAAAAGTTGAATACATGTATACATTTTTTTTGTATCTTCAAAAATTGCATTTCTGGTTGTAATTTAAATAATAAAATAAAGGTATCGTCACAATAGATACATTAAAAGTCACAAAATACAACTACTGGTTATTGTAACCTATTTCTACTGGTTATTGTAACCTATTGTATTTCAATCGTATGATTGTCTACTTTACATACAATGTCATTAAACTGATGTTTCAATGACAAACGTTAAAGAATATTGAAGGTGCAATCAATAATGGACAATTCAGAGACACTGGCAACATTATTTGGGCACAAGACATTGGACGAAAACAAACAAAGCACATGTTCAAAACCTAAAAAGATGGGCAACACAGACCCCACCAAATAACGGGTGAATCCAGGTGAGCGTGAATGGTAATCAGTACCTATGTAAGAAGTTCACAGGCATATTTGTAATGGGACTAGTACCTATCTTATGCTCAGTTTCATATCTTTTAAAAATATACATGTGTTTATAAAGCAGACAGTTTTTATTTTTTGATAGTCACAATTTTGTTACTCGGTAGTAAGAAAGGATATGGATGTAAATGAACATGAGAGAATATCTTACCTTACATTTAAACACAAATTGAAATAAAGGTACAGTATTTATATTGCTGTTTTGCATTTCACAGTCACAGTAGGGTCTTGAATAATGAGCTTAACTCATACTCTAAAATGAGTGTGAGAGGGCCCTGCAGTTGAGCGGTACTCTTTATAAATACTACATCTGGGTATCTTTGTCATTTTGATGTCACATGAGTGAGGGATTATCATTAAGAAAACAAAATACAGGTGAAGTAATCTTACAAATACTGTCATCATTGTGCCTGGCATCACCTTGTGGTTATGTAAATGGATTTTAACATGATTTTTTATCAGATTGATATTTAAACAGTAACTCTGTTAAATTTATTATACCCCCGCTCCCCAAAGGGGGAGGGGAGTATACTGTTTTACCTTTGTCCGTCTGTCCGTCCTTCCGTCTTTATTTTTCGTCGCATTTTTCTCAGTAACTGTTGATGGCAGAAATCTGATTTTTGGTCACAAGCTTCATATAGGTATACCATATTGTGGGTAGCGTTTTTGGACCCGTCAGATTCCTACTTCCTGTTTGCCGACTTAGTTGGTTTTTATACACATTGAACATATATGCTAATTTTTCGTCGCATTTTTCTCAGCAACTATTGATGCCAGATATCTGATATTTTGTCACAAGCTTCATATAGGTACCCCATATCGTTTTTGGACCCATCAGATTCCTACTTCCTGTTTGCCGAAGAGCGGGGGTATCATAAGTGAGCATTAGCTCACAGTTCATCTTGTTTGATCAAAAGAACATAAGTATCCCAGTTACTATACAATATGACAAAGCTGTACTTATCAGGATGACAAAAAGTCTCTGTTAGGTTTGATAAATCATCAGAATTGACACTAAATAATACTTCTTGCAACACAAGTAAATAATTACAGATTTGTAATTGTTTGGAGTAGATGTTTGTGTAATTGTAATGTGACAAGGTTGTTTATTTGTTCTGGTAGGTTTTGTTGTTCAGTAACATGGTAAACTTGGTACTTGAGATAGATCCAAATGGTAATATATTTGAATTACTAGTTTTAACCCTTTCTTTATATACGTTGGTAATAACAAGATGGAAAAACCAAAAAAATAGAACATGTCTACTTGACCTATATATATGTGAACTGGATACATTATCTGTTTATTAGGTATTTGTTTGTTTGAATTTTAATGCTATTTTCCATATTATTTATTAGAACAGATATGGAAGTAATTATATGTCTGGTTTGAAATAAATACTGTCCATCTAAAATAAATAGAAGAAAATTAAAAAAAAACTTTTGAGTACTATGTTACATCATCCGCCCAGTAGTCCATGTTTCGGCACTGACATGGTTTATTAGAAATATCTATTATTGAAATTTACAGTTCCTAAATAATTATTATCAAAACTAAGGTTCTCATCCCTTAGCCATATGTGTGACCTTATCTGATTTTGGTTATCCTGTTTAGGCCCTTTGGTTTTATTGCTCCCAAACACTTTTAAATTATTTGGCTTTCCAATATTTCAATATAAAGCGTACCTGGTGAACGTTATTTTAGAAACGTGTTGTGCACACTTAATTTGATATCTACGTTTTTATTACATTCTCCTAGAAATATTGAACTTGCTAAATATTGCTAGTAGCATAATATAAATGAAAATATGTAGGAGTTCCTCATTATTCATATAGACCAAATACTACACTTTATGTATGTTTCTGCAGTGATTAATGTATTGTTGATATTTGGCATATAATTTAAAGATTTTTTTGTATGAAAACAAAATGACATAATGCATAGGTAATATTACTTGACCTTTGACCTTTAATTGTTGTTGTATAGAACCAATGATATTCTGTATAATAATTGCAATAATGTTAAGGGTATCTGATAATATTCAAATATTTTCTTAGGCCTAGACCGAGGGAATCCTGGGGCATAGAAAGAATCAGATGTAATGGTTAGCTAGCTTGCCTCGAGTACGTTAGATTGTGCGTTCCAGCCCGGTGGTGTCAAACCAAAGACAAAGATTGGTATTTGTTGCTTCTCCACTAAGGAGTAAGAGTAAAGACTGGTTGGCTCGGTATAAGAATAATGTGTCCGAGTGGAGCGACATTTCTACCAGCGGACTGTTGTTTCAGCGAGCTAGCCCTACAAAGATCCACTTAAACATGATGGTCTAATTAAGAAGGAAGACATTATCATCTCATTGAAATGTAACTTGTTTTCGTCATTATATAGCTGGAAAAAAAATTCACTTGGCATTAAATAACAATCACTTATGGTACTCGCTTATCCATCATTTCCTTGAGTTTACTTAAATTTAGTGGTTGATTCACTATTTTGTCTTCCATTTAGAATTTGATCTGGGGAAAAATAGCTGTGTTTCTGCTAACCATACTGACCTTAATTTTCAGTGCTTATCGGCCCTACCCTAAAGTTGTCAAATATTTTGTCCTATTTTTAGCCGAGTTGCGACGAAGTCGAACTCGGCTTATAATATGATGAATGGCGTCCGGGCGTCTGGGCGGCGCAATCGTTTCCGCACAATATCTTAAGAATGAAATGTCTTATCAAAATTAAACTTGGTACACACATGCCAGGTGGTGAGAGGAGGAAGCCTATTGATATTGAGGATCGTAGGACAAAGGTCAAGGTCACAACTTCTAAAAATAGAACACAAATTTGATATTTTTTTTCTTTCCGCACGATATCTTAAGAACAAAATGTAGGATCTAAATGAAACTTGGTACACATATGCCTGATGGTGAGAGGAGGAAGCCTATTGATAATGAGGTTTGTAGGACAAAGGTCAAGGTCACAACTTCTAAAAATAGAACATTTTTTTTATACTTTTTTCGTTTCCACACGATATCTTAAGAACAAAATGTCAGATCTAAATGAAACTTGTTACACATGCCTGATGGTGAAAGGAGGAAGCCTATTGATATTGAGGTTTGTAGGACAAAGGTCAAGGTCACAACTTCTAAAAATAGAACAAAAATTTGATACTTTTTTCGTTTCCGCATAATATCTTAAGAACGAAATGTTGGATCTAAATGAAACTTGGTACACACATGTCTGATGGTGAGAGGAGGAAGCCTATTGATATTGAGGTTTGTAGGACAAAGGTCAAGGTCACAACTTCTAAAAATAAAACAAAAATTAGATACTTGTTTTGTTTCCGCACGATATCTTAAGAACGAAATGTCGTATTTAAATGAATCTTGGTACACACATGCCTGATGGTGAGAGGAGGTAGCCTATTGATATTGAGGTTTGTAGGACAAAGGTCAAGGTCACAACTTCTAAAAATAGAACAATTTTTTTATACTTTTTTTGTTTCCACACGATATCTTAAGAACGAAATGTCAGATCTAAATGAAACTTGGTACGCACATGCCTGCCTGATGGTGAGAGGAGGAGGCCTATTGATAATGAGGTTTGTAGGACAAAGGTCAAGGTCGCAACTTCTAAAAAGAGAACAAAAATTAAATACTTTTTTGTTTCCGCACGATATCTTAAGAACGAAATGTCGGATCTAAATGAATCTTGGTACACACATGACTGATGGTGAGAGGAGGAAGCCTATTGATATTGAGGTTTGTAGGACAAAGGTTAAGGTCACAACTTCTAAAAATAGAACAAACATTTGATACTTTTTTCGTTTCCGCACGATATCTTAAGAACAAAATGTCGGATCTAAATGAAACTTGGTACACACATGCCTGATGGTGAGAGGAGGAAGCCTATTGATATTGAGGTTTGTAGGTCAAAGGTCAAGGTCACATTATCTATTCGCATGATTGCAACTCGACTTTCACACCTTTGGTGCGTTACTGATTTTTAATATTATCATCAGTCCTACAAAAGGTTTATCCTAAATCTAATAAGTTAAAATAAAAATTTCCTGTTTATATCAGGAACAAGGATCTTCTGTGTACTGTTAAAATTCCATCATGAAAATATTGTTTTTAAATCTTAAAAATATGAAAATTGTCCTGTGTGGTCTTGAATCTGCAAATTAGTACCTAGTACAACCCTTAATTAAGAAAACAGTACTATAGTATTAGAGATACACCTTTTGACAGAAAGCCAATAGAGTGCACCTAATAAACTGTCCTATCTGATTGGCATCACACCTATTATGTCATTGTTTACCTGAAGATGTCACATCACTCATTTAGCATATATTATGTTTATCATGAACTTGTATGACTAGCAGGTAAGTTTTTCTCAAATTATGTAAAAATAAAAAATAAAAATTAATAAATATTTTTTGAAAAATATGGGTAAAAAAATTTCATTTAAAAAAAATATTGATATCGCTGAATAATAAAAATTGGCTAATCTTTACATTTGAATGTTTAAATTTATTTTTTATTTTCCTATTAATAAGGAAATTGTTTTAGTCAAAGCAATAATATAGTAAAGAATGACAGAATTATCACACTTGAACAATCAGATTTCATCACTGACAAATAATTTCCAAACAAAGCATTGATTTATTTCATGTTATAAATAATCTTCAAGCTGACCCTCATTTTTTGTTTTGTTTACCAGGACACATCAAAATGGACGTTTTTGCATCACTTTTCCTCATTGTTTCCCATGCATTAACAGGATCAGTTTAATTGTATCTTTTTTTCATCGCACTATCGTATCCCGCCATATGATATCAGACATTGCATCACGACTTGATTAATTGTGCCGATTACTGGATCGAGATTTGATGTCTTTTGTCTGCAGTTATTTGACAAAATGACAATGCTTTTCACACTGGAGTCATTTTCTTCAATTATGAACTGCTCCTAATCTTCATTATGAAAATATTTTTCACTAAACAGCATTGGCAATAATCTATTTGACAAATGGAGAGTCAGTTTCAATAGGGAGACAAGGACAAAATGTTAGAGAACTCCATTGACAATAGCACTAGAACAATACAATCCACCAAATTAAACTCTTCTGAAATTTAGATTATTCCCTCGAGGCATCCACAATGCATCTTTTTTTCCCCTTTGTACATATTATTACAGAAAAGACAAATTGAAACACATGATCTGAATGAGTCGTAATAAAATGGCATATCCTGTTCTTTTAGTCAATATTCCTTTTTTCTATGCTAAAAATTTTAAGAAAAAATATTGATTTTTGAAGATTTTTGGGGGGATAATATTAATGCAGTTTCATTTAAAGGGACTGACCATTTAATAGTTAGGGGAGTGGGGAGGGGAGGCTATGTTTTTTCCCCAGCTGGAATTTAATTTGTTAATTTTTTTTCTTTAGCATGAAAAATCAGTAATTTTTCTTGTTTTTGCAGCAGGATCAGATTAATTTTGGCATCTTTCATGTAAGAAATTTTTTCTATAAAATTTGGTGACTCTTGACTTGCTCCAGACTCACATCAGGACAGCTGTTTTCCCAGATGACTCTTGATTTACTCCTGACTCACATCTTGTCACCTATTTTCCCAGATGACTGATTTGCTCTGGACACACCTCAGGTGAGCTGATTTGCTCCTGACTCACATCAGGACAACTGTTTTCTCAGATGACTCAGATTTGCTCCTAACTAGCATCTGGTCAGCTGTTTTCCCATATGACTCTTGAGTTACTCCTGACTCACATCTGGTCAGCTGTTTTCCCATATGACTGAGTTACTCCTGACTCACATTTGGTCATCTGTTTTCCCATATGACTGAGTTACTCCTGACTCACATCAAGTCAGTTGTTTTCCCATATGACTGAGTTACTCCTGACTCACATTTGGTCATCTGTTTTCCCATATGACTGAGTTACTCCTGACTCACATCAAGTCAGCTGTTTCCCATATGACTCGGAGTTACTCCTGACTCACATCTGGTCAGCTGTTTTCCCATATGACTGAGTTACTCCTGACTCACATTTGGTCATCTGTTTTCCCATATGACTGAGTTACTCCTGACTCACATCAAGTCAGCTGTTTCCCATATGACTCGGAGTTACTCCTGACTCACATCTGGTCAGCGGTTTCCCATATGACTGAGTTACTCCTGACTCACATCTGGTCATCTGTTTTCCCATATGACTGAGTTACTCCTGACTCACATCAAGTCAGTTGTTTTCCCATATGACTGAGTTACTCCTGACTCACATCTGGTCATCTGTTTTCCCATATGACTGAGTTACTCCTGACTCACATCTGGTCATCTGTTTTCCCATATGACTGAGTTACTCCTGACTCACATCAAGTCAGTTGTTTTCCCATATGACTGAGTTACTCCTGACTCACATCAAGTCAGTTGTTTTCCCATATGACTGAGTTACTCCTGACTCACATCTGGTCAGCTGTTTCCCATATGACTGAGTTACTCCTGACTCACATCTGGTCATCTGTTTTCCCATATGACTGAGTTACTCCTGACTCACATCAAGTCAGTTGTTTTCCCATGTGACTGAGTTACTCCTGACTCACATCTGGTCATCTGTTTTCCCATATGACTCGGTTATTTCTGACTCACATCAAGTCAGCTGTTTCCCATATGACTCGGAGTTACTCCTGACTCACATCTGGTCAGCTGTTTCCCATATGACTGAGTTACTCCTGACTCACATCTGGTCATCTGTTTTCCCATATGACTGAGTTACTCCTGACTCACATCTGGTCAGCTGTTTTCCCATATGACTCTGACTTGAGTTACTCCTGACTCATATCAGGTCATCACTTTTACCAGGAGACTCTTGTTTCCTGTTTGATGTCACTTGACCAGTATTTCAGCTATTTTCATGAAGAGAACAATTTTACAAACAATCAGATCATGACATTTTACAAAGATTAAATACACAATAATACATGTATTAAACACATCAGATTAAGATTTCCTGTGTTTAATGCTACTTTCGACAACATCTTAGTTAAATGGCAGCAATCACTTTTTTTTGTGGAGGAAGCAAGTAGTGTCTTTGGGAAAAAAACCACTGACTTTCTTCAGGTACCGGGCAAACTTTTAATTGTGAATTTGTACCAAGTGTGCCTCACAACTGTTGAGAGGGAAACTTTTAGCTGTGACAGGAACTGATTGCATTAACATTGGTATATGTAAATCATTAGTACTCGTCTATAATTACATGAATAAAGTACGGAAAATAAGACTAATTAAAAAGGAACCAACTTCTGGAAATTTTTAAGGATTTGGCTAATTCAGTAATATTTCAATATTTTTTCTATATTTTTAATTTTAAGTTGACATGAAGAAAAGAGATGGAATTCATCATCAATGATATTTAGAAAATGACATTTACAGTAAAACCTGTTTAAACCCAACCCTGAATGGAAAAGAATCCTGTATAAACTGAACTATCAATCAAAGTCCCAATGTTGTTAATTTAACTTATATATAAAAAACTATTCCGATCACAAAAGTTGGTCCCAGGGAGGTTCAGTTTAGGCAGGTTTCACTGTACTATAAATTAATTTTAGAGTCACATGTCATTTTATACGTGTTTTAATTGGTTTAAAAAGTTGAGGTTATTTGTCAATGTATGGAATCTAAAAATAAACGTCATTTTTAAGGCGGTGTGTGCCGTTGTCATCGGGTGATTTTCTTTAAATGAGACACCTTTGGGGTTATTTAAATTTATTTCCGATTATTTGCCTTATTTTGAAAAAATAAATATATTTTTCCCAATATCATAACAAAAAAAGTTTGAATTAAATTATAAGGATTGATCAAAATTATTTATTCGGTTCATTCGAAATAACCTCAATCTGGTTGTGCACACCCTTGCATAACCCGCTAACTTCAATCAGGTTGTACACACCCTTGCGTACGCGTGTGTACAACCTGATTGAGGTTATTTCTTCATGAACCGAACAAAAATTGGGATCAATCCTTAATTAATTTCTTAAAATCATTTGACACATTGTATATATCCTTTTTCTAAATTTTCAAGATGATGGTCATTTAAAATGAAATTTAACAATATTTGTTTAGATTTTATTAATGTAGTGTAAATTTATTATATTATATTTATTTATTATCAAGCTAATATTTATTTGACTTCTGAACCATGTACAGTTAAATTCACATCAGGACGACTGGACCATTGTCAGATATTTTGATTGTTTTATACCAACAGAATCATAAAAAAGTTATTTGATACAAGATAAAGGGTGGTCATAGATAGTGTGTGCCCTCATCTGTGTAGAGATGAATCTACTCATCCAAAAGTAATGCTCTTGTGAATGTTTACCTATGGCTTTTGAAGGTGGAAAAGTTATTATTTTGGATAGACATGGTTGAGTGATTTATGTGCATTGATTTATGTATTTAGATAAGGAGGGTATCCTATTGTATCAGATAGAGAAGCATCTGCTAGAATTGGTTATTATGGCTTTCCCAAGTTAGCTTTCCCACTTCATTTATCCTGACCTGCCCATTAAACCTGCATTGGGAATTAATTTTGTGATTAAAAATAAAATGGGTAGTTTTGGTGTGATTTGTAAAGCATTCCTGGTGCTGCTTGTTTAGATTGGCTAAAGCTTCTATTGTTGACAAAGGGAACAAAGGACTCTGTGTAATGACCTGGTTTTATTTTAGTGGACTTAACGTGGACCTGAGCGAGATACAGAGGTTTAAATATTTTGGAACTTTTTCATTCATGTGGATTGTAAAATGATATTTTCTCCTGGATTTATTATTGATACTGTATATCATTTTTAATTCTTTTATTTTAATAATTGGATTTTTATGCCTGACGTTATTAAACCACAAATAATCAACATTTCAAAACATTTTGATGCAGGTATGTGCTATTTTAGATTTTGTTATATGTACTAAAAGTATTTGATTAATTAATTATTTATTATCATTAGATGAAGCTGATTATTTAGATAATATATATATATATATATAGATAATTTAGGTTACAAGGGGCAGCAGTCTGCAAGTTCTCAAGGAGTTTTAGAGGCGTTATTCTAAGCTGTCTAGAATCTGAAATAAATATTCTCTTTCTTCCTTACTTTTGAAATATAACAACCTTCCACTCTATAGCTATGTCACATACAAATAATATATTATTAACTAAGATTGGAGATTAAAGGGGAAACAAATCTGTAATTTATTGGTATGAGAGAGATCGTACATTCCAAGTTCAGCTTGTTTTTATAAAAGATATATATTACGTTTAGAGAAAACTGTTTTATAAAGGAAACAAACAGATAGAGGTACGTACACAAAGATAAGGGTCCTAACCCCTTGTCAACATCTTCAAAGGTAGAAATTATATACACCTGGATTACAGGTAAAATTCTCCCATTTACTAGCTTTGTTATTATAAGGTAAAGTTCTAGTTTTTAATTTACTGTTATAATATGCATTGTATATTTTTACATTTATTATATTTCACGTTTTTTTGTTCTATTTTTTATTTTCTTCAAGCTTTGTGTTATATTTTTATGAAAAATATTTCAGATACATGGTACTAAATTTACTTAAATTTTCCACATGCATCTATGTATATTTAAGTTTGAAAAAAAAAAAAAAAAAATCAATATAAATTACTTTTGTTAGAAAATGGATGAAATATAAGAATATAATAATATATTATTGTTCTAATCATGGGGTGCTCAAGGGGCAGAATTTCATTGAACATTTGAACATGTCTATACACAATGTTTAGAAAAGATACAGTCGGATTTAAAAGTGTTTAAATATCTTTTTTATCTAATCTGAGCTAAAGAGTATATCAGTGTAATTTTAACTTTTCATCTATATTTATAACCTATCTTAAATTATCAATGTTAATAACAGTTTATGAACTGCTGTGTGTTAAATACTGCTAAAAAAATACCAGAGAGAAAAAAATTATGAATTTTCATAAATATAAATGGGGTTAAAGTTCATGTGGCAAAAAAATATGGTTTTATTTTTTATTCATAGAATTTTTTTTATGAATTTTCATAAATATAAATGTGGTTAAAGTTCATGTGGCAAAAAAAAATATGGTTTTATTTGTTATTCATAGAATTTTTTTTAAAAACTTTACTGATTGAAGGAAAATAATATATTGTAGAATTATCATAACCAGTTTTATTGTAAAGTGAGACTGATATATCCGGTTACAGTGTCAGTGACACCTTAATGGTTGATCAACATATATAAAAAAAGAAGATAGTATCTACATTACATACACTGGTGTTTATCAAGTGATAAAATCTATAAATTTATACTGTTACCAGTGTTGTGTAACCTTTGGTAACCAGTCCTGGCTGCTACTGTTTTCTGTAACATTTGACCTTTTGTGACTTTATTTGAAAGGAATCTGTCCATTCTTCAAAATGGTCATTCGATATGTATTGCTGTTTAATTTTCTTGAGGTTTTTTTCTTCTGCAAACTCTTATCAGTTATGTACAATTACAATATCATGTCTGTTTTTTCTGACTCCAATGAGGTTTTTTTTTGGCAAATTGTGATATCTTCATATTTTCAGAAAATTCAGATTTCAATTATCAGTATTTTTTATCGAATTGTTTGGGATTTTTAATAGGGAAAAAAACATGACTAAGCGTTTTGTTTTGTTTGCAGCAGCTCGGGTTGAACATACAAACATAAAATGATCGTAAAACAAAGAAAAAACGTGTCTTGTTCCTAATTAAAGGAAACAAGCATTTCTTCGGTTTTTATTGCATCACAATTTTAAAATGAATTTATTTTTCATTTGTGATGCTATAGAGTTACGGTTTAACTATAGAAATCTCCACTTTCTTTTTGTATTGTTTTAATCTATTGTTCTAAGTGTTAGTCAACAATGGACGATTCTTAATCATCAACATTTAATCTTTTAGAAATACATTCTGAGGAGATGAGGGGGGATAATCTCTGAACTCTTTTCTACTGATTAATCTCTAAATCTGGGTCTGGTGTCATTAAAATACTGGAGACAAATTATGTTCCTTGGTTAGTTAATGTTCCCAGAACAATGAATCCCTTTAGCTTTTAGAAAAAAAGAAACAATGAGAAAAACGTCAGATCTTAGTCAAATGATCAATGTTTTACTGGAGTAAAAGTAATTATTCAATGGTTAATGACAAATTAAATAGAAGAATCGTTTGTCTCTATTGTTTGTGCGATAATGATCCTATCACTGTTATGTTGTATTATTGCACAAACAATTTTCCCACTATGATTTCGACAGATGTTTTAATTTACAATGTGCAATATAAAGTGCACATGAAAATGTTTTTTATTCTATACAACATTAGATGACTTGAAATAAAAATTAATTTGACATGTCTTTCAGAGAAATTAATTTCTCGTAGTTTTAAATTAGAAAAATCTTTTTACAGTTGTAATTATAAACATCAAATGACTTTTATTTTAGAATGATACGTAGCTGCATAACTCTTATCCTTGTTTTTTTTTCTGACCTAAAAAAGGTTCATTAAGATCTATGGTTCCATAGCTAGACCGATGCAATACTTTAAAGTCTTAATTCAACCAATTTAGATCCGGTATAGAAAAATATTTCACAGTTGTAATTATAAATATCAAATTACTTTTATTTTAGACTGATAGGTAACTGTGTAACTCTTTAATGTTTTTTTGTTGTTTTTTTTTTTTCGTTTTTTTGATGGTCTAAAAAAAGGTTCATTAAGCTCTATGGTTTCGCAGCTAGACGGATGCAATACTTTAATGTCTTAATTCAACCAGTTTAGATCCTGTATAGAAAAATCTTTAAAGATTGTTATTAGAAACATCAAATGACCTTTATTTTTAGACTGATGCATAGCTATTTATCTATTAACTTTTTTTTTTTGTCTTTTTTTTTTTTTTTTTTTATGGTCTAAAAAAGATTCATTAAGATCTATGGTTCTGCAGCTAGACCGATACGATGCGATACCTTAAAGTCTAAATCCAACCTTTTTAGATCCTGTATATAATTTTTTTTACAGTTGTAGTTATAAACATCATATTACTTTTATTTTAGATACATAGCTACACATCTCTAGTTTTTTTTCTCGTTTTTTTTGTTTTTTTTTCGACAGTCTAAATAAGATTCATTAAGATCTATGAAGCTGATACAATGCTTAACAATCTTATTTCAACCATTTTAGATCCTGTAATATAGAAAATCTTTAAAAAGTTGTTATTTTAGAGAATACATCCTTTATTTATAACAGGTGACTTTAATTTAAAACTTAAAAAGTGGTGTAGTATTTAGTGATTTAATATAAATATTATACCCTTGTTTCATTGTCAAGTGTTTGTTAAATTTCTTTAAGTTGGGTTGTGACACTTGAAAGGGTGTTTGTAAAGTAGATAATGGCTGTTAGAGAGATCTGTATTATCTTCTGTCTAATCTAGACTCGGATTAATCATTACAGGTACACATGTTACTTGTAACATATAGTTTGTAGTATTTATATTCAACTCATTTCAACCATTAAATTGACTTTTGCAAGGTGTCTTTTACTCCATGGTACCAGATATATGGTTGTGTTGTCATTACAAATTAACTTTTAGATCTTCTCATGCCATCATGATAGCTATTAAAGTACAGTCCACTTATATTGAAATCAGTGATAATGAAAAATCTGTTACATATTGAACTGATTATTTATCCCCCCAAATTAACTTTTTAATCTTCTCATCATAGCTATTACAATCAAGTCCACTTATCATGAAATCTGGTTATAATGAAAAGTTAGTTATATATTGAACATATTACTGATCATTATCAACCCCTTTCAGTATATATCAGGTCTGGTTACGTAGAGGGGGAGGGGGTTATGGTGTTTAATGCCACTTTCAACAATATTTCAGTTACATTGTGGCTGTCTGCTTCATTGGAGGAGGAAACTGGAGCACCCGGAGAAAAACACTGACCTGGTTATTTTGATGTTTGGTTATAATGAAAAGATTTGATGTCCCCCCCTCCCTAAAATTTTGTTATAAGAGGACTAGACTTTTTTCTTTTTAATCGCCTTTCAAACAGAGGACAACATCTGATCATCTTATTCACTTACTACAAAGAACAAAAATATTTTATTTGTCTTTTAATAATTATGTCTTCCCTTCGAACGAAGGGAGACATATTGTTTTAGTCTGATTTTTTCTTCCGCTTCTGCTTCTTCTCAGCGAAGCCTGTCTTTCGAGATAGGTCAATGATATTTGGTATGTGGGTGCATGACCATAAGGCGGTGTGTCGCGTACCGTAATGACCTTCGTTGGACCTTGACCTTTGACCTCAAGGTCAAATAATTGTTTTTTAAATAGTATTTTCTTGTCTGGGCCATAACATTTTTGTCTTTCGAGATAGGTCAATGATATTTGGTATGTGGGTGCATGACCATAAGGCGGTGTGTCACATACTGTAATGACCTTCGTGGGACTTTGACCTCAAGGTCAAATAATTGTTTTTTAAATAGTATCATTCAACTCATAATGTGTAACTTATTGTTGTACTGATGGCTGCATTAAGGGGAGGCATAAGTTTTAGGTATCTAAAACAGTTCTTCCTAGCTTACATCTTATTCTGTCGTCAGTTTGTCTGACTTGTCAGTGGTTTTCTCCTGATTTCCTCCACCAATAAAACTGACTGCCACAATATAACCGAAATATTGTTGACAGTGGCATTAAACACCATAAACCAAACCAACCATCCATACAGTCATATTCTTCTGAACCATTTGAACTTGAAAGCACTGTTCCTTTACTTTAATTTTTGTCTTAAGTGTCAAGTCGTATAGTCTCTCATGTTCAGTTACATCTATATCCATTCATACTTAATTGTACATAAATGACAATTGGATGTACAATACATTGATAATTTATAACCAGGTGAGCCTCTTTTTAATTTTGTTGCTGATAATAACATAAAAATTATGGAAACTACTGTTGTTTTTTTAAAGAATTTTTATTTTAACCGTGATTATTGGGTGCTCTCTCGTGTTTTTTAGTTACCCAATATTACTCTAAGATACATTAGCCCTTAAGGAATGTTTTTACTAGAGGATCAAGGGTAATTCTATCTTAAATATGCATTTTTAACCAGATTTGTGGTTTTCAAATCAAGGATAAACTTTTTACATTTTGCTTAAAAACCAGCAGGATAATCCTGTTTTACATTTTAAGCTGATGTTTGGCTGAAATTCAAAGGTATCTATTTAATTATAAGTTGTTAAGCATATAATAGCTTGGATTTTTTTTCTGATAATTGTAATGCTTATAACTTGCCTTGCCCCGCAAGAGCTATATGAACCATTATGATCATTTTGTGTCTGTCGTCTGTGTACATTTCAAATATCACTGAAAAAAATTAGAAGCCAATAGACCGAAATGAATTACCACTTGGCAGCAATGCTATTTGGATGGTTGTTATTTTCATTTCAATCAGAAATAGAAAACCGCTGCTAGGGCCAATTGGCTAAAAATTAAAATATCTTCTCAGAAATCACATATGAAAGAACTTGGTCAAATTATTATAAACCAGATATGGCAGGAATAGTCTCCATTTCATTCTGACAGCCATATACCTCCATAAAAATGGCTGCCATTATTAAATGTGGCAAATTCTTGAAATGGCCAATGGTAGAAAGATGAACTTGTAATAATTGTGTATTGATTCTAGATGAAGGATTACAGGCTCCAAAGAACTTCTGAGTGTATTTTCCTGATGTATTTTGTATTTGTGTTTGTAAAGAGGCTTCTTTTCAAGAATATTTTTGGCCATTTAGTGGTACAATACAATGAATCCATTTTTTGCTATATCAGCATTTTACATGTTGGTCATTTCTCCAGATTAAATGATAAACCTCTTGAATTTCGACTGTATCCAATAATTACAAAACTATATGCCAACAGTACTTGCTTGAAAGAAAATGGTTAGTGGTAGATCTGGAGGCGATATTGAGTCGTTAATATTATCTATGAAGATCTATTATTATACCCCTGCTCCCCGAAGGGGGAGGGGGGTATACTGTTTTACCTCTGTCCGTCTGTCCGTCCTTCCGTCCGTCCAAGATATTTTTCGTCACATTTTTCTCAGTAACTGTTGATGGCAGAAATCTGATTTTTGGTCACAAGCTTCATATAGGTACCCCATATCGTTTTTGGACCCATCAGATTCCTACTTCCTGTTTGCCGACTTTGTTGATTTTTATACACATTGAACATATATGCTCATTTTTTGTCGCATTTTTCTCAGCAACTATTGATGACAGGAATCTGATATTTGGTCACAAGCTTCTTATAGGTATGCCATATTGTGGGAAGCGTTTTTGGACCCGTCAGATTCCCACTTCCTGTTTGCCGACTTAGTTGGTTTTTATACACATTGAACATATATGCACATTTTTCGTCATATTTTTCTCAGCAACTATTTGGTCACAAGCTTCATATAGGTACCCCATATCGTGGGAAGTGTTTTTTGACCCGTCAGATTCCTACTTCCTGTTTGCCGAAGAGCGGGGGTATCATAGGTGAGCATTAGCTCACAGTTCATCTGGTTTAACCTGTAATTTACATTGTAACTTTTGTCTTCTGAAATATTATGCATACAGAATCATTTTTATGACTTCATGACCAGAAAAAGTTATGAAAGTCAAATTTTTATAGGATATATACGGTAACTTATTCCTGTATGCAAATTCGTTTATTGTTTGAGTAGGTAGGCTCTGTTAATAAACCAAAAATAATGAGTTCTTTTGTGCATATCGTTGTAATGAAAGTGGTACTTTATGTGTCAAAAAGATGAATAAATAGCATGTAAAAAAGCATCATATTATTTACTGAAACTAGAGCACCATAAAATAGCTTCAAAAGTAATAGGATTTTGTTATGCAACTATTTATTATGCTGATTATTACAGGAAATTTAGACGGGATTAATTATGGTTATTTTCCCGTTTAAGACGATTTCGTGTAATAGAAACTGTATTTTTATTACCATTACCAATCTTTAATTATAATTGGGTAACAAAAAAAACCATATTGTCATGGGGGAGCAAAAAGATGTTTATTTATTTATTATTATCTTCATTGTCTGGTTTGTAGGGATGTGGTATCCTCTTACTTACCAATTGACATCCCAACTTATATCTACATGTTAAATATGTGATCAAGTTTGTCATTGACTTGCGACAGGTCGGTGGTTTTCTCCGAATACTCCAGTTTCTTCACCAATAAAACTGACCGCCCCGATATAACCGAAATATTGTTGAAAGTGGTGTTAAACACCATAAACCAACCAGCCAACTAACTTTTGCTTTTTTTTTTTCTGGAGTCGGTATTGATTTCATTAAGTGGAATGGACAATCGGATATTGGCATCCACCATGTATTCACTCAGTGGATTGGAAGGCAGGTGGATTTATTCACTCAAGAGTGGAAAGTTCTTATGTAGACCCTTGTATTGATAGGTTCTGTCAGTGAATTGGAAGTGGGTGGATTTATTCACTCTATACGGTGGAAAGTCCTAATGTAGACCCTTGCATTGATAGGTTCTGTCAGTGGATTGGAAGGTGGGTGAATTTATTCACTCTATAGAGTGGAAAGGCCTTATGTAGAGACCCTTCTATTGATAGGTTCTGTCATTTCTTATCAGTTTTAAATAGTTTAAATATTTCATACAGACAAATTTAATTTTATTTACCGGTACCTTTCATGATTGTTGTGGGGACGATATTTGATCTGTTTATTATGTAACACCATTAACCAGACTTATTACCCAGAATACAGTTTTGCTCGTTTAATATCTTATGTCAAATTAGTCATTTGAGCACACAGTAAGCTCTTTATATTGTACTTTTGAACATGAAAAATAATCATTTAAGAACCAATTTGAGCACCATTTAAGTATTTTTACATCAGATAACGGTAATATAACAATTCCCGTAGTTTTGTAACATGTCAGTGCCTTACAATTTTTTATTTACCGTGCATTTTTTTTCTATGATGGGAAAATATTGCCGAACACCTGCTGAAAATTTTTTGATTATGTCAAGTGAAAAAATTGCCAACTTTTGAAGAAAAAAAAAAAAACCTTTTCATTTTCGTTTAAAATGTCTTAATTATTTAGACTACCTGTTTGGTGTTAACAGATCTGAAAGTGCAGATTTTTATTGAGATTTCCTGTTTCTAAACAGATAATTTTATCATATAAAGTTTGGGAGGAGAATGGAATTTTATCTACAAACTAATGTATAGTGAGGACACAAAAGAAACTGTCTGATTAGGTTGGCGATTGATTAACCAACAAACAGTTCACACACAAAAAAAAAATCCTTCAAAATGGACACATTGTTTATTGCAATAGCTTCTTCTTAGTGATTCTACCAGGTAGGAAATGTTGTCTAAAGTGGAATTTTATTATTTCAAATGCAAACAACATCTGATTTTGTGATAATTAAAGCAAGTATAAGTGAGGTAAGTTAAAATTGTGGAAGGACCCTTGTGGTCATGATCATATGGTAGTTGGATTTACAACAACCTGTGCAATCAGTGCTTATCACCACTAACCTTGTGAGTTCGAACCTCGTTCATTGCGAGGTGTACTGGATACAACATTATGTGATAAAGTTTGTCAGTTGACTTGCGACAGGTCTATGTTTTTCTCCGGATACTCTGGTTTCCTCGATCAATAAAACTGACTGCCACGATATAACTCAAATATTGTTGAAAGTGGCATTAAACACCATAAACCATAAACCAAACCTAAAATAGTGGACACTAGGAAAGGATAAAAAAACCACTTCTCCTCCAAGCTATCCCTGATATTGTATGCTAGCATATATTATTCCACATACAATATACTAGATTGTTTGTATATAATCAAAGATGCTCATATTGTAATACTACTTGTGAAAATATCAGGGAAAATGGCCAACTGTTCTGATTATATTTTGGATGCCCTTGCTCAAAATATCTTATCCTGTGTTCATTTGGTTTTATGGCCGACTGTCCTGATTATATTTTGCCTGACTTGCCCTTGCTCAGAATATCTTATCCTGCATTCATTTGGTTTTATGGCCGACTGTCCTGTTTATATTTTGCGTGCCCTGCCCTTGCTCAGAAAATCTTATCCTGTGTTCATTTCGTTTTTATATTTATTATACTTATGACCATAGATCATGTTGATATAAAGAGGATAACAAGCTTTTTTTGCCAAAAGACCCAGACTAGGTGAAAATCTTTGATTTATGCAGACATGACAGTTTATGACTTCAGTTGTTAATATGCACTAAAATGTGACCCCCTTTCTATGTTGTTTTTGGCATAATTTCAGAAAATCAAGACCTGAAATGAATATCATTAATGTTTAAATATCTGTTTAATATTTTTATAATTTCTACACATATAAAGTATCATTTATTTCTAGCAATTTTTTTTCAGCCTATAATATGAAAAAGTTACTTTTTTCCGAATAAGAATGTGATTTTTAATTGGTAGGCCTAGTATCAAGTGCAAAAATTACAAAATTATTTTATTTGTATGGCTGTACAAACATTATAAGGTTGTAAGTGTGAAATACTACATGATTTGATTCATTGAGTTCCATGAGTTCATATTTATATTTTCAGAGAGAAGATAATTATACAGCCAGTATAAGTGTAGAACCAGTAGTGTATAAATTTGGGGGTGAAGCAAAAATTCGTAAGCTTCCAACTCCACAGCAAAAGTTATTAGGAACAAAAAATGATCCGTCACAGAACGGTATCGGAAAAAAGCTGGTGATGGATTATCCAATTAGAGGAACTATATCTCCGTTGTCGGACCAGGCAATTAATCAGCAGTCTTTTGTTTTTGGTCGACCATCTTTCTCTTCCAACGATTTAGGTGTACAACAATGTAAATCCCCTGATCAGAGACCTTTGTCCCCTTTATCAGAAACCTCGAACAGACGTCCAAATGCAGTGCATGGTAAACCTCCAAAGTATGTTCCGCCATCGGGTCGAAGTGCCAAGCCGGGAGCTTACTCGAGGACTGGCGGGATTTGTGATCAATGTAATCATTGCCTCCTCGACTTGAAGCGTCAAGCTGTGAGATTAATGAATGTAGAGAAGTCCTCACCTAATAAGGTAAAAGACAATATTTATGTTTTAAAGGTCATTATCATTGGCTTGTAGTAGTTTGTCTTCGTATTACGATTGTCAAATATAAGTTAGCTTGTCTTGGTTATAATTTATTACTGTCATTCCTGTATTACCTATTGATTTTAAATCCCCCGTAGCTTAGATATGGTTATACTATATTACAATTTAAATTTTTACCAAATTGAGAAATAGGAAGATTTATGCACTTCCTAATGAAGTTAAATAATGTAAAGAACGGAGAGTTTATGAGATATATTGTACTCTGCTATTTTGTTGCTTAACAACCTGGCTTAATTTATACTATGGTTGATAATTTAATAATTCCATGAGGGCTTCACTTTCAGGTTTATGTAATATCCAAATTCCGATTAGAAAATGAAGTTTATAATGTTCAGTGCAGTGAAATAATAATGTAGATATTAAATTTTAATGTGCACGACACGTTTCTGGAATAACCTTCAGGTACGTTCAAAGTAAAAAGATTAGAATACCAAATAATTTAAAAGTCTTTAGAAGCAAGGAAACCAAAGGTCCTTAATAGAATAGGCAAGATCAGCTAAACTTGTCAGAATGAACCACTAGTAGGTCTTCAGAATTGCTAAAATATAATACATTCATGTACAAAATCAGATTTCTGTATTCTGAAATAATAATAATAATGAAACTTATTTTTAAGAGAGTGACCCAGTTAGTACGAACTAATTTTCCCTGGGGCCCTAAACTGGGGCCCCAAAATATTAAGACCTAATTCTTCAATATTTGGAGGTTTATAACTCTTTACATTTACATGTACCTAGGTTAAGATAATGTTTTTGACCTGATCAAAAGTTTATTATTTTTAAATTTTCAGAAATTAGTGTTTTCAGTTTGTAATTTTATGGAAAACATTGCCAAAGTTTTGCAGTGTTTCAGTGCATGATTGATTTGATCATTTGTAAATGATACAAGAAGATAAAGATCATAATCTACTTTGAAACAGTTTCTGTCTTTCTTATTGAATAAATGTAAAAATTTCTGTTGCTGATATCAACTAAGCCAAAAACAACCACCTGCTTGCTACTAATTTTGATAAGAAAAATGATGAGAAACAAAAAATATGTAACAATTGGCCTCATACCATGGAGTAAAAGTATAATTGCATATATTGAATTGATAAAAAAAAAAAATGTAACTTCATTAAACTTTTTGCAAATTTTGAATTGGAGTGTAAAATTGTAATTATTTGTCTGGAAGGGGTTGTAGGTCAAATGTGATTTTATTGTCTGTTAACTGAAAATAAAATTATGATACATCATTAAAGTGTTGACATCATCAGATGGTTTTTTTGGGGAGTACACACATTTGGTCACCTGACCTTTCAAGGTCAATGTCATTCATGGTCAAGCAACATTAATTTGGACTCCAGGATTTTAATCAAAGAAAGAAATCTACATTAAGCATCACACAATTGGGAGGGGTATGTAATTAACAAGATCTTCATCTTCATAAGGAAATAAAAGTCAAATATGTTGATCACACGATATGAAGTACCTAACAAGTCGAACAAAATATTTCATTTTCCAACCTCCCTTAGAGGTATGAATAATAAACATTGCATATAAAGTACTCGGTGATTTCAGCAAAATATTTCATTTTCCAATCTCATTTGAGGTATGAACAATAATCATTGCATATAAAATACCCAACAAGTCGAACAAAATATTTCATTTTCCAACCTCTCTTAGAGGTATGAATACTAATCATTGCATATAGGTTTATGGTGATTAACGCCACTTTCAACAATATTTCAACTATATCGTGGTGGTCAGTTTTATTGGTGTAGGAAACCGGAGAAAACCACTGACCTGTTGCAAGTAACTGACGAACTTTATCACACAATATTGTATCTAAAATACTCAACAAATCAAACAAAATATTTCATTTTCCAACCACTCTTAGAGGTATGAATAATAATAATGACTATTGCCTCCATTCTGTAATTACTGACGAGGAGTGTGGAATGATACTGATTAAGTTTGATCAAGTTTGTTTGTAATCCGGTAATTGAAGGAAGAAACAAAATGTACATCTTGAGTGGATCTCTTGTCGAGTATTGATTTTAAATTGGTTCAATCACCAACAAATAATGTTTGACATCGGGATAACAAGATAAGTGTACGGGGCTATTTAGATCAGTGTCTAATATCACACAAGCTTAACTTGATTAGTATCGTCTTGACAAACAATTGTTGCATATCTTTCATTCAATTACCAATTTTTCTATCTGTGTGACTCACACGTTATTTTTTGTCCATTAAGATGTTTCCGTTACTTGAATGTGCTTACATAGGCAGGACAAATTTGACAGTGGAGTATGCTTGATCAGATTACTGCTCATTTCTCTACATAATCAGCTTTACAACTATACATCACTTCAGCTCAATTCTTTCATTTATTTTATCGCCTAGAAATCTAGTGTTTGTAACTATCAGCATAGCTAACCCTATAATTCTTCTGTCAGATTTATAGCAGAATTTTATTTATTGTTGCATATGTGTAATTACTATTTACACAAGGAATGACTGCCCGCAAAACCTTTTCTATGATAGTGAGTCAAGTAAGACATTCATTTCTGGTTTTGTGCTACATTGACAAAACATTGTTTTTATTACATAGTACTTGATGGTAGTCTTGAGATGGTATGTCAAAGGTCAATTTAATGTTACAAGAGGTCAGGCAGTAAAGTTGCCATGAGATGTGTGGCAACTGATAGATACATTCCTGGTTGATTTCAAGTTGGTTTTCCTTGACAATTTTATCAGATTTTGAGGTTTTTAAGTTTCCCATCATTAACGATCTCTAGATACTGGAAGAAAATAGATTTCTCCCCTCCTGTTATTCATTATTTAACCAAATACAAAGACTGGACAGGTAAGAGCACCTTGAAAGTACTTTTACCTACATCTGACTCTTACCACAACTACATGTAGGTCCTCACCAGGAGACAAAAGTCTAATTAATCTGCCATATTTGTCATAATTAAAATGACAGTTGTGCATTTTATTGTTGACATATATTTTTGAGTGATGTTAATTTTATTTTTACAAAAACCAAATAAATAAATAAACTTTTTGACATTATATTCATCTTTCTTTTTTTTTCTTTTTTTTACTTTAAAAAAAAATTAGAAGAAGAATTAAAAATATTTGTAAACTCAGTTCCTCAGAAAATTAGACTAATATCAAGGAGATGTGCTCATGTTGTGATGAAATGTATATGGCATGTCTTTATGATGCCTCTATAATTGTTTCATGCTGGGGGATAATGTGAGGTGGAATGCTTGATACATATTGATAGAAAGTAGTTGTTACATGGTCGATTCTTCCCTAATAACCATTATACATTAACCTGTCACCTTACCATTAAATTTTATGAATATACATTTTGTATATTTTTTTTCAAGTGGTAAAATGAAAGGTTCCCATTGTTTATGTTTATACAGGGTAGATAACTCTTATTGACATTTATAAAGCTAATTTTTTAGTGATTATCTTATCATTGTATTTAGATTAAGACCATTGGGAGAGATAAGAGGGTAATGTATAGAGGCTATTTGTTGATAGATACATCATATCACTTTGTGGTTTGTTTTCAAAGGCCAAGTTGATTGACCTCAACTCTTGTATCCATCAGTTAGAAGTTTTAGTAACAAGCCGAAACTTTCCCCCTTGGAATGCTGGGAGTTTGTTTATCCTAATCCTTTGATCCACAAATCAGGTTAATTAAGACAAACTTTGATGAGATCCTGTGTGTATGTACAGGTGCATATCCATGGAAACAAAAGCTTGACTGGTTCCTGTCTTACGTTTGTAACATGGGTGAAAGTTAGAGCAATTTGATGGTAAATTTGTAAAGATTTCATGGTTGTCTGTCAGTTAATTATAGACCACCAATGCTTTCACGCCTGTCTGTATTGTGTAAAGGAATGATTAATGGTAGACGATATCCATGAAGTGATCAGAAACAATATCAAGCATGGGTTAGTACTGCCATATTAGATATATTTCAGTTTTAAATTGACCATTTTTTCGTGTTTTTTTTTTCCCTCCATAGATTTAGATATTATAATACTTTTGGTTTTTTAAGTACAGACTAAGATCATCATGGTTGAAACCTAGTCTTCCATATATTTATTTGTTCCTTCTTTTCAAGATCTTTAAATTAAACCAGCATAGAAAAAGAATTATATTAGTCGTGCTTAAATAAATATACATCACAGATCTATATGAGTAATCTATTTGTCTTTTTTTTTTTAATAATTTGTGTGGCAGTAGCTATATACATGCCTCACCTGTTGTTTTGCCCCAGAATTCTTATCATAAAACATTTTCATAGTTTTCGCTAGTACAATGTAATACAAATATATCACAGCATTTTACTTATATGCCTGCCACACCTGTGGTTTCACCCTTGTATAATATTAAAACATTTTCAGTTAAGTTTTCGCTAGTACAATGTAACGATACAGCTTAATATCACAACTTTGTACTTTTATGAATCGGCTAATTGTGTGATTACACAGTATTATCTGTAAATGACCATCTTCATATCAATGATCCCGTTATAATCTGTTCGTGTTTCTCCATAATCATTAATATTTGTCATCAGTTCTAATGGTGAGAGATACAAAAACTCATGTAGAAACACGAAAAATTACTTTCTGACATAAAAATGAATAATAGCGAAAATCAATGGCATTCATTTATGTCCAAAATTATTAAAAGAAGCAATGTAAGGAAATTGCTTGGTGATTTATGAGGAATATTTATCAAGGTTGAATAACCAATAGGCCCATAAAAGCAGACGTGCATGATATTGGGAGAATTTTTACGTGGAATATTAAGGTTTGAACGAGGCAACTTGAACTTGTATGGCCATATAATGTTTTCATATTCATTTCATTAACATGTCCTTAACGGCACAACGTTACTTGTCAAAATAAAATTAATATTATGAATATGGCTTTGTTGTGGAAGACATTATTTGGATTATTTTATGAAGGATTTCCTGTAAGGGTGCAATTGGAAGCGTATGTCACTTATTCTTGCACTGTTGATCTCGTATCTGGAAGCAATTTCAGATAAAAAAAAATTGTGTGCAAAATATGTGATGCATGAAAAGAACTATAAATTGTTTATCCATATCATAGAAAATAGTTGAGGTATAAAGAAGCCTTTGTCATCAAAGTAATAAATGTAACTACAAACCTGATACAACATGTGATAAAGTTTGTCAGTGACCTGGACAGGTCGATGGTTTCCCCCAGGTATTCCGGTTTCCTCCACCAATAAAACTGACCGCCACGATATAACTGAAATATTATTGAAAGTGGCGTTAAAATACCATAACACTAACCACCAAATACAAACTTGATGTGATGATCACTAGAGAAGACCAGTTGTCACGACTCTGCCGATTTCGTTTCTCTATCAAACCTCTTCCATATTACAATAGTTGCTGATGGAACTGATTAATCATCAATGTTGAGGGTAACTATAGCAATTTCAATATGGATGCACCCAGATAAATTATGATATATTTACCAAACAAATTTATTGTGGTATGCAGTCCTCGAAATGAAAATTTGAATTTACTGATCGAAATCAAATTCTTGAATTTATTTTTATATAGTTCTAAATAAAAACTGAAAAATTACTGGTCCAAACAAAGTTTTACTAGTCTTTAGCCTGAGAACCCGGTGCTCATCGTGATAATATGTACATGTAGGTAGAAATTTCAGCTTGTATTTCTTTTTACTATTGATAGTGTACCCTTACTATTGATAGTGTACCAATGACATTTCGAGTCCTAATTTTGCCAGTGGATTTAAGATAACAGCAGTTTTAGTGTGTCTACATGTATTTACATGTGAACTTAAACAATGTAAGATATGGTGTGTCCAGCTGAGAGACATTTAATTACAAATGATTAAATGGCCCTCCTGGGAGAAAATTGATTTGTGACCAGAATATTAATTCTCCTATTATTAACCTTTCAAACACATACAAATACATTCCAAACTAAAAATTATGCAAGAAATTTGTAGCCCATGATGCAATGCTATATTCTAGTTGTTTTTGATAGATTACTTTTTGCACCAGGGAATAGAAAGAAAAAAATGATAGATTTGGTAGGAATAGAGAAATCAAGAGATGACAAGCCACTATATATGCCTGAAATGGTACAAATTGTTATAGTAATTAGCATATACCAACATCTAGATATTCAATGGGGGTTTTTTTTTTAGTAAAGAAGGGAGAGTGAGAGTGTCATTAACAAAATAATGCTTATGCACTGAACCAAAAAGAATGTATGTATTTGACCATTACTTTCTGCATCAATGTAAATTAAGAAATGTAATACCTTAGCAGCAGAACCGTACTTCTCAACGGTCAAAGAAAAAAAGGGAGAACAAAAATTGTTAAGAGCTGTGGTTTTGCAGCAATGTAATACGTAGGACTGTGTATCAGAACAGAAATAACATTGTTATATAGGTCACTGTTTGACCATACCTCTTAACGGTCAAGGAAAAAAAAACGTTAAGAGCTATGGTTTTGCAGCAATATAATACGTAGGACTGTGTTAAAGAACAGAAATAACACTGTTAAAAGTGTTATATAGGTCACTGTTTGACCATTAGTTACATTTCAACATTACAGGAATTTATTCAAGTAGGAGAATGTTTTCTATTTGGAGGCCACTTTTATAATGTAAATCCTAATTATCCGTACCACACTACAAGTCCTCATGTCTGTTGATCAGGATCTCTTTTTTACTACTATCTATCAATTAATACCCTGAAGTACGTCCTTGATGTAGAATGAAATTTCTATTGAAGTTGTTTGATCGGTCAATATTTACACCCACACTGTGTAAATATCTTTCAAATCACCATACAATACAGTATACACATAACTTCTGTCTCCCAATAAATGTTGGAACAAATTGTATAATTTTATTCATGGTTCAGGAATGTACAATACCCTCCTATTTATCGTGAGAAACAAATTCTTTGTAGTTGTTTTCTGTAAGGACAACATATTTTGGTGTTTTTTTCTTTCTTATCTTTGGGTTTTTTAATTTGATATAAAATTAATTTTTTTTAATTGATTTCAGGTGTTGCTAGCATTTTTATTGGATTTCTCTTAAAGGTAATAATGTTCCACTATGTTTGTTAGATCAATGACCAATACCAGGTTGATCTAGTGGAGCCATTCATACAAAATGGTATTAAATGAGTCTTTTTTATGTGCTGAAACACTTGCCTTGATAAAATTGCTCCAATGCTCAGTGTAGAGCTGAATATTAAAGACAATTGACCAACAAGCTAGATCAATGTCTCAGAACACAATCTCAGAACATCTTTAATAAAAATGTTCCATTCTGCTTGCTAGAAATTTTTCTTTGGTAAAATAATATTGCTCCAATGGTCTGTACAACTGGTATTAAAGACAATTTAACAGAAAGCTAGACCAATGTCTCAGAACATCTTCATAAACATGTTCCAATCTACTAGAACACTTTCATTGGCAATGTAGCTCCAATGGTCTTGTGGGGACCATCGTGGCCGTGTTCGTATGGTAGTTGGATTTACAACTACCTATGCAGGGTATTCAATAAGATTGTATTGAACAGGCTGATTTTTTTTTCACTTACATTCTAAATGGTGCATTCTGAGGCATTTTAAGGTAGTTTACAAGTGCATGAAAAAGAAGGTTTCATAGAAATGATTTTTTTTTTAATTTTAGCAAGCAATAAGACCATTTCAAGATGACCGTGGAACTTTTATTTTCTGGCGAGAATTGAGTAGAAAAGTTCATTTTGTTTGATTATTCCTGATGTCATTCAGTGGGAAAGCATGTGTTTCCCCTTCATCCAATCCACTGGAAAATAACAGCTAGCAGTTGTTGTGAACGGGTCTAGATATCCCAATTAGTCATATAGGTTATATATGTAAATACATAAAATAAGATAATAATAAAAGCGTTAATTACTTGATAATGGCACTTCAAACTTTTCCATTTGTGTATCTCATGAGTTATCCATCGATAACATTATTATCTTTTCGATGTGTCTCTAGATTTTTCAATTGAAATATCTATCATTTAAACATTTAATCGAACATCAAATGATAATAAGTGAAGCGTAAAATTGACACCGATCAATGATAAATTCGGATAAATTCGTTTCATTCCCCTAGTATTGGATAACCCCTGACAAATGCATTGCTATCGATCCTGAAATGCATTGTTTTTTGTATAATTGTGGATTTTAAAAATCTTTAAGATGAAAGAGTGAATAAATATTGTATATTTCTTTTATTTAATGAAAATATATTTTAGTTTCTAACAGTCGAACCGGCGATTTCACTCGTTTGAAGCGGCGACATATCGCCGGGTGCCGGCCCTTATTAAAATCCCTGTTATGCAATCGGTGCCCATCACCACTGATGTTGTGGGTTCGAATCTCGATCAGGGTGAGGTGTACAACATTATGTGATAAAGTTTGTCAGTGACTTGCGACAGGTCGGTGGTTTTCTCCGGGTCCTCCAGTTTCCTCCACCAATAAAACTAAGCACCATGATGTAATTGAAATATTGTTGAAAGTGGCGTTAAACACCATCAAACAAACAAACAAAACCAATGGTGTTGTTTACCAGAAAGCTAGACCAATTTCTTAGAACATCTTAATGGATATATTCTGTTCTGCTTGCTAGAACACTTTCATTCATTGATAATATTGCTTCAATGTTCGGTGTAGAGCTGATGTTAAAGACGTTTTCTGTGTCTCAGAATGTATGTTCTAATCTGCTTGCTAGAACACTTGCTAGGAAATATTACTCCAATGTTCTTAGTGAGTATGATAAGAAAGGCAGTTTATCAGTTAGCTAGATCAAATGGGAAATACATCTTAATGACAATGTTCTGTAATCGTCTTGCTGGATCACTTAGCTGTGGTACAAATGTTTGAATGGCTAGTGTTTGTGTTTGTCAGTGTAGATTAAGACGGGTTAGATTTTGTTGGATCACTTAGCTGTGGTACAAATGTTTGAATGGCTTGTGCTTCATGTGTTTGTCAGTGTAGATTAAGACGGGTTAGATTTTGTTGGATCACTTAGCTGTGGTACAAATGTTTGAATGGCTTGTGCTTCATGTGTTTGTCAGTGTAGATTAAGACGGGATAGATTTTGTTGGATCACTTAGCTGTGGTACAAATGTTTGAATGGCTTGTGCTTCATGTGTTTGTCAGTGTAGATTAAGACGGGTTAGATTTTGTTGGATCACTTAGCTGTGGTACAAATGTTTGAATGGCTTGTGCTTCATGTGTTTGTCAGTGTAGATTAAGACGGGTTAGATTTTGTTGGATCACTTAGCTGTGGTACAAATGTTTGAATGGCTTGTGCTTCATGTGTTTGTCAGTGTAGATTAAGACGGGATAGATTTTGTTGGATTTCTATATTTAGAAGATGTTAATCAAACAATTTACTGTTTTGGTCATTGTTTAGGCACTCGGTAGCTACCCAGGAGAGAATGATTTATCTGTGGATAGCTGACGTGAATCATTTTATTTCCCTCAAACCTTCCTAACATTTTAACCATGGACAGATGGCAGTGGGGGTATTAAAAATGTGTAATTAGATAAAGTTATTTATTTTCCTCTCTCCTCTTTGTTAGATTATATTATATAAATAAGGTCTAAATATGACAAAAACCCATATTAATTCAAGCCTATAGATTATGAGAGAAAAAAAATTCTCAAAAAATACTCCCATCATCTAATTGTTTTTGATACGATTTGATCAGAAGATATTATGGTAAAAAATCGTCTGCCCCCAAACCTTCATTGACAGATGTCTTGTAATATTAACGGTAATATAGTAATTTATTTTAGTTGATGATTAGACGAGCATTTAGCTGCATCATAAATTAGGGTCTGTGATGACATAGGGCACCAATGTTATTTGTTGGCCATGTGCTCTATAGTCTTAGATAATTGTCTTTATGGGATAGAGGTCCAAACATTACTCACCTTTTTTTTCTTCACTGTTTAAGAAATGGATGATTAGATGGACTTTAATTCTGTAATTAGAAAAAAAAAATGTAATTAGTGAACATGCAATTGGCTGTTTCATCTGGTGTGCTTTTTAAGCATGGTGTAATCTTGTCTGGTTGATGTATGCATTTCTGAAATGGTTAGGTTAAGCTGGACCTGTCAAATTAGGCATGAAATCTGGACTGCAACTGTTTAATCTAATAAAGTGTGCCATCAATACCATTTGTCACCTTTAAAACTTCATTTTTATTTTTTTAAAAAATGGGGGAGAGGGGGTGGGTGGGGGGCATTATATGTACTGGGGTATATATAGATTATTTGTATTAGATAATAAATTGTGCCATAAATGCCATGTGTCAATTTTCAATTTTATAAGGGGGGCACTATGTAAACTAGGGTATATATATAGATTACTTACATTAGATTTTTTTTTTGACAAGTATATTAGAAAGTCAATATTCACCTAGAGGCGTTTCAATGGTGTGAACCAAACTGGCACTTTCTCAGGGCTTTTTGTCGAAGATTGAACAATAAAAAAAAATTGAATATTTATATTGATCATGGGTCGTATGTAAATTAATTAGCTGTAGAGAATATATATGTGACATTTTAGATAATCAGTTACAGAAATAAATATGGTACATTCACATTTACACCTTTCCCTTGAAATTACCACTAATCAAGGTGTCATTTTAACATTAAGTTAGAATTTAATGATAAAATCTTTAAAATGGTTTTTAATTGAAAAATCCCAGATTTTCTACCAATTAAAGTGTAAATCTATCAATGGGAAAAAAAAAAACTCAAAGAAAACCAATAAGAGGCTCTTACATAAAACACAACAATAGGCTGATATCTGGTAAGAAAAATAGATATCAGCGGGATTCTTCAGACGGAAGAATAGATGTCGGCTGGATTCTTGTTCATTTGTAATGACTTGACCGCCCACAAGATTTCCCCTTCCTTTGTTATTTTTGTTTAACAAATGATCACCTCTATGAACTTACAGTCCAGGCAGGTAGATTGTTATTTAATCATTTGAATGATTGAATCGGCTGTTTATTATGGCTTGTCGCCTCTTAAAGACGAAAAATAGGATAATTCAAATGTCAAAGTTTTCAAGAAGGATGTATTTAAGTGTTTAACAATTCATTTTAGACAGTGTTATATACCACCCCCTTCACTGTTTGAAAGATAACTTGTAAACTTTAGAATTTTCATGAATTAAATGGTAAATTAACATGTTATTAAATATTTATTTGTATACTGCATATATTTAATGACCTACTGCACCCTGTTTTGAGAAAACAGTTTATTATATTTTTGCTCACCCCCTCCCGTTTTTCATTATCAAATGTCAGTAATTTAATTTGGAGTACATATTCTTGTGACTGTCCCATCTTGGATAATAAAATGAAAAAAATAAAAAAATACCACACTGTCGGAACAGTTCCAAAATCTCGAAAAATTCAGAGATGAAAGTTTTCCTCTGGTCAGCAGATTTCCTCTATTTTGAACAAAATATTTGGAAATAAAATGTGTCAAACTTGGGTCAAAACAACTAGAAAATGAAGGTATTCAGGTATTGTATAGTAGGGGATTCCTAACTTTACATCAGTTAGCACTTTCATCACAGAAAATCATAGAAACAAAAGCAAAATTGATACCCCAAACACGCATATACATGACTGCTCACTTTCCTTACTGAGTACAAGGCTCTTCAATAAAAACAGATATGGAGATTGAGGGGTTTTTAAGAGCAGGTATCTTTATTTCATCATTGATGGTCAATTACTAACTTTGTACTAAATTGCTTTCCTTTTATAGTTTAAAGGTGTTGATGTGGTTGGTGACTTTAAATTTGATACCCACATTTTTTAGGTGTGGTAATATCAATATGGCCTCGGTAATTTGATACCCACATTTTTTAGGTGTGGTAATATCAATATGGCCGCGGTAATTTGATACCCACATTTTTTAGGTGTGGTAATATCAATATGGCCGCGGTAATTTGTAGTGGTGTACCGATCATCGGAAACATCGACTAATCAGTCGGAGGTCATCATACGATCCGATGATCGATTCTTAAACTTTGTGGTCGATTCTGATTCTAGTGTCTAAGATATATTAACTTTGTGCTTTGGTTGTTTTTTTTATCTTGTCTCCATACAGACAAAAATATTGCAGTTTTATCCCAGCTGGGTTTTTTTTGCCCTCATATTGACAAACATCTGGTAGTTTTGTCCAAGCGTACTTTTGACACCCAGTCAATACATATATTTGGACTAGTCTATTATTTATCTACTTCCCGGAATAGTCCATTTTATATCAGGTGTTACACATATGGAAAACGATCTTTTGTTTTGTTCTAAGTTAATGTTTACAAATGGAAAAATTGTAGTTTGTAAAGATATTATTTGATTTTATTCAAAACTTTACTTTTGTCAAACACATATTTGGACTAGTCTATTATTTATCTATCTATATCAGGTGTTACACATGGAAAACGATCTTTTGTTATTTTCTAAGTTGTTTACTAATGGAAAAAATATAGTTTATAAATTTATGATACAATTTTATTTATATCTTTACTTTTGTCAATCATACTCTTGAAATAAAGACTATTTGATTAATTATAGTCAGTAAATACATTTAGCAGGCAATTGTCACCGATGATCGATCATCGGTCGATGTTGATATAACGATCATCGATCTTGAAAATGTTACCGATTCCCATCACTAGTAATATGATACCCACATTTTTTAGGTGTGGTAATATCAATATGGCCGCGGTAATTTGATATTTCTGAATAAAAGAAAACACAGGAAATTAGAAATGAAAGACTTATTTAAAATAAACATAAACTGTTATAAGTAAAAATATTCTCTCAAGTTCAGCTACCTGAACAGTACTTGTTGTAACCTTAAGAATAACAAAAAATGTTTATTTAGTTAGAAGGTAATGCTTAAAGTTACCACAAATAATAAACACAAACAATAGATTGTTGACACCAGACTGTGGTGGGTCCAATATGAATGACTTTGCCTGTTTCTGAGTCTTAGCCACAAATATGCTTGGTCCAGTTAGAGGACATGACCTGTATGTTGACACCAGACCGTGGAGAGTCCAATATGAAAGACATTGTCTGTTTCTGAGTCTTGGCCACAATTATGCTGGGTCCAGTTAGAGGACATGACCTGTATGTTGACACCAGACCGTGGAGGGTCCAATATGAATGACATTGTCTGTTTCTGAGTCTTGGCCACAATTATGCTGGGTCCAGTTAGAGGACATGACCTGTATGTTGACACCAGACCGTGGAGGGTCCAATATGAATGACTTTGTCTGTTTCTGAGTCTTGGCCACAATTATGCTGGGTCCAGTTAGAGGACATGACCTGTATGTTGACACCAGACCGTGGAGGGTCCAATATGAATGACATTGTCTGTTTCTGAGTCTTGGCCACAATTATGCTGGGTCCAGTTAGAGGACATGACCTGTATGTTGATACCAGACCATGGAGGGTCCAATATGAATGACATTGTCTGTTTCTGAGTCTTGGCAGTGAATATGCAGGGTTCAGTTAGAGGTATGGCCTTGTATGTTGACACCAGACTGTGGAGGGTCCAATATGAATGACATTTTCTGTGTCTTGGCCACAAGAATGCTGGATCCAATTAGAGGATATGTCCTGTATGTTGACACCAGATTGGTGGGTCCAATATGAATGACATTGTCTGTTTCTGAGTCTGGCCATAAGTATGTTGGGCCCAATTGGAGGATGTGGCCTGTATGGAACTTAGAAAAAGACTAGAACTATATAACAGGGTTCAAACAAAGTACATTTGTATTAACTTTTGATGGTCTAGGTCCGTTTTCTCCAGTTAACACAAATTTTGGGCTATAATTGGCTATAGAGGTAGGTTAAACTCATGGGTGATCTGGAGCACAATTCTGCAGTGAGCACAAGCAAAAGGCTTTTGGCTGTTGGAATTTTTATAGTAACTCTGAGCATGACAATAGATTTTATAGCCTTAACAAAAAGTTGTCAATATATTTGGATTTTGTCACTAGTTATAGAATGACATGGTCCATGCTATACTTTACTCTTTGTTGACAAAAATCTAGAGGCTAGAATAAAAGGAAATACAAAAATGTTCTTTGTTAAAAAATGTATATGTAAAAGCAGTGTAAAAAAGGTAATCTACTTGACATTTTAAAGCAGGCCTGAAAATTTCTTTGATGTAGTTCTGTAAAAAGGGTCCAATGTAGTGACAATGTAATTCTGTATGGGTCTGTAATATGGCCCAATATTTTTCATTCTTATTATAAATAGATAAGAAATGAATACAAAAGGTTAGATGTCATTGTAAGTATTTTATGGACATTTAAGCAATGGATCATATTAACATAATTGTTAAATTAAGAGTGAAATTCCATTCATAATTAGACAATAAATTTGATCTGATCAGTGACAGTAGAAATTGACATGTGTCTTTATCTATGAAGACTTCCTCACTTCTCAAGTTCAAACTTGACATATAAAATGTTTCAAATTCTTATCCTGTCAGTTTGTTATAATATTGTATTCTTCTTTATGAATATCATTGACAATGCAATATTAATAGATACCATGCAATTAACTGTTTTGTTATAGGATTATCCCATTCACCAGGGTACTTATTATACACTAATTCAAAGTTGAAGATTTTCTTGAAAAATTTACAAAAAGTGAAAAGTACTGGTTGACGAAATAACAAAACGTATCAGTTCACACCACTCCTCTTGTCAAATCAGGGCCTCCGTGGTCATGATCGTATGGTAGCTGAATTTATAACTACCTATGTAATCAGTGCCTATCACCGCTAAAGTTGCGAATTCGAAATCTGTTCATTGCAAGGTGTACTAGATACAACATTATGTGATAAAGTTTGTCAGTGACTTGCGACAAGTCTATCGTTTTCTCTAGGTACTCCATGTACTCCTCAACCAATAAAACTGACGACCATGATATAACTGAAATATTGCTGAAAGTGGCATTAAACACCATAAACCAAACATAAACATAGAATTTGTCAAGTTCTTTGGTTTTCTGACCAACATATTGAATTTCCATACAGTACTTTTCGAGTTGAAAAATCAGGGTATAAAAAATTAAATAATCATTTGCATCTAGTGTTACCTAAGGACAGAGAATGAATGCATAACTCAATATTTGTAAGGTTGGCTATAGGAGTAAATTATAATGCCATAAAGAATTACTGCCTAATCTGTCTGATCTTAACACAGCAACAATACACACTTGTCAATGGTAAAAATAGACATCGTATTTAGACTTTGGAAAGTTAATTACTAATTTGGGAATAGCAATAAACTAGAACAACAGAAATTCAATTTAAAAACTCATTTGTTGAGCAGACATCTTGTCGACAGTTGCTACTGGATATGATATATAAACATTTATTTTAGTGTCTATATACATGTTTACATAATAATCAAATTACAACATGAAACAGTAGAAATATTAGAAGTGGGTTAGTTGTACATTAGTTCCCCCTCTTATGAGGCGAGGTGTTCTCCATACAACTTTATGTCATTTGTGGCAGGTAGGTGGTTTTTGGTACTCAAGCTTCCTCCACCAATAAAACTGATCACCACAATTATAACTGAAATATTGTTGAAAGTGGCATTAAACACCATAAACATAAACCTGAAACAGTAGAAATATCAGAAGTGGGTTAGTTGTACAATAGTGCCCCCTCTTATGAGGCGAGGCGATGTGCAATCGATACAACATTATGTGATAAAGTCAGTCCTGCCAACCTCTTGATATGCTATGGTGGGTCATGACCCACCAGCCAGGACTGTGATGGTGGGTCATAGGGCGTGACACGCCATTTTGAAGAAAAGTTACGTAATGTTGGAAAATATGTTCATACATATATAGAAAGAATGATATAATACCAGTTACACAATTTATTTCAGACTCAGATTGTAATTAACACATGCCATCTTAGCACTTTTAAGAACATCAGGTGATGGCTTAAAGTTGTAACAGTCACTTACATAGCTTTGGTAGTAATTTTGTGAAGTGGTCTGCCAGTGAAAAAGGCAAATTGTGTTCAGCCACAAAATTGCTGAATAATGTCTCAGATAATATAACACTGGATGATTTCTTATCATCAACAAAGTTGGTTATACTCTTGGTTTTTGATGATGCCTCTACAGCAGTAACATGAGTGGACCTCTTGGCATGTCGTTTATCATCATAAAGGGCACCGGTAGCGACTGAAAAATTGGTATTACAAAGTTTACAGTGTGCCATGTCTTCACCAGTATCGCTTTTTTTTAACCACGTAAACTCTTTCTCCCAGAACTGCTGATATTTGCAAACATATTTCTTGCGTTTTGATGGTGTACTTGTACAGGGCCCAGACAAAGACCTCTTCCTCCCTGAAGAAGCCATTTCTTAAATCTAATTCATTATGATTATAAAAACAACTCGCCAAATTGTCTTGCGGCGATTTTTTGTTGATTACATCCGTTCCTAAAGCCCGGTATACACGATACAAGTTTTGCATCCAAGTCTCCATTCAAGTTTCTTGAATTCAATTTTTTTGATCGTGTATACCATACAAGAAACTTGAATCAAAAAACTTGAACGGACTTGGATGGAATAGAAATGCATCCTATTTTTCTTTCAACTTGGATGGAGATTGACCAATCAGAAGACAGAATCCTTATCAGCATCAATTTGTGAATGTAAATAATAACAACTACACGTGTTAACTTGTGCAAAGATGGCGAGAAAAGAGGAAACTCCAAAATGCAGGAAAAAGACAGTCACATGGACTAATGAAATGATTGAAGAGCTAATAGACTTCATAGAAATACATCCCATCGTCGCCTTCGAAGCCATTTACGAGCCCATGTTGACCTCTTTTTGGAGCTTAATCTCCTTCACAGTACAATTGTACATAATAATGCAATACAAAGGGAAGCACCCTCCTCTCCTCCCAAAAATGCCATTTTGTTTGTTGTATCTCCCGCCAAAACTTGTGTTTATTCATCAAAATTTCTTGCATCGTTTATACACAAACTTGAATTCAAGTTTTCTTGATCCAAGTTTTCTTGAATGGAGACTTGGATGCAAAACTTGCATCGTGTATACCGGGCTTAAGAAAAGCGCCATCTAGCGTTTTACATCCGATTTTAATTGAATTAGAGTTATCTTTCTATACCCATTTGGCATCAATTTTTGGTGGGTGATAACGATGACCCATCGGGGGCGGGTAATAGGGCGTTTTTGCGGGTGTGACCCGCCAAAAGCGGGTCAGTTGGCAAGTCTGATAAAGTTTGTCAGTGACTTTCGACAGGTTGTTGGTTTTCTCTGGGTACTCTGGTTTCCTCCACCAATTAAACTGACAGCCACGATATAACTGAAATATTGTTGAAAGTGGTGTTAAACACCACAACCCTAACCCTCATAGGAGGCAACCCTGTCTGCAATGAAAAAGTGGCCTTATGTAAAGGGTGGCCTCTCTTGAGGGGAAAAGATAGTCGTATTTTACTATCTCATTGCATATGATATTTGACCTGATAAGAGGGTGGTCCATGGTGGGAGTGTCTTCTTAAGAGAGGGGGACTACTGCACATGTCTGTGACCAAACCATGTCATTGTATAATAAATCAGATAAGACTCTTAAAAACAATACAGCTAATACCAGTTTATTTGAAAGGTAATTGTCAGTGACTTGTGGTTCTCTCTGTGTACTCTAGTTTCATCCACCAATCTCCGTAACCTCATGATACAGCTGTAATATTGTTGAAGGTTACATTAAGCATCAACATGGATTTCTAATGCCATATGTTGTGGTTTTTTTTTTATGTGTTCAATTGTTTGAGATCGTAGGTGGTTGTTTGTTTTTATTGTTTGAGATCGTAGGTGGTTGTTTGTTTTTATTGTTTGAGATCGTAGGTGGTTGTTTGTTTTTATTGTTTGAGATCGTAGGTGGTTGTTTGTTTTTATTGTTTGAGATCGTAGGTGGTTGTTTGTTTTTATTGTTTGAGATCGTAGGTGGTTGTTTGTTTTTATTGTTTGAGATCGTAGGTGGTTGTTTGTTTTTATTGTTTGAGATTGTAGGTGGTTGTTTGTTTTTATTGTTTGAGATCGTAGGTGGTTGTTTGTTTTTATTGTTTGAGATCGTAGGTGGTTGTTTGTTTTTATTGTTTGAGATCGTAGGTGGTTGTTTGTTTTTATTGTTTGAGATCGTAGGTGGTTGTTTGTTTTTATTGTTTGAGATCGTAGGTGGTTGTTTGTTTTTATTGTTTGAGATCGTAGGTGGTTGTTTGTTTTTATTGTTTGAGATCGTAGGTGGTTGTTTGTTTTTTTGATATTGGTGGAAGCATTGATATGATGTTCTAAAGCTAAGGATTCTGTTAAGTCCTCCAGGTCTGCATGTTCCAAAAACGGAAGCTTCTAGATCTACATGCTCCAATAATAAGAATGATTCTTAATGTTCTGAAACTGGCTTCATGTCTTACCTGCTCCAAAACTAAAAACTCCGAGTTGGCTTGTTTTGTATAAGATTTTATAATACAGAAATAAGGGTATGCATAAGAGATTTGTTTGGAATTTATTATAACGAGTCTCTAGTGCCAATTTCAAAATTCCAGTCACAAGTCAACAATACTTATAAAATACTTATAAATTAATTTGTTATGACTTGTAATAACTGACACATACATATGAAGGTCACGGGGAGAGATTATTTAAACCTTAATCTCTAAAATTAATTGACAAGTTTTTTGGTCAGTCTAAGACCTTTACTTATGCCAAAGAAGGAGGGTCTTTGGTTTAGATGATTTAGCAAATTAAAATGCCTTTGTTTGCTTTGCAACCATGATTAAGATTATTTATAGATCCTAACAACTTGTGGGCTGTGGTAGCTGAATGATTTAAAGCTTTAGTAAAAATTCCTTTTACAAATAAACAACTTGCCACAATCTATGCAAAATGGAGGTTATAGTAGATGGATGGTTTAAGCCCTTTGTCGCCATGCCCTATACAAACAACTTGTCATATTAACAGTAGTCCTCCCCTTATAAGACCACTTCCTCCAAAGGCCATCCCTCATATCAGACCAAATTTAAGATGCTACAAGATAGTAAAATACTGTTCAATTGTTCTCCTCAACAAGAGAGATCATCCATCTTATAAGGTTACTTTTTCATTGCAAAAGAGAGGTGCTACTGTATTTTTACCAAAAATGTATGCTGAATTTCCAAATTAAAAGTGGAAAAAATTTGAAAATAAAAATAAATATACTAATGGTACATGTAGTAAAACAGGTACATTAGATCAAAAATAAAAATCCTAATGTTAAAGTTTTATATTCCAGGTACTTTTAGATGTAGAAAAGATCGCGGAAAGACTTCAGATCACTGATAACAAGGCCATCAACAATGGACATTGTAACAACTGTGACACTAATATACAGCACTTAAAACAAGAGGCCCTTGCCATGGTTCAGTATATACAGCAGGCCCAGAGCGAAGTTCCAAAATCAGGACTACGACCACCAAATACATATGCCAGGTGAGTGTTTCAATTTTAAGGCATGAAAAAGCCTACAGATTTCTCTACACGGATCAACTTGAAGTAAAGTATATAAGGTAATAAACCATCAACCATGACTGTACATATGCTACTGACTATAGACCATGCAACTTCGAGTGTCTATTTGGATATTTCGACTGTCCGAAGCTTTTCAAGGCCTTTTGGCCAGAAATGACATTCTTCTTAACTAAAAGTTAAAATTTATTTTCATTATTTTTTCGATCTCCTGAAAACTGGTTTGGATAGGCATTTTCCAGTTTATTGTAAAATTTTTATACCTTTAGAAAAGAAAATTAAATGGAAAAAATATGAGATGTTGGTTATTTGAAATTATTGTATATGTATTTCTTCAGTTTAGAAAATTCTGTCTAAACAATAGAGCTGATCTATTGGTGATTTCACAATTTCAGGTGAGTTATCTCCCCTTTTAAAACCCTTTAATCAAAATGTTAGTAGAATAAGGAACAACTAACACAATTTAGTTTAAATTAATAATCAAAACTAAGCATGTTCATTATTTCTAACAAATTTCTCCAAGATTGTAAATTATTAAACAAAATTTCATACAAAAAACAATTCCATCAAGGATTCTTTAAAAGATTGGGTAGGTGGTCCAGTGTATAATATGTACTAATTGTATCATGAAAACAATTTTCAAGGATTAATTTATTTTACATAGAATATATTAAGTACACCAAGATTGCTGTATCAATACAGATAGGCAAATATCAAAATAATTACAAAAATAATAAGTTGTGATTCATGATAATATTATTGTTATACTAGATTTTCTTTGTCTATGTAGTATATACATATACTGTATAATGGATAATTTTGAAGGATGTTATTGTAGACATTTTGATGTATTTTAGCAGTTCTATGAAAAACATCAAAAAGTAAAGCTGTTACAGATACAATGTTATGTGATAAAGTTTGTCAGTGACTTGCAGGATTTTTGTAGTTTTCTCTGAGTACTCTGGTTTCCTCCACCAATAAAACTGACTGCCATGACAGACATATCGAAAATCTAAGACAAATTGTCTGACATTCGGTCAGGCAATTTAGAAAAACTATCTGACAGAAAGAAAATTTGTCTGATCGAATAAAAACCTAAAATGCCCCTTTTTCCACCTAAGATAAAAAAATGATGGTTTACCAATACAAGAACACTTTTAATATTTTTATAGAATGCTATTTTTAATGTGGTCATAAGTAAATAAGGTATTGTTTGTTTTCCTTGCCAACTAAGTCTCTGAAAGAGATGCCAACTCAAATGTGTTTTGGCTTTCGGTTTCCGGTTCGTCTGTATTGTGTTTATCAAATCATGAATCTTTCGTACCTATCCATGTTGGACCATTAAGTTGAACCAATTTTTTTACAAATGACAATGTACCAAGAAATTAGGTTTTAAGAACACAAACTTTATCAACCTAAAGAAAATTACGAATATATATATTTTCAAAACAGAGCTCCAGATAATTTTCAAGTCCAAAGGGTAATTACCCCCTACTTTTGAAAATGGTGGGTATTTGCATATTTCCTTTGCATTGTTGTACTCTCTGCTTCAGAAAAGATTGCTTACATGTACACTTTTAAAATTATATTTGACACAAGTGTTATTCAATAAACGCAGGATGCAAGTGAAATGTATATCTCTGTTTAATTTGACACGATTGTGTCATGTTTATTAATAAAATGTTGTAAATATTTTGTTTTTTTCTCGTCGACTTTTCACAGCCGTGTTGACAATGATTCCTTTAACTATGCTGTCACTAGACACAGATGAAACTGTCAGGAACTTAAGTATTTAATTTTCGTAGCACTCTTGTGCTTAGTAGCGCGTTTATTCATGTTCTTGCTCATTTTCAACGAACAACATGTTCCCAAAATTACTTTCGTTTTAGTTCTTACTTATTACGTAAAACCGCATTTATTTGTAATATTGACCGCGATTGGATTATTTATCGTAAACATCCAATCATATCTCTTTTGACATCGATGCTTAGAAAGGCAAGCTTTCGGTACCCCTCGGGTGTATGTACGCTCTCTCCTTCGAAAAGTATAAAGGGAAGTAATTATGGGGAATTTCTCAAAGACAAAAATGTATTGTTATGTACACGACTGTACAAGTGCACTCCGAATTTGGAAAGCTTGCTTACACAGCAATATGTATACGTAATGTGTACACTCTGATCTGATAATACATGCGTTTTTACTCGTTTTCATAGCGTAAAAAACGCAAATACGCAGCTTATCTGGAGCTCTGCAAAATACAAATAGTTAAAATGATAATCGTTTTGGTTTATTTTAAAGACCGATCTAGTCGAATGCCGATCTATGTTTGGGACGAATTATATTTCTTTAAGGGAAGTTACTCGATTAGGATTATGCAATGGTCAAGGTAAATTATTCACAGAAAACGCTTATTTAAAGAAATAAACATGCTATTGCAAGAAAGATCGACTTCTAAAGACACTGTTTGATGGACCGACAAAGAGAAAATTGTTTCCTGACTGAAGTAGAGAGCAAATTTTTATCAGACTTTCGGACCGATATGTCGAAAACATTGTCAGACCGGCTTGATTTTTACCTGTCAGGTCCGACAGTCCATCATATTTCGATATGTCTGCCATGATATAGCTGAAATATTGTGGAAAGCGGTGTTAAACACCATAACCCTAACCCTTAAAGCTGTTACAATAAAAAGAAATATGATAGATAGTGTAATTGCAATTTGATCAAAATTGCAAAAATGTGAAACACAAAATATTTTTTGTCCCTGCATTTAGGCATAGGGGGCATTAAGTTTTGTCCATGTCCATATGTCTGTCTGTACGTCCTGTTTGTGGATTGTGGTATGCTCAATAACTTAAGTTCCCCTTATTAAGTAAAAGCATTTGAAATTTATACAGAAGGTCAAAAACTAAAATAATCTGAAATGGTATGGATACAAATAGCAGCCAGGTTTAATAAGTGAAGGTCTAAATCTATAATAAAACATAGATGGCTTAATAATAAAATTACTAATTCGTTCCGATTTTGACTTTTTGTTTAATCATCAATTTGATTGGCAAATATATCAAGGGTGGATTGCAAATTTTACACTAATTAGCTCACCTGACCCGAAGGGTCATGTGTGCTATTGCTATCACTGGTCATCCGTCTGTCGTTAGCTTTTTGCATTTTAATCAACTCCTCTAAAACCACTGGACCAATTTGAACCAAACTTTGGTGGAATGGTCCTTGGGTGGTCCCCTTTCAGAATTGTGTCCGACGACCCCGGCCGCCAACCAAGATGGCCACCATTACTAAAAATAGAAAATTCAGCAAAAAGTCACTTAAAAATTATCTCCTGAAACTGCTGGGCCAATTGGGCCCAAACTATGGTGGAATGGTCTTTAGGTGATCCCCTTTCAGAATTCTGTCCGGCGACCCCGACCGCCAGCCAAAATGTCCGCCATTACTAAAAATAGAAAATTTGGCAAAAAATCACTTGAAAATGATCTCCTCTGAAACTGCTGGGTCAAATGGGCCCAAACTATGGTGAAATGGTCTTTAGATGGTCCCCTTTCAGAATTATATCTGACAACCCCACCCGCCAAAGAAGAAGGCAGCCATTGCTAAAAATAGAAGATTTGCATAAATTCACTTAAAAATTATCTCCTCTGAAACTGCTGGGCCAGTGGGGCCCAAACTATTGTGAAACGGTCATTATGTTTGGTGGTCCCCTTTCAGAATTGTGTCTGGTGAGCCCATGCAACCTGCATGCGAGATTGTCGCCATCAGCAGACATAGTTTTTACATAGGACCATGGGTTAAATGCTTAAAAATGTTCTACTGTGAAAGCAGTTACCCATGCAATTTAAAGCAAACATACTTTCAGGTATAGAACGTTTATTTTTTGTCTGATTTTGATGCAGTTTTTTCTTTAGATTCCTTATTAAATTATCTTTCAGTAGTATGTCAACGGATTTGACTACAGAATCTTCCATATACTTAGCAATAATTATGGCTTTTCTTTTTTGGGGCCAACTTTGAGCCAGGTGAGCGATTACAGGCTCCTAGGAGCCTCTAGTTTTAGATATGTTGCCAAGATATTTATATGTTCTGCTAAATGAATTTTTTATTTTTGAAGTAGGAAATATTTGTTCTTCGTGTTCTTTACTTCTAAAGTAACAGGAGGGAAAAACCACTTCTCCTTGAATTCAAATATTCCACACACAAAAACAAAAAGATATGTATGGTTCTTGAGTGGACTAATTACATTAAAAGCTACACAGAAGATATTATTAGAAAATAAAGTTAAAATTGTGAATTATCAAAAGATGTATCTCCTTGGTAAAGACATTAATGCTGATAGAAAACACGGCAGCAATCTTATAAGGACCCTAATTTTTAGACTATGACTAATATGAACTTTAGAGACAGTATACAGCCACTGTAAGACAGGTGTGAAGCTAGGTACTAGATAGTATCTTGTAAATATTCTCACAGCTGGTACAGTAATCAGGATTTTGTCTTATCTTCTACCCTATAGTACTGCACCACTGCTTCTATAGGTGATGCACTTCCAGATAATTACATTTTAAGTCTTCTGTACTGTATTATTCAGACATTATGATAGTTACAAAGGAGAGGAGATGGGATGAAAATTCTAAATGTTATCTCAAAGTTATCTTAGAGGAGAGGGATGAAAACTACTATTTGTTATCTTTTTTTTTGTATATAAAATTGAAACCTAACATAATTAAATTTGTGTTGAACTTATCACGCTGAACAATGTTATATTTCAATAATGTGTCAAGGATGTTCATAGATAAAATTTAAGACAAATATAATCTCATATTCCTATGAATTTAATAATTACAGGGGTTGAAATATTCCAGACAACTGTGACACTAACTTTTGAACTAGCTACAGAATCATAGCTCTTAATAGGGTTTCTTTTCTCATTGTTATTTTTTTTTTTTTTTGCCTGTCAAAAATAGAATGACCGTTAAAGAGTTATTCTGTAGCTACTTTCAACCATACTTGTGCTTTCAATTAAATTTTGTATTTTAATGAATGTGGCGAAAAATGTCAAATTGATAGATTTTTACTCAATGTATAATCACCACAAAAGTGGAAGAATGTATTCATAAGATACAGATATCCCTGCTTCCAGCTAAAGTAATAAAAACGTAGATAAGTATGTTTCTGGAATATAAACCATCATCAGCTATGCTCATAGTCGAAATATTGGCAAGCCATATAGGGTGCAAGTAAAACCAAAGACCTAAACAGAATTGTCAAGACTTGCTAAGGTTGACCTATGCCTGAAGGAGATTGACCTTAGTTTTATGAATAAAAAAATTACATTATTTAGGAACTCTAAATTCCAAACTTGACTATATCTATTAAACCATGTTAGTGCTGAAGTACCACTACTGGACGGATGATACCCTCGGAGACTAATATTCCACCAGCAGAGGTATTGACCGGGTGATAGTAATAAAGGTTTAGTGTGAAAAATACCTTTCTGTAATAATCTTCAGTCAGATACCCTCATTGTCAAAAGATTGTAAAGCCAAATAATTCCCATAAGACTTATTTAGGTGGAATATCAAAAACCACTAAGATTTCTGATAATTAATGTTAACCCATAAAAATGTGAATTCATTGACTGTAATGCATTCATGCTGAAATTTTGACACTGGTCAATTGTTAGTGTGTTGCTTGATACAGTAGAACAATCGTTATGTTATAAGTGTTAATGTGACATCTTGCTATTGTTACCCATAATTCCATTGACAAGCCTAATTGTATCGTATTCATTCAATTACATGGAAAAGATCAACACTATATTATAGACTTTGCTTTAAAGGTTACCACGATTCCTAATGCAAAAACTCTTTTATCAAATTATTGCATGGAAGAGTTTAAAGGCAAATTCTCTGTTTTAAAAATACATTTTATGTATGGTAAATAAAATACATCTGAAAATAGAGACCTTAAATCCTTAATTGCAATTAAGGAATTAGGCATAAAAAGGTGAAATGTACATAGCACAACAATCTAATTAGAATTAGGTTTATAATTGCCCCCCCCCCCCGCCCCTTCGTGACAAATCAGAAAAGGGGGTAGCAATTAAAGATCATATTCAGTGATTCAGCTAGGCACCGGTCTCAGGACATTTGCCCACCTATTTCTCAAATTGTCCTGAAGAACTTTATAAAAATTAGTTTAATTATTAAAGAATGTCCAGAAGAATTTTTGATAAAACTGACAATTGTCCTGAAGATTTCAAAGTCTAGCTGAAACTGCATATTTTAATTAGATTCGCACAACAGAAACTTAAAATTGTTCTCCAAATAATTTTGTTCATTTAAATATTGTTTCTTTTGCTTTTCTTAAAGATCAATGCGTTGTTATTAAGTGTTTATCTTGCTATTTAGTTATAGATATTTGACATTGTGAAAGGTATATCATTCCTATACAGTAAAAATTAAAAGGTAACACTTTGTAATTAGACTTTAAACAACAATAGTGTTAAATGAATCAGACAATTAGCCCATTAGATTGGGTGCCAAGTTCATTTTAATAACATAGGTATGTGACATTGACACTGCAGGGGTGTTCCTTTCCTTATGAAATATTATACTAACATCAAACGATTTCATAACAATGAAAGTCAAACCTGAAATTTGTGGGTTATTGTAGAAATTGTTACGTATTTTGTGTAAAGTGGTTGTGAATATAAAATCATTGATAATAAAGGATCCCTATCTTGTCACCAGTGTTCCACAAGATTGAGAAAACATCTCTTTTTAGTTTTTTAACAGTGTTACTTTGACACAAGTTTTTTTGGTTATTATTCAATGGATTTTATATTGGCGCTGAATTTTATTTGTGAATAAAATAAGATATCCTCCAGGATTTTACAATTCTTAATACGGTCACAGGTATGTGTGAATCTTTAATTGATATGCTGAGAAGTCAGACATGTGACATACCAAAGGCAAATATAAATTAATTGTATGTAAATTAAATAAATTTTGTACACATTCACCTTTATTCTGGAAATCAAGCCAAGATCAGGTACACTTTTATATCAGCAATATATTTTTTTCAATATTTGTGGTTTCTTATTCAGTGAAGCTTAAAAGAATTTTAACGAGAAGTTTTGGTAAATTGTTTTTACAGGAACTCTTGAAAAAAAATCACCCAATTGGGGAAATATTTTTGGATTAAAACTATTGAATTCCAATGATAGCCGCATCAAACGATTTCATAACAATGAAAGTCCAACCTGAAAAGAGAGAGTGTATTTGGCATTCAGCGTGAGTTATGTCAGCAAATATTTTGAAATTTTCCTCTGCAAAATTTAATGCACTATTAGTTAAATGGCAGCTGAACGAAAGCATGTTCCTGTCAGAATGGAAGAAAGTGGGAAAAAATGTTTATAATGGCATAAAAGTACCAGTAATATCTCGTGATGTAAGGAATTTTTTTTATGACGTAATTAAATTGAAATCGGTTATTAAATAATTCCAGCCTCCACGGAAATACAAAATGTAGTATTGATATTGATTTTACTTTATGTCTTTAGATATATAGGGTATGGTACATTTAAATAAAAGAAAAAGGGGAAATATGAATGTCAAGTTCTCAGGGAGGTTTACCTCAAATAAATAATTAAAGCCATGTTTACGAGGTTCATTGTCAACATAGCGGTTTACATGTCAGGTAATATACATCACGGATATTCATTTTTATAACACATTTAAATTTCAATATGTTAATATTTGTTTTAATTAAATACCAAGTATTTTCGTCACAATGTCTTTGAACCAAATTTTATGTTTCGATTCCATATTGAAATTTCAGCTCTTTATTGTTATTGAATAACATGAAGGTATTTCCTTCATGTACACTTGACGTTTACCTGAAGTATTTATCAGGGAGGTGTGATTGGTCAGGTATATATTTGAAGTAGTAATAAAAATGTTAAAGCAAGGTGAGAGGAGACATTGCACTTTTCAATTAAACAAAAACTTGTTATAGGGGAGATAACTCCTATCTATTTTGTAACATCAATTGTTTTTTGTGGGAAATGTTGTGGCAATGATTGATGAATAGAGACAATATTTAACACTTGTAGTTTATTCTGCATAAAGCAACAAACACGACAGACGGGAAAGGGTTGAGATTTCCTCGCCAGGTGTTCAAAGAACGCGATTGGAATTTCTTATTGCGAAAATTTTGTCACATACATGTACAATAAACATTGATTTATTTCCAATTGTTCATTATTACAAGTTTACGAGGTGATATTTTAGTAATTTTGTTTGTGCTATAAGAAAGGATTTCATTTGTAAATCTAACATATTTTAAATGCATTTGAAATTTGCCTGGATCAACATTTAAAGGTATTTGTTAAATAGTCTGTTGATTTAAGGTGTTCTCTATCCAGGTGTTGTCATTTCAATAACTTTTAAATATGCAAATTAGACCTTCAGTCCTTTGATCTGTTTTAATTTGTTTCGTCTTCATATATTTTTTTTGCACAAAAGTTTTAGATATAACTGTTTTATAGACAAATGTGTTAGAAATTCATTAAATATAGGCATATTAACATTGGGATATAAAGATGAATGAGAGATATATTGAATATTGTAAACCTTGTGAAGGTTGGTATGGCAATTAATTACTTTATATTGTTTTAAGTAATTAGTCATTTTCAAAGACAGATGTTAATTTTCACAAATTAATGGATTTTAGTGTTTTATTGGAACAATCAGTGTCACTATGAATAACAGGTATCTCTTTTTAACCTTTGAACTGAGATCGTTTATAATTTATTAATAATTTTTTGTATTTTGTTGGGATTGTTTGCACATTAATGATATTTAAGTCGTTTTTCGATATCATTTTATCAGTTTTATTCTGGAATCTGTTAAAATCTTTGATGGAAAAATTATATTAAAGAATATGATATTGTTATCATTTTCTATAGTAAATAAAATTTCCTTTATTGTAATATTTTTTTAAAAATTTCACACCATTTTTGAAATATTACAAATCTATCTTTGTTTGTATGGAAGACTAAAGTAAACATTATTAAATTAGAATAAATCTGATAAATCAGATATTATTTTATAGTTCTGAATGGCCAAGGTTAAAATATTGTAAAACACAAGATAATAATAGTGCATAATACCTTTTGAATAAAAAAATAAAATTGCCAATAAAATTTTCCTTAAAATTGGTCAGGACTTTTAATGAGTAAATGAAATCAACAGTTAGGGAACATGTTATTCTCATTTAAACAGCAAAAAAAATGAATCTACAGTACCTGTAAATTGAAAATAGGTTCTTTTTGTGTTGCCTGCATTGTAGAGCGCACCTGATATGGATCACTCTCTGGTCTAGCATCCTGGTCCACATTGTCTGCATCTTTGACAGCATGACATTAGGTCCACATTGTCAGCAGCAGTGTCAACATAATACTAGGTCCGCATTGTCAGCAGCAGTGTCAACATAACAATAGGTTCACATTGTCAGAAGCAGTGTCAACATAACACTAGGTTCACATTGTCAGCAGCAGTTTCAACATAACACTAGGTTCACATTGTGAGCAGCAGTGTCAACATAACACTAGGTCCATATTGTCAGCAGCGGTGTCGACATAGCACTAGGTCCACATTGTCAGCAGCAATGTGGATAAAATAGAACCACATTGTCTGCAACAGTTTCAACATAATACCCCTTTGTCTAAAGGTCATGAATTGTTTTTTATAAGGTTTGAAATAAATTGAAGAAGAGCAAGCATCATTGTAGACAGAAAACATTTGTGTACATATATATGAACTTTTTCTGTTCTGTACAGAGCTTGTTTGTAATATGTTGGTGCTCAAGGTACATTGGTCAAGTATGTAATATTCTATTTTCTTCTTATATTCCAGGTATGCAAGGCAAAGTAAAAGTCAACCTGTTTCTGAAACTGCTATAAATGTTCAGTCTTCACAACCACAACCAACTTTGAAACCTGTTCAGGTAAACAACCTTACATAAAGTGCAATGATAAAAAAAAGTCATAATTGAGGAAAAGAAAATGGACTGCATTTTGTATAATTCCCATTTATTATACACATAAATTTTATAGAATTGGCTTAAATTGAAGGGTATCTTGTTCATTCATCATTGTCTGGTGAATTATGAACCACTTTATACACAAAATGCACCAATCATCTGTTTCCATACTAATTTGATTAAATTGACTGGAAAATGTACCAAGTTCTTAAAACTTCAACATCTGTCCAATTTAAATTACTCTTTGGATATTGTTAAATAAATTTAATGTTATCAGGTTAGTAAAGATATCAATTAAGAACAAATCTGTTGCTTAGAGGACAAAATATCAAATGAAAAAAATGCAAACAACCATGTATATCTACTCTTAAAACATTTAAAAAAAAACTAGTGGAATAAAGTGAAAAACAAAAAATACCACACTCATCATTTTCCTGGTTTGATACAGACACTTAAATTAGCTTTTGTGCCCATACTCCCCTCTTTATGGACCCAAACTTCCTCTCTTGATAGGCCCCTCTTTATATCTAACTGATCACAACAAATAGGACTCCATATATCCACACTACAATCTATTAAAAAAACATTTGTATATCATATTTAAAAATATTGGTAAACATATATTTGAGAATATGGACTTGTATATAAGGTGTTGGTAGGGTTATTGAGAACACAAGATTTGTTTGGTATACAATCCCTAACAATAACATGAATTCATCAATCCAATCTGCAGAACACATACATAAGGACATGTAACCTACAATCTAACCAATTATAAAGGTCATCTTAAAATAGATACTTTCCATGATCTATATTCAGATTTTCTGTGACCAATTTTCATATTTAAATACCATGTTACTTGCATCTAAATATTATAAAAGATAACATGTATATTTACAAATTGAGACAGTTTTTCGAAACAAGTATTCCAAAAGGTTTGTACATTTCAAAAATTAATGAGAGGGATGTCATAACAGTGGAAAGTTTAATTAAATTCTGGTATTTTTTTTATGATTAAAACCATTACAAATAAGAAAAAAGGCTGAAAAAACAAAAACAGAAAAGAGGTTAAAAGGAAAGTTTGTAGATACCAAAGGGGTAATCAGAAGATACCAAAGGGGTAATCAGAAGATACCAAAGGGGTAATCAGAAGATACCAAAGGGATAATCAGAAGATACCAAAGGGGTAATCAGAAGCCACCAAAGGGGTAATCAGAAGATACCAAAGGGGTAATCAGAAGATACCAAAGGGGTAATCAGAAGATACCAAAGGGATAATCAGAAGCCACCAAAGGGGTAATCAGGAGCCACCAAAGGGATAATCAGAAGATACCAAAGGGGTAATCAGAAGCCACCAAAGGGGTAATCAGAAGATACCAAAGGGGTAATTAGAAGATACCAAAGGGGTAATTAGAAGATACCAAAGGGGTAATCAGAAGCCACCAAAGGGGTAATCAGAAGCCACCAAAGGGGTAATCAGAAGATACCAAAGGGGTAATCAGAAGATACTAAAGGGGTAATCAGGAGCCACCAAAGGGGTAATCAGGAGCCACCAAAGGGGTAATCAGGAGCCACCAAAGAGGTAATCAGAAGATACCAAAGGGGTAATCAGAAGATACCAAAGGGGTAATCAGAAGCCACCAAAGGGGTAATCAGAAGATACCAAAGGGGTAATTAGAAGATACCAAAGGGGTAATTAGAAGATACCAAAGGGGTAATCAGAAGCCACCAAAGGGGTAATCAGAAGCCACCAAAGGGGTAATCAGAAGATACTAAAGGGGTAATCAGAAGCCACCAAAGGGGTAATCAGAAGCCATGATTTGAAGAAGGGTAGACAATACAATGGCCAAAAGAAAGGGGACGAAAGACAAGCAATGATGACAAAACAATACACAGAAAACAAGATTGAGTAACTTGAATCCCACAAAAAACTGGGGGGTGACCTCAGATGCTTCGGAAAGGTTAGCAGTTCCTGCTTCACAAGTGGCACCCATTGTGTTACTCTTGTTACAAATCTGGTGATAAGTCAATAATGAGGAAAGGACGGAACCTGATTATGACAACAGTACCAAGGTTTGATTAAGATCACACTGTTTAACTGTTGTTCGCTAACATACTGCTGCCATATCATGCTCTGTAGACAGAGCCCTCAAAGTTATATTCATCACTTGACATTTTAAAATTTATCCAAATGACCTATATTTTACAGGTTATATAAAGACGAGAAAAAAAACCTTTTAAATCAAGCATTTTAAAATAATAGAAATAGATTGTACATAAATCAATAGCAGTTTTGTGATTTCCGACTTCAAAGTGAAAATTGAAACAAAGAGGAAGTAATTACAGATAGATTCTACAATTTAGAGACTATTACCACTCAAAAAAAAATCATAAATTATTTTATAATTGGGCAAGTTTTAGATTTATATGAAAAATTATTACATAATTTTATTGAGTTAATGCTGACAGTTCAGAAAGGCCACATCTGATTCTCAAAAATGACTACTTGAAATTAGAAAATTTGAAATTCAGTTTTAGAAGGAATGTGGGAGTTTTAAGCAATGTTTTGTCTGATGATGATCTGTAATTTCAAATAATAATCTAATTTAACAAAGCTAATTATCAGAATAAAGATTTGTCTGGAATTCATGTTCTGGGGGGAAGTAATTGTTTAAATAAAGTATTGGTTTATAGATCTAGGTTTAAGCTGTAGTTTCTCCTAGAGGAATTATTAGTTTTATAATGTAATACATGTACATGTACTACACAACCACCATACATGGGGTAACACCATCCCATCCCACACACCCTATACAAGATCGGGTATTACATGAAGAGTAACATAAATGTACCCTTTTAGAACACCTCATGTCCAAATAATTGAAGGATTTTTGTCTTTTAAAGTAGGATTTGCATATATCCAAAACATTGTTCTTTGTAAGCTCAGGATAAAAAAAAAGTTTAATGATTCTTTTGACTCATTCCTATCTAGGGGCCATTGTGGTCGTGATTGTATGGTAGATGCATTATTTAACTACCTGTGCAAACAGTGCCTATCTCCACTAACGTCGTGAGTTCAAATGCTGCTCATGGTGAGGTGTACTCGTTACAACATTATGTGATAATAGTTTGTCAGTAACTTGTTACATGTCTGTGGTTTTCTCCAGGTACTCTGGTTTCCTACACCAATGAAACTGACTGCCAAGATATAAAGACTGAAATATTGTTGAAAAGTGGCATTAAACACCATAATCCTAACCTAATTTAGAGAAAAATGTCTGTAATTCATTCTTTAGAACTCGTTTCTGTCTTCTGTAATTCATTCTTAGAACTTCTTATTGTCCTATCTTTAAGACATATTATGTATATACCTTGATACATTCTTAGGGATTCCTTCTTTACTGGGAGAAAATTATGTCTATATAAATGTTTCTTAGAGACTCCTTCCTTTGATGAGCGTACCAATTAATCCATAAAACTTGTTCATTTTGTTGATACTGGTGGAATTGTTGACTGTTTATACTTTCTTTTCATAATTAATTTATTCATATAAGTATGTTGTTGTGAAGTGTTTTTAAAACAATGCCGAGTATGACATGTCATTAATAGACCTTTTACATAGTATAGTTCTCCCTGAATATTGCCACTTGCACGCTTCCTGTCTTGTCAAAAAGCTTTCATTAGTTGATCAAGTCTACAGAAATGTTGCAGGTCGAATGCACATGTTATCATAATTGGTATTTTTAAGGAGGAAATTGTCAGGGTCAATCAGTATTTATAATCTGTGTGAAGTATGCTTGGACCAGGTGTCAACTCATGCTTCTTTAGACCTCCACAAAGGAGGTGTCAGCACTACTGCTACTTAAAGTAATCATGTAAAATACTGGACAGTGGTCAAATCTTAATAAGACCATGGCCAAACAATAACATTCAGAATAACCCATAGTTTATTTTTATTGATTTCTAACGATAATTTTCTAATTTTCTTCATTAACAAGTTGTCTTAAATCTAATTAATGTTAATTGGTAATGGGGAAAAAATGTATTCAATATAATTTCAGTACTTGAAATGAAAATTTGAATTTACTGGTGCGAATCAAATTCTTGAATTTATTTTTATATAGTACTAAATAAAAACTGAAAAATTTACTGGTCCAAACAAAGTTTTACTGGTCTTAGGTATGAGGACTGGTGCTCATAAGGTTTGTAATTCTGGGTTTTTAGCTCGCCTTGCCAAAGGCAATGTGAGCTTTTGCCATCACTTGGCGTCTGTTGTCCATTACATTTTAGCATTTTAATCTTCTCCTCTGAAACCTCTCTCAGCCAAATGAACTGAAACTTGATATGAAGCATCTATGGAAGGTCCTCTCTAAAGATTGCTCATTTTGTCCCGATCTATTAACAAACATGGCTGCCACGGCAGTTCTTGTTTCTGATTGGCCAATTTTTAAAAATCTCCTCCTCTGAAACCGCTTGGCCAAATTAACCGAAACATGGCAGGAAGCATCTATGTAATGTCCTCTATGAAGATTGCTCATTTCGTCTCGATCGGTTTACAAACATGGCCTCCACAGGCAATTCTTGTTTCTGATTGGTCGATATCTAAAAAATCTTCTACTCTGAAACTGCCTAGCCAGATGAACCGAAACTTGGTAGGAAGCATCTACATGTATGGAAGGTTGTGTATTAAGTTTCCTCAAAGTAGAATGAAAGGTGAGCGACACAGGCTCAGCCCACTCTAGTCTTGTTTTCTTTATGATTTTTATGACTGTTCATTTTGTTATATTTTCCAATATCATTTCAAAGTAACTTGTTCTAGAAATTTAACATCTTATTCAATTCTTTGATAGTTAGATTTGACAGTATAAAACTGAGTTTGAAAATTTTCATTGCTATATCTACAAAATGCCTTCGGTTTTTGAATATTGGTTTTTTCCTGTACAACACAATTTGCAAACAACACAATTTAATTTGTAAAAAGTATAATAATATTATCTAGCTAAATTCATGTATTTTTGATAATTCGGTTCTCTACAAATTAAATTATTTCAGCTTGGCTTAAAAATCATTAAAATTAAACATAGTGTTGATAGAAAAACCGTCTTTGATATTTTAGAAATTATCGGATCAATTCTGCTGTTCTTTCGTATTGCTTTTATTTCAATCGTGAATTTTATATAATAGATTTGTAAAAATCAATTTTCCGCATTGGATGTATCAGTAAGCAACATTATGATCTGCTCTGCCAAGCATAATTTATGTCGGTGGTGATTGCACACGTCTCTCAAGATGTACAGTTCCGATAAAAAAAAATATCTGGATCATGATGAAAAAGTTGGAAACAGTTTTTCCCCCAACACTTTTAAAGATAGATTTAGTCGTTTGATATTTAGAAGTGCCTTAGGATAAACCATCTTGATGAGTTGGGAAGTTTTAATAGATAAAAGTCAGGTAGAAAGTGGAGACTTTGTTTGGACAAATTAATCTAATAAGAGAAGTAAACAGTTATTTGATAAATTAACCAGGGCCTAAGGATAGATACTGTCAAATATAGGCACAAAATTACCAGGTGTTTTTAAGTAATGGATTGTTTTCTTAAAGCATGTATTTGGACACAAAACTAATTATCAATAGGGGCTATGCTTAATTTGCCATGAAAAATTAATGTATTAATTGATCATAGTGTGAGGCAAGCTGTCAAACTTTACATAAAGACTTTCTTTTTAGTATTGGAACACATGTGTTGCAAGGACATAGAGTAAGATGTTTTAGTATGATTTAATTGAAATGATAGGGATATGAATCATTTATTATTTGGACATTAACTTCATAAGGTATGGTTAGATGGTTATTGGATACAGCTTATATTTCTTAAACTTCAATCAGGCCTTCAGAATGTGCATTTTAAATTTTACATTTTCTTATGATTTTATGGTATTTGACAATTATATTTGTTCATGGACTGATTCATGGGTAGAGAAAACTTTTCATTGATAAAAAATCTTTATGGGGCTATAGTATAGACAATCCCTATCAGTGTATATCGGAAGTCGTAAATGGAAGGTTCTGTTATATGTTTGTGTGACTGAATATATATAGCAGATATTGTTACTAGGTTATGTAGTGAAATGGATTAATATGATATTGAACATTTATCCTGGAATTTAATTAAAATTCTATCAGGTAAGTGCCAAATTTTAATTTTTGAAATATATGTTTAAACTTAGCAGAAATTGTTTTTGGCAAGACAAAATATTTTGGTAATATTTTTTTTTTGATCGTGTGTTGTTGCAGCAAGATATGCCACATATTGATGCATCCATTGATTGGGGCTTATTAATTTTCTTGAGGTGGGGGGTATGAAAGAACAGTGTTGCAGTGTCAAATATGATCTTTTAGCATTTAAATGAAGAATTCTGTGTAAATTTATACAATCTATAAAATTCATTGTCTTTCCTGAGAAATTCATAACAAGATAAGTGAATTATCCCAACATTTTGTAAACAAAGAGATATCAATTTTTTTTATAGCTACATGTATACTCATGTTAAATTTCAATCTCTCATATTAAATAGAAAAACAAACAAACAAGCTAGCAAACAAAAACATGCATGTGTAGTTGAAACTAGATTTTTTATTATATCTGCAAAATTCTCCCAAAATCTTTGCTGTTTTGCTGTTTATAGTAAATGAACAAGTTTTTTTTTTTTCTAAATGAACTTATAACCTTGTTACACTTTTTAACATGTGGACAGTTTAACTTTGGTAGTTGTCAAACATGCTTCAATTACACATCTGTTTTTTGTAAATATCCATTTAAATACAGAGTTGTGATATTGTATAGAGAAAGGTTGTTTTTGGTTTGTTTCTTGTAATTAGATTGAGCATGCATGAATTAGACAAATATAGATTTTGATTGAATTAAGGTAGGCCTATAAATTGTTGATCTATGCAATACTTGGAATCAGCTTTTTGTATCGTTTCTTAGTAAAAAAAAGAAAGGAGTTTGGATTATAGTCAAATATAGATTTGGATTCTATTAAGGTAGTGATGTAATTTGTAGCTCTATGCAATGTTTGGAATCAGATTTTTATATTGTTACTTAGTTTAAAAAAAAAAAGGAGTTAAGATTATGATATTTTAAGACGAATGTGTATATTGACTGCTTTCTAGCCTGTATTTATTATAAATAGCCTGTATTTATTATAAATCTTGACCTCACAAGTTGTAATTTTTTGACAGTGATTAAGTTGGGATAATTATTACCCTGAGATTCTGTCTGGGGAAAATAACACATAATTATTGACAGGGTGGGATTCCCTAACATGTAATTAGCAAATGTTTTACCTGCATGTCAAATTCAAAGGGAGTTAAGCAAGACAAAGAAAGGCCTTGATATAATCAGCACTCATTTAATAGATGATGATGAGAGGGAGGGGGGGGGGGGGGGGGGGGGGGGGGGGGGGTCAATCAGAACACATGAGGTCTATTATATGTATAAAAAAAAAAAAAAAAAAAAAAAAAAAAAAAAATCATTTTAGACTCATGGTTTTCATCTTCTTTTGATCTTTACAGGTATTTGACAATTTTGTTAATTTTGTCAAATTTCCTAGTTTAAAGGTTAAAAATTCTTTGTCTAAATCATGGTCATATTATCTTTCCTATTTATGAATTCCTTTCTATAATAAAAATTTCTTTTGAAAGTTGAGTTATCAGTTTAGGGGTCCTTTGATGTTATGGTATTATATTATCTAATCTTGTTATACTATATAACAGATAATTACTACTTGTTACACATAGTTAGGTAATGAAGTCTGTGTACAGGTGTCTATTTCATCAAAACATGTGGTCTTGCTAAAACAAATCATCACTGACCTGACCATACATAACATTCACTACTATTTACAACTTTAGTGGTATATTATTATTAATATTGCAAGTGTGAGAGGACTTTTGTTGATGAAAATATCGGGAGTACAGAGATGTTAAACATGGGAATATGTGGATGAAAATATTGGAGTATGGAGAAATTAAACAGATTATATTAGTGGAATATTAGTATTACAAGAGGACTTTGTCGATGAAAATATAGAACTGAGAAATTTATACATAGGAATATGTTGATGAAAATATTGGAGTACATGTGCTAAGGAATTAAACAAAGGACTTTGTTGATGAAAATATAGGAGAATTTAGAAATATAATATAGGACTTTGTTGAGGAAAATATAAGAGTACTGAGAAATTAATCAAAGGACTTTGTTGATGAAAATTATTGAATACTGTGAAATTAAACATAGGACTTTTGTTGATGAAAATTATTGAATACTGTGAAATTAAACATAGGACTTTTGTTGATGAAAATAGGAATACTGAGAAATTAAACATAGGACTTTTGTTGATGAAAATAGGAATACTGAGAAATTAAGCATAGGACTTTCGTTGATAAAAATAGAGGAGTATGGAGAAATGAAACATGGGACTTTATTGATGAAAATAGGAATACTGATGAATTAAATATAGGTTGTTGCTAAAAATAGGAATACTGATGAATTAAACATAGGACTTGTTGATGAAAAAGGACCTTGTTTATAAAAATATAGGGGTATAGAGAAATTAAACATGGGACTTTGTTGATGAAAATATACAAGTAGAAGCACTGATAAATTAAACAGATATGGAGAATTTGTTATTAATGTGACATTTCTCTTAATGATGTTATATTTATGATTAATAGAGGACAGGAGAAATATGTGCCCCATCAATATATATCATAACTGAAGGTCATACCATATTGGTTAAAGTTCTAGGGAATATCATACCAGCCAATAATGTCAATATAACAAACACACTTGATAGTAACCAGACTGTCATGTCATATCAGTATGCACTCAAAAAAATTTGAATTTCAAATTCGGTGGAATTGGATATTTTTATGTTGGAGAAAAGTTTCTCGTGTGTCAGTGTGTCGCAGATAGGATCTTGATGGAATATAACGAGTTTCTTGGTGGAATACAAAAGGTTGAAATTGACTTATCTAAACATTTACATATTCTCAATGGACTTAGTTTTACATAGAGTTTCTGTTGTGATGTAAATGGTATCTTTACTTCCTGAATAAGGACACTATTAGATTATGCAAATTTAATCAGATTTGATATAGAGCATTTCTATCACTAGGGAGAATTAATAAATAATTTGCTTTATTTAAAGTATATTCTCAAAATATATTCAGAGATTTGACAGAATTTTATTTTTTGGTTGTAGGGTTTTCCGTGTTTAAGTACAGTGACATGATTATTACGGTAAACTCTCATTTAAGACAACTAGGGATTTATATTTAATTCGTTGGTATCAATTTTTATCTAATGACTGAGAATGAGATGATCTTAGACAATTTATTCCATTCGTTTTCAAACGTTACTCATTACTTCCCATATTAAATTTTTACTACTGGTAGGTAAGGTGTTGACTTTTTGTGGTTTGGCAATACCCATGTAAATCGTGTAAATAAGTGTTCAATAAAGATTAATGCAAATCAGTGTGTTCTCTTATCCAGAGTGACATCACATTGGGTATTTGACCAATCAATGATAAAGATTTATGAAGTATAAAAAATACCGGAAATTAAAGGTGACGTCAAGCAAATTTTGCATTTCAACAAAAGTAAAATCCTGAGGATTCCTATTGGCTTCACCTCCTTCTATTTTCAAATGCCAGGATTACGAGTTATCCAGAGTGAACATCCAGTACATATCACTACAGGTTTGGACGGTGGAAATGTTTGATGTAATTAGGTCTAAACTGAGACTTCTTCATTTATTAGAACTTTAAAAAAAAGTTTATGCAGTTGCTCTAAAACTGTATTCAGTGAAACCAGCCTTCTTTTTGGAAAAGGCAGGTGTTCAGATTTGACAGGTTAAAATTGCAGGATTAAAAATTTAAGGTGTTTCAGTTCGTGACTTCATTTTATGTTCAATTAACACTGGTTTCCCATTTATTCAGGATTCAGTTTAAACTGATTTCCCATTTATTCAGGAGTTTAAACTGGTTTCCTATTTATTCAGGATTCAGTTTGAACTGATTTCCTATTTATTGGGGATTCAGTTTAAATAGTTTTCTCTGTGTTCTTGGTATCTTTTAACATTAATGGCAGTTTTTTGGCAGCATATTTTGTTTTCATTGTAGTATAGATTTTTTTTGCCAATACTGATCTTTTAAATTCTAATTAGTATTGTTTGTGGTTGTCATTTTAAATGGTCATCACTTTCTATCTTCCTGATTTTACTGTACTGTTAAATGGAAAATTGTAATTCTTAAAGCTTGTGCTAAAAAAAAACTGTCTTGTAAGTTAATCCATTGGAATCTAACTTTGAGATGAAGGAGCATAAATTTGAAAAACGAAAGAATTTGGAGAAATTATTTTGGAATGATAATATAAGACATCTAGCATGAGTTTGACCTTAACAGATTCTGTTTTGACCTATTGTAAATAGACATAAATTTATACCGCCCTCTACCCAAGAACAGTAATAATTACATATATATAATAGAAATGTTTAATATGGACAGTTTTACCCTTTCCTCTATGATGGGTGTTGATTAATGTTGTCCTTATTGGAAGTTCTTTTGTACATTTTTTATGTACAAGGTATGTGAACTACATCAAGATGCAATGGTTCTGACATTTTCATTTTGATTTATTGGTGTTTAAAGTTTTACCAGAGGGGGCCTCATGTAACACTATCACAAGGAAATGTTGTCAAACTAAAATTTTTAGTTGTACAGATTCAGTGGAAATATTATATCAAAATGAATTCATGATATTCAGGAGTATCAATACATTTAAAACATTAATATTTTAAAATATTTTGCTTACTGAATTCATGTATTGTTGATGCAGACTACATGTAACATGATAGATTTTTGACTAATTTTGGATTTAACAGACTTAGAAGTTTTAGATCTGAACATACATGTACATGTACAATATATTATGATGCATGGAAAAAAAATTGGGCAAACAATATGGATAAAGAGGTTGATAACACCTCGTTGATGTAAAGTTCGTTAAAGGGGATGATGATGTAAAGTTGGTTTGAAATGTTTTATCTACCGGGTATATGAATATACATGTTTTAAAATGGAGGAATTTGTTTATACAAAGAACTCCTACACTTCATATTACAATAGTTAATTGTCTGTAACATGTAGATCTTTTAAGGGAAATAAATGTTGACTTTTATAATGCATGATTTTACTGAATTAGAAACAGTAATTCTGTTGACATGATGATTTGTGGGCTACCAGATAACAGGGACCCAGTAAGCAACACCTGTGTATATGTAGGTACTGTAGATCAAAGAAGAATTTTGTTTCCGTTATTCAAATAGTATATATATCTTAGGTATACATGGCTAAAAATGACTACTAAAACAATGTGATGTCTTAACTTCAGGTTTTTACTGCTTGTGACAAGAATTTGGTATTAAAAGTGTTAGTATTTATGTTTAAATTCTTTCTTTTGTATGTTTTATATATTTCAGTCTTGTTTTTATGTTTCAGAATAACAATCACATTTACGAAGAACCGAACATGAATGTGGACCATTCACAACACGGTGGATTAAATTATGGACAAATGGATATGTTAAATAATTATTCTGGAGTATCACCGAACACGAGGATGTCTTATAGTGTTAATTATTCACAACCGCCAACTCTACCGCCACCAAATCAACAAATAGGATCACCAAATTTACCTTCATACAACCAACCAATTTTACCTCCTTTCAGTCAACAAATGGGGTCACCTCCCTTTAATCAACAAATGGTGTCGCAACAAAATTATCCGCAGATGATGTCACAGCCAAATTATCAACAAATGGGATCACAACCAAATTATCAACAAATGGGATCACATCCAAATTATCAACAGATGGGAGCACAACCAAATTATCAACAAATGGGATCACATCCAAATTATCAACAGATGGGATCACAACCAAATTTTCAACAAATGGGATCACCGCCTAATATGCCTACCTTTCATCAACGCATCGGCTCACCTCCGCCAGGATCATATCAGAGAATGACGTCGCCACCACCTGGGTTATCTTCACGGATGTCATCACCTCCACCTTCAGTTGCTGCATCATTTTTTGCAAGGTAATAAATAAAATGATATACGTATATGTTTTTGAAAATTTATATTACTGATACTACAGATAGAAATCTGTTTATAAGAATATATATTTTAGATACTACAATTTGCAGGAACGGTATATAGAAGTAATTAAGAGCAGATTGCATCGCTATGCATTTGACAGTTCCATATATAAACCAGTTTGAATAAGTAAAATTATAGATAAATAGTAACAAATTTTAAAGCAGGATATGGTTATTTTGTTGATTTCCTTATGAGATTATCTTACTGGGACAATGTCTTCAACCCCTCATGATCAGTGATTGTTTCACACATAACTAGTGTTCAATGAACTGTCGTGTGCTGTATTTTTCCTTCATTAAAAATGTTTGGTCAACATGGAGCTCAAATTTTAGGTTATACATTGTAGTATGGTGAATGATGAGCTGGCATTTTTAAGGAGTAACTATTACATGTATGTGTGATCCACAATGCCTACTACTTTCACCCCAGTACCTTGATATTGATACTACAGAAAGGTTGCATACTAAAATTGTGAAATTCATGCTATAGAAGTTTTCAAAATCTTTATTCTAATTTTCTATTTTTTTCCCCCCATATTTTTGAAATCTTAGTCATTTTCCAGAGAGAGTACCTATGTTGTATAATCATATCTACCGCTACATAGATCCATTGCAATATATTTGCACCTCACATTGGAAACACGTTTTTTTTAAATGCAATTAAGTCCTTCATAGATTTTTGGGTTCTTTTATTTGACAAAATCACTCCGCTTCACAGTGGCAAATCTTATGGCAGGATTTCTGACACTTCTAAAAGATATGCTATCATGTAATGAAAGAATCTATCAGTCTGCAGTATTCATTTCTAAAAATTGATAGATTTGACTTGTGTCAACTGCTCGTCTTTTTCAGTTGAGGTGGACAGAATTTTGTGAATTTTGTGAATCGGTGTGGTAAAAAATACAATAAATCTCCTTTTATGTCTACAGTTGTATATATAAAAGTATCATTGCAATTTTATTATTAAGCTTGTTAGAACAAGTTTCACTTTAAGTTGTTTCTCAAATTTTATGTACAGGTATTTAAAAAAACTTTATATAAAACATAAGTTGTTTTTCATATGTTATGTTTTAAAAAAAAGCTCATTTAAAAAAAAACCAACTGCATGCTTCAGTTTCTTTAATGATAAATTTGATATTTTATAGCTTTCATCATATTAATTTCGTTATACATGTAGTTTTATATTTGGGGAATCCCAAATGATATGGAGCTTTTTTTCCAAAAGCATTCGACATTAAAGGTTTAAATTACATCTTTTATATTTTATTACACTATTATCATTCTATTAATTATTCATTAAACATTTTAAATTGCTGTAGATTTTTTTTTTTTTACCAATATATGGAATGAAATAATTGACTATTTATTACACATGTAGGGGAGATAACTCTATACAATTATGATAGTATATATTTGTTGCATAGATAAGACAACATTAATAAATTAATTGTCCATTAGATATTCTGTTAGTATGCATGGTATTTGATAGATAAACGACACAAAAATGTCAAAGATTATAATCAGACAAATTTTATCCCTTATAATTTAATTCTACTAACATGAATTATTACAGTTTTGGTATCAACATATATGCCACACGTGTGAAAAATTACAGCTTTTTGTTTAATGCCAATAATTTTCAAAAAGATGGAATAAGGACATGTGAGAAATATTATATCTGTCTGTTTGATGTGGACAATTAGCATGATAAGGAACATGGATGCTCTATTTCCCACTTGTCAACATTTGAAAGTTAAGCGTCAGTGATCTGAATCCCTGCCCACATGTCTTAATTAATCTATCATTCTACACCAAAGGTACCAGTCTTCCCCATTGTTGGTAATCAATTTATCTAATTCTTTTCTTTGTTGATTGTAATTAGATGTGTTGTAACCAAAAATTGAATTTTCATAATGAAGTCAAAACCAGGGATTTTTTTGACAAGGACTGATAGTTCTGCCTGATTAACCTGTTGATCTTTCCCTCTGGGATAGGTCGTGTGACTCACAATTTTAATTTTTATTGAATTTATATGGACAATATCATAATGCTATTGTTTTTACAACAAACAATAGTATCAGTCAGTGCTTTGGGCAAGATGGACAATTTTCTATAATTGTCTCGTCTTTTAAAAAAATCAATTATTTGGAAAAATCATGGTTAATTTTTTTGACAGATAGTGGAAGAGAATTAAATAGATCCGAGTTACATGAATGTTTGTAACTTTTTAATTCTTTGTTTGCACGTACCTGTACCTTATCTTTCAGTTTCAATGCAAGCATTAACCCTTCGTGTTAAAAGCAAAAATTAATCGACCTGGACATTTTAAGTAGATCCAACCTTGTGAATTGTCCATTAACAGATTTTTTTTGTTTGGTTTTAGATAATGTCTATATTTTTGCATCATATTTACTTACTAATCAATGCTATAAGGATGTTTGTGACATCAAATAGCAATAAATTTGGTATTTAAAATTATTTTACTTTAAAGTTTTTTCAACTTTTAAAAATTTAGACAATAAATTGCACTATATAATATATATATATATATATATACAGCAGTGTTTCCCAAGGTAAATTGAGGAGTATGAATTACTGGACCAAGAATCAAGTTTACAGGACATTCACATACTCAGGTGCTCAGATTCCTACTGGTCATTTGGTCCTTTAATAAAAAAACCTTTTACTGGACCAAACCAATTTTTACTGGACATTGCCAAATGTCGGACAGACCTTGGGAATGACTGTATACAGTGAAACCTATATTAAATATTTCTTCAACATTTAAAAATTAAAACAATAAATTACACTATATATACAGTGAAAAATGTCTTAACCAAACTTCCTTGGGACTAACTTTTGTGTTCAGAATAGACAGGTATTTGGTTTATACAGGTTAGATTAACAAAGATTTCCTAAGAAGAGACTTTATATACAGTTGGGTTTATTCAGGGTTTGATGTAGACATTATATACTAATATCAGCATTGAAGTGTTCATGTGCATGAATTGATATGGCACATCTCTTGCAACACCATTTTTCAATACAGTGAAAATGCATTTAGAACAAAAACATTTGAGGTAATCATAAGATGACTTTTTACTGCTTCTATTCAGTATGTGTTTATGATAATGAGTGAGTGAGTGATAATTGTACGACTCCAAATGAGCAATTTTTTTACAGCAACAAGTGTATATTTTGTCAAAAACAAGTTATATTTCCATGAGTTAATGATGATGTCCGCTAGATTTTTATAGTGCTAACTCACTGAAACAACAGTCTATGGGTAGACATGTCCCACAACTCTTACACATTATCATGATTCTGAGCCAACCAGTCTTTGCTTTTACCCCTTAATGTTATGAGCTTAGCTGAGAAGAAACAAATACCTATTTCATAGTCTTTGGTTTGTCTTGACTGGTGCTCGAACCAATGATTTACTGCACTCAAGGCGAGTATGCTAACCGATACACCATCAATATCGTTTTTTCATGATTTTCCTCATGAATTTGTTTGATTTTTATTTCCATTTTGAAATTCGTATTTTTGAACCGATTGACCATTTTTCTCTATAAGTAATACAAATGTACAATGATTGACAACAGAAGAATTTATTCTCTATTTATTTCAAATGATTAATAAAAATGTATCATTTATACCCACATGTTACATGGAAAATCCTGATCAATTTTTTTTCTTTACAATTCAAATTATTTTTTCCCGAACAGTCATATTTTATATAACAAAATAATGAAAATACATTACTAATTTCAGAACTATTTTTCTTCTAATTATCATAAAATGTGTTCTAACAAAATTTTGACAGCTTTATATGTCAAAAAATAAGTCTTTAGTTTTATATGACAACATGCCACACATCTTTCAATTAAACTGGTATTTACAGTACATTGAAAGAAAACGTGCCACACATTTTCAATGTTCTCAAGTAATTTGTTTTGAATATAGTTACAGGAAATGTAATTAATTTTAATTTTAATAAAATTGGACAGGTTTTGTATGTCTTATAAGTCATTATTATGTTATACAAAGAAATGTGGATATCAAAATGACAAAATTTACCCCAAAGGTAAAAGACTTGACAAAGACATTTTAATAACATAGATGCTATCAAGTTTTAATGATGCAGCTTGATCCAGTGGTCTTTGAAACTTTTATCCATCTCTTTATTAGATGACAGCATTCATTGACATATGGGATTTAGATTTACTAAGGAGATTTGTTAATATATATGATACACACTTTAGTCAAGCTAATTTAATGCATGATTTTGTCCTTCACACACACACACACACACAAACATTCTCACCAAAATATTTTTTCAGAATCAGAACTTTTATTTCAATGTCAATGTACATGTACATATACTTTTTTAAGTACCTAAATCAGTAAATTGTCATCTTCATTTTATTTTTGGAAAGAAATGTATTTGAAATACAGAAATTGACGATTTTTTCATTATTGATATTGACATCTGTAGACAACTTGTCATTTAAATGGACTTGCAATGATGTCATATCAATTTATCAAATAGTTGTCTGTTTTTTTAATGTCTATGATCAATCAATGAAATTGAGTTCAACAGTTTCTATAGTAAATTTGAAGATAAACAATAACCTTCAGAAAAAATAATAATCTGAACATTTTATTGAACCTCTATATATTTTTTTATTATAAAAATCGTTTAAAAGAACTTAGTTATACTTCACTCTAATCAAGTCTAGTACAATGCAGACATCCTAAATCATATTATGGAAATGTAACTTGTACTCGCCATGATATAGCTGAAAAAATGCTTACTTGCTAATTTGGTGTTAAAAAACAATCACTCGCTCTCTCATTTTTGATTTTTACAAAATTACCTTAAAACATGATAATTTAAATATATTGATATATATTTAATAAGTATTGCATGACCATAGCACAACTGCCATCTGATTAACACGCTACAATACAATAATAAGACTCGTCTGTGGGAAGTATATAATCTCATACAGTCAATCTTGTCTCATGATTACCATCCTTACAAAACTTGAAAACAGGTTACATTAAGTAACACAGGGGGTGGGTCTTCCTAATGCAGATCCAGTTATTAGGAAATAAGATTGTGTTGCATAATAAAACAACTTATAGGGAATCAAAATATTTGAATTATATATTTTTCATATCAGCTACTGTAAGATTATTATGGGTTTACAAGAAAATGTTAAATAGATTTTATATAGGACATTAGAAGTGTCCTGTTGGTATTAGAGTTTTCAATATAAGTAGAATAGACTTTGCTACTCTTTTAAAATGAAATTTAATGAATCATTGTAAGAGCAACACAAGTTATTTGTGTTTACCCAGCACCATCTTTGATTGTTGATTTTTCAGTTAGAGTTATCCCCCTTTAAATGCAAAACCTTTATTGATTTGAGCATTTCCTGTGCTAATCACAATTTATGATTCTTGAGAGGCCAATACACAATAAAATGACTAATTTAAATCATTAAAGTAAACAAATATCAATTATTTATGCCATTGTACGGAATGAATCAGGTAGCCCGAAAGTTTACTTAATTGAAAAGCATTTAATTGGACAATAAATTATTCCAGCAACCATTAAGTTTTATAGGGTAGAGTATTTTGTATGCATGATAGAACAGTTTAATGCTGAAAGATGTCAGGTTGGGACTATGGCACATCAAATTCAGATGTTTATTAAATATGGAACAAAAATCAATAAGCATTTAGCTTTGAATATTCCAAAGTTCCCATCTACGAGTGACAGGAAAATATTTCAATACATAGTAACTTTTTATTAACGGATTAATAATTATCATTTTGACAGAATAAATCTAGAAACTTGAAATTAATTAAGGACATGTAAACCTTTATCCTGAAAGAGGGGATATGAAGAAATAATTCTATACACTAAAGTAACATGTAGAACTTTGATTGTTGTTCCTCATCTGACATTGGTCAGGAGTAGCTTTTATAATTTAAACAGATGTCTGTATTATTTTTAATCAATATAACAGTGAATCTTTTTTTTTATATCAATTATAAGCAGCAGTGATATTTGATGAATTACAATTGCTGTATTGTATATGTTATTCAAGGAATATGCATGAGACTAGGTATGAGAAATAATCACATGGACTTGAGAGACTGATTATGAGATAGAACTGCATATGCTTGTGAAAGAACATGAGAAAGAAATTCATGAACATGATACTGTGTGTGAGAAAGAATTGCATATGCATGAGATCGAAAATGAGAAAGAAACATTGACATGAGACTGACTGTAAAAGAATCGATTATGTATGAGGCTTATCGTGAGAAAAAACACATTGGCGTAAGAGTATGCACAGTATGCATTAGATTGCATGCAAGAAAGAAACAAACATGAACCTGAGAAAGAACTGCATATATGTATGAGACTGAACACAAGAAAGGCGCAAATGGATATGAGAAAGAACTGCATATGCATGAGACTGTCCTCAAGAAAAAAGCATATTGACACAAGTAAGAACTGCATATGCATAAGAGTAAGACTGAACAGAAAGAAAAAATATATGGACATAAGAAAGAACTGCATATACATGAGACTGAACTTGAAAAACATGGACATGAGACTGACTAAGAAATCATGAAATTTTGTAAAGTGCTAGAAATTGAGCACTTTAGTTACTGTTGGAGATCTGCAAATGATGTGCATGACTCAAGACACAAGACACAACAAACCTGCAGATGAGAACTATTCTTTACCAAATCTGGGATAAGTCACAATGGGAATTGACTAATCTATTTACTTATAAATACTGCCATCAATATGCCTGACATAAGCAAAGTTACAATCACAACCTTCTCATGAACTTATTTTGAAAGAATACATACATGACAGGACCATTATCAGGATACCATCTATTGTATATTAGATTGAATACATACATGACAGGACCATTATCAGGATACCATCTATTGTATATTAGATTGAATACATACATGACAGGACCATTATCAGGATACCATCTATTGTATATTAGATTGAATACATACATGACAGGACCATTATCAGGATACCATCTATTGTATATTAGATTGAATACATACATGACAGGACCATTATCAGGATACCATCTATTGTATATTAGATTGAATACATACATGACAGGACCATTATCAGGATACCATCTATTGTATATTAGATTGAATACATACATGACAGGACCATTATCAGGATACCATCTATTGTATATTAGATTGAATACATACATGACAGGACCATTATCAGGATACCATCTATTGTATATTAGATTGAATACATACATGACAGGACCATTATCAGGATACCATCTATTGTATATTAGATTGAATACATACATGACAGGACCATTATCAGGATACCATCTATTGTATATTAGATTGAATACATACATGACAGGACCATTATCAGGATACCATCTATTGTATATTAGATTGTTTTAGTACCTTAATAGGAACCCATCAGTTCTCTTTCATCTTTGTTGTCTAAACAGTCAAATACAGACCTATTATAATGAGAGAATTTATCATGATAACTGAGGGAAGAAATACAATTTGATACGTTGAAAGCTACTAGTTTATTATATCTGTACATGGTAAGTGAGATCTGGAATGTTTAAAGTAGATTGGTCAGTCTCGACTCTTGTGACAGTTACATTTCCGTCTTTCTACGATCCATGTTCTGATTTTTCACTGTTTTAATTGATTTTTGGTGTTTTTGTCAATAAAGTTAAAAGGAAAATGGTAATTCTGACATCTTAATTAATTGTTAAACAATTTTAAATAACGAAGCATGGGTTTAGGTTTGTAATGGCGCCACTCTTCCAATGAAACTGATCTATAGAATTCTGCGATGATATTTGGTTATACACTTGATCTACAAGTCAAGGGTGTTTGATGTACTGTAGATTAAAAAAAATAAATAAAAGTCCAGAAACTGATGTGAAAATGAGAAACAAACACTTTTGGTTCTCTTTTTGAAGCTTGCCTTTAAAAAAAAATATGTATCACATATAATGGGCCTTAATGAGATCAGCTTATAGATGACCATATACATGTACATCACCAAAATGTATGGAACAAATTTAGTTCATGGTTTGAGACAGGCACAAAATTGTGGCTGGGTTAAGGTTAAATTGATGGTTTAATGGGATCACAACTCTTCCTTATTGATAAATTATTTACAGCAGCTATATTGATATATAAAAAAAAAATATAAAATATAAGTCTGCAAATATTGGCATCAACTCAAAGAGAACATGTGTTCACTAAAATTACTGACAATTAGTCAAATTGGGGCGTGTACCACTACTGTATATACTGGAATCAGTCATTTTATGCACATTATTTAAAAGTTATCACATGCATCATCTGTACTAATTCATGAAGGTTGATCCACAAAGTCCTATATGTCAAAGGTCATTGGCCATTTCTTTCTGGAAGACCTACATATAGATCTATTAAACAAGCAATGAAAAATTGTTATACTTGAAAAAAAAAAAAACTGTATTCCTCCTCTTGTATTAAAGGCTACTCCTACCAAAGGCCTCACCTCTTGAACCTGAGTAGATAATGATGTCTCGAATTGATTCCCGACATTGAAAAATTTCTACCGGTCACCATTTTCAAAATGGCCGCCACAATACCGCACAAATTCAGCATTGTCCGATTTCAATGCCATTTCATGTGGGTAGATTATGATGACCCTAATTGATTCCTGACATCGATATATTTTTACCGGTGGCCATTTTGAATACCGCACAAATTCAACATTGTCCGATTTCAACGACATTTTCATATGTGGGTAGATTATGATGTCCCGAATTGATTCCTGATATCGAAAAATTTCTACCGGTCGCCATTTTCAAAATGGCCACCACAATACCACACAAATTCAACATTGTTCGATTTCAACGTCCTGAATTGATTCCTGACATCGAAAAATTTCTACCGGTCTCCATTTTCAAAATGGTCGCCACAATACCGCAAACATTCAACATTGTTCGATTTCAAAGGTAGCTTTTAATTTATTTTTTAAACCAGTTGTCAGTGGCCAGTTTGGGAGAATTCATAATCGTTAGATTATAATCATATCTTGTTAAATATTAAAATACTAAAGTAGACCATTTTTATATGATCCAAGGAGGATTCATCCTGATCAAAACCCAATCAGATGTTACTGGTTTAAAAAATGTACCATAAAGGAAGAAACTGACATACAAGTCAAACTTCTGTTCTTTTCTATTCAAATTGTATTATCTTTTACAACTTTTTCGATAATTTTGTTTTATTGTTTTGGGATTTCCAAAAAGAATTGGTTGTAAATAAATAGAAAATATAATGACTTATTACTGGTATAATCAGATGTAATTTCTTGATTTTGTTTTGACATAATTGACAGTAAAATTAAACTTAAGATGTTTTAACATAATATTAATTAGATTAGGTAATGGTGTTTTTGTAACAAAAAATATGATTTATCGTTCCATATGCATTTGATTTTGGGAAATTCTTGAACTTACAAAGTAGACCTGTTTAGTGTTAATCCATGACAAGTATCCTTGGGGTGCTGATACATGCATTGGTGCAGGGTAACTGATAATTGGACATGTTTTATTGTTCAATCACTGACATCATTATAATGCTTTTAATCAAGGTCTTACATTTTTTGCTGCCATTTTTTATGCAGCTTTTAAGCATACAATTGTCATAATGAATTTTTTTACACAGGGAGTCACATCGTTGAAGATGTTAGTGTCAATGTTTATTTGTATTTAAGCAGCAGTGTCATATCTTGTCACATATTTGTGAATGGTTCAGATTATACAATACTTAACATTGTAATACTAAGGTTCTGGCACCGTTTTTTTCTTCCATTCTTTTATACGATGATGCATTTGTTAACAACAGGAGCAAATTGTGGCCAGCATATGGTTTAACTTTATGATCCATTTAACTGACAGCTCTACTGGGGATCCACTGTGCATCTTCATTTAAAAACTACTCTGTGATAATGGAGGGAAATTTCTGACCTGTATATGTGCCAAATATCATTAATATAGTTGATCTTTGACACTTTGCATCTATCAAAATACCCATGATGCATTTCTTCATTACAGTCTGTGGTAAATTAAACATGACAGTAGCCATTATTTTTTTACTTAGTAAGATATGCTGTTTTAAGATTCTGAATTTTATGTTATATACGGTACATAAAAATGTCATTTCTGTCTGTTCTTTGTCTTGTATCATTGTAATCAAATCATTCAGTATTGCCTGTGTATTAGTACATGACTTTACTGTAACTTTTGGATCAGATGCAAATTGGAATAAAAAATAACTTGGTGAGAGACCTGAATGTTTTATTTGTTTGTAATGGTTTTCTATGATGTTTGCAGTCCTCGAAATGAAAATTTGAATTTACTGGCCAAATCAAATTCTTGAATTTATTTTTATATAGTTCTAAATAAAAACTGGAAAATTTACTGGTCTTGGGCCAGAGGACTGATGCTCATCGTGAGGACTGTGTCTGACAAGGCAAAGACATTACCATGACAATGTCATTGTACAAATCTGGCTGAGTATTATAAATTGGCTATCAAGGGAGACATTCCTGAAGAAAGTCTTCAAGTTATTCTGTATATACTGTATGTTAAGTTATTCATAATAGCACATTACTTTTATAATAAGATGAAGAGAATAGGTTATTACCACAATTACAACACGTTTGTTGTTAAAAATCAATGTAAATATCGTTATTATTGTTTGTAATTATCATTACAAGTACATGTATCGTGAAAAGTACTAACATATGGTTTTATCGGATAATGATTGATCTACACAAAGCAGTCATACATGTACAATGTATGAGTATGTCCTTTGATGAATAGAGGAAATTCATTCGATAGATAAAAGAGAAAGTTTTGTTTAAGTACATGCAATGAATTGCCCTTGATATGATTTTGATGAAGCAAATACATGTACATTGAGTAGTAGACACATTATTCATTTTGGGTCTGGTTCTCCCCCCCTCCCCCAATCTCCCTTTTTGATATGATTTTGATGAAGCCAATACATGTACATTGAGTAGTAGACACATTATTCATTTTGGGTCTGGTTCTCCCCCCCTCCCCCAATCTCCCTTTTTGATATGATTTTGATGAAGCCAATACATGTACATTGAGTAGTAGACACATTATTCATTTTGGGTCTGGTTCTCCCCCCTCCCCCAATCTCCCTTTTTGATATGATTTTGATGAAGCAAATACATGTACATTGAGTAGTAGACACATTATTCATTTTGGGTCTGGTTCTCCCCCCTCCCCCAATCTCCCTTTTTGATATGATTTTGATGAAGCCAATACATGTACATTGAGTAGTAGACACATTATTCATTTTGGGTCTGGTTCTCCCCCCCTCCCCCAATCTCCCTTTTTGATATGATTTTGATGAAGCCAATACATGTACATTGAGTAGTAGACACATTATTCATTTTGGGTCTGGTTCTCCCCCCTCCCCCAATCTCCCTTTTTGATATGATTTTGATGAAGCCAATACATGTACATTGAGTAGTAGACACATTATTCATTTTGGGTCTGGTTCTCCCCCCCTCCCCCAATCTCCCTTTTTGATATGATTTTGATGAAGCCAATACATGTACATTGAGTAGTAGACACATTATTCATTTTGGGTCTGGTTCTCCCCCCCTCCCCCAATCTCCCTTTTTGATATGATTTTGATGAAGCCAATACATGTACATTGAGTAGTAGACACATTATTCATTTTGGGTCTGGTTCTTCCCCCCTCCCCCAATCTCCCTTTTTGATATGATTTTGATGAAGCAAATACATGTACATTGAGTAGTAGACACATTATTCATTTTGGGTCTGGTTCCCCTCCCCCCCTCCCCCAATCTCCCTTTTTGATATGATTTTGATGAAGCCAATACATGTAGTAGTAGCCATGTTGGTTTAGGCTTATTTTCTCCCTCCCTTTTTTTTGGCTGTTTTGAAACTTTGTAAAACCAATATTTTATCCAGAGAAAATATCTAAACCATTTTTCATTTACCGGGTATTTAAAGTTGAATTATTTATTATGGATCAATATTTTTTCCACTGTAAATCTGGAGCAATATTTTACTCTAGGTTTTTTTATACTGGACATTAATTTATTTATTTCATCCACGACAGTATGCTTAATCAGTAATATGATGCCATTGATCGATATAAATAAAGCACAGATTATTGAAAACTTCAAAGTTACCAAAGTTCCAGCTGATTCTGTCATTGCTGGTCTTGTATAGGAAATCTGTCTGTCATATTAAAAAAGGGCAACAAGTTAATTTGATTACCAGTGATGGTGACTTGTAGAAAAATTGTCAAGATGGTCAACTTTCGTATTATTTACCTCACATTTATGGAAATCAGGCTAGCATGACTGACTTACCAGCTTCACATTCTGCCATTGGGTAATCTCAATTTTATGACGTTAGGGAAATATGTGTATCTTGTTATTTAATATTGAATGTGCAGAATTATCTACAGTAAATTAAATTAAAAAGTGTATTAACAGTAAATATATCGTAAGTGATATATTACTACCAGCTGGCTTGTACTCAGTTCTTGTCAATACTTTAATTCTCTAACTTCTGCTTCTAGTAATTGGATTAAGTTGTCAAATTTTAAAATCCACAGTTCGTCTGTCTATTTATCAGTGTTCATCCTTATTTATATAATTTGATGTACTTGTAAATCCTCATTTTTTTTCAACATAAATGTAGAATAAACTAAAAATATGCAACTTTCAATAAGTGTCAGGTTTGTCCTCTTGTTGTTTTTCACCTTGAACCAAATACTTAAATTCTCATCCAATAAAATCTCTTCATTTTCTAATTATGTCTCCCCTTCGAACGAAGGGAGACATATTGTTTTAGTCTGATTTCTTCTACTGCTTCCGCTTCTTCTCAGCGAAGCTTGTCCAGACCATAACTTTTTTGTCTTTCGAGATAGGTCAATAATATTTCATATGTGGGTGCATGACCATAAGGCGGTGTGTAGCGAACTATAATGACCTTCGTGGGACCTTGACCTTTGACCTCAAGGTCAAATAATTGTTTTTTAGATCGTATTTTCTTGTCCGAGCCATAACATTTTTGTCTTTCGAGATAGGTCAATGATAATTGGTATGTGGGTGCATGACCATAAGGCGGTGTGTCGCGTACCACAATGACCTTCATGGGACCTTGATCTTTGACCTCAAGATCAAATAATCGTTTTTAGTTCACCTGGACCAAAGGTCCATGTGAACTATTGCCATCACTTGGCGTCTGTCGTCTGTCGTCTGTCGTCTGTAAACTTTTCACATTTCAAGCTTCTTCTCCGAAACCACTTGGCCGATTGGAACCGAACTTAGCAGGAATGTTCCTTGGATGGTCCTCTACAAAGTTACTGTTTTTCGTTCCAGTCGGATATTCAATATGGCTGCCAGGGCCAATAATATGCTCTGATTGGCTGAAATTTCAAAGATCTTCTTCTCCGAAACTAATGAACTGACTGAACCCAAACTGTAAAGGAATGATCATTGGAATGTCCTTTACCAAGTTACTGTTTTTTATGCCGATCGGAAATCCAAGATGGCCGCCATCGCAGGACATAGATTAACATTGGACCCTATGGGAAAATGTTCAAATGCCTTCTTCTCAGAAACTACAAATATGATTAAAGCCAAACTGTACATGAATGTTCATTGGATGGTCCTCTACAATCTTAAGGTTTTTTGTTCCGATATGAAATTCAAAATGGCGGCTACGGCAGGACTTAGTTTAACATTGGACCCTATGGGAAAAATGTTTCAAAATGCTTCTTCTCTGAAACCACTTGGACAGTTGAAACCAAACTGCCCAGGAATGATCATTGGAAGGTCCTCTACAAATTTTCTGTTTTTTATGCCGGTCGGAAATCCAAGATGGCCGCCACCGCAGGACATAGATTAACATTGGACCCTATGGGAAAATGTTCAAATGCCTTCTTCTCAGAAACTACAAATATTATTAAAGCCAAACTGTACATGAATGTTCATTGGATGGTGCTCTACAATCTTAAGGTTTTTTGTTCCGATATGAAATTCAAAATGGCGGCTACGGCAGGACTTAGTTTAACATTGGACCCTATGGGAAAAATGTTTCAAAATGCTTCTTCTCTGAAACCACTTGGACAGTTGAAACCAAACTGCCCAGGAATGATCATTGGAAGGTCCTCTACAAATTTTCTGTTTTTTATGCCGGTCGGAAATCCAAGATGGCTGCCACCGCAGGACATAGATTAACATTGGACCCTATGGGAAAATGTTCAAATGCCTTCTTCTCAGAAACTACAAATATTATTAAAGCCAAACTGTACATGAATGTTCATTGGATGGTCCTCTACAATCTTAAGGTTTTTTGTTCCGATATGAAATTCAAAATGGCGGCTACGGCAGGACTTAGTTTAACATTGGACCCTATGGGAAAAATGTTTCAAAATGCTTCTTCTCTGAAACCACTTGGACAGTTGAAACCAAACTGCCCAGGAATGATCATTGGAAGGTCCTCTACAAATTTTCTGTTTTTTATGCCGGTCGGAAATCCAAGATGGCCGCCACCGCAGGACATAGATTAACATTGGACCCTATGGGAAAATGTTCAAATGCCTTCTTCTCAGAAACTACAAATATGATTAAAGCCAAACTGTACATGAATGTTCATTGGATGGTCCTCTACAATCTTAAGGATTTTTGTTCCGATATGAAATTCAAAATGGCGGCTACGGCAGAACTTAGTTTAACATTGGACCCTATGGGAAAAATGTTTCAAAATGCTTCTTCTCTGAAACCACTTGGACAGTTGAAACCAAACTGCCCAGGAATGATCATTGGAAGGTCCTCTACAAATTTTCCGTTTTTTATGCCGGTCAGAAATCCAAGATGGCCGCCACCGCAGGACATAGATTAACATTGGACCCTATGGGAAAATATTCAAATGCCTTCTACTCAGAAACTACAAATATGATTAAAGCCAAACTGTACATGAATGTTCATTAGATGGTCCTCTACAAACTTTACGTTTTTTGTTCTGGTATGAAATTCAAAATGGTGGCTACGGCAGGACTTAGTTTCTCATTGGACCCTATTGGAAAAATGTTTCAAAATGCTTCTTCTCTGAAACCACTTGGACAGTTGAAACCAAACTGCCCAGGAATGATCATTGGAAGGTCCTCTACAAATTTAAGGTTTTTTATGCCGGTCGGAAATCCAAGATGGCCGCCACCGCAGGACATAAATTAACATTGGACCCTATGGGAAAATATTCAAATGCCTTCTACTCAGAAACTACAAATATTATTAAAGCCAAACTGTACATGAATGTTCATTAGATGGTCCTCTACAAACTTTACGTTTTTTGTTCTGGTATGAAATTCAAAATGGCGGCTACGGCAGGACTTAGTTTAACATTGGACCCTATGGGAAAAATGTTTCAAAACGCTTCTTCTCTGAAACCACTTGGATAATTGAAACCAAACTGCCTAGGAATGATCATTGGAAGGTCCTCTACAAATTTTATGTTTTTTATGCCGATCGGAAATCCAAGATGGCCACCACCGCAATACATAGATTAACATTGGACCCTATGGGAAAATGTTCAAATGCCTTCTACTCAGAAACTACAAATATGATTAAAGCCAAACTGTACATGAATGTTCATTAGATGGTCCTCTACAAACTTTACGTTTTTTGTTCTGGTATGAAATTCAAAATGGCGGCTACGGCAGGACTTAGTTTAACATTGGACCCTATGGGAAAAATGTTTCAAAATGCTTCTTCTCTGAAACCACTTGGACAGTTGAAACTAAACTGCCCAGGAATGATCATTGGAAGGTCCTCTACAAATTTTTTGTTTTTTATGCCGGTCGGAAATCCAAGATGGCCACCACCGCAGGACATAGATTAACATTGGACCCTATGGGAAAATATTCAAATGCCTTCTACTCAGAAACTACAAATATGATTAAAGCCAAACTGTACATGAATGTTCATTAGATGGTTCTCTACAAACTTTACGTTTTTTGTTCTGGTATGAAATTCAAAATGGCGGCTACGGCAGGACTTAGTTTAACATTGGACCCTATGGGAAAAATGTTTCAAAACGCTTCTTCTCTGAAACCACTTGGATAATTGAAACCAAACTGCCCAGGAATGATCATTGGAAGGTCCTCTACAAAGTTTCTGGTTTTTTTTGCCGATCGGAAATTCAAGATGGCCGCCACCGCAGGACATAGATTAACATTGGACCCTATGGGAAAATGTTCAAATGCCTTCTTCTCAGAAACTACAAATATGATTAAAGCCAAACTGTACATGAATGTTCATTGGATGATTCTCTACAAACAATACGTTTTTTGTTCCGATATGAAATTCAAAATGGCGGCTACGGCAGGACTTAGTTTAACATTGGACCCTATGGGAAAAATGTTTCAAAATGCTTCTTCTCTGAAACCACTTGGACAGTTGAAACCAAACTGCCCAGGAATGATCATTGGAAGGTCCTCTACAAATTTTCTGTTTTTTATGCCGGTCGGAAATCCAAGATGGCCGCCACCGCAGGACATAGATTAACATTGGACCCTATGGGAAAATATTCAAATGCCTTCTACTCAGAAACTACAAATATGATTAAAGCCAAACTGTACATGAATGTTCATTAGATGGTCCTCTACAAACTTTACGTTTTTTGTTCTGGTATGAAATTCAAAATGGTGGCTACGGCAGGACTTAGTTTAACATTGGACCCTATGGGAAAAATGTTTCAAAATGCTTCTTCTCTGAAACCACTTGGACAGTTGAAACCAAACTGCCCAGGAATGATCATTGGAAGGTCCTCTACAAATTTAAGGTTTTTTATGCCGGTCGGAAATCCAAGATGGCCGCCACCGCAGGACATAAATTAACATTGGACCCTATGGGAAAATATTCAAATGCCTTCTACTCAGAAACTACAAATATTATTAAAGCCAAACTGTACATGAATGTTCATTAGATGGTCCTCTACAAACTTTACGTTTTTTGTTCTGGTATGAAATTCAAAATGGCGGCTACGGCAGGACTTAGTTTAACATTGGACCCTATGGGAAAAATGTTTCAAAATGCTTCTTCTCTGAAACCACTTGGATAATTGAAACCAAACTGCCTAGGAATGATCATTGGAAGGTCCTCTACAAATTTTATGTTTTTTATGCCGATCGGAAATCCAAGATGGCCACCACCGCAATACATAGATTAACATTGGACCCTATGGGAAAATGTTCAAATGCCTTCTACTCAGAAACTACAAATATGATTAAAGCCAAACTGTACATGAATGTTCATTAGATGGTCCTCTACAAACTTTACGTTTTTTGTTCTGGTATGAAATTCAAAATGGCGGCTACGGCAGGACTTAGTTTAACATTGGACCCTATGGGAAAAATGTTTCAAAATGCTTCTTCTCTGAAACCACTTGGACAGTTGAAACTAAACTGCCCAGGAATGATCATTGGAAGGTCCTCTACAAATTTTTTGTTTTTTATGCCGGTCGGAAATCCAAGATGGCTGCCACCGCAGGACATAGATTAACATTGGACCCTATGGGAAAATGTTCAAATGCCTTCTTCTCAGAAACTACAAATATGATTAAAGCCAAACTGTACATGAATGTTCATTGGATGGTCCTCTACAAACTTTGCGTTTTTTGTTCCGATATAAAATTCAAAATGGCGGCTACGGCAGGACTTAGTTTAACATTGGACCCTATGGGGAAAATGTTTCAAAACGCTTCTTCTCTGAAACCACTTGGATAATTGAATCCAAACTGCCCAGGAATGATCATTGGAAGGTCCTCTACAAAGTTTCTGTTTTTTTATGCCGATCGGAAATCCAAGATGGCCACCACCGCAGGACATAGATTAACATTGGACCCTATGGGAAAATGTTCAAATGCCTTCTTCTCAGAAACTACAAATATGATTAAAGCCAAACTGTACATGAATGTTCATTGAATGGTCCTCTACAAAATATACGTTTTTCATTCTGATTTGAAATTCAAAATGGCGGCTACGGCAGGACTTAGTTTAACATTGGACCCTATGGGAAAAATGTTTCAAAATGCTTCTTCTCTGAAACCACTTGGACAGTTGAAACCAAACTGCCCAGGAATGATCATTGGAAGGTCCTGTTTTTTATGCCGATCGGAAATCCAAGATGGCTGCCACCACAGGTCATAGTATTAACACAGAACCATATGGGGAAAATACAGAAATATATTCTTCTCTGAAGCTATTGCACTGATTGAACCTAAACTGTGCATCAATCATTGGAAGGTCCTTTACAAACTTTGTGTTTTTTATGTTGATCGTAATTCCAAGATGACGCAGGACATAGTTTTTACATAGGACCAATTGGTTTTTTTTATTACCAGGTGAACGATACAGGCTCTTGAGAGCCTCTGGTTTAAATAGTATTTTCTTGTTCGGGCCATAACATTTTTGTCTGGAGATAGGTCATAATATTTGGTATGTGGGTGCATGACCATAAGGCGGTGTGTTGCGTACCGTAATGACCTTTGTAGGACCTTGACCTTTGACCTCAAGGTCAAATGATTGTTTTTTATATAGTTTCATTCAACTCATAATGTGTAACTTATTGTTGTACAGATGGCCACATTAAGGGGAGACATAAGTTTTAGGTATCTAAAACAGTTCTTCCTAGTTCATTATTGTCATTAGTTACATTTTGATTAGCTCATGGTAATGACATTGCAATGGTTCTACATATAAGTTTTTTCTGAACTGATTTTTATGGAATTTTTGTATAAAAAAATAAGTTTCACAATGCCCATCTTCGAGATTCAAAGTGAAGCATTGTGTAGTGATCATTTGGAATTAGCATTGTATAGTGTTCATATTGAATTAACATTGTGTAGTGATCATATTGAATTAACATTATAGTGTTCATATTGAATTAACATTGTATAGTGTTCTTTTTGTATGAACATTGTATAGTGTTCATATTGAATTAACATTATAGTGTTCATATTGAATTAACATTGTATAGTGTTCATTTTGAATGAACATTGTATAGTGTTCATTTTGAATTAACATTTTATAGTGTTCATATTGAATTAACATTGTATAGTGTTCATTTTGAATGAACATTGTATAGTGTTCATATTGAATTAGCATTGTATAGTGTTCATATTGAATTGTAGTTAGTTCTGTGACTTGGATGAATTTTGTAGTTGTTTGTGTTGATTTGACTCTGTTGCATTAGAAATATGTTTTTGTTGAATGGGTTGAGATCTATGGCTTTGATGTACTGTTTAGTGTTCAAATCGAATTTGATAAGTCCAGTGACTTTGATTTGCCATTTAGTTAGTTACTTTAAAAACCATATTCTATCCCCCTAAATCTATAAGATCATGGAAAGATTTTGTTAGGTAAACTTTGACACCAGTTAAGTATTGTCTCGGCAGCTTAGGATAACGTACAAAGTCAAAAGGAGGAGACAACTGACATAATATCTTACGTTTCACTCTCTTGGTATGTAACAAATTACCATAAAACAAACTTAAATTGTCACACATGACGTAACACGGGTAATCAACATCTCCGGGCAATCAATATCTCCGTAGGAACCCTCTGTTCTAATCCTTTTTATATTAATATATTCCAACGTATATTAATTTGCTGCAGTTTTATAAGAAACAAATGTTGATAATGACACGTTAGCGATTCTGGTTAATATTTCTTTTTCTATTTAATTAAGCTGCGTCTAGAATCTGTCTTTTCGCTTCCATTCTGATTTCCTTAGGTTTAACCTTAATGACCTTGATATAACAAACAAGTTTGAATAAGTAGTTTTTTCTAATTCTATTAAAGGGTGTTCAGGTACATTTGGTGATTCTGATACACATTAAAATGCAACTGCTTGCATAATATAAATGAAAAACGTATAAAAAGAAACCTCAGAATTGTTTAATTGTGTATATGTAATAATAGAGTGTACGAAATATTTATGTTTAAATAAATATATTGAGTATTTTTTAGGGTTGATTTTTTTCACTATATCCTATCAGACTTTTCTATACTCATTAGCTAGATACTTTCATAGAAGTTGATTATCTTTAAATCTGGTAGTTATACTATAAATGACCTTGTGGGATAAAGTTTGTTGCCCTTTTATTAGTATTCACTTCAATCAACTTTCACATGACCAAGGGGATATAATGGGCTTAGATAAACCCCTTAGCACCCCTGGAGACCGAAATGTTATTTTTTTTTTTCTTTTCGTTAAATCACTTTGTGATCCATATGACGCAAGCAGAGATGTCAACCATAAATGAGTAAATTGGCGATCATTAAGTGGAGCACAGAGAGTGCACGACTAAGGTTGACTGCCACTCAAAGTTTGTTTTGTTTTTTTTTGTTTTTTTTGAAAACATAACCAAATCTGTAAATTCTAGGAGACTCAATTTCAGTCATTGTATTGTACATGTCATTTGACATCATCCTCAGCAGGATTCTTTACCACCATTTAGGAGGTATTACTCAGTCAGACACTTATTTTATTAGTCTTTTGATTGCCCTCTTTCTTACAGAAGCAATAGTTCTGGAAACGACATGTGCAATACAATGACTGGACAAAAAGCCACTCTACACTATGTCACAGTGGTGTCTGTTATACAGTTGACTGTTTTGTCATTATGTCAATGTTATCATATGTTTACGAACCACATTGGCTGTGTAATGGTTAGTGTGCTTACTTGCATGCTTGCTTGCTTCGAGTGCGATAGATCATGAGTTTAAACATGGTCTGATCAAAACTTAAAGACTATAAAATTTGTATTTGCTGCTTCTCCGCTAAACATTCAGCATTAAAGAGTAAGAGCAAGGAATGGTTGGCATGGAAACAGGATAATGTGTCTGAGTGGAGTGACTTGTTTACGCAACAGACTGTTGTTTCAGTGAGCTAGTATTTTGCAAATCCAACTAAGCGTGTTGGTCTAGCACAAAGCGGACATCATCATCATCTCATTGAAATGTAACTTTCTCACTCCATGATATACATGTAGCTGAAAAATTGCTCATTTGGCATTAAACAACAATCACTTAATCACTCACTGATTTGTTTATGATGTCAAAATTTTGGACAGTAACCATGTGTACAGTTTTGTCACTACAGTGATTTGTTTATTATGATAGACTTGGTAGGTGTTTTTTACATCACATTACAAACTCTTTAATGTACAAAGTAACAAAATCAGTTCTGTAGTCATTAAAAGTATTCACATTTCTAAATACATCTGGTCTATAAAACGTAATGGTATCATACAACTTAAGTTTTTTCTAAAAAAAAAAAAAAAAAAAATACTGTGAAATTTTTATGGGTTAAAATTTGCAGATTTAACAATACTGCCAGGTGGTACTTGTAAGTTTCATGTGTCGGATGTATAATTGCTAACTTGTTGTACTCTATTTGTTAGGTGTTTTAAATACAGTGAAATCTGTCTAAACTGAACCTCCTTGGGACCAGATTTTATGTTTGTAATAGACAGGTGTTCAGTTTATACAGGTTAAATTAACAAATATTTCCTATATTAGACTTGATTTAAAGTTTGGTTTATTCAGGAATTGGTTTTATTCAGGGTTTGATTTAGACAGCTTTCACTGAAAAGGTATTAAGGATGTAGGATGACAAAACAAAACTTTAATGGGTATTAATTTAATTATAGTACATTGTATATGTACAATGGTCCTATATATTACATTCTGCTGGGTTGGGAAGAGGGTCACTAATAAGTGACCTGTCCTTTATATTGCAATAATGTATATTGGAACTTCCAAATAAGATTTGAAGCATTATTTAAGCCTGTAATTATGAAACACATTTTGATTTAAGCTTGAAATGTTACATATAACAATTTGACAAGAAAAAGAAAATTAAACAAGAATTTCTCAAATGGCAATGAATCTTTTCCCTTTTAGGTAGATTTTTTCTTTCCTCTATCAAAGACAAGACTTTTATCAGACTTTACTATCAGTAACATGGCTGGTGTTGTATAAGAAACAGAAACTGTATACCCTAATAGACTCCTGGATTCACCCCCTGTTTTTTTGTTGGTTCCATATTGCTCATCCTTTAGTTTTCTTTGTTTATCTTCGTTGTGTCTTGTACACTATGTTGCCTATGTCTCTGAATGTCTATTCTGGATTGCCACTTCGCTTTTTTCTCTAACGTTTATTTCTAAAAATCTTTCTCAAATGGATAAATAACAAACATATTGCAGAATTGTACACAAAAATAATTATGTCTGACTGGGAACAATTAATACTTTAAACACCTGTTGTTTTTCTCAAGGAGACAAAAATTGTTTTACAATTGTGGTGTAGTGAAGTTATTGAAAAATTGACACAAATTTATGTTTTTTGAGACTGCTTGATGGATGAATTAGAATTTCAATTAATGTCCCTTTTCTGAAGCTAAATACTGTTTACTTTTCTTAATATAAATGCAATGATGATAAGAGTGAAGAAGAAAATCTATAAAAATGGCCACAAGTTTTGGCGATAGCCTACTGTGCTATATATTAGCTTGATAATGTTATGGCATACTCTGGGGAAATAGGAAGCTGTGAGAAAGTGAAACACTGTTTATTTATCGGGATGTATCAGAGAAACATGCATACACTGCCAAGAAATTACAGGTATGTTATTTAACATATTTCACGAAAAAATAGGTATAGTAAATTCTTAATGATTTGTAAAAAAAAAAATTAAAATAAATAATAATAATAATAATAATAATATATTATTGAAGAATATATCGGATGTAGGTAATTAATCTATAAACCTATAATCATTTTGAACAAATAATAACGATCTTTGCTACAGCATAATGACGAAATTGAGCTTAAAAAGTTTTAGATAGCAATTATTTGAATTATTGTAAACTCTAAAATTGATTTATTATTTTCATTAATTAAATTACAGTATATTTACTGAAGTAAAAGCCAAAGGGTACAAAAGTACAGCCACATTCTAATTATTGACCTTCAAAGAAACATGTATTAAAGTTGGGAAAATGGGGGGGGGGGGGGGGGGTTACGGTACAACCACTTTCTAATTAATGACCTTCAAAGACACCTTATTAAACTTGGGAAAAGTGTGTGGGGGAGGGGGGGGGGGGATAAAATTACAGTAAATGAATGAAGAAAAATATCATTGTTTATCATCTTATTGTAGTTTTTTTTTAATATCCAAGTATTAATACAAGCAAAAAAAAATCATTGGATAGAAAATTGAAGGAGTGTGATTGTGTATGTAGAGGGAGGTGGAGTTGAAGATTAACATAGAAAAATAAACAGACTATATTATTTGTTATCACAGAGAAGAGGTTATCTGGAAACATATAATATTACAAAACATATGTAAATATTATCTTTAATTATGTGTAAAGGTTTATATTGTTAGTAATCTTGTACTGATTGGCCATGGTGTCACTATGAAGGGGAAGACAACATCTTGTATATGATGATATAATCTCTAAAATAAGGGAAGATCCTATTCAAGGATAACCTCAGTGTAAGAGAATAAAATGAAAAACAGAAAAGACCACACTGTCGGAACAATTCCAAAATCAAATAACAAATCGTAAAAAGAGGCAAAATCGCTACCCATAACACACGATACATCATCGTTCACTTTCCAGGCAGGGTTAAACTAGTTTTATGGACCCAATCCTCCCCTCTTAGTGAAATGATGTGGTCATGCAAGTGCTTTACAGAGAATCGTCATTTTGAGGGAAATTTTACAGCAAAATGTAATATGTACGGTAGTTCTATTGTCCATATATATTATGCATAATATTTTAATATCTACTTTTGTTTGACATGAATATTTCATCTCGTACATATATAGTCCTTATGTTGCCTGTACTTTTATCCCTTAATGGATTAATACACAAGAGGGAAGGAATAATTTTCTGTAGCCATCTTCCCATAGAATATTATTGATGGGTCTGTGCCCTACATATATATATATATATATTGCGGGGCACTACTTTCAGGCTTATCCGATTTGTCCCTATCGGTCAAAACTGGATTGAGACAAGTAAAAAGGAAGAAATGCTTGTCCATAGAACAGGTAGAAAGTAAAAATTAAATTATTTTCTTTACTGTTTGGACAAGCAACAGTAACTATCAGACAAACATAATTTCCATATCACTTGCCCAATGGACAAGTTGAAATAAAAGTTATTATAGAGGCCTGTTTTGTTCTTGATAGAGTAATGCTTAATTCTGAGTTGAAACCCTTTGTTTTAAAATAAGTATCACAAAGGGTCTTCATAACTATACTAAGAAAATATTTCATTGTCAGTACTATAGCACAGCATATTGTATTGTATAAGTATTTATTTCATAGAAGGAGGGTCTACATATTATCATTAAATAAAGTTATTTTACCTAGAGGTATATCCCCCAGCAAATTGGCAGGTCTGAACCATTATGTCATATAATGGGTAATATTCCAGAAAAGAGGGAATGGGTATTTTCCATCACCAAAAAAGAGTGGGAAATTGTATGTTTATATTCATTTCCGTGACTTAATAATAATGAAAAATGAGGAGGGGTAAATTGAATTGTTAATAATAATGAAAAATGAGGAGGGGTAAGTTGAATTGTTAATAATAATGAAAAATGAAGAGGGGTAAGTTGAATTGGAAATGTCCACAGTAGAGATCCTTTGTAGGATAAAATGTTGACAAGTCTCCACCAAAAACTCACAAGTCTCACTGGTGCATTCTTCATTCATTATTTGTCAAAAAGTCCAGGAGTCACTAATCACAATTAAGTTGCAAGCATTTCTGAAAGTAGAGGTAGGACCATGGGGGCCGTTTTTTTCTCCCAAAGTGAGGATGCAATCCATATTATCAGTCTAACCATAATGTTATCAGTGGGTCTTTACAAATTTATATTGGTGTTATTGTCCTTGCTCTTGATGGATTAGTTCTTAAAATAAAAGGGGGGTATATTTTTATCTGAAAGCCAACTGTAATTGTGTACTTCAGAAGAATAAATGCTTACATATCTATCTTGGTAATATTGATTGTAAGACACATGTACCTGTATGTATTACTACTTTAGTATTTTGATTGTAAGACACATGTATGTATTACTACTTTTAGTATTTTGATTGTAAGACACATGTATGTATTACTACTTTAGTATTTTGATTGTAAGACACATGTATGTATTACTACTTTAGTATTTTGATGGAAATGAAGCATCCTAACAAAGAAAATTGACAACATCAACAAAAATCTGAACAAGACATTTTGGTAGGGGGGAGGGTGAGAATTACTGGTATGAAAAACATTCTTATTAAGATAAGATTATATTTATTTTGTGATTTGAGACCCCCTTGATTGATTGCTAATCAGGGGTGCATTTCATCAATTGGAGGGATTGCTTTTATATTGTCAATCAATACATCTACTGGTTAGCATGCATTGGCTTTAAGTTTGAGGAAATTGAGTCGTAGTTCATTTTGAAGGCAGATATATTGAAGAAAATTTAGTTTGACAGGTGGAAATGGTAGTATAATGAAAGAAATGCTGTCTTCCTTTTTATATTGATCTCCATGTTTTAAAAAGGCAGACATAATATTATGATTAGTAAAAACAGTTTGGGTTCAGTTGCAGGTTATGTGTGTCCAAAACTTTTGAAAAATAGAGATATATCTTTATGATAACCTCTAGGGATCTTTTCCTTTGATTGATTTCTCATATTTAACTGTTTTATCATTAGAGACCAACATGCTTAAATTCCTCTGGCAGATGCAGAATTTTTGAAGGGTTTGTATGAACTTGTGTTGCCAGATGGTTGTCCCTTTAATGTGTTGCTTAGCCTACAAAGTTAATGGCTTTATGAGTGTACTTTAATATGTCTGGAACAGGATAGCAGAGGAACTAATATGTTTGTTTGAACTTTGGATTTGAAGAGAAATTGTCCATTTAAAAGTCTGCAAAAGATTTACTGCAATTTTAAATCTGTCTTTTAATCAAATTTGAAAAAAAGACTGCAAAGTTTTATTGTAATTTTAAATCCGTCTTTTAATCAAATTTGAAGAAAAAAGGTCTGCAAAAATTTACTGTAATTTTACATCTGTCTTTTAATCAAATTTGAAAAAAAACATAATTCTTCCCAAACCCAAGACCTTGATGGAAAAGTAAATACAAGTTTTATAGATCTGTGTCTTCTGTAATCAGTTAAATTTGTTTTTATTAACCACCATCAATGGTCCCTGTTCCAAACAACATGCCTTATAATAATGGCTTCTTTTATGAATTTTCCTTTAATTAACGTAGATCAGATGACATCTTCTTACTTCATTTTGCACTTTGTAAAACAATTGGTTACCAATTCAGAGCATTTCCTCATGAATGTTTTAAGATTTTGTCCATTTAGATGGTAGTGTTCTGATCAATATTTCATACAGATTCATTGAGGTGATAAATTGTTTGTCAGAAGTTTTTGAAGTACAATTAAGATCAAGCTTATAATGTAACTTACTTGTGTAAATGGAAAAAAAAATCAAATTTGTCAGTGCAGTACAGAAAATTTCCTGATATTTTCAAGGATAAACATGTGGTTTTATATTGTTTGTCCGTGCTTTATATGCCTGTAATTGTATTAGAACCTTTGAAATATCCATATTTGTATTTACTGCATTAGTGATCGGGCATCTTGGCATTCTGGAATTGTGTATGGATTTTAGTAACTGTATGGTGCACATTTTCAGACTTTTTGAGAGAAAAAAATTAAATATGCAGGACATAGGTCCTGCACCCAATAATTTTCTGCAGGACCGGAATTTCCAAATTCTAAAATTTAAACGGAATCGGTGATGGGAACAATAAAAACCCGACCCGCCATGTTTTCAAATATAAACACACGAAATGGTCGCGTTGACGTATCACAGCCAGTTTAAACTATAAAGATACAATGATTAATAGAATTACCATGGAAACAGTTGCATGCTTAAGAAGTAAATGTCATTTGAAACAGAATCTAATTCCGAGTTGACCGTGATCGTTCCGACATAACCAGTTGCATTTCCAATTTCCGGTGCAAAACAAAATACACTAACAAAAAATGTTGTCGGACACCCGGACCGGCATACTTGGCACTATTGCCGCTCCTTGTGATTTTCTGCCCGCTCGGTCCGACGAATTTCAAAAAGTCTGTATTTTAGCATGTAGCTTTAATTGCTATCTTTTGTGTACCGGTAAGACTAAAAGGACCAAACAGATTTCTTCCAATTTGCAACCCCCCTCCTCTTGTCCCCTCCACCTCCAAAAGTAATAGACATCAACATCACTCGCTGAGTCATTTGTCAACAGTTGAAGTACATTAGTGTAAGCTTTCCTGGAATGAAATAAATAATTTTTATTGTTAATATAAAGTTGTAGTATATTTGTAGGAATGTTTTAATTTTTGATGTAAATATGTAGTAGGCATGTGTTATATATTAACAAAATTACCAAGTGTATTATAATTACATCATACAGGACTGTTTTCTTGATTAATTTCCATAATAGTTTGATGTGCTGTAATGATTTACAGGCAAGTTTGAGAATTACACACAAAAACTAATCACTGGTGTTAACTTTACACAGTTTAATGGCCTTTCTTTATTATAGAGCTGCTCAGAAGCTGGGAAAGAAAAAAAGACGTCACCAACCAACTCAGCCAGATACGCCTTCATTTCCGACAAAGTTTTACGAGATCGTGAGAACAAATCCACCACCTGTACCGCCATGTCTACTGAGAACTGTCGGCAGGGCACAGAACCCTGGAGTGGGGAAGGTGAGATTACCGATTTACAGAAAAGTTATATGGATGCCAGTGAATATAAAAGGCAATCATATACGACACTATGAGTATAAATAAAGCAAGGATAAATTCGATCAACAATCCATGAATACACTATTTCATAAAATACAGTCCCTTGTTTTAAAAAAGGCAGAATGAAACCTTTTTCCCAAAACTTGAGAGATTTACTATTATTTTTCATGAATTTCATAAAGAAATGAATATAAAATGCAAAAATGTATGTTTCAACAGTGGAGAATAACATTTTTATTTATTAAGTGGGAAATAAAAAATGAGATCTTTTCTTTCCTCACTGTAAAATGTAAAGATATGAAGAAAAGAGCATACAGCGCTTTCGTATTTGGGAGAGTGGGGGGGGAAAGGTGTAAATGAATTCTTAGCCGGAGTAAATTAAAGTGACCTTGACAGGGATTATTACAAATGTAAATCCCAGGTGGGAGAGGTATATAAACTAAGGCAAGGAAAAATGAATTTGTTGGGCAAAGAATAATACCCTTGAGGGGAGTGAGAGGAGATATTCTTATTACTTACAAGTATAATATAAGTAATAGATTAGATGTTGCACAGCAGTAATGATGTTCAGAAGATTTTTATGAATTTTAGTAGGAATGCATTTAAAATTTTGATAATTCTGTTTGTTGTACATATAGCAGTAGATTGAAAAGTTGTATTAATAAAAATAATTGACAAATTGCAAATGCATATATGCAGATCCAATGGGGTCCTTTTAATTTTTTAAGTTGGTATGTCTAAAAATGTGGTCTGGATTGTCTTGAGGCATCATTCGTCGCATGCCAGGCTATGCTTCAAGACATCTTTTGTCTGGATAGGATTGAGAGAAAAGAGTCATTGTAATAAAGTTTGTATTTAAAGTAAGAGAAGTGATCTGATGTATGGTAAACATAGTGATTTAAAGTTGGAGCTTGTTTTAAGCTCATTTTTTACAACCAAATTTTCTTTCATTTGAATGAAAAATAGATTATCCTAATATAAAATATAGAAATACACATGAATGATATCCTTCATGCATCTAGACATTCTAGTCCGACACATTAAACATAACATTTTTATGTTTCTGAGTTTATATTTCTTGAAGGACTTTGTGTCAGTCCTGCACAGTTGGTTTTTTTTAAATAAATGAGTATATCGATAATATTATGTCTTTCCAATTATCTTCAACCAGAAATGATGGGCTATCTATTTCTATTTACTTGCCCAGACAGTTGTCTGCTTTATGCTAAACAAAATTTTCTTCTTAGCAAAATCTTGTAGTGGTAACTTGATATTTGTGGGTCAGATAAATACAATACATTGATCTGTAAGTAACACAGCTATATCTGTAACTTTGTAAAGTTACAACAAACCCAGAGTCTATATTGATGTATCAATTTGTTTGTGCTTTAATGATCAACCTTTCAAAAAGATGGCAAAGATTTCCAATATTTATTACAATTTTATTTACCAAGTAAATATAATTACCCAGAAGAGATAAGATAAAAATCGTCTGTTATGGATACCCTAGCTCTTTATCTACTGTTAACAGTAGTCCTAGTGGAGTCTGACCACTTCATATAGCTAACCACTTAACAACATTTTATTACTCCTTCAAAACTTGATCGTTTAGACTCCGAAGTTGTTACAATATTCATATATTGTAACACACTGAACATAGATCTATTTCTGTTTTTTCCCCCGTAAGGAAAATACCGAAATTGGCAAAATGCTTACGTGCAAAATATACTTTTTTATCGCTGATGATTAACTTGTAATAGACATGCTCAAAACTAATTGTTTTCTTCTTTTGTTGTATACCACGGTAGAAAACGTCCTGAATAAGCATGAAATATTTGTCTCTGGGCTGGACGTTAAGCAACAAACAATCAAATCAGCCATGGTAGATATATAAGTGGGAAACGTAACAATTAACATTGCAAATGTTAAAATTAGATTACTACACATTTATGCAACACACAGAAAATATTGGATTACCGTAAACAGTGAATCCTGTATAAACTGAACCCTGAATAAAACGGAATCCTGTATAAATCAAATCCTGTATAAATCAAACCCTGTATCAAACAGACACTGAATAAAACGGAATCCTGTATCAAACAAACCTGTATAAAATGGAATCCTGTATCAAACAGACCCTGAATAAAACGGAGTACTGTATAAATCTAACATTAAATGTAGTCCCAGTGTAGGAAATCTTTGTTAATTTAACCTGTATAAACCTGTCTATTTCGAGCACACAAGCAGGTCTCAAGGGGGTTTGGTTTAGACAGGTTTCACTGTGTTAGTTTTACAGATTTACATAATAGAAGCATACAATAAAGTATAATTATGCATGTGTTTGTATAAAGACTCAAGTTAATCTTGTCCTTAAATCACGCTTTATGAAATACATAAAGTTATATGATACTTATTACTGTATCCATATTCTAAATAAAAATGGATCAGGTTTCAGTAGAAACTATTATTCAGACCCATTAATGTAGCCATTTTTTTTTTTCACTACCGATATTTAGCCTTTAACTGTCCAAATATTACAAGCAATAAAACAAGCACTCAATCTCGTAAAATATATAGGGAAATATTTGGTATTTAATATAAATCTGGCCAAATGTCTGTGTACATGGCTTATATTGAGGAGATATTAATATAGCTGCATCAGCTTGAAGTATAATGATGGCTTCTTTTTATGCTAGAACTTTGGAGCCTGTCGTAATAAAGATAGTCGTAACATATATGATTAATTTTTCTACTAGGATTATGTTAGATTAGCTTGTCTTTATATGTACTTATGGATGCAGAAATATTTTTATATTTATGGATTTAACATTTCCTGAAGTCGTTTATCTGTAAAGAAATGATCGTGCCATTATTATTTTGAACTGAATTAGGTCGTTAGGAAGAACGGTGGGTGTCTTGGGATGTTCATTTGAAAAAATATTCAATCTGTTGACTTGATCAAAAATCTACTTAGACCAAAAGATTGGCAGCTTTAATCCCCTATCTAGACTCTTTAAGCACCTTTTAAAAAGTTTATATGATTTGATTGAATCTTAGCTTGGACTATATAAATTCTTGGTGTATAGACACTTAAAGCTGATTTCATCTTATATTTGAATTGATTGAATATTCCCATAAACACTCATGTTTCTTGTGATTTGATTGAATTGTAGTAAAAGCACTTGTTGCTGTCAGAGACGTGAGATCAACGCACACAAGCATTCTCTTTTCTGTTAATTGCAGATTGCAAGCTTTTCATTGCAACTTTTTAATTCAATCAGCGTGTAACCAGAAGCTACTTTTCTGAATTCTGCGACGACGCTTCCGTCCACTAATGAATGATGTAATGTTAAACAAGTGAATTCCTTTGACAGAATTTTGTTCACATTTCAATAGAAATAAATAAATTATTGCATAATTTTGATGTTATCACTTTTATATTGATATGGACTTTATGATTCAAACTTATTGTAATCAACCCAATTTATTGTATAAAAAAAAATCTTGATTTATTTAGGATTTTTAGATTCTACGATATATAGTGAATTCAGTTTATGGTGTTTAATGTCACTTTCAACAATATTTCAGATATATCGTTGCGGTAGTGAATTCATGTTTTGATTAGATTATTTAATATCAAGTGGCACCAAGCTTTTTTATCAACATATTTTCTAAAACTGACAGTTGTTTTTGTTTACATATTGACTATTTTTTAAACAACAAAATTATTTTTATTTAAATAAGAAAGAAAAAAGATAACCAAATAAATCAACTAAATTAGAATTAGATTTGTATCTTTTTAGTCCCGACATAAAATCCTAACTCTTAAATGATATGTAAAGTGAAAAATAATAGTATTCTGAGATTGTACTTTTTGCTGAGGAATTCCCCAGTTATTTTTCTTCCAGTTCATTGATTAAACATCTATTCCATGTTATCTCCTTCTGTAAAAGAAAACAAAAAATTCAGTAATTTGTTTTTTGTTATTAATTTGCCTTAACCATATGCATAAAATTCCCAAAACGATAATAAAAATCAGATAGCTATGGGAAAAATAATGTTGATAAGTCAAGTATCATAAAAACCTTGTTGAAGATGGAGCCATGTTATGTATCCCTGGAGACGGTTAGAATGCCTTTAAACCTATATGTGTAATGGCTGATATTTGTTTTGAACATGCTTTATCATTAAATACAATTACACCCTGGAGAACGTTCAATATTATTGTCCTCTAATTACATATATAGCTGTAACATCTTTAGATGTATCAATATTTTATCTTATTTTATCAACTTCAATGGTATCTTTCTGAGAAGAAAGGAAATAGCTGTACACACAATACTTGAGAATATTCAGAAATTTGTTTGGTTAAAATGTAATAAAAAAACTGTTGATTGTGGCACCAACAGGTTTCCATATTTTAGGCCTACAATTTCTCCATTTACCAATGGGATGTAAACATTTTGGAAACAAATTAAAGTGTAATTGTTGTTCCTCATCATACAGTCACAGTTTCTAATATAATTTGTGGTGCACAATTAAGCACACTTTAGTTAAAATAATATGTTGATTAAACTAGGTATGCCTGATTATGACCATATATTTAAATAATTATACCCCCCGCAACGAAGTTGTAGGGGGGTATACTGGTTTCACCATGTCCGTCCGTCTGTAGACAAATCCTATGTCGTACGATAACTTGAGTTGTGTTTCTTAGAATGCTTTAATATTTTATCAGCTGTTTACTGGTGAAGAGAGGAGGATCCCTTTCTTTTTTGACGATTTTCACTTTTGTCGTTCCAGAGTTATTGGACTTGATATGACGGAAAATAGGATTTTTACCCAATGTCGTATGATAACTTGAGTAGTGTTTCTCAGAATGTTTTGAAATTTTATCAGCAGCTTACTGGTGAAGAGAGGAGGGTCCCTTTCAATTTTGGTTGGAACAATCAGTAATATTTTGGTTATGGAAATAGGTTGGACAGATGTGAGGAGCGGGGGGGTATATCTTAGTGAGCTGTGCTCACAGTAATACTAGTTACATTTTGTGTTGATTTCATTCAGAAGTCCCCGTGTGATTTGTCAAAAGGTTGACATGTGACTTTGAAACTTCATCATGCAATGAAGTGCACAACCATTAAACCAGCTCCACTTCTGAGAACTATTTTTGAAAGTCATGAGAAAAAAAAGTATGCACACAATAACAACAGTTGAAAATGTGATATATTTTTACAAATGATAATAATTTCAATTTTATTTAATAATTAAGTTAAAAATGTAATTATAAGTATTGAATGCAATTTTTGTAGTTTTATAGAGTTGTAAGTGTTGATAGAAGTACATTTTCATTTTTTAAAGTGCTACCACACTTCATACACAATGTACTTCCTTCAACACTTTCACACACCCAAAAAAAAAAACTACAAAAGATTGAATTCAATTCTTAAATGAACTTACAAACAGTTTTTCATAGCAGTAAGAAAACATGTCTATCTGGGAAGCAATACAGAAAGACAATACATTTATTAAGTACAGTATAAATTTCAATGAACTGAAAATACTTGTGTCATGTCTCAATATTTAACCTGACATTTTGTTGTTCTTAGGTGAAGGTCATGTTAAAGATATGTCCAGCTACCCATCACAGTGACCAAGGAACATCCTTCTTGTCTATAGATCCCCGTAGGAAACAGATTACAGTATTTGACCCCACTGCCAGTGGTATTCCTACCTCCGCACACAGAAGAACGTCTGCTCCTAAAATGTTTGCATTTGATGCCGTCTTCTCTCCAGACGATTCTCAGGTAAAAAGTTAATGTATATTTACTGATATTAATAGACCATTTGCAAATTTCCGACTTTGATACTAAAATTATACATTTTACAGGAGTTAGTTCCCTTTAAAGCAGGCAAAATGGTCACATTTCATGCAAAGTTCAATGAAAATAACATTTTTTCCCATAATTTTTTTAAAAATTTTATTATTATGATAACTTGTGAATTTTATATTTAATATGAAATTATCCTCTGATTTTTACATTTTACAAGGTTCAAATATCTACAAATTATGAGAAAATTATACTCAAATTTGTTGTCCTTTCCATTACTCTTGCTAGACCGGCTACCATTTTTGCCCTCTGTAAGGGAAATAACTCATATAAAAAACATATAATTTTACAATCAGTGCAAAAGATCTATTATAAGAATCATTTTTTTATTACAAAGCACAAACAAATTGAACTATCTTGTTTATGGTAAGAGAAGGAAGTGAATTATAAATCCATAAAAGTACATGAATCAAATTAAAGACAACAAAACATCCATGTGACAATGAAAAAATCTCCCGAGTCTGTGATCAAGAACCATAGTTTTCTACCTACATTGTAACAGAGACTTTTTCAGTGAGTGCATTATTTAGGAGATAGTCCTGTAAATCTTAGCAATTTCCTGATGGAACAAAAAGTGTATATACCTCTGTAGGTTCAAAAGATACCATAATTTAGTAAGAGTTTCTGTTTTCTGATCAAAGCAAAGTAATTCCTTTTTAGAAAGAAATTCAACAAAGCAAATCTGAACATGAACTCTACAGACAAGTAAACCTGAAAAAAATCTTAAATGTTTTCACATGCACCATTGCAGCTAATTACTGACTATTGAAAAGAAACAGTACAATTTATAATTTTATCTTTATGGTAATTCATTCTATTGTAGAGTGAGCTTTGTGCAAGCAGTTTGACAGAAATAGTACAAGGTGTAGTGGGTGGTGCCGATGGCTGTCTGTTTACCTATGGTCATTCAAAAATTGGTAGGTCGTTATACATTTTGTATATGGGCATGAATTCACTAATGTAACACAAAATGTGACAAGATGTGAAAAAAATTAGAAGTAGAGATATTGTCTTAATATTTTGTCTAAATATGGAGGAAGGTCAAAGGTTTAGGATAATATAACTTTTTTTCATCCATGAGTGTCTATATACTTGTCCATTACAAAAAATGCAATTTTAGTGTATGTAACATTGACACAAAGGTAGTTTTCTTTTAAAGACCTCTCTCTCCCTTCAGGGTAATTAAAACTAATTTTTCTCTTGTGCTTATTATTTGCCCTTCATTGTACTCTCCATTTGCAATTCTATTTCTGAAAATTCATTCCTAGAATTATTGGAAACTTGACAAAGTTTTATTTGGTGTCAATGTTACATACAACTGTTCAACTGTGGATAAGAAAGTACTCCTTCTCCCAATAAACCAGGAAACACCAAAGTTCATCATCTTGAAGGATGCATAATATTTCAGGAGCTTACAAGGTAAAAGACTTGATTACTCTAAGCACTATAACTTGGTTCAAGTGCATGTAACATGGACATGAAAATCCATTAATTTGTTGTAGAAAGACAATTTTTTTTCACATTTAGTGCATAAAAAATAAAATCTAAGAAAAACCTGTTGTTTTCAAAATTTGCATATCTATACTTCATTTTTTTTTCATGTTGATTCAAATAGTGACAAATAGTGATTTCTGTATCATTTTAGGTCAGTATAGGTAATTAATGTATGTATAGTTATTGCATGTAACCAAAAAAAAATTGACCATAAATTTATTGTCAATGTTACATACACTATTAAGATACAAATATGCAAGCCAAAATTATGCACTTTTACTCATTTATTCCTTTCTTTATAAAGTGCACCAAAGATTTAACTTCAGCACTGAAGGTGGGAAGTAATGTTTCCAAGATAAGGATAAAAGGTGCTTGTACATAACAAGGACATACGTAAAAGTAAAAAGAAAACAATCAAATTTGTGTCAATGTTACATGCATTCTTTTAGAATATTCATATAATGAGGTAATGAAAAACGGAAGATGTGATATTTTACTTTCAAAAAAGCAAGCTTCAAATTCCTTAGGTGGCTAATCAATCAAAACAAAACAAGTAAAGAAATAATGGTTCTTGTGTTGTAAGTAACAAGTTATCAGTTGACTCCAAATTTATATGTCAATGTTACGTTCATGTACTTTGCATTGAATTGAAAATTTATTTATTTCTTGGTTTCATACACCAACAGATTTGAACTATGTTACATTTACTTCGAGAGTTTTACACGAGTGTGTCATCCTCATTATACAAATCAAGGATTGCCACAGCACGTAATATTGACACAGCTGAGTTTTTTTTCCTCGGATTGTCAAAGTTACGTGCAAGCAGTAAATATTACCGAAAAATACTTTTAAAATATAGCCGTCAACATACTAGAATGAGCATCTAAGACTTGTTTGGTGAGAGAAAATGCAAATTTTATAAAGGAGAAATGCACGTAACAACAGTTAGGATTGGGAAAATTACCACCACATTCGTTTTCCTCTTCACTGGAGCTGTCCGCCATGCTGGGAATGCACCTTGTGGTGATGTAAATAGGCATGGTCATTGTTTGTCGTAAAAGTCTCGACTATAACTGATCTATTTTAAAAGTTACAATCTGACAAATAAAGAGTATGTTTTTCAACCGAAATACGACAATGTATTTATTTCCGGTATAAACATCTTTCAAATTGCGTAACAAATACATCGATCGGACCAAACAGTAAAGATTCATTGAAGCAAGTAGTACGTAACGATCATTGACGCGAAAATGTTACGTGCGTTCATCATGTTTCAAACGACCTTCTTTCAAAGTTCAAACGAGATATCAATGTCAGAAAATTTCCCTTCACACAACAGCCATTTCTGTACCTGTTAATGATTTCGGAGCCTGCCTACACTTACAAAATCGTTTAAGCTGAGCACACAAATTGTACAGGGTGAAAAATGTCACGTTTTCCGTGAATAAATTCATCACTTCAGCCTCAAACAATGGGTAACTGCAGAACATATATAACATATAGGACACAAAATACTTGTAGAAATTAATATTTATGATGAAGTTATTTGTTAGAAACCACTTTCTATGGAGTAGAAAGCATTTGAGGGTTTATTTTCATCAATTTTCAGCATTGACACCAAAAACTCCATGAGTGAATTCATGCCCATATCCTAATGTAAAGATGGTTGGTGACCTGTGTACATACCATCTAAGTTAATAAATAAGAATATTTCATACCACAATATAGCTGAAATATTGCTAAAGTTGGTATTAAATGGCAGTCAATCAACTGTGTATATACCATAGACTAATGAGACTGTGAGACCAAGTAAAGGCATTATAGAAGTTCTTGTAGGTAAAATGAAACCAATCATATGGTTAACTTTTCAATATTATTTTCTCTAAAATATTACCTTGATTATCTTTGTACAAATTTGAATTTAACATTTCACAAAACGCAGAAGAAAGTCCTTCATTGTGTAAAATTCAAAAGTTCGGAAACAGAATTTATTTGGTTACAAACTCGAGGCAATATCATTTCCCCTCCTAAAATTGACCAAAGTTTTTTTTTTAATTAAGGGAGAAACTAAATCATGGACATTTAATCCCACCACATTTTTGTGCCTGTCTCAAGGCAGGATCTATATTTCTAATGTTGTGGCCTTTCTTGTGTTCATTTGTTTGAAGTGAGAGATAGTTGTTCGTTTTGTTGATATTTAGTGGAATTATTGACCATCGCTGTTTTAAACTCTCTCTAGTTTACTAACAAACAAAAAAAAAACCACGATATATCTGAAATATTGTTGAAAGTGGCGTTAAACACCATAAATGCTTTGACAGAAAAATATGGCTTTGCTGCATCATAAGACAATATAAAAGTGGTTACTAGTCCCTAATCTTAAATATTTTTTGCAGACGTCATAGCAACCTTAAATTCCCACTATTTCTAATGTACCATAAACTATATCGCCTGCTTGGTGAAATAAAAAAAAAGAAGTTGAGCATATTTTAATGGCTTTTAAATATTTGTAATCACTTTTCCTTAGCTATGCTATTTTCTTTTAAGGAAGGTTCTACACAATACAAAAAAGATAAAATTTGCACTTTGGTATTTTAAATTGAAAAACAGTCTTTGAATAGGAAAAAGACAGAAATAGAATAAAATTTTAATTGTGAGAATCATAGATTATTTTATGTGATAATTTTCACATCAAAGCAATAAAAAAATTAGATAATGTACCAATGTATTTTTTTGGTGACCTTTCATTCAATTTGCAACTTTTGAATTTCATTCATAATTTCTTAATATTGATTGAAATTATACAGGCTCACTGATGTAATTTAAATTGTAATTCTTAGTCCCAGAAATGAAATTTAATGTATGATGTCATTTAACTATTTAACCTCTTTAAATATATATATACTATGAATTAATCTTTATTCGATGAATGCCAATTTGAGTGGTTTTCGTTGGCATCATCAAACCACCACAAAAATTAGTGCACCACGAAAGGAATATGTAGCAAGAAATGTTATGAGTTAGTATCAAAATCATGATTTCAGATATCCACGAACATCTCACTTTCTGTTTATACCACGAAAATTGATACCAACAAGAATAAATAAAACCACAGCAGATAAAAACAAAAACATCTAACAAATGGGAAAAAGTGATCTGTTAAATACTTTTTTTTTTCTATAGAGCTCGTTATTAGTGCTGTTGCTGATTAAGAATTAACCATGATACCTCGTTCCAACTGTCTAGGTCATATCCAGGCATCAATCCTTGTGGAGATCCACAAATAAATATAATTTTACGTACTTACTCCCGCGGTGTGTTATAATACAAAAAACTGTTATTTATACCATCAAGAATTCTTGTAGTTATTTCAGATTTGGAGCAAAAACTAGGAATGCAGTGATAAAAATAATTCTCTTATCATTGAGTACATATATCCTTTTTTACCACCACGATATAACTGAAATATTATTGAAAGTGGCGTTAAACACCATAACCCATTTCCTTCTTGTAAGTGAAAACAAAATGGTTAGCAAAATATAGAATTGTTATTTTGACATCAATATTCTATTTTTAACCATTTTATTTTATGTAATCTATAGAGTCACACATTTTCAAGATTAAGGATATTATTAGCTCACCTTGCCAAAGGCAATGTGAGCTTTTACCATCACTTGGCGTCCATCGTCCGTTAACTTTTCACATTTTAATCTTCTCCTCTGAAACCTGTCAGCCAAATGAACTGAAACTTGGTAGGAAGCATCTATGGAAGGTCCTCTCTAAAGATTGATCATTTTATCCCGATCTATTAACAAACATGGCCGCCACAGGCAATTCTTGTTTCTGATTGGCCATTTTTTTTAAATCTTCTCCAAAAACCGCTTGGCCAAATGAACCAAAACTTGGTAGGAAGCATCTATGGAAGGTCCTCTATAAAGATTGCTCATTTCATCCCGATCTGTTAACAAACATGGCCGCCACAGGAAATTCTTGTTTCTGATTGATTCATTTCTAAAAAACTTCTCCATTGTAGTAAACTTTTAAAAGAGATAACTCTTGCCTTTAAACTGTTAAAAGAAAGATGACTCTTGCCATTATCTCCCTTGGAAATTAACTAATGCTGATATAGTGTAACATGTTTATATTATACACTACATTTAGGTATTCACATTTTAATATTCTTTTTAGCTCACCTTGCCAAAGGCAATGTGGGCTCTTGGCATCCGTCGTTTGTTGTCTGTCATCTGTTAACTTTTCACATTTTAATCTTCTCCCCAGAAACCCATCAGCCAAATGAACTGAAACTTAGTAGGAAGCATCTATGGAAGGTCCTCTCTAAAGAGTGCACATTTTGTTATGATCCTTTACCAAACATGGCCACCACAGGCAATTCTTGTTTCTGATTGGCCAATTTAACCGAAACGTGGTAGGAAGCATCTATGGAATGTCCTCTATGAATATTGCTCATTTCGTCCCAATCAGTTAACAAACATGGCCACCACAGGCAATTCTTGTTTCTGATTGGTCGATATCTAAAAAATCTTCTCCTCTGAAATTGCCTAGCCAAATGAACTGAAACTTGATAGGAAGCATCTACATGTATGGAAGGTTGTGTATTAAGTTTCCTCAAAGCAGAATGAAAGGTAAGCGACACAGGCTCAGCCCACTGAGCCTCTAGTTTGAAATACTCATCAATCAATTTTTCAGTTTTTTTAATCTTCAAAAAGTGTGTTAGGAATTCAAATTATCCATTGTACATAAGACAGTAAGAAAATCTTTCTTTTAACCATCTGATTTAAGATAGAATTGTGTGATGAAGCCTTTCTTTTGATACTTCATAACTGTCCAATGTTTACAAGAAGTCAAATACCAGCAACACTGTAAAACCAAATTGTCCACATTCCACGATATAGCTGAAATACTGTTAAAGTTGGTGTTAAACACCAATCAATCGATCCATAAACCAAATGGTCCAGTTGGCATTAAATGGTATTGTTATATTAAGTTCTAATGCAACTGTTATGTAATACATATTTTCTTTGGCCACTGTATACCATCAAATCCACAGTTGACATGTCGATACTAAATCCACAGTTGACATGTCGATACTAAATCCACAGTTGACATGTCAATACTATTAGTTCGCCATATTTAATTATTGAAATCAAGCAAGTCTAATAATTATAATGTGATGTAATAAAATTTAAAAAAAGCATCACCTACATATGAAACCAGTTTAATGAGATATTCATTCGAATCTGGGGCATGCAAATACCAAAAAATAGTTCCTGGCAATTTATATGTATACTGTTATTAGAGTCTTTTTTTTCAGTTCAAAATTATTATTTTTTTGTAATGAATTAAATTTGTATTGTATGTGAATTTGTATACTGTTTTTAGAGCCTTTTCTCAGTTCAAAAGAAAATATTTTTTGTAATGAATTAAATTCGTATTGTATATGAAGAGTTGATGGCGTCAGTTTGGGAATTGACATTGGCAAATAATTATTGTACAGGCTTTGCCACCATCAAATTGCAAATTGATGTCGGCAACTAAAATCATACCAGCCTTATCTCAAAATTATACTGTCAAATATTAGATGCCAGCTATATTTTTTTTTAAATCAAATGCTAGTCATATCTAAAAAGTCACACTGTTATTCAGGGGTGATTTTTCTCAGTTATTTAACTGATTTCAGCTATTTTTCTGTGAAAGAAATTCCAAAAGTCAGAACAGGTCAAAAATGGCCTTTTTGAAAGGGGGTGTAGATGGATTCAGCTATTTTCAGTTATTTTATTTTATATATAGAATCAACCCTGGTTATTACTATGCAAATCATACTATCAGATGCTTACAATCGCTTAAGTCAAAATACTAACAGTATTCCCAGTAATACATGTACTGTTGATTGAAAGTTATGTTTCAAACATATCACTCTATCAAGCTGACCAGATATTATCCTGCAGGACTTTCCAAGGTGGTTTTGGTCAATAACAATGTACTAATGTCAGAATGACTTTTTGAGTTGACCACTTTTACAGTATTACTTGTTAAACAGTCGAAGTTAATAGACTGAGTCAGTCTGCATGATTTCAATCATATTTGACAATTGCGGTAAATTGGTTGCGTTGTACTGGACATCAGAGATCAACAGATGAGTACAAGATTTAATCAGAATGAAGAAACTTACATCGGTAATGAACATCCTCATATGGTTACAGATAGCGTGATGAGTCATATTTCAATCGCGTTCAAATGTGTCAAAATTTGATTATCAGCTAACCTTGCAATAGGCTCTTGTATTTAATTAATGAAATATGGTTATAACAATTAAATGTGATTAGATAAATACCATGCGTACAAACGATGCATATTGATGCAATAGTCTGCCATTGTTTTTATAAATCAAATAAATATAATAAACAGCATCGGTTTTTGCGGGAACATTTCTTGTTTCAAAATGCGCTTTGTCATCAAAAGGAGAAAATGATTGAATTATTCTCTTCATTGAATTGTTCCTGACGGGAATAATTAATTTAGTCCACAATAGTCGTTCTGCAATAAAATTAATCTATTGAATTAAAATGAAGCATTAGTTAAGAGTTTAAGTACAAGTTGGATGTAAGGACAGGTCACTTGAGGCTATTGATTTGTTGTAACATCTAACAAGTCCCTGTGGAATCCTCTTCTTGTTAATATTCTGTAATAGTTATAAAAAATTCACTTTGCTAGTTATGCATATCTTTGATCATTTCCATAATTTGACATACAGCTATAATCCTTATAGAGTTAAGCACTGCCGAAACATTTGATGAAGAAAGCCTTAAAAGGTTTGAACATGGTTAAAACATTAAATAAATGGAGCAGTTCGTGTGAAGTATGACGAATACTAGATAATTTGTATAAAAACTGCCCTTGTAAACTTTTAACATTGCCCCATAAATTTATATAAAATTGATTCTATGCATTGTTAATACTGATTTGAATTAACTTGTTATTCTGCTGGTTCTGTTCCAATTATGCATTGCTCAATACAGATTCGATTGGTGCTTATCCTGATGGTTCTGCTCCAATAATACATTGCTCAATACAGATTTGATTGGCACTTATCCTGATGGTTCTGCTCCAATTATGCATTGCTCATTACAAATTTGAGTGATGCTTATCCTGATGGTTCTGCTCCAATAATACATTGCTCAATACAGATTTGATTGATGCTTATCCTGATGGTTCTGCTCAATACAGATTTGATTGGCACTTATCCTGATGGTTCTGCTCCAATTATGCATTGCTCAATACAAATTTGAGTGATGCTTATCCTGATGGTTCTGCTCCAATTATGCATTGCTCAATACAGATTTGATTGGCACTTATCCTGATGGTTCTGCTCCAATAATACATTGCTCAATACAGATTTGATTGGTGCTTATCCTGATGGTTCTGCTCCAATAATACATTGCTCAATACAGATTTGATTGGCACTTATCCTGATGGTTCTGCTCCAATAATACATTGCTCAATACAGATTTGATTGGTGCTTATCCTGATGGTTCTGCTCCAATAATACATTGCTCAATACAGATTTGATTGGCACTTATCCTGATGGTTCTGCTCCAATTATGCATTGCTCAATACAAATTTGAGTGATGCTTATCCTGATGGTTCTGCTCCAATAATACATTGCTCAATACAGATTTGATTGGTGCTTATCCTGATGGTTCTGCTCCAATTATACATTGCTCAATACAGATTTGATTGATGCTTATCCTGATGGTTCTGCTCAATACAGATTTGATTGGCACTTATCCTGATGGTTCTGCTCCAATTATGCATTGCTCAATACAGATTTGATTGGTGCTTATCCTGATGGTTCTGCTCCAATAATACATTGCTCAATACAGATTTGATTGGCACTTATCCTGATGGTTCTGCTCCAATTATGCATTGCTCAATACAAATTTGAGTGATGCTTATCCTGATGGTTCTGCTCCAATTATGCATTGCTCAATACAGATTTCATTGGCACTTATCCTGATGGTTCTGCTCCAATAATACATTGCTCAATACAGATTTGATTGGTGCTTATCCTGATGGTTCTGCTCCAATAATACATTGCTCAATACAGATTTGATTGGCACTTATCCTGATGGTTCTGCTCCAATTATGCATTGCTCAATACAAATTTGAGTGATGCTTATCCTGATGGTTCTGCTCCAATAATACATTGCTCAATACAGATTTGATTGGTGCTTATCCTGATGGTTCTGCTCCAATAATACATTGCTCAATACAGATTTGATTGGCACTTATCCTGATGGTTCTGCTCCAATTATGCATTGCTCAATACAAATTTGAGTGATGCTTATCCTGATGGTTCTGCTCCAATAATACATTGCTCAATACAGATTTGATTGATGCTTATTCAGATGGTTCTGCTCCCAAAATCCATTGTTCAGATTTGATTGGTGCTTATCCTGATAGCTCTGCTCCAGTTGTGCATTGCTTAGGTGCTTATATTATTCTGTTCTAATTTGCTCAGATTTGATTGGTGCTTAAACTTGCAAGTAGTTTCACACAGCATACAATTTGCTTTGTCCTTTCCCATACACATACAGTCAAACCTGCCCATGCAGTCACCTGTATTAAAAGATTACCTTTATCTTGTTCTGTCATAAAAAAAATCATATGAATTGAACCTCTTTTACGAAGTCACCTGTCTTACAAGGCCACTTTTTCTTTATCCCAAAGATGACCTCTCAATACAAGTTCAACTGTATATAAGTACATACAAAAATTATGGATGTTTGAAACACCTTTTGACAGGCCCCAGTAGTTTGATAGTTTGTAACTGATAAATATTTGAAGAATTATTTATTTGATTAATGCATGCATTAGTGAGGCATTTACTTTTAAAAAAATATATATATATAATTAATTCATACTATGCAGCATAAAATGTACACCGAAAACATCCCAATAATATTGACATTGGGTTTTTACAGGGGATTAATTGTCGTGGATTAGATAGGTTAACTCCCTAGCATGACTTCATCCCTTAGTGGTTAACCTATAGGACAATTTACACCAAAAGACAAGGTATTAAAGTTGATATGTGTAAATACTTGGATCTGCATGGTATTAGGACGGTGATTAAAGATAATATATCGTAATCTCCTTCATATGTTTGTATTGTCTTTTAAGGACACTTCTATATAGTTATAAGTATTTGATAATTTTTGGATAAGATAACTTGTTTCCTTTAGTAAAGCCTTTTATATTTGTTTTATTTATGACGTAATTCTACTTTTAGGTTTTCCCCCCGATTTTGGAACTGTTTTTACGGAGTGGTATTTTTTGTTTTTTATTTTATCTTCTGGTTGGCATATTTTAGAAGTTCTATCAGATTGAAATTCTGTTATTTATTGAAAGAAAACCACAATATGCTGTGTCTGACGTCTGAATTTGTGGTTTTGATGTCTCCATATTTTCAAGCAATATGTTACACTATTAAAAAGATCATTATTGTCAGCTCTTATTTCATACTTCTTTTAGCACATCCATAGGCAGGGTGGTATCAAGAAGTCGACAATTTGGTTGAACAATTGTTATTAAAGTCAGGATGTTGACCCTCGATCACAAGATTGTCTCTCATTGCAAGGTGGCAGACTCGTTTATCATCTCCCTCCTTTGAAAAATGGGTCGTCGTGGTCGTGATCATATGGTTGTTGGATTTACAACTATCTGTGCAATCAGTGCCTATCACCACTAAAATTGTGAGTTCAAACCCCGTTCATGGCAAGGTGTACTTGATACAGCATTTTCTGATAAAGTTTTTCAGTGACTTGTGACAGGTCCATGGTTTTCTCCGAGTTCCTCCACCAATAAAACTGCCCACCACGATATAACTGTAATATTGTTGAAAGTGGTGTTATACACCATAAACCCAAACTTTTAAAAAACCCTGACTACAGACCTGTTCCTGGTGCATGTTAGCTGCAATAATGTAGCTCCTGTGACAAACTTGTGTCTCGGCAGAGCTACAACGCGGTCCCTTTCGTCACAATGGAGCAAAAAAAAAGTTGCAGTTGAAACATAAAAACTCACTATTTACGCTTCAAACATTTCATTATAACTGTTACTGATGATCCCAGTCCTTGTTAAATCAGTTTGGCTGAGAAATATATGCTTTTCAAAGGTAGCAACAACCTTGTTCAAATTTATCGGTCGTTTGTCATAACCGGAAACTACGGAAGGCGGAGCTTTTCTAAATATGGTATTTCTTACTACGATGCTTACGACGGCTGATGTAAACATTCACGCCTTAATCGCCAAATATGGTATTGACATCCAAATAGTGAGGCCGGAAATGACGAAATTCAAAATGTTCAGAGTGAAAGTAAACATGGATTTTTATTTTGTGGGAATTACATTCTAAAATACTGGTAGGTGATAAAAACTTGTTATAATAATGGACAAAAGGAAAGGTTATGTCTTATTATTGATAAATGCAGGCGTCAGAAACTCTGTAAGCGAGCGCAAAAAATCTTGGCGGCTGCTCCATTACGTGTAATGGCATCCCGTTATAACCCTTGCGAGTAAGTGAGCATTTAGGGTTTTATTATTAGAACTAGGTGCACGTTTGTGATATTAGAGGATATGCAGTCATTCCCACAATTATGCTTCTTGTTATAGATCTGTTTTGTTTTTTTCATTTGGGAAGCTAAAACATTTAAGTTTTTTCTGTCTGGATGTATACCTTGCCATAACACTTTTAAAAATTAGAGACATTGAATTACAACTTTTATTCTGGATAAATGGTCTGTCTATTTTAAGTATATCATTTCTGGGTATAGAATTTCCTTCCTTTTCGAAATTATAGCTTAAAAGAAAAATATCTTTTCTTATCGGAAATGAATTTAAAGTATTACATATCGCCAATGTACAAACTATAAGAGTCTAGTTTTTGATAGGGAGATTGATGGTTTAGTATGTTAGTCTTTTAGTTTTTAGAACTTTAACCTAGTCAGTCTATTGGTGTAATCTACTTAATGTTGTAGGGTGATTGATATTTGTTGATAATCAGTGTTTGACATGTATTGATATGACCACTTAAAGGTGTACTCCAAACTTATACTTTAATTTGATAAGTTTAAAATTTATTTGAAAGTTTTGTTTTAAAATTTATTTAAATGTTAATATTTTATTAAACAATGACATTTTGAAATTAAATTTATTTGAGTTTTTAAAAGCAGAATAAAACAAACACTAGTGTCATATTCTTGTTGTAGGACCATGTTGTTGTGGCCCTAATATTTTTTTATTACTTTTTTTCCACTTTTTCACTATTCATATTTTCCTATAAAGATATAAAGTTTGTCAGTGACTTGCGGCAGGTCTGTGGTTTTCTCTGGGTTTCCTCCACCAATAAACCTGACTGCCACGATATAGCTGAAATATTGTTGAAAGTGGCGTTAAAGACCATAACTCTAACCACCTATAAAGACTTGTCACTCCAATTTTTAATCTTTTTCATTATTTAGAGTATGCAATCAATTTGTGTTCCAAGTAGTATTTTTATGATTAATATACAAATTTTACAACCAGACATCTTAATTTCATCATTTATTTATAATTTGATGACCATTGTAATCTCAGTCAGATAAAGCTCTAATTCAAAGTTAAAGACATATAAATGTGTATATAATTTAACATTTATCATTCGTTTCTGTATGTTGCCAGTTTTGGTCAAATAGGTAATTGCTCAGATTTAATGTCCTATACTTAATTTGATGGCACACACAATTGTTGAGTTGTTTAGAGAACACAAACTGGATATAAGTAATACAGGAAGTCTCAAAATACAGGAAAAGAGTGTAATTAACAGGACTAGGCTATTTAGATTTGTTGATTATCTAGGTACATTAATCATGATTTGTTAGATTCAGAAATCTCTAAAGTTTGTAATTTTAGTATGAACAGATAAAGCCATTTTCAGTTTTTTTTTAATTCAATAGTGAACATGAACATTGTAACTGTAAGGCTCATAGAATGAATAGATAAAGCAATTGTTAGGTGAACAAATCCAGCAATTGTTAGGTGAACAGATAAAGCAATTATTAAATGAAAAAATAAAACAATTGTTAGGTGAACTTTTTTGTGCCTGTCCCAAGCCAGGACCTGGATTTCCAACGTCATATGTCATGGTATTTTTTTGTTCAATGGTTTGAGGTGAGAGGTGGTTTTTTGTTTTGTTGATATCTGTTTTAACTTTATTTTCATAAATGTTTAATTTGAGTTATGCAAAAAAAAATCCAACTTTATCAGAGTTTAAGATAAATGGATTTGACTTCTTTCTAGAGGATTAAATCAATGCTATTAAATGATATATTTTGAAACAGTTAAGCAATGTTATTTCTATCTTTACAGGAAAATCATACACTATGGTAGGAACTGACCAATCAACACAGACTTTGGGAATAGTACCCAGTGCCATTACTTGGCTTTTTCGTTTAATAAATGAAGAGAAGGATAAAACTGGTGCCCGGTTCTCTGTCAGGGTGTCAGCTGTAGAAGTAACAGGGAAACAAGAACTCCTTAGAGATTTATTGAGTGAAGTAGCTCAAGGTAATTAAAATGTTATAGCACTGATATCAACTACATGTATATTAGAAATGATTGGATGGGAAACCAGTTGCTGGTATGTAGGTATTTCAAGAAATATGTTAAATAAAATTCCAAAATATGTTCAACGAAAAATAAAGCTTGTGAAGTACCTGAATATTCTAACCCTGAAAATTTTTTAATTTTTTTTTTTTTTTTTGGATAAATTTTTATTTTTAATAAAAAAAAAAAAATCATTACATTTTCATGATGGATACTTAAAAAAGATTTAGAATGAACACAATCTATGGCATAATCTTAAACTTCTTGAAGGCAGTCAGTATTTGACAGAAGTAGAACACAATGAAACTTGAAAAATGAAAATAACCATATGCCATATTACAATGCATAAACATATAAATAAATACACAGGATGTGAAATCTTGTTTTACACTTGGACATTTTTTTTATCAGAATTAGTTCGAACATAGACCTTTGTGTATATCAGTGTGTCTTTGGTATCCACATGCTTTTCGAATAATTAAAAAGAAAAATTGGTACTAGGATGGTATCAAATTCACTTTGAAACATAATCTAGTGAAGATGTTTCAGCAGTATTTGTTGTCACAATTTGGTTTAAAACAACTAAGTCTAAAAGTTTGATGATGTTTCTTAAAATCTGTTCTTAAATTATTTTATTTTATTGAGCATCATAGATTTTATTGTTTCGAAAACATATATATCTAATGGTAGCATTTAACACTATTATTGCAAGATGAGCCCTTTAACAAGTAATCTTTCTGATAATCCATCATTGATCATTTATTTCTTTATAAAAATCTGTTGCACCAAACTAGATTATCAATAAATACATTGATTGATTATTTCAAGCATTAAGCAATTATATCATTAGAAATTATTTGAATAATAACAAGTAAGATATCATTTCTAATGTTGAAGGGCAGAAATATCATTACCATGGAGAGAGGTATTAAAAGACTAAATGGTGAAGTTTTAGCTTAGAGATTATATGTAACCAAATGTTGGTTTAGAGATTATAAGTAACTCAAAGCAATTTTATTTTTAATTTTAAACCAGAAAAATAATTTTCTGTGTTGATTACAGGAAAGGTACACATAATTCCATCTAATTGGGATCAGAGCTAAAAATCAGGCTTTAATCCATATTTGTTCGCAATAGACCATTTGCACATTTCAGACTTGATTCTAAAATTATACCTTTTTTTGGAGCTATTTCCCTTTAAAGTGAGCAAAAGGGCCCCCCCTTTCATGCAAAGTTTAAGAAAAATAACAAAATAACGTTTTCCCCCATAATCTGTACAAAATATTTTATGTTGTAACAACTTTTCTATTTGCTATAAAATTAATGATCCTTTCACTAGAAAGTGTACTGTTTTGCCCTCTGTAAGGGAAATAACTCCTATTAGAATGTCTAATTTTAGAATCAAATCAGGAATATATATGCACAAGGTCTATTTAACATAATCTGACTGTCGTAGCCATGAAATTTCAGTATATCGTAGAAGTAGATACTAGTAAGTAACCTGATGCTTATTTTATATTATCCCTACAGGAACAGAATCAGGCCAAGGAACATCACCTGGTGTTTACCTGAGAGAAGATCCAATCTGTGGTACACAGCTAGAAAATCAAAGTGAACTACGGGCACCAACAGCAGAGAGAGCATGCTATTATCTGGATGCTGCTCTGGCTTCTAGGACACCTCTAGGTATGTGATATAGTAAACAAGCTACAGGAAGCATGATGAAGAGTGGTTCCAATACTGCTAAAAAAAAAAATTATTTTTACCAAGCAGGTTTAGTAGATTTGGAATCTTTGGTATGTACAAAGCACTGTCTGAAGAGCGAAGTGAGGCTAAAGCATTTTCTTTTCTTAATTTCAAGGAAAATTTGTATTGCAGTAGTCCCCCTCTTATAAGGTGCCTCTCACCAAAGGCCACCACCTTTTTCAGGCCAAATTTCAGATGCACTGAGATAGGAAAATACTAGTACATTATACCCCTCAAGAGAGACCACCTCTCTTATAAGGTCAATTTTTCATTGCAGAAGGGGTGGTTTTATAAGAGGGGGACTACTTTGGTTCTATCAACTTAATGGGCTTCATACCAGGTGCCCACTTCTTATGTCATTTTAATTGATGACAACTTTGAATGAACATTATTGGGTTTTTTAGCTCACCTGACCCAAAGGGTCATGTGAGGTATTGCCATCACTTGGCGTCCGTCGTCCGTCCGTTAACTTTTCATATTTTAATCTACTCCTCTGAAACAACTGGACCAAATTGAACCAAACTTGGCAGAAAGGATCTATATAAGGTCCTCTATAAAGTTTTTTCATTTCGTCCCATTCTGCCAACAAATATGGCCGCCAAGGGCAATTCTTGTTTCTGATTGGCTAATGTTAAAAAAATCTTCTCCTCTGAAACTGCTTGGCCAAATGGAGCCAAACTTGGCAGGAAGCATCTATGTAAGATCCTCTATAAAACTTGTTTATTTAATTCCATTCGGCCAACAAACATGGCCGCTGTTACTAAAAATAGAACATAGGGTAAAATTGCACGTTTTTGGTTACAACTCAAAAACCGTTAATAATATCAGAAATCTGACATGGGTAAAAATGATCAGCACAGGAAGATCTAACTACCCTGAAATTTTAAAGAAAATCTGATTACCTATCTTGGAGTTATTGCCCTTTTTTCGTCAAATTTTCAAAATTTTAATACTTTTCGTTTTTTATTTCAAAAACTATAAGAGATAGACGTTAAGTTTAAACAGCAAACATGTGCAGCATGTCAAGATCTACATGCCCTGCAATTTTGAAGTAAATCTGATTACCCGTCTAGGAGTTATTGCCCTTTTTTATTTTTTATTTTTTTAATTTAAACATTTTTGTCTGATATTTCAAAAACTATTAGAGATAAAGGTTAAGTTTATATTGCAAACATGTGCAGCATATTAAGATCTACCTACCATGTAATTTTGAAGTTAATTTGAGTACCCAATTTGGAGTTATTGCCCTTTTTTTTCGTCAAATTTTCAAAATGTTAATACCTTTTGTCCTTTATTTCAAAAACTATAAGAGATAGATGTTAAGTTTAAACAGCAAACATGTTCAGCATGTCAAGATCAACCTAGCCTACAATTTTAAAGTAAATCTGATTACCCATCTTGAAGTTATTGCCCTTTTTTCATCAAATTTTAAAAATGTTAATACTTTTCATCCTTTATTTCAAAAACTATAAGAGATAGATGTTGAGTGTAAACTGAAAACATGTTCAGCTTGTCAAGATCTACATGCCCTGCAATTTTGAAGTAAATCTGATTACCCGTCTAGGAGTTATTCCCCTTTTTTCATCATTTTTTAGCTCACCTGACCCAAAGGGCCATGTGAGGTATTGCCATCACTTGGCGTCCGTCGTCCGTCCATTAACTTTTTCATATTTTAATCTTCTCCTCTGAAACAACTTGGCCAAATGGAACCAAACTTGGCAGTAAGCATCTATGTAAGGTCCTCTATAAAGTTTCTCCATTTCGTTCCATTTGGCCTATAAACATGGCCGCCAAGAATAATTCTTTTTTCTGATTGGCTAATGTTAAAAAAATCTTCTCCTCTGAAACAGCTTGGCCAAATGGAGCCAAACTTGGCATAGATGGTCCCTGGGTGTGTCCCTTTTAAAATTGTGTCCGACAGCCCCACCCTCCATTCAAGATGGCTGCTGTTTTTTAAGGTAATGATTATCTCCCTTTGAAATTTGCTTCAGTATCATTCTATTGTCAGGTGAGCGATACAGGCTCAGTGGGCTGAGCCTCTAGTTTTTATAACATTTTCTAAAGACAGGAACATAAATACAAATTTAGTAAGTAAAATGTCTTATTTATTTATATTTTCAGAAGAGGATGGTCAATCGTCACATATGCTTTTTACCTTACATGTTTACCAGTATAGGATAGAGAAGGCAAATCAAGCTGGAATACCTGGTGGTATGTTTTATATCATTTTATTATAATTTATGCAAATTTCTATACTAGTCATTTCATTGACAGAAAGGAATTTGTTAATTCTCCATAATTTTTATAATCTCCACATATTCCTGGCAACATGTGAAAATTTTCACGCAATTTCTGCCCCACACCCACACATAACAAGGGTTATTAATGCTGGCCAAGACCAAACTCTCCCCGATATGGAAAAAATTTAGACCCGCTACTGTTAAGGTTGTTTATTCATATTTCTATTTTGTCATAAACAAACAACAGTCAAATTGAAAACTTCTGTGGCCAAAAAATGGCCTGATATTACTGAGGAAATTCATAAAATATTTATTATAATTAAAAAAAACATACTGCCCTTGGATGAGGTTGTCATGGTGATTATCACACTCAGTTGATTAGTGTTAACAGTCTAAATAGGGCAATGTTGAAGTGTGCTAATAGTAGGTCATCATCAGGGCTCACCAAAACCAGGCGAAGTGGGCGACTTCTTCGCCATGGTTTCAATGAAGTCGCCCAATTTCTGTCAAAAAATGTCAGACTTTTCAAGTCTGTATTTTTTTCACCAATAATCATACTTTTTCTTCAATATTCACATAAAAGGAGCTCCCATGTTCCTGAAATTTGACCCATACAGGGTTTGATGTTCAATATTTTATTCCAAACTCGTTAATTGCATCATTTTTAAGATCATTGTGCAGCATGTTCGTTTTGTGAAAGGTAGGGGAACATGCGGTAGTGGGGAAAGAAACGTTAAAATTTGGAACGATTTTCGGAAGTCTCCCAGATTTTCCCTCGCTTTGCCCTTAAGTCAAGAGAGAGAGAAGTCAAGTCGCCCTGTTTTTACAATGCACTGCATCATAGTGAGTTTGTGATCTATACACCGCAATTTCTTAAAACCCAGTAGTGTGGGACATTTAAGATTGAAAATATAATGTCATCCACATTCCTGAATCCAGATTTTTATGACCTTATTGAGAGACAGAGAGAGAGCACTAGAAACAATTATTACATAATCTAACTTTATTTCTGACATTCCATTAAATGCTTCTAAATTTGAACGGAGGGTTGCTGTCATTTCTTACAACTCTTAAGACACTGATAGAGATTCTGTGAAGATGCTAGACTTATGTCACTAAGTAGAAGTAAGCCCATGGATTGTGTCAAAAAATTACATAAGATTAAATTAAGACTGTAAAAGATACTAGAATTATGCTTCATTTGGTTAAGATGTGGCTACATATACTGTTAGTAGGATTCTGTAAATTATGCTAGAGTTATACCCCCTTTACATGAAGGTAGACGATTACATAAGACTGGATTTTAATTCTGTAAAGTAAAGATACTAGATGATTTATCATCCTCAAGACAGAATATTACATAAGACTAGATTAAGATTCTGTAAAATATGCTAGAGTTATGCCCCCTTTACATGAAGGTAGACGAATACATATGACTGGATTTGAATACTGTAAAGTACTAGATTTATGATCCTGTGTTAAGACAGAATATTACATAAGACTAGATTAAGATTCTGTAAAATATGCTAGAGTTATGCCCCTTTCTTTACATGAAGGTAGACGATTACATAATACTGGATTTTAATTCTGTAAAGTAAAGATACTAGATTTTTGATCCTGTGTTAAGACAGAATATTACATAAGACTTGATTTAGATTCTGTAAAATAAAAGCCTAACATTGTCAACAATTGTCAAATGACATGATGCTTATTTAATGCCTGTGTGATTGATGCATGGTATTATTTGCATAAATCAATAGCTCGGTCAATCAAGAATTCATTTATAACAGTATTTCTGGGTGTCACACAATTTATAGCCTGCTTTGCTATTGACAAACTCTATCAGGATTTTCCTGCTGATAACTTAGTATTGAATAAACCATGTTATTTTTTTTTTTTGTGGGAATGCTAGTGACATTCTTGATGAACCTCAGAATAATTGCTTTAGATATATACAATCAAATTTACAGTTTACTGTGCAGTAATGGTAGAAAATGAGGTTCCCTCTCCTAACAAATTATGTTTGTCATCAGAATACCAAAGCTTTCGACTGACGTTAAAATTCTATACATATTATTCCTATGTGAGTGTTTCTAAATCAGATATAATGTTGGCAATGCCAATCACGAAATCTTCTCATCTAGAAGCAAATTGAATTTTGAAATGTTGAATTGATGGTAAATTGACCTTGTTGCTTCATGTTTTCATGATAAGATATAGATTGCTGCATGTAATAGTAATACAATGGTTTATTAAAAATTTACAGGATTACAAAGGGCAGATAATCATCTAGTGACTTTTTCTCATAAGGTACTAAAGTCCTGGGAAATATGATGTATTGTTTTATGTCAGATAGTTGTCTTTATAATAGACATATCATAAAATTGAAATTCCCAAGCCATATCTCTTGTAATAACCCAAACAAAAAACAATGGTATCTCATTTACTTGCCAGTATGATATCAGAATATAATTGAGGTATATCTATGTGAATACATAACAAATGATTGGGGAAATTTGTACTTCAATTGTGATCCTATGTTTTAAAGTTATCCTACCTAATTAAAAACAAGTTAACGACTTACTAAACTATTTTGTCATAGCCAGAAAACAGTCAATTTAAAAACTTCTTCAGCAAAAAAAAATGTCTTTGTCATACATAGGCAGACGACAGTAGAATTAAAAACTTCTGCTGCCAAAAAATGGGTTTTGAGGGCAATTTACACAGCAAGATTCAACATGCATGTCAAAACTTTATGTGTAAACCCTGCAAAGTTTCAGACTTTGAAAACATGTGTGTGTAACTTGGGGAATAGAACTAGCTCTATTCCTCAGGTCTAAGCATGGCAAATCAACCAATCAGAATGAAGGTCACAAGGTTATGCTAAAGATAATCACAACATCATCAGCAAACACGTGCATTTTTGAAAACAAAGAAAATACATGAAGAAAAAATGCCAAGGAAAGAAGAGCTGTTTTTGAGTAAAACTCAAATTCAAAAACTCTGTGAGTTATACATTTTTGTACCACGAAGAAGAACATCTATGGAACATACAGTCTCCATATTACATAATGCTACTATAATATCATCTTCTTCCATTGTGTACAGTTGGGGGAAATGTTGGAAACATGTGTTTAAAACTTGCATGTGTAAACAATCTAAAATATGCATGTCTAAACATGCACGTTAAAACTTGCTGTGTAAATGGCCCTTTACTGATATTAATGATAATGTATGTATGTCCCTTTAAATTTCAAAGTTCCTATTTAGTGTATCATTGGATGTGATTTTTATTGTATTCTATTATTATGATCCACTTATCCATATGGGTTTGAGTCATAATTGTATGTAGAGATCTTGGTCAGATATGTTGTTTGTATATTTTACTGTCAAAACAGCTGTTGAAAATCAATTACAAAGATACAAAGCTTTAATGTAATATTAATTACCAAAGTGTAATATTAATCACCAGAATGTCTGGATTTTATATTTACAGTTGCTGGTGGGAGAAGTAGGTTACACTTGATTGACCTTGGAAGTCCATCCCGTTCCAAAGATCCAAACAATACATGTCTAAATCTACCAGCTCTTGGTAATGTGATAGCAGCTTTACTTAATGGACAACGACATGTGCCAAATAGGTAATAATTTACCCATGATAGTGTACCAAAAAGTTAATAATTTATCCAGATTTACCCCAGATAATGTACCAAATAGTTAATAATTTATCCAGATTTACTTCAGATATAATAATTTACACAGATTTACCTCTGATAATGTTTCAAATAGGTAACAATTTACACAGATTTACCTCTGATATTGTACTAAATAGGTAATAATTTACCCTGATTTACCTCTGATATTGTACTAAATAGGTAATAATTCACCCAGATTTATCTCTGATATTGTACTAAATAGGTAATAATTTACCCAGATTTATCTCTGATATTGTACCAAATAGGTAATAATTCACCCAGATTTATCTCTGATATTGTACTAAATAGGTAATAATTCACCCAGATTTATCTCTGATATTGTACTAAATAGGTAATAATTTACCCAGATTTATCTCTGATATTGTACTAAATAGGTAATAATTCACCCAGATTTATCTCTGATATTGTCCCAAATAGGTAACAATTTACCCAGATTTACCTCTGATATTGTACTAAATAGGTAATAATTTACCCAGAGTTACCTCTGATAATGTATTAAATGAGTAATAATTCACCCAGATTTATCTCTGATATTGTACTAAATGAGTAATAATTTACCCAGATTTATCTCTGATATTGTACCAAATAGGTAATAATTCACCCAGATTTACCTCTGATAATTTATCTCTAATAACACATTCTTAAACTAATTGCAAATTAAGAGGTCGCTTGAATGCTGTAAAGGCTGAAAAACACTTCTATATTCTTTACTGTCATATACACATAAAATGTAGACAAGTCTTTTGTTACCTCTATCAAACCTGTGTAATTACTGAATAAAGGAAACACCATAGTCTAACCGATTTGGATTTTATTGTATAAAAGTATAGGTAATATATTATGTAAAAACTCATACAGTCTTGATGGATCAATACATTAGAATTAAAAATGCAAAATGGTAATGCTTTTATATTCTAATGTTATCTGTATTTATACTTCCATTTGAAATAAGACTGAATTTGCAATAAGCGTAACTGTTTTCTTGTTATCATATTTATATAAAAAATTGTAGTTATTTTTCTGTATAATTAGTGCACATCTATAAAACAGAAGTAATAAATGTTTTTGACATGTCCATTAAAAGAGATATAATTCTAGTTTTCTAATTCCACAAATTGTTATACATGAAAATGGAAATTTGCTTGGAATCCTGAAGTGTTATAAAGATAACCTCTCGTGTGATTTATATGTCAAAAAGGTTTTATGAATCATCTCTAGATCGTATAAAATATGATTGTGCAATGATTAGAATGAGTGATTGAAGGATGAAGAATGGGGCCGTATTGATCACTCGTTCACTTACACTATATATATAGCCATTTTTACCTCTGACAAATGTTGCTTTTTGAGAAGATGTAGTAGTTTGATAATTCTTGAAATGGATCCAATTTCCATTATTTGTAACAGTACAAAGACAGAAAGTTATAAATTATATCTTATATATGTCTTTAGATGAAAGGGTGACATCATAATGAGTGTGAAAAATGTGCGAAATTTGTTTAAAACCGTAGATGAAAATTGTTAGTATGTAATTTGATGATCGTATTATTTTGGTTTTTTTTTTAAAACATGACAACATTTGGTTATTTTGTGTCAAAACAGAAAACGAAAATGATATGTAAATTTTTATCTTGATGAATGTGATCCCTAAACAATACAATCTTATCGCGTCTTTGCATTTCATTACCCTCTATACTAATTATTGTTAAGTTACGTTGAGCTGAAACAACAAATGTTTTCTACAAACAAAAAGGTTGTTTTTTCTTTTAATTTTTGAAAGCAAATGCCTGATTCTGATTTATAGCCCATGACATAATGAAGATAGTCTCCGTCAGGGGTTAATTCCTGAAAATTTAACCACAAAAATAGTACAAGGTTGATTTGAGGCATGATAGATAGAGAGGGTTTGGTAACAAAAACAATGTGGAAAAATAGGTTGTAAAATGTGATATTGTAAAAACAATGTGAAAAAATAGGTTGTAAAAAATGGTATTGTAAAAACAATGTGAAAAAATAGGTTGTAAAAACAATGGAAAAATAGGTTGTAAAAAATGGTATTGTAAAAGCAATGTGAAAAATAGGTTGTAAAAAATGGTATTGTAAAAACAATCTGGGAAAAATAAGTTGTAAGATATGATGTTGTAAAAACAATGTGGGAAAAATGGGTTGTAAAATATGATATTGTAAAAACAATGTGGAAAAATAGGTTGTAAAAAAATTGGTATAGTAAAACATGTAACAAGCTACACTGAAATAAAAAGATGGAATCAATTGAAAGAAGATTCCATTGTTTTGAAAATGGAATATTTTTATATAAATGTCTACTATTAATTATACATTTTGATCAATTTGAAAGCCATGTACCGTAATTATGTCTTCAGAGAAATAATTATGGTATTGTATCGATTTCTGTACATATGCAATTAATTTATCAAATTTTCCAAAAATACCTCCTTTATTGTGAATAAAAAGTCTAAAGAATTTTTTTTAAAGAAGAAACCACAAAACATGTGTAACTGAAGTCTTGCCAATGATATAGGGTATTTACCTCATGTTTATGTGATCTTCTTTTTTTTTTTTTTTTTTTCATGCAAAAGTTACTATGTTAATTTTTGCATGCCTTTAATCCTTTTAATGTTGCCAACCAGCCAGTCATGTCAAGGTTTTCACTAATAGGATACATGTTTTGAGGAGGGGGTTTTCATAACATTTTTTAATAACATTGTATAATAATAAATGAAACAAGAAATAAGATTCTGGGTGTTAGTACATAGACTAATCTTTTACTTTGAAGAAACGAAAGACTTGACTGCATAAAATTTGGAATCCGATTTTATTCCGAAGACAAGATAGCGCTACGGCAGATAAAAGGTTTAATTAATATAGCATAGAAAAAAGCTTGATTAATAATGCTAATGTGGTATTTTTTCTAGATCTATGGCGAATATAAAATTTTGTTAACGAGAAAAAGTTTGTGATGAGAAGTACTTAGGAGATGGTAGTAATATCTACCACATGGTAGACTAGAAAATATATATCTCTTCATTACTTTCCTATTACCTTGACGATCGTTAACAAAGTTTCAGGTGTAAAGTGTTTATTTAAGGGAGATCTAAGTCACTATTCTCTTGACTTCAGTTGTGTTCATTTTATTTCGTGGAGGTCTGTGTCACAAATCAACACGATTGGCTAGATAAGTGTTATGGAAATTAAACCACACTGCTTAGGTGTTAAAGTGTTGATTTCATGGAAACATAGGTCACACTCATCTTGACCTGGTCAGTTCCAATCATTTGTAGTGTATCTTTTCTTTGTGCATTAAGCATATTTTTAAATCCTGAGGAAATGCTTGATATTTTAAATTGGCAAGATTTGAAAAGATTTCTCAAGTATGAAAAAATAAATCACTTTGTTTTTGAAATATACATTCTTTAATTTTACAATGCTCTTGAAATTCCTTTTCTTGGTTCTGGAATAATAAATGCTGAATATTTGAAACATAAAGTGTTTAAGTGAAAGTTTCAAAAGGCATTTGACTAATTAAAACAGCTGCAAGAACATCTACGTCATGTGTTTATGTATTGTATGTTTATAAGAAAATATCTTTCTTGTTTATTTCATTGTAAAGTGTTATCATTATATCCAGTTGGGTAACAAAGTTTCTTGGAGCTGGATTTTCAATCATCATTTACTATTTCAAGGATTGGATTTTTGTTTTGTTTTTTAAGAACTTTATATAAAAAAAGACGATTCCTAGGATATTGTGCGATTTAAAACAAAACATTAGAAAAATAGATTTATTGTAAAGTGTTTATTTCAGGGATAGCAAGGTAACACAGCTTCTCAGGGATTCCTTGGGAAACATTTCATGTCGGACATGTATGATAGCTCATGTGTCATCATCAGTACATAACTACAATGAGACGTTACAAGTAATACAGCTTGGTGCTAGAATCCACAGAATGAGGAGAAGAAAAACTAGAGTAAGTATCATAGATGTAGACATTGAAACATGAAAATAATTATCTTTAAAAACCTTAATTTAGTTTTAATTTGTTTTGAAAACTTTTTAATTATTTATTATACACTTGTAATACTTTTTAAGATGGGTTTATTTGTATACTTGACCAATGCATACTGTGGTTTCATTTATTTTCATTGGTTTCAATTGTCATGGATTGGTGGAAAATGAGATATTTGTCGACTTCTTCTTATGTTAATTATTTTGTTACTTGCTAATAATGTCTCTTACTATATATGACTTTCATGATGCACTGAATTCCATGGTTTGATCGTACCAACGAAAACCACGGAAACGAATAAAAATGAGTTCACAGTACATTTATATGAAAATATGCATTTTGTTAAATTTTGTCTCTTTTTATGAAATTCTTGGGGATATGTAAGATGGACAAAACCATTTTAGTTGAAGATGAAATACAGTTGGTTGCATTATACCAGGAACAAATATTATGGTTCTTAGAAATCATACTTACTGCAGATTAATATTCATTCATTATGTTTATATACATAATTCTCCATGGCTTTAGAGTGAATCATTTGTTATGGCTGGCCACCTTATAGATTACCCATGTTTCAAATGGTGTTGAGAAAACATATATCTTATAAATATTGTTGAACTTATTCTCGTCCTGAATATAGCTGCAATACTACTCGCTGGACGTTAAGCAATAATCAATCAATTGCAAAACAAAGTGAGTTGCCTGAAATTTATCTCATTATTGCTATTACTACAAGATATAAAAGTCATTCAGAGACATTAATGATAGTAATATGTCTAAGAGGGAGATTTTGTAATTCATATACTACAAATTGTAATAGAGAGAATTCACTTTCTCTTGGAAAAAAAAATATTGCTCTGTGCTCTGTAGTAAAAGGGAGGTAAATCCAGTAGTGTAGCAAGTATATAATTTGAATTATTTCCCTTTAATGAGAAGCAAAAATGTATATTTTTGAAAAATATGTACAAATAATAATATTCCTACTAAATTTTCAGAAGTATAAAGTTGTAATGAAATGCAACTAAGCTGAACTTGTTTGATCTCATTTATAGTGACAAATTTACATTAATATCAGATGTTAAACTCGTCTGAAACATTGTTTATGTACAATAATTTTATGTTAAAATAGATAATGATGTATTTATAGTAACAACATAAATTTTAAAATTTATTACCGTACATAGATTTACAGATATTTTTTTTCTATTTTGACAGTTTTCTGGTACTAGTTCTGATGATAGTTCTACAGATGAAAGTCGAATACGTCGACCATTTAGAGGATTTCGTATGGGAACATTACGAGAAGATATGGTGTATACATCATCATTATCTGACCCTGATTATACATCAAGTAGTGAACAGTCATGTGATACTGCTATTTATCTCGGTCCTCATGGATTGTCCCTGAGTGATAGGGAAGTTACAGATAATGAGGGACCACCCCGTTCAGTACCTCGAACAAATCCACGATTACCACGCCGACCAAGTGGTTCAAGGTCTTCAGGGGATGAAGGATCAGCCTCAGACAGTGGTAGGAGTAATTCTGAGTTGAGATATTATCATAACATGAGTAAATTACCAACAAGGTCGTCACCGAGTCCAGAAGTTTTGTCTCCACCATTATCTCCAACTTTAGGACTAGCTCATGTTCCCAAGAAAAGTAATATCAGAACACGCTTATCCTCAAGTTCAAAGGAGGAGAAAACAAATCGACAAATCAGTGCGTCAAAGGATTTAAAAGGTGAACAGTGGATTGATGGTCCAGGTGCTAATGTTTATCCTGACAAACGACCCGAGCAATGGATAGATGGACCAGAAGCTTTCTTCAAAAAACCAGATAAGCAGGATTCAAAGAAGCATCTTTTTAATCCTAAAATGAATGCTGAAGAACAGTGGGTTGATGGTCCCAGGGAGATGGTTACAGGGTCACATGGTAACAAATCAGGGAAATCAGAAACAAAATGTAGTAAAGTTAAAACGTCAAAACAGGATAGACCAGACAGTGGTACAAGTGTTGAGAGTACCTCTTCTGTTGCAGCACAAGTTTCTAATTCACGACCTACTAGTATAAATGACTCTGATAGCAATGTTAAACCTTTTGTTAGAGATTGGGTAGAAAAACACAGTTCTGTTGGAAGTGAAAGTGTGCCGTTGGAGGGAGAATCGGAAGCTGCAACAACCGGGACTAAATATAAACGACCGAAGCCGGAAAATAAGAAAAAAAATTCTATGACAACACCAAAACATTCACCTCGACACTCTCCGAAAAATTCACCAAGTCTAAAACGAAAAGAGGCAATAACTCAAAATAATCTTACCAAGTCACAATTGCCGACTTCATCAAGTACAACAAAACGAGTAACGGATTGGCTACGATCTGTTTCTATTGAACAGGAAGAAAGTTCAGAGAAAGTGCCAAATAAAACTATTGTATCTGAAGGTCAAACGACAACAGAAACAGGTTGTCCTGATGAGATGGCAAACATTGCAGACATTAGTTTTGATAGTAGTGCTGATACGGGAGAATTCAGCAATGTCATTCAACATAATCGTGATTCTATATATGAAATACAGGTAGATGAACAGTTAGAACATAATTGTGGTACAAATGATGTTGCTGATGATGACACTTTTAGTAATTTGTCCTATAATAAAGATAGCGAGGTTGAAATTGAAAGTGAGAAAAAGGAAACAGAACAATTATTGACAGAAGATAATGCCAAGTCTGAAGTTAGTGTTGATCATAGTGTTTGTTGTGAATGTAACAAAAATCAGAATTTTGACTTTGAAAGTTTGTATGAATTAGCACAACCGTTGTCGCGGAAACCAGATGGTGCCTCAAATCCAAACTTAATGAGTGAATTTGAAAATATTCTAAATAGTCCTGGTGAATTTGTTGTCAATAATGTTCAGATTGTGTCTAGTCAAGACCAAAATTCTACCTCAGACAATTTAAAACTTAAAGACTTGTCTCTCAAATATAGTTTTGGAGAATCTGTGAATAGTAAGATTCCATCAAAATCAAAACCACCACTACCGCATAAATCTAGTTCACGATCATTATCAGCAACATCTAGTCCTGCCCAACCAAGAGACATTACTAAGTCTAACAAAACCTCATCAATACCTGTGTCAGGATGTAAAGGAAAAGAACGAATTCGTCAATTGTCGTCAGATTCTAGTTCTGTGCCAGTAAGTAGCAGTACGTCATCTGTGTGTAGTACATCGCCCGTCATTACTAGACTTCCAATCTTGTCAAATAGTAAAACAAAGTCAAAAACGAAAAAAGGGGAGAAGGGAAAATTGCACAATGTTAGGATTAATGAGTTAAATGTTAGTCGTGGTACTGACTCAGACAGTGGTAATGACAGTGGGATTGTTTCTTATGAACGAAGTTTACTTTCTCCTTATAGTACAGTAACAAAACCACGAACACCTAGCCACTCAAGTAGTGGCCATGGCAGTGATAATAGTAGTACTGTTAGTGCTGAATTACGAGCTCATCTAAAAATAGATAAAATTCATGGAGGAACAAGTAGCGGGTACGAGAGTATGTTAAGGGATAGTGAAGTATCGGCTTCGTCATCAACTCATGAAGATAGCAATAGTGAATCCTCTGAGGATAAGAAAAAACATGGAAGAGGTAAGGCCAAAAATATCTTTTCCTATTTTTTTATAGTAAAAAAAAAAAAAAAAAAAAAAAAATGTCATTTTGACTTTTTTGATACTGACTATGTCAGTAGTGTAGGTATGCCAACACATTTCTTAATTTTTATGCTTTTATATTTTTCTTGATTTTGTTCTCATTAATCTACATTTCAGGTTTCTTTCTTCTTTTATAATAGAAAAATTATACAATTTAAATTAATATGTTAGCCAGTTCATGACTAGGTAGCTTCATAATTGTCAAAACTTTAGACATGCTGATTTATATATATAGATTTAATATATACATGCAAATTAGATTTTTAACTGACAAAGTTTTGTTCTTCCCTTAGAATTTATATTAAAAAAATATTTAATATGTACAGCCTTGTATCCTTTCGGCATCCATTGCATATAGAATAGATACATTCTATGGTTGTCTCCTGCTATAGATGATTATATAATATACAAATATAGCCTTCCATTGAGGTCAATACATGGATTTATAGACCTATAACTCGGTCGATATATATTTTTAGGTCTATATATCCATGTATTGACCGAAATGGTAGGCTATAATTGTTTTATCATTTTTCAATATTATTATTTAATTAAAATTTATCATTTTGAAATTTTTTGACAATTTTGAAATCTTATATGAAATTTTTGAAAGTTTTGAAATTTTTTTGACAATTTTGAACTTAAAAAAAAATGAAAATTTTATGAAATTTCTTGAAATTTGGGAAAATACATTGCTAAATTGTGTATAGCACGGATGTTTCTAAAAATACATTGATAAATCGTGTATAGCACGGATGTTTCTAAAAATAAATTTGTATATTACATGGGTGTTACTATTATTAGTAACGTCCGTGCTATTCCACTTTTTATAGAACGTCATGTGACCCGTTTTCAGCCAATCAACATTTCCAAATAATATACAAAAATGATAAATATATATATATGTAGCTAAATATATTGTTAAAAAATTGTTAAGTTTCTGCAAAAAGAATTAAAACTTAAGATATTTCTACAATAAATACATGCAGTATATGCTGTGGATCAGCTGATGCCTGTATCTTATACTGTAAAAGAGTAACTATTAGAATTAAAAGACAGAATAAGATTCAGAGGTATATTGCTACTGTACCAAATATTAAATTAAATCTTTATGTAGATTTTATTATGGCACTATGAGTTTAGAACTTGGATTTTTTTTTTTTTAGTGTGATACATATATCAGTTTTGAACTTTGATTCTAATATTGCGATGTCAGTTTATTGCATTTTCTATTGAAAATAATTTCTCCCATTATTACGGCGTTTTAACCCCGCTGAATCAGTGGTGGAAAAATCTGTAATCCTCTAGAGGATTAAAATGTCTCGTGCCTTTCCCTGCATGTTGTCAAATCGGTAATTTTGAAGGATTTTGAACTAAAGTTTGTGTTAAATAATGGGAGAAACAAATTCTCCTTCAGTTGCCCTTGTGGGTTACGATATTTCTCCACTCTTGAGAGTTAAATTTAAAATTTTAACTCTCTTGAGTGGAGAAATATCATAACCCACGGGCAACTGAAGGAGAATCTATATATATCTACTTGGACTATAACAATGTATAACATTTATTACTTTGTTGGAGAAACGACAATAATTTAAGAAAACCATCACATCATCTGTTTGGTTTTATCGGAGCTGTCAACCACCACGATATAGCTGAAATATTGTTGAAAGTCAGTGATGTTAAACACCATAACCCTAACTCCAAGGCTATGTCATGATTTTTTATCTATCATATCTGAAGTCATATCAATCATTGTAGAGCAATTTAAAATTGTCATATCTTTATAATATTAAATTTCCAGCATTACTATAAATAACTAATGTTGTTTTAAATCCAAGGACGTGAACACAAACATGTAATATGATTGTGCTTAAACCAGAGACTTGCAGTAATCCCCCTCTTATATGGGCACCCTTTCAGCAATGAAAAAGTGGTCTTCTAAGAGGGGTGTCCTCTCTTCCAGAAGATGATTAAGTATTTTACTATCTCGTTGGATCTGCAATCTGGCCTGATAAGAGGAATGGCCTTTGGTGGGAGGACTATACTGTACAAAAACAGCATAACTAAAATAATAATAATAGATGTGTAAACTTATGTATTTTTTGAGAGATAGAATCTTTCTCTCTATAGCAGGGTTAGGCCTGCTTTGGAAGGAAAAAAAAAGAATCATTCTGTTGACTTTTAAGTTATTCCCTTTGTGACCCCTAAACAGATTTATCCATTTAATATAATTCATTAAAATTGCTTTTATTTTATAGGTTCCCGGAGAAGTCGGTCAGCGCCTGCTCGCTCAGACAGTGGAGAATTGAAGAAAAGCCCCTCATCTAAAGCCTGGGTTGATACTCGACAGATACAGAAAATTAAAGAGGAACCATTTGAGATCAAATCATACAACATGGATGATGTTGAAAGATTAGGAAGACGTCGAATGGACGAATTACAGGTTAGTACTATTGGAAGGTATAGTTTGTGAACATGCAATGGGAATATAGTGCCTTTATGAGAAGATTTACAGAAATAGACTGATGAAACGTATCGTGCACACTAATATAGATATCTAGGTTAATATTACATAAATAGATCAACATTTAATTGGTTTTATTGAATTTAAAAATCTAAATTTCTTCTAAATTTATCCTTTTGGCGATTACCGATCTCAGATCAAAGCAAAGAAGAAAATAGTGTTATGTGTATATTTACCATCTGTCTCTTTTATAAGAAATATGTTGCATGTTTCTTTTAGTTAAATCTTTAATGGGAATCATTTGAACCAAGGAATTTTTTTATTTATTGATCCTATTAATTAGTATCAAATACAAGCAGATGATTGGGATATTGCTTTATTTTCATTTAGCCAGTTCAAAGGGAGATAATCGATCAGGTGCTTGTAGAAGAATTCAGTGCTGTGTTAAAAAAAGTAACATCAAAACTAGTTTATGGATCATATACGTCACAATAATCTTATGTCAAACTTCTATTTTTATTGGACAGCAAGCAAAGCTTGTTTTTGTTGGAAAATAAGCCATGTACATGTATTAGTATGGTTTTTTTTAACAATCCAAGATTTGAAAATTTTTTAATTATTGGTTTATATAATAAGTTGATAATTTAAGAAGTAAATGAGTTGAAGGATATGTTTATTATATAGAATTGCTAAAATATATCTTCAAAAATTCACCCCAACAATGTCAAGAGTTTTTTGCATTTTGGTTCTTCACTCAGAAGGATTAAAACCCACACTATTGAACAGTACAGTATTATACATTTTGAAATTTGGCCAAATATAGAGGATCAAATTTTATTTTTTCATGGAAAATTGAAGAATTCTCAAAGGTTTTGTTAAAAAAATATTTGATCAGAATATTGAAATAATTTATCATATTACCGCTACACTTTCAATATAATATTAACAATATTTAATTTTTCATATAACAACATGCCTCACTGTCATAAAACTGAAGTACGAGTTACTCGTGCTCAAAATTTGTCCAATCAGGAACAAAGTAATTATTAGATTATAGATACAGTGTTCTGATTGGCTGTGGTTTTTTTTAAGAAGTTTTATGACGTATAATTATACACAATTATTATTAGTAGATTTACCTGTGACAGTGTTGATTCTTTAGAAATGATATGTCAAAGTATGACTATCGCCTATAAACCAGCTTGTTATACTGTTTACCACGTATTATTGTTGCATTATGAATAAGATTAAATAAAAATGTGAAGGGTCACCACAAACAATCACAATTGTTATAGACAAAATAAAACTAAGTGCAGCATAACATTAAAAAGAAGCACAAGGAACAAAATAACGAACAACACAAACTATTGGAAGAAATCGTGGTTTAATTGCAAATGAAAATTTTTCATTTATTTCATGGAGAAAAAGTTATATTCGATGAAATGATTATTGTGTCTGCTTTGTACTAGACAAACACGCTTTATTGAATTTTTATAGTGCTTACTCACTGAAACAATAGTCCTCACTCCACTAAGACACATTATCCTGATTCTGAAACAACCAGCGTGCTGCTCTTACTCCTACTACATGCTTAGTGGAAGTAGCAAATATCAATTTATAGTCTTTGGCTTGACCCAACTGGTGCTCAAACACACAATGTACCGCACTCAAGGTGAGCATGCTAACCATTACACCAATGATGTGGTTCTCAAACACACAATGTACCGCACTCAAGGTGAGCATGCTAACCATTACACCAATGATGTGGTTCTCAAACACACAATGTACCACACTCAAGGTGAGCATGCTAACCATTACACCAATGATGTGGTTCTCAAACACACAATGTACCACACTCAAGGTGAGCATGCTAACCATTACACCAATGATGTGGTTCTCAAACACACAATGTACGGCACTCAAGGTGAGCATGCTAACCATTACACCAATGATGTGGTTCTCAAACACACAATGTACCACACTCAAGGTGAGCATGCTAACCATTACACCAATGATGTGGTTCTCAAACACACAATGTACTGCACTCAAGGTGAGCATGCTAACCATTACACCAATGATGTGGTTCTCAAACACACAATGTACGGCACTCAAGGTGAGCATGCTAACCATTACACCAATGATGTGGTTCTCAAACACACAATGTACGGCACTCAAGGTGAGCATGCTAACCATTACACCAATGATGTGGTTCTCAAACACACAATGTACAGCACTCAAGGTGAGCATGCTAACCATTACACCAATGATGTGGTTCTCAAACAATTGGGAGTGTAACCAAATAACGTAAAATATCAGTCATGCAAAGACTTACTCGCACATCTCGCTAATGAATTTATTGAAAATGGCAATACTATATAAATACTTGTAAAACATGATGTAAAGATGGTCAAATATGCTGTAATTAATTAAGAACATAATTTTGAATGACATTAAAGACAAAATATAATAATATTAATATTTTATACTTTTAGGATTCAGAGACAAGACCCAAAGATCTCATATGTAAACATGAGGACAGAAATCAGTCATACTTCGATTGTAAATTTCTAATGTGTTTTTGTCGAAATAAACCCAAACAAACGGAAGTGTAATTTTGTGTTCATGACGGTGCTTACAGTTAACTAGTGCTAATACTTACTTCAGTGTATGCAATATCTTATTGGTATGCAAATTTACATCATTTTTTATTACCATCAGTTTTACAAAGCAGTTATAAACTGCATCAAACACATGGTTTCATGAATTTTTGTGATATTTTTTGTTTTAAGATTGTACATTTTGCACAAAGGTTTATTTGGCGGATAGTTTGAAAATACAATTATATCATTATGTGTTAGATATGATATCTGGGTTTTTTTCTTGTTTACTGATATGTATAAACATTTAATTTTGTATTCATTTTCAATTATCTAAAGTTGTCTTTGTTCGTTACATCAAATTTTACACATTTTTAAATGAACGAGGATTATGCCTACATGTTTTATATATATTTGTTTTGTGCCTAGTTTTTCACAGATTCAACCATCTTTTTATTTGCCAAACAATTTTTGCTATGGTAACATATTTTTTTATACTGTATTTTATAATTGTGAATCATTTTTTGATGGTGGCTTTACACCCTGAATCACGAATCTTTCAATTTATCATGATAAAACTTTCTGTATTTTTCATTTTTTACTGTTTTTCCTTCCATCACTTGTACATTGTGTTATCTGTTTAAGTATATAGATCCCATGTATTACCGGTATATGATAAATTGGTTTGGACTACTGATAAAACTTTACATTTTTTTTCGAAGTCAAAGTAAACACCAAGAGTCTTTAAACCCAGAAAATAATACCAGTCATTTTCTGATGAATAAATTGGCAAGTTCTAGTGATGCATGAATTGTCAAATCAGGCGATTCATTTTACTCGATTTGTAATATCAGGAAAGTATTGAAAAATGAAGCAATTAATATCATACCAAGATGGTATATGGAAAGAATCATTACAACTTTTACATATGAATGTTTTACTAAACATTGTTTAGTTTGCATCACATGGGGTTCTGTAAACTTCAAGACTACTAGTATAATGTCATTTGGATATAACATAAATTTAGGGAAAATTGTAACCAACACTTGTGCCTAATGTAATCCAAAAAAATCATCTCCATATTCACTGCTTAATGCCTTTTCCTTGCATATATTTTCAGTAATTTATTTTGTTCTGTGTTGTTGTAGCAAACCTTATTGAAATGTGCCTTCTTTAAATCAGACAGTATTATCAAAGTAATGCTTTACATCATTGTATTGTGTATAATTTTTTTCTAGAAAATTTATGGTGTAATCCTTTACCCCTTTTTTAACACTCTCAAGATGGCTGCCATTGGTAGTCATTTTACCTTTCTGTATATATATATATATATATATATATATGGAAACGATGCCATTAACTTAAAATTAGCTACCTCGTTACTTATATCGTAAATATTATACTTAAAAGTTTCATATTGTCACCTTTCAAAAGAATATTTCATCATAAAAGTTGTGGCTTCTTTTTTGACCAAAAAAAAATCACTGTAACATTTTTTTTAGGGAACAGGAAATTAACCAATTAAATGCTCTTAATATAAATTTAAATATGTTAATTGTTAGTACATTTTTATTTTAAATTTGTTTGGGGGTTTTTTTAACAACAAAAAATCACTGCAACATTTTTTGAGGGAACAGGATATCAGCCAATTAAATGCTCTTAATTTAGATTTAAGCATATTAATTGTTAGTACTTGTTTATTTTAAGTTTCTCTTAGTATTGCACAATAGGAGTTGCACTAACTACAGTACATTTTTTGTTGTTGTTGTTTTGTTTTTTTTGGTAACTTTACTTACAATAGTATTGTACTACAGATGTAGTACTTGTGTTCAGACAGTTTGACTGTACATTTTTGTATTCATTATTTATTTGTACAGTTTACTAGAAATACTAGTATTGAAAGCCAAATTTAAATAATATATTTGTAAACTTAGATATGAGTTGTGTCTTTTTTTTACCTGAAGTATCTGTGCTCAGAATTCATATGGGTGTCTGCATTTAGCTGTATGTGGGGGCATCAATATCCTATGTACACATTCTGCCATTTTTACCTGAGGTATCTGTGCTCAGAATTCATATGGGTGTCTGCATTTAGCTGTATGTGGGGGCATCAATATCCTATGTACACATTCTGCCATTTTTACCTGAGGTATCTGTGCTCAGAATTCATATGGGTGTCTGCATTTAGCTGTATGTGGGGGCATCAATATCCTATGTACACATTCTGCCATTTTTACCTGAGGTATCTGTGCTCAGAATTCATATGGGTGTCTGCATTTAGCTGTATGTGGGGGCATCAATATCCTATGTACACATTCTGCCATTTTTACCTGAGGTATCTGTGCTCAGAATTCATATGGGTGTCTGCATTTAGCTGTATGTGTGGGCATCAATATCCTATGTACACATTCTGCCATTTTTACCTGAGGTATCTGTGCTCAGAATTCATATGGGTGTCTGCATTTAGCTGTATGTGGGGGCATCAATATCCTATGTACACATTCTGCCATTTTTACCTGAGGTATCTGTGCTCAGAATTCATATGGGTGTCTGCATTTAGCTGTATGTGGGGGCATCAATATCCTATGTACACCTTCCTCCATTTTTACCTGAGGTATCTGTGCTCAGAATTCATATGGGTGTCTGCATTTAGCTGTATGTGGGGGCATCAATATCCTATGTACACCTTCCTCCATTTTTACCTGAGGTATCTGTGCTCAGAATTCATATGGGTGTCTGCATTTAGCTGTATGTGAGGGCATCAATATCCTATGTACACATTCTGCCATTTTTACCTGAGGTATCTGTGCTCAGAATTCATATGGGTGTCTGCATTTAGCTGTATGTGGGGGCATCAATATCCTATGTACACATTCTGCCATTTTTACCTGAGGTATCTGTGCTCAGAATTCATATGGGTGTCTGCATTTAGCTGTATGTGGGGGCATCAATATCCTATGTACACATTCTGCCATTTTTACCTGAGGTATCTGTGCTCAGAATTCATATGGGTGTCTGCATTTAGCTGTATGTGGGGGCATCAATATCCTATGTACACATTCTGCCATTTTTACCTGAGGTATCTGTGCTCAGAATTCATATGGGTGTCTGCATTTAGCTGTATGTGGGGGCATCAATATCCTATGTACACATTCTGCCATTTTTACCTGAGGTATCTGTGCTCAGAATTCATATGGGTGTCTGCATTTAGCTGTATGTGGGGGCATCAATATCCTATGTACACATTCTGCCATTTTTACCTGAGGTATCTGTGCTCAGAATGCATATGGGTGTCTGCATTTAGCTGTATGTGGGGGCATCAATATCCTATGTACACATTCTGCCATTTTTACCTGAGGTATCTGTGCTCAGAATTCATATGGGTGTCTGCATTTAGCTGTATGTGGGGGCATCAATATCCTATGTACACATTCTGCCATTTTTACCTGAGGTATCTGTGCTCAAAATTCATATGGGTGTCTGCATTTAGCTGTATGTGGGGGCATCAATATCCTATGTACACCTTCCTCCATTTTTACCTGAGGTATCTGTGCTCAGAATTCATATGGGTGTCTGCATTTAGCTGTATGTGGGGGCATCAATATCCTATGTACACATTCTGCCATTTTTACCTGAAGTATCTGTGCTCAGAATTCATATGGGTGTCTGCATTTAGCTGTATGTGGGGGCATCAATATCCTATGTACACATTCTGCCATTTTTACCTGAGGTATCTGTGCTCAGAATTCATATGGGTGTCTGCATTTAGCTGTATGTGAGGGCATCAATATCCTATGTACACATTCTGCCATTTTTACCTGAGGTATCTGTGCTCAGAATTCATATGGGTGTCTGCATTTAGCTGTATGTGGGGGCATCAATATCCTATGTACACCTTCCTCCATTTTTACCTGAGGTATCTGTGCTCAGAATTCATATGGGTGTCTGCATTTAGCTGTATGTGGGGGCATCAATATCCTATGTACACATTCTGCCATTTTTACCTGAAGTATCTGTGCTCAGAATTCATATGGGTGTCTGCATTTAGCTGTATGTGGGGGCATCAATATCCTATGTACACATTCTGCCATTTTTACCTGAGGTATCTGTGCTCAGAATTCATATGGGTGTCTGCATTTAGCTGTATGTGAGGGCATCAATATCCTATGTACACATTCTGCCATTTTTACCTGAGGTATCTGTGCTCAGAATTCATATGGGTGTCTGCATTTAGCTGTATGTGGGGGCATCAATATCCTATGTACACCTTCCTCCATTTTTACCTGAGGTATCTGTGCTCAGAATTCATATGGGTGTCTGCATTTAGCTGTATGTGAGGGCATCAATATCCTATGTACACATTCTGCCATTTTTACCTGAGGTATCTGTGCTCAGAATTCATATGGGTGTCTGCATTTAGCTGTATGTGGGGGCATCAATATCCTATGTACACATTCTGCCATTTTTACCTGAGGTATCTGTGCTCAGAATTCATATGGGTGTCTGCATTTAGCTGTATGTGGGGGCATCAATATCCTATGTACACATTCTGCCATTTTTACCTGAGGTATCTGTGCTCAGAATTCATATGGGTGTCTGCATTTAGCTGTATGTGGGGGCATCAATATCCTATGTACACATTCTGCCATTTTTACCTGAGGTATCTGTGCTCAGAATTCATATGGGTGTCTGCATTTAGCTGTATGTGGGGGCATCAATATCCTATGTACACATTCTGCCATTTTTACCTGAGGTATCTGTGCTCAGAATTCATATGGGTGTCTGCATTTAGCTGTATGTGGGGGCATCAATATCCTATGTACACATTCTGCCATTTTTACCTGAGGTATCTGTGCTCAGAATTCATATGGGTGTCTGCATTTAGCTGTATGTGAGGGCATCAATATCCTATGTACACATTCTGCCATTTTTACCTGAGGTATCTGTGCTCAGAATTCATATGGGTGTCTGCATTTAGCTGTATGTGGGGGCATCAATATCCTATGTACACATTCTGCCATTTTTACCTGAGGTATCTGTGCTCAGAATTCATATGGGTGTCTGCATTTAGCTGTATGTGGGGGCATCAATATCCTATGTACACATTCTGCCATTTTTACCTGAGGTATCTGTGCTCAGAATTCATATGGGTGTCTGCATTTAGCTGTATGTGGGGGCATCAATATCCTATGTACACATTCTGCCATTTTTACCTGAGGTATCTGTGCTCAGAATTCATATGGGTGTCTGCATTTAGCTGTATGTGGGGGCATCAATATCCTATGTACACATTCTGTCATTTTTACCTGAGGTATCTGTGCTCAGAATTCATATGGGTGTCTGCATTTAGCTGTATGTGGGGGCATCAATATCCTATGTACACATTCTGCCATTTTTACCTGAGGTATCTGTGCTCAGAATTCATATGGGTGTCTGCATTTAGCTGTATGTGGGGGCATCAATATCCTATGTACACATTCTGCCATTTTTACCTGAGGTATCTGTGCTCAGAATTCATATGGGTGTCTGCATTTAGCTGTATGTGGGGGCATCAATATCCTATGTACACATTCTGCCATTTTTACCTGAGGTATCTGTGCTCAGAATTCATATGGGTGTCTGCATTTAGCTGTATGTGGGGGCATCAATATCCTATGTACACATTCTGCCATTTTTACCTGAGGTATCTGTGCTCAGAATTCATATGGGTGTCTGCATTTAGCTGTATGTGGTGGCATCAATATCCTATGTACACATTCTGCCATTTTTACCTGAGGTATCTGTGCTCAGAATTCATATGGGTGTCTGCATTTAGCTGTATGTGGGGGCATCAATATCCTATGTACACATTCTGCCATTTTTACCTGAGGTATCTGTGCTCAGAATTCATATGGGTGTCTGCATTTAGCTGTATGTGGGGGCATCAATATCCTATGTACACATTCTGCCATTTTTACCTGAGGTATCTGTGCTCAGAATTCATATGGGTGTCTGCATTTAGCTGTATGTGGTGGCATCAATATCCTATGTACACATTCTGTCATTTTTACCTGAGGTATCTGTGCTCAGAATTCATACGGATGTCTGCATTTAGCTGTAATTGGGGGCATCCATATCCTATGTACACATTCTGCCATTTTTTATTGAGATATATCTGCTCAAGATTTTAAACAGGTGTAGAAGAGTCGGCATTTGTTGCACATACAAATGAGAATCTCTTTTAACTTTTCTTCACTCAGTCGAAAATATTTATGAAAAGTAAATTGTTTGTTTGTTTGATGGTGTTTAACGCCACTTTCAACAATATTTCAGTTATATCGTGGCGGTCAGTTTTATTGGTGGAGGAAACCGAAGGACCCAGAGAAAAACACGTGTGGCAAATCACTGACAAACTGTATCACATAATGCATACCTTGCCCTGATCGAGATTTGAACCCACAACATCAGTGGTGATAGGCACTGATTGCATAGGTAGTTGTAAATCCAACTACCATACAATCGTGGCCATGGTGGCCCCTAAAAAGTAAATCATTTTCATTAAAATGAAAAACAAAAACTCACTGTCGGAACAATTCCAACATCTAATAAAAAAAATTATTGAAACAAAAGCAAAATAAATACCCCTAAAACACATGACTGCTCACTATACTGGCTTGGTACAGATATTTCCATAAAAAGTGGTGGGTTTAAACTAGTTTTATGACCTCCAACCTCCCCTTGTCATTGAAAGAGAAGAACAGGTTGAAAAGTCATCCTGTCTTTGTATACAGAATTATATTACTCTCTTTAAGGCTATCACTTGCTGTATTCTTCTGTCATCTGTTTAGTTTTTTTTTTCATATTTGAACTTTGGTTTAGGTTTATGGTATTTAATGCCACTCTTAACAATATTTCAGTTAAATTGTGGCCAGACTGATACTCATATATAAGTTTGTTTCTAACAAGATAATTATAAACATTTTTATAAACTACTCTCTCCATAATTTTACCAACACAACTTATTAAAGATATCGAACGGTAATTTGAAGGCAAAGAGGCATCACCTTTTTTTAAAATAGCTATCACGTGTGCAATTTTCCAGCTTGAAGGGTACTTGCCTTGTCGTAAAGATAATTTGAAGTGGTTCGGCAATTTTTTCTGGGGCTATTTTGAGCATTTCATGGCTAATTTTGTCAGGACCGGACGCTTTTTTTAGGTCTAATATTTGAATATCTACAATTTCACTAGCAGTCACAAAAATGTCGGTAATTGAGTCATTAGTTTTACTTTCAGTCCCCCCGACTGGTATATTTTCTTCCTCCAACTTAGATACTAAGCTAAAATATTTATTTAATAGTTCACACTTTTTGTCGTCGTCATATAACCATTTCATCTAAATGTTCATCATTAATTGTGTTTCGAAGTGGAGGGATACAGTTACTTCCCTTGTTAGATTTAATTAGCATTTTCATTATTTTCCAGTAAGTTTTAGGGTTCGTCGAATTATCTAATAATATATTGTCTAATTTACTTCCAAAATTTTCTTTTGCTTTCTTTTTCATATTATTGACCTTATTCCTTTGTTTTTTTATATTTTAAAGTATGACTTTTCCTCCCAAATTTTAGAGAAAAAAAAATTCTCAGGCGATCGCGTAGTCGAATGTCTTTTCTAATTTCGTTATTAAACCATGGTTTGTCATAATCCCGTACAGTTATAGTTTTCGTTGGAATACATTGCCTTGCTATGTCTAAAAATAATTTTGTAAATTCTTCAACCATTCATCTACGTCGTTTAAAAAGCCTATCTTTTCATTCCAGTTAATTTCGTCCATTTTGTTATTAAAGAGTTCTAAATCTATATTCTCATACTGCCAACTTTTTTTGGTAAATGAACATGAAGTAGATTTTGGACATTTGAGAAAAGCAACTGCGGCATCGTGATCACTAATTTCTGATGGCATCTTAAAAACACAGTGGGGTCATGGTATCGGAAATTATAATTGGGTCTAATAAATTATTTAATCTTGTTGGTTTTACTATAACATTTCTAACATTAAGCGTGATCATCAAGTCAACCAGCTTGTTATTATTTACATTAAAAAGATTAGAATTCAGGTCGCCCGAAATCACGATATTTTCGTTTATCTGATGAGCTAATTTAATTCAATAGCATGCGTTAATCGTGACCAATACTCGTTGGCAGTCCACTGTGGACGGTATGTATTGCATAAAAGAAAAGATTGACCCTTCGCGTGAATTTGGACCCAAAGACTTTCATCTAAGTTATTCTCTAGTTGGATTATCCTTGAAATGTTTACATTTTCTTTCGTATAAATCAGGAGCCCCCCTCCCGTTTGATTCTGTCTGTCGCGGCGTTGGATATTTTTTGTGAAGGAATATAATTCAATATCATCATTCTGAATACTGTTATCAAGGTGCGATTCAGTTATTACTAGAATATCAAATTCATCTACAAAATGCTGGACGAAATTTGTTTTGTTTCTGATACTACGTACATTGATATTACACAAGGAAATGGAATTATCGTTTGAACTATTGTCTAAGTTAGACGGTGAACTCGATATGTAAGTTTCCGGACCAGGATTTAGTTCGACATTACCACAGGCGCTCGTGGCACGGACCACCCCCCCTTTTTTCTAACTTTCTGTTTACAAATTTATTTTCAATAAAATTTCTTTATTTCTTTATTATTTCATCTCTTTTTCCTTATTTTAACTTGTTCGTGTCAATATTCATACAATCGTATGTTAACATCAAATTGCATGTGTCGACCCTATTAGATACTGTATTATAATATCTAATAGGGTCGACACATGCAATTTGATGTTAACATAAGATTGTATGAATATTGACACGAACAAGTTAAAATAAGGAAAAAGAGATGAAATAATAAAGAAATAAAGAAATTTTATTGAAAATAAATTTGTAAACAGAAAGTTAGAAAAAAGGGGGTGGTCCGTGCCACGAGCGCCTGTGGACATTACCGATCATTAAAATGAAGTGAAGAACGAATAAAAGAAAGACAACATTTACATTTGGATTTAAACTCTGGAGGGACAATTTTTGCATATTGGAAAGTTATATAGAATTTTTATTTTTCATCCAATTTTGATGTGTTTTTTGTTGTTGTTGTTGAATGGAATGTGTTACGTGCTTTCAGTAGTATGTCAACAGTTTCCTATATCTTTTAGAAACAATGTCCTTTTTGTATTGATGTTAGTGTCAAGTTATTAGCTTAAGACAGTATTAGACTGAAGTGGAGCGCAAGGGTTGTTTAGAGACTATAACAGTGCCAAAAATATTATACAGCTTGGCTGGAAGCCCCTAGATATTGAGGCCCTAGGCTTCAGCCTATCTTGCCTATGGGTAAATCTGACACTGTATAAGTATGTCAATTTGTGCAACATCCCTATTACAAACAACAGACAACGAATCGACCGTAAGTAATTACAAATCAGACAGGCCATACTACATAGGTGAACATTTGGGACACTTGAAAGACTTTGAAATATTTAAATATAAACGAGAATCGAATGGACGTATGTCAATGAAAAGTTATCGTTTTATTTTTGTTAATTGTTATATAATTTGACTCTAACTATTAAAAATGTAAATATATATGAAATAAAAACACTTTTGCAAATGGAAAGAAAAAAGTTAGATAATACACTCCAATCACAATCGCTCGTGTCCCGGAATCACATCCCCCTTTTTAAACTTTTTGTTTTATTTATTTTCAATAAAATTTCTTTATTATTTCATCTCCTTTTCCTTTATTTAACTTGTGCGTGTCCATATTCATGCAATCTTATGTTAACAGCAACTTACATGTGTCGATCCTATATTATTATTATATTAAGAGTATATAGGGTCGACACATGTAAATAAAATAGTAACCGTGATTTGATTTACTACGGTGTATATAAGATTCATTTTTAAAATGTTACGCGAGACAGTTGTGAAAGATATGCCTAACCATTTGTATATTCGCAGTTCATATGAATCTGTTACACATGCAGGAATATATAGAGTATTATAATATGCAAAGTTTATTTGTCATTTCATTTTCAGAATATTTTTAAATATGCATGTTGTTATATAAAACCATCATCAATTAAGTAATCAAAATCGATGGAGACTGATCATTGAGAAAATAAGGTTTGTTGCAAAATTTTAAAGAAAATATCATGTAAGCGCAAAATAGATGAGATACACGAAATATGTACTATCCATTACCTAAACTCAACTATAACTGGTGCCAGACCAATACTGGGCTAAGAGAATAACTATAACTGGTGTCAGACCAATACTGGGCTAAGAGAATAACTATAACTGGTGTCAGACCAATACTGGGCTAAGAGATTTACTATAACTGGTGTCAGACCAATACTGGGCTAAGAGATTTACTATAGCTGGTGTCAGACCAATGCTGGGTTTAGAGAATACTTAGTAACTATTACTTGTGTCAGACCAATACTGGGTTTAAAGAATAGCTACAATTGGTGTCAGACCAATACTGGACTTAGAGAATTACTATAACTGGTGTCAGACCAATACTAGGTTTAGCGAATAACTTTAACTGGTGTCAGACCAATACTGGGTTTAGAGAATAACTTTAGCTGGTGTCCGACCAATACTGGGTTTAGAGAATAACTTTAACTGGTGTCAGACCAATACTGGGTTTAGAGAATAACTTTAACTGGTGTCCGACCAATACTGGGTTTAGAGAATAACTTTAACTGGTGTCCGACCAATACTGGGTTTAGAGAATAACTTTAACTGGTGTCAGACCAATACTGGGTTTAGAGATTAACTATTACTGGTATCAGACGAACACTCGCCAGTTGTTTTTTTTTAATCAGATCCATTATGTGTTTATTTGTTTGGAAAAAAAATGAAAAAGGATGCAATTCTCTGGTAATACACAAATACTTTTTGTTTGGCGAGTAATTACAAATGTAGTATGCACATGCATTGAGAATTGTTCGTACACCAGTAGTCACTATGCACAATTTGTGGATTCAAGGTAGTATGAAGATTATAATGCTTGGCCTACATTTTGTAGGTGTTCACTTGTAAAGAAAACAACTGTGAATTCTAAAAATAAATAGGATCACCAATCCATCTACATCCTTTAAATGGTTTTCATCTTTTCATCAGTCAGTAAATTGATTATTTTCCTTTCAATTATGTTGCATAACTTGCAAAGAAAGGGTGGTGACTGCGAATAAAACATCTTGGTCTCTTAAAAAAGATCACGTACGTGTTGGTATAAACGTGATAAAGTTTTTGTACAACTTCGGGACAGGTGACATGTCATTGTTAATTTAGACTTAAGTTTACCTCTCTATACCATTTGTATTTAACCAACGAGGTGTACCTTTTCATTTTTTGTGACATTTTTTTTATGAAGAAAATCTCTATTTGAGGGAATAGATAAGAGATTCAGGTAGGATTCATAGTTTATTAACTAGGAATTAAATCCCTGACAAACATAAAATACATTCATAACTACAAGACATTGGCAAACAAAAATACATACAAAGAGAGATAACTCTTATTGATTAATAATAAAATCAATAATTTGTAAATTCCTTAAAACCGATTTCAATTTGAAGTTAATCAATATTAATTAAATATATGCATTTCATACATTTACAAATAATTAATTAAGTTTCCATTTAGTTGTTTATCTACATAAAAATAAAACAACAATGCACACCTTGTCCTTTCAAAATGTCATTCATAGTAAATATGCTTTGTTAGTAAAAAAAACCACAAAATAACTAAATTAAACTAAATGATATAGACATTACATTAACTTAACGTACATGTAAACAAGCACAAAAACTGAACTCGGTGAAAAACCTATTTAATTATTTATTATAAATAAAATATGAACAATAAAAATAAAGGACAAAAAGTCTATAATACACACTGAAACCCATTAAAGTACAAACCAATAACGCCGAGGACTATTGAGCTTCGGTGTGCTCGAGAATCGATGTCTACGTCATGTTATAGTCGTAGATCTACACGATATGTGAAAAAAATAAATATATAACTGCTCGATATGTCGTAATTTTTCTTCTTTACAACACAGCGCGATGTTTCTTCGCCTAAAAAAACCACGTGAAAAGTGTATAATTCAATACACGCGTGAGCGCAGTTCCGTGTCGTTTGGGGGAAAAGGAATTGAATATTTAAATGAATGACAACAACTATTTTTCATAAACCCATCCCTTCAACCGCCACAAATAAATAAACAATTCACTCGTCGTCTAAAAAGCAGTCTCTCTCCAAAATCTAGGTCTAGCAATGCATTTGCCATTGCCATATACAATGTACGTATGTAATATGTACTGCTAATTTCCTTGAATATTTTATGTCTTCTTCTAATGTCACGGAGAATAGATGCGTTGTTATTAGCGCATACTACTACTTTATAGTTAAGATCTTATTTTTTACATTTTGTTTTGTTTTTCCGATCGGGTCAAACCAGACTATAAAATTGACTCCGCCAAGCACGTAGCATTAAGGAGAAAGAGCAAATACTTGTTGGCTCAGAATCAGGATAATATGTCCGAGTGTGGCTACATGTCTATCCGCGGACTGTTTCAATGTGCTAGCACTATAACAATCAAACTAAGCGAGTTGATGGAGTACAAAGCGGACCTCATCATCATTTCATTGACAATTAACTTGTTCTCGCCATGATATAGCTGAAAAGGTGCTGAGTTGGCGCTAAACAACAATCACTCACTCACATTATTATTACTTCTGTTATTTGATTCAGGATATCTCGGTATTGTATGTTGCGATAATTCTGAGGTGACGGCATAGAAATATTTACTAGACAAATCGATATCATTGTTTGATCCTATTGTGAATTCGTGGTTTCTTTTGTGCAGTTCACAGTTAATGCTCGAGCTCACTGTTGATAAAAAAAAATGCTCATCCTTTTTATTTTGATGATTTATGTTACTTTTAGTTGGCATGTTTCATGTGATTGATCAGGAAACTGTTTGCCAATTCTATTATCATCATTTTCAGGTAGTAGATAAACAATATCTTTATTTCCAGTTTTTTTATCTGGCTATATTTAGAATGTAGTTGAGCTTGTCATGTTGTTACCTAGATATGATAACGTAACCGTCATTCCGCTTGTGCTCCAGTTAGGGTTACGAATCGGTCCCATTCAACCTAGCAAATTAAAATTTTCATTAAGTGGATATTTCAACTTTCTTTTTGCATATCTGGTCATAACTTATTATTCCCTACAATTTTTAAATAATGGCGACACGAAATAAGTGTTACAATACCTATTTCTACCTTCACGATCGATTTAGTATTCGAAAAGTGTTTCTTGTCCGCCATGGCACCTTACGTATACTCTCGTGATGGGCGGAGCCTATCCATATATGGATCTGAATGCCAAATATGAAAAACTTTACTTCGATGTTTTACTACGATTGATCCAAGTAAGGATATCTCCAAAACGAGGCAAGTGCACGTGAAATAGCAACTTGTAAACAAAATGTCGGACAGAAAGAAGATTTCATGCATTCAAATTTTCAGATGGATATAAGTCTACCATGGATTGATGCAACGTTTACTTAACACCTCAAGGTTTACCTAAATATATTTATCTTTCACCCCCGTTAATTTTTCCAACCACTTACAACGGAATTAGGACAAAAAACCGCCCGGTGTGAATCACTCCGGGCGCTGCCCCCATACGTTGAATGGGACCGATTCGTAACCCTCGCTGGGAGCAAAACAGTCATTCTCAAAATTACGGACCACTTTCACAACAGAAATTGCAAAAAATAAACCTTAAGATATAGACTTACTGATGTTGTAATTTGCAAGAACTGGTATACTGGATCATTTTCTGAAATTTTCCTCCACAAAGGTCATCGATTTTTATTTTTCATGAATATTTCAAATATACTACCAAAACTCTTGGTAACGGACGTTAAACAGATACCCGACATACAAACGTATCAAAATTGAACAAAAGAACTCAATTGTTTTAAAGTATTATATAGTGTTTACTCTTACATGCTGGTATGAGTATGCAAATAAATGATCGATTGCAGAATTTTTGACATTGTTTTCACGGAACGTCAATGTGAATAAATGCGAAAAAACATGTGTTGAATACATAAAAAAGTTAAAAGTTTCCAATTTAAATTCCAAACAAATCACCAGACTATTTGCTATTTATATTTCATTTATTTTTTTAATACTTGAAACCTTCAAAATTGGAAATACATGCAAGTCAAATAATCTGGATCTTTCTATTCAAATATCAATCTATATAAGACATGCTGAGTTTTGTAATGGAAGTTAATAGTGTATATGACACTTTGTTTCTAATTAATTCAAGGACTTGCATGCTAATTTCTGATTAACAAGGTTTATTTATAGCTTAATACCAAGTGGCTATATGAAATATACTCATCCATTTTCATGTACAACGTATTTTATCAATGTCATTACGATACATCTATCATTTTTGCAGTAAGATTCACCTAAACTAACATTAATAGCTGATTAAAATTCGAAAATGAAAAAGAGGCAAGGTAGTATTGATTACCGTAATAAACATTTTAATAAAGCAAAAGAACAAAACAACTTGGACAATCAAAGCAACAGGAATGCTTAAGGTTTCCTCAATTTTAAGATTCGTAACGGATGTTAATTTTGAAAAGTCTTCCAATCATCGAATTTGGATTCAATTGCGACACTTTCTGTTTCTGGTATATTAAACATTCGTTTACTTCTTCCATTTGGCAACGGTTCAGGTATCCTTTTAAGTATGTCCGACAAAGAAACCTAAAGTTCATCTGGTGGATTCGGCCATCTATAAATTCCTGCATTGTTCCATGAAGTTGACACAAAACCTAAACTTGTCGCCATAGGGTACCTTAAGTTTAACTAAGTTTGTGACCTTGAACTTGCACCTATGCATTCCGTTCTTATTTGCGATACACCATCTAATGATGGACAACAATGTTACCAAGTATCATCAATATCCATCAAGGCATTCAAAAGTTATGGACCGGACACGATTTGCACAGACGGACAGATGGACAGACGGACGGACGGACAGACAAAGTGATTCCTATATACCTCCTGAATTTCGTTCGTGGGGGGGGGGGGTAATGGTACCTCAAGTTTAACTAAGTTTGTGACCTTGAACTTGCACCTATGCATTCCGTTATTATTTGAGACACACCTTCTCATGATGGACAACAATGTTACCAGGTATCATCAATATCCATCGAGGCATTCAAAAGTTATGGACCGAACACGATTTGCACAGACAGACGGACGGACGGACGGAAGGACAGACAAAGTGATTCCTATATACCCCCCCTGAACTTCGTTCGTGGGGGGTATAATGAGTAAACTAGTTTAAATATTGATGTGCAAGTCGAAATAATTATGCATGTAATTGGTCTCTCAGGTTTTAACATCCGTTACCAAGTTTAACATGTCTTAATATCTTTAGGACAGATGCATTATAGTAAAAACAGGGATTAGAGCGTGATTTTTTTCTCTGGTGCATTTGTAAACAGGTAATTTTAAAGAGTAGATGATTTAAACCTACATGTACGCGACATTTTTAGCTCACCTGACCCAAAGGGTCAGGTGAGCTATTGCCATCACTTGGCGTCCGGCGTCCGGCGTCCGTCTGTAAACTTTTAAAAAATCTTCTCCTCTGAAACCACTGGGCCAATTTAAACCAAACTTGGCCTGAATCATCCTTAGGGGGTTCCCTTTAAAAGTTATGTCCGATGACCCTGCCGACCAACCATCATGGCCGCCATGTCTATAAATAGAACATAGGGGTAAAACTGCAGTTTTTGGGTAATAACTCAAAAACCGTTAATAAAAACAGAATTCTGACATGGGGTAAAAATGATCAGCACAGCAAGATCTACCTACCCTGTAATTTTGAAGTAAATCTGATTATCTTTATTGGAGTTATTGCCCTTTTTTCATCAAATGTTTAAAATTTTAATACTTTTCGTCTTATATTTCAACAACTATAAGAGATAGATGTTAAGTTTAATTGCAAACATGTGCAGCATGTCAAGATCTACATATCCTGCAATTTTGAAGTAAATCCCATCACCCATTTTGGAGTTATTTCCCTTTTTTCATCAAATTTTCAACATTTTAATACTTTCGTCCTTTATTTCATAAACTATAAGAGATAGATGTTAAGTTTAAACTGCAAACATGTTCAGCATGTCAAGATCTATCTACCCTGCAATTTTGCAGTAAATCTGATGACTCATATTTGAGTTATTGCCCTTTTTTCATTACATTTTAATTGTTTTTAATACTTTTCATCTTATATTTCAAAAACTATAAGAGATAGATGTTAAGTTTAAATTGCAAAAATGTGCAGCATGTCAAGATCTGCCTACCTTGCAATTTTGAAGTAAATCCCATTACCCATTTTGGAGTTATTGTCCTTTTTTTCATCAAATTTTCAAAATTTTAATACTTTTCGTCCTTTATTTCAAAAACTATAAGTGATAGATGTTAAATTTAATTTAAAAAATATGCAGCATGTCGAGATCTACCTACCCTGCAATTTTTAAGTAAATCCCATTACCCATTTTGGAGTTATTGTCTTTTTTTCATCAAAATTTCAAAATGTTAATACTTTTCGTCCTTTATTTCAAAAACTATAAGAAATAGATGTTAAGTTGAAACTGCAAACATGTTCAGCCTGTCAAGATCTACATACACTGCAATGTTTAGCTCACCTGTATGAGCTATTGCCATCAATTGGCATTCGTCGTCTGTCTGTAAACTTTTTAAAAAATCTTCTCCTCTGAAACCACTGGGCCAATTTAAACCAAACTTGGCCTGAATCATCCTTAGGGGGTTCCCTTTAACATTTATGTCCGATGACCCTTCCGACCAACCATCTTGGCCGCCATGTCTATAAATAGAACATAGTGGTAAAATCAGCAAAAAAATCCAGAAAAATCCTTTAGAGTATATTGCAATAAAATTTAATACATATATGTAATATTCTTTCAGAATTATGGTTGAGGACCCCATCCCCCATCAAACATGGCCACCATCGTTACTATAAATTGAAAATTAGTGAACAAAATCATTAAAAAATTATTTTAAAATCCTGTAAAGAATCAAATGCTATCAAACCATATGGAAAGAATGCATATGTGGTCTTCTTTCAACATTTTTATTGAAGACCTCCGGCTGTCATCCAACGTGGCCGTCACTGTTACAAAAAATAGAAAATGATTGTAAAAAAACATATTTTAAAATCCGGTAAAAGGCCATTTGCCACCAAACTTTATGAAAATGATGCATATATGATCCACTTTCAGACTTATGGTTGCTAACCCTGGTCGCTTATGAAAAATGGCTGCTATCGTTACAAAAATTTTTTTTTTTTTTTTTTTTAAATTCTTTAAATATTGTAAAGAGCAATGTTGCTACCAAACTATAAAGGAACAATGCATATATAATTATCTTTCAGACCATGAATGATGACCCCGACTGCCATCAAACATGGCCGTTGCCGCTTCTCAAAAAATCAGTAAAAAATAGAAAACTATTGAAAAAATTAGATTCTTCTCTGAAACCGTTTGGCCAAATGAACCGAAACTTGGTAGGAAGCATCTATGGAAAGTCCTCTGTTGTGGTTGCTCATTTCGTCCCTATCCGTTAACAAATATGGCTACCATAGACAATTCTTGTTTCTGATTGGACGATTTCTAAAAAATCTTCTCCTCTGAAACCGCTTTGCCAAATGAACCGAAACTTGGTAGGATGCATCTATGGGAGGTCTTCTATAAAAATTGCTCATTTCGTCTCAATCCAATAACAAATATGGCTGCCACAGGCAATTCTTGTTTCTAATTGGTTGATTTCTAAAAATCTTCTTCTCTGAAACCGCTTTGCCAAATGAACAGAAACTTGGTAGGAAGCATCTATGGAAGGTTCTCTATAAGGATTGCTCATTCCGTTTGGATCCGATCCGTTAACAAACATGGCCATCATAGGCAATTCTTGTTTCTTATTGGTCGATTTCTAAAACAGCTTTTCCTCTGAAGCCACTTGGCCAAATGATATGAAACTTGATAAGAAGCATCTATGGAAGGTCCTCTTAATAGAGATTGCTCATTTCGTTTTGATCCATTAACAAACATGGCTGCCACAGGCAATTCTTGTCTTAGATTGATCAATATCTAAAAATCTTCTTCTCTGAAACTGCAATGCCAAAATGAACAGAAATTTGGTGGGAAGCACCTATGGAAGGTTCTGTATTAAGTTTCCTCAAAGCAGAATGAAAGGTGAGCGACACAGGCTCAGCCCACTGAGCCTCTAGTTTGTCGGTAGTCCTTCTGAGATCGTACTTCAATATACAAAATTTTGGGAGCTGTACTTTTTTGAATTTACACATAAATGCATATGTAAATAAATACATTTATAACCAAGACCAAAATCCAAAAGAAATGGCCACAATTCTACCATAGGAAGCAATGAAAATGTGTGAAATCATATGGTTGAAAACAAAATTAATATCCGTTACCGCTTTAACATCCGTTATTCCGGTAAGAAATTGATGATTCATTCGTTTCATTTGATTTCTCTTTGATTAAAATGAGACATTAAGCAAAGTAAATACAACGATCTTCTTTGAAGTAACCTTTTTGTCAAGTTTAGCAAGTGAAGCCATGTAAAAATTAAACATCGATCATACAAACCTTGATTTTAGATTTATATATTCAGTGCACCGTCATTGCTTTCACCTTGTATCAACGTGTTTACCAATGATGATTGTTGACGTCACAATCGAACGTCGAAAATAGCACACCAAACCGCATCGGGTAAGACCTAATGTTCCATCTTTCGGGTATCGCTTGTTAATGGTCACGGTTGTCAACATTTTCATTCGTCTGGTTAAGCTAAATAATACATTTCATTGAATGTATTGTTAAATTATATATTCTTTGACTTGAAATCTGTCTACCACCTATATGTTAGCCACCAATTTGTTGTATCAAATGAATAAATATCTGAAATAGGTGTCACGGATGTTAAATTCTTAACGGCGACATCATTAAAAATATCATTTGACTATTTTTCTCCAATATATCTTTCTAGACGCATTGAAATTTCATGTTTTCAACTAACATCTTACTATTAAACTTGCACATCTTTTACAACAGAAATCAATGCAGTCATTTTTGTATTGGATTAGCAATGTTCTGTAACGCTAGTTAAAAGAATATAGCGACAGTAATTGGTTAAACATATAAAATTTCATCTTCCGACTCGTATTTTTAAATGTATCATTTTGAAAAAGGTCTTTGACAGGCATTCAAAATATGTACGTCTTGTGGCTAAAAGCGTTTCATAAAAGAAATTACAGCAAGTTGTAATAATGCGTTCTATAATTGACACACAATTTAAATCAAAATCAATAACAAATTGAACTTTGTCCACTCTAAACATCTACATATTGTTTTATTTTAAAATACAACGTAACGTTTTGTGTATTTGTTTCCGCCATGTCAAACATATTTATGCCGTCCATTTGCACTCTGCTATTCTTAGTTTGCACGCGACACCGTGTTTTCTATAACGGGTCGTAATTTTGAGAATCACTGAAAAGCGGACTGAGGGTTACGTTATCGTATCTAGTTGTTACCATAAGATTGTATGGGTGTCACTTCCGAACAGAAACTGCATAGCTTTCCAGAGTACATGTATGTGCTCATCCTTGGGGTTTTAGTTTGGTTCGTATTCTCAACTTTTTGTTCTCACTAGAATTTTGTTGATTATTGTTTATCCTTTGGCCAGTCCAAAGTTACACTTCGTCGTGCAGTCTTCAATTATCAATTATCATCAAACTTTTCTTAAAATAGAAAAACTAAAAGTTCTTGCTGTATAATTAAAATGCGTATGGAGTATAAAATTAAGCGTACTAGTACCAGAAGGACAATACATTTTTGAATCGAATGATAATAAAAATAACTACGTTTTCCGCCTCTTCACTGTATAGTTTATATCCGGTAATTAGTTGAACCAGGTTTTTAGTCACGTGAAAAACTGCAGCCATGATGGTGGGTGTGCGAACATTTTCCGGCTTGGCATTTTGTTTATGTTAACATTTATAATGTCTGATATCTTTCATTAACTTTATTTTTCTATTTTAGGACGGACTCGATGACGGCCCCGACCTGTTGGCGGACGAACAAGACAATAAGGTATATTAATGTGGTCATTGTACGGTACAGTCAGTACCTGTCTGCTGTCAACACTTTATTTTCATTGACATTGTGTATGTAAGGTGTTTGAGACACATTGAGATTATATAAAATTGTCAATAAGTAAATATGCATTTTGTGTACAGCACAGCATAATTGTTGCATATGAATACAAGAGGTACAATTCAATGCTTAATCCACCCCCTCCAGGTCCAAAGAGGAGGGTGGATTTTAAATTTTAATGTAAATTCCATGTTCTGAACAATAATATCCCAAAATAAGTTAAAATAAATACACAATACTTGCATGCTGGATAAATGTATATACCATGTTTGAATATTCAGCTAGAAATAATTTCATTTTATTCACAAATGTGTCATGTTAATTACATATATTGTCTTTCTAAGAATTTCTCCTTGACTTAGTTGTACCACAGGAACGACCGAAAGGCAGAAATATTTCACACGTGACCTACTTTCGCTTTGCTGCCACTTAGGTGTCCATTGTCAACAAAATCTGAGGATTATCTGTCAGTATGGGGGTGTAGATGGTAGGAAGATATAAAAAACGGGTTTTCCTTGAAGAAAAATCATTTCACTAAGCAAATTTGTAAGCGATTTGCGTCCTATCGACATTTTGACAGGGGAAATAGTGATTGAAGTGACAGGGGTAGTAGGAGTGAGTCCGGCCTTGTGGTATTTTAGGTACATAGCGAGCATATTTTTGACTCTACACAAGCGCCTGTGGTTGTACATTGTCATTCTATATGTAACAAGCTGTACATGTGATATTCTCTTATCCAAACTTCCTGGTATTTTAATTTACCTCTTATTTGAATTATATTTTCAAAATTTAAAATAAACCTTTCATATATAATTTTGAGAAAATCAAAATAGAGATAAGATTTAGTGTCAACAAGGACCAGAGTAAATATTTAATTAGCATCGTGTTATCGGTTTTCGTGCTATTATCGATTTTCCGATATAGCGATTAACAGTGTTAACCCTTCATTCATATGACGATTGGAATTTTCAAAGAATGGCTAGTTAAATATTTCTTTGTACATAAGATTGTTTTTAAAGCCATTCTTGTATTTTAATATACTCTCGATTATCTGGCAACTTTTGTTGTCAGTAAAATGGCGTCATCTGTTTTCGTGTGAAGTAAAAACAAGGCCGATATACAGGATGGAAACGAATATATAATCCGTAAATGGCTGGTTTTAAAATTTCATGGTTCTGGCCATCTACCAAATCATACTACATCTAAATAAAATAACAGAATGTTTGAAAATGACCACTTTCAAAATTGTGTTTACTTTAGATGTTTTTTTAGTGCTGAAACCACAATGCACTGCAAAGTGACATGTATTTTATATAAGAAACAGGCACATTTCAGTCAGCTCTTTTGTTTACAAGTACGATCAGTGACCCCATGACAGGAAGAGCTGGTGTCTGAGAGGCAGACGACTTAGTTCAATTTTATATAGCCCTTCTGGATTTTTTTCAAGCTACTTTATAAATGAAGTAAATTTTTAGCACTACAAAAAGTATGTTTTTGGTACTTACGTCTTTAAAAGCAAACTTTAACATTTTTTACAGATGTCACGTTGTAGTCCTGTTTACGTTCCATAAATAGAAACCGGAGGACACGTCAAAAATAATGCGTGTGCTGTGGAAATCAAAATAAAATGGATGATACGAAAACACATACTGTGACGATACTATATTTAACTTTGATTGATGCAGTAGATCTTAAATAATGAATTAACATTAGAGTAAATATAGAATCCTGAGGATTTTGCTAAATGCTATACCTCTTGACATTTTCTTCATATCACAAATGCTAATCATTGATTGGTGAATGACATAATGTGATATCACAATGGAAAATAGAATAATAATGTTTAGCATAAACTTTTAAATTTAATTTCCAGTCAAAGTCATTTTAAAAAATCATGTTATTGTATCCAGAAATTCAAAGCATTGCCTGATAAGATACTGATTTATATTAGTTAATGGAAGTCAACTCACAAAAACATAATATTATTATAGGCTCTATTGTTTTATTAATTACCTTACATTTTCATGCATTGTAAGTACCGTAATTACTCCAAATTTTCGTCTGCCTAATTTTTCGACTATTTTCATTTTCTGGGATTTCCAAACTTTTTAAATTATCTTATTTTTGGACTATTAGTTATTTAGATATTTGGGAGAAAATAAATAATTTATTTATTGATGAAAATCATACAAGTCAGCTTTTTATTTTAGTAAAGGTAAGTATGGAAACAAGAAACGAAAGTCGGGATTGTGTAAATATTACACAAACAGGTACACATTTTGAGTGATTCTTGTTCATACCTTTTTGATTGAAACTGTTATCTTTAATTGATCTATTAATATCCCAATTGTAAAAGGCAAAAGCATTCATCTGATTAATGTGTTTACAGGTAAAATTTAGCACATGTTTGTGGAACCCAATGTTTGTTTACTCAACTGTTATAACTTACAATTTTTTTGATTGGTCAGTATTAAATCGGATGTGAGAGGCGAACAAGGGTTTTATACATCATTTGATTGCAAAAAAATAATGTTGGAAATAAAATGGGATAGAAAAATTAATTACTTTCAAAATTACACGAACCATCAACAACTTTTTCAAACCTTCCAGGCCATATGGGACTATTACTGGGTCTGTAATGGATAAGTGTAGTAAACAAGAATAGCAATGTTTACCCTGTAAAATCCTGAGTGAGCCTGTATCCAGCCAGACCTCCACTTATCCTTCATAGTCCATTTTTTTCTCTCTCCGCTTGTTTATTTATTTTTTTCGCATATTATTTTACTTCCAAATATATATAATTAAAATAATTACGATTTCAGCCAAGATCAGAAACGGTGGATTTATCAACAGATACCTCGTTGCTGGTTGATATATCTGATGCTTTAAGTGAAAGGGATAAGGTGAAATTTACAGTCCATACCAAGGTATGCCTACTTATTTATATATACTAATGTTGATTGATTTTTGGGGTTTAATGCCACTTTCAGCAATATTTCAGCTATATCATGGTGACCAGTTTTAGTGGTGGAAGAAGCCGGAGAAAACCACCGACCATGGGCAAGCAACTGGTAAACTTTATCACTTGCGGCTGCGAGTCGAATGCACCCTTTTTTGTAATTTACAAAGCTGAGCGCTAACCCACGCCATATTGTTAGGTAATCCAACTACCTAACTCATTGAGCCATCCGGGACATATATAGAAAATTTATATAAAAAACAAAGCACAAAACACTAAACTTTTTAAAGATTTAATTTAAAAAAAAAATTCTATAGACGGACAGCAAGGCTGTTGTGGTCGTGATTGTATGGTTATTAGTAGTTGGATTTACAATCAGTGCAATCAGTGCCTATCGCCACTAAAGTTGTGAGTTCGAACCCCGTTCATGGCGAGGTGTAGTGGATAGAACATTATGTGATAAAGTATTTCAGTGACTTGTGACAGGTCAGTGGTTTTTTCCAGGAATTACGGCTTCCTCTACCAATAAAACTGACTGCCACGATGTATGTGAAATATTGCTGAAAGTGGCATTAAACACCTTAAACCAAACTAAAGGCAGACAACTTGATACAAATTATAATTACAGGTATTTAATTTTATAATTACATGTATTTAATTTTATAATTACATGTATTTTCAGACAACTTTATCCAGATTTAAGGAAGGAGAGTTTTCTGTAGTTAGGCAACATGAAGAGTTTGTATGGTTACATGACAGATATGTAGATAATGAAGATTATGCTGGGATTATTGTAAGTAAGCCAAACATATCTGGATAGAGATGACATTACACATCATGCTTCAGGTTTATAATAGCATATGTTAGTTTCATGAAATACTTATGCTAAGGAAGTGATACTTGTAACAAATTAATTTGATGAGTCCAGAAGACATTTCTGGAAATTTTGGTAGATCCAACCATTGTAAAAATTAAAAAATTAAAAACTTCAGTGAGTCCCAAGACTTATCTAGGTTAGTTGCAATGATATTGGCAGCTTGGGATGTGTACATATTTTTTATTTTGAAAGAATATTACTAATAAAAATGTATATTTGTAAACTAAACATTATTCAAATCAACAAAATAACCTGTTAAATTGTTTCTAAGATTGAACAAAACAGTCGACAATAATTTTTAAAGGTGAATTAAAGAATAAAAAAATGGTACTGAAGTCTGATTCAGAAAACATAACAATACTACAAACCACACCAGTGGTGTAATGGTTTGCATGCTTGCCTAGAGTGTGGTAGATCGTGGGTTCAAGACCCTGTCAGGTAAAGTCAAAGAGTTATAAATTGGTATTTGCTGCTTCTCCGCTAAGCATGCAACATTAAGGAGTAAGAGCAAAGACAGGTTGGCTAGGAATCATGATAATGTGTCCGAGTGGAGCGACATGTCTACCCTTCGGACTGTTGTTTCAGTGAGTTAGCAATATAAATTGTTATCCCCTCGCCAACGAAGTTGCGAAGGGATATAGTAACGTTACCGTCCTTCCGTGACGTCCTTGTGAACACTCTAGAATCAACATCCTTCAATGAATTTTGACCAAACTTGGTACATACTTAGTCCTTAAGAGAATCTGGAACCCTATTGATTTTCAAGGTCAAAGGTCAAGGTCACAGGTTCAAATTTTTAGGCAAGGGGATACACCACGCTTTGTGTTGCCCTTGTTGATATATTGATGGAATTGTTGACCATCACTGTTTAAACTTTCCTTTCTGAATCAAGGTACAGTGAAGGTTGGGTATCCATGATTTTTTGTTATTGAATCTATTTATAGATTCCTCCAGCACCACCAAAGCCAGATTTTGATGCCTCCAGAGAAAAACTACAAAGGTTGGGAGAAGGTGAAGGTACTATGACTAAAGAAGAGTTTACTAAAATGAAGCAGGAATTAGAAGCGTAAGTTAATATTAAAACTGAGAACAGGTAGGGGAGTCTTTTTTCCTACAAGTTTAAGACGTGTGAGATATAATCAATACATATTTGTTTGTTCTTCTGTCAGTCTGTTGAAGTTTGGATGGATAATTCTTTGCATGCATGTTTCAAGTAGCAAACATAAAGTTCCCTGAAGAGATTTAATTTTTCCTATCTCCTTTCCAGAGTTATTACCCTTTGATTGAAAAAAAAGGGAGGTTCTGTATAATTAACTTTTTTTCCTTAATAACCACATGCTGTGTGTATAAAGTGCTCCGATTGGGACCTGAAATTGTGCCCTTTATATGCAGATGCAAATTATATGCATTCTTCATTAAATGTAGAAAATGAAACTGCCCTTTATATACAGTGATTTGTTATGTACAGGTGCCCTTTATTTACAGTGATTTGTTATGTACAGGTGCCCTTTACTGCAGGTTTGACTGTATATGTTAGATCTGAAATGTATGTTTCTTTCTTAGGGATCAAGAATTTGTTCAGTCAGTTTGTTTTTTATTTATTTATTTAATTTTCCAGAGAATACCTTGCCACCTTTAAGAAGACGGTTGCTATGCATGAAATTTTTCTACAGCGAATTGCAGCTCACCCATCACTAAGAAATGATGTGAACTTTGAAGTTTTTCTGGAATATGATCAAGATGTAAGAATTCATAGTTGGATCACAATTGTATTATGTATATTGCAGTGATTTACTCAATTACTGTACACATTCATGAATTAAGAAATAATTCAGGGAAGCTATAGTTTGTATCCAGTTTTAACATGGGTAACATTATTTTTTGTAAAAAAAATATTCCTGAGCCATAGCGAGGGATAAAATGCCACAAAAATAATGTTGACCTAGATACTCATAAGATACACTTACATACCACACCTAGCTTCAATTCGACTTTTCGCTCGCAAATTATCATCTGGAAACCAATTTGGATACTCATTACTATAGTTCCCCTTCGATGAAGTGTTGGGGGACAAAAATCTTATAAGAAACAACTGGGCATTTTGGGAATTATCTATGGATGATACTAAAGAAGTCATATTTTGTATCATTGCGACATTCAGTATGGTCATTAGAAATGATATGGGTAGTTTCTGATAGAATGAAAAAGGAAAAGGAATATCACTGGACCATTTGAATGAATACTCACAAAAACAAGAATGATCTATGGATTGTCATAGGTCTTGTGTGTACAATTACGGTATTATGCCCTATGGTGGCCATATTGGATGTTGGAAAAAACTTTTTTTTAAGATCTGTGACCAAGATGGTAATATAAAGAACCAATAATGTGTTTTTGACAAAAAAACAGTTGATATCCTTTTACACTTATGATTAAATTGAATGCATGAAGTGGTAGAGACTCAGGTTAACTTGTATACAACTGTTGTATGACCACTTACTGTTATATGTGTAAGAAAAATTGACCTACTGGAAACAAGCCTACATTTTTTAATTATTTGAAATAAAATTTTGTTTTATGTTCCTTTCAGCTAAGTGTTAGAGGTAAAAATAAAAAAGAAAAGATTGGTGGATTTTTTAAATTTGTGACAAAGTCAGCAGATGAAGCTTTGTTATCAAGTCAGAAGGTATAATTATCATATGTAGATGATTGATTGATTGATGTTTAATGCCAACATATAGAGATTATCAATTAGCTCACAGTGTATTATGATTATTTCTAGACAAAAGTTGCAAATTTTGTTGCATTAAAAAAATTGTGTATTTAACAAATACAATAGTTCCCCTCTTATAAGGCCATCCCCTCTGCAATAAACACAAAGTGGCCTTACAAGAGGGGTGGCCACTCTTGAGGGGGACAATTTAGTAGTATTTTGCTATCTCAATGCATCTGAAATCTGGTTTGGTAAGAGGGGTAGCATTTGGTGGGAGGAGCCTTATAATAGGGAGCCGATTGTATATGCCATAAACTCATTTTTGTTAGTGGTATGGTTTCTACAATGTCGTCTTATCTTGTTATTTTGAGTAATGAAATAAATCTTGAATCTAAAACGTCAATATCCTGTCAGAAGAAATTAGTATCGATATAAGCTATGTCCATATTTACACAGATAATAACCATTACATTTTTGAGAGAGGCCTGGTACAACAGTCTCTTGAATCATTTCTCGTAAGATTATTCTAGAAAAGTCCTCAAAAGAGGTTGTTTCTCATCAGATTATTCTAGAACAATCCTCAATAGAGGTGGTTTCTTAGGCAGATTTGATTGTATTAATTTTTTTATTTGTTTTTTTACCTTTTTAGGATGTTGATGAGTTTTTTGAACAACAAAAAGTATTTTTAGTGGAATACCATACAAAAATAAAGGATGGTACAGGGAAATCCGACAAAATGACTAAATCACATAAAAGTAAGTACATACATGTATGATAGAAATTACAATACCAGTTGAATTGGTTGTCATTCCATTTGTAAAAAGTTGCTCTCATAGCAGTAGACAGATCTATAATTGATTTAAAATAAAATCAGTGAAATACAAATACTAGACTGAATGAAATTGCCATCAGTATATTGTCTTGAGATGTATATGCATTTCTCAGGACGGATTTGAAGTAATACATTTTCTATATACCTAAAACTCACTGGAATTCCATATTACAATTTTTCAGCTATATCATGACGAGGACAGGTTACATTTCAATGATATGATGATGGTGTCCACTTTGTACTAGACCAGCACTCTTAGTTGGATTTTTACAGTGCCAGCTCACCGCAGCTCCACTTTGTACTAGAGCAGCACTCTTAGTTGGATTTTTACAGTGCCAGCTCACCGCAGCTCCACTTTGTACTAGAGCAGCACTCTTAGTTGGATTTTTACAGTGCCAGTTCACCGCAGCTCCACTTTGTACTAGACCAGCACTCTTAATTGGATTTTTACAGTGCCAGCTCACCGAAGCTCCACTTTGTACTAGATCAGCACTCTTAGTTGGATTTTTACAGTGCCAGCTCACCGCAGCTCCACTTTGTACTAGACCAGCACTCTTAGTTGGATTTTGACAGTGCCAGCTCACCGCAGCTCCACTTTGTACTAGAGCAGCACTCTTAGTTGGATTTTTACAGTGCCAGCTCACCGCAGCTCCACTTTGTACTAGATCAGCACTCTTAGTTGGATTTTTACAGTGCCAGCTCACCGCAGCTCCACTTTGTACTAGACCAGCACTCTTAGTTGGATTTTTACAGTGCCAGCTCACCGCAGCTCCACTTTGTACTAGAGCAGCACTCTTAGTTGGATTTTGACAGTGCCAGCTCACCGCAGCTCCACTTTGTACTAGATCAGCACTCTTAGTTGGATTTTTACAGTGCCAGCTCACCGCAGCTCCACTTTGTACTAGACCAGCACTCTTAGTTGGATTTTTACAGTGCCAGTTCACCGCAGCTCCACTTTGTACTAGACCAGCACTCTTAGTTGGATTTTTACAGTGCCAGCTCACCGCAGCTGCACTTTGTACTAGAGCAGCACTCTTAGTTGGATTTTTACAGTGCCAGTTCACCGCAGCTCCACTTTGTACTAGACCAGCACTCTTAGTTGGATTTTTACAGTGCCAGTTCACCGCAGCTCCACTTTGTACTAGACCAGCCCTCTTAGTTGGATTTTTACAGTGCCAGCTCACCGCAGCTCCACTTTGTACTAGAGCAGCACTCTTAGTTGGATTTTTACAGTGCCAGCTCACCGCAGCTCCACTTTGTACTAGATCAGCACTCTTAGTTGGATTTTTACAGTGCCAGTTCACCGCAGCTCCACTTTGTACTAGAGCAGCACTCTTAGTTGGATTTTTACAGCGCCAGCTCACCGCAGCTCCACTTTGTACTAGAGCAGCACTCTTAGTTGGATTTTTACAGCGCCAGCTCACCGCAGCTCCACTTTGTACTAGAGCAGCACTCTTAGTTGGATTTTTACAGTGCCAGCTCAACGCAGCTCCACTTTGTACTAGACCAGCACTCTTAGTTGGATTTTTAGTGCCAGCTCACCACAGCTCCACTCTGACACATTATACTGATTCAGAGCTAATCTTTGTGCTTACTCTCTTACTAATTCATACTTATCTGAGATGCAGCAAATACCAGTTTTATAGTCTCTAGTTTGATATGACCAGGTCTCCAACCCACGAACTACCGCATATGAGGCAAGCACGCTAATCATTACACGCTGATGTGGATAATTTCTCATACAAAGACCTTTTTATATGCATTGTATGTGCACATGTTCTTTGATGATTATTATGATATGCAAAGGATTTAAAAAGTATGGTGATTCTATCAAGTAAAGCTGAATATTTTATTTTACTGTGTTTCTTCACAGATTGAAATTATATGTATATTTTTTTTTAGATGTAGCTGACAGTTATATCCTAATATCTACAGGGTTTGTGCAGTTAGCAACAATAGAAAATACACAATTAGATAAGTATGTCATCACTACTATTTATAGAATATATGCATGTAAAAAAAAAACCACCACTCTGCTAATTATATACAACATTATGCCGGTTTGGTTTATGATGTTTAATGCCACTTTCAACAATATTTCAGTTATATTGTAGCGGTCAGTTTTATTGGTGGAGGAAACCGGAGAAAACCACTGACCTGTTGCAAGTCACTGACAAACTTTATCACATAATGTTGTATCAAGTACACCTCGCCATGAAAGGGGTTCAAATTCACAACTATAGTAGTGATGGGCACTTATTGCACAGGTAGTTGTAAATCCAACTACCATACGATCACGACCATGACGGTCCCATTACATTATGTCGGATAATGGGAATTTGTTCATAAAGTTAATAGTGTTTTTTCCACATTTTGTGTGATGATATAAGTTTGCTTTGACCAAATCTCATTGAATTTTTATGCAATTAAGTTTGATTGAACTAATATACCTTTCGATTTTGACGATTGTCACATATGCTATTCTAGACTCAATTTGTTAAAATGAACACTTTTTCAGATGATGCAACTGATGGGAAAGGTCATATAATTAATAATAATTGTTATATTTTAAAAAAAAATCTTGTAATTTGTGTAGATAATATCTTAGATATATATTGTAATTATCTGATTTTGTTTCAGAGTGTTTACAAAGTTAGCTGAGGCATTAGAAAAAGCTAGAGTGAGTATAATAATTTAATAACCATGTCAATAGGATGATCTTTTATAAGGGTGGCACATTTGTATCCTATTAAACTTGTGACTTATGAATTGGGGGACTGACATCATCATTTTGATTATCATTTGGGTCTTCAGAACACACAAGATTTTTTTTCTATCTATGTGATAAAGTATCACAAATTTGGTCACAATCTCAGGATTTTAAATTCTACTCAGTACACAAAGCAATTCATTGTTCATAATAACCTATCTACATTTTGTATACTTAATATGAATTACAAAATAGTGAAAACATTAACTTTGAAATTATACAGAATTTGTTTTAACTTTCTGGAACGATCAAAATTAATTTTTGTGGAGAAGGCTTGGGCAGTATTCATAAAGTTCTATCAAGAAAAAAATTCATTCTTTTAGCCAATCAGATAAAAGAAATATTTATAGTCATATAATAATATACAATTAAGGACTTTTAATGAGGTGGATACATGGATTTATTAACCCAGGAACATTATATTTACTGAGGCCAGATGGCCGAGGTAAATATATTATTCTTGGGTTAATAAATCCTGGTATCCATCGAATTGAAAGTCATTAATTGTTTTATTATATGATTATGACACATTTTATATGTTGCTTTTACCCTTAAAATAAGCTTTTATCACAACGTTATCTTTGGTTTCGTATGGTGCAAGACGTTGGAATGTTATATTCACCGCGCATTACGTTGCGTGGGGTGATTATAACGTGTTATCAAAGAACGTTACTAGGGACGTCAGCCAATCAGAAAAGACATTATCTGAAGTCATATAATAATATCTATTATCAAGCAACTAGCCTGATATTAACATAATATCACTGTTTTCTAATATGACATTATAATGACGTCATTGACGACACGTTACCAAATCCTCAATAAACATACTATTGTTAATATTTTTTGCTCAAAATGGACTTCTCGTCCCATCTCATATCTCAGGCTTTGCCTTCGATGTGATATTGCTTTGAGAAATCCATTCTCGCAAAACAAATCAATGATTAAATCAATATTTAACAAAATTTTGTTCTAAGTTCTGTCTCATATTCTTACTCCTACAACTAATTTTACATTTTGACGATTTCAGAAATTAGAAGGCAGAGTAGCATCTGACGAAGATTTAAAATTAAGTGATACATTGAGATATTATATGAGAGATTCATCAGCAGGGAAGGATTTGTTATATAGAAGAACCAGGTCACTTGTGGACTATGAAAATGCAAACAAGGCCTTGGAAAAGGCACGAACCAAAAATAAAGAAGTTGCCGTGGTAAGATACATTTTTAGCTCACCTGACACACAGGGTCTTGTGAGCTATTGCCATCACTAGGGGTCTGTTGTCTGTCATTCATCCAGTAAATTTCATATTTTTGACATCTCTAAAACCACTGAGCCAATTTTAACCAAACTTGGTTAGAAGGGTCTTTGGTTAGTACTCTTTAAAAAGTATGATCGACAGATCTGTCAACCTTCATATATGGACACTGTTACTAATATTAGAAATATCTACTTTCGACATTTCATCTGAATTTACTGGGCCAATTTTTACCAAACTTTTCTTTTGATAGCCGTTACTTCTACATAATTTATTTTGGCGATACACCAACATATAACTCCATTTTGTATGGGGTCATGTCAAGGTTCAAATTTTCAACCAACCAATCAGCCTACCAGTACTAAAATCGAGCACACACTGAAGGCTATAGTTTGGGTTTGGGTTATGATTAACACCACCTTCAACAATATTTCAGTTATATTGTGGAGGTAGCTGTAGTTTGATTGGTCATTATACTTAACTATCTTGCGTATGATTGAAAGGTCAAAGATGAATGAAATGTTAGCTGACATGACCACTTACTGTATGTCATTGGATGTTGGTGTATTGCCAGAAAAAAAAGAAAATAAATAAAATGATGCAACAAACATCTAATTTTTATAAGATTAGTTGTGCAATGGAAGCAGGGCACGAAATTAACGCTGGTCCGCTAGCCCAAGGCTAGTAAAATCAGTGTCGGGCTAGAAGAACTCTCTTAGAAGCTAGTCCGATGGGCTAGTTAAAATTTCCAATTGTCAATTATTGTTTCCACTTCATTAATTTTAATGACATAATTGAAAATCATAATTAGTCATTCATATTACTGTGTTTGTTTACACTGTACACAATTTACCTGTGGGGAATTCCCTCAATAGCAATTAGATCCTAGAGGGTGGTATAAGAATAAGAATTTTTATTGTCCAATAGAGGACCCACAAGGGGCAAAGTCATTACAGTGATTCATAAACAATAACATTGAAAATTAAAAATATAAATATTATACGTTACAATCAACAAAACTGCCCATAAAATATACTAAATACTTATACTAATAATAATAATTAATACAAATTGATCAAATTACTCGATAATCCGGGTAACTCAGTGAGCATTCTTAACAACATAATCTAAGGTTCAAGAAATGTGGCGACACATTACCGGCATAGAGCAACCTGCGAAAAAAATTAAATTAGATAATAATGAAAAATTGGAGAGAAAAAGGACGGATGATCAGGTCGAAAGAAAAAGAAAATTTCAAACAAGCTGGCAGAAAAACCGCAACTGGTTAGTTCACAACAGTGAAATAGAGCGAATGATAAGATAAGATAAGATTTTATTGTCCAATCAAGGTCCCAGCAAGGGGCAGAGTCATTACAGTGATTTAAGCCCCTGTTACACGGTAAAGCAAGTATCATGATACTTGTATCATCAACCAAAAAATACAGTGTAAACAGTGTTATTACTCTGTATCATGCAACTTTAGAAGTTGCATGATACACACTTTGGGATAGAACATGTTCTATTCTGTACACCAAGGATCACGATACATTTTATTTCTGACCAATCAGAGATCTTGGTTTGAGGTCAGGAGGTTACAACATCATCAACAAACAAAAGCACATGGTAAATAAAACATGGCTGGAAAGGGGAAAAAAGTAGTGATGTTATTTGGTCAAAGGAACAGATGGAGAGTCTCCTCAATGTGTATGATAATGTCTTCACTGTCAGGATTCTCCATTTTGGTGGGAACAATTTGTAAACAAACTCTGCATGAAACATGCTACTTGATTTAGTGTGTAAACTGACTAGGGTCATGATACAAAAAGTTGCATGATACAAGCATCGCGATACTTGCTTTACCGTGTAACAGGGCCTTTATATTACAAAAAACATTCTAATACATAAATGTAATAAACAGTATACAAACAAGCAATTTGCAGAAATTAGATTGGTACATAAGTACTAAACATATCTATGTCTCTGATGAGCATAGTACACGTATTTGGAAGAGTCCACTGGACAATTACAAAAAAAAACTAAATATATATCATTTGTAGATATTTAATAAGTTATTAACTTCTTCTGAACACCGAAATAGAAATAAACCCTTTTATATTTACAAGGCTCTAATTCAATGACAGAAGGCAAATCCAGCGTCCTCCCCATGACCAATGCCATTCATATACAGAGGTCATCAAGGGCCGGTGCCTAAAGGACATTTAGACTGGAAATGATTAAACAAAATGTTCAGTTTGCATACAATATGCTTCTTCCGACAGGATGATGGTGACGCTGGTGATGATGATGTTTCAAGTGATGATAATACTGACATTCTTTCTTCATTATAATTTTTTCAAATAAAATAATTATTATATAATTTTTAGTAATTGTCCCCATGATGGTCGGGCTAGTAGAATATCTGGGGGCTAGTTGATTTTTATATCTACTAGTCCTGCTGGCTAGTTGAAATTTTTGCTTAAATTCTACCCCTGAATGGAAGTCAAATATTTATTTTACCAGTTCTATATAGATTTCAGTTAGATTTGTTGTCATTTTCTTTCAAGTCTGTTATTATTTGATAAAGAGTTATCTACTCAATATATATCTATTAATGGAGATGTGAATGGATAAACAAACAAACTTTAATTTTTGAAGAAGGTTATTTTTTGTATTATAATTATATACTTTCCCATTTTTTTAGTTACATATATATATATATATATAGTGCTCTGTAACAGCTTGGTCTGATTTGCACGCATTGTAAGTAGATATCTTTAGCCATAGTAGGATATATATTATGAACAATATTTTTTATATTTTCAGGCAGAAAAAAACCAACAAACCTGTTGTGACAAATTTGAAAAAATTTCAGAAGTCGCTAAAAAAGGTAAGTTGCATAAAGTCTTTTTAAATGATTGTAAACAGTACAGTAAAAGCAGATTTAATAGGTTCTAGAGTAAACCAGATTCCCATCTTTTCTGGCCAAATGTTTTGGTGCAGATGGGCAGAAGTTTTGATTGTCACAAGTAACAATAGAGATCTATTGTAAAAGAAATGTAGCATCTTGTTTTTACACTACTTTGTTAAATAAAGTCAAAACTCATAATTATATAAACAGACAAAATCAGTCAACAACCGGAAAACTGTGAAAACCGTAATGACCCTGACTTGGTACAGGCATTTCTAAAGAAATGGTGGGTTGAATCAGATTTTAAGGCGCCAAACCTCCCGCTCTCATTACGGTTCAAAGGTTCCGGCTGTCACTATAACAGTATTTAAATACAGGAACAAAATAGGTAAAATAGTTGTCAAAGCAGTACCATATTCGGTGACCTAAATGTCAAAAATATTTTTACGTCACACATTGATAAAAAAAAATCCTTGACATTTTTCTTGACTTCTTTATCTTTATACATTTTCACTATGTGAAAATGCATCGCTTATAATCATTTCTGCAGAGACGGAATATATTTCGACAAGATCTTGGTATTGGAATATAAACTTTTTAAGAGATCGAATAAAACCATTTTATTAAATATTAGATGCTTTTTTCTATCAAAATTATGAAAACGATGAAGCAAAATTTGGTTCTTCTGAACAGGGGGAAATTTCTTTGTGGGCTATTTTTCTTATTTCAACTTGATACCATTTCATAAATTTGTCTTCATTTGCTGTATTATGTATGTTGTTTAAGAGTATTTGTGTGTTTAATATTTTAACATTTCTGTTAAATTGAAATATAATGATTTTTTTATATTTTAAATACTGGGTACTGATGAAGGATCCCAAGGCTCAAACCCACAGAGCTGCTAAAATACTGCTTGCTGGACCTTAAGCAATAATCAATCATACATATTGTTGTTTTCACCAAAAAGGGATAATAATTGTTACATTTAATTGTGATTCACCTCTTTCAGATATAAAGTTTTGACATTAAGAAACAGTCTAAAAAATTTGTTAAAATTTTTTTTCCCCTTTTCTTCAGAATTGATGCAGTTTAAATGCAGAAGAATAGCATATTTCAAGAAACATTTAGTAGACTTGGCAGAATTAGAACTTAAACATTCCAAGGTAATGTCAATATGTTAGTCCACATTCCAAGGTAATATCAATGTTGGTCCTTATTCCAAGATAATGCAGACTGTTGTTTCAGTGAGCTAGCATTATAAAAATCCAACTAAACAAGTTGATCTAGTACAAAGTGGACCTTATCATCATCTCATCAAAATATAACTTGTTCTCACTACGATAAAGCTGGAAAACTGACATTATCATCATCTCATAAAAATATAACTTGTTCTCACTACGATAAAGCTGGAAAACTGACATTATCATCATCTCATCAAAATATAACTTGTTCTCACTACGATAAAGCTGGAAAACTGACATTATCATCATCTCATCAAAATATAACTTGTTCTCGCTACGATAAAGCTGGAAAACTGCTAACTTGGTATTAAAGTCACTCACTGCAATGTAGTGCCAAATGCCTTCCACAAATTACAGGACAATCAAGCTACTCAACATTTAGATTCAATGATTGCATCATCAAATGTGATCCAACTCCCATGCCGTTTCAGACAATGACGTCGTATAATAGACTGGTGCCACTTGTGGTTTTAGTGGGGTTCTTGTTGCTCAAACTAGGGGTTTACCCTTCCGGACAGATTTTAGGTTTTTTTAATTGTTGCTCGTCTTTTGGGCCATTGGAATGTTTATCATCCTTTTATTTATGGCTTCTGTACCCTTTGGTACATGTATCTTTAGACTATCTTTAGCATTGATTTATAGACGAGAATATCTTTAGAATTATTCCAGTACATGTACGTTTTCATTCTTTCTATTTGCAGGCACAAGTTCAGTTGTTACGGAACTGCATCAATGCAATGCGTGAAGAAGTATAGAAGTGACTGGTTTTTTTAATCATGTATGAATGGAGGATAATCTGTGTATGAGAGTCATTATTAAAACCATATTATTCTATATTTTATTTGACAATTTGTACAGACAATAGATGACTAGATCATTGGGGATGTCTATAATTAATTTATTAAAATTATTACGCTTAAATTTGTTTGACTAAGACTTGTGCAATCAAGTATTATAGGATCAATGTTCCAAATGGAAAAAATGCATCATTGATGTAATGATTAGTTTGTTCACCTTAAGTGCTGTAGATGGTAGGGTCAAACCAAATTGATATTTGCTGCTTCTCTGCTGAGCCAGTGAGCTAGCACACCAACCAAGGGTTTTGGTCTAGTACAAAGTGAACATCTTCATCATTGTTTCATCAAAATGTAACTTTTTCTTGCCATGAAATAAGTGAAAAATTGGTTACATGGTGTTAAACAACAATCACTCACTCTGTACAGCAGACCTCAAAAATTAAAATTGATCTTTTTGGAAAAGGTACAGCAAAGTTGTGCTCGGTTTAAGGTTTGGTCAATTCTGGGCAGGCAGGAAGGTGTAGAGTAGGCGATAGTCAGGGATTTCTGTAGATTATCCCATGGTAGCATAATTATGTTAATTTTTTTAACCCTAGGTTGCAGGCCATGTACTTCCTGTGGGCGTTATTTATAGAAGTTTAAATCTATTTATCCCAACCTCAAATGCTTAGTAGTTTGCACAGTAGCAACAAGTAGCTATATATGATTCAATTGTACATAGGTAATTTATTCAGCAGACAAAAATACATTGATTGATTGGTGTTTAATGCCAACTAAAGCAGTATTTCAACTATATCATGGAGACAATAATACATGATGACTGGCATAGTATAAACAATTTGGAGTTATTGATGTCACTTGGCATCCATTATTGTTGGTGTAAACTTTAAACTTTTGAAACTTGAAGATTTATTTCACTTTTTTCTGTTCCCAGGGAGAAAAATGACATGCAATGAAATAAAAATGTGCACTGTATGAAATTCATTTTCAGTTACAAGTTCATTAATTTGATCAGACAATAAATACAGGGATAATGTGATCATTTATGTACAGTTAGCAAAAAGTCTAAACTAACAGTCAACAACATTAGACCATGATATTGTGTAGTGAGTGAGAGAATGTTGTTTAATGTCAACTCAGCAGTTTTTTAGCTATATCATGACAAGAACAAGTTACATTCAAAGAAATGATGATGACGATGTCTGCTTTGTACTAGACCTACACCCTTAATTAGATCTTAGCTCACTGAAACAACAGTCTGTGGGTAGACATGTCGTTCTATCCAGAAACATTATCTTGATTCCGAGCAAACAAGTTTTTGCTCTTACTCCTTTGCGAGGAATTTTCAAATACCATTTTTATAGTCTTCGGGTTGGCCAGCTCAGGGACATTGTGTCGCTCACCTTTCATTCTGCTTTGAGGAAACTTAATACAGAACCTTCCATACATGTAGATGCTTCCTACCAAGTTTCGGTTCATATGGCTAAGCAGTTTCAAAGGAGAAGATATTTTAGAAATCGACCAATCAGAAACAAGAATTGCATGTGGTGGCCATGTTTGCTAACCAATCGGGACGAAATGAGCAATCTTCATAGAGGACATTCCATAGATGCTTCCTACCAAGTTTCGGTGGTAGCCATTTTTGTTAACCGATCGGGATGAAATGAGCAATCTTCATAGAGGACATTCCATAGATGCTTCCTACCAAGTTTCGGTTCATTTGACCAAGCGGTTTCAGAGGAGAAGATTTAAAAAAATCAGCCAATCAGAAACAAGAATTGCCTGTGGCGGCCATGTTTGGTAATGGATCATAACAAAATGTGCACACTTTAGAGAGGACCTTTCATAGATGCTTCCTACCAATTTTCAGTTCATTTGGCCGAGGGTTTTCAGAGGAGAAGATTAAAATGTGAAAAGTAAACGGATGACAGATGATGGACACCAAGTGATGGCAAAAGCTCGTATTGCCTTAGGCAAGGTTTGCTAAAAAGAATATTAAAATGTGAATACCTACTTGTAATGTATAGAATAAACATGTTACACTATATCAGCATTAGTTAATTTCTAAGGGAGATAATGGCAAGAGTTATCTTTCTTTTAACAGTTTAGGCAAGATTTATCTTTCTTTTAACAGAGGAGAAGATTTTTTAGAAATCGACCAATCAGAAACAAGAATTACATGTGGCGGCCATGTTTGTTAACAGATCGGGACAAAATGTGCAATCTTTAGAGAGGACCACCCATAGATGCTTCCTACCAAGTTTCGGTTCAATTGGCCAAACAGTTTCAGAGGAGAAGAATTTTAAAAATCAGCCAATCAGAAACGAGAGTCACCTGTGGCGGTCACGTTTGTTAACGGATCGGGACGAAATGAGCAATGTTTACAAAAGACTGACCATAGATGCTTCCTACCAAGCTTCAGTTCATCTGGCCAAACGGTTTCACAGGAGAAGATTTTTAAAAATCAGCCAATCAGAAACAATAATTGCCCGTGGTGGCCATGTTTGTTGATGGATCGGGACAAAATGTGCATTCTTTAGAGAAGACCGCCCAAAGATGCTTCCTACCAAGTTTCGGTTCATTTGGCCAAATGGTTTCAGAGGAGAAGAATTTTAAAAATCAGCCAATCAGAAACAAGAGTCGCCTGTGGCAGCCATGTTTGTTAATGGATCGGGACGAAATGAGCAATCTTTATAGAGGACCTTACATAGATGCTTCCTACCAAGTTTCAGTTCATTTGGCTTAGGGGTTTCAGAGGAGAAGATTAAAATGTGAAAAGTTAACGGACGACGGATGCCAAGTGATGGCAAAAGCTCACATTGCCTTTGGCAAGGTGAGTTAAAAGATGTGAGTTTACATGGTTATTTATTTAAATCATATATTTATTTCATACAAAAGAATAACAAAAAACAGGCAAAGAAATTTATTTTGTCGACTTTTCCTCATCTATCATATCTGCTATTGTGACTACTTTTCCAGAGGCTTGAGTAGGAGGACGAGAAAACGTATTTTCACGAGTACTCGGCCGAGTTTTGTCAGAAAATAAAGTGTCTTCAATATCAGCACGAGCTTCTAATGCACTAAATCGTCCTTCACTTGTATCTGGTCGTTTACTCATGTGATCTAGAGGGTCACGACGACTTTGTCTACTCACTGACCTCGAACCTGTGTGATGTCGATGTCTACTGCCTACTGGAGTGTCTAAAATACAAGCAAAAAGTTAGAATCTCTTACGAGACTATAATACGCTATACGTATGAAGCTATTGTGTTTACTAGCAAATATAATGTAATAGTTTTTATACAATTAAACTAAACATTTATGCAGTCTAAAAGTTATTGAACTTAAATATAATTAGAGATATATTTTGTATTAAATCATGATTTATAATACTAATACTAAAATAGGCATACAAAATGTCCAGATGTAGTGTTTATCGAGAGAAGTAAAGAATACTGTTGAACTGTAGACTAAGGGGTCATTTCACACTCATTTTAGGGTATGAGTTATACTCATTATTGAAGACCCTACTGTGACTGAAATGTAGAACAGCAATAAAAGAGGTGTTCCTTTACTTTAATTTGTGTCTAAGTGTAAAATTAGATAGTCTCCCTCCATTGTTACTAATCATTACAAGACTTGCTACACAGGAAATAAAATCACGATACATTTCGTATCACATATAATACAGTAACACTCTGCAATAACTGTACTTTGTATGCTTATATTTCATCTTAAATCAGTCAGGTTTATGAACTAAAATTACAATTCTGGTAACCATTACAGAATATCTGTATGATGACAGATGTTTCGTTTGTCGTAGTCAGAATCCTGTCCTCCTTTTCAGTGAATTTTTAACAAGAATAATACAACAGGTTCCACTGGTGGAGCAGGAACTGCTAACCCTTCCAGAGCATGTGAGTTCACCCCCAGTTTTTTGTGGGGTTCTTGCAACTGTTGCTCAATCTTCAGTTTTCTCTGTAATGTTTTGCAGATATTTGTCTTTCGGTTCTTATTCTCTTGATTTATGGATTCTGACTACCCCTGTGATATCTACACAATTTTCTCAGCAAAGATTGATAATTTTTCATCCTAAGTGAACATTCTAGCTTCAGCTATCTAACCCTTTTCCACTACATTATTTCTACTGCAGAATATTTGGGAGTTTGGAAGCAAACATATGACTGAGGCAGTGATGGGAAGTTCACGTCCTAAACTGTGATCTAATCATTAAAAAGCTATGTTCTTTCAAGCTGGATTTTTGAAAGATGAATGTTGTAATAAAATAACACAATTTAGGGTAGAAGTAATGCAAGTGAACCTAATGTGGTATTGTGACTAATTCAATTTTTCTTTTCGAGACACTTTCAACAAAATTGTATTGTGCAAGCACAAAATTCAAAAGGAATCTAAACGTTTCAAAAATGAGTCCTATTTCCATCCAACAGTGATGAGAATGGTAAAAGAAATTAAAAATTGTATCAAAATCTCATGGAGAGTTGGACTGTGTGCCTGTGTGAACACTTGGCCATGTGATTTATCTGTATCACAGATGCAGAATCATTTGGAAATTGGATGGACAATCATATCATGTGACCTCACACAATTTAAGGATGGTATTCTATTTTTATTTTTAATTGACACCTTAATCTCTGATAAGATTATTACCATATACATGTATATCCCTTAATTCAACCTTTCTTAGAAGATTTCAAAACAAAGAAATCAAATTTCAATCATTTGTCACATAGAACTCATAGGTACATTGAATAGATTAGTTATAAGCCAGACTGACATGACATATATAGATGTGCACCATTATATATTGATATACATGTACATTGTATTATTATTTTTACAACATCAGGAAATTCCTTCCATACAATTATATCATATAATAAATATTTTGTGTGTTGCGTTGGAACTTCTATTTGAAATATTGTGCCTATATGCCACATTTTAAAGAAAACAATATTAAATCGCTGTTTACAGCTTAAATCTCAAGTAAATTATTGATGCTTAAAATGGACTAGAATTTTATTTTATCTAGTAGAAAGACTGGGCTAAGACAAATGTGTTCATTAAATTAGAGGGTCTCCTGAATCAGTATCACTCGCCTTCTTATTCTTACACTGTTTAGGTTCAAGCATGTTTGCAGTTTTTGAGATTTTATATCCAAACAAAAAAGGAAAACTTGTAAGTGACAAAAATCAATGATTCGTGTACTGCTTGAATTCAATCAAGTTTCTAAAATCTGAGAAAAAATATCTTTTTATTTCATTTTCCTATAGGGTCCAATGTTTTAATTTTGTCCTAATTTGGTGACCATCTTGGAATTCTGATTGACACAAAAACATAAACTGTCAATAAAGGAACATTCAAGCCAAGTTTGCTGTCAAATGATTTAGAAGTTGCAGATAAGAATAATTTTAATATATTTTGACTATAGGGTTCTATGTTAACTGTGTCTGCTGTGGCAACCATCTTGAATTTTAGATGGGCACTAAATAAACATTTTGTAAGGCCATCCAATGATTATCCATGTACAGTTTGGGTTCAATCAAGTTTACAGTTTCTGAGAAACTTTTATATATTGTTTTCCCATAGATCCTATGCTAAAACTTTGTCCTGCAGTGGTGGCAATCTTGAATTTCTGATTGACACAAAAAAATATATATTTGATAGATCATACGAGTAAATTTGCTGTCAGATGATTCTATGGTTTCAGATGAGAATAACTTTAAAATATTTTTCTCAGTGTTTTATTTTAAATCTATCTTGCCATGGCAGCCATCTTGGACTTCTAATCCACACAAAAATTGACAATGTTGTAAGGGACCATCCAATGATTATTATCGTACATCTTGGATTCAGTCAAATACCTTTTTCTTCTTTTTTTTTAGGAAAACTATTTTATTCATTTTCCCATATGATCTAATTGCGATTTCTGAGAAGAAGATTTTTTAAATTTCAGCCAATCAGAAAGCAATATTGGTCAAGCAGCCATCTTGAATTTCTCTATGACACCAAAATCATACAAAATGTTCAAGAACACCCATGTAAGTTTGGTATCAATTGGTTGAGTGGTTTGTGAGTAAAAGATTGAAATTTGACCAAAATAAAACTAACCAACACAAATGACAGACAGAAAGTGATGGCAATACCTCACATGAACATTTGGTCAAGGTCAGCTAAATAACTGAATTATAGCAATACCATAATTAGCTATGTATCCTATGCATTAATGTATAATACACACACATTTGAATATGTGTTCCTTTACTATTATTATTAATTCTGATTGGTCAAAAGATTTTTCTAAGCTAAAAGTGAGTATTGTACTCGGATAAGACTCATAATGATCAAGGATATGAATCTGTCATGGACTGGAAAATACTAACTTAAAATTCAGAAAATGGAAAGTAGGAATATTTAAAAGTACAATATTGGACTATGGCTAAATTAGGTATACGGTTTATAGCTGGTCATGCAAGTGAATCTTTGTTTATCATTGGTGAAATATGATAAATATCATTGGTGAACTAAGGTGATGCTTCAATGTAGATCTCTGTATACTTGGTCATATGGAAATAAAAGCATTGACATGGCACTACAATGAAATCATGAAAACCATGATGGAACAACATCTATTATCTAATGCTTTAGAAAAATGAATTTTCTTTAGACAAGTCTTTTTAGAACTCCTATTGTTTCAATTTGTTCTGACTCTGTTTTCAATTTATGTACACAATGTGCTGATCCTTTAAAATGGTGAAATGTTGGCAGAGTTCTTACTAATAATTAAAGATATTTTTAATACAAAATTATAATTATTACAATATCGGACAATGACCAGCAACGTCTTTAAAGTTTTGAATATCAAGTCAGATTTATAGTGAAACTATTCCTACTATCGGCAAACTTTCTTGCAACTGATGATCTTTAAATTCAGTATTAAATAGATATGCTTCATAAATGGTACCTATTTTTAAAATACCCTCAATCAATAAATCAACCCGAGTTTGACCAGTTTCTTCTAAAAGGTTTGCTTATAGGAAAAGTAGCTTGGTAATAAATTAATGGCCATTATTCTTCCATCATGATTTTCAACTGGGAACAAAAACAATATGAGCATGGTACCAGTACCTTTTACTTTTGCTTTCTTTCCTAAAAAGTTAACAAAATCTATAACATTACATGTATTAAGAACAATACTTACAGTGAGACGAGACTGAAATCATGTTGTACAATCTAACAGTGTTATATACAGAATATTGAATTGACAAGTTATTTGTGTTGGTGACATATAAAAGTTTTACCAGAGTGGTGTCAGCTCACAACAACAACAAAAACCCTGGTTATTTCCCTTTAAACAAGAGTTTTATCAGCTCACAACAACAACACAGGTTGTTTCCCTTTATAAGCTTTGTTCCATTCTCTGAACACTGTACATCAGTTCAATAGCTCATTTATGGATGAATTTAATTCATAAAAATTCAGAATTAATTGATATTCTATATATGTAATTGTATTACTCGCAGAAAAATCCTTGTAGTCATGAATTATTTAGGAGTAATTTTACAACATTTTCATTAGTTCCCGTCCACTGTTTTACAACCAATCAATCACAGTTTTTAAAAAGAAAAGGATTTCACTTGCAAATTAAAATGATGAGAGGCAATGAATGGGTCGTAATTTCCAATGGGTTATCCACGATGAATGCTGTATCGACTTGTAACATTGTATCTTTCATAGTCTGTTCAATCTGTCTAATCATAATAGGTACATTTGAGTGATGTACTAGATACGGATCAGTTATGGGACAAACCGAAAACTGTAGTTTTCATGTGAACTGTGAGTAATTAACAGTGACAGAAACGGAACCTGACAATTTCTAAGAAAACAAAATTAGGGGTTTTCATTTGCTGAGAATGGGGATTGGCATGTTTTGTATTTAGTTGAAATGGCCATATCCTGAATTCACTACATAATAAAAAAAAATTAAAATACAATAGTTTGGAATTATACTACATGTATATAATTCTGAAGGATTTGTTTTATGTTAAAGAAATTATTATCATACAAATACACACATGACAAAATTACACTGTTATAACATTTTTCACAAAGCAAAGTAAAGTGTTCAAACTACTACCATAAAAATACTCTTATACCTTTTGGTCTACGAGTTGACAGGTTGTCAAGGAAACCACCCAACATAAGAAGTTCATCCTCCAATCTATCACTAATTTCTGATATCTTTGTTCCTCGTTCATCTGTCTTGTTAAGAATGCTTCCAAACAATTTTAAAATTTCTTGGTCTTTCTCTGCAAAGTTCTGAAGTAGATACATTGTATATAAATAATGAATTGTCAATTTAAGATGAATCAAATTTCTTGTGAGAGGAAATAGCACTACATGTAGTACCCACTTAAAACTATTTAGCTGCCAGTAATACTTGACAAATAAAAATTCATTGAAATGGGTTTGGGGTTAGGGTTAGGGTTTTGCTGTTTAACACAACTCTCAATAATATTTCAGTTATATCATGGTGGTCAGTTTTATTGGTGGAGGAAACCGGAGTACCAGGAGAAAACCAACGACCTGCCGCTAGTCATTGTAAAACTTTATCACACAATGTTATTTCGAGTACACCTCGCCTGAGTGGGGTTCGAACTCACAACGTAAGTTGTGATAGGCACTGATCGCATAGGTAGTTATAAATCCAACTACCATACCATCACGACCAAAATGGCCCCTTCTATTGAAAAGAGTGAGTGATTGTTGTTTTAACGACAAGTAAGCAATTTTTCAGCTTTATCATGGTGAGAACAAAGTACATCTCGATGAGATGATGATAATGTCCACTTTGTACTAGTGTACTATTTTCTTACAGGATATAACAAACATGTAAAATCTTAATCAACTATAGTAATATAATACAGGAACAGAATGTTGGATGGGGAAATTATACTCAGGAAGTGTAGGGGGTTAATAATACATTGTACTTACCTCTTGAATCTGATTGTCAACAGTCCAGCTGTCCACCAAATGATCTGAAATTATATAAAATAATAATCTTCCGCAAAATACAAATAACCATAATCAAAACAATAAAATTGCTTATTTTTGTAAATTTCACATTTTAGAAAAATCAAAATATTTCAGTCTATTTTTCACCAAGTGTATTCTTAAGTTAATGTTACCTTTATTTACAGCTAATTGTTCACCAAGTGTATTCTTCAACTTCTCATTGTCAATCATTTGTTTCTGTAAATCTTCTATGTCCTTTATTAACTTCTCACACCCCTAGAAAATAATATCACTGATGAACACTTTACAAACACCCCTAGAAAATAATAACACCAATGAATACTTTACGAACACCCCTAGAAAATAATATCACTGATGAACACTTTACGAACACCCCTAGAAAATAATAACACCAATGAATACTTTATGAACATCCCTAGAAAATAATATCACTAATGAATACTTTACGAACACCCCTAGAAAATAATAACACCAATGAATACTTTATGAACACCCCTAGAAAATAATAACACCAATGAATACTTTATGAACACCCCTAGAAAATAATAACACCAATGAATACTTTACGAACACCAATACAAAATAATATCACTGATGAACACTTTACGAACACCCCTAGAAAATAATAACACCAATGAATACTTTACAAACACCAATCCAAAATAATATCACTGATGAACACTTTAGATACACCACTACAAAATAATATTTCTAATGAACACTTTACATACATCCCTAGAAAATAATATCACTGATGAACACTTTAATAACAATTGATTATATCAAAATCCTGTTTGGAGTGAGTGAGTGTTGCTTAATCAGCTATATCGTGGCTAGAACAAGTCACATTTCTATGAGACAATGATAATGATGTCCACTTTGTACTAGATCAATATCCTCAGATGGATTTTTATTGTGCTAGCTCACTGAAACAACAGTCGCCAGACAGACATGTCGCTCCAGTCGCAAACAATATCCTATTTCTGAGCCAACCCAGTCTTGCTCTTACTCAGTAATGCTGTTTGCTTAGTGGAGAGGGTACAAATATCAATTTTATAGTCTTTGTTTTTACCTAACTGGGGCTCGAATCCACGATCTACCACACGATCATGCTAACTAATACACCACCGATGCTATTGAAATGACCAATGATTTCACTTCAACATAGCCAAATATTGGAGTTATCATCGTCTCCCCCAAAACATTATATAGATTTTAACTTCACTTCATCACTGAATGTGTCATAAAGAAAGCACATTATAGATTGCAAATATTAAATAACATTTTAAAAAAGAAAAAAAAAATGATCATCATAAAATTAAAAAAAATAATACCTCTTCAAATTTATGATTTTCTTCTAAAACTGAACTTAATTTACATCCTGCTACATATATTTCTTTTTCTAGCTTTTGTCTGTCTTCTCCATGTCGTCTCAATTGAAAAATAGCTTCATCTCGCTTCTTCTTTAAATCTGTCTTGAGATTTTCCTGATCGATAATTGATACAGATAATTTATCAAAATACAAAAAAAAACTTCTGCTATGGTATACAGTACATGTATTGGTAAAAAAAGGATATTGATGTAGGTAGTTTGACAGTTTTTTGCGACAGGTCGATGGTTTTCTCCAGTTTCCTCCACCAATAAAACAGACTGCCACGGTATAACTAAAATATTGTTGAAAGTGGAGTTAAACCCCCCCTCCCCCCTAACCTCATTGATGTAGATGAACATGAGAGACTATTGAACATTATAATTAGACATTGATGTCACATGCAGAAGATTTTGCTCTTGTTTAAATTGTTTACAAGCAAAACTATAAGGTCAAGAGACATTAAGTTAACCAGTATACCAAGGCAAACTTAAGATATAATTTCCTAAAGGAACAACAAAAGCAATTTAAGAAAATTCTGGTAAACATATCTGATTGTAAGACATTTCTGTACACATCTTAACCAGTAAGAAAGGATATGGATGTAAATGAACATTAGAATCCAACATAACACTTACCAGTAGACATAAATTAACATAAAGCAACAAAGCTTTTATTGCTGATCTACATTTCACAGTCACAGTAGGGTCTTCAATAATGAGCATAACTCATAACTTAATATGTGTGTGAAACTACCCCTTAATTTACACTATTTCACTGTATTGATAAATCATTAAATCGTCTGAATTACTTCTCTCTTGTTCTGAAGCCATATTTTAAACATGTAGCCTAGGCCAAATTAAAAAAATTGTTTGTTTGCCGCACCCGACCGACCGTTAGAAAACGTTGCGACGACTTTATTTTTGTTTTTTTGTTACCGGAAATGGTGACCAGAAGTTCCGATATTGTTCCAGAATTTACGTTCGGAACTGGTTTACACTTTTAAATGAACAAAATCCGTTGCTCGACTTTGAAGGAACCAGATTTGTGAATGAACTCAGTCTATTTTGAATTTTTTTTTAAAAAAAACCCCTACCTATCCAGGTGAAATGGAGGGTCGGGTGCGGGAAACGAACATATTTTTCAGAGTGGCCCTAGGTATCATTTTTTATTTTTTTTAGCATCCATTCATTTTTTTTTTTTACAATATTGTAAATGTTACTTCAGAATAAGATATCAATTTATAATAATGGTAGTTTTGAAGTTCGAAATATTTAAAACTTACACAATTGTTTTTATCGGTAACGTCATAATCTGTTGACGTCATGATTAGACGGTTGATACTGAAAATATCCCTCCGCGAGATCAAAGAAAAAGCATAAATTACCAATAATAAAAAAAGCTTGTAAATATTCATGATTATCGTAGTTTGTAAATTAATCTCACCACTATGTTTAATCACAAAGTAACCATTCAACATTAGTTGTACCATAACCTTTCAAACTCACCCTTGGTTCCTTCATTTGTTGTCTCTTCATTGTATCTTTATGAATACTGTCTTCTAAGTGAGATTTCCTTTGCCTCTTCTCTGTAAATTAATAATATTAAAATGCTGCTTCCTAAACGTTCTACTATAATGTAATATGTTTAAAAAAAACTGTGTTTAAGAAATTGACTTAAATCATACTAAACAGTTTAAGAATATAAATAAACTTCAAACAGCTAGATCTTAATTCTGTCTATTTAACCAAGCTTCTGACAGATATTTAACCATATTTTTAATATAATAGTCAAATCTGCCCATGTGGTTACCTCCATTAAGCAATCACCTGTATTTAAAGGTCACCTTTACTTGTCCTGTCATAGAAAAATCTCATATGAATTGAACCTCTTTTAAGAGGGCACCTGTCTTAAAAGACCTCTTTTTCTTTGTCCCAAAACTGACCTCTTAATACAGGTTAGACTGTATGTAATTAAATATGCTGTTTACTACATTGACAATATTTTTTCATACTCAGGGGTTAGGGGTTATGATGTTTAACGCCACTCAGTAAAATACTAGTACTGTATATATTATTTCTATAAGACATGTTAAGAATTACAATTCACAAAGGTTAATATCTAGAACGTGCAAGGTTTAGTGACTTTGTTTCAGTTATATTTTTACAATTTCACAATGCAGATGATTAAACAAAACATGAAAATAAGATTAACTTAGCAACTTTATTAATATTTTGTAAATATGTTTCCTGCCACTAATAGATGATGTTGGCCCTTATAAAGTGCTCCCCCCAAAGTGGGTTATGGCTTGTGGTGTTTTAAATCACTTTCAACAATATATCCTTTATAATGTGGAGATAAGTTTTATTGATGACAGAAATCAGAGTATCGAGAGAAAACCATTAACCGACATACTTTAATAACATAAAATTGCATGAGGTACACTTTGCCATAGTTCGACGCAGGTGGGAGTCGACCTCACAAATTTAGTGGTGATAAGCACAGACTTCATAGGTAAATGTAAATACAACTATCAGATGAACATGGCCACAATGGACACTACCCTACTAGACAAATGACCCAGTAATGTACCATACCTAGGAAACCTTCTGTTTTCATTTTGTTGATTGATTGATTGATTTTTGGTGTTTAACGCCACTCAGCAATATTTCAGCTATATCATGGCGACCAGTTTTAGTGGTGGAAGAAGCCGGAGTATGCAGAGAGAACCACCGACCATGGGCAAGCAACTGGTAAATTTAATCACTTGCAGTTGCGAGTCGAGTGCACCCTTTTTTGTAATTTACAAAGTCCGGTGCGAACCGACACCATATTGGTGATAGGCTTGTACGAGTTGTTAGGTAATCCAACTACCTAACTCAATGAGCCACCCGGGCCCTTTGCATACACTGGAGTGGTAGAGAATGAGGTCAACTTACATATAGCTGTTGTACTTTTATATGTGTAAGAAAAATTGACCTATGTTGAATGGAGACAAGCCTACCTTTTTAAATTATTTTAAATAAAATTTTGTTTTTATGCTGTAATGCTGGGCCCTTGTTTTCATTTTGAAGATGGAGCACCGAAAAAGCATTTTGTGTGTTTGTGTGTTTTGCTTGTTTGTTCTTTAGGAAATCAAAATTTATTCAATAGGTTGAAATAAAAAAAAAAGATGGATCCAGAAAAAGTTATAATAAAATGATGTTTAATTTTTATATTTTTTGTTTACGTGTATTACAAGGGAAATTAAACTCAAACATGTGAACAATCATGATTAATCGGTACCAACTCAGGATCAAATTGTGTAGAATAATTTGTACTTTTAGTAATTAACTAATAAGGGATCAAAGTGTAGGACTATATAAGACAAGTGAGACTACTGTAATAATTCAAGATTTCATACAAATTTAACTCCTTTCATCTTCAAATGTTGATATCAAAATTTTTAAGCAAGTTATAAATTAACTATCAACCATATTGCCAAAGAATAGGGATTTACTTGTCATATTTACTATAAAGCCACAAAATCTGCTATTTATATACTGAATAAAACAATGAATAAATGAGACGATAATAAAAGTTTTCATAGAAAACTTCATCAGAGGCTGATCTCAGACTTCATCACTCAACTATCTATAAAGTAACTGTTTATTATCAAATGATAATTTAAGTATCATTCAGGTTTCAAACAGTTTCACATTCTATAAGAAGAATGTTTTCTTCCTCTCTGATAGTTTCAAAATTTCTAAGAAGAATTTCCCCCTCCTTATGGTAAACTATGCACTGCAGACAGTAGCAGCCATCTTGGATTTAATATAAAACATAACAATGTAAAGGAAAAACAAATGATCATTCATATACAGTTTTGGTTTAGATCAAGATTCTAGTTTCAAAGAAGAAGCATTTGGACATTCTTGCCAAGTTTGCCTTCAAATGACAAAGTGGTTTCAGAGAAGAAAACAAAATGTAAAAACTAGCAGACAATGCAGACACTGACAATGACAACAGGTCATGTGAACCCTTCATTCCAGGGCATCTAAAGATGAAGCTATATATATATATCAAATTGTGAATACAATATTTTTAATTAATTTCCCTATTGATTTTAAAGCATGTCTGGTACTCTAGAACTTTCGTATTTTCTTTTTAAGATCCTAATTGGAAACATATATACCCCCACACCCATTAAAAACACTTAACAATAATTATCACACAGTTAGCACTATTTTACATAGTTGGTATGTGATACTATAACTATTCCACAGTCGGTCTATTATCACCGAGGCTCAAATGATACTATAAATAGAACACACACACAGCACACAGGGTTTTTACCATCTGAACCTGTGTGACATTATGTAATAGAAACAGAAACAGTATCAACATACTAGCTATGCTACGTTTTAGCAGATCATATTCATTAGTTCTATTCTCAAAAAATTTCTCTAATTCTTGAAAATCAGGTGTTCTATCATCAATATCTTTCTGTCTGTCTATGATAGCACGTTCCATTTCTGCTATTTCTTGCTGAAAATAGAAATTATATACACATTCATATTAATAGGTACTAAAATTATATTTTCCCCACTGAATACACAAATTTGGTAAGCCATAATTTTTCATGTTGGTTATATGCCTGTAAAGTTTTTAATTTTCAAACAAATAGATAACTTTTATCATATCTGGATTTTATCAATATCTAAGTCACTGGTTTTAGTTTTATGTTAGGAGTGACTGGTTCTATAAATACAAAATATTGACAATAAGGTACCAGATTACAATAATAACACTTCAGGAGAAAAGAGTGATTGGTTCTAATAATACAACATATTTGCAATAAGGTACCAGATTATACAATGACTGCATTGCAATAAAATTGTTTGATATACTTTAAACATAATCAATTGCTGAACTTTGGTGTACACTTATATAATTAAATGTGTAGAATACTCTTGATAGGAATGTTCACATACTGAGGTAAAACATTTATTCTTTGTAGCATTTTTTAAATATTGGGTTTGTTCACCATTATCTAAAGACAAAGTTTCGAAATAAAACCACATGATAGCAGTTATCTCCTTTACATAAATCTGTTGTTAATATGCCTACACTGGAAGTAGTCCAACATACAAAAATACATGTTGTAATTTACATTTTTAGTAACAGCAGTCATCTTGAATAGAGGGCAAGGCTGTCAGATACAAATTTGAAAGGGGACCACCAAAGGACCATGCTATATAGTAATATCACAATAAAACTGAATAAACAAGATGAACTGTGAGCTAATGCTCACCTATGATACCCCCGCTCTTTGGCAAACAGGAAGTAGGAATCTGACGGGTCAAAAAACGCTTCCCACGATATGGGGTACCTATATGAAGCTTGTGACCAAATATCAGATTTCTGCCATCAATAGTTGCTGAGAAAAATGTGACGAAAAATGAACATATATGTTCAATGTGTAGAAAAATCAACAAAGTCGGCAAACAGGAAGTAGGAATCTGATGGTTCCAAAAACGCTTCCCACGATGTGGGGTACCTATATGAAGCTTGTGACCAAATATCAGATCTCTGCCATCAATAGTTGCTGAGAAAAATGTGACGAAAAATGTGCATATATGTTCAATGTGTATAGAAACCAACTAAGTCGGCAAACAGGAAGTAGGAATCTGACGGGTCCAAAAACGCTACCCACAATATGGTATACCTATATGATGCTTGTGACCAAATATCAGATTTCTGCCATCAACAGTTACTGAGAAAAATGTGACGAAAAATAACGGAAGGACGGAAGGACAGACGGAAGGATGGACGGAAGGACGGACGGACGGATGGAAGGACGGACAGACTGACAGAGGTAAAACAGTATACCCCCCTCCCCCTTCGGGGAGCGGGGGTATAATTAATTTTAGAGTCACATGTCATTTTATACGTGTTTTGATTGGTTTAAAAAGTTGAGGTTATTTGTCAATGAATGGAATCATTGTTCTCAAGGCGTCGCATGCCGTTGTCATCAGGTGATTTTCTTTAAATGAGGCACCTTTGGGGTTATTTAAATTTATTTCCGATTATTTGTCTTATTTTGAAAAAATAAATATATTTTTCAATATCAGAACAAAAAAAGTGTGAATTAATTTATAAGGATTGATCGAAATTATTTGTTCGGTTCATTCGAAATAACCTCAATCAGGTTGTGCCTACTCTTGCATAACGTGCTACGCGGGTTACACAGTGTGTACAACCTGATTGAGGTTATTTCTTCATGAACCGAACAAAAATTGTGATCAATCCTTAATCATATTTGAAATTGAGAGCACAAACAAACAATCCATTAACCGGTTTAACACAGCCACCTTTACATGCCTGTCCAAAGCCTGGAATTCTAATAACGTATGTAATGGCCTTTTTTGTGTTCGGTGATTTGAGGTGAGAGGTGATTGTTCATTTTGTTAATATTGGTGGAATTAATGACCATTACGGTTTAATCTTTCTTTTTTCATAATGATGAACAGGCAAAGATTTGATAACCAGACAGATAGATGAGTAGATTGACACCCAGTATGTCTTTGACTAAATATAATCTGAAATGATTACTCCCATCATCAGATCATTCTTCCTCCTTACCTCATATTTCGCTGCTTTATATTTCATGGCATCAAACATATTCTGATATTCTTCCTGGGCCTTTGAAAGTGTTCCTTCTAAATCTGTGATTTCTCTTTCATCTTCTTTAAGTTCTTTTTGCAAAGTGGTACCCTTTAATAAAATATGATTATGCCATTATAAAAAATATATTGAAGAAATCTTAACAAGGGCAACGCAAAGCGTGGCGTATCCCCTCACCTAAAAATTTGACCTTTGAACTTGAAAATCAATAGGGTTTCAGATTCTCTTAAGGACTAAGTATGTACCAAGTTTGGTCAAAATCCATTGAAGGATGTTGATTCTAGAGTGTTCACAAGGATGTTATGGAAGGACGGACAGACAGACGGAAGGACAGACGGACGGACGGCAGCATTACTATATCCCTTCGCAACTTCATTGGCGAGGGGATAATAAGTATTAACATTGTGAAAGTGGAGTTATTAATTACCGGTAATGAAAAAAGTATTGACTTATTATGAAAATATCTTTTTACAATATGTCTTATTATGTTTTATATGCAACAGCCCATCTGATTTGTCATTTTATATTTCTATTGTACATTTTAGCACAAGAATATATTATGCTAACATTAACATATAAAATGTTTTTACTCATGTTACATCTAAACATGATGATAATATCTAGCACAATACCGGATTGGTCAGTTCTTAATGTTTGACTTTGACATCATGATAATATCTAACACTATACCGGATTGGTCAGTTCTAAATGTTTGACTTTGACATCATGATAATATCTAACACTATACCTCATTGGTCAGTTCTAAATGTTTGACTTTGACATCATGATAACATCTAGCACAATACCGGATTGGTCAGTTCTTAATGTTTGACTTTGACATCATAATAATATCTAGCACAATACCGGATTGGTCAGTTCTTAATGTTTGACTTTGACATCATAATAATATCTAGCACAATACCTCATTGGTCAGTTCTAAATGTTTGACTTTGACATCATGATAATATCTAACACTATACCTCATTGGTCAGTTCTAAATGTTTGACTTTGACATCATGATAATATCTAACACTATACCTCATTGGTCAGTTCTATATGTTTGACTTTGACATCATGATAATATCTAACACTATACCTCATTGGTCAGTTCTAAATGTTTGACTTTGACATCATGATAATATCTAACACTATACCTCATTGGTCAGTTCTAAATGTTTGACTTTGACATCATGATAATATCTAACACTATACCTCATTGGTCAGTTCTAAATGTTTGACTTTGACATCATGATAATATCTAACACTATACCTCATTGGTCAGTTCTAAATGTTTGACCTTGACATCATGATAACATCTAACACTATACCTCATTGGTCAGTTCTATATGTTTGACTTTGCCATCTTGTATTTTAGAATTCATCTCTGTGAGGAATGACTGATTTTCTACTTTCATGTCTTCAATATCTTTAGAAACGGTGTTCTTCTGGTCTTGTACATTTATCCTACAATGAAAGAAAAAGAAAAATAAAATAAATACTGGTATATTCACATTCTATTTTTTAATGCATAACCACTTATCTGACATCAATTTAATTTAGATTTGTTATTGTTCATAAAAAGATATTTTTTTAAATGACAACATTTAAAACACAAGTTCCAGATAATTCATATGTGATGCATATATACATCACACAAAACATCTGTATGTAAAGAAAGTATTAAAAAAAAAATTCGAAAACAATGTCTACATTTATTTATAAATGACATATATTTTCACACATTTTTTTCAATACATATTATACATACACTTTTAAATTTGTAAAAATGAATATTATTTAGGCCTCGTAGTTAAAAAAAAAACTTTTGAGATTATTGAACTAAAAAAAAAGGCCAATCGGAGTACAGTATCCAATATAGAAAGTGTTTTGATTGGAGGATTTTGGAATATAAGCATGAAACTCATACTCTACAACTATATATGGCTAAGTGGTATCAGAGGAGAAGATTAAAATGTGAAAAGTTAATGGACGACAGAACCCAAGTGATGGCAAAGGCTCACATTGCCTTTGGCAAAGTGAGCTAAAAAGGCCAAATTGTGAGTTTACTCAAAAATTTCAATTTCAGCCAATTTAACATACATATTTTCATCAGGGAAATATAGAGTACAATCTTGTACTATTTTTTCATCTTGTATACAAGATACAAGTTGTGAGTAGTCATAATGATAAAAAACATACAATTTTTCAGTGAACAAGTTTGTGCTCTACATTTCTACAGATAGAAAACTGTTGTAAAATAGGCTAAAATTATCAAATTGGTGGAAAAATTAATGTGCCATATGAATTTGTGAGTTTGGCCATCTAGTTTTGTATAACAGAATAGTTCACATATAATGAACCAAAAATAAAAATAATCCAAATAAATAATCCTTATTTTTTATACAAAATATATATAAAAATCTGAGACAAAAATATGTTTTTACTGCACATTAAAATTAATACAATAAAAAAAATTATATATCTAAACTGCTTGTGATCAATTCATTTGTTTATATAAATAAATCTTTTGTCGAACTTAATTACATCGACTAAAGTTAATCATATCAACTAAATTTCAGTTCTTTCAACTACAGGTGAATATAGAGTAACGACAATTATGTAGGTTGAGACAGACATTAACACAGCAAGTCTGATAAGGACGAACTGTGATACTGGTAATAATATGTTGAGACCTTCAAAACAAACATCATTGTTTTTATCCACAACATTATAATGGGCTTGGCCCATAATTTTCAGTATAAGAGTCAGTTAGTCATACTGACAATATAACTTGTCGAGATCAAAGGGAAAATGTTCAAATTATCAATAAATAAAAACTAATAATCACCATCAAAATACAAACATGAGAAAAATAACTGAGTGGAGAGCATATAGTAAAAATGTAAACCAAAATGACTTTATCTTACATCTTTTTAAACACCATCTTGAAATACTCTATTTATCATATTATCATACTAGATATCACCATCAGTAACCCACAGCTGTACCTGCTTTGATTACTCTTTACTATAGTGGAGAGTCATCGGAGCGTGATCAGCTGTGGTTTACAGACTATGACTAGATATAAATAACAACTTAAAATTTTATTTTGAAAAAAATAATACTGAGATATAGCCAATACGATTGTGTTATATAAGTTTCCTCTTCCCGTGTTTTTATCCTTAAGCTCAATTTGTCACTGATTAATAGAAAATTCATGAAATAAGAATCTTACTTCACGCTACACAGATATTGTCAAAAAGGATACTAATATATCAAAAACATTCTTGACTTTTTGACAAATCAAGAACAACAAAATTATGTATATTTTTGTTATGATTTTATATTCTACTTGCCATCACTACAATATTTCTCAACTACAGATATCGTAGTTGTATTTCCAAAATTAGATTTATCCTTGTAACAAATGAGAAACAGAGAAATAATCTTTTTTTTCCCCTATTATTATTTTTACAGAGTTATGGCCCTTGGATTCACAAATTCTTTGAATACACAGCATATCATTCAAATTCCATTCAAACAGACAAAAATAAAACACACCTCAAATACATTTTTTTTTTTGCATTTTCTGGTTAAAACACAACAACTTATAAATAAATGTTAATTTTTTTCTTCAACTATATTCTGTGCAAACCTTTTCTCCATCCAAATGCCACTTATAATTTAGTAAAGCATTTGTTATTAATCTGTTATCACAATCGATCTTACCCAAATGATTCATATTTCTTTTTTATCTCCTTCTTGCCAGAAGTTTTCTTTTCTAATTCCTCTCTTATAATATAAAACAATTATTATTTCCTTATTTCTCATACTACCTAACAAAACCGGTTACATTATTACCAAATGCTAAAATATTAGTGTTGTATATCTTACAAGTGTTAGTGGTATCTATTTTGCCTCTTTCGACGATTTTGATATATGACAGTGTGGTATTTTTTGTTTTTCATTTTTATTGCTATTAAATATATTTTTCAAACAGTAAAAATTTAAAACTTCACATTTGTGTTGTGTTATGATGAATATAAATCAAAGGGAGATAATTCACTCAAGTTTCCAGTTATCTATCTTGATTAATTCTAAGATGCAATATTTTATTGTTCATATGAATTTTGCACTTTTAAAGTAATACTCCATGACCTAATATATATGTGCTGTAATACAGTTTGTACACAATCAGGTTGTAAAATGGTAGAAAACAGCATAGCTTGATATATTATTTCATTATTTCTAATATTTCATTGAAATGGCATATACCGGTAATCATATCAAATGAAAATAAGTGCTGAAATCCATGTGATTTAGTGATTTCATACCATAACCAAACAATGCATCTGTATATCTGTAAATTTTTTTAACTCATTCACATTTGGGGTACATTTAAGCAGATATAATGCCATGCAAAGGTTAAAATATTCAATAAACAATGGACTCTTAAACATTGTTTCTTGCTTTAAGTAATGAATTCCTCTCTAGTGGTCAACCTTGCAACAGAAAGCTTACCAATTACTAATAAGTCTTATACCACAAGATAGCTTAAAAATTCAACAAAAGTTTATATAACTATTTAAAAAAAAACCTGTTTCACCAATATATCTACATCAATATCGGTACACAATTTTACAAAATATTATTCCATGGAATTGTTTTTAAATAAAAAAATATAAAAATGTAAAATATGAAGAAAAAAAATGTATGGTTAAGCAACAAAAATTTAAATTTACAGTACATTTGTACCTATCTAATAAAATTTAATCAAACTAAGGTCAAGGTCAATCTCTCTCAAGCATAGATAACTTAGCATAGAAACTATCTGTTTAGTTCCTTTTATTTACTTTGAGAGCAAGTAAACCAATGGTCCTAAACAAGATTGTGAAAAACAGCTATTAAACATTACCTATGCCTGAATTAAATTGACCTTATTTTTTGTAGCATCAAATGGAATATAGGCAAATAAACAAAAATAAAAATAAACTGGGGTATATTTTAGTTAAATTTAATCCCTTTCCCAAATTTCACAATGTTACCAGTAATTAGAGAAATAAAACACATTAAGCAAGCCAAAATAGTCACAGCATTAAATCCATAAAATATAAATATTAAACATACTATGAATACTGAGGAAATTTATAATTAAACAAGTTATCAATCAGTCCAAGGAGAGCATCTTCCTCATATTGTATACTAGCTTACTGTGGGTAGCATGTTACCAGTTTCAACATGGTTAGGAAATTTCTAACAAAAATATCTCTAATAGAAGATACATTTACAATGGACTTCTGATTTGGGAAAATTAAATGTTAAAATAATACAAGTGTTTTTTTTCTCTTTCTCATAAACATATACATGAATAAACATCAGTCTATGATACAATTAAACCTTGTTGTGTTGTGATGATTTTAATTGAATAACCAACGGCTGAGTATTTCAGTTATCTGTGTGTGTGAAATACTTTACTACTAGAGAGCCAAATCACTGCAAGCGAGCAAAATAAACAAAAAAATGTTATACAAAACAAAACAATATATTTGAGTTTTAGATAACATAAATATTGAGTGAGTGTTTGTTGCTTGACACCAAGTGAGCAATTTTTCAACTATATATGGCAAGAACAAGTTACATTTGATGAGATGATGATGATGTCCCCTTTGTACTAGACCAATATGCTTAGTTGGATTTTTATGGTGCTAGCTCACAGAAACAACAGTCCACACACAGATATGTTGCTCCACTCTAACACATTATCCATATTCCAAGCCAATTAGTCTTTGTTCTTACTCCTGAATGCTGCGTGCTTCGTGGAGAAACAGCAAATACCAATTTCATAGACTGTGGTTTGACCCAACTAGGGCTCAAACCCACGATCTACCGCACTCAGGGTGAGCACACTAACCATGACACCATTAATGTGGTTAGATAATATAAATAATATTTCAAACTTTCAATAAATATATTATAACCTTCAGATAGAAGATTGGTTTTGAAAATGACAACTCAATTGATGGTCTAAACCAATAAAAATCGCTAAAAAGGATTTCGATGTTTTAAAAGAAGTTTTCCTAACAATGTCCTATGTGATGTAGTAAGTCAATCTTCTTCAAAACGGGATGTAAAATGAGTAGAAGGGTAAAATGACTATACAAAACCAATTTCTAACTCTTTTTTAATTTCATTCTTAATTTAAAGGGTTAAATTATGTATGTCAGCATATTAAGGTTAGACAACTCTGTCCCAACACCTGCAGCCTTACCGTGGGGGAGAGGGTGTAGGTAATGGTGGTGGTAGATAAAAAACTGTTTCTGCTTCTCCTTTTTCCTTTTCTTTCTTTTTCTTTTCGATAAGTTTTTCTAAAGCTTCACTATTTAGGTTAGACAATCAAAAAACTTATAATAATAACTTGCTTAAATAAGACTTAAATACTAAAGTTCAGGCTCAAATGTTTTCCCGTCAACTTTAAAAATGATCTGGAGCTCTGAGCATTTCATTAAAAATAACTGGTGACATCTGAATTAATTCATTACATAACTATATATATATATATTTAGATCGGAAAAATGTCAATGTATAGTTTGTTTAATTTCTTGTTGTGTAAATGTATTGTAACGTCTGTGTCGTCTGCAAAAATAAAAAATTACAACAAATAAAAAAAACGTAAAAAATTAATTACATGTATGTACTAAATAATACCTATAGAACTATTATGTTTTTATTATTGATGAACCAATCCATTATGTGATGTGCTTTTTTATAATTTTTTATATCATAACTGTAAACCAATGAAGAATATACCAATAAGCAAATTGAGAGTAATCATAATCAGCTGTAATCGATTACATTTAAATATTGTAATCAGATGTAATCTTTAATCGGCACTTCTTTTTTTTTTAAAGATTACAAGTAATCATAATTACATTGATTTTGAACTTGTAATCATGATTACTCTCTGATTATATTTAGATTACTTTTTGACAACAACGTAAATGATCAGAAACACTTATTTTTAGCACCATGTTTTGTCCAAACACAATTTTTTTACCAAATAAATATTGCATTATGTTTACCATACGTTGTTGTAATCTAAAATAGCATCTCCGATGTCACTGATACGATACTTCTGTAATTATACTTCGAATGGGATAAAATCTTTTACCACTTATTTATTTATTTGTTGATTCACAGAAAGATCAGAAAAAGGTATAGGTGTGGTCACATGAATCGATCTTCCGTTTGATTGTCCATCCGATCGTTTCTTTCGACAGAAATCGTATTGTTTGAACACAAAAGTCAAATACTGAAAATCGGTTGGCGTCCTATTTTCTCCCTATATTCTGATGAAAATCATATGAGAATTGCTAAAAGAAAATCAAAATCGAATGGAAAGTCGGACTGTTTGATTCAGCTTACCTGTGGCACAGATGCAGAATCAATTGGAAATCGGATGGAAAATCCTATCATGTTAATGTATTCCCTGCATTTGTGAAAAAAAACAATAAAATACAGAAGTTGCTAAACAGTCTAGTCCACTTACAGTGAAATTTTAGGAGGACGTGAAATCTTTTCATTATAATCAAACTTCAATATAACCAGATCTGAAATATACTCAAAGGGTCTGATGGAGATAAATAATCATTATAACCAATTTCATTTGAAGTGGACTGGACTGTACTTCTATTATCATCAGTGATCAAAGATAGAAGAGTGTGGTATTATACATCAGTGATGGCTATAAATAACCATTATTATGTGCATGCTATTTGAATAATATGAAACCACTATTTCTTTATCTATTAAGTTAGTGAGTGACAGTCTACATGCAGTTTGACAAAATAGTAAACATTAATTTCTTTAGTTTTATCTGCATGCAGAAAGAACTCTCCCCCCATTTTACCTTTCTTTCCTTTCTCTCTTCAGTTGATCTCTGTATTCTTCTATCTGTTGATTTAGCTGTGCCAGTACTGCCCTAATAATAAGAGAAAATAGACCTTAACTTTGCTAAAATATACAATGTACCTTGAATTTTTTTAAATTATTTTTGCTACAAACATAATAAGTGATAGTGTGTCACACAGAAATTCCATAACAATTAACCAAGTCATGGTGGCGACAGAAAAACGTTTGAAAAACTTGAAGTGACGACTTCAATTTATTTTAATGCAAAAAATTCCAGAATAAAAAATAGGGTTATTAATTTGATTTATTGTGTTTAACGCCACTTTCAGCAATATTTCAGCTATATCATGGCGACCAGTTTTAGTGGTGGAAGAAGCCGGAGTACCCGGAGAGAACCACCGACCATGGACAAGCAACTGGTAAACTTTATCACTTGTGGCTGCGAGTCGAGTGCACCCTTTTTTGTAATTTACAAAGCTGGGCGAGAACCCATGCCATATTGGTGATAGGCTTGTATGAGTTGTTAGGTAATCCAACTACCTAACTCATTGAGCCACCCAGTCCCCTTAGGGGTTATTATAATTACAGTGCCATGATTATTTGTAAAAAGTTAAAAGGTTTATAACTTTATAATATGACAAATATATCTGAAACTGAAAATGAAATTAATTCTAATACCATCTGAAATTTTAAAAAAAGAAACAAATTGTAACTGTTTCAAGCACAATAAAACCTGTCTAAACCGAACCCTGAATGAATGGGAATCTTCTATAAACCAAACTTTAAATAAAGTCCCAATGTAGGAAATTTTTAATGGTTTAACCTGTATAAACCAAACACATTTCTATTGTGATTAAAAAAGTTGGTCCCAAGGAGGTTCGATTTCTACAGGTTCCACTGTATATAACATAAGGTAATAATTTAGAAAACATATCACCTGGTTTCTGCATCTGGTACCTGTATTTGACTGGAAAAAATACAATGCTCTGTTTTATAACTTTAAAAAATGTTATTTTCCGTAAATCTCCAATAAAATTGATTGATGGTGTTTAACGCTATATCGTTGCATATTCTTAAATAGAAGAAAATGTGAACATCTGATGTGAAGGTAGTATAAGGTATGTTAACATGCAAATACATGAGGAATAGGGACACAACATTACAGTTTGGGTCATGTGTTATACTGAGACAAATAAATGGAATATGTGCCACTAGTGGGAAGATTGTAAAACCTCAATAGCTGCCTCAGAGTGATAACTGACCATTATTGTAGGGGTTAGGGTTAGGGTTATGGTCTTTATCGCCACTTTCAACAATATTTCAGTTATATCATGGTGGTCAGTTTTATTGGTGGAGGAAACCGGAGTACCAGGAGAAAACCACCGACCTGCCGCAAGTCACTGACAAACTATATCACATAATGTTATATCGAGTACACATCTCCTGAGCGGGATTCAAATTCACAACGTTAGTGGTGATAGGCACTGATTGCATAGGTAATTGTAAATCCAACTACGATACAGTTACAACCACGACGGTCCCCGACCATTATTGTAAAATCCCAATGTATGCCTGAGAGTGACAACTGACCAGTCCAGGGATACAACATTGTTGATTTCACAATGGGGAGGGGTACAACATTGTTAACATTTCACAATTTTCACAGAATATCACATGGAGACATATAGATTGAATACATGCCATTAATGGGAAGATTGTACAACTTCAAAATCTGCCTGAGAGTGACAACATGCAATAATTGATTACAGACATGTATCTGTCTTTAACATGTCACGTGACGACATGTCATGTGACGACATGCTTTGTATGACTTACTCATCTTCCTCAATGTCCTTCCTAATCATGGTCATAGAAGTGCTTGTAAGAAAATCTAATCATGGTCATAGATGTGCTTGTAAGAAAACCCTACAGTCTGATATAATGTACAACAAGTTCACATTGTATTTGATATTACACAGGGCATCTTGTTATTGTGAAACATTGCATTATGTTGTAGCAATAACTAATATACATTACAGTCAATTATATTAATTTTACTCTTGATCTGAATTGGAATTGACACCTTGAAATTTGAACTTAAAATCTACATAAAAACTGGCTAAATGTACAGTGATCTTTTTTTAATTCTTTTTCTTGGCTTATTGGCAATTTTTCAAAGCAATTTTTTATGTATTTTTTTTTTTATTATTTACAATATTTGTTTTCCAAACTTCTTGATAATTGATAATGCCTAAAATATATTTGAAAAAAATGGAGATATAATCAAAGTGAGTAATTTGATACAAAACAAAGATTTTTAAGGCTGACTGCAAGCACCACCTACAGATAGGAAGAGAGAAACTCTTGAATATCTTGTCGGAGTAAATGAAATGAAATAAGATGAATTGATGAAATACAGGTAAAAAATACACACTTAATCACCAGTTTATTAAGTATTTAAATCACAAAACAAATGACCATTTTTATTCCTTTTTAAAAACTACATATTTCCAGTTTGGTTTTTTTTCAAAATCAAACTTTAAAAAACATAGTAATTCCTACTTCTAATGAATAATAATCAACTATATTACAAGATAGAAATGGGAGAATTGGAAAGGTGTTTTAAGTGATTAACAATGTTTTTTAAAATGAGAGGACTTTTCTCAGTCATCTCTCATCGAAGGGTGAAGCCCTGAGATGAGAGATGACTGAGAAACGTCCTCGAGTTTTAAAAAACATCTTTAATTATTTTATCGCTATTTTGTATTCATAATTAAATATTTTTTGTTGAGATACTGACATTTTTTTAAACACAATTAATATTTTATATCGTTAATCACTTAATTATCAAGAATTTGGTAATGTGACGTCATCATAACGTCATATTAGAAAACAAGATAATACTACGTGTGTCTTTGACAACGCTTAGTGATTAGCGATAATTGGAATCATCTCATGCGTTTATGTGATATGAAATATATCGGTTTTAAACATCAAAGGTAAAATAAACAAAATAGCGATAAATCTGTTTATTGCCATTATTATATTGAAAAGAAAATTGACATATTCATCAGATTCAGCCAAAATCATAAAATTAGTCAGGAAAGGGAGGTAACTTACTTGTGAGATTCTGCCAGAGTATCTATCTGTTCAGTCATTTCTACATTTTCTGCCTGCATTATACCAACCTCTTCAGCTCTTATACCAAGATTCTTTTTTTGTAACTGTAGTCTGAAATGAAAAAAAAAAAAAGGAAATAATTGCGAGCTTGTTTATATTGTCTCATTTTAGAGAGATCATTGTTTCCGCTGAGTCACAAACAATACATCTATAAATGACACATTTATAAATGTCATCATATATTATTGATATGTCCTATTACCAGTTTATCCTGAATTCTGAAATGCTGAATATTGGCAAATCATGCAAATTGAATATCCATATATGTTAGCATGAAAAGGAAAAAATGGTGTTTTAAGTAACGAAAGAGAGTGAGTGAGTGATTGTTGTTTTACGCCAAGTGAGCAATTTTTCAGATATATCATGGCGAGAACAAGTTAATTTTCAATGAGATGATGATGAGGTCCACTTTGTACTAGACCAACACACTTAGCTGGATTTTTATAGACTAATATAGTGCTAGCTCATTGAAACAACAGTCCTCAGATAGACATGTCACTCCACTGACACATTCTCCTGATCTGAGGCAACCCGTCTTTGCTCTTTCTGCTTAATGCTGTGTGCTTAGCGGAGAAGCAACAAATACCAATTTTATCATCTTTGACACAACTGTGGCTCTAACCTATGATCTACCACACTTGAGGCAAGTATGTTAACCATTACACTACTGATGTGGTTACCGATACTAAGAGATAGAATTCTGCTTTTAACAAGATGTACTTGATACCATCTCAAATGATAAAGTTTGTCAGTGGTTTTTTTCTCCAAAATAGGTTAATTATTTACTCTTCATCTAATGCTGTTACTTCTTCTAAATCCTCTTGTTTTTGTCTCATCTTATCTTCCAAGTCTGAAAAGATGTCAACAATTCTTAAGATAAAACATTTCAGATATTTTAGAGACATTTTTAGACTCCTAATCTACCATTTCTTGCTGTATCTATATTGTTATCATGATCACTCATTTTAAAGATATTTCTGACACTTTAAGATGAAGAACAGCAATAAAACTTGTACTTCTATACTTTGTTTTCAAGGTGAAATAAGAGATTTATTTTTCAAGGTGTAATACAAGATTTTGTTTTCAATGTGTAATATATGAGATCTGATAATCTCTCATATTTCAATACTCTATTTTCAATGTGTCATATGGAATTGGATTTGCTTAATGCTCATGTTTCTATACTTTGTGGTAAGTGTGTTATATGAGATCTGATGATTTCTCATGTCCCTATTCTTTGTTTGCAAGATGTTGTATGAGATCTGATATTCTCTCTTATTTCTATACTTTAATTTTCAAGGTCTGCTATTTTTTCTTCATGCTCATTTGTCTATTCTTTGTGTTCATGGTGTTATATGAGATCTGATGTTTTCTCATGTTCCTATTCTTAGTGTTCATGGTGTTATATGAGATCTGATGTTTTCTCATGTTCCTATATTTAGTGTTCATGGTGTTATATGAGATCTGATGTTTTCTCATGTTCCTATTCTTTGTGTTCATGGTGTTATATGAGATCTGGTGTTTTCTCATGTTCATATATTTAGTGTTCATGGTGCTATATGAGATCTGGTGTTTTCTCATGTTCCTATGCTTAGTGTTCATGGTGTTATATGAGATCTGGTGTTTTCTCATGTTCCTATACTTAGTGTTCATGGTGTTATATGAGATCTGGTGTTTTCTCATGTTCCTATATTTAGTGTTCATGGTGTTATACGAGATCTGATGTTTTCTCATGTTCCTATTCTTTGTGTTCATGGTGTTATATGAGATCTGATGTTTTCTCATGTTCCTATATTTAGTGTTTATGGTGTTATATGAGATCTGGTGTTTTCTCATGTTCCTATATTTAGTGTTCATGGTGTTATATGAGATCTGATGTTTTCTCATGTTCCTATTCTTAGTGTTCATGGTGTTATATGAGATCTGATGTTTTCTCATGTTCCTATATTTAGTGTTTATGGTGTTATATGAGATCTGGTGTTTTCTCATGTTCCTATTCTTTGTGTTCATGGTGTTATATGAGATCTGGAGTTTTCTCATGTTCCTATATTTAGTGTTCATGGTGTTATATGAGATCTGGTGTTTTCTCTTGTTCCTATACTTAGTGTTCATGGTGTTATATGAGATCTGGTGTTTTCTCATGTTCCTATACTTAGTGTTCATGGTGTTATATGAGATCTGGTGTTTTCTCATGTTCCTATATTTTGTGTTCATGGTGTTATATGAGATCTGGTGTTTTCCCATGTTTCTATATTTAGTGTTCATGGTGTTATATGAGATCTGGTGTTTTCTCATGTTCCTATATTTTGTGTTCATGGTGTTATATGAGATCTGGTGTTTTCTCATGTTCCTATACTTAGTGTTCATGGTGTTATATGAGATCTGGTGTTTTCTCATGTTCCTATATTTAGTGTTCATGGTGTTATATGAGATCTGGTGTTTTCTCATGTTCCTATATTTTGTGTTCATGGTGTTATATGAGATCTGGTGTTTTCTCATGTTCCTATATTTAGTGTTCATTGTGTTATATGAGATCTGGTGTTTTCTCATGTTCCTATATTTTGTGTTCAATGTGTTGTAAGAGATCTGATATTCTACCATATTTCTATAATCTTATTTCCAATGTGTCATATGCACATATTTCCTCCTGGTCATCTTTCTATACTTTGTGTTCAAGGTGTTGCATGAGATCTGATATTTTCTGATGTTCCTTTTCTTTCAAGGTGTAATATGAGATTTGATTTTCTCTTGTGTTAATCTCCTAGCATATGATTTTGTGTAAAGTATCAATGTTGACTGACTTGAAGATCTTTTTCTTTCTCTTTTATGGAAAGAGAGATTAAACAGTGATGGTCAACAATTCCATCAACATCAACAAAACAAACAATCATCTCTCACTCCTAATCAGTGAACCAAAAAAAGGCCACATGATAAATGGCATTGGAAATCCAGGTACTGTGGATGGGCAGGGTTAAATCGGTTAATAAGACCCCAACCCACCCCATTTTTTTTTAATAAATAATGCACATGCAGGCAAATATGTTGCATTCTAAGTGTTTAGAACCATTAACTACAGAGGTATGTTTTGAGACATACCAGTAATGCTAATCCTGACATACCAGTAATGCTATATCATTTTCTACAGTCAACTGTGTTTTGTAATGTGACAACATTTTGACATAACTCGACTATGTTGTGACTTGGATGACGTATATAGAGTGATATGAGATGGATGAGTATTGAACAAAGAATCAAATATCATAAATATCTTCTTGTTTCAAAATGTCTAAAGAATGAAGCACCTGTATATTTAAAAAATAAAATCCAATACTTGTCTGATAGCAATCCTTACTCTCTCTGAAATGTTGTAAGTGAAAAATTACAGATCCCAAAGGCAAAAACTGAACTTTAAACACTTTAAGAAAACTTTTACATACTCTGGACCAAAGCTATGGAATGAACTTCCGTTTTCGATACGGCAAGCTTCTTCTCATAATGCATTTAAAACAAAAGTTAAAAGTCTCATTTTAAATGATGATATACCTTAAATAACCATTAAAATGTTTACTAAATCTTTTTGTGTATACTTATTACAATGTATTGTGTAACTTTATATAGTGTACTTTACAATGTATGTTTAAATATGTCAATGAGGGCCTCAGGGAAGATTAGTTATTAACTAACTGTGTAACCCTCTATAAATAAAGAATTTATTATTATTATTATTATTATTATTATATAGTATGGTAAGAAAGATGCATAGGAAGCAGTTTCTCATTTTTTGTTTTTTGATTTTGAATTTAAATGACTCACCCATATGAAGTTCAAGTTTTTGTCCTTCTAGTTCATAATTTTTAGACTCTTCTCTTGCAGTCTCAGTTTCTAGCTATTAAAAAAAGTTTAGCAATATACTATCATTACCATAGGTAACATATAAAGGGTTAATGTTGATAAAAGTTTTAAACCAATTGAAATGATATGCAGTGACCTTAAAGCAAACAAATACACAGATATCAATCAATTAATATTCATGAAAATGTTATGGTTCAAAATTGTAATTATTGCTATGGAATTTTATTTTTCAACCAGTTTGAAAACTTACTGTCCTTTCTATGAAATTTTGTGCAATTATCTGTGCCTTCCCTGACTTTCTATAAGGTTCATATGAGTTTTTCATACAAAAATGTTTTCCAAATTCTCTGAACAGAAAATGTTCAAAAAGTGAAAATAAAATGTCATTATTGCTAACATTTGTTTTCAATAACAAGTGATTCAGCTAAGCAACAGTCTCAGGACGTTTGCTCACCTCTTTCTCAAATTGTCCTGAAGAACTTTATAAAAATTAGGTTAATTATTACAGAATGTCCAGAAGAAATTTTGATAAAACTGGCAATTGTCCTAAAGATTTCAAAGTCTAGCTGAAACTGATAACATGTTGCTTAAAGTTTTTGACACTTTTTGATTACACAATACAAATATAAAAAAATACTGTAATGAAGGCTTTATTTAAACCAGGATAAACAGTCATTTTTTGCTAAATTTCTGAAAATTGGAATGCTAAAATTGGAACTTATTTTCCATCTTCTTTAAAATAAATAGAAAAATTATTACTTTTTTAAACTTTTTCAATAACTGCTTTTCATTATCTTCATATTCCTTCTGCAACTTCATATCTTCATTAATTATTGCAACCCTTTAAATGAAAAAAAAATATCTTTAGTTAATTCATGTGTGTTTTAATTCATTCCCGCATTAATGGTTGGTATAATGGTGTTTAACACCACTTTTAACAATATTTCAGATATATTGTGGCAGTCAGTTTTATTGGTGGAAACCAGAGTACCCAGAGAAAACCACTGACCTGTTGCAAGTCACTGACAAACTTTATCACATAATGTTGTATCGAGCACACAACTTTAATGGTAATTGGCACTGATTGCACAGGTAGTTGTAAATCAAACTACCAAACAATCACGACCACGATCAAGTTATATTCGAGTTAAACAATACATGTGAATATTGTGTCGTTATTTTAGAATATGACCTTCAAGGTTATGAAATGGAAAACAAAATACTGTGCTGTCAGAACATTTCAAACATCCAATAGAAAATTGTAGAAAGACCACTCACTTTCTTGGATTGGTACCCCTAACACACATTCATGACCGCTCACTTTCCTGGATTGATACCCCTAACACACATTCGTGACCGCTCACTTTCCTGTCTTGATAGCCCTTACACACATATACATGACTGCTCACTTTCCTGGCTTGATACCCCTTACACACAAATACATGACTGTTCACTTTCCTGGCTTGATACCCCTAACACACATATATATGACTGCTCATTTTCCTGGCTTGATACCCCTAACACACAGATACATGACTGCTCACTTTCCTGGCTTGATACCCCTAACACACATATACATGACCGCTCACTTTCCTGTCTTGATAGCCCTAACACACATATATATGACTGCTCACTTTCCTGGATTGATACCCCTAACACACAAATACATGACTGCTCACTTTCCTGGCTTGATACCCCTAACACACAAATACATGACTGCTCACTTTCCTGGCTTGATACCCCTAACACACAGATACATGACTGCTCACTTTCCTGGCTTGATACCCCTAACACACATATATATGACTGCTCACTTTCCTGGCTTGATACCCCTAACACACAAATACATGACGGCTCACTTTCCTGGCTTGATACCCCTAACACATAAATACATGACTGCTCACTTTCCTGGCTTGATACCCCTTACACACAAATACATGACTGCTCACTTTCCTGGCTTGATACCCCTAACACACAGATACATGACTGCTCACTTTCCTGGCTTTATACCACTAACACACAAATACATGACTGCTCACTTTCCTGGCTTGATACCCCTAACACACAGATACATGACTGCTCACTTTCCTGTCTTGATACCCCTAACACACAAATACATGACTGCTCACTTTCCTGGCTTGATACCCCTAACACATAAATACATGACTGCTCACTTTCCTGGCTTGATACCCCTAACACACAAATACATGACTGCTCACTTTCCTGGATTGATACCCCTAACACACATATACATGACCGCTCACTTTCCTGGCTTGATACCCCTAACACACAAATACATGACTGCTCACTTTCCTGGCTTGATACCCCTAACACACAAATACATGACTGCTCACTTTCCTGGCTTGATACCCCTAACACACAGATACATGACTGCTCACTTTCCTGGCTTGATACCCCTAACACACAGATACATGACTGCTCACTTTCCTGGCTTGATACCCCTAACACACATATACATGACTGCTCACTTTCCTGGCTTGGTACCCCTAACACACATTCGTGACTGCTTACTTTCCTAGATTGGTACCCCTAACACACATTAGTGACTGCTTACTTTCCTGGATTGGTACCCCTAACACACATTCGTCAGCATGCCCACAGGTTTTTTCATCTGGGGGTACATGTACCCTTTTACCTTCATTGTTGGGGGTACATCCAAATTTTTGGGGGTGCAAGGTCGTGCAACATGCTGTTTTTTGTAAATATTACGCAGAGTTGGCGAAAACTTTTTTTTTCTGTCTGACCCATGGCCTTTGTGTCTGTCCCACCATTTTTTTGTAATATTGTATATAACCTGTCAAATTTTGTTTTTTCATACAGAACTGAATGCAAGACTACCTATATATAGTCATGATCATTAAACAACCCAATTAAATGTTTTTCTGTATACATATTTTTATCTAAAAAGATAAGGCAGATATGGCCAACAATCCGTATCTAATGGTCCGATCACATTCCGAATATTATACATCAATGTCAGTTTCCGGTTTACCTACATTTTTAATTTCAGTTAAGAATATGAATCTGCTGTCATCTTCAATATATAAGCATCTCAAAACATATTTAATTAAACACAAACAATCTTTGATACTTGGGGAGTGTGGAAGTCAACATATTTCAGTTTTAATGTTCCACGTTTTGCAGGTGCTCGTTCCTACTAAAAGGATGTTTACATTTACGCATAGGAGTTTCGATTACAAATAGGAACGTGTCGGTCTGACAGAATAAATAAACCAATTTCAAGTCTCTGTCTGACATTTTAATAAAACTGAAAACGGAATTTAATGCCATTGGCAGTGGAAACTGGGAGTAAATAAATTTCAATCGTCAACTGGACGACCACAAAGTAATATTTTCGTGACGGACATTGGGACAGACACGGTTCATTAATTAATCGGACCGACCGTTATTCTGCCGGTCCGACGATTTTCGCCAACTCTGATTACGGCTTTTAACAGTAGCAGTTCTTATGATTGGACAATTAAAAAAAGTGGAGTCAATAGAATTGGGCGATCTATAAATCATATTATCTCACTTAAAATATGCAAGGAACGCTCTGATTGGATAATATTACCGAAATTAACTAATCAGAACAACTCTATTATACGTACTTTGAAGTGAATTGTAAACAAAAGGTAATTTTTATACAGTGCTCGCAATGAGTTCTCTACGTGCACGCACGTAGGTTTTTTTCAATTATACGTGCATGATTTTTATTCTACGTGAAACACGTACTACAGTACGTGAATGGGCATGCTGATTCGTGACTGCTTACTTTCCTGGATTGGTACCCCTAACACACATTCGTGACCGCTCACTTTTCTGGATTGGTACAGTACAGGCATTTTAATAAAAAGTGGTAGGGTAAAACTAGTTTTAAAGGCCATAATCCATGTATGTTGTTATAATAAGTGAGCAAATCAAACAAGAGTGATGTACTTCAAAAGTAACTCAAGTTTTGATCTGCAAATGAAATGTTTAATGCTCTAGAAAAGTACAAGATATCATGGTCAAAATCAAAAATGACCGGTATTTTGTTATAATAAGTAACAATACAATACAAGAATAGTGTAGCGTTAGGGTTATGATGTTCAACACCACTTTCAACAATATGTCAGTTATATCATGGCCATTAGATTTATTGGTTGAGGAAACCTGAGTACCCAGAGAAAACCACCAATCTGCCACAAGTTACTGACAAAGTTTATCACATAATGTTGTACCAAGTACACTTTGCCATGAGCGGGACTCGAACTCACAACTTTAGTAGTGATAGGCACTGATTGCATAGGTAGTTGTAAATCCAACTACCATACGATCACAATCATGACGGCCCTTAGAATTTTGTAAGTCAAGCATAGCTCAAGATGTCATCCTGAAATCATTTGTTTCATGTGTCTGATTAAACTCGTATGTCAAATGTCATCATTAATGTCTGACTCAACTCAATTTAAGGTTCAGACAATATAACTTTAAGGGGGGGGGGGGGGAGGGGGGGCTATTTTTTTCCCCTGAGACAAAAATTATTTTCACACAAAACAAAAATTAGATAAATATTTTTGGACAAGAAAAATTGGTAATGTTTGGTAATATTTCAATTAATTTTACCGAAATTTTGTGTTTCTTGTTTAAAAGTGTAGATTCAGATGATCTATTTTTTGTACCTTTCAGGTCAAGATTTTTTTTAATGAAATTTGGCAACAAACTTTCATATATAAAAAACATAGCTTCCCACTAAAAGATAAATGGTAGTTCCCTAACCTTTATTTCCAATTGAACTTTTGATTAACCTGGATGAATGAAAAGTGAAATGTTAAAGGAACATATAGTATAGAACATACTGCTATGGAAACAGCAATACAAAATTTGTCCTGAAATAAAATTTGAGGGTTCAAGAGTTATGGTATTTAATGCCACTTTCAACAATATTTCAGTTATATTGTGGCCGTCAGTTTTATTAATGGAGGAAACCGGAGTACACAGAGAAACCACCGACCTGTCACAAGTCACTGACAAAATTTATCACATAATGTTGTATCAAATACACCTCGCCATGAACCAGGTTCAACCTCACAACTTTTGTGGTGATAGGCACTGATTGCACAGGTAGTTGTAATTCCAACTACCATACAATTACGACCACGACGGTCCCTAAAAACTAATTTAGTATCAAGTATAATAATATATTATTTACCCTCTCCGTCTTAGATCTTCATTCTGCTTCAGTTGGGAAGTCAATTCTTCTGTCAATCTGCTTTCTTCAGCTTCTAATTTTCTTCGTGATTCTTCATAAGTAGCTAAGCTCTGTAATACATTTACCATAATAGATAGCAACTGGGAACAATATTTAAAAAAATGCATTGTTTATTTTAGAATCAAAATTATTTCTAATTTCATTCATTTACTTACACGTAGTGTATATGTAAATAAGAGAACAACTAAGAATAGCTTGCTGGTACATAAGATTTCTCTACCTAACTCTTTGGATTTCATCTTATGCAGAAAAATAGCATCAAAGGTTCAAATAATCAGATTAGTATGAATTTTATGTGGGGTCATGTATGTAGAAAATATTTGAGTGAAGGTAATGTCAGGAAATGCTTTTGCAATACTGGATTATTTTATGTTAGAAAATAACTACATGGGTATTTTAAAAACTTTTAATCTTGCTTATCTTCTATCATTTTGTTGTTCATTAAAATAAAAATGTAGATTCAAATTTAGTGTGCACATCATGTTTCTGTAATAGTACGCTCATAATCAAAAGATTGTAAAGCTAAATAATTAAAGTCTTTGGGAGCAAGTAAACCAAAGTGCCCAAACAGGATAGCCAAAATCTGGGAGCAAGTAAACCAAAGGGCCTAAACAGGATAGCCAAAATCTGGGAGCAAGTAAACCAAAGGGCCTAAACAGGATAGCCAAAATCTGGGAGCAAGTAAACCAAAGAGCCTAAACAGGATAGACAAAATCTGCGAGCAAGTAAACCAAAGGGCCTAAACAGGATAGCCAAAATCTGGGAGCAAGTAAACCAAAGAGCCTAAACAGGATAGCCAAAATCTGGGAGCAAGTAAACCAAAAGGCCTAAACAGGATAGCCAAAATCTGGGAGCAAGTAAACCAAAGAGCCTAAACAGGATAGACAAAATCTGGGAGCAAGTAAAACAAAGAGCCTAAACAGGATAGCCAAAATCTGGGAGCAAGTAAACTAGAGCCTAAACAGGATAGTGAAAATCTGGGAGCAAGTAAACCAAAGAGCCTAAACAGGATAGCCAAAATCTGGGAGCAAGTAAACCAAAGAGCCTAAACAGGATAGCCAAAATCTGGGAGCAAGTAAACCAAAGATCCTAAACAGGATAGTGAAAATCTGGGAGCAAGTAAACCAAAGAGCCTAAACAGGATAGCCAAAATCTGGGAGCAAGTAAACCAAAGAGCCTAAACAGGATAGCCAAAATCTGCGAGCAAGTAAACCAAAAGGCCTAAACGGGATAGCCAAAATCTGGGAGCAAGTAAACCAAAGTGCCCAAACAGGATAGCCAAAATCTGGGAGCAAGTAAACCAAAGGGCCTACACAGGATAGCCAAAATGTGGGAGCATGTAAACCAAAGAGCCTAAACAGGGTAGCCAAAATCTGGGAGCAAGTAAACCAAAGGGCCTACACAGGATAGCCAAAGTCTGGGAGCAAGTAAACCAAAGTGCCTACACAGGATAGTCAAAATCTGGGAGCAAGTAAACCAAAGGGCCTAAACAGGATAGCCAAAATCTGGGAGCAAGTAAACCAAAGGGCCTAAGCAGGATAGCCAAATTCTGGGAGCAAGTAAACCAAAGAGCCTAAACAGGATAGCCAAAATCTGGGAGCAAGTAAACCAAAAGGCCTAAACAGGATAGCCAAAATCTGGGAGCAAGTAAACCAAAGGGCCTAAACAGGATAGCCAAAATCTGGGAGCAAGTAAACCAAAGGGCCTAAGCAGGATAGCCAAAATCTGGGAGCAAGTAAACCAAAGTGTCCAAACAGGATAGCCAAAATCTGGGAGCAAGTAAACCAAAGGGCCTACACAGGATAGCCAAAATGTGGGAGCAAGTAAACCAAAGGGCCTAAACAGGATAGCCAAAATCTGGGAGTAAGTAAACCAAAGGGCCTAAACAGGATAGCCAAAATCTGGGAGCAAGTAAACCAAAGAGCCTAAACAGGATAGCCAAAATCTGCGAGCAAGTAAACCAAAGGGCCTAAACAGGATAGCCAAAATCTGGGAGCAAGTAAACCAAAGAGCCTAAACAGGATAGCCAAAACATGGGAGCAAGTAAACCAAAGTGCCCAAACAGGATAGCCAAAATCTGGGAGCAAGTAAACCAAAGGGCCTACACAGGATAGCCAAAATGTGGGAGCAAGTAAACCAAAGAGCCTAAACAGGGTAGCCGAAATGTGGGAGCAAGTAAACCAAAGAGCCTACACAGGATAGCCAAAATCTGGGAGCAAGTAAACCAAAGGGCCTAAACAGGATAGTCAAAATCTGGGAGCAAGTAAACCAAAGTGCCCAAACAGGATAGCCAAAATCTGGGAGCAAGTAAACCAAAGAGCCTAAACAGGATAGCCAAAATCTGGGAGCAAGTAAACCAAAGGGCCAAACAGGATAGCCAAAATCTGGGAGCAAGTAAACCAAAGGGCCTAAACAGGATAGCCAAAATCTGGGAGCAAGTAAACCAAAGGGCCTAAACAGGATAGCCAAAATCTGGGAGCAAGTAAACCAAAGAGCCTAAACAGGATAGCCAAAATCTGCGAGCAAGTAAACCAAAGGGCCTAAACAGGATAGCCAAAATCTGGGAGCAAGTAAACCAAAGGGCCTAAACAGGATAGCCAAAATCTGGGAGCAAGTAAACCAAAGAGCGTTAACAGGATAGCCAAAATCTGGGAGCAAGTAAACCAAAGGGCCTAAACAGGATAGCCAAAATCTGGGAGCAAGTAAACCAAAGGGCCTAAACAGGATAGCCAAAATCTGGGAGCAAATAAACCAAAGGGCCTAAACAGGATAGACAAAATCTGGGAGCAAGTAAACCAAAGTGCCCAAACAGGATAGCCAAAATCTGGGAGCAAGTAAACCAAAGGGCCTAAACAGGATAGCCAAAATCTGGGAGCAAGTAAACCAAAGAGCCTAAACAGGGTAGCCAAAATGTGGGAACAAGTAAACCAAAGAGCCTACACAGGGTAGCCAAAATCTGGGAGCAAGTAAACCAAAGGGCCTAAACAAGATAGCCAAAATCTGGGAGCAAGTAAACCAAAGGGCCTAAACAGGATAGACAAAATCTGGCAGCAAGTAATCCAAAGGGCCTAAACAGGATAGCCAAAATCTGGGAGCAAGTAAACCAAAGAGCCTAAACAGGATAGCCAAAATCTGCGAGCAAGTAAACCAAAGGGCCTAAACAGGATAGCCAAAATCTGGGAGCAAGTAAACCAAAGAGCCTAAACAGGATAGCCAAAACATGGGAGCAAGTAAACCAAAGTGCCCAAACAGGATAGCCAAAATCTGGGAGCAAGTAAACCAAAGGGCCTACACAGGATAGCCAAAATGTGGGAGCAAGTAAACCAAAGAGCCTAAACAGGGTAGCCAAAATCTGGGAGCAAGTAAACCAAAGGGCCTACACAGGATAGTCAAAATCTGGGAGCAAGTAAACCAAAGGGCCTAAACAGGATAGTCAAAAAATCTGGGAGCAAGTAAACCAAAGTGCCCAAACAGGATAGCCAAAATCTGGGAGCAAGTAAACCAAAGAGCCTAAACAGGATAGCCAAAATCTGGGAGCAAGTAAACCAAAGGGCTTAAACAGGATAGCCAAAATCTGGGAGCAAGTAAACCAAAGGGTTTAACCAGGATAGCCAAAATCTGGGAGCAAGTAAACCAAAGGGCCTAAACAGGATAGCCAAAATCTGGGAGCAAGTAAACCAAAGGGCCTAAACAGGATAGCCAAAATCTGGGAGCAAGTAAACCAAAGGGCCTAAACAGGATAGCCAAAATCTGGGAGCAAGTAAACCAAAGAGCCTAAACAGGGTAGCCAAAATCTGGGAGCAAGTAAACCAAAGGGCCTAAACAGGATAGCCAAAATCTGGGAGCAAGTAAACCAAAGGGCCTAAACAGGATAGCCAAAATCTGGGAACAAGTAAACCAAAGATCCTAAACAGGATAGCCAAAATCTGGGAGCAAGTAAACCAAAGAGCCTAAACAGGATAGCCAAAATCTGGGAGCAAGTAAACCAAAGGGCCTAAACAGGATAGCCAAAATCTGGGAGCAAGTAAACCAAAGAGCCTAAACAGGGTAGCCAAAATCTGGGAGCAAGTAAACCAAAGGGCCTAAACAGGAGAGCCAAAATCTGGGAGCAAGTAAACCAAAGAGCCTAAACAGGATAGCCAAAATCTGGGAGCAAGTAAACCAAAGGGCCTAAACAGGATAGCCAAAATCTGGGAGCAAGTAAACCAAAGAGCCTAAACAGGATAGCCAAAATCTGGGAGCAAGTAAACCAAAAGGCCTAAACAGGATAGCCAAAATCTGGGAGCAAGTAAACCAAAGGGCCTAAACAGGATAGCCAAAATCTGGGAGCAAGTAAACCAAAGGGCCTAAGCAGGATAGCCAAAATCTGGGAGCAAGTAAACCAAAGAGCCTAAACAGGATAGCCAAAATCTGGGAGCAAGTAAACCAAAAGGCCTAAACAGGATAGCCAAAATCTGGGAGCAAGTAAACCAAAGGGCCTAAACAGGATAGCCAAAATCTGGGAGCAAGTAAACCAAAGGGCCTAAGCAGGATAGCCAAAATCTGGGAGCAAGTAAACCAAAGTGTCCAAACAGGATAGCCAAAATCTGGGAGCAAGTAAACCAAAGGGCCTACACAGGATAGCCAAAATGTGGGAGCATGTAAACCAAAGAGCCTAAACAGGGTAGCCAAAATCTGGGAGCAAGTAAACCAAAGGGCCTACACAGGATAGCCAAAGTCTGGGAGCAAGTAAACCAAAGTGCCTACACAGGATAGTCAAAATCTGGGAGCAAGTAAACCAAAGGGCCTAAACAGGATAGCCAAAATCTGGGAGCAAGTAAACCAAAGAGCCTAAACAGGATAGCCAAAATCTGGGAGCAAGTAAACCAAAAGGCCTAAACGGGATAGCCAAAAATCTGGGAGCAAGTAAACCAAAGGGCCTAAACAGGATAGCCAAAATCTGGGAGCAAGTAAACCAAAGGGCCTAAACAGGATAGCCAAAATCTGGGAGCAAGTAAACCAAAGAGCCTAAACAGGATAGCCAAAATCTGGGAGCAAGTAAACCAAAGGGCCTAAACAGGATAGCCAAAATCTGGGAGCAAGTAAACCAAAGGGCCTAAACAGGATAGTCAAAATCTGGGAGCAAGTAAACCAAAGGGCCTAAACAGGATAGCCAAAATCTGGGAGCAAGTAAACCAAAGGGCCTAAACAGGATAGCCAAAACATGGGAGCAAGTAAACCAAAGTGCCCAAACAGGATAGCCAAAATCTGGGAGCAAGTAAACCAAAGTGCCCAAACAGGATAGTCAAAATCTGGGAGCAAGTAAACCAAAGGGCCTAAACATGATAGCCAAAACATGGGAGCAAGTAAACCAAAGTGCCCAAACAGGATAGTCAAAATCTGGGAGCAAGTAAACCAAAGTGCCTACACAGAATAGTCAAAATCTGGGAGCAAGTAAACCAAAGAGCCTAAACAGGATAGTCAAAATCTGGGAGCAAGTAAACCAAAGAGCCTAAACAGGATAGTCAAAATCTGGGAGCAAGTAAACCAAAGAGCCTAAACAGGATAGTCAAAATCTGGGAGCAAGTAAACCAAAGAGCCTAAACAGGATAGTCAAAATCTGGGAGCAAGTAAACCAAAGAGCCTAAACAGGATAGACAAAATCTGAGAGCAAGTAAACCAAAGGGCCTAAACAGGATAGACAAAATCTGAGAGCAAGTAAAACAAAGGGCCTAAACAGGATAGTCAAAATCTGAGAGCAAGTAAACCAAAGGGCCTAAACAGGATAGTCAAAATCTGAGAGCAAGTAAACTAAAGAGCCTAAACAGGATAGTCAAAATCTGAGAGCAAGTAAACCAAAGAGCCTAAACAGGATAGTCAAAATCTGAGAGCAAGTAAACTAAAGAGCCTAAACAGGATAGCCAAAATCTGAGAGCAAGTAAACTAAAGAGCCTAAACAGGATAGTGAAAATCTGGGAGCAAGTAATTCAAAGAGCCTAAACAGGATAGTCAAAATCTGAGAGCAAGTAAACTAAAGAGCCTAAACAGGATAGTCAAAATCTGGGAGCAAGTAAACCAAAGAGCCTAAACAGGATAGCCAAAATCTGCGAGCAAGTAAACCAAAGGGCCTAAACAGGATAGCCAAAATCTGGGAGCAAGTAAACCAAAAGAGCCTAAACAGGATAGCCAAAATCTGGGAGCAAGTAAACCAAAAGGCCTAAACAGGATAGCCAAAATCTGGGAGCAAGTAAACCAAAGGGCCTAAACAGGATAGCCAAAATCTGGGAGCAAGTAAACCAAAGGGCCTAAGCAGGATAGCCAAAATCTGGGAGCAAGTAAACCAAAGAGCCTAAACAGGATAGCCAAAATCTGGGAGCAAGTAAACCAAAAGGCCTAAACAGGATAGCCAAAATCTGGGAGCAAGTAAACCAAAGGGCCTAAACAGGATAGCCAAAATCTGGGAGCAAGTAAACCAAAGGGCCTAAGCAGGATAGCCAAAATCTGGGAGCAAGTAAACCAAAGTGTCCAAACAGGATAGCCAAAATCTGGGAGCAAGTAAACCAAAGGGCCTACACAGGATAGCCAAAATGTGGGAGCATGTAAACCAAAGAGCCTAAACAGGGTAGCCAAAATCTGGGAGCAAGTAAACCAAAGGGCCTACACAGGATAGCCAAAGTCTGGGAGCAAGTAAACCAAAGTGCCTACACAGGATAGTCAAAATCTGGGAGCAAGTAAACCAAAGGGCCTAAACAGGATAGCCAAAATCTGGGAGCAAGTAAACCAAAGAGCCTAAACAGGATAGCCAAAATCTGGGAGCAAGTAAACCAAAAGGCCTAAACGGGATAGCAAAAATCTGGGAGCAAGTAAACCAAAGGGCCTAAACAGGATAGCCAAAATCTGGGAGCAAGTAAACCAAAGGGCCTAAACAGGATAGCCAAAATCTGGGAGCAAGTAAACCAAAGAGCCTAAACAGGATAGCCAAAATCTGGGAGCAAGTAAACCAAAGGGCCTAAACAGGATAGCCAAAATCTGGGAGCAAGTAAACCAAAGGGCCTAAACAGGATAGTCAAAATCTGGGAGCAAGTAAACCAAAGGGCCTAAACAGGATAGCCAAAATCTGGGAGCAAGTAAACCAAAGGGCCTAAACAGGATAGCCAAAACATGGGAGCAAGTAAACCAAAGTGCCCAAACAGGATAGCCAAAATCTGGGAGCAAGTAAACCAAAGTGCCCAAACAGGATAGTCAAAATCTGGGAGCAAGTAAACCAAAGGGCCTAAACATGATAGCCAAAACATGGGAGCAAGTAAACCAAAGTGCCCAAACAGGATAGTCAAAATCTGGGAGCAAGTAAACCAAAGTGCCTACACAGAATAGTCAAAATCTGGGAGCAAGTAAACCAAAGAGCCTAAACAGGATAGTCAAAATCTGGGAGCAAGTAAACCAAAGAGCCTAAACAGGATAGTCAAAATCTGGGAGCAAGTAAACCAAAGAGCCTAAACAGGATAGTCAAAATCTGGGAGCAAGTAAACCAAAGAGCCTAAACAGGATAGTCAAAATCTGGGAGCAAGTAAACCAAAGAGCCTAAACAGGATAGACAAAATCTGAGAGCAAGTAAACCAAAGGGCCTAAACAGGATAGACAAAATCTGAGAGCAAGTAAAACAAAGGGCCTAAACAGGATAGTCAAAATCTGAGAGCAAGTAAACCAAAGGGCCTAAACAGGATAGTCAAAATCTGAGAGCAAGTAAACTAAAGAGCCTAAACAGGATAGTCAAAATCTGAGAGCAAGTAAACCAAAGAGCCTAAACAGGATAGTCAAAATCTGAGAGCAAGTAAACTAAAGAGCCTAAACAGGATAGCCAAAATCTGAGAGCAAGTAAACTAAAGAGCCTAAACAGGATAGTGAAAATCTGGGAGCAAGTAATTCAAAGAGCCTAAACAGGATAGTCAAAATCTGAGAGCAAGTAAACTAAAGAGCCTAAACAGGATAGTCAAAATCTGGGAGCAAGTAAACCAAAGAGCCTAAACAGGATAGTCAAAATCTGGGAGCAAGTAAACCAAAGAGCCTAAACAGGATAGTCAAAATCTGGGAGCAAGTAAACCAAAGAGCCTAAACAGGATAGACAAAATCTGAGAGCAAGTAAACCAAAGGGCCTAAACAGGATAGACAAAATCTGAGAGCAAGTAAAACAAAGGGCCTAAACAGGATAGTCAAAATCTGAGAGCAAGTAAACCAAAGGGCCTAAACAGGATAGTCAAAATCTGAGAGCAAGTAAACTAAAGAGCCTAAACAGGATAGTCAAAATCTGAGAGCAAGTAAACCAAAGAGCCTAAACAGGATAGTGAAAATCTGAGAGCAAGTAAACCAAAGAGCCTAAACAGGATAGTCAAAATCTGGGAGCAAGTAAACCAAAGAGCCTAAACAGGATAGTCAAAATCTGGGAGCAAGTAAACCAAAGAGCCTAAACAGGATAGTCAAAATCTGGGAGCAAGTAAAACAAAGGGCCTAAACAGGATAGTCAAAATCTGGGAGCAAGTAAACCAAAGAACCTAAACAGGATAGCCAAAATCTGGGAGTAAGTAAACCAAAGAGCCTAAACAGGATAGCCAAAATCTGGGAGCAAGTAAACCAAAGAGCCTAAACAGGATAGTCAAAATCTGGGAGCAAGTAAACCAAAGAGCCTAAACAGGATAGTCAAAATCTGGGAGCAAGTAAACCAAAGAGCCTAAACAGGATAGTCAAAATCTGGGAGCAAGTAAAACAAAGGGCCTAAACAGGATAGTCAAAATCTGGGAGCAAGTAAACCAAAGAGCCTAAACAGGATAGCCAAAATCTGGGAGTAAGTAAACCAAAGAGCCTAAACAGGATAGTCAAAATCTGGGAGCAAGTAAACTAAAGAGCCTAAACAGGATAGTCAAAATCTGAGAGCAAGTAAACCAAAGGGCCTAAACAGGATAGCCAAAACATGGGAGCAAGTAAACCAAAGTGCCCAAACAGGATAGCCAAAATCTGGGAGCAAGTAAACCAAAGGGCCTAAACAGGATAGCCAAAATCAGTGAAGGCCACCAATGCCAGAGGGAAGAGAACCTTAGTTTTATCAATATTAAATAATAAAAGCAACCCTAATGAAATAGTTACATCTATATGCACTATAAACTTCAAAATTCAGAGAATATTTCTGTATTTATAAGAAACAGACAACAACCCCTCCCCACCTTACACCAACAAACCCCCTATAAGGAACACAAGATAAATCTGACTAAATTTCTTACATTTCTAACTGCATCTAATCTGCCTTCACTGTCTACTATTTTTTCATTCATAAGATCCAGTTCCCTAAAATAGAAATATAATACATATCATAAAAATTCTCCCTAAAATAGAAATATAATACATATCATAAAAATTCTCCCTAAAATAGAAATATAATACATATCATAAAAATTCTCCCTAAAATAGAAATATAATACATATCATAAAAATTCTCCCTAAAATAGAAATATAATACATATCATAAAAATTATAATGTCTTACCATATAACACAATTAAATTTTCTTGCCAGAATTTGAAAAAAAATATTTACAATGCAACCTGTCTAAATAGAACCCTGAATAAACCGTAATCCTGTATAAATCAAACGTTAAATAAAGTTCCAATGTAAGAAAGTTTGACTTTTAAAATTTGAAAATTTAACTATCTCAAGTAGAGAAATATCATAATCCACTGGTAGCAGAAGAATACTCTATATTTACCACGTAAACAATGTTTAAATAATGACAAGACATAATTGCACTTACTTTTTCTTGACAACATTTTCCTCATTTTGAGATTTGGTTTTGGTATTTGTATCTGACTGAAATGAAATAGTTCAGTACATGTATTATGAATATAAAATTGTACACAGACATTAACCAATAAATAAATATAATTATATTGGATTATCACATCATCATAATAGCACTGCTGAATTTCCATTTCAAATTGATTAGGTTACAAGTGTTTAACATCATTTTTAGCAATTTTCAGTTACATGTATATAATATCATGGCATCATAACAAATTGCAAAATATCTATTCAATGTACTGATCCATTCATGAAAATGGCATTAAGAGTAAGTAATTGTAAAAGCTTTTATGATTGTCCTGGACACTCAGCTTGAACATTACAATTGATAAGAACACAGGGCATTCCATAGCAGCTACTTTGTTTTCAAAAATGAAAATGTCAAAGTGAAAGTAAAATATGGCTTTGTTTTGCATACTGGTTTATCTTTTGCAATCTAAATTGCTCAAATTGGGAATCAAAATAAGTGGATAAGAATGAAAATTCTGGGAATTTTGCATTATTAATAGAATATTTTTCATTGGGAAAGGGTCCTTTTACAAGACCCTGGGGAAAGCAAGAAAAATTCATGCCCTTCTACTTTAGGATTATCACCTCCTACATGAAAATGGGTGGAATGACCTGAGAACAGCAAATGAATTTCTAAATTGATCCGTTTATGATAAATTTATCTTTTTGTTTACAAATAACATTGTCATTGATACAAAAACTGACAAAAAGACAACAATTTTAATATGACGTCCTTCCTTGGCTATATAAATAATGCCATAATAAAATTCCTGATATATTTTACTTCGCACATATGTTCTGTCTGACAAATTATGGACATAATTCCTGGGCGTATAATAACCTGACATCCCCATCAAGAGTGCTCCCCCTATCTGCCACCTGGGGACGTGCCCAGCAGCTCTGTGGGTTTGACCCCTGGGGACGTGCCGAGCAGCTCTGTGGGTTTGACCCCTAAGAACCCTCACCAGTACCAAGCGTCACAGTGTTTCAATAATGTGTACATGAGATACATACTACAAGTTGTTTCAATTTCTTTTTCTCTTGTCTAGCTTCTGTTCTTTCCTGGATCAAATCTTCTTTCAGTTGTAAAATTCCGTCTTCCAAATCAACAATCTGAAATTAATACCATATTTAAAAAGAGAGAATGTAACATGTACGGATATACGACAGATTTAACATAAAATGACTGTGAATGTAAGTAAACACGAAAGAAAAATCATCCAATACTCAGGTAAATATCAACAGTCACCATGAAATAAATATCAAGTCACTGAGGTAAATATCAAGTCACTGTGAGATAAATATCAAGTCACTGTGAGGTAAATATCAAGTCACTGTGAGGTAAATATAAATAGTCACTGTGAGGTAAATATCAAGTCACTATGAGGTAAATATCAATAGTCACTGTGAGGTAAATATCAACAGTCACTATGAGGTAAATATCAACAGTCACTGAGAAAACTTCTTTGATGAGTAAAACAGCCTCTAGTCTGCATATCAGCAAGTTGGTTTTTTTTTTATAACTTCTCAAAAGATATGATGGATCTGTTTGACAGTTCATATTATAATGACAATGAACAATGGTCAAGATTGGATGACTTGGGATGTATAGTTATTGAGAAATTGATGTAAAGACGAAAATGAAGCAGAAATTCAACATATTCAATGGACCATGATATTTTGTGTATCACACATGTACATTATATGTGTGGACTAATTAGGCTATATGGTTAAATAGGGATCTAATCACTAAAGTTTAACATATAGTAATACTGCTAATATAAACACCACATCATTACCTAATACAAAGACAAAGATTGGGGGTTATGGTGTTTAACGCCACATTCAACAATATTTCAGCTATATCATGGCGGTCAGTTTTATTCATGGAGGAAACCGGAGTTCCTGGAGAAAACCACTGATCTGCCACAAGTCACTGATAAACTTTATCACATAATGTTGTATCAAGTACACCTCACAATGTGTGGGATTCGAACTCACAACATTAGTGGTGATGGGCACTAATTGTATAGATAGTTGTAAATCAAACTACCATACAATCACGACTGTCCATAACAAACATTGGGTATTAATGTTATGTGTTAAATATCATATATAAATATAATACAAACATTCAAGGTAGAATTTCTACAAAAATGAAAAGAACAATACTTACATTCTGATTTGTCTGTCTGACTTTGTCTCTGGTTTCATTTAGAACAATCTGTAACCTAGACAAACAATTACCAATGTATAAAACATACCACACAAATTTATTAAAGTACATACCGGTATGCATAAATAGGTCTTTAAATGTATTTTCAATTTGAAAACATTAGATTTAATCACACAATGAGCTTGAATACAATTTTACAGTACATTTTGTAATTGAGAAAATCTTACCCAGCCTTTTCAGCCATCTTTTCATTAAGTTCTTGGATAATATTTTCATGTTCTTTTTGTGCTGAAATTCTCTGTGGCCTGGAATGATAAGAATATTCAAATAATTATGTCAAAGTTCCTCACTTCAGACTTTTAATCAAACTCGCTTTTCATAATATCCAAAACAAAATATTCCTTAAAATAGTCCAATAACTGGTACAGAAAACTGGTATTCTGTTGAGCTGTTGATTTATCATTTAGTAGGATTTTTGTACCAGTATGAAAAAATTGGCCAATCAGACTGTTGGATACAATTAGTGGTGGAAATAATGACTTTCAACCGGAACTGAATAAAAAAATATCCAACAAATCAGATTTTTAATAGCAGTTGAAAAAAATCTATACTGGTACTGATACATTTGCTAATCATGTTGGATTTTGGTTAATTTAGGGTTGTGGTTTTTAATGCCAATTTCAACAATATTTCAGTAATATCGTGACAGTCAGTTTTATTGGTGGAGGAAACCAGAGTACCAGAACAAAACCACTGACCTGCCACAAGTCACTGACAAACTTTATCACATGTATCGATAGATTTATTCTTATTATTGCATAACTGTTGCTATTTACTGTAATAGGATTTTTTCAATATAGCATTTTGATTGGATGACTTTAGGGTAAATGTTTTTGATTGGATGATTTTAGGGTAAATGTTTTTCTATCTTTATTGTACTTACAGTAACTTACTGTAATCACCCTCCAGCTCATGTTGTCTATTCTCTAAATATAGAATATTGTTATTTATAGATGCCAACTTTTTCTTTAAATTGTCTAAGGCTTCAGCGTTGTCTTGTCTTGCTGAATATACAGCATCTACAAGGAAGAAAATAAAGTTATGTAAATTGCTTTTCTTTTTCTTTTTTATTTCTTACTTCAGAGATGAGTGTTCACTAATCAAAAAAGAGGAAACCCCCTATACAATGCCCCTAAACCTTCATTTTCTAGCTGTTTGGATCAAGTTTGACGCAATATATTTTACTCACAAAAGAGGGAATCTGCGGATCAGAGCAAAAAATTATCTGTTATTACTAAATGAACACATTAAATCCTTAATTTAAAATGAAAACAACTAGATTTACTCCAATTTGAAGTGCACAAAAGTATACCAACATCCCTTCTACATTTATATTAACATACAAGATATCAATGAAAAATTATGTGCTTTTGAGATTCAGATTGACTATCTAACTTTATTTGCAACACACCCTCTAATAGTGGACAATAAGAATACTGTACATGTCCTATTAAGTACATGTAATTAATATTACATTCCTTCATTGAATTGAAAACTTTTGATCTGCACACAATTTTGAACATATTGGTATGGATATGCACAGTTGAAGAAAGTTAGTGACCTTGACCTTTAAAATAGACCTTCCAACTTTATCTGTGACTCAACCTCTATTGGTTGATTGATGTTTAACACCAACATTAGCAGTATTTCAGATATATCGTGGCATCTATTATATATTGGTTGGCTATATTAATGCCAAGTACATGTATTATCAATATCCTCCATCACATTCAAAAGTTCATGACCTGGACATAACTTTGTATATTTGACATTGAATATGAATAACTAAATGAAGTTTGTGACCTTGATCTTAAAGTTAGTGACCTTGATCTTAAAGTTTGTGACATTGATCTTAAAAGGATTAGTCACCTTTTATTTCTTGTTTTACTTCTGAAGGTAAAAACTGTAATTTATGTCTTAAAATACTGGCATGGATTGTCTCTGTTTCCAATAAATCATGAGCTGCACGTCGCTCTTTCTCCTACAAAATAAAGTTACATTTTTTAAAGTTTCTGTAACATAAAAAAAAGTCACATATATTTATATGAAATCTGTACAGGTCATTTTTATTTTATTCTGCACATCCAAAGATTTGGAAAAGTCACCTTTGGTTAATGTCATAGAGAAATGAATAAACCAACTCAATTAAAACGGTTACCATGGTAATCAGTATAATCAACAGTACAGAGAATAGTAAAGTGTAATATCTATCACACTTAATACCTACCAGTTCATGCATAGATTCTATCACTTTATCTATGTTAGTTATGTCTTTGTCATGGAAACCAAATTCTTCATATTTCATTCGATCAGCTGAAAAATATCATTTACAAATTAATCTAAATTTTGCTTTACAATAATAAGTTTCTGATAAAACAAGTTGAACAATCACTATCAATTGTCATATCAGATTCAAATCATATATAATGTATTATACAATTTATATTCATTCTTTAATGAGTTTAATCTGATTACCCAGGTAAGTATTGCTTTTCTATAGTCTTTACATTGAGCCTGGGTCAATATTGCATTTCTATATTATAAGGTTATTGCATGAATATTGGTGAATATTGTCCCAAGCATTATATCATATTGCACAAGCTTGTGAGTGCAATATGATAAATTGCGAGGGACAATATTCATGCAATAACCCTTTTATTATATAGTAATAAATGTTTTATGCCTAAAGCATTTTTTATATAAATGTTGTGTATTTTATTATATTTAAGTGGATCATTGAACTGCTTCAAATATTCATATTTGAACGAGTGCAATATACATTTTATCAGGGGTGTTTTTTGGTGGGAGGGAACATAATTGACTATTTTCCGCCAGTTTTATTTACCAAATGACAAATGATGCAATAAATTTAAGACTAATTTCGGAACGCATTAGTACTTTTCCGAAAATGACGATGCTTAGTGTGCAAATACAAGGATATATTGCAAGATTATTTTCCATTGAAATTAATAGGAAAATATTTATTACTATATAATAATATAGGGTTATTGCATGAATATTGGTGAATATTTTCCCAAGCAGTATATCATATTGCACAAGCTTGCGAGTGCTATATGATATATTGTGAGGGACAATATTCACCAATATTAATGCTATAACCCTTTTATTATATCGTAATCTCACCAATAAATATATTATGCCTAAAGCATTTTGATATAAATACTGTGTAGTTTATTATATTTAAGCGGAATATTGAACTACTTCAAATATTCATATTAAACTAGTGCAATATACATTTTATACTTAGCGTGCAAATACGAGGATATATTGCACGATTATTTTCCATTGAAATTAATAGGAAAATATTTATTACTATATAATAAAGTCTTTTATTGTACAACAGTTTTGTACAGTACAGGTTATACTAACTGATTATAAAAATACTATGAACATGTTTTGTAATTTATGTCAAATAGTGAATATTATTTAGCAAATTATATTATTACATGACTGTAATTTAGCTTGCATATGATTGGCTTAAAACTGATTAAGAGGTTTACATGTGAATGCCGCACATGTGATTTGATTGGTCAAATTGACCAATCAAATCACATGTAGGAATTTGGTACGGCTCTCACATATAAACAATAGCCTCACCGGATGCAATTACGAACGGACACAATTACAAACGAAATAAAATTGATGTGCCCTAATTGTTCCTTCAAAACATGAATTAAAAAAATGCTTTTATATATAGATACCCCGCTAAATTAATCGTGTTTTGGGAGAAAATTATTCATGCGCAGTTGTTGAATGTTGCAGACGACGGGTTTTCATATTTGTAAACAGAAAACGATCGACAATTGCACTTGGAATCTATCGCTAAAATTCATTGAGGTACGCATATTTTGTTATATTATGCCTGTAATTGGAAAGAATATGATCTCCTGATTCTATGCATATGTAGAACACAGTGAAATTAAAACAAAAACAGTCAATATAATACATTTTCCTTACCTTGATCTATCCCAAAATGTCAAAATCCATGTTATTGTACCTTATTAATTGAAGAGTCCAAGGAATTCTGAATGCAAACTGGCACACATTTATGGTATGAATAAAGGAAATATTTTGATGATTTTACACCGAATAACTTAATAAAAAGATATGTGAACATAAATGACTGAATGCTCTTTCAATTTTAACAGTTGTCATCAAATAATTTACACTAGAAAGGTTATTATTATGTCGTTCGAAATTGTGTCCGGATCTAGGTCACAGAGTGACTAAAACGGGGTCATGAAAATCTGTTTAAAACCCGTAACAATGCATTGAATAATATATGGGCTATGATTCAAAAGGAATATTGGTGCTTAATCTGAAATATGAACTTGTAATCAGCTTCATCAGTTTGGTCAAATTTAATATGAAACCGGCACGGCCATGAATGCTTGCGCATCTGAAAATTATCTGGCAATTTCAATTTCAAAAAGTGTCGAGATTTTTTGGGCAGAGATATATTGGGGACGACTTTTCTTTAGGGCCAAATCTAGTCTAATTCAATCGAGCTGTCGTTCCTTTATTTGAGTTATCGTTCCTTACGAAATCTCAAAAGTTAACTTCCGCATAGAAACAAAAATTCTTGTCAGTATGTCAGAAGAGATTTAATAAATTTAAAAATATCAATATAAGTAAAACAAGTTAGCAAAATGACTTTTATTACACACGGGTTCCGGGTTTCAGTGGTATCGGATGTACGAGACTTCAGGATCACATTTGCGCTTTATGTTAAGAAGATCTTCATTAGTTGAGTGTGTTAGTGTGTTACACGGAAACCGGTGTTTACAAAGCGTCAATTTTTTTTTTTCTTTGACAGTATGTTCAACCATGTTTGTTAAAAAATCCTAAGTACACATTTTATACCATAAAGAGCTCGCTTAAGCTCGCATATTATCAAATGTAAATATCATCAAAATTGTTCGTAATTGCATCTGGTGAGGCTATGGAAGCTGAGTTCAGTGCCTTCAAATTCTGTGAAATATTGCTTAAAAGCTGCAGATAGGTAAAGATGATGACAAAAAGGAATAGGGATATCAAAAATATATTTTTTATGCTTTAAAGCCAAAGGTACCAATATTATGGCGAATCAGGTCAAGACACCAATACAAAATTATTTTGAAAAAGTGTTGTATGAAAATTTGACATTTTAGATTCCTCCCTTGTGGTTTTTAAGAGTTGTCAGTCGAGGGATAACAAAATCGTAATAAACCCCTGTGATTAACTTGAACGAAAAGTCATCCACTGCCACTACTACTATCGTCGTGTATTGTAAAGTCGAGGGTCAGCTATTTTGCATATTCATTAGATGACGTCGTAGCGAGCATGTGCCCTGTGACTGTCAAACAATAATAGTGATGACTTAGTTGGAAATTACCAAGTATCTCAACAAAAATGAGATTCAAACAGGTAAAATAACATAAGAAAGCCTCAAGATGCCAATTTCCGCCATTTTTGCTAATGCCCATTTTTAAAAAAACAATTTCTGTGCCGTTTTAAGAGCCTTGGGTCACCAGGGTCACAGAAGACATGGTCGGCTGCTTTGCTTACAAACTTGGGTTAAAGGTTACATGACTGAATTTGGACTCATGGGTTTAATCAATTGAGAAAAATGTCTCACAAAACATGTGATTTCTTATTTATCTAACCTGTAAAATGTAAAAAGTCTGACAATGAGTGAAACAAAATAACAACTTGTAGCCTTTCAAAACACTTGGTCATGTGACTTTAACATATGGATAAAAGAAAGAATGTATATTGTGTTTAATATACTGTATTGACCCACATTGTTGTTATTTGCTGTTTAAAATAGTGAACTAAACTGAACAGCTGAAAAAACTTTATGTGAAAAATATTTTTTTCTGCTGAGACAAATTAGACAATTTTGGTGTTATGCCAGGTTTTTTATATTATATGACACACAGGGGCTAGGTGCGTCCGAAAAAAAAAAAAATACAAAAAAATACTATATAATACTACAAGGGGGCGAACTCACTTGCTTCCATTTTTTTAAGTCGTCGTGTTAAATTGATCGTAACTTCGGAACGCCTTAATATTTTCAAAAAATGTTTCCACCAGTCGGAAGTCAAGTAATTTTCCTTTCCAAAGAGATCCCAATTGTTAGTGTAGGCCTCCGAACTGCTGAGGTATCATACACGAACCAAAACAAAACGGCGTGAAAATCCGAAGTCGTACAAACGTTGGGTTGACCACTTCCCATCTGTGTACAGACTTTCCCATGCGTAAACGAGTCATTTTGACTAGCTAAATACTTTCATCCATTCAAATTATGATAAAATTTCTTACCTTACGCCAATTTATATGTCCTTTAAGTCTGTTTTTGAAAGAAATCCCATTTGCATCCTTGACAAACGCCATAGACGTGAAAATTGAGAGAGTTCTAACGGGCTTTTTGATTGGCTGAAACAGATTGTTCAGCCAATCAAAGAGCCCGTTAGAACTCTCAATTTTCACGTCTATGGCATTTGTCAAGGATGCAAATGGGATTTCTTTCAAAAACAGACTTAAAGGACATATAAATTGGCGTAAGGTAAGAAATTTTATCATAATTTGAATGGATGAAAGTATTTAGCTAGTCAAAATGACTCGTTTACGCATGGGAAAGTCTGTACACAGATGGGAAGTGGTCAACCCAACGTTTGTACGACTTCGGATTTTCACGCCGTTTTGTTTTGGTTCGTGTATGATACCTCAGCAGTTCGGAGGCCTACACTAACAATTGGGGTCTCTTTGGAAAGGAAAATTACTTGACTTTCGACTGGTGGAAACATTTTTTGAAAATATTAAGGCGTTCCGAAGTTACGATCAATTTAACACGACGACTTAAAAAAATGGAAGCAAGCGAGTTCGCCCCCTTGTAGTATTATATAGTTTTTTTTGGGGGGTTTTTCGGACGCACCTAGCCCCTGTGATATGACACTGAAAAAAGATGTTTTTAGCGGTGATTGTTATTACAAATAGTTATCTTAATTATAGTTGAAAAAATTGAATTGGTATCATCTTTAATTTATTCACAACCGTATGCAAATATGGAGTCTCGACTTTACAATACACTCTACAAAACATGGTGGAAATACCCTCCAAGTTTCAGATGGATTTTTAATCACTTGTTAAAGATGCAAAAATAATGTAATCGGTACCAAAAGAGACTACATGTATGTTTATTCTTGATTATGTTATTTATAGAATAGTTGCAGTTATTTTAGAAATGTTTTGAGACAAAATAGTCTTAGGCCAGTTAGGGTCTCGACTTTACAATACACGAGGATACTACTTACTACAATACTAGTACTTACCAAGCTCCAGTAGTCGCTCCACTGCCGCATTCACCTCTGGCATTAAGATTTTCGTCGACATTATGAAAACATGTGTTCCAGGACTAATTTATTTTACATATTTTATTATTCTTATATCTGTTCACTCATATTATTTTGCTTCAATTTTCTAGGGACACCATTTTTCAACAAATCTGTTGCCAATGAAATCGCCTCAATGTCTGAAGAAAAATTCAAGGGAAGTAATAAAAACGCACTTGTTTTTACCGTAAATATGCCAGTAAAATAATTTCCTATCGCAGTCTGTCATCTTCCAAATACAGGACTAGACTCAAAGGTTTGAGTGTTGTCCGGTCAAATTCTTGTCAAGTCATTTCTTTCTCGATTTTCATGAAATTTTCAGAATTAAAAGTAGATATAAATAAACTAAAGTTTCATCTAATGATAATCTTCATTTAATTGCATTTCTTCTTTTCCTTGAAACATGATTTAAACATGGTTTTCTCACCAAATCAGTCGTTAAATAGGATATAATCATAGAGAAATCTGACGTTGATTAAAGACAATTTTTGCTTAAATCATAAATAATTGTAATTAAAATTGCGAACAAATAATACGAAAACATGATAATAAACTCGTATTCTATAATTAATTCTTTCTTTAAAGTGACAGTGTCTACGATTTTTCATATTTTTTAAGTTTGACAACAACTTGAAAATAAGATAGATAAATCAATAAAATGACCAAATAACCATCTCAGATAAACAGAAATTTGCTTAATTAGATTTAATTAAACAAATGACTTCTGATCGTCTGCTGGCCAGTATGATAACACGGAACGCATTGACCCAGATTTATCAAAACAAAGACATGGATGATCTATCTTTAGATTAAAATGTATAATGCATACATGTTTAATGATAAATTACACATATTTACCTATAAGAACACAATTTATCAATCAAAACTCAAATCATTAGCCATTTTCGGTCAAAGTCGGTTTTCTTCCATGGTTAGATTTTCCGACAGAAGACATTTTCATCAACAAACCGATTCCGCGCGTGCGCAGTTCATCATACAGAGGCGGAGCTATCTTGATTGACTTGACTTGAATTGGAGTAGCCCAGACACAAATTGCTTGCGAACACGTTTTCCCCGAAATATTTCGTAAAGACCACTTTTCGGTGTTTTTGGCTGTTTTAGATTAATTTTTACTAACACTGTTCAAGTTTGGTAGAAAAATTCCGATTTAAAAAATCTGACAAAATCGTAGACACTGTCACTTTCAAGGGCGTAGCTTACGTTGAGGTAAAAAATATATGCAAAAAAAAAATATAAAGACAATTAAATTTTATTTCTATGTTCTCAATAAAGGGACAATAAATAAGTTAACAGACTAAGACTCAGTTACTGACGGAAATGGCACCTAGTTGAAGGGTTTAGGCCTCATTGCAACTTCAAGATGAAGAACAGCAATTATAAGGTGCTGTTCCTGTATAGCAATCACGAACATCGTATGTTCAAGTTTATATGTGTGATTTTGTCTAATGCAATCCATAATATTTTTGAATCGGCAATTAACAAAGTTTTTTGGACTAAGTTGTACATGTTAGAGGACCATTATGAATGTACAATTGTGTATAGCTGTGACATATTTTTATGACTATTTTGAAGCAAAACTGGTCCCAAATATACTCTAAATTGCTCAAAATCCCCAGACCCCCTGCCTCGGTTGAATAACATAGTAAGCTACGCCCCTGACTTTAAAGGTGAAAATTTCCAGAAAATCGGATACTGAAGAAATGACTTCACGGCAGAAATTTTAAAAAATAAATAGTTTTATAAACACATACGTAGCATGCGGTCAAATATTACCGAGATAGGTGGGTTTGGAAAGCCACCGAAATTTTAAGTAATGCAACACTTTTTTTTCGCAGTTACAGCATATTTGAACTAAATCATAGGACAAATTTTATTTTACATTACCTCTGAGCATGACCGAATTTGCTTAATAATAATACAAGTGAAACGCCTAATCTTTGTCGTTGTATTTTATTTTTTCTTTTGCCGAGGAAACTGCATGCCTCTGTTGTCTCAATTGAAGCTACGGCACTGATTAATCATAAAAATAGATTGTTTCAATTGTGATAATGTCTTGATTGGTCTAAAACTGGCATACACTTAAAACCCGCCACTGATTAATCACACAAATAAATTGTTTCGATTGTGATAATGCCTTGATTGGTATAGAACAGGCATAAACTTTAAAATCCGCGAAATGTATATTTCTTTACCACGTAAACGTCAATAGTAAAGAGACCGCATCGGTGGTGTAATGGTTAGCGTGCTCGCATCGAGTGTAGTAGATCGTGGGTTCGAGCCCCGGTCGGGAAATCCAAAGACTATAAAATTGGTATTTGTTGCTTCTCTGCTAAGCACACAGCATTAAGGAGTAAGAACAAAGACGGGTTGACTCGGAATCAGAATTATGTTCTCGAGCGGGGTGTCATGTCTACCCGCTGACTGTTGTTTCAGTGAGATAGCAATATAAAAATCTAACTCTGCGTGTTGGTCTAAAACAAAGCGGATCTCATCATCATCTCATTGTAAATTAACTTGTTCTCGCCATGATATAGCTGAAAAAAATTGCTGAGTTGGCGCTAAACAATCAATAGTAAAGACCTTCCTTCCTCCCCATCTTTTCCCCCTTAAAACCTCTAGCCTTTCCCTCCCTTACACCTCATCCCCTCTGCCTTTTCCCACCTTAAACCCCCTCTTTTAACCCTAACCTTCACCCTTCCCTCTCTCCTAAATTCCCCCTTTTTTTTAACCCTTCCCCTTCCTCACCTCCTCCTCCTCCTCCCCCTTCCCCCTTCCCCCTTCCTAAGGGTTGACCCTTATTCAGGGTACCAGTTATATACTTATAGGTGTTTATGGGGGTTGGGAACAATTTGCAATGTGCCCTTATATAACATCTATAAGAAAACTGGATTTCAAAGGATGAACATTAATTTAAGTTATTATCAAATTCATTATATTTATATAAAAGAGGTAAACGTGGCAAATCATTTTAGCAAAGAAACTATTATTTAAAAGCCGAATTATAACAAAAAACAGTTAAATATGTTTTGTTTGTCATTATAGATTTTGTTCATATTTCAACTTTTTACAAAGTCTTGAAGAAATGCTAATCTAGAATGTTTGAAATACTATTTCTAAATAAGGGCGGTAATTATTTTATAAATAGGTATGCACATGTAATGTATTTGCTTTGCTGTAGGGCATTGTACCGTTCGTTAATTTATACTCACTTTGATAATAACAGAAATTCAATGCTAATTTTCTTGCCATATGAAAAGGTAATTATATTGTAAACATTTCTGAAATAAGGTGGAAACTATGGATATGTATGTGTTCGATTTGTGATTTCATGGATTGTTATACTTTTCTCGGATGGAGTCATTTTTGGTTTTTTTACGAGTTGAACCTTGGGGTGGTAAGGTGGATGTTACATACGCTACATGTATGACCGTGTCAGATTTGATGTGGAGATTATTATTAAATGCTCATTCATTTATAAAAAACAAAAAAACAGTTGTGTACATTAAGAAAAACATATGTGGATCTTAAATCCCAGATTTAATTTGTCTACCATCAAATAGTCATACAGTGGGGGACCACTATTTTCTTTGTTTTTTTTCGCGATAAATTGTGACTTAAAATATGAAACTTTTTTGTGTGTTTTACTTACACATGGTATTAGAAAAATATTCTGGGGATTTGTTTATTATTTTTTTTTAAGTTTTTATTTCAAACCATGGTTCAAATGATTCCAGTTCGGTAAATCGTGGGTTCGAGCTCCGGTTGCGTCAAACCAAAGCTATAAAATTGATACTTGTTGCTTCTCCGCTAAGCGCGCAGCATAAAGGAAAAAGAGCAAATACTAGTTGGCTCGGAATCAGAATAATGTGTCCGAGTGGAGCGACATGTCGACCCGCATGTTTAAGCGAGTTAGTACTATAAAAATCCAACTTAGCATGTTGGTCTAGTACAAAGTGGACCTCATCATCATCTCAGACTTTTTGAAATTTGTTTTCATTTTGCTGGACATAGGTCCAGCACCCAGGAATTTTCTGCTGGACCCTCTGAATTTTTGCCGGACCTACATTTTTTATGTAAAATTGTTTTAAAACCAAGCAATGTCATACTGTTATTATTATTTTAGTCTAGCCGAGCGCTTTCTGTATTTAACTTCATTAGTAAAAAAGTAAACACACCATTCAAAAATGTTTGGCGGACATAGGGACCGGCATTACCGACGTTATTGGCGGACCTCATGATTTTCTGCCCCCTAGGTCCAATAAGTCCGACGAATTTCAAAAACTCTGTCATCTCACTGAAAATTAACTTGTTCTCGCTATGACATGCTGTGGAAAAAAATTTGCTGAATTGGGATTAAACAACAATCACTCACTCACTATTTTACTGTAACCATTTTTATTTATTGTAGAAATCCTAGATATTTATAGTCTAGTGTTACTGCATAGACAATATTGTTTACTACAAATTATTACTTGGCAGTAGACATATTTCAGATGCATTCCAATAAATGGGAAATGCTCCAGTCAACTACAATTTTAAAAAATGTGTTCTTACAATTTATGATTGATTAATATAAAATATCTTTCCTAAAAGTAAAAAAAATATTTTTGAGAGAGAGCTGATGTTCTTAAATAGTGAATTATTTTATCATTATTATCATTATTATTATTATTATTATTATTATTATATTTTGGCACATTTAGGTGCATTTTGTTTTCCAAATTGCTCTAAATATCTAAAGTAACAATTCATGTTAATAACAATGGCTAATATCACATTCATTAAACTTCATATTAATTTATTGAGGTGGTGGGATGGCTAGATTTTTTTAAGTAAATGATTAATTTCACCATCAACAAGCAAAAGTCAATAAACTTTATAAATTGAACATACTCCGAAAATAAAATAATTTGTCTTTGTGTTTACTGAAAAATAACATCTTTGTAGATCTTTTGATAATTGTCAGATTGTGTCAATAATATTCTCAGTTGTCATTAATATAAGTAATGGAGAATACACTTCAACTGTAGATTCTTAAAAATAATCAACGAGACCCATAATATAATAATAACATTATTCTAATAAATTACTGTATTATATTTTACCATAGCAATTAACCAAAAAATATCGGGTTTATTAGGATATAGGGATATATGTCACGTGCGTACCTTGGGGTCAAATATTACCGATGCAGGGGGTCTCCCCTCCCCCCCCCCCCCAAAAAAACCCACCGTCATTTTAAGTAAGGAAAACAAGTAGTCATGGCCTATTTGAATCAAATTTGTATTGTATTGATTCCATTACCACTGAGCATGTCGATTTATTGTTTAAAAGAAAAAAGAAACGCTTTTGAACAGATGACATGAAACGACTACTAGTATCTTAAAGGAATGCAGAGTGATTGAATGCAACATCAAAAATAGTGATAAACCATTTTGGTGGTCTCATGTTTATTGAATATATTTTTTCTTCACATGTTAAACTACTCATGTGCCAATTCCAACCTTTTTAACAGGATTCATTGATTACTGGCCACCCACAACATTACATTGTTATACTTATTAAGTAATAAAGATGCTATTAGAGCAATTTACATTAATTTGTTTTTATTTTTGCAGTTATTTTTTTACCGAGGCAACTGTCTCGGTTGCCTCAATGGAAGCTACGCCACTGGTTTAAGTATCTGGTTCTACTGTCAACATTATATATAGCTCCCTTGGCATAAAAAAAGACCTTTAGTGTTACACATAAATATACGGAATCTGGGAAACATTTTTTGCTATAATATTGAAAAATATATTTATTTTTTCAAAATAAGGCAAATAATCGGAAATAAATTTAAATAACCCCAAAGTGCCTCATTTAAAGAAAATCACCTGAAGACAACGGCACGCGACGCCTTAAGAACGACGTCTATTTTTCGATTCCGTACATTGACAAATAACCTCAACTTTTTAAACCAATCAAAACATGTATAGAATGACATGTGACTCTAAAATTAATTTATTTTAAATTGGCAAATTGATAAAGATTTTTAGATGATATACTGTCACAGCCTAATTTGCATATTCAGCAAAAATCAGCATAACTATAAAATTTCACAGAAAACAGTAATACAATTTTCGGTTGTATGTACTTATAATCTGAACTTCATCAACTTCGATCTCGATGAAAAACCCAACAAAATTTGGCAATTTGCAATGTTTACCCTCACGTTCTATAAATAGTAACACAGACCCTGTTGAATGTTGGTGGAATTCAATTTTGAAAGTATTAAGGGTAATGAATTTTAATTACAAAAACAATACCCATTACAAGGCTATGGGTTAGGGTTATGGTGTTTAACGCCACTTTCAACAATATTTCAGCTATATCGTGGCGGTCAGTTTTATTGGTGGAGGAAATCGGAGAACCCAGTGAAAACCACCAACCTGTTATAAGTCACTGATAAACTTTATCACATAATGTTGTACCGAGTACACCTCGCCATCAGCAGGATTTGAACTCACAACGTTAGTGGTGATAGGCACTGATTGTGCACACAGGTAGTTGTAAATCCAAATACCATACGATCATGACCACGACGGCCCCTACAAGGCTATGGAAATAATGACTACTTTATTTAAAGTCTACATGGACCTCCATAGAATATTACAACTGTTATAAATACTGCTCATTTATTGTAAATTCAAAGAAAATGACATTTACATGTTAAAAAAAAAAATGATTCATATGTATAAAATATGAATACACAAAAAATAAATAATGGAAAAAAACAGATGACAAAGATATAAAATGATCACAAATCAATAAAACTGTCATAGAAAATACATGATACAGTAGTTTGCCTCTTATATGACCCCTCTCAGCATAGACCATGTCTCTTATCAGGCCAGATATCAGATGCACCGAGATGTTAAAATACTACTAAATTGACCACCTTCATGAGAGGCCATACCTCTTATAAGGCCACATTTTTATTGTAGAAGGGACAGCCTTATAAGGGGAGGACTACTGTATAATCAAACCTGTATTAAGTGGTCACCTTTGGAACAAAGTAAAAGTGTCCTTATATGATAGGTGACCTCTTAAAAGAGGTTCAATTTACATGAAATTTTCTATGACAAAACAAGAAAAAGGTGACATTTAAATACATGTTACTAGTAATAGAGGTGGCCGTATGGGCAAGTTTGACTGTATATGTTTCCTAATATTATGACCATCAAACATGTCAACTTGAAATCTTCTGACCACAAGCCTAACACGCAGAGATGCCACCCATAAATTGAGTGAATTGCTGGTCATATAGTGGAGCCCTGAAGGTGTGTGACTTAGGGGGTCGAATTCTATGGCGATTATATTGTGCATGCCGTTTGACACAGTGGTTTGACATCATCATCGGCAGGATTCTAAACCACCAAAAGGGAGAAAACGAGTCTGATAGAATATCAGTGCCTCATTAATTGGTCTTTTGCTTCCCCTCCTCTTTGGAGAAGCAATACACGTGTAGTTCTGGAATACTTCTGATGATGATGTCAAACAACAATGGCCGAACATATAGCCAATCTGCACAATTTACTGAATAAATTTCATCAAATTGATTTTTCTCCATAATGGGTGTTATTTGAAATAGTAATAAAATAATGACATTTGTTATATCATAACACACACAATAATAAATGTAAATAGATCAATAATTCAATTGATTTCTTCTTCGTTTCTATGGTAACAGTCTCTTTATTACACCAAAACCAAACTCTGTAATGCTTAGTATCATACTGATGTTTGTCTGTAGTTCTTTAATTCAATTATTTTCCTGCCACACATTGCACAAATTCCTACAATACAAACAATATCATTACATGATCATTACATGTTTAAATGATATTATATAAGAGCAAATTGTGGTTTTTTTTCAAATGTCACCGAATTATATCAGATATTTTATTTAAAAATAAGATATCAGTAATTCTTTTGTGATTGGATGTTATTATCATCTTATCTGGTTAATTGTTATTTTACAATATCACATGAGATTTCATACTAAAACTGATCGCCACGATATAATTGAAATATTGTTGAAAGTGGCGTTAAACACCATAACGCCAACCACCATTTCTCTCTATATAACAATAATGCCACTTTTGACTGGCCCATTGTATGACTAGATATAATTTTTATAGATGAGATAACATTTTATAGGTGTTTTCATTGGTCCACATGGGTAAGGACAAAGTTGAAAAATGTTTGCTTTGTGTTAATTTCTGTTCCTCCTGAACTATACAAATTGAAAATGTACATGTCCTGAGAGAATCCATTAAACAAACATTTATAAACATTTGTAATTGACAAGGTAATGTTTCTACTTAGCAATAAATTACGGATTAACATAAGCATTCAGTATGTTTCTGAACCTACATTCATGGTTTATTATGTATTATTTATGATTTTTTTTCAAATAAATATTGTATAAAGGAATAAATTATTTTTACATTAAATTCATATATGTTTTGTTTTTCAATATGCATATCGAGTTTAACATAGATTATAGATAGTCAGTTTAGCAATTGGTCAGTGTTGATATTACTACGCGCTCATTCAATCTGGGTCAACTATTTTTTTTATGCTAAAATAACTTGATCTGATTACCAGCAATACACAACTCTGACACGATCTTGAAATCAGTAGATTTCTACCAGAACTCTGTTTTCCTCCACTTCCAAAGCCTGGTGGACAAGATATATTTAAATATGTTTTTGATTATATTAAATGTTCAAAAAGATTCCTTATTGTATAACTGGAATTGAATTGGGTGAACATGCACATCATATGAATCCATCTTAATTTTATTTTTCTTCCTGTTTGTGAATATTTATCATGGATTCGTTATTAGTGCTACATATAGTAATGCATGCCTATTATGTACTTCTTTATTGTAACATATTGTAATTTGGAGAAGACTTCATAAGTTTGTTTAACTTGTGTCTAATCCATTTTGTTTGTTTAATTGGCAAATAAAATATGTTTAAACTAAACTAAAAAAACAAGATATATATATTATGACTGGTTATGTCAAGTATGTATTGGTGTATAATATGCACTCTTCCTGTAGTCTTTTCATTAATAATACTTGTAATAAAAGCATGTCATTTTTTTCAGCAAAAGAGTGTTCTACATAACTGATGACAATAATATTTTTGGTATGGTCTTACCATTTTCGTAGAAAAACATGTAAAATAAACAATGTAAGACTTACCTTTTTTGTAGAATAACATGTAAAATAAACAATGTAAAGACTTACCTTTCTTGTAGGCACATCCTGTAAAATAAATAACATGTGTGTATTCATGTAGTAATGTTATTTTATATAATAAAAGATAACATGTAATAGACCCTTTACACATTCCCAATTAGATTCCAAAATTATAGGTCTGGAGTTATTTCCTTTACGACAGTCAAAATGGTACCTGTTCTAACAAGAGAAGCAGAAAGGACAAAGAATTTGAGTATTATCGTCTTATAATTTGTAGATATTTTGAACCTTGTAGAAAATATAAAATTGACATGTTGTTACAACATTAAAATCTTGTACAGATTGTAATATATCTTATTTTCATTTAACTTTGACATCCTTTATTGGCTTTATAAACAATGCCATGATCAAATTCCAGATATATTTGTATATTTTACTTTGCACATGTGTATTGTTGGTCAAATTATGAACATCATTCCTAAGTGATTTCATGTATTTGTACAGCTCTGTGGTACATAAAAAAAACATTGAAATGTTTGTTTTGTTTCTTTACATAATCTTTTTATTTCTGTAAAAAATAATTAAGATGCCCTTCTCTCAACTTTGACTTCTGTAAATTATCGTCTTCCGGTGACATAGTTTTCAAAGATTTTTAAGGAGAAAGAGCAGACTGGTTGGCTCAGAATCAGGATAATATGCCAGAATGGAGTTTCATGTAAACCCACAGACTATTGTTTCATTGAGAAAGCACAATAAAAATTCAGTTAAGTATGTTGGTCTAGTACAAAGCAGCCATCATTATCATCTCGTTCTTGATATAGCTGAAAACTTGCTCATTTGGCATTAAACAACAATCACTCACTTAACAACCCATTTTTACATTATAAAGGTGTATTCAAGTGAAAAGTTTTTATGGTATATTTTACCTTGACAATAATGAGATCCTTTCTGATGTACCACTGATTTACAGATCTTACACTTTTCAAAACCTTGATATGGAGCAAATCTGTAATGTAAATACTATAATTTAAATACACATTTGTTTTAACCAAATCTAACATTAAAAAAATTATTGGTGCATATAAAATATTTCCTTGCTCATAAAATGTTAAGAAAAAATAGACGAACACTTAGAGGCATTAGCTACGATTTTGACCAAAAACATTATATGTCTTAGAAATTGGTTAATAGCTTTAAAATGATGAAATAAAGGTAAATATTTCACATTAAACATCTTATCGTACCACTTTTCGCCTTTTGAAAACTAAAATTACCATCGATTTATTATTTCCTTGCAAGCAAATAATTTGACCTCGCTTTCTCCGTATGCAACTGACCTTACTAGTGACAGGTAAAAACGAATAATTTGTATTTTGTCGCTTATTAACTGCAAACTTGCATGGTTCTTTGTCCGTAATTAATGCTAACTAAAAGCAGATTCACAGAAAATAAGAAATAAGTGCATTGTTGTACTGATTTAATGGCGATTTGGCAAACTCCGTAAACAATGTCGATAATTAATAAGATGGCGTCCATTTCTTGATCGATCTCAACACACGAGCAGTTGCACCTTTTTTCCCCGATGCGCATACATTTCATAACATTTATAAGTTACAGAAACACGTTTTATTAAGGCATCAATCATATCTGATAGTTTTTATGGGTAACAAAAATTTTACGATTTTGGCAGATAATTCCCCTTTAAACAAACATTTTTGTTGTGTTTGAAAATCATACATGTCATGGTCTTTTTTGGAGTTCATTGGTTTGAGGTGAGAGGTGATTGTTCACTTTGTTGATATTGGTGGAATTGTTTACCATCACTGTTTAGACTTTCTTTTCACAATACAATGCCACCAAAAACATTTCCCACTTACAGGTGTATTCAAGTGCATACCTGTCTGTTTAAAACCATCTACAAAGCAAGTAAATATGACTTTCTATGTAATGGATCTACAAGCAGATTAAAGCTAGCAATTGATGAACTACATGTAGCAAATAACACATCAAGTAGATATGACCAGCAACCAGTTCAAATAACACATCAAGTAGATATGACCAGCAACCAGTTCAAATAACACATCAAGTAGATATGACCAGCAACCAGTTCAAATAACACATCAAGTAGATATGACCAGCAACCAGTTCAAATAACACATCAAGTAGATATGACCAGCAACCAGTTCAAATAACACATCAAGTAGATATGACCAGGAACCAGTTCAAATAACACATCAAGTAGATATGACCAGGAACCAGTTCAAATAACACATCAAGTAGATATGACCAGGAACCAGTTCAAATAACACATTAAGTAGATATGACCAGCAACCAGTTCAAATAACACATCAAGTAGATATGACCAGCAACCAGTTCAAATAACACATCAAGTAGATATGACCAGCAACCAGTTCAAACTTCCAGCTACATCCCCTTTTAATTTTTTTTTTAGTAACAAGATAAATTAATTTTGATTGGCCTTAAATAGCTGTTCTTTTCTGTCTTAAATTATTTTATGTAGCCTTAATTACAAAATAAAATATTATTTTTCTTAAAAGTTATACAGGTATATAATTTCTTTACGTTCAGATTATTTTTACCTGTTTTTCTTTTCTGTAAGTGCTTTGTTTTCACCAACTTTCCTTCCTCCACCTTCTGTAAACACAATTATGAAAAATAACTCTATTAATTAGAATCACTAGTTAATATAGTCTTATTCATAGTTGATTACATACAAGTAAGATTAATATTTGACGGAAAATTGAGGTAATTTCATATACATATACATATTCGGAACTCCCTGTTCGAGTTACAGCTTTCCCCATACCAATATATAATTCTAGCACAGGAATTGAATAAAACAAAAACAAAATTCACTTCTATCATTGGCTGTATAAGATTGATTGATTGATTGGTGTTTAACATCCAGCGAGCAATTTTTCAGCTATATTCAGGACGAGAATATTTAAAAATGTAAATGCCACGGGACTCGAAACAAGGAAAGGTGATGGGTAGGGACGGATAATTTAGCCAGTGCAACAGGTCTCCTATGGACAACTCATCATGAGCATAATGCTCATAATGAGCTGTTACACTGGGTTCTTTAACGTGCGAAGAGGGTGGCAATCTCTCAACACAGGACCTCAGTTTTATTTACGTCTCATCCGAAGGACGGGTTGGTTGTGAATTTATACATCCTGCACAACTGACGGACGCCCCTTCAAGCAGAAGAAGCTCTCTGTCCCATTTCTATACCCCGGGGTTGACCCCTTTTAGAGGACTAGTGCCTCTAGGGAGGAGAAACCTGGTGCCTATTCTACCCCCGGCACACCCTCTGGGAGGGGGGTGGCTGTATAAGAAGTTAGGTGATCAACAAATATATATATATGTGAGTACAGTAAAACCCCGCTTTATTGCCCCTCGATTCACTGCTAAACTCGTGTATCGCCAAGAATTTCTGCAGTCCCGTTTTCCGTATGTAGTAATAACCCCGTTAAAATGCCAATCTCGCATACCGCCATCCGCCACAGTAATTGAAGATCAAACGGTCAATTTACTGTTATTTAAACCTCGATCATAATGCCAATCAATAATTTTAGGATGCCTGTCAATCAAGGTAAGTAAACAAGCAGTCAAGGAAAATAGATATTGCTGTGAAAACAGTTAATTGTTTTTTTTACAACCCTGAACTGATTACTTTTCATTCTGAATAAAGCTTAATAAATTTGTTTGTGTGTTCTTTTCATTTGTGTTGAAAATGTCGACGCCTAAACGTAAAAGAAATTTGCTTGATTTTCGACAGAAAAGAGAAATTGTAGAAATTAAGAATCCATCGATATATTGGCAAATGATGTCCTCCAGTGACCTCGACTTTCTGAACATTAATGAAGAAATAAGTGAAAGCCTTCCTTGTAATGGGTTATAATCCACGTGAACATGTTGTGAATTATTTGATTGTGAATGCATGCGTTAAAACGACAGAAATGTTTATATGTGAATAGATTTTAACAACTTCCGGTTATAGAAATCAAATTTACTTCCAAACCATACACTGACGGTGACACGCTTCTAAGTGTTGTATAAACATTTTTCAATTAAAGTATAACACCCTTGCTTCTATAAACATATTGTATCACCTTTCTTTAAACAATTAATGATCAATTATCCATAAGTTAACTGTACATTTGCCCCGGGGACAGAATTAATCTTGTGACACGACAACGAGTGAGAAAAACAAACTTTATTGTTCTTTTTTTAGTTGTGATAAACAAAAAGTGAAAATAAAATGGAGAGTAAATATTTGTAAGACGTAAAAATGAATTTAATATATATTAAAGAAAATTGCTAGTATACGTGCTAACAACGTAATTTCAGTAGGTTTTTTTTCTTTTCAAATTCGATAAAATAAATTCTGCTAAATTTACAAATGCCGAAATTTTCTACAACTGTCAAAATGAAACTTATATATTAGAATTTAAATTGTAAGTGATAATACTCATTTCCGGTAAACTTGTCAAAATCAAACCGTCAGTCATTCCAAATTTAAAATCAAACTGTTGACTTTCGGTTTTCTGTCCTTACTCAGTTTATCGCCAAACTCGTTATAACGCCAAAATCTGACTGGACAGATGGTGGCGGTTTAACGAGGTTATACTGTATATGTAAATTACTCAATTTAATTTGAATTTCTGTGAAAGCAAAAATAATTCAATTCTTAACTATGACATCATTATTCTTGCTTAATGTGTACAATTATTTTACACAGTTTGCCATAAGGTAAATGGAATCAACTATCTTTGACTGTAAAATTTACTCTTAATTGAGACTAACCAGTTGTGTTTCTGGCACCTGTTTTCCATGGATCTGGTGTGATGACTTTTCCAAGTTTCTTTTCACCTATGAAAATGGAAAATACTGATTAACAAAATAATAAAGACAGTTCAATTCATTGACTAACTTATAGACAACTCAAACCAACTGAAAGACAATTTGGAGCACTTTCAGAAGACAAATATGGATTTTTGTTCATACTAAACTCAGTGTGGGACTACATGTATCAGTTGTGGTCTAGAATGTAAGATAGATGGAGGAAATTCCATCCAAGGGTTTACATTTTCAAGTCAGAAACATGGTTTGCTGAGTTTCTGATGAAGGAAAATGTGAACCCACAGAAGGAACTGTCTCATGTCATATCGACATTGTGCTCATTGTGATTCACAGCAAATACATACAACCAAAAACAAACAACAGGAAGAGAACAGTCAAAGCTTACAAAGAGAGAAAATAGCACATCACGGTTCACCCCACTCAAGCTGAAGCATCTTTCAGGTAAAATCAATATCACATGAAAATGAGATCGAGATGATACATTTGTACATGTTTGTTTATATGATATACCAGTTTACTTTAAACAAATCCGAGTGTGCCACGAAAGTAATCTCTGAAATAGGATATTTGTGGAATATCTTTTCAAATGTAGCCTAAATGGATACAATTACGACTGGTCCGTGGACACAACTATGACTGGTCCGTGGACACAACTACGACTGGTCCGTGGACACAACTAGGACTGGTCCGTGGACACAACTAGGACTGGTCCGTGGACACAACTACGACTGGTCCGTGGACACAACTACGACTGGTCCGTGGACACAACTACGACTGGTCCGTGGACACAACTACGACTGGTCCGTGGACACAACTAGGACTGGTCCGTGGACACAACTAGGACTGGTCCGTGGACACAACTACGACTGGTCCGTGGACACAACTACGACTGGTCCGTGGACACAACTACGACTGGTCCGTGGACACAACTATGAATGATTTGTTTAAAAACAACCCAAATACACCAAAATATTCAAATCCGAGAGTTTACATTTCCTTCATCAGAAACATGGCTTACTGAGTTTCTGATGAAGGAAATTGTGAACCCACAAACTAACAAAAACAAACAACAGGAAAGAACAATTAAAGATTACAGAGAGAAAATAGCCCAAATACCCCAAAATATTCAAATTATAGATAAAACTTTCCTATTACATTCAAACTTGCACTTCAGGCAGTGAGGCTGTGCATTTCTTGAGAAAACAAATTTGTAGACAACAATTTTCTGCAGTAAAACACATAGAAAATTAACATTCCTAAACAGAAAACATTACTGGTATGTAAAAATAAACAAAAAATGTAGTTATCGACGAACATACAATTGTATGTAATTCAATTTGAGAATATAAAAACAATATTCTGGATCAATTTATTGACAAGATTAAAATATATATGATTTGTTGGGTAAACGTTCACAGTTTATATTAAAAACAAAAGTAATTGGAAAGTTGATACATTATATGACATCTGGGTTTTAGCATATCTTTGATTATTAGTGCATCAGTAAACTGATAAGTCAACAACAACCTGGTCACTGAGTCACATGGCAGTTAGTAAAAGTGGTAACCCGGGTCCGGTTCCAAAAACCCGGGCCCAAATTCATATTTTCTTTATTACATCTTTGTTAAGGCATTAATTTTAATAAAATTTGAACATAATGCATAAAATTATGTATTTTATCACATTTTTTAAACAAATATAAAAAAAAAAAGTTTTTATACGAAATATCGGCAATATAAGTTTTCCAAGTTAATAAAAGTTGTAGCCCGGGCCAAGACGAAATTTTCAGTTAATAAATGATTGCACCTTTATTACTTTTTTAAAATTCTTGAATTTTTGTAAAAACATACTTCAATACAACAACAACAAATATATTTGATCAATTTAAAAAAAAGTTTTCTTTTTTCTCCACGATGCAATATTAAAGGGATATTGTCTACCAGCTGCGTAATTTTTTCATACCCAAAATTATTGTCGATTTCCGTACTGACCTTCATAAAATGAAGATTAAACACCGAATTATTGATGAATACGCTCCGAAACGTTGTTTTTTCGACTAAAAAAGCTGACCATCGTTACCGGAAGCTAATTAATTATGCACTGACCTGGGCGAGGCCAACTCTATTTATTTATCTATTTTCATGTCAGTAGCCCGGATGCTGCAGCATGGATATTGAGGTAAGTTTCTATAAAAGTTGAGGAAAAAAGCTATTTGCGAATCGATTGTATCTAAAAGACGTAGAATACATAATTTCTGTATCAGGAATAGATTTTCTTTGATGAAAACTACATGCCTTAACAGATTCAGCCGATATTTCCACGATAACCATTGAAAACATGCCAGGAGGCACCCTATGGGGACAAGCTCAACTACGTATTTTCGATCGGAAATGTTTGCCGGCGTTAAAAATAACTAAATTAGTTTTTTTCTTCTTATAAGTTATGAAGTTGTTTCCCGAGATTTTGATACACGTGTTAAATTAATTTATTTTAGCCAGTTTACCGACAATATGAAAACAGAGACATACATGTAGAACACAGTGAAATACATGTCTGATGAAAACGAATGACGTAGCCAGTGTTGTTTTATTTGTTAATTGACTGGAATGTTTCAGAGAAATTTGGGCCGGATTAGAAAGAGACCTTACTTCTAGTTCCACAAGACAGTTGCTGCAAAATAATATGGGACTGACCATTTACCTTGAAGGGGGCTATGTCACGTTTTTTCGCCATAGAAATGTTTTTTTCAGACGCCACAGAAATCATATTTTCTTATTTTCCGGCGAAGTGCCAATCTAATTAAAACAAGGTGAACTGTGATCTAATGCTCACTTGTGATACCCCTGCCACTTCCCATGATATGGGGTACCTATATGAAGCTTGTGACCAAATACCAGATTTCTGCCATCAATAGTTGTTGAGAAAAATGTGCATATATGTTCAATGTGGATAAAAACCAACTAAGTCGGCAAACAGGAAGTAGGAATCTGATGGTTCCAAAAACGCTTCCCACGATATGGCATACCTATGTGAAGCTTGTGACCAAATATCAGATTTCTGCCATCAATAGTTGCTGAGAAAAATGTGACGAAAAATATTTTGGAAGGACGGACAGAGGTAAAACAGTATACCCCCTCCCCCTTCGGGGACCGGGGGTATACTTCAAAATTGTGTATATGATTATACTGTGAAAATGGCAAGTATATGATTATACTGTGAAATGTCAAGTCAGAATATATTTTTTTCTCCTGTCCAGCCAAATTTTTTTCTTCAAGATTCAGAATCAAAATAATTTTTAGGAAAACTAGAGGCTCAGGTGAGCCTGTATCGCTCACCTGACATAAATAAGTCCTCTTAAGAATGTCTGCATGCTGAATACATCTAAGTTACTATTCAAATCCCATACTGCCATAGGGTTCTATGTTAAAACTATGTCTGCTCATGGCAGCCATCTTGGATGGAGGTCGTGGTCACCGGACACAATTTTGAAAGTATACTACCCAAGGACCATCCATGCCATGTTTGCTTTAAATTGGCTGACTGGTTTCAGAAAAGAAGACTTTTAAACAATTTTCCCATAGGGTCCTATGTTAAAACTATGTCTGCTGACGGTGGCCATTTTGAACCGAGATCGGGATCACTGAACACAATTTTGGAAGTTGACCACCTAAGGACCATCGATGACATGTTTGCTATATTGGCTTACTAGTTTCAGAGAAGATTTTAAAATATTTTTTCCCATAGGGTCCTATGTTAAAACTACAGTATGTCTGCTGAAGGTGGCCATCTTGGATGGAGGTCAGGGTCACTGGACACAATTTTGAAAATTGACCACGCAAGGACCATCCATGCCATGTTTGCTTTAAATTGGCTTACTGGTTTCAGAGAAGAAGATTTTTAAATATATTTCCCATAGGGTCCTATGTTAAAACTATGTTCGCTGATGGTTGCCATCTTGGATGGAGGTCGGGGTCACAGGACATAATTTTGAAAGTTGACCACCTAAGGACCATTCATCCCATGTTTGCTTTAAACTGACTTACTGGTTTCAGAGGAGAAGACTTTTAAACATTTTTTCCATAGGGTCCTATGTTAAAATTAAGTCGAGTCATGGTGGCCATCTTGAATTTCCGATCAGCAAACGATTCACAAGTTTAGTACAGGACCACCCAATGATCATTCCTGCAAAGCCACAATTCAATTGGCTTAGTGGTTTCTAACAAGATTTTTAAAATTTCGACCAATCAGAACACATTATAGGCCCTGGCAGCCATGTTGGATTTCCGATCAGCACCAACAACACAAATCTTGTATATGACCATCCAATGAACATTTCTGCCAAGTTTGGTTCAAATCTGTTTTGTGGTTTCAGAAAAAAAGATGAAAATGTGAAATTCCCATAGGGTCCAATGTTAAAATTAAGTCGAGTCATGGTGGCCATCTTGAATTTCCGATTGGCAAACGATTCACAAGTTTAGTACAGGACCACCCAATGATCATTCCTGCAAAGTCACAATTCAATTGGCTTAGTGGTTTCTAACAAGAAGATTTTTAAAATTTCAACCAATCAGAACACATTATGGGCCCTGGCAGCCATGTTGGATTTCCGATCAGCGCCAAAAACAAAAATCTTGTATATGACCATCCAATGAACATTTCTGCCAAGTTTGATTCAAATCTGTTTTGTGGTTTCAGAAAAAAAGATGAAAATGTGAAATTCCCATAGGGTCCTATGTTAAACTAAGTCGAGTCATGGCGGCCATCTTGAATTTCCGATCGGCAAACGATTCACAAGTTTAGTACAGGACCACCCAATGATCATTCCTGCAAAGTCACAATTCAATTGGCTTAGTGGTTTCTAACAAGAAGATTTTTAAAATTTCGACCAATCAGAACACATTATGGGCCCTGGCAGCCATGTTGGATTTCCGATCAGCGCCAAAAACAAAAATCTTGTATATGACCATCCAATGAACATTTCTGCCAAGTTTGGTTCAAATCTGTTTTGTGGTTTCAGAAAAAAAGATGAAAATGTGAAATTCCCATAGGGTCCAATGTTAAACTAAGTCGAGTCATGGCGGCCATCTTGAATTTCCGATCGGCAAACGATTCACAAATTTAGTACAGGACCACCCAATGATCATTCATGCAAAGTCACAATTCAATTGACTTAGTGGTTTCTGACAAGAAGATTTTTAAAATTTCAGCCAATGAGAACACATTATGGACCCTGGCAGCCATGTTGGATTTCAAATCAGCACCAAAAACACAAATCTGGTAGAGGACCATCCAGTGAACATTTCTGGCAAGTTTGGCTGATTTCTGTTCAGCGGTTTCAGAGAAGAAGATTTAAATGTGAAAAGCTAACAGACGGACGGACGACGGACGCTTACCCATGACAAAAGCTCACATGGCCTATGGCCAGGTGAGCTAAAAAACATAAAATTAAAATTGAATAGCTTGAGGGGTAAATTGATAAAAAAAAATTGCAAGACCAAAATGGTTCTCCCATATACCAACAAAAAACGAAATAAAACTGTGGTCATAAGAAAGTCCCACGAGAAAATCTTTCCTTCCAAAATAAGACTTTTTTTTATTTCTCTAAACTGAATTTGTGCAAACTATTTCACTTATAATGAATTATATTTCTTTTTTAAATAGAGCTCATTTTTCTAGATGAATCTGTCTTTACTCTGTTTTTATTAAATCACTTGTCTTTATTACAGGACTTTGATCGGATTGTCCTTGATGAGGTAGTGTTGGGGGTTGCTAGAATGTTTCGAGAGGAACTTGTAGTAATGCCCCATGATGAGGATTACAACAAATCCAATAGGTATGCAGCCTACCGCCAGTATACCATTTGGGTACATGGCTGACTTGGAGCTGGGGTCAGACGTGTGATCCCAAGCTGTTGTACTTGGAAAATTAGGGACAAGTATCCTGATCTATATGGACAATACAAGGGTTTCATTCCTAGACGATTTAATTAAAACTTGTTCATGAAATATTTTGTATTTTATCCCATATACCCTATAATGATAAAGTTTACCACTTGCTTCCCTATGGTCGGTGGTTGTCCGGGTACTCTGGCTTCCTCCACCACTAAAACTGGTCGCCATGATATAGCTGAAATATTGCTGAAAGTGGCATTAAAACACCAAAAATAAAAAATAAATCAACCCTAATGAGTTGTTAATTTCACAAGTTGGTCAGTTGGAATTGTAAATTTAATTTGAAAGTTTTGCCATCTTATTATTATTTTTTGTTCTATCAGCACTGACAAATTCTTCTAAAATGGACTGACAGTCTTTTATATAATTCAAAACCAAACTTGGCAGAGATGTTTTCTATGAGGTCCAACACAAGAGTTGTTACTTTTGTGCAGATTCGTCAAAAAACATAGCCACCATGTGACTTTGAAAATTCTAATTGGTCGATTTTCAAGAAACTTCTCAAGAACCGCTGAAGGGATTGAATTGAAATCTGGTATATATGTTCCTATGAATGTCTTTAACATGTGTTGTTACTGTTTGCACCATTTGAAAATTCAAAATGGCCACCAGCTATCATTATTGTGCATTGGACAATTTGTAATGGCCATTATCCTGACTTGGGTACTTTTCTGCTCTAAATGTGCATAACTTCTGTTAGACCAGGAAAAACAAAGAGTGACAATCTAAATTTATTTTATGCCACAATATAGTCAATTGTTTTGTCTTGGTCTTCAAATCTGGATTTCTGAGATGCTACAATATCATCCCGAGTTGGAGGTTGTGGAATTGGTGCAAGATGGACCGAGATTCTTCTGGGATCATCTACTTCCAACTGCACATGTTAATTCATTCCTTCATTATCTTGCAGTCTCATACAAATGATGACCCTTAATAGTATTGGAACATAGGAATATAACTTGTCAGCTTTAACAGGCTGCACAGACCATCTAGCTGTCTTTTTGTTGTAACTTCTCTGCCACCTGAAGTAGGAAAATACATACAATGTAATTCACAAGAATAAAACAATAGAATTGAGATTATGATCTATGGAGCCCTAACTTTCAATTCAAGATGAATATCTCGAATGTATAGTGAATGACAAACTAAACATATCATTACAAGTCCACTTTATGAAGGATTTGAGTGATTTGTAGACAGATTTTAGGTTGTGGTCATCCCTCAAGAAGTTCTACGGCAGGCATCACGAGCTGGTCAATGGTTTACAGGGTGTCTGTTACCCAAATCAGACCTGATCTTCATTTGTTGTTGATGTCTTTCCCTTCATCGGATGGGACTTCTACCGGACTTGACCATGGACAACACAGCGGGTTTGCGACTTTCGATTGACCCTTCTGAAGCCTATGATCAAATATCAGATTGCTGCCATAAATAATTACTGAGAAAAATGTTATGAACATCTTGGGACGAACGGATGGACAGAGGTAAAACAGTATACCCCCTCCCCCTTCCAGTGGAGTGGGGGTATAATAAAGCTCCTATGACATATGATCATGCATGGTTCTGTTATTAGGACAAAATTTCAAGTATGTAAGTTACAACTGAAACATATGAAATTAACATGACAAACCTTAGAGTGAAGTTGAGGCTAGGTTCAAAATCTCCATCGTCAGAATCATTACCAACATTACTGCCCTCTTCAGTAATATCTATTGAGAGACTGTAAGAATAAAAAATAATTGTTTATTACAGTGTATGTGTATAATATCGAAACAAATTTTGCTATATGGTTCTGATGTGCAGCTGTATAACAAAAAAGCTTTTCAAAATAATATTAAATCTATATACATGTATCCAGCACACATCTACACAACCCAATATAAAGAGACAAAATTACATCAAAGTTCCAGGAAAAAATTTGGTGCGCCAGACGTGCGTCAATTCTGTCCCAGTTTGGTTTCATTCCCGTAAGTAGCTAAAGAGGACTGGCCATTTCAGCTTGTGGATTGATGAAAATGTAACGATGACGCAGAAGCCAACATGATCCCTATATAATATAGCTACTAGTAGTATCACTATGCAAGCCACAATAATTAATAGGAAACTGTTATAGAGTGACTGTGTTGAACAATATTGACAATGTTACCTATAAACATAATGTAGAATATGTCTAATCTTTAACAAAATGAACATACTCAAATGGGTTCACAAATGAACTCGATTTCTCCAGTTTCATCCGTTTCGTTGAAATGTGATGGCTGCTCATTTCTTCTACTCTAGAATTACCTTGGTCAGAATATCTGAATCAAAAGTACAAATATCAATCACTACAAAATCACATTTGTCTGAAATTACCAGTTTTTGTAGTACTTTTTTAACCTAAAAAATTTAGATAATTTTACAAAAACCTGCATGATTTTAACACAGACATGGGCCATCGGTCTACTGTTCAATTCACACACTGTGAAACATGCAAATTGCTATGGATCTTCACATTATTTCTTAAAAATCTTGTTTATAAATCATACTTACAAGATCCAAACTAAACAAGGGCAAAGCGTGGCATATCCCCTTGCCTAAAAATTTTACCCGGTGACCTTGACCTTTGACTTTGAAAATCAATAGGGTTCCAGATTCTCTTAAGGACTGTACCAAGTTTGGTCAAAATCCATTGAAGGATGTTGATTCTAGAGTGTTCACAAGGATATTACGCGGTAAAATTTTGACCCGGTTATCTTGACCTTTGACCTATGAGACTATGACCTTGAAAATCAATAAGGTTTCGGTATCTTAAGGACTAAGTATGTACCAAGTTTTGTCAAAAATCCATTGAAGGATGTTGATTCTAGTGTTCACAAGGATGTTATGCGGTAAAAATTTTAGCCTGTGACCTTGATCTTTGACATACAACCTTGAAAATCAATAGGGTTCCAGATTCTCTTAAGGACTAAGTATGTACCAAGTTTGGTCAAAATCCATTGAAGGATGTTGATTCTAGAGTGTTCACAAGGATGTGACGGATGGACGGTAGCGTTACTATATCCCTTGGCAACTTCGTTGGCGAGGGGATAAAAAGCAGTTCAAATGACAATTCTTTAAATAGAAAGCCTTTATATGAAAAATACATATTGATTTCCCTCTATCATGTCTATGTTGATAATTCTAAGATAGTAAAGTATAATTTTGGCTCCCTGAACTAAAAATTATGTCCAAAATTGTTGAAATGTAGTAAAAAACTAGTTAATGTAATGTTTTTAGAATAGTCAAGAAATAAACTTGGTTTGCATAAGGAAATTGAAAACGATTTTCATTTAGTCATAGTCTAAAATATGCAGTTCAGGACATTTCAGTAAAATTTTATAGTCACATATATAGAAAATTTTCTGAAACTTGCAAATTTCTATGGATCTTCATATTATTTTTTAAAAATCTTGTTTATGTATCATACTTACAGGATCCAAACTAAAAATGCTACTGAAATGACACTTATTTAAATGGAAAGCTTTTTATATAAAAGATACATACTGATTTTCCACTATGGTGATAATTCACAGACAGGAAGATATAATTTTGGCTCTCATAACAAAGTGTTATGTTCAAACTTATTGAAAAGTACTTTTAACCTTATTTATGTAATGTATTTCCAGTACCCAAGATATAAACTTGTTTGCATAAAGGAATTGAAAATGATTTTCATTTAGCCATGGTCTAAAATATGCATTTTAGGACATTTCTGAAATTTTCAGTAAAATTTTGTAGTTATATATAAAAAAAGTTCTGAAACTTGAAAATTTCAATGGATATTCATATCATTTCTTCAAAACCTTGTTTATAATTATATATTATACTTACAGGATCCAAACTAAAAGTGCAATTGAAATGAAGCTTCTTTAAATAGAAAGCTTTTATTTGAAAAATACATACTGATTTTCCATTATAGTGATAATTCGCAGAAAGTAAGGTATATACTTTTGGTTCCCAAAACTAAGTTTCATGTCCAAGTTGTTGAAATTTGATAAAATTAAAAGCCTAATTATATCAAAGAAATAAATTTGCTTGAATAAAAAGAACTTTATAGGGTTTTCATTAAGCCATGTACAGTTTTAATTCTTGCATTAAAAATGAATTGATTCGATATTTTTTTTTAAATTGATAATAATAAACTGCATTGTCATTGATATCATTTTTGCACTCCCATTTCCCCTTTGCTGGCCTCTTAAAATTTGTGTTTGTTTACCTCGCAAATACGGCCGTTTTATGCTACTCATTGACAATAATTTGCTGTTGCCAGGTGCAAAATTACATATATTGATTAATATCTACCGAAAATGATCATAGGCATCATCATAAATTCATAAAATATGAAAAACGATTGAGAAAAGAAGGCAACATGCTCGGCTTACCTATCAACAATAATCAAGCACTTCCTTGAGTTCGCTCCATCCAACGGCAACGGTCCAACTGATCCCCTACATATATCCTGCATTTGTTCCATTTGGAAGATACTTCACTTCTATTCCTCTTTATCTCTGAATCCGTCAAAGTCCGCTTTCTTCCACGCGTTGACAGTTTCTCTTTTGCCCAAGAACCACATGTTGTTTATTGTTTCTAAACAGTGCGCATGCTCAAGACGTGTTCGCATAGAAGGCCATATGAACAGATTTGAATATTGTCATCCGGACAATAATTCTGATAACGATAGTTTTGGGTCTTTTTCGTATCTTTTGCAACATAACTCGGTGTTAATCTTCATTTTATGAAGGTCAGTACGGAAATCGACAATAATTTTGGGTATGAAAAAATTACGCAGCTGGTAGACAATATCCCTTTAATATATTAAGATTTGTAAACAAAGACTGGTCACATGGGTGTACAGGTAAATATTGATACTAATACCCCTTTTTTGTAAAGTATATACTGATATCTCAAGCTGACCAAAATTTGAATCGATTATATTGAGTAGTAAAAAAGATATAGACGGTCATATCTTTTCAGGTCAATTTTCAAGTACCCTCAAAACAATGCATCACTTCTGGCCCGGGTTACAACTTTTATCAGAATCTAAAATGCTCCCATAATGACAAAAGAGAACATTACCATTGAATTTAAAATATTTTTTACATTTCTTTAATACTGAAAAATGTTCATTCTGAATATTGTGAAGTTTTAACGAGAAATAAAGGTGTAATCATCGATTAATTGAAAATTTTGCCTTGGCCCGGGTTACAACTTTTACTAACTTCGAAAACTTGTATTGCCGATATTTCGTATAAAAACTATTTTTGTTTATATTTGTTTAAAAAATGTGATAAAATACATAATGTTATGCATTATGTTCAAATTTTATTAAAATTAATGCCTTAATAAAGATGTAATAAAGAAAATACGAATTTGGAACCGGACCCGGGCCCGGGTTACCACTTTTACTAACCACCAGTCACATCATACTAATTTGGGTATATTTGTTGGGTTTTAAATACTGATCTATCGGTCAAATGTTTTGTAATTGTATATTTGACAATAGACATTTTCATCATATCGTTCTAGTCTTGATAAATGATCACGAAGAAACCCGATTTAGTCTTACATTTTTCGCAAACCATTTTGTTTATGTTTCTTTTTCTGTAACTGTTACCAGTTGAAATCCATGTGAATAGTCGAGTATATGAATTCATGAATTTTAAAAACGTAAACCAGTTCAATGTAGTTGTCTAATTTTAAACCAAATGCAGATTTTCCGGAGAAAAGGGGGATTTACCGTAAATCTCCTCATAGGTCACAAGCTTTTAGCTAACAAATGTAATTTCATAACCTGACTTTACAAAACACAAATGATCATCTTTGTGATTTTAATGGTTACTTTCAACTTTTATCTATATTTCAAAATTTTAATCGTCATACAAACGGTATCTGTGAGTATTATAATTCAGATGATCCAAAGCTAAACCAAACTTTTGTATATCAGTGAAAATCTTATAAATAATTAGTTATCAATCTACATAGCAAAATATCTTTATGCAGACTTCATGAAGGGACTTCTCAAGAAAGGTGAACGCTATATAGACGATGTCCTTTCATTGAATAATTGAACAGTTTGGTGACTACGTTTATCGCACCTTCCTCATTGAACTGAAATAAAGGATTTAATACCTTCACTTACTTACACCTAGGCTCTGACAGTGATAGTCGATTGAGAACGGAAATTTACGACAACAGATATGATTTCAATTTTCCCATGGTAATCTTACCATTTACACGTAGTAGTAGTAGTAGAGAGAGAGTTTTCTTCTGAACAATCGAGTTTCTGGAATAAACAGAGAGAAAGACAGACGAGGAGATATAGAGAGAGCAGTCGGTCAAAAACAAGCAAACTTACCATCAGTAGGTTATTTGTCAGTGAGATTATTAATAAGAGTATGACCAAGGATGTCAAGACAAAACTGAGTAATAGGGATAAGTCTATTGGCCAACACTTACCTATTAACGAGGTCTTATGTAGCTGTGTACAGCCATGGAAGACACAGGAACCGTAATGCAACAGGTGCACATGGTGTCAACTGGGCGGGATAATGTATGTATGGTAGTACTAGTAGTCGTAGTTTTACCAGTTGAATGAATGGCCGTATTCGACGCCGAAGTATTTACAGTTGCGCTAGTTATTCAAACCAAGGATGGGTGTATGACTGTACGAAGTCTCTCCCAAACTATCCAATGACTCCAAAATCACGAAAGAGTGAAGTGCATGAGGACCCCAATCTCAGAAAGAGTCTGAATCTGCATGTTTTTGTTAGGTACTGTCCATAACCAATATAGAAATAACAAAATACATACATGTATCTACAAAGATATAAATATGTGTAAAACTACTTGAAGTGTAGAATAACTAAGGGAACGACCATTTAACTTGAAGTGGGGGTTATGGTTTTTTTCTAAAAAAATATTCTGATTCCCCAATGTTGCTGAAAAAAATATTCTGATTTTGGTGGAGGAAAAAAAAAATAATCTGATTCAGAGTTTTTGTCATATAACCTAATGTTGAATTCTGGAAAAAAATTTCGCGCTTTGCGCGACAAAAAAAATAAATATTCTAAATCTCGTGTTGTCCGAAACAATTTTTTGAACGAAACAAAAAACCATAACTCCCCCCCCCCCCCCCCCCCCCCCCTTCAAGTTAAATGGTAGGTCCCTAAAATTGTACAAATCTAAAAAGAGGTAATTTTTACTTTATTGGATTCTGCACCTGCTGGTATATATGGTCGCAGGAAGAAATGGAATAAGGTAGTTTGGGTAATTGGGGGTCCTATCTACAACTATAATGGACTTTTTTTATTTTTTTTGTAGAATTTATAATGGTAGCTTATATATTGATTTAAAAAGTAGCAACATCTTTGTACTTTTTGCGCTTTTCAGGAAAATAAGAATGTCGCATAGTAAACTCGATGTACTTGTAGTACAGACGGGAGGTAAGTAGTAATCAAAATGCCATACAGTAGCTAGAACCACCATGCTAATCATTAAAGATATATGACAGGAGATAGAGTAAATAAACACGATGTCATACCGTAAAACATATATCCTCATACTGACAGGATTCAGGGGGCAAGTCATAATTATAATATCGTACATTTTATGTATAACCGCCATTTTTACCGAACTGACCTGTAAAATACCTGGTCTTGGACTGTGAAAACCTTAGCACCCGGGGACTCTAATCCACGTTAGTGGTGTTGAGCATGCAATTTGATTTTAAGAACCTTAATCATTGGATCATTCATACCCCACAAATACTTATGGATATTATACATTATAAAGTAAGCATTTTCACTCTAGAAGGTTGTATTCTGGTACCATCAAACTATTTGTCCAAATAAGAACACAAATTTCAACTGCGAACACCTCCAGTGATAATAATTAGTTATCCGTTTACTGTTGAAGGTACAATTGATAAAACATATCCACGAATAAACCTGGGTTATGCATTTGAAATCACAGACCCGGCTGCTCAAAGGATTATCAGTAGAGCCAGATTATCCTATGATGTTGAGTATATTACAGTTTGTAAAAAGGACAGTCAAGACATTGCAGAGAGTGACAGGTAATAATAAGACTATCCACAACATACACTTGATTGTAGGTACGTACGTTGTTAAACATCAAACGAGAAGTGTCAGAATAGGGGGAGGGGGTTACAGATGTGTACTCACGATCATTTACCCGAGAAATGAAAATGAAATTTCAGGTAAATAAAGTTTACAGGTAAATTTGAGCGTAGTATGTCCAGAGTAAATTGTTGGCTTGTAAATTTTCGATTACCTTGTTAATTTTGCGTTATTTTGCTAGTTACTAAAATTTAGTGGTTAAACAGTGGTTGTAAATAATTCACAAACCATAACACACACGAACAACTGTCTGAACGTTAGCTCGAACAATGTAAATAATTCACAAACCACAACACACACGAAAAACTGTCTGAACGTTAGCTCGAACAATGTAAATAATTCACAAACCACAACACACACGAACAACTGTCTGAACGTTAGCTCGAACAATGTAAATAATTCACAAACCACAACACACACGAACAACTGTCTGAACGTTAGCTCGAACAATGTAAATAATTCACAAACCACAACACACACGAACAACTGTCTGAACGTTAGCTCGAACAATGTAAATAATTCACAAACCACAACACACACGAACAACTGTCTGAACGTTAGCTCGAACAATGTAAATAATTCACAAACCACAACACACACGAACAACTGTCTCAACGTTAGCTCGAACAATGTAAATAATTCACAAACCACAACACACACGAACAACTGTCTGAACGTTAGCTCGGACAATGTAAATAATTCACAAACCACAACACACACGAACAACTGTCTGAACGTTAGCTCGAACAATGTAAATAATTCACAAACCACAACACACACGAACAACTGTCTGAACGTTAGCTCGAACAATGTAAATAATTCACAAACCACAACACACACGAACAACTGTCTCAACGTTAGCTCGAACAATGTAAATAATTCACAAACCACAACACACACGAACAACTGTCTGAACGTTAGCTCGAACAATGTAAATAATTCACAAACCACAACACACACGAACAACTGTCTGAACGTTAGCTCGAACAATGTAAATAATTCACAAACCACAACACACACGAACAAATGTCTGAACGTTAGCTCGAACAATGTAAATAATTCACAAACCACAACACACACGAACAACTGTCTCAACGTTAGCTCGAACAATGTAAATAATTCACAAACCACAACACACACGAACAACTGTCTGAACGTTAGCTCGAACAATGTAAATAATTCACAAACCACAACACACACGAACAACTGTCTGAACGTTAGCTCGAACAATGTAAATAATTCACAAACCACAACACACACGAACAACTGTCTGAACGTTAGCTCGAACAATGTAAATAATTCACAAACCACAACACACACGAACAACTGTCTGAACGTTAGCTCGAACAATGTAAATAATTCACAAACCACAACACACACGAACAACTGTCTGAACGTTAGCTCGAACAATGTAAATAATTCACAAACCACAACACACACGAACAACTGTCTGAACGTTTGCTCGAACAATGTAAATAATTCACAAACCACAACACACACGAACAAATGTCTGAACGTTAGCTCGAACAATGTAAATAATTCACAAGCCACAACACACACGAACAACTGTCTGAACGTTAGCTCGAACAATGTAAATAATTCACAAACCACAACACACACGAACAACCGTCTCAACGTTAGCTCGAACAATGTAAATAATTCACAAACCACAACACACACGAACAACTGTCTGAACGTTAGCTCGAACAATATAAATAATTCACAAACCACAACACACACGAAAAACTGTCTGAACGTTAGCTCGAACAATGTAAATAATTCACAAACCACAACACACACGAACAACTGTCTGAACGTTAGCTCGAACAATGTAAATAATTCACAAACCACAACACACACGAACAACTGTCTCAACGTTAGCTCGAACAATGTAAATAATTCACAAGCCACAACACACACGAACAACTGTCTGAACGTTAGCTCGAACAATGTAAATAATTCACAAACCACAACACACACGAACAACCGTCTCAACGTTAGCTCGAACAATATAAATAATTCACAAACCACAACACACACGAACAACTGTCCGAACGTTAGCTCGAACAATGTAAATAATTCACAAACCACAACACACACGAACAACTGTCCGAACGTTAGCTCGAACAATGTAAATAATTCACAAACCACAACACACACGAACAACTGTCCGAACGTTAGCTCGAACAATATAAATAATTCACAAACCACAACACACACGAACAACTGTCTGAACGTTAGCTCGAACAACATTAATAAAAACAATACTGGAAGTTGTAGATGTAGAAGATTATGAAGTATTCAGTTTTAAAGCGAGCTGTTCCTCTAACACCGTTTGTGAAAACAAATGCGTACAATTGTACCAAAGACACATGAACTGTAAATGACAGGAGTATAATAAGATTATTCGTAATAAAAATTACGACTTCTAAATCAGAAAGCCAAGAAAAATGCTTAAATAATATTACTACATAGTTGAATAAGAGCTACAAGCATTCCTGGAAGTTAAAGAATGAATGGCATGAAATATATAGCCAAGAAAACAGTACTGGTGGTGTAATTGTTAGCTAAGCACTGACTGGACTGGAATCAGGATATGTCTGAATGGAGCAACATGTCTGTCCGCGAATTTGTTTCAATGGGCTAATACATTAAATATCAAATGAACCGTCATTGTCTAAACACAAAGCGGACATAAAATCATCATCTCATCGAAATATAATTAATTTGGTCTCCCCGTGATATAGCCGAAAATTTGCGCACGTGGCGTAAAATAACAATTATTCATTCCCTGTAGTCAAGATACAACCATACATGTGGATACAACGTTAACATGTAAATAATTGGGGATACAACTTGAATCGTTTGTCAGTGACTTGTGACAGGTCGGTGGTTTTCTCTGGGTACTCAGGTTTCCTCCACCAATAAAACATATTGTTGAAAGTGGTAAAACATTAACTGTAATTTAAAATTTGTTTTTATTCAGAAAGCAACTGTTGGAGATTTGTATGCAATCCAAACAGGATAGAATCCTGATCACTCATGGTACCGACACAATGCTTGATACAGGGGCGTATTTAGCCAAGCACAAGATACCTAAAACTATCACAATTACCGGAGCTTTCTTGCCCGAGGCTTTCAAAGACAGCGATGCGGACTTCAACGTAGGTTTGGCGCTAGGTGCTTTACAAACCATGGATAAATATGGTGTTTATATAGCAATGAATGGTAAAATAAACGAGTGTGACCAAATGACCAGAGACAATGAAACATTCATGTTTACAAATAAAATACAACAATGAAATCATGTTAGTTAGTTATTAGGGTAAGGTTATCTTGTAAATCGTCACTTCACAGCTTATAGCAACTGAAAAGTTTGAAGATACCAAAGGAGTAACCAGAAGCCGTTCTTCGAAAGACAGACAATACAATGGCAACAAGAAAGAGAACAAATAGACAAACAATGATATACAACACACTACAAAGAAAACTAAAGATTAAGCAACACAACACAAACCCTACACAAACGGGGATAAACTCAGGTGGCATTGTGGCGTTGTGTGTCGGTAATCAAACCATAGGTTTATAGTCACAAACTAAGCTTCATTAATCACTGGGCCATCCAAAGTTCCATATTCATTAGGTAACAAGAAATTAATTTCAATGGTACATTTAATTTTACCCAGGTCAGGATATGTGTTCAGATCACCGACAAAATATAGAAAGTGTTTTTTTTTTACAGCAGCTGTAACCACATCAATTTTCAAGTCCTGACCCACCGCATGGTGATGCCACTAGTAGCGTAATGGTTAGCGTGCTCGCCTCGAGTGCGGTAGATCATGGGTTCGAGCCCCTAAGGATATTTATGCAATTTAGTCTTCCAATGGAGTGAGGAAGATCCAGTTCTTCATCTTTGGTTGAAATGTTAAAGGAACACAAAACAGACCTATGATTGTCCAGGATTCCCTTTCTGCCAGTGTTGATTAGAGTATATGTAGAGTGGTAAAGTGAATTATAAATACCCAATGCCTTTATCAAGCACTCTATGTACTGTGATTTACATCAACGATTTTCGATGGACAGAAAATGCAAAATAGTCTCTTATCCAAATGTGATCACTTGTACGTCCTTGTTAGAATACGGTACCCGTTAGAATATACTAAAAAGTAGTCCCCTAAACAAATGTGATCACATCCATATCAACTCATGGGGGATTTTAATTATATTTTCATAATTTAAAACAAACACTTCATATCCAGTGTCAACAAGCTAAGGACCAAAGGTGAATTTAATGTGTAAGAAGAACCAAGAGGATTTTCCTTGGCTTCACACCCTAACAATTTCTTCACATCACAAAATTCTGATCATTGATTGGTTAATTACTTACAAAGACGTGATATCATTCCAGAAAGGAGAACAGGTTGTTATAAATACCAGTAAAATATAAATTGATACATTAACATATACCCATTGTCCAATGAATCATTTAGGTACATTTATTCTTTGTTATAAATACAGTGGTTCTTTTAGGGGGCCGTCGTGATCGTATGGTAGTTGGATTTACAATTACCTATGCAATCGGTGCATATCGCCACTAACGTGAGTTTGAATCTGCTAATTGCGAGATGTACTCGAATCAACATTTAGGAAATCAAGTTTGTCAGTGACTCGCAAGAGGTCGATGGTTTTCTCCTGGTACTTCGGTTTCCTCCACCAATAAAACTGACCACGATATAACTAAAATATAGTATTAGCTCACTGAAGAGACATGTTGGACCCCTCTGACACATTATCCTGATTCCGAGCCAACTAGTCTTTGCTCTTTTTCCTTACAATGGCTAGAGATTACCAAAATTTTCGGACGCCAGAAGACAAAGAAATTCGATTTTATACTAACAATTTCTATTGTTTTCTACTGTTTTCAGGGTACTTGTAACATAACATATACAATTGAGTTGAGGGTACATTTTTTTTGTATGTTTATCTGACTATAGCTATATGGACTATTTCAATCATAGATATGAGATTAATTAGAACAACAAGCTTAGTTAGATTCTTATAAGAGTGCTAGCTTTCTGAAACAACAGTCCGCAGATAGACATGTTGGACCACTCTGACACATTATCCTGATTCCGAGCCAACTAGTCTTTGCACTGCTTGCTTAGCAGAGAAGCAATAAATACCAATTTTTATAGTCTGGTTTGACCTACCATCTACCGTACTCGAAGCGAGCATGCTAACCATTAAACCACCGATGCGGTTCTATTAAATATATTTGAAATATTGCTCATGTGACATTAAACAACCAAAGGCTCTCAAGAGCCTGTATCGTTCACCTGGTAATAAAAAAAACCAATTGGTCCTATGTAAAAACTATGTCCTGCGTCATCTTGGAATTACGATCAACATAAAAAACACAAAGTTTGTAAAGGACCTTCCAATGATTGATGCACAGATTAGGTTCAATCAGTGCAATAGCTTCAGAGAAGAATATATTTCTGTATTTTCCCCATATGGTTCTGTGTTAATACTATGACCTGTGGTGGCAGCCATCTTGGATTTCCGATCGGCATAAAAAACAGGACCTTCCAATGATCATTCCTGGGCAGTTTGGTTTCAACTGTCCAAGTGGTTTCAGAGAAGAAGCATTTTGAAACATTTTTCCCATAGGGTCCAATGTTAAACTAAGTCCTGCCGTAGCCGCCATTTTGAATTTCATATCAGAATGAAAAACGTATATTTTGTAGAGGACCATTCAATGAACATTCATGTACAGTTTGGCTTTAATCATATTTGTAGTTTCTGAGAAGAAGGCATTTGAACATTTTCCCATAGGGTCCAATGTTAATCTATGTATTGTGGTGGCGGCCATCTTGGATTTCCGATCGGCATAAAAAACATAAAATTTGTAGAGGACCTTCCAATGATCATTCCTGGGCAGTTTGGTTTCAACTGTTCTAGTGGTTTCAGAGAAGAAGCGTTTTCAAACATTTCCCCCATAGGGTCCAATGTTAAACTAAGTCCTGCCGTAGCCGCCATTTTGAATTTCATATCGGAACAAAAAACGTAAAGTTTGTAGAGGACCATCCAATGAACATTCATGTACAGTTTGGCTTTAATCATATTTGTAGTTTCTGAGAAGAAGGCATTTGAACATTTTCCCATAGGGTCCAATGTTAATCTATGTCCTGTGGTGGTGGCCATCTTGGATTTCCGATCGGCATAAAAAACACACACCTTGTAGAAGACCTTCCAATGATCATTCCTGGGCAATTTGGTTTCAATTATCCAAGTGGTTTCAGAGAAGAAGCGTTTTGAAACATTTTTCCCATAGGGTCCAATGTTAAATTAAGTCCTGCCGTAGCCGCCATTTTGAATTTTATATCGGAACAAAAAACGCAAAGTTTGTAGAGGACCATCCAATGAACATTCATGTACAGTTTGGCTTTAATCATATTTGTAGTCTCTGAGAAGAAGGCATTTGAACATTTTCCCATAGGGTCCAATGTTAATCTATGTCCTGCGGTGGTGGCCATCTTGGATTTCCGATCGGCATAAAAAACAGAAAATTTGTAGAGGACCTTCCAATGATCATTCCTGGGCAGTTTGGTTTCAACTGTCCAAGTGGTTTCAGAGAAGAAGCATTTTGAAACATTTTTCCCATAGGGTCCAATGTTAAACTAAGTCCTGCCGTAGCCGCCATTTTGAATTTCATATCGGAACAAAAAACGTAAAGTTTGTAGAGGACCATCCAATGAACATTCTTGTACAGTTTGGCTTTAATCATATTTGTAGTTTCTGAGAAGAAGGCATTTGAACATTTTCCCATAGGGTCCAATGTTAATCTATGTCCTGCGGTGGTGGCCATCTTGGATTTCCGATCGGCATAAAAAACACACACCTTGTAGAGGACCTTCCAATGATCATTCCTGGGCAGTTTGGTTTCAATTATCCAAGTGGTTTCAGAGAAGAAGCATTTTGAAACATTTTCCCCATAGGGTCCAATGTTAAACTAAGTTCTGCCGTAGCCGCCATTTTGAATTTCATATCGGAACAAAAAACCTTAAGATTGTAGAGGACCATCCAATGAACATTCATGTACAGTTTGGCTTTAATCATATTTGTAGTTTCTGAGAAGAAGGCATTTGAACATTTTCCCATAGGGTCCAATGTTAATCTATGTCCTGCGGTGGCGGCCATCTTGGATTTCTGACCGGCATAAAAAACAGAAAATTTGTAGAGGACCTTCCAATGATCATTCCTGGGCAGTTTGGTTTCAACTGTCCAAGTGGTTTCAGAGAAGAAGCATTTTGAAACATTTTTCCCATAGGGTCCAATGTTAAACTAAGTCCTGCCGTAGCCGCCATTTTGAATTTCATATCGGAACAAAAAACCTTAAGATTGTAGAGGACCATCCAATGAACATTCATGTACAGTTTGGCTTTAATAATATTTGTAGTTTCTGAGAAGAAGGCATTTGAACATTTTCCCATAGGGTCCAATGTTAATCTATGTCCTGCGGTGGCGGCCATCTTGGATTTCCGACCGGCATAAAAAACAGAAAATTTGTAGAGGACCTTCCAATGATCATTCCTGGGCAGTTTGGTTTCAACTGTCCAAGTGGTTTCACAGAAGAAGCATTTTGAAACATTTTTCCCATAGGGTCCAATGTTAAACTAAGTCCTGCCGTAGCCGCCATTTTGAATTTCATATCGGAACAAAAAACCTTAAGATTGTAGAGGACCATCCAATGAACATTCATGTACAGTTTGGCTTTAATCATATTTGTAGTTTCTGAGAAGAAGGCATTTGAACATTTTCCCATAGGGTCCAATGTTAATCTATGTCCTGCGATGGTGGCTATCTTGGATTTCCGATCCACATAATAAACAGTAACTTGGTAAAGGACATTCCAATGATCATTCCTTTACAGTTTGGGTTCAGTCAGTTCATTAGTTTCGGAGAAGAAGTTCTTTGAAATTTCAGCCAATCAGAGCATATTATTGGCCCTGGCAGCCATATTGAATATCCGACTGGAACGAAAAACAGTAACTTTGTAGAGGACCATCCAAGGAACATTCCTGCTAAGTTCGGTTCCAATCGGCCAAGTGGTTTCGGAGAAGAAGCTTGAAATGTGAAAAGTTTACAGACGACAGACGACGGACGCCAAGTGATGGCAATAGTTCACATGGACCTTTGGTCCAGGTGAACTAAAAATGGTTAATCAGTTATGAACTATTACAATCTCTTTGCTTCAAATAAGAGGTGTGATTAGCCAACAACGAACCTGATATTCAATGCAATTGCACTATGGGTAAATATCTATATCATTCATGATTGGTAAAATAAAATGTTACAAGGCTGTCGTGGTCGTGATCGCATGGTAGTTGGATATACAACTACCTATGCAATCAGTGCCTATCACCACTAAAAGTTGTAAGTTTGAATCCCGTTCATGGCGAGGTTACAACATTACATGATAAAGTTTGTCAGGTTGGTGGTTTTCTCTGGTTTCCTCCACCAATATAACCGAAATATTGTTGAAAGTGGTGTTAAACACCATAACCCTAACCCCTAACAAGGCTGTTAGACAGGCATAGTGTAAATTATGAGGATGACAAGTTGACTCTAATAAATTGGTCCATAAAACACAAAACAATAAATTTTGTAAATCAATTTATTATATTTTTTCCTCACGATTTTTTTTTTTATATTTACCAGCATATATATATATGAACAAAATACTGATAATATGGTGTACAATAATGTATTTGGCATCTATTAGATAAGCTTTATGTATAATTACACTTTTTACATATCTATAAATAGTCTATCACAACCTCTCATTTATGAAACCGCTAATTAAATGTCATAATCGTTATAATTAAGTTTTAATCAAACATAGAGTATTGTAAATCTGTTTATAGTTCAGAATAAGGGCTCAAAAATCTACAAGAATATTTAAAAAAAAAAATGAAAAAAAAAGTTATGAATATATATATACAGTAGTTGAAAATTTGATATCAAAAACAAACTTTATAATGCTATTAGCAACCAGAAATTGGTCAACAAAAACTGTTAATCTGTGCAGCAAAATAACGAGAAATCAGACGCATGCAAATTTGTGAAATCTGGATTACTAAAGGTATTAATTAGATATATATTGGTTCTATCAATTGCTACACCACCGACAGATAAATAAATTTGTTAAGACTAAACAAATGTCTATTGATTGATTGCTGTTTAAAACCACAATTAGCAGTATTTCAGCTATATTGTGGCATCAAATGTCTTAAGGATCTTTTCTGATCAATACATCATTTTTTATCTGTATGTTTTATAATTACATGATCTTTGTAATTGTGATTTCAATTTCCAAAACTAAGATCAGTCAGGTGGCTGCTGTAAGTTTGCCACTATGATGAAAAGACAGCCCTTATCCTAAACCTCTGTTTACAGATCCATCATATGGTCAAAGGGAGTATTGTCTGGTTAGTGTACATATATCAGATCTTATGAATTTTTACTTATATATTTAATTTCATAATGGTCCCTCACATAATCTTTTTTTGATATAAAAAATTGGTCCCGTGACTTGCATATAGTTAATAATAAAAAAAAATATATATATAAATAATAACTATCTAAACAAAATAGAAATATAAAAAATATAATACAATAACAATTAAATATTGCATTAAACAACAATTTTATTTGACTAATGTCTGCAATTGGTTCACTACATATACAGTCAAACCTGCCAATGCAGAAACCTCTATTAAGCAGTCATCTGTGTTAAAAGGTTACCCTTTTCTGGTCATAGAAAATTTCATATGAATTAAACCCCTTTTAAGAGGATGCCTGTCTTATAAGGCCATTTTTTCCCTTTCCCAAAGGTGACCTCTTAATACAGATTTGACTGTACATGTAAATGCTTTCCTAAGCACTTATATACTTTACATACATTCACATATATCTTCAGAACCTTTCTCACATGTATACTCATACGAGTGTAATCACACATATACTCATATGAGTGTAATATGATAAATGAATATGTGTGGAAATTTACCATACAATTTGATTTTCTCTCATTCTCGTGTACGAGTGGTAACTTGATGGAAAATGGAAAAATAACTGTTAAACGATGAACCTCTGGAGCGATATCTTTCTCCTCCACTATTTTTATAAAACTGCATGATTAACATGCAATTTATTTATTAACAGTCATGGAATTCTTGTCCAATTATGAGACAAAACAAAACAAAAATAACAAATTTGTGTCTAAATATAAAGTATCACAATAATCAAAATTATTTGTAAATGTATATTATTAACCATTTAAATATGATTTGCCTTCAGATAACATAAATAAACTGGATCCATCTATATTGTATATTATTTCTAGTGAAAAATTGCATAGATTTTCAAAAAAAATGTAGGTCACAAAATAACCTTTTTTGTAAAACTTTTGATAAAATTTAAGAATTTCAACAATTTTTAACAAAAAGAGAGCACAACAAAGAAATGTAGACCTTAACACCTGATGCTTATAATGAGATCATTATTTATTTGTAGAATTTAATTTTTAATCAACAACGAATACATTTTACAATATTTATCAATCTTCTTTTCATATAACATACATGATTTTCTGATTTAAAAAAAAATGACGGGGAAAAAAAATAATAATCTTGACTATTACATGTATTTGAATTAACTACTGACCAGAAAATATTAATTTATACTGAATTAAACATGAATTTTGACAAATGTCGAAAAATAAAATGTCTTAATGGGGGGATGCATGCAAAAAGATATTGTCTCTTTATCAAAAAGTACAATGTACAAAAGTAAAGTTAATATATGCAAAGCCATATGGAGAAGCTACATCTACAATATGATATCTATCATAAGCTTTAACTCATTTCTATCATGTCTGTTTAATATGGGCATCCTTTAATATGAAGGTCTCTAGGCCTTTTTTGTCACAGCCTAACGTGACCATGAACTCCTGTCTATACACAATATCAGTACCGACAATCTTGTGTACCTTTTACTGTCTCTATAAAACATTTCACCCTGTAGCAGACTGTAAACCTTGGACAGTAATGAAACCTATAATGACACATCTGCTTTCCTGTCCTTATGTTTTTTATCCTTTTTATGTTCTTTATGGTCTTCGGTGTGATCTTTGTCTTTTGACTTCTTCAGGAAACCAAACATACTCCTATGCTTTTTCTCTTTTTCCTTCATATGATCGTGATCATCAACTGGTTGAATGCTTGGTTCTGAAAAAGGTCTCTGTACTCGTGGTGAAGTTTTCGGGCGAAACTAAAATAAATAAATCAATAATGTTTTAATATACTATCATGAATACATATATTTTTATAGGAATCCCATATTTTTCATTGAACAAAACAAGGCGTAAATATGAGAAAAAAACTTAATATTTCTTTCAATAAGATCAGGCCCTATTTTGATTAAGATAATGGATGTTTCAATGTTTCACAAATATCTACCAGTACCTGTATACCATGGACTCTCAGCTTTATAGATGGCAGAAACTCGAGTTCCAACAGTAAACCACCCCTTCTGAAATTCACTCATGAACGATCACATAGGATTGTATCAAGTACACCTCACCCTAGGCACGAGTAGAACTCACATACCTTAGTAGTGATAGGTATGGATTGAATAGGGAGCTGTAACTTATGGCCATGGAAGGCCAAAAAAAAAAAAAAAAAAAAATTCTTTAAAAATAACATTTTATAAATTTTCGATGTATGCAAAGAATCTTTATCAAATCACTATTAACAGACTTGAAGGTTAATTTTAACACAAAAGCAAATGTCTTCCCCCCTCTCAATTCTCAAATAAATGTAGGAGGATTTGTGTATACAATTTTTTTTAAGAAAGAGTGGAAAAGGGTGGGGGTCATAATAATATACATATTTTCTCTTGCTGACAAGTTTTTTCCCCCAATGATACTAAACACATTATGTCCACACTGTTGGTTTAAGTACGGTATATAAGGTAGTATATACATGATACCTGTGATAAAATTGACAGCTACATGTACAATTAACAAATGCAGTTTTGAACCTCAGTGATAAATACTGTTAAGTCTGTGCCAATATAGATGTTTATTTCTTCTGGACAATTTCTTTGCTAGATTTAATGTAATTCTATATACTTGAATTTTTTTTTATTAAATACTTATACAATCATTATTCACCGACATGTCAAAATATTCAATAGTGTAATAAAACATAAAAAATATATTGTTATTCTCCAGTTCATCTCCTGTTCTTGTTGTTTCGTGTACTTGATACAACATTATGTGATAAAGTTTGTCAGTGATTTGTTGTTTCGTGTACTCGATACAACATTATGTGATAAAGTTTGTCAGTGATTTGTTGTTTCGTGTACTCGATACAACATTATGTGATAAAGTTTGTCAGTGATTTGTTGTTTCGTGTACTCGATACAACATTATGTGATAAAGTTTGTCAGTGATTCGTTGTTTCGTGTACTCGATACAACATTATGTGATAAAGTTTGTCAGTGATTTGTTGTTTCGTGTACTCGATACAACATTATGTGATAAAGTTTGTCAGTGATTTGTTGTTTCGTGTACTCGATACAAAATTATGTGATAAAGTTTGTCAGTGATTTGTTGTTTCGTGTACTCGATACAACATTATGTGATAAAGTTTGTCAGTGATTTGTTGTTTCGTGTACTCGATACAACATTAAGTGATAAAGTTTGTCAGTGATTTGTTGTTTCGTGTACTCGATACAACATTATGTGATAAAGTTTGTCAGTGATTCATTGTTTGGTGTACTCGATACAACGTGATAAAGTTTGTCATTGATTTGTTGTTTCGTGTACTCGATACAACATTATGTGATAAAGTTTGTCAGTGATTTGTTGTTTCATGTACTCGATACAACATTATGTGATAAATTTGTCAGTGATTTGTTGTTTCGTGTACTCGATACAACATTATGTGATAAAGTTTGTCAGTGATTCGTTGTTTCGTGTACTCGATACAACATGTGATAAAGTTTGTCAGTGATTTGTTGTTTCGTGTACTCGATACAACATTATGTGATAAAGTTTGTCAGTGATTTGTTGTTTCGTGTACTCGATACAACATTATGTGATAAAGTTTGTCAGTGATTTGTTGTTTCGTGTACTCGATACAACATTATGTGATAAAGTTTGTCAGTGATTTGCAACAGGTTTGTGGTTTTCTCCAGAACTCCAGTTTCATCCACCAATAAAACTGACTGCCACGATATAGCTGAAATATTGTTGAAAGCAGCATTAAACACCACAACACCCCCCTGTTGTTTCGATCTCCATTCTTATTAAGTCAGGGAAATTATTGGCACGGATGTATATTTCGCATATATATATATATCTAAAACGGTAGTGAAAATTAATCCCATGCAAAAATAACCACTTATACAGTAAATATTTTTGATGGTAAATTTAAAACCAGGTACAGGTTAGGGGAAGTATAGGCTCACAACTAATTTATTAGCTTTATTGAAAAGAAAAATGGGTAAAATTCATGCAGAATTTTCAGGTTAAAAGAGGATTAATTTATATAAAAATATAAATATAATGAATATTCATCAAATAAAATCAATTACAAATATTGTTAGTATTCTTTTAATCTTTTTTTTAAATTGTGAACATAATATATTTATAAAAATAAAAAAATTTAAGAGTAAAAAAAATCATTAGGTTTCAATAAAATTCTGAAAGCCCAGAAACTATGAATATGACTTACCAAAGGTAAAAACCTTTGAAATTTTGACAACTGTAAAATACTTGTATTTTTAATTTTAGATTTCAAATAAATGTATAGGTTTCTTTAATTCTCAGTTTGTCAGTGACTTGTCAGTGGTTTTCTCCGGTTTCTTCCACCAATAAAATTGACCACCACGATATAACTGAAATATTGTTGAAAGTGGCATTAAACACCATAAACCAAAACCCACCCTTTTCTCTTTAATTTAATTTGTAACAATGTATTTTTAAGCATTGTTTTTACCATATTATACAGCAGCAGGCACAAATGTAACGAGGTCGTAAATTAGGACAATTTATTTCCTTGAATGTCACATTGTAAAACTCCAATCCTGTGTATTTATCACTGACTTTGAAATAACAAGATTTGACTGTACTTAAAAAAGATTTTCATACATGTCAGAAACTAACAATACCAGATATATATTTGGATATGAAATTTCTGGGGTTACAGTAGGACCCTTCTCATCAGGCCAACACCTCTAGTGAAAAAAGTGGTTTCTCTTGAGGGGACAATTTAGTAGTATTTTACTATCTGAATGCATATGCAGTTTTCGTTATTAATGTATCGCTGTTTACTTCCGTCGTCTGGTACTGTCAAAATGGATTACGAAGAAAACGTTGAAAATGCTCTTTATGCAACGAATGATGACACTCCTTTATGAACCAAAGATTGAATCATCTTGTGTTGTTGTATAAAAAGTGTAACTGTATTATTATGTCTCTAAATGCATATAATAAAAACGTAGATATAATATGACATTATTGCATCATATCACAAACCAAGCTACATGGTTTCTGAAAACGATCTAAGGACGACATTTTTATGACAACTACAGTTGACTCTCGTTGTCTCGAACTCGGTTGACTCGAATTTCCGGTTGAGTCGAATCTTTATCGAAGTCCTGAACTTCGTTGTGTATAAATATATATAATTCGACTCCTGTTGAGTCGAATTCGATGCGTCGAAATTTCGGTTGTCTCGAATAAAAGTTTTGGTCCCGAGATGTAGAAAACCATATTATTTACATTCGTTAAGTCAAATTTATCTGTCAAAACATGTGTATTACCTTGGGATTAAAATCGGATCACAGGTGAAACATCCGGTCATTGACTTTGACATTTTTACCTTATGCTATTTCACATGTTTATTTTAACAATCTGTCAAATTAATTAGTGATAATATTTGAATTGGCTTGGTATAATCTATTATGACACAGATTAAATGTGTACAATAACAAATTATCGATTTATAATAAGTGCGCTTGGGTCGGCATACATCAATGATTGTGAAAAGTACACAACGGAAGCGTTTTATCTATTGATTTATTTGTCGGAAATTAATTTTCATTAAAGATGTAAAATTTCTCAATTTTGAGAGATTTGAAAAAAATGTTACTCTTGATTAACTGTTGTAATAAAAGGGGAAATCATGCTATTTTTCAGAATTGGCGTTATTTTCGGTCGAGAAAAGTTTTCTTTTACACTTTATTGAATCAATGCAACACAACAGATAAACATAATCATACACACAAAAAAAAAAAGATATCTAGCAGTTATCAGTCATTCCACAAGATTCTAAGAATTTAACAGAAAAAAAACCAGCAACAAAAACATCGAATAAGTTTAAAATCGTTCCGAGAATCGAGACATGCGATGCTGGTTTTAGCTCTTCAAAATTTTGCTCGAGTTGTCTCCCTTTCGTCGTTACACAAAATACACTTCCGGTATTTTCATAGCTCCTCTTGAGTCGAACTACGGTTGACTCAAATTTTTTCCATGGTCCCATCGAATTCGAGATAACGAAAGTCAACTGTAATTAAATTACAATTTTTACTCAGGATTAAAAGTAATCACTAGAAAAGTACCGGTAAATACAGGTAATTATTCTAATCAAAACAACTCACCTGTTCCGACCCTCAACTATGAGATCAATGACCGTGTCCAATGACCAGTCTTGACATTCCATAATTACTGATCAATACACAGCTGTCGAAAGGTATTTGTGGGTGGTACTAACGGGGGAATTTAAATTGGTTTTACAACTTTTGTGTCTGAAAACCTGTGGCGGATGGCGGTAGCTGAGTTTGGCAGTATAACGGGGTATTTTTAATGGGGGAAATCAGGACAGACGAGAATTTTGGTGATAGGTGAGGTTGGCGATAAAACGGGGGGCGATAGACCGAGGGAGCACTGTACATATGAAATCTGGCCTGATAAGAGGGTTGACCTTTGGTAGGAGTGGCCAGATGAGAGGGGGCCTACTGCTGGCCTGATGAGGGTTGACATTTGGTAGGAGTGGCCAGATGAGAGGGGGGCTACTGCTGGCCTGATGAGGGTTGACATTTGGTAGGAGTGGCCTATGAGAGGGGGGCTACTGCTGGCCTGATGAGGGTTGACATTTGGTAGGAGTGGCCAGATAAGAGGGGGGCTATTGCTGGCCTGATGAGGGTTGACATTTGGTTGGAGTGGCCAAATGAGAGGGGGGCTACTGCTGGCCTGATGAGGGTTGACATTTGGTAGGAGTGGCCAGATGAGAGGGTTGACCTTTGGTAGGAGTGGCCTGATGAGAGGGTTGACCTTTGGTAGAAGTGGCCTGATGAGAGGGTTGACCTTTGGTAGGAGTGGTCAGATGAGAGGGGGGGCTACTGCTGGCCTTAAAAGGGTTGATATTTGGTAGGAGTGGCCAAATGAGAGGGGGGCTACTGCTGGCCTGATGAGGGTTGACATTTTGTAGGAGTGGCCAGATGAGAGTTGACATTTGGTAGGAGTGGCCAGATGAGGGTTGACATTTGGTAGGATAGGCCAAAAGAGAGAAGGGCTACTGCTGGCCTGATGAGGGTTGACATTTGGTAGGAGTGGTCAGTGCTGGTCTGATGAGGGTTGACATTTGGTAGGAGTGGCCATATGAGAGGGGGGCTACTGCTAGCCTGATGAGAGTTGACATTTGGTAGGAGTGGCCAAATGAGAGGGTTGACCTTCGGTAGGAGTGGCAAAATGAGAGGGGGGCTACTGCTGGCCTGATGAGGGTTGACATTTGGTAGGAGTGGCCAAATGAGAGGGGGGCTACTGCTGGCCTGATGAGGGTTTACATTTGGTAGGAGTGGCCAAATGAGAGGGGGGCTACTGCTGGCCTGATGTGGGTTGACATTTGGTAGGAGTGACCAAATGAGAGGGTTGACCTTTGGTAGGAGTGGCCAAATGAGAGGGGGGCTACTGCTGGCCTGATTAGGGTTGACATTTGGTAGGAGTGGCCAGATGAGAGGGGGGCTACTGCTGGCCTGATGAGTTGACATTTGGTAAGAGTGGCCAATTAAGAGGGGGGCTACTGCTGGCCTGATGAGGGTTGACATTTGGTAGGAGTAGCCAGATGAGAGGGGGGCTACTGCTGGCCTGATGAAGGTTGACATTTGGTAGGAGTGGCCAGATGAGACAGGGGCTACTGCTGGCCTGACGAGGGTTGACATTTGGTAAGAGTGGCCAGATGAGAGGGGGGCTACTGCTGGCCTGATGAGGGTTGACATTTGGTAGGAGTGACCAAATGAGAGGGTTGACCTTTGGTAGGAATGGCCAGACGAGAGGGGGGCTACTGCTGGCCTGATGAGGGTTGACATTTGGTAGGAGTGGCCAGATGAGAGGGGGGCTATTGCTGGCCTGATGTTGACATTTGGTAGGAGTGGCCAGATGAGAGGGGGACTACCGCTTGCCTGATGTGGGTTGACATTTGGTAGGAGTGGCCAGATGAGGGTTGACATTTGGTAGAAATGGCCAGATGAGAGGGGGGCTACTGCTGGCCTGATGTGGGTTGACATTTGGTAGGAGTGACCAAATGAGAGGGTTGACCTTTGGTAGGAGTGGCCAAATGAGAGGGGGGCTACTGCTGGCCTGATTAGGGTTGACATTTGGTAGGAGTGGCCAGATGAGAGGGGGGCTACTGCTGGCCTGATGAGTTGACATTTGGTAAGAGTGGCCAATTAAGAGGGGGGCTACTGCTGGCCTGATGAGGGTTGACATTTGGTAGGAGTAGCCAGATGAGAGGGGGGCTACTGCTGGCCTGATGAAGGTTGACATTTGGTAGGAGTGGCCAGATGAGACAGGGGCTACTGCTGGCCTGACGAGGGTTGACATTTGGTAAGAGTGGCCAGATGAGAGGGGGGCTACTGCTGGCCTGATGAGGGTTGACATTTGGTAGGAGTGACCAAATGAGAGGGTTGACCTTTGGTAGGAATGGCCAGACGAGAGGGGGGCTACTGCTGGCCTGATGAGGGTTGACATTTGGTAGGAGTGGCCAGATGAGAGGGGGGCTATTGCTGGCCTGATGTTGACATTTGGTAGGAGTGGCCAGATGAGAGGGGGACTACCGCTTGCCTGATGTGGGTTGACATTTGGTAGGAGTGGCCAGATGAGGGTTGACATTTGGTAGAAATGGCCAGATGAGAGGGGGGCTACTGCTGGCCTGATGAGGGTTGACATTTGGTAGGAGTGGCCTGATGAGGGTTGACATTTGGTAGGAGTGGCCAGATGAGAGGGGGCTACTGCTGGCCTGATGAGGGTTGACATTTGGTAGGAGTGGCCAGATGAGAGGGGGGCTACTGCTGGCCTGATGAGGGTTTACATTTGGTAGGAGTGGCCTGATGAGAGGGGGGTTACTGCTGGCCTGATGAGGGTTGACATTTGGTAGGAGTGGCCGGGTGAGAGGGGGGCTACTGCTGGCCTGATGAGGGTTGACATTTGATAGGAGTGGCCAGATGAGAGGGAGGCTACTGCTGGCCTGATGAGGGTTGACATTTGGTAGGAGTGGCCTGATGAGAGGGGGGGATTACTGTGATAATTCATATTTTAATAACCCTAACTTATCTTAACCTGGATTTATAGTTTAGTTTTAACCATAAACTTACTTTAATTGCCTCTTCTTCTTGATGGTGATCTGAAAAATATGACAAAAACGAGGTTTGATTGTGTTTGGATGCAAACACAGAGTCCCCAAACGACCCCCATATCAGAATTCAGGGCATTATCAGAAGTAATAGAATTTGAGAGGTGAGCAGAAATTAAAAAATAATTTATGCACATGTTTCTTTTGTAAACCTCACCCCTATTTGGACCCCTTTTAAAACAAAAAATGGATGTCAATTTTCATTGAAATCAGAGAACATTGAAATTTTGCCGATTTTGTCGGCGGCAATTTTTTTTGGTCAGAATATTCTACCAACCCTATTTAATATATATGTCAAGTCTTGTGGAAATCCCTTTGGCAGTTTTCGATATAAGTGAGGTCAAAGTTTTTGACATATGTTCATAATAATAATAAGAAACGGTGCAAAAACAATAAGTCTCCAAACTTCGTTTGGGGACTTAATAATAATAAGAAACAGTGCAAAAAAAAAAGTCTCCAAACTTCGCTTGGGGACTTAATAAGAAACAGAGCAAACACAATATGTCTCCTGAAATTTTGTTTGGGGGACATAATAAGAAACGGAGCAAACACAACAAGATGTGATATTATATGGCTCCCAAACGATGGATATCAATTCGCAACATCATAATCTACTTGGAAACCAAATTTCCCCCAAATCGGAGGATTTTTGTATTTTGGCGGCCATTTTTGGTTCAAAATGGCCACCATAGCAAACCAAAATGGTAGCCATATGGTGCAGCATGTCTTATTCCCTGTAAATATCCATTTCCATTGAAATCTGTTCATTTTTGAATTTTTAACGATTTTTTCATTTTAATAACAAAGAGCACAACTTTGAACGATGATCTATTTTTGTGTCAAGTTTCAAAAGGATCCGCTGTACGGTTTGAATTTAACATTTTTTGCACCTTGGTTACCATGGTAATGATCACCATTTTGAATTTTTTCAACCTCCCAAAAGCTGCCACATATTCTTACAAAGTTTCATGAAGTTTGATGAAAGGAATCAAAAAAAATTTTAATCCCCCCTTTTTTGTTTCTATGGCAACTGCAGCAAAGTTTGTACAATCGATTCCGATTTTTTTGGCTTTTCTCGTTCCACTAGATGTGGATGTTGTTCCTAACAAGTTTGATCAATTTCTGTTCGGCGAGTAACCTGCTATGATCATTTTTGTGTTTTTCAATTTTTTAGCATGTTGGCCATTTCCATGGCAACAGCGGCCATTTTGAAAATTCCAAAAGTTGTCTGCACATCTACTCATGGTGCTTAACATTCCTGTGAAGTTTCATTGATTTCCGTTCAGTAGTCGCCGAGAAATGTGTCGGATAAACTTTTGGCGGAAGAAAGAAAGAAGAAGAATAATAATAATAATAATAAGAAACGGTGCAAACACAATAAGTCTCCAAACTTCGTTTGGGGACTTAATTAACTCTCTTATTAATAAGACCCTTTGAGAAGCAATGATGTGGCACACACACAAGGGTAACACTTAATAAATCCTCAAAGTGTCCATAGGATATGGATACCCCACGTTTGAAGCTAAAGTAAACAAGTATTTTTCAGCAAATCAAGGGGCATAACTCCAGAGTGGGAAAAGTGGCAGAGTCCAAAATTGAACTTGGCCTTTCTTTTATGGTCCATGGGCATGTGTATAAATTTCTAATGATTTGCCTATGGGAACCAAATGTGAGACATTCAGACATGGGTAAAACGTAATGCCCCCGACACCTAGCAGGGTTGTTATAAATAGGGGTTAAACTTCTGGGTAAAAAATTGAAAGAGATTTGACTGTTGCTAGGCAACTCACCATCTCCGTTGATTTTTTCTAAATCTGGAAGTGCTGTAGCTTGGTCATCACCCTCTGTAATGGAAAGGGAAAAAAAATGCTTCAGATCAATTAAGTTATTTTGTAGAAGACTTTGTTGTCCAATTAGAACAACAATAATAACAATAACAATAATAATAATAATACTTATTTTATTTGGGTAAATTTAATTAGCTACATTAATATTTCAGAAGGCCCTAAGAACATAAATATTATGTAAGGAGTTTTCAATGTTAACAATATCCTGAAAGATACAGTAATAGTTGATATTTAAGATTCTGTCACAATCTGTAACTTTATATTGCCTTTAAAAATATGCAGATTCTTTTGTATACAATGTCTACACTGTTTCTGCAAATAAATTCAAATATCTGTTTACAAACCTTATGTCCTAAGAAAATAGATATCACATTTCAAATCTCCACTACATACAGTCAAACCTGTATCAAGAGGTTAAATTCACAAGAAATATTCTATGACAGGACAAGAAAAAAGGTGACCTTTTAATACAGGTGACTGCTTAATAGAGGTGACCAATGGGCAGGTTTGACTGTACATGTATATTTATCATTATAGGGAAAATGTAATCCCCATTCTCAAAAGTGTATTAAAAACAAACTATTTCTTGAAGATTACATCAGTGATACCTTTATATTACTATTAAATGGAAGATTACCTGAAGTCTGACCTTCTCCACTGACATTACGTGGATAGGGTGAAGGTCGTGGACTTTCCTTGGAAGCCTGTGGTGATTCTGCTCTAACTTGAGACATTTGATTAAGTTTATCAATATCTTCATCTTTAATTTCCATGGATTCTCTATGGGATGTTAATGGTGATATGCTACCAGCTCGACCCTCCGGACTGGCTGAACGATCGCCTGACGCTTGTTGGTCATCTGGGACTTGGGCTGCATAAAAAGAAATCTATGCGTTATTTCTAATACAATATTTAATCTGGAGTTTATTATATATGTATATATATTTATAATTAAATAAAAAGTAATTTAATAAAGTTCAAATGCTACCATAAACATACAAGTACATGCAACTCGACTAATTTTAAAATGATGAAAACTTTAATCATGTGTGCATATATTACCATGTGTAATTAGATGCTGAAACAAAATATCATGCTATAAATACACATTAAATATTAAACAACTTCATGCATACATTTGATAAACAATATCAGTTATACAAATAAACATTGGGAACTAATAGAGGTAATTATTTATTTATACATCAATTTCAACACCTCTTTTTCCATTTTTCGGTAGAATTGTTCATTTCCATGCAAATTACAATAAAAAATCATGCAGAAGGATTTAATTAAAGTTCTAATCAAGTCTTAAATTCTGTTATAGATTTTGTTTACCAGGATATTTTATTGTTCTACACAAACCTCATTTTCACAGTAACACAATTTCAAACATTCAAGCAAACTATTGAAGAAGTACAAGTATATTCTCATACCAAAAAAAAAAAAAAATTAAATTCCTAAAAATCAGCAATAATACAAAGGAATACCTTCTAGTATGTTCCAAACTGCAAACGAATATTAAAAGTTTTTTTCCACACAAAAACTAATGTTTTCAACTCCCCCCCCCCTCCAAAGAAAAAAGAACTTCTTAAATATTAGTCTAAATCAAACTTCCATACAAATATGTAAAATCTTCATACGGTAATAAACAAGCATGCAAAGTTTTGAGGACTTTTCATTTAACATGTAGGGGTGGTGAATGGATGGACGGAGAGACGGGACAGAAAAAACAATTTGTCAGCCCTAGCGGGTGGGGAGAGACATGTTTTCAAAACATAAACCACTAGATTTTGTTGTATATATTTTCAATGATACAGAGGAGGCTAGGAGGTAAGAGGAGGACACTAATCACAATTAATAGTAAGAAATCTATTTCAAACCCAACACCATACTATAGATCTACTATTTGTTAAACATCACCAATCAGTAGTTCAGGTTTCTGACAAAGTAATACAAGATAAAACAAAAAACATACTGAAACACATTGTCAGTAACCAACAGCTGATCACGATTAATCTCCACTCATCATCCATAGGTCATCTGGCAAATATTAGTTTCGTTGAAAAAGGCTATTAATAGTTACAGAAATCAAAATCGTTGTTTGATATTGTTAATTTCCTTCTTTGAGGTGAAAAGCTATACCGAAAAATGGCAGCTCCCATAATTTGAAAGGAATTTCTTTCTTTGATTTGATTGGCTGTAAAGGACTTATCAAAGTGTTTTAAAACTACCACAAATAAGAGGATTTCTCTTCCAGTTGACTCACAGATGAAGAGTGTAAAGTTATTGGAGTGCGATCAGCTGTGGGTTACCGACGATGACTGAAACACTAAAATAGTAAATTATTTTTTTAGAATTTGACTATTAACCTAACAAATCTAGCTAATTTTCAAAAAATGGTAAAACTGTATTCATAAGGGTGATAGTCAGGTATTTAATACACATGCATATTTGGACCCAATTTGAAATAAAGGGCTAGCAGAGCGAAACATGATACGACTGCAGCATGTGGAAAAGGGAAAGTAAAACAAGTGCATATTAAAAACAATTATTATTTGACTTCAGATAAGGTCTTTTCTGATTGGATGACGTCCCTAGTGACGTTCTTTGATAAAACGTTATATTCAACACACAAAAAGTCACGATAGGTGAACATAATATTCCAAAGCTCCTTCAGACACCTTAAAATAGAAATGGTGTTTCCCAATTATCTTAAAAGTAGTAGTCAATCATCATCGGGTTAAGTTTTGCCATCGACTAATCAGATGCGTTCTTACTAATTACTTTCGGTACACAATAATGTATTGGACATAGTAATATGCTGGAACCATTGTATTTTGGACATTTGTCTTGTTCTATACTAAGTGTTAAATATAATGCTTTCCAGAATTCTGGTCCCTTATTGATATAAAATTGCATATATTTCATGGTTCATCAATGACCAATAAAGATGATAATTTTGCAAAACACTGCATCATCTGGATGAAAAAAAAGAAAAAAAAGAAAAAAAGGAAACATTTGAAATTTCCCCCTTTTGTGTCAAAAATGGTAATACAGTTTGTTGTAAAGTTACATAACAGTGCATTTTTCTGAAAGGGATTTTCCTAAGGAATTCATTACAAAAAACCCATCAAAGTCAGATAAAGAAAAATAAGCTCTCTGTGAACAGAAACATCAATTTGTGCACCTTAGTGCCTCTTGTTCGAAAAAGGGTAGCGTTACAATACTTAAAATCAATACCAGCCTTTATTAAGTGCCATTGATCATTGTGTTTTAAATTCAGAAGGTTCCATCAGCAACAAATTAAGTTATCGCACGGAAACCATTCTTTCTACAGACGGACGACAACAACATAACATAGTACGACTGCAAAGTTTTTGCGGTCATAAAAAAAAAAAATACTTGAAAAAAAATATAAAAAAATGGAATCACCCACGTCAAAATACTTAAAAAAAAAAGAAATAACATGCAAACTTTTAACTTTTAATAAAAAGCTGCATATAAACCAACCCAATGCACAAACTGTATCATGCGCACGACATTCTGTCTTCAATAATGTATGTATTTGAATCAGCAAAAAAAATATGTCTTTGCAGCAATTAAAACAAGGGCGACGCAAAGCGTGGCATATCCCCTCGCCTAAAAATTTGACCTGGTGACCTTGATCTATGACCTTGAAAATCAATAGGGTTCCAGATTCTCTTAAGGACTGTACCAAGTTTGGTCAAAATACATTGAAGGGTGTTGATTCTAGAGTGTTCACAAGGATGTTATGTGGTAAAAATTTGATCTGGTGAACTTGACCTTTGACCTTGAAAATCAATAGGGTTCCAGATTCTCTTAAGGACTAAGTATGTACCAAGTTTGGTCAAAATCCATTGAAGGATGTTAATTCTAGTGTTCACAAGGATGTTATGTGGTAAAAATTTGACCTGGTGACCTTGAAAATCAATAGGGTTCCAGATTCTCTTAAGGACTAAGTATGTACCAAGTTTGGTCAAAATCCATTGAAGGATGTTGATTCTAGAGTGTTCACAAGGATGTTATGGAAGGACCGACGGACGGTAGCGTTACTATATCCCTTCGCAACTTCGTTGGTGAGGGGATAAACATTACAGCAGCTCAATCTAACGGCTACTAACAACTAGGTTCTATATTACTTTTAGAGCATTATCTAATAATAGCAAATTAATAACACTCAAAACCAGATGTAAAGATGTTACAAGCTGCAAATAAAAAAAAATATATCAACAAATCAACAAAGAAATGTGATTTGTGCTGGCATAGCTGCAAGATCTTAACATACCAGCACTGAGTAGCCAAATTTTATTATTTTATTAATTGTTTTATCTAACAGACAGTTTATTATCATTCAATTAATCAAGAAATCAATGAATTACACATTTTCAATTAAATTGTACTAATAAAAAAAAGAAGAAAATGCTTATATACTGGTCACAAACATTCATAAGTGCTGGGGTTTACTAGACTTGGTTTATTTAAATAAGAATTATAATTTGAACTTTAGGTGTACTGTAATAGGAGATTTTGGTGCTACTTCACAAGAGTGTTTGTCTTATGCACAAGATACAAGATGAGGGAATTTATGTAAATATAAGGTAATATCTTGTTCAATATTTCAATAGAGCAATACACATAATATTATTGACCTAGGAATCATATGCTTAAATCAAAAAATATATATATGATATTTACAAAGTCAGCAGACAGAATATAAGTGCTATTCCTAAAATATTGTTCACCTAAAAAAAATTATTTGAAATTGACCTAATACACAAGCTTGTATGCTTATTTCCAAATCCACATTTTGTAATAATTGTATATTATGAATCCTTTCTGTTTTTCTAGAAAAAATATTGTTTAAACAAATTAAAATCCTGCCAAAAAAACAATATGGTCAACAGCATGCTATACAAAAATTACACATTATCATATTTTGTTATCATTTTAATGTGTATATAACCTTTTAACCAACAATAAATATATAAATAAATGGTGATTAACCTATGATTATAATGAGATGTAAAAATCAAACGTCATTTGATAAATGGGTGGTACTAACTGATACATGCAAATTGGTGATGGCAATTAGGACAATTAGGAATGAATGAATGTAGTTACTCCAGTGCTATGTGACCAGTACTAGATTTTTGTCATTTAAAACTTTTTTAGATTCTGTGTATTATTTGGCTACTCAGATCAAATCATAAGTGAAGCAAAAAAAAAAAAGTGTTAAAAACAACTATTGGTCACCTCCGCTTTCCTCATCTGGCTGATGGTTGCTAAAAAAGTCGGCATGTACAGGACTACAAGCTGAAATCATTACAATATTAATATTTTACAATCAAGGGCCGAAACATGCAAAAAAAATAATTTTAAATTGGAACAATCATAAGTACAAGCAGAATTCTCAGCTAATATGCTTTATAACATACTAAAAAAAAATATTTACGATTACTATCCACAAATCATGCTGTATATATTTACTACGAACATAAATATATGTTTAATATCGTGGTATAAACTATTGATTTACAAAATAAAAGCACCATCAACATATGTTACTATATATATATATGTCTATATATCTAAATATATTATATATTGTTCCAACAAAACTTTAACCATTGTTAGAATATTAGGAATAATAAATTAACTACGTTAACATGTATTAAATATATTGAGAATCGCCGATATTTTGGTGGAAAGGTGACACGTCTCAAATTTAAATATAAACATGATTTGATAAAGAGATTATAATACATGTACATCTACATTGTGTGTTATGTTGTAAGAATATCATAGTGTGAAACTTGTTAGCCATGAATTGTATCAAAAACATGCAAATATATGTACTATGGCGCCACCTACCTGCTTGATGACAAACTAACGCTATCCATGAATTCATTTCTTCGTGGTTATTGGCCTCAAACAGATATTCGGATCCATCTTTCAGATGTAAACGGAAGACATTTTTCTTTTTTGTATAATTCATGGCAGCTTCACATGTGGCATTATGTAAAAACAGGCATGGAGCAACTGGTAATTTTTCTAAAAAGGCTAGAAACATAGAAAAAATATAAATAATCCCCTAGTAAAATATAGCAATCATAGTTACGATAAGAAAAAAAATTGACTTTCATCACTAAATAGGCAAAGAAACATATGTAAAAAAAGTCACTGCGATGAGAAATACAAGTAAGGGATGAAAAAAGTTTACAAAAAAAATTACCAACATAAAAATAAAATCCATGTTTCATTAATATAAAAATAGCTATTTCTTAAGGTCTATAACTGCATATTTATACAATAATTTTTCTAATATTGTTCTCAAGATTAAACATATCTCCATACAAAGAGGGGGCTGTCATGGTCGTGACTGTATGGTAGCTTACAACTACCTGTGCAATCAGTGCCTATCACCACTAAAGTTGTGAGTTTGAATTCCGCTCAGGAGAGGTGTACTCGATACAACATTATGTGATAGAGTTTGTCAGTGACTTGTGACAGGTCGGTGGTTTCTCCGGTTTCCTTCATCAATAAAACTGACTGCCATGATATAACTGAAATATTGTTGAAAGTGGTGTTAAACACCATAAATCTACCAACATACAAAATGCACTGAACCATATCATGTATATTATCTATCAAGTAAAAAATCTTTACTTTTGATTTTTTTTGGTGTGTCAAACCAGTTTAAATATTTGTGTAGGTACATTTTCCATTTCAAGCTAGGGTGTTATCAATAATACCTTCTCTAGACTACTATTGCTGTGATTGTATGTTAAATGAATTTACATTTATGTATGCAATATCAAACACAAAGTTTGTGAATATCACTTCCAATATTTTCCATGTGATAAAATTTGTCAGTGTTAAGTCTGTAAGACCAGTTTTCCCCACCAATAAAACTGACTGCAATTATATAGATTAATTGATTGTTTGTTTCTTCAAATCCAATGGCAAATATTCCATCCATATTCAGGACGGGCACCAGTTCAACAATATCGTAAAACTAGACAGAAATGATGGAGGAATGGGACAATTGGAGCAACAACTTTAGATTTATGTGTAATGTTTTGTAGATTGTTGCTTGTCCTTCTTTGATTTATGGATTCTGAATACCCCTTCGGTATCTTCAAATTCTTCTTTTGACTGCCACCAGAAAAGTATGACAAGCTATGAAATGGAAATATTGTTAAAATAAGAGTAAAATTCTAACAATATATTACCTTCTTTATCTTTAAAGAAAGCCATGGCTTGACCAAATATTGCTGTATACATATACTTCCAGGACCTAATGGCAGCTCTTTTACCACCACCTTGTAATTCCTGTTTTCTTTCTAACATAGCATCTAGTTCTGCAGGTTGCAAATTTTCCGGTAATTTAAATTTATCTTTAAAACTTCTTGATTTCCGTATAATATTAAAACTTGGAGTCCGTTTTTTCTTTTCTTTAGATTCATCTTTAAGAGATTCAACATGCTTATTTGATTGTGGACTAACGGGAGGAGATAGTCTCTCCTTTTTAGTTAAATCACTACCGGAAGATTCAATTTCAACATGTGACGGTGGTGGAGCCTCAGGAAGATGCGGTGCTGATATCTCATTGTCATCATCAGGAACGATAACTCCTTCACCTTGTTTAAAACCTAAGGCCTTTGGCAGAACTGGAGGAGGAGAAACAGATCCATCTCCTGCTGTATTTCTAAAACTAATTGAATGTCGAATATCTGTTCGGTTTTCATTTTTATTTGATTTTATACTTTGAGATCGTCTAATCAAATTTTTCACAGTATTAATATCCAATTTATCTTTGTCTCTGGAAATTTAAAGTAAAAAATGTTTTTTTAAGAGTAGGTTTAAAAAAAAAAAAAGTTAAGAAACAATTATATATATTAGATTCAGTGTGTATTTTTTTTTTTTTTTTTTTTTTAGAAAATGATAATTATGAATAGTCAAAACCTGCCATAAAGGGCAGCTCTATATAGCAAATCACTGTTTATAAAGCGCAATTTCATTTTTCCCATTAATGAAAAGTGCATATAATTTTAACGTGTATATAAAGGGCAACTGCTCATAAAGGCCACATTTTCAGGTTCCCTTGAGTGGCCTTTACATACTACAAGTTTAACTGTATATTCTTTACACCTAAATATAAGGCTGTATCATTTTTTATTTTATATAGTTTCTATATTATTTTATAAACTTGTCCAAGTGTAAATACTCAGCATGCTGTATGTTATATAGGATAGAATACTTGCTCTTGAAACCAGAAACATCCGATCAGCCTGATCAGGAGACATGCACATTAAAATGTCATTATTTATAGTAAAGTGGGCTGGGAGTTACTGATAAACAACAGCTGATAATGGTAAACATAAGCACAATGACATGGATGAGGACTCTTACATGAATATATAAACACAACATCAAACACATAAAATTAGATTTCTAAATTTTCATACTTAAAAAAATGTTAGGTCTTTAAGTGTAAATTGTAAATTGTAAACATGCTGTATATTATAAAACACTTACTCTTTATCTTCATCACTTTCAGATGAGTCAGCACTTCTATGTCGTCTTAACGACACATCTCTTCCCTTCCTCGATTCTTCCTCTCTGTTTCTTTTCTATGATGGCAAAAAAGGAATTAAAATAAATACATTATACACAAGAAATCATGTCTTTTTTATTGGTGGAGGAAACCGGAGTACCCTGAGAAAACCACTGGCCTGCCGCAAGTCACTGTCAAACATTATCACATAATGTTGTATAGAGTACACCTCGACTGAGTGGGGTTCGAACTCACAAAGTATGAAATTAAAATAAAATAAAAATTAAACTTTGAAGAACAAACCCAACTATTGTTTAAAATGCTTGGATAATACTGTTAACGTTTTTTGGTAATTTTTGTTCTGTTAAGATTCATACATATTATAACTGCATGTCAAACCAATGCAAGATCTGTATCATGCCTTTAACAACTGAAGGAATGCATTAATGATTAAAATGTGCATTAAATAATTATCTTGTTAAATAAAGATTTTCTGTCTGTTAATAAATTTGTCTTCTTGGTTTAAGACAAATAAATAAACACAAAGAATATATGAAGTGGAAGGAAATTTTCATAATTTGGAAGGTTATTTGCATATCAACTCTTCAAAGGCCACAAGTTAATTTTTTTTTTGCTTTTAGATAAATCAAACTTTTTTTATATATATATATATATGTATAATAATTTCTTCTTTATAATGAATTTGCTTGTTTTCCTGTGTTTTTTTAAAAATTTTCAAACAAGTAATTAGCAAATCAATTAAATACATAGGATTATAAAGTACATAAACTCTGTAAAGGTCACAATGTAGGGGTTAAGGTTAGGTTTACGTCACACAGTAAATAGTTGTTTTTTATTATCAAATTGTTCAGAAGTGTACATCCAAGCATCCAAGCATCAGTATTTTACATATATGAGCCGTAGAATAATTTTTTATTTTGGTGATCGCTGAAATTTGAGCATAAAAATAGTTCAACAGAACCATTTTTAACTATTCTACATTCTTTAAAACTAAACAAAAATAGCGGTCATTAAACTAACACCATATTTTCTTTTTCCCCAGATATTTTCTACGATCTACAATTTCTGGTATTAATTTAAACATCGAGGAAGTGTCTGAGGAACAGTGAAAGCAGAACATTAAAAATAAACAAAATTGTGCTTGTAAATTAAAAGAACATGCAACATATATGTCTTCTACTGTACGGTAATACATAATAAAAAAAAGTCGAAGAGTTTGAAAATTGAGGATCATTAACACTTCTTCTATGCATGCTATGACTCCAGAAGATGCCCACACATCTAGAAACTGTAGTATGTGAAGTGCAGTCGTGGAAACAGAAAAAATAAATATAAAATGCGAACAAAACAGCCATTGGATTCCCCCAGATTGTTTCAAACACCAAATACATTTTGTTTTGAATAAGCTGTCTTTATATCTCATTTAAATACTAATGGATTAAGTCCTTTGACCTTAAATAACGAAAGTTTCACGTTGTTTATCTCTATCTATGCCCTTAACACCCCCCCCCCCCCCTTTCCTAGACAAAAATCACATTCGCCAACCAATTTAATTGTCTTTTATAAATAGATTGCTAGAATATCTTTTATATCTTTCAGGGAACAACTGCATATTGTTACCCCATAATTTATAGTATTGTGTCTGTTTATGGTAAACAAAAATCAACTACAAGAATACAAAATAATGTGATTAACTATCTCAATAAAAACCATGCTATATGGTTTATTTATAACTAAAATAAATACACAATTTTGCTATTTTTGATTGTTCTACATATACGACAACAAAGGAGAAAACATCTAATAATGGAACACATGAAAATAAAGAACACGATGGTGATGTGATGATCTATGATTTAAAAACAGCAGTGGCAACTAGCAAACAAAATCTATATATAAGCAATGTAATTAAACATACTGTTCTCTGGATCTGTAAACAAAATATTGTGAGGTTATAAAACATGATTCAGGCTTAAGCCGTGAGGAATTATCTACTTAAGCTTTAAATAATATCACTATGCTTGTAAAGGTAAATTGATACTTTTCAATGTCTATGAGTGATGCAAAGTCCTAACGACTATTAGGCAAATATCAAATTGTCTGGTGAATAATTGAAATGTCAATAATGATTTTTTTTTTTTTTTTGGTGGTTCTGTCTAGATATTATACAAATTTCATAAGCGAAGTGAAATTGTCAGAAATATAAAACAAATAGAAATATATATTTCAGCAGTTGATTTTCCGTAGGTATGTACAGATTAAGAGACTTGACTATGAACATCACTGTGCCAGATGATTGGAATTACATGTTTACATATGAATTTTAAGGAAATCACTTCTATCATCTAAAAATTGTTGCTGAACTTTCATGACCTCTCAATTGCTGATCTGAACTGAAACAAGAGTAGTCAATTCTCAGATTTTATTTGGGGGGGGGGTATTTTATATCAGGCTCCCTCCTGGTCATAAAGAATTTATGCCATATAGATTAAATATTATCTATCAATTATCAGTCAAAATCTGAACATCGCTAGCTTGTTCACCGATGTCATGTCAGCAAACATACATATCTTCAATTACAGCAGAACACCAAATGATATATAATTACACCTGAACCTTCTGGTATTGGCTAGTATTTAAACTGAAACAGGGCACCATCTTTTTATACTACAAGTTGTAACCTTCCTTTAAAAGAATAAATTTTGAATTCTTAGGTGCATCAACCCTATACCCTATAAAATACAGACTACCTCCCGATTTCTTTGAATATTTTTTAAATTTGTAATTCCCTATGATTAGAGGGACTTAAAAGCCATAATACTGGCACAGCATATAACATCTTCATATACATGCCTTAAATAATTCTTGAAGCCATCTAAGACATCCTAAGAAGTAAACTAAAAAGCTTTCATCTACTAGTGGCGAAGCAAAGAAGCAAGGATTTTATACAAATGTGTCACTCGGGTTCAATAAAATCAAAACGTGTTACAAGGAAACTACTTCAAACTTTCTACAAATAAATTTTAAAACTAAAAATGTAAAAGGTATTTTGTTTAATCTTAATGAAAACTGGTATTTTTTATTTTGATGAGAAAAAAATGGATATTATATTTTATATACACTAATACAACCTCTAAAATTCTTTGTTGTTCTCTCTTCCTAATTTCTTCTAATCTTTCAATTTCTTTGTCTGCCTTTTCTCTTTGACTTTGTTGTTCCTTCTGATCTAACAAAGACTGCTCAAGCTTAAAGACAAAATTTTTTTAAAATTTTTTTTTTGCTACAGCTAAAAAGATTATAAAGGTAGAAAATACCATTATAAAAATATCTCAACAATCATAATAATAATTTTGATTTTTTTTATCGCACAAATAAAATACAGAAATATAAATCTTTGATATAAATTATTTTAAGTTGTTATGAATGATAATGTAAAAATATTTATAGATTATTATATGGCATTTGTCATATCACATGTCATATCAACCCGAGATGCCCATATTAGCCAAGGGCTAATATGGGTCGAGGGCTGATATGGCATGTGATATGAAAAATGACATATCATAACCTATTTATCATATACTTCAATGCGTCTTTCTTCATATTTGTGAGAGCTGATCATTTTCAGAAACAGCATAGCTTGATTTGGGATATGATGCAATAATGTCATAATATATCTACGTTTTTATTATATGTATTTAGAGACATAATCCTTATACAGTTACACTTTTTATACAACAACACAAGATGATTCAATATTTGATTCATAAAGGAGTGTCATCATTCGTTGCATAACGAGCATTTCCCATGTTTTCTTCGTAATCCATTTTGACAGTAGCAGATGACGGAAGTAAACAACGATACATTAATATCGAAAACTGATCAGACCGGAAAACGTGAATTTCGAAAGAAAAAACAATTTTTCCAAAAAAGACAAAATAATTATGATAAAATAAATACTCGATTTCTTGCAAAATTTTCAGCTGCCATTTTGTACAAACCATATTACACCCCCCTCCCCCATGTAATATGGATCAGGTTATTACACCCCTGGGAGATATGACTTGTTGCATTTCGAATTTATCACATATGCAAAATTAAACATATCTTGAGTAAGTATATGATAAAGATGCTTATGTCACAGAGCAGGAAAACGACCAAAACCTTTGGGCATGCCAAGGAACTTGATATAACTGTACAGAACTAAGACATAGACATGTGACATTTTTTTTTTCCCTGCAACATATTTTGAGTTACCACTTGAAAAAACCTGTTTACGAAAATATTTCTCTTCCAAATTCTAAACCCAATATTGGTTTTTATTTAGAAACTGATTAAAAACTTCCGATTCTCCATGGTACACAAAACTCAGCTCTAACACTAAATTCATAAAAATTGACATTCAAAGTGACCAAAAGTAATGTACTGGGACATGGAAGGTCTATATAAAGTTGTCAACTATCAAGACATATACACTCTATGTGGTGTCTAAATTAGGCCCAAATCTTGCTTTGAACCTTAAAAAAATGTAAGAAATACCATAAGAAAATTTTCCAGATCTCTGGTTTAAGTATTTTTTTTTTACATCATCATTAGGAATAACAGAAATACAATCAATACTCAAAATATCTTAGTTGATCCTACCTCAGTTCTACGGGTTATAGATTTAAATTTATCATCTTGGGACTCCACCGTTTTCTCAAAATCATCCTGCCTCCTCAGTAGTTCTTCTACAGCTGTTATACTGTCACCAAAGTTTTTATCCTTCATTGTAGGTTCTCTGATATTAATCCAAGCTTCTAGAGTTTCCATTTCCTTTTTTAATTGCTGAAACAAACAAATTATCCATATTTTTTGTTGCAATTATGTCACTTGTAATACAATGCACAAGAATGTAAAAAAGAAAAAGACATTTGATTAAACCTGAAAAAGATTAAAAAATCTGTGACTTAAGAATAGATAGATGTTTGTTTGTTTTTTTGTTTAATGGTGTATATCGTCACTTTCAACAAAATAGATAGAGTAATTTAAATTATTAGCATATAACAACTTATTATAATAGGATTATGGTGCTTAACGCCACTTACAACAATATTTCAGCTATATCATGGCGGTCAGTTTTATTGGTTCCCACAGAAAACCACCGACCTGTCACTGACAAACTTTATCACAAAGTTGCATCTCTTAAACATCGTCATGAGTGGGATTCGAACTCACAACTTTAGAGGTTATAAAATAAAATAAAATATGGTTTGAATACCATGAAAAAAAGTTTTAACATTTATCTGAATATCAAAAACCAGAATTCTGAAGCATATGCAATATGACATTGCCTTTTAAGTACACATAATTAGTTATTTCTTCTGAGGTATATGTCATAATATTTTTCTCATTTAAACAGCTTTAGTCCTATCCCATATATAAGGGCTCATGTCTTATTTGTGTTTGTTTGCACATAGTGGTATCCAACAAATATTGTGTTGTATTTTTTGTTTTGTTTATCTTCATCTTGTGTTTTGTGTGCCCAGTGTTGTCAGTTTCACTGGATTGTCCATTCTTGATTTCCCCTTCGGTGTTCTCTAACGTTTATTTAAAACATTTTATTTACCATATTATGCAATTTTATGCCTTGTTATTGTGATTTCCAAGTTTTGTTTCACAAATAATTTTCAATTTTCAGAATAAAAACATGTATTTATGTTTTTTAATTTGTGTGATGGTTAAAGTTTTGAGGTATGGTTACCAACAACAACCAACCTGTGCTTCCAATGTACGTCCACGTAATACTCCGTATTTCTCATATGCTGATAGCAGTTTGTTCCATGCTTCATTTAAATCATTTACTTTTTCTTGTATCTGAAATCAAACAAAAAACAAAATAGAATTGTATACCAGTAATTATTTAGTTCTATAAAATATATATCTACATTCAATACGGTTGTTTCGAATCATGTCAATTCCGACCACGTTCCGTCTTTTTCTTGTCTTGACGTCTGAACAAATCGGCAGGGGACTTCCGGTGTTTACGCTATTACTGTGAGAACGTCAGCATATCATAGTCGTAGATGCGGTAGATTATATGTAATTGTAATATGGCGACGCCAAGGAAACCGCTGAATAAATACTGGTGTTCGGTACCCCACTATCTGTCTGATATCAGAAATAATACATAAAGGCAGATCGTTTTCCTTTGATGATGCTGACAGCCGCAAATAAAGAAAGAAAACAAATTTAATTTTAAAGAAGTATTTGTCTCTGCATTGAAGTCTTTGATACAAATAAAATAATCTAATTGATATCTGTCTTTTACAGAAAATGTTAAGATCTTTTTAAGTTGAGGATTGAACGCTAAAACGGCACAAATCGATTGGAGTTTTTTGTTGTGTACATTGACACCAGAAGTTCAATGCCGATTAATCCATTGACATCACGTGATCTGGCGGACAAAAATAACAAAATTTTGACGGAATGGAAATGATTCCAAACAACCGTATTGCATATTATATAGGGCTAGGGTTATGGTGTCTAACGCCACTTCCAACAATATTTCTGTTATATCATCATCATGGCAGTCAGTTTTCTTGGTGGAGGAAACCGGAGTACCCGGAAAAAACCACCGACCTGCCGCAAGTCACTGACAAACTTGATCTCATAATGTTATATAGATTACACCTTGCCTGATCGGGATTCGAACTCACAACTTTAATAGTGATAGGCACTGATGTTGTAAATCCAATCCCCATACGATCACAACAACGACAACCCCAGTATCTGTTTGTAGAATACCTTCAAGTTATAAACAAAATGTAATTTTTTAGGGGATATCGATTGCTTATTCTATTTTACAACACATTTTTTTTTTAACTTATTCTATCTACCATTGCCCTATATTTAAGAAATTTACCTCTTCAGACAGGAAATGTCCATTCTGAATCATCATTTGACCCATATGTAAAAATTTATCTACAGCATCCTTCCTGGTGTCTATCTCTGCTTTATGTTCTTTACTGCGTGCTACTAAGGCTTCAGCTCCTGGTAAATCTTTAGGAACCTCTTCAGCATTGATGATGGCTATCATTTCATTTATCCATGCACTACAAAATGGGAAAAATATCATTTATCTTCTAATAGGATAATATCATATACTACTTCAACGAAAAAAAAAGTATAATATTTTGCCTAAGGGGAAACAAAACCTTTTGTCTCAAACTTGAAATCCCATTAATTAGTGCATTTCACAGAAATCTTCAAACAAAAGCAAAATACATGTATAAAAGTAAAGTGACGATGATGTATACTTTTACATATGTATCTAAAAATACCCTACAAATGAAATAATACTGATAATTTTAGCATCATTTGTCTAAATAAACTTCATCGGGCACTCAAAGTCAAAAGATTGGAAAGCCAAATAATTTAAAAGTCTTTGGGAGCAAGAAAACCAAAGGGCTTAAACAGGATAGGGAAAATCAACAAGGTCATCTGTGTCCAAGGAATGATAGCCTTAGTTTTAATAATAATTACATTACAAAAATGAATTTAGGAACAGTAAAATTCAATGATAGGAAAATGCTTCTTCAAATAATTTTTTTCAGGTGTATGTAAAAATAATCAAGAAATCATGAAAAACCAGACAAATTTCTTTGGGAAAATTAAATCTTTGGGCCAGTTAGTGACGAAATGACAATAATTAAGAATCTTACGTTAATTCTCTGTAGTCATTGAAGTATATCTGTAACTGATCTGCTTGTTGAAGTTTTTCTTTTCTTTGTGTTGCTTGTTCTACCAAGTTATTCCAAGATTTGACCATCTCTTCATGCTTGGTAGCAATATGTTCTTGGGCATCAGGGTAAGACATCATCAAACGCTCTGCTTCCTTGGTTATGTCCTCTACTGTGACACTAATGGCCGCCAAGTCTCTCTGAAAAAACAAATCAGAATAATTTATAATTGATAGTGTACGAGATTGTGGTGGTGGTGGAGTATGGTGTTTAATGTCACTTTCAACAATATTTCAGTTATATCGCAGCGGTCAGTTTTATTGGTGGAGGAAATCAGAGTACCTGGAGATATCCACAGACCTATCCTAAGTCACTGACAATCTTTATCACATAATGTTGTATGGAGTACACCACAGATTTGAACTCACAACTTTAGTATGAGATTGTGAGTTTTTCAAACTTTCAATCTTAGGCAGTTTAAAGTAAAGGATGTTAAAAGCAACCTTTTCAAAAGATGAAGGTCCAAAAATTAACCTAAAAGTGACATTGAATGAAAGTTTTGTTTATATCTGATATCTATGGTAGCTGTTTAACAATAATGCAATATTGTTCCTTAAAATAAAACAAGGTAAAAATACTTATCAATGCAACTTGAAACTTAGAAAACTCTTTAAAAGTCAGTAATATTTTTATTCTCAATCTTAAATAAATTAAGATTTAACAAAGAATAGCCTTTAAACCAGGACCGTGGGTATAAATAGCTGTGGGCGGAGCAAACATTCAGATTGTTCATTATTTTGACCACGGTTAACTCGAGGAGGAAAAATCAATGATACATAGTCATTATTTTGACCACGGTTAACTCGAGGAGGAAAAATCAATGATACATAGTTTCAGTTACTCTTGGAGCAAAATATTTGACATGCATGATCACTAGTGTTCCTCCCTACGAAACTTTCAGTCTTATTAAAAATAATATTCTTCATCAGTCTAAATACTACAAAAATCACTTTGAAAATTCAAATATTTGAGGTATGTGACCTTTATGTCACATTGGTCATGTGACATACAGTTTCATAAATATGATGTTCATATCAAGGGGAATTTTTGATGATAAGCTCTGCCCACAAATTTTGTCGGTAGGCACTACTGCAAGTTCCCCTTTAAATTAAAAAAAAAGCACAAATTAACAACACCTTACCTCTAGACCCTCATGTCGACAAATTAAAGCTCTGACACTTTCTAAATCATGTCCAAAATCTTCACTAGCAATTACTCCATCTTTTTCTTGGATCCAGTCTAAAGTGTCGTCTGCATCTCGTCCATACATATGTACCTGTTTAGCTGCTTCTAAAGCCTAAAAGAAATAATAGAGACACATAGAGCTTCTATGAACAGAGTTAAATATCCGTCTTTCAAATTGATCTGATCTTTTTCAAAAGAATTCCCCTTTTTAATGGAAAGTCTGATGTGAAGTAAAATGAACAAGATCAGAATGACGATTGTATCATATCACTGTCACAATTATGAGTGAGTGATTGTTGTTTAATGCCAAGTGAGTAATTTTTCAGCCATATCCTGGCAAGAACAAGATACATTTCCATGAGATGATCATGATGTCTGTTTTGTACTTGACCAACTTGCTTAGTTGGATTTATATTGTGCTAGCTCACTCGGTAATTTATCTTGATTATGAGTCTGCCTATCTTTACTTGCATTCCTTAATGCTGCAAAGAAGCGAAAAATACCAATTTTAGTTTGCAATTAGACCATGCTGGAGCTTGAACCCATGATCAAACGCACTGGAGGTTAGCATGCTAACCATTACACTACTAACGTGGTTTCACAATTACGAAAATTCTCCTGAAAATATTGAGACAACTTGGATGTCCTTTAACAAGTCAAGTTGAAGAACCAGAAAAAAAAATACATATTATATACACAATTTTACCTCTTGTCTGGCTTTAGCTATATCATGTAGTTCACTCCACATCTGTTTAACTTCCTCAGATTTCTTTGCTATACCCTCACATTCAAAATGTTTAACTTCAATCATTTGTGTTGCCATTGTAGTTACATTTATTACTCTGAATTCATTGTTGCTCACATCATGGTTAAAATCTTCAAACTTTTGTATTAATATCTAAAAATAGACAGGATAGTTTTGTTACTATATTATTTCTTATATTCAATTTGTGCATCATTTATTGTTATTTTAAAATATTTAAGTTCTCAGACACCACAACTATATTGTCAGAAATCGAATGTTTAATTAGATAAAAAAATTCAACCCAAATTTGTACAACTACACTCCATGTAATTTTATCTTTGAGTTTTTTTAGGCTGTAAGAAAAGAAGACAAAAAGGTTGACATTTTCAGAATCCAAAATCTATGTCATTTAGCAATGTCAAATATAGCCTTTGTATCTGTTGAGCTAAACTAGAGGCCCATCTGAGCATGTATTGCCCACATGGTTATTCATGCACAATTAGTGTTCAATCAAGTCTAGTTTTTGATCAATCTAATTTTAGTTATTTTTCACATAGGGTCCAATGTTAAATTGTTATCAGACTTAATTAATAATTTTGGGTGCTGGTCGGTTTTTTTTTGCATCCTAATATCCTGGAAACATTAATAGATGCAAAAAATATATTGGAATACTTCAGACAGGAACTTTTCTGGGGTATTTCATGTAAAAACAAAGTGTAGAAAAATCAGACTGAAAATAAATATTATTTTTCGCATTGAAAACAGTAACAGCCATACAAAATCTTTTAATATCCAACATGAAGAGAATTTTATAAGCAACTTGAAGGAAACAAATCATCGAATTTGGCTGAAAATAAATGCTCCACGTACAAAAATCTGAAAACACCCTTCTTCTGCAAAAAAATAAAAATAATCTTTTTTAAAACACCATCAAATGAACATTCCTACCAAATTTAGTTTCAATTGGCCTAGTGGTTTTAGTGGAGAAGATTAAAATGTAAAAGCTTACAGATGGTGGCAACATCAAATGGAAAGTGACATTATCTCACATGATCCTTCGATTCCTTCAAGAGCTATAAGAGAAAATTATTAAGTAAACCTACTATATTACAGAATCCATGTTTACACTAAGATTCCATCCTTACCTCAACATGTTCCAGATCCTGACCATAATCCTCAGAACTAGCTATCACTATATGTTCAGAAATCCATGTTGTTACCTCTCCTACTTCACGGTAATATTCATAAAGTTTCTTTGTATCTAATAACATCGCTCTTCTCTGAGCTGTTAATTCTTGAATGTGACTGTATTTAGTTTCTATAGATACCTATTACAGAAAGAAAAACATTAAGTAAGAAGTAACATGGTGTTTTCTCTAGTTACGAGTCAGAACCTAGATTTATTTTTTTCTACAGTTACGAGTCAGAATTTAGATTCATATAATTTTTTCAGCCAGAAAATAGAAGAAAACAGATCAATAGCATAATATGACTGCAAACATTTTGTGGTTTGCACAAAAAGGATTACTTTTACATATGTCCTAAGCAGTGAATGGTTGAATGCAGTGTTTTTATACCACAATGTAACTTAATTTGGAAGTACAATTGGAAGTAATGAAAAGTCATTCAAGAAAAATGTTTTTGTATTTCTCTCAGCTGGATGTTGTTACAGATTTTATCCTATAATTCTCTTTTACTTCTATTATAATCAATGTATGTGACGTATATCTTTTCAATGTGACAATGACCTAATTCTGTAAGTGTGACTTCTTTATATTTATGTACCTGTTGTTGTTTAATGTTTTCACTCTCATAGTGACCTTTCTCAACCAATGACCTTTGTAAAGCTGACAGTTCAACTACATTATTGTTGAAATTTTCTATGTTTCTTTCTATGGTATCTAATTTCCTGACGAAAACCTGAAAATAAAAAAATTCACTGGCAAAACACTTCAGATAGATCTACAGAATGTACATTCATTGATTCAAAAGTCTAATTAATCAGTTGGGTATCAAATGGTAAATGTTGACAGGGGTCCGTCCAGAAGATACATGTACATATCTCACATATATATAGCTATAAATATAGTGCAGAAAGATGACATTCTATATCAAGGGGCCGTCATGGTCATGATCGTATGGTAGTTGGATTTACAGCTACCTGTGCAATCTGTGCTTATAACCACTAATGTTGTGACCTCGAATCCCGCTCAGGCGAGGTGTACTTGATACAACATTATTTGATAAAGTTTGTCAGTAACTTGCAACAGGTCGGTGGTTTTTTCTGGGTACTCCGTTTTCCTCTACCAATAAAAATGACTGCCACGATATAGCTGAAATATTGTTAAAAGTCTATCCACCCATTCATTTTAGTTCAAGAGTACAGTAAAGTTTGGTAAGAGCTTCCGAATTTGCAAACTCTACAAATAATTTGCTTAAGACTGGAAACAAGGTCATCATAATTTATAGGATTTTCGTTTATTTTATAATTTACCTGTACGGCATCCTCATCTTTACCATATTCAGGAATGCTGAGGACAGAAATCTTCTCTTCCATCCAAACATCAACCTCTGATACTTCTGTATAAAACTGAAATCACAATTGTGTTTTAGAATACATACTGAAACTTCTTCATATTAAAAAGATTTTTCTATCTCTGACAGTTAAGTCTAAAGAGAAAATAATAATATTGCATATTTGTATTTCTAAATTAATTTTTTTCTTTCTATCAAATTCATATGTTACTAAATAGAGGATGTCAAGTGTAATATTTCAGGATTTCTGAATACTTTATAAGAATTTCTTCAATATTATTTGAACCTCAAATTAAAAAATTGGCAATTAAATTATCTACTAATGATGTGTAAGCTATTTGTTTGTTCTACAAATAAAAACGGCTTAAAGACTACAATTTCTTCCCATCGAGTACCAATCAATATTGCAAAATGATATGTGAGTGAGTGAGTGATTGTTGTTTAGCGCCAACTCAGCAATTTTTCAGCTATATCATGGCAAGAACAAAGTAATTTTCAATGAGATGAATATGGATCTGCTTTGTACTAGACCAACACGCTTAGTTGGTTTTTATATTGCTAGATTACTGAAACAACAGTCCGCGGATAGACATGTCGCCCCACTCGGACACATTATCCTGATTCCGCCGCCAACCAGTCTTTGCTCTTTCTCCTTAATGCTGCATGCTTAGCAGAGAAGCAACAAATATCAATTTTATAGTCTTTGGTTTGACCCAAATGGGGCTCGAACCCACGATCTACCGCACTCGAGGCGAGCACGCTAACCATTACACCACCGAAGCGGTTCCAAAATGATTATAATGAGCCATTTAACGTAAAGCTGTATAACAAATTTTCATAATACAAATGTACTCTTTACAGTCCTAAATTTTATTATCTCGATTATTCAGAAACACCTGCAAATTTAAAGCTCAGCCTTCAATGAAGTTTGGATATCTTTATCATTACCTTTTGAGCTTCTAGAGATTCCTGCAGTTTCAATTTTCTAACTGATGCTAATGTTTTTAGTTCTTGTAGCTCTTTGCGAAGTTCTTTGAGCCTTTGTTCAATATCATCAGATGCGAAATGCTTGGCCTTTACCATACGTTCTGCAGAACTGGCCACATAGTCAATTAATGGTTCATGAGCAACAATCTCTGATTCTAATGTCTACAAAGAAAACACAGTAATTAAACAGATGTATATCAAGGTAGATAGGTAAGTAGGATTATGGTGTTTAATGCTACTTTCAACAATATTTCAGTTATATTGTGGCAGTTTTAGAGTACCTGGAGAAAACCACCGACCTGTCGCAAGTCACTGACAAACTTTATCACATAATGTTATATTGAGTACACCTCGCCCAGAACGGGGTTCAAACTCACAACTTTAGTGGTGATAGGTACTGATTGCACAGATAGTTCATATGATCATGGCCACGACGACCCCCTGTAACTAAACAGGAGTATATCAAAGAAATTTGCCCTGTAATTAAAAAAATATTACGTTCAAATGTTTTAAAGAACACAAATCATGATCATTTCCAGCTGTATTCAAGAATCTATTTTAGTGTTGACAAAGATATAACAGCTAATCTCTTGGATGTTTATCAATTTGTTTGGCTACTGTCAAAAACAAGTAACCATGTGTCCAGAATTTGAGAAGATTTCTCATATACACTGAAACTTTTGCTGTACGTTCAAAATACTGAAGATACCCGAGATAAAAACTAATAGTTTAAACATGTAAGGTACAAAGCTTGAAAAAAAAAAAGGTTCTAATACAGTGAAACACGTCTAAACTGAACTCTGAATAATCCAGAATCTAGTTTAAAGCAAACATAAATAAAGTCCAAATGTGGGAAATCTTTAATTTAACCAAACTCCTGCCTATTCTGAACACAAAGTTGGTCATAAGGAGGTTCGGTTTAGAAAGGTTTCACTGTTTATTCCCCTGTATTTAACCTTATTGTCAGAGGGGCAATTTGCATGAAAAAACCCAGTAATTTACTTTCACTAATATCTGCATACCGTATGTCTCTTCATGAGGTTTTGTACAGCTACCAAGGTGTTACCAAGGTCAGTAGAGGTAGCTACTGGTTTCTTTTCCTCTATCCACGACATCTCATCTTCAATGTCTCTGTTGTACTGGTACATCAACATAGCATCTTCTAAATTATCTCTTCTGATCTTACTAGGTTCTGTCAGAGAAGAATATCTGTAGAAAACATTAAACACACAGTTTTTAATAATTTGTTAGATAATTTGATATGGGGAAAACATGTGGCTGTCTATCTATCACTTTTTCTCTCTCCATCTTTCTTTACCTTAGATGTAAGGTAATGGAATTGATATACAGTCAGTGTCAAACTTTTAGTAAAAATATGTCCTGTTGTGTATTGTATGGTTTATTTACGATGAATAAGCTGAATAATAAAATATGTCCTGTTGTGTATTGTATGGTTTATTTACGATGAATAAGCTGAATAATAAAATATGCCCTGTTGTGTATTGTATGGTTTATTTACGATGAATAAGCTGAATAATAAAATATGTCCTGTTGTGTATTGTATGGTTTATTTACGATGAATAAGCTGAATAATAAAATATGCCCTGTTGTGTATTGTATGGTTTATTTACGATGAATAAGCTGAATAATAAAATATGTCCTGTTGTGTATTGTATGGTTTATTTACGATGAATAAGCTGAATAATAAAATATGCCCTGTTGTGTATTGTATGGTTTATTTACGATGAATAAGCTGAATAATAAAATATGCCCTGTTGTGTATTGTATGGTTTATTTACGATGAATAAGCTGAATAATAAAATATGCCCTGTTGTGTATTGTATGGTTTATTTACGATGAATAAGCTGAATAATAAAATATGTCCTGTTGTGTATTGTATGGTTTATTTACGATGAATAAGCTGAATAATAAAATATGCCCTGTTGTGTATTGTATGGTTTATTTACGATGAATAAGCTGAATAATAAAATATGTCCTGTTGTGTATTGTATGGTTTATTTACGATGAATAAGCTGAATAATAAAATATGTCCTGTTGTGTATTGTATGGTTTATTTACGATGAATAAGCTGAATAATAAAATATGCCATGTTGTGTATTGTATGGTTTATTTACGATGAATAAGCTGAATAATAAAATATGCCCTGTTGTGTATTGTATGGTTTATTTACGATGAATAAGCTGAATAATAAAATATGCCATGTTGTGTATTGTATGGTTTATTTACGATGAATAAGCTGAATAATAAAATATGCCCTGTTGTGTATTGTATGGTTTATTTACGATGAATAAGCTGAATAATAAAATATGCCCTGTTGTGTATTGTATGGTTTATTTACGATGAATAAGCTGAATAATAAAATATGCCCTGTTGTGTATTGTATGGTTTATTTACGATGAATAAGCTGAATAATAAAATATGCCCTGTTGTGTATTGTATGGTTTATTTACGATGAATAAGCTGAATAATAAAATATGCCATGTTGTGTATTGTATGGTTTATTTACGATGAATAAGCTGAATAATAAAATATGCCCTGTTGTGTATTGTATGGTTTATTTACGATGAATAAGCTGAATAATAAAATATGCCATGTTGTGTATTGTATGGTTTATTTACGATGAATAAGCTGAATAATAAAATATGCCATGTTGTGTATTGTATGGTTTATTTACGATGAATAAGCTGAATAATAAAATATGCCATGTTGTGTATTGTATGGTTTATTTACGATGAATAAGCTGAATAATAAAATATGCCCTGTTGTGTATTGTATGGTTTATTTACGATGAATAAGCTGAATAATAAAATATGTCCTGTTGTGTATTGTATGGTTTATTTACGATGAATAAGCTGAATAATAAAATATGTCCTGTTGTGTATTGTATGGTTTATTTACGATGAATAAGCTGAATAATAAAATATGCCCTGTTGTGTATTGTATGGTTTATTTACGATGAATAAGCTGAATAATAAAATATGCCCTGTTGTGTATTGTATGGTTTATTTACGATGAATAAGCTGAATAATAAAATATGCCCTGTTGTGTATTGTATGGTTTATTTACGATGAATAAGCTGAATAATAAAATATGCCATGTTGTGTATTGTATGGTTTATTTACGATGAATAAGCTGAATAATAAAATATGCCATGTTGTGTATTGTATGGTTTATTTACGATGAATAAGCTGAATAATAAAATATGCCATGTTGTGTATTGTATGGTTTATTTACGATGAATAAGCTGAATAATAAAATATGCCCTGTTGTGTATTGTATGGTTTATTTACGATGAATAAGCTGAATAATAAAATATGCCCTGTTGTGTATTGTATGGTTTATTTACGATGAATAAGCTGAATAATAAAATATGTCCTGTTGTGTATTGTATGGTTTATTTACGATGAATAAGCTGAATAATAAAATATGCCATGTTGTGTATTGTATGGTTTATTTACGATGAATAAGCTGAATAATAAAATATGTCCTGTTGTGTATTGTATGGTTTATTTACGATGAATAAGCTGAATAATAAAATATGTCCTGTTGTGTATTGTATGGTTTATTTACGATGAATAAGCTGAATAATAAAATATGCCATGTTGTGTATTGTATGGTTTATTTACGATGAATAAGCTGAATAATAAAATATGCCATGTTGTGTATTGTATGGTTTATTTACGATGAATAAGCTGAATAATAAAATATGCCATGTTGTGTATTGTATGGTTTATTTACGATGAATAAGCTGAATAATAAAATATGCCCTGTTGTGTATTGTATGGTTTATTTACGATGAATAAGCTGAATAATAAAATATGCCCTGTTGTGTATTGTATGGTTTATTTACGATGAATAAGCTGAATAATAAAATATGTCCTGTTGTGTATTGTATGGTTTATTTACGATGAATAAGCTGAATAATAAAATATGCCATGTTGTGTATTGTATGGTTTATTTACGATGAATAAGCTGAATAATAAAATATGTCCTGTTGTGTATTGTATGGTTTATTTACGATGAATAAGCTGAATAATAAAATATGTCCTGTTGTGTATTGTATGGTTTATTTACGATGAATAAGCTGAATAATAAAATATGTCCTGTTGTGTATTGTATGGTTTATTTACGATGAATAAGCTGAATAATAAAATATGTCCTGTTGTGTATTGTATGGTTTATTTACGATGAATAAGCTGAATAATAAAATATGCCCTGTTGTGTATTGTATGGTTTATTTACGATGAATAAGCTGAATAATAAAATATGTCCTGTTGTGTATTGTATGGTTTATTTACGATGAATAAGCTGAATAATAAAATATGTCCTGTTGTGTATTGTATGGTTTATTTACGATGAATAAGCTGAATAATAAAATATGTCCTGTTGTGTATTGTATGGTTTATTTACGATGAATAAGCTGAATAATAAAATATGCCCTGTTGTGTATTGTATGGTTTATTTACGATGAATAAGCTGAATAATAAAATATGTCCTGTTGTGTATTGTATGGTTTATTTACGATGAATAAGCTGAATAATAAAATATGTCCTGTTGTGTATTGTATGGTTTATTTACGATGAATAAGCTGAATAATAAAATAAAATAAAATAAAATAAAAATTGTTGGCTCCTTGAACTTAAACTGTACTGTGTAAAAGTATGAATAATACGACAATTTCCTATAACACATAACAATATTAGTATCATGTAAAGTTCTAAAAAAAAACTTCCATCTACAATTACTGGGGGAAAATTAAACCTTTATAAAATATGTGAGGAAATTTCTTGATATGAATCATCTCTCCCCCACTGATGAGTATAAATTTCTTGATACAAGTCATCTGTCCCCTACTGATGAGTATAGCTACAAAGTTGAAAAAGGGCCCTACTGATGAGTATAGCTACAAAGTTGAAAAAGGGCCTTAACTCCAACAGCCATGTCAAACTTTATCAAAATCAATGAATTTCAAGGAAAATAAAGGAAAGGAACATAAGAGATACACATCAGTATGTTATGGGGAGGAGTATAGTAAATGGTGACAGATGATGATCAATTTATAATGGCTCTGCTACAAAGGTGACACAAACATATCATGTTTGAAATGGAGCCATAATATAGCTGAAATACTGCTAATTTTTCACATTAAACACCAATCAATCAATCAGTTTGAAATTAAAATATAATTTGACCTATCAGATGTTTCCTTAGCTCTAGTCTGTAATTCTCTATTCATGAAATGTTTAGCGTCTTTAAAGACTTGGGCAGCATCTTTAATGTCCTGTACTTTCTCTTTGTGATTGGCTATATCTTGTTCTAGCATCTAGAAAAAACAATAGATACAGGCTATCATATGATATATCATCAACGTTCTACAAAATCCAGTTAATCAAGTCATTGTATTGGGTTTATTTGATAGACAAAACAATAGCAGCACATCCAAAGATATTGAGCGATATTCACGACAATCATAAAATAAAAATATAAAAAGCAGATTTCATAACATGATGAATAGTGAAGATAGATTACAAGAAACATTATAAGGAAATTGATTATATACATGGAAACATTGTTATTTTCTGTCTCTTGCAAAAATGAACTTACTTTGTTACTTTGCACTAGATAACTTAATTTCTTCTGTAGTTTTATTGTGAAACTGATTGTTCTTAATACATAAGCATGGTTAATATGAAATGATATGGATGTAAATGAACACGAGAAACTATCAGACTTTACACTTAGACAAAAATTAAGGTAAAGAAAGAGTGTTTTTATTGCTGTTCATTTCAGTTACAGTCAGTTCTTCAGTAATGTACATAACTTGTACTCTAACAGCCCTCAGTTACAGTCAGGTCTTCAGTAATGTACATAACTTGTACTCTAACAGCCCTCAGTTACAGTCAGTTCTTCAGTAATGTACATAGCTTGTACTCTAACAGCCCTCAGTTACAGTCAGGTCTTCAGTAATGTACATAACTTGTACTCTAACAGCCCTCAGTTACAGTCAGTTCTTCAGTAATGTACATAACTTGTACTCTAACAGCCCTCAGTTACAGTCAGGTCTTCAGTAATGTACATAACTTGTACTCTAACAGCCCTCAGTTACAGTCAGGTTTTCAGTAATGTACATAACTTGTACTCTAACAGCCCTCAGTTACAGTCAGGTCTTCAGTAATGTACATAACTTGTACTCTAACAGCCCTCAGTTACAGTCAGTTCTTCAGTAATGTACATAGCTTGTACTCTAACAGCCCTCAGTTACAGTCAGGTCTTCAGTAATGTACATAACTTGTACTCTAACAGCCCTCAGTTACAGTCAGTTCTTCAGTAATGTACATAACTTGTACTCTAACAGCCCTCAGTTACAGTCAGGTCTTCAGTAATGTACATAACTTGTACTCTAACAGCCCTCAGTTACAGTCAGTTCTTCAGTAATGTACATAACTTGTACTCTTAACAGCCCTCAGTTACAGTCAGTTCTTCAGTAATGTACATAGCTTGTACTCTAACAGCCCTCAGTTACAGTCAGTTCTTCAGTAATGTACATAGCTTGTACTCTAACAGCCCTCAGTTACAGTCAGGTCTTCAGTAATGTACATAACTTGTACTCTAACAGCCCTCAGTTACAGTCAGTTCTTCAGTAATGTACATAACTTGTACTCTAACAGCCCTCAGTTACAGTCAGGTCTTCAGTAATGTACATAACTTGTACTCTAACAGCCCTCAGTTACAGTCAGGTCTTCAGTAATGTACATAACTTGTACTCCAACAGCCCTCAGTTACAGTCAGGTTTTCAGTAATGTACATAACTTGTACTCTAACAGCCCTCAGTTACAGTCCGTTCTTCAGTAATGTACATAGCTTGTACTCCAACAGCCCTCAGTGACAGTCAGGTCTTCAGTAATGTACATAACTTGTACTATAACAGCCCTCAGTTACAGTCCGTTCTTCAGTAATGTACATAGCTTGTACTCCAATAGCCCTCAGTTACAGTCAGGTCTTCAGTAATGTACATAACTTGTACTCTAACAGCCCTCAGTTACAGTCAGGTCTTCAGTAATGTACATAGCTTGTACTCTAACAGCCCTCAGTTAGTCAGTTCTTCAGTAATGTACATAACTTGTACTCTAACAGCCCTCAGTTACAGTCAGGTCTTCAGTAATGTACATAACTTGTACTCTAACAGCCCTCAGTTACAGTCAGTTCTTCAGTAATGTACATAGCTTGTACTCTAACAGCCCTCAGTTACAGTCAGGTCTTCAGTAATGTACATAACTTGTACTCTAACAGCCCTCAGTTACAGTCAGTTCTTCAGTAATGTACATAACTTGTACTCTAACAGCCCTCAGTTACAGTCAGGTCTTCAGTAATGTACATAACTTGTACTCTAACAGCCCTCAGTTACAGTCAGTTCTTCAGTAATGTACATAACTTGTACTCTTAACAGCCCTCAGTTACAGTCAGTTCTTCAGTAATGTACATAGCTTGTACTCTAACAGCCCTCAGTTACAGTCAGTTCTTCAGTAATGTACATAGCTTGTACTCTAACAGCCCTCAGTTACAGTCAGGTCTTCAGTAATGTACATAACTTGTACTCTAACAGCCCTCAGTTACAGTCAGTTCTTCAGTAATGTACATAACTTGTACTCTAACAGCCCTCAGTTACAGTCAGGTCTTCAGTAATGTACATAACTTGTACTCTAACAGCCCTCAGTTACAGTCAGGTCTTCAGTAATGTACATAACTTGTACTCCAACAGCCCTCAGTTACAGTCAGGTTTTCAGTAATGTACATAACTTGTACTCTAACAGCCCTCAGTTACAGTCCGTTCTTCAGTAATGTACATAGCTTGTACTCCAACAGCCCTCAGTGACAGTCAGGTCTTCAGTAATGTACATAACTTGTACTATAACAGCCCTCAGTTACAGTCAGTTCTTCAGTAATGTACATAGCTTGTACTCCAATAGCCCTCAGTTACAGTCAGGTCTTCAGTAATGTACATAACTTGTACTCTAACAGCCCTCAGTTACAGTCAGGTCTTCAGTAATGTACATAGCTTGTACTCTAACAGCCCTCAGTTAGTCAGTTCTTCAGTAATGTACATAGCTTGTACTCCAACAGCCCTCAGTTACAGTCAGGTCTTCAGTAATGTACATAACTTGTACTCTAACAGCCCTCAGTTACAGTCAGTTCTTCAGTAATGTACATAGCTTGTACTCCAACAGCCCTCAGTTACAGTCAGGTCTTCAGTAATGTACATAACTTGTACTCTAACAGCCCTCAGTTACAGTCAGTTCTTCAGTAATGTACATAGCTTGTACTCCAACAGCCCTCAGTTACAGTCAGGTCTTCAGTAATGTACATAACTTGTACTCTAACAGCCCTCAGTTACAGTCAGTTCTTCAGTAATGTACATAACTTGTACTCTAACAGCCCTCAGTTACAGTCAGGTCTTCAGTAATGTACATAACTTGTACTCTAACAGCCCTCAGTTACAGTCAGGTCTTCAGTAATGTACATAACTTGTACTCTAACAGCCCTCAGTTACAGTCAGGTTTTCAGTAATGTACATAACTTGTACTCTAACAGCCCTCAGTTACAGTCAAGTTTTCAGTAATGTACATAACTTGTACTCTAACAGCCCTCAGTTAGTCAGGTTTTCAGTAATGTACATAAATTGTACTCTAACAGCCCTCAGTTACAGTCAGTTCTTCAGTAATGTACATAACTTGTACTCTAACAGCCCTCAGTTACAGTCAGGTCTTCAGTAATGTACATAACTTGTACTCTAACAGCCCTCAGTTACAGTCAGGTCTTCAGTAATGTACATAACTTGTACTCTAACAGCCCCTTGCCGGTATTTGTGTCATACTCTTCACTTCTGTCTATAAATGCTACATTTGGGCATCTTTGTTGATCTAATGTTATTTTGTGTGCAGAATTTACCCTGTATTTCTAAGTATCGGTACTAACCTGATGTTTCTTTAGAAGATAATTAACAGATGTCAAATCTTTTCCATGATCTTCAGACGATAACTGGTTCTCAATTTCATCCATCCAAACCATTAGGTCATCAATTACTCTGTTAAACATCAAAGCCTACAAATATAAACAAACAAACGACAATTTAGGAATTTGTTTAAATCTTAGAGAAATCACAACCCAAAACCATACAACATGATAGTATCAAAATGAAGAAAACAAATACCACACTGTTGGAACAGTTCCAAAAGCTAAAGAAAAACAAAAACTACCACACTGTTGGAACAGTTCCAAAAGCTAAAGATAAACAAAAACTACCACACTGTCGGAACAGTTCCAAAAGCTAAAGAAAAACAAAAACTACCACACTTGTTGGAACAGTTCCAAAAGTTAAAGAAAAACAAAATCTACCACAATGTCGGAACAGTTCCAAAAGCTAAAGAAAAACAAAAACTACCACACTGTCAGAACAGTTCCAAAAGCTAAAGAAAAACAAAAACTACCACACTGTCGGAACAGTTCCAAAAGCTAAAGAAAAACAAAAACTACCACACTGTCGGAACAGTTCCAAAAGCTAAAGAAAAACAAAAACTACCACACTGCCGGAACAGTTCCAAAAGCTAAAGAAAAACAAAAACTACCACACTGTCAGAACAGTTCCAAAAGCTAAAGAAAAACAAAAACTACCACACTGTTGGAACAGTTCCAAAAGCTAAAGAAAAACAAAAACTACCACACTGCCGGAACAGTTCCAAAAGCTAAAGAAAAACAAAAACTACCACACTGCTGGAACAGTTCCAAAAGCTAAAGAAAAACAAAAACTACCACACTGTCAGAACAGTTCCAAAAGCTAAAGAAAAACAAAAACTACCACACTGTTGGAACAGTTCCAAAAGCTAAAGAAAAACAAAAACTACCACACTGTCAGAACAGTTCCAAAAGCTAAAGAAAAACAAAAACTACCACACTGTTGGAACAGTTCCAAAAGCTAAAGAAAAACAAAAACTACCACACTGTCGGAACAGTTCCAAAAGCTAAAGAAAAACAAAAACTACCACACTGTCGGAACAGTTCCAAAAGCTAAAGAAAAACAAAAACTACCACACTGTTGGAACAGTTCCAAAAGCTAAAGAAAAATTGTAAAAACAGAGACAAAATTGATACCCATAATACACATAGATATGACTGCTCATTTTCCTTGCTTGGTATATGAATTAAAAACAAACATTTCAAAATTTAAACAAAATAATATGTTAAGACATGAATGATTTCTTTTTAGCAAAAAAATGAATTTCAAATATTTGAACTTTTCACTTTATTTTATGAGAATGAGCTCATTGAATTTTTAAATTAATCTTTATTAGTAAGGTATTTTCTGCTCAGGACTCACCAAACCAGGCGAAGTGGGTGACTTCTTCGCCTTGGTTTCAATGAAATCGCCCAATTTCTGTCAAAAAGCGAAGTTTTAGTCGCCCTGTCAGTCTTTTCAAGTCCGTATTTTTTTCACCAATAATCATACTTTTTCTTCAATATTCACATAAAAGGAGCTCCGCTCCCATGTTCCTCAAATGTGACCCATACAGGGTTTGATGTTCAACATTTTATTCCAAACTCGTCAATTGCATCCTTTTTAAGATCATAGTGCAGCACGTTCGTTTTTGTGAAAGGTAGGGGAACATGTGGTAGTGGGGAAAGAAAAGTTGAAATTTGGATCGATTTTCGGAAGTCTCCCAGATTTTCCCTCACTTCGCCCTTAAGTCAATAGAGAGAGAAGTCGTCCTGTTTTTACTATGTGTGGTGAGCCCTGCTGCTAAAACAATTTCTTTACCCGATAGGCATCTTGTAATCTGTCTTTCTTCTCAGCACTTGCTGCTATTAATGCCTGCCAGCTCAGTTCTAATTCTTCTAATCGTTTCTTGATATCATCTGAGGCATAATGCTTCTCCTCGGTTAGTCCTTGCCCCTCCTGAAATATTCAATATTGCTTAATCTTGGTAAAACATACAAAGAAAAAGCTGTGTATGATATTTTTTTCCCTTTTTTAAGAAAGAAAAAATTATAATGCACCTTCAAAGGCCAAGTAGAAAACTGAAAGATACATCTCAATACATCTATATGCAGGAGGTTGGCAAACTAAACTAGTATATTTTTATCCATATAATATATAGCCATACTGTTAGAATATTTCTTTGTGCTTCAAGCACTTCAATCCTTTACTGTAATCAGAAAAAAGGAATCACAATGAGCAGTCTGAGAAAACCATAGGATACAACTTACTGTAACAAAATTTGTCAGGGACTTGTAGTAGGTCGGTGGTTTTCTCCGATACTCCAATTTCATCCACCAATAAAACTGCTTGCCAAAATATATATCTGCTATATTGTTGAAATTTGGCATTAAATACTCATTATCCAAAAATAACACAGACTATGGTCAATTTAGTAGATTATTTCCCTTTAGCAAGAAAGGGAGATAACTGTGTCATCAATGGGAGGTAATGAAGTAATGGTTACAATAACAAACTTACCTCTTTTACAGAATCTACTCTGTTTCTATTGGCAGAAACTTCAGCATCAAATGCTACATGTTTCTGTATCTTGGCTTGGAGGTTTGTAGGGTCTCTATATGATTCATCTAGAGCTATTTGTAATTTCTCATTGATCCAGTTTGAAACCTGAAATAAACAGCAAAATAATGAAGTAAATCATAAAACATCTGACTACATATCATAATCAACATTACATGTATATTCTAAATCCTGAACTTTAAAAAAAAAAAAAAAAAAAAACAAACAAACAAAACAAAACAAAATAGGAATTCAAACTAAGCAAAATAAGTAAACCCTTCAAACTCCTCAAGTGACTGAGGCTTAAATGTATGTCAAAGAAAGCTTAACACAGTTCAACATATATTTTACGTTTTTCATATTTCAGGATTCTTCTTACCTCATATAAATGCCTAAGGAACAACTGATAATTCTTTGAGTCCTCTAACTTTTTCTTTCTGGCAGCCATACTATCTAGCAGACGTTTGTATCTATCCAAGACTGATTGACAACGATTAGTTATCTCATTTATGGCATAATGTTGTTGTTCTTGCAAAGTAGTAGCAAATTGTCTCATATCTTCTACTCGATCTTGCTGAGCCATTGTCATTTTCTCAAATCCATCATGTTTCTTTATCAGGGCCTCTACACTGTATAGTGTGTTCTGTAATGCAGCAATAACATAATGTTGTATGCAATGTGAATGAGATATATTAATTGTTGAATTAATTGAAATACGAAAATTACAAAGATTGCAGCAGATTTAACTTATGTCTGAATGCTTTATCAAAATTATTTAAAGAAGGAACCATTTATGGTAATTTAAATGTGTGATATCACATTATTTTTTATTTCATTTATTTATCTATCAAAACAAAAGTTTTGCATTTAGTTGCATGGGAATTTTCTATTATTAAAGATTAAATTTAATACATATACTAGTATACTAATTTCATCTTATAACCAATTTGGAATAATCACCTATTTCAGATGCTAGTACATTCTAGGATTACACTAAAATAATGTCATTGGCTAAAGAGAAATTTGACGAACCAATGATAAAATGTGATTTTAATATTTGATGTAAGCAGTAGAAAATTACCCATGATTCATCAGCATCTGATCCGGCAATTAGTCCATGTTAAAAGTCTATGACTGTAAATAGTTACAGGTAGGACTAAAAGAGACATCTCTAAATAAATAAACTAGAGGCTCAGTGTGCTGAGCCTGTGTCGCTCACCTTTCATTCTGCCTTGAGGAAATTTAATACAGAACCTTCCATAGGTGCTTCCCACCAAATATCGGTTCATTTTGGCAAAGCAGTTTCAGATAAGATTTTTAGAAATTGACCAATCTAAAACAGGAATTGCCTGTGGCAGCCAAGTTTGTAAATGGATCAAAACGAAATGAGTAATGTCTATAGAGGATCTTCCATAGATGCTTCTTACCACGTTTCATATCATTTGGCCAAGCGGCTTCAGAGGAAAAGCTGTTTTAGAAATTGACCAATAAGAAACAAGACTTGCCTGTGGCAGCCATATTTCTTAATTGATAGGGACGAAATGAGTAATCTTTACAGAGGACCTCCATAGATGCATCCTACCAAGTTTCGGTTCATTTGGCCAAGAGGTTTCAGAGAAGATTTTTAGAAATCGACCAATCAGAAACAAGAATTGCCTGTGGTGGCCATGTTTGTTAATGGATAGGGACGAAATGAGTAATCGTTATAGAGGACCTCCCATAGATGCATCCTGCAAAGTTTCGGTACATTTGGCCAAGCAGTTTCAGAGGAGAAGATTTCTAAAAATAGGCCAATCAGAAACAAGAATTGCCTGTGGTGGCCATGTTTGTTAACGGATCAAAACGACATAAGCAATCGCAACAGAGGACTTTCCATAGATGCTTCCTGCCAAGTTTTGGTACATTTGGCCAACCAGTTTCAGGAGAAGAATTTTTTAAATCAGCCAATCAGAAACAAGAGTCGCCTATGGCGGCCATGTTTGTTAATGGATCGTGATGAAATGAGCAATGAGGGCCTTCCATAGATGCTTCCTACCAAGTTCCAGTTCATTTGGCTGAGGGGTTTTAGAGGCATATTTATCAATTCATAGCTAACTGTATTTGACTAATATCTATATTTAAATTAGAGTTATTTCCCTTTCCACAGAAAAACAGTTTTTTTTATAAAGCATACAATCATAAACATGAATTGCCTGTGGCGGCCATGTTTGTTAATGGATCGGGACGAAATTAGCAATCTTTATAGAGGACCTTCCATAGATGCTTCCTACCAAGTTTCAGTTCATTTGGCCCAGTGGTTTCAGAGGAGAAGATTTTTAAAAATAGGCCAATCAGAAACAAGAATTGCCTGTGGCAGCCATGTTTGTTAATGGATCGGGACGAAATTAGCAATCTTTATAGAGGACCTTCCATAGATGCTTCCTACCAAGTTTCAGTTCATTTGGCCCAGTGGTTTCAGAGGAGAAGATTTTTAAAAATAGGCCAATCAGAAACAAGAATTGCCTGTGGCAGCCATGTTTGTTAATGGATCGGGACGAAATTAGCAATCTTTATAGAGGACCTTCCATAGATGCTTCCTACCAAGTTTCAGTTCATTTGGCTGAGGTGTTTCAGAGGAGAAGATTAAAATGTGAGAAGTTAACGGACGACAGACGACGGACGCCAAGTGATGGCAAAAGCTCACATTGCCTTTGGCATGGTGAGCTAATAAAAATGACTGAGGCATAATATTGAGTACTTACTCCAAGATCTTCATTAGCTAAGAATGCCTCTTTAGTAGAAATCCAAGCTTCTGTTTGTTCTGACGTTTCTTTGAACATCTGTTTTTAAAAGAATATAAAATAACATAAATGTAGTTATGTAAGTTTTAGTACATTTTACTTTTTAATAAATAATAAAAATGAATGAAAGTGAATTTAAGATATATAGAATCCTTATACTTAATACATGGACAATTTCAATTGAATAATTTTGTAAAAAAATAAATAAAAAAAAAATAGAAAACAAAAAACAAAAAATTATTTTTAAAGATAAATACGTGTAATATAAATACACTTCTGAATCTTTCAATTGTGAGGAAATCCAAATGACCATATTATCACATTAATCTATCGCTATGTCAAAAAATGAAATGTGAAAAAGAATAAATTATTGAAATATCAAGAATTACGCTTCTTATTACCTGAAGGTCATGACATTGTGTTAGCAAGTTATTACGCTTATCCCATGCACCATTCAGTGACAACTTAGCATGGTCAAGCTGACCAACAGCCTTCTGTATATCATCAGCAGCATAATGTTTCTCACTAATGAGTCTGTTGCCATGTTCTCTAACAGCAGCAAAATGAGACTTTCTACCATCAATCTCAGCCTGAAATAAAAGTGATTATCCATATACTGACACAACATGCAAAGTTTGAATACTTGCACTAATATTTAATGCAATATAATGTAAAGAATCATGATGTTCTTATTTTTCATTCGGTTGTTTAATGCCAAATGAGCAATTTTTCAACTATATCATGGCCAGTATAAGTTACACTTGGAGGAGATGATGATAACGTTCACTTTGTACTAGACCAACACACTTAGTTGGGATGAGATGATGATGACGTCCACTTTGTACTAGACCAACACACTTAGTTGGGATGAGATGATGATGACGTCCACTTTGTACTAGACCAACACACTTAGTTGGGATGAGATGATGATGACCTCCACTTTGTACTAGACCAACACACTTAGTTGGGATGAGATGATGATGACGTCCACTTTGTACTAGACCAACACACTTAGTTGGGATGAGATGATGATGATGTCCACTTTGTACTAGACCAACACACTTAGATGGAATGAGATGATGATGACGTCCACTTTGTACTAGACCAACACACTTAGTTGGGATGATATGATGATGACGTCCACTTTGTACTAGACCAACACACTTAGATGGGATGAGATGATGATGACGTCCACTTTGTACCAGACCAACACACTTAGTTGGGATGAGATGATGATGACGTCCACTTTGTACTAGACCAACACACTTAGTTGGGATGAGATGATGATGACCTCCACTTTGTACTAGACCAACACACTTAGTTGGGATGAGATGATGATGACGTCCACTTTGTACTAGACCAACACACTTAGTTGGGATGAGATGATGATGATGTCCACTTTGTACTAGACCAACACACTTAGATGGAATGAGATGATGATGACGTCCACTTTGTACTAGACCAACACACTTAGTTGGGATGATATGATGATGACGTCCACTTTGTACTAGACCAACACACTTAGATGGGATGAGATGATGATGACGTCCACTTTGTACTAGACCAACACACTTAGTTGGGATGAGATGATGATGACGTCCACTTTGTACTAGACCAACACACTTAGTTGGGATGAGATGATGATGACGTCCACTTTGTACTAGACCAACACACTTAGTTGGGATGAGATGATGATGACGTCCACTTTGTACTAGACCAACACACTTAGTTGGGATGAGATGATGATGACGTCCACTTTGTACTAGACCAACACACTTAGTTGGGATGAGATGATGATGACGTCCACTTTGTACTAGACCAACACACTTAGTTGGGATGAGATGATGATGACGTCGACTTTGTACTAGACCAACACACTTAGTTGGGATGAGATGATGATGACGTCCACTTTGTACTAGACCAACACACTTAGTTGGGATGAGATGATGATGACGTCCACTTTGTACTAGACCAACACACTTAGTTGGGATGAGATGATGATGACGTCCACTTTGTACTAGACCAACACACTTAGTTGGGATGAGATGATGATGACGTCCACTTTGTACTAGACCAACACACTTAGTTGGGATGAGATGATGATGACATCCACTTTGTACTAGACCAACACACTTAGTTGGGATGAGATGATGATGACGTCCACTTTGTACTAGACCAACACACTTAGTTGGGATGAGATGATGATGACGTCCACTTTGTACTAGACCAACACACTTAGTTGGGATGAGATGATGATGACGTCCACTTTGTACTAGACCAACACACTTAGTTGGGATGAGATGATGATGACGTCCACTTTGTACTAGACCAACACACTTAGTTGGGATGAGATGATGATGACGTCCACTTTGTACTAGACCAACACACTTAGTTGGGATGAGATGATGATGACGTCCACTTTGTACTAGACCAACACACTTAGTTGGGATGAGATGATGATGACGTCCACTTTGTACTAGACCAACACACTTAGTTGGGATGAGATGATGATGACGTCCACTTTGTACTAGACCAACACACTTAGTTGGGATGAGATGATGATGACGTCCACTTTGTACTAGACCAACACACTTAGTTGGGATGAGATGATGATGACGTCCACTTTGTACTAGACCAACACACTTAGTTGGGATGAGATGATGATGACGTCCACTTTGTACTAGACCAACACACTTAGTTGGGATGAGATGATGATGACGTCCACTTTGTACTAGACCAACACACTTAGTTGGGATGAGATGATGATAACGTCCACTTTGTACTAGACCAACACACTTAGTTGGGATGAGATGATGATGACGTCCACTTTGTACCAGACCAACACACTTAGTTGGGATGAGATGATGATGACGTCCACTTTGTACTAGACCAACACACTTAGTTGGGATGAGATGATGATGACGTCCACTTTGTACTAGACCAACACACTTAGTTGGGATGAGATGATGATGACGTCCACTTTGTACTAGACCAACACACTTAGTTGGGATAAGATGATGATGACATCCACTTTGTACTAGACCAACACACTTAGTTGGGATGAGATGATGATAACGTCCACTTTGTACTAGACCAACACACTTAGTTGGGATGAGATGATGATGACATCCACTTTGTACTAGACCAACACACTTAGTTGGGATGAGATGATGATGACGTCCACTTTGTACTAGACCAACACACTTAGTTGGGATGAGATGATGATGACATCCACTTTGTACTAGACCAACACACTTAGTTGGGATGAGATGATGATGACGTCCACTTTGTACTAGACCAACACACTTAGTTGGGATAAGATGATGATGACATCCACTTTGTACTAGACCAACACACTTAGTTGGGATGAGATGATGATAACGTCCACTTTGTACTAGACCAACACACTTAGTTGGGATGAGATGATGATGACATCCACTTTGTACTAGACCAACACACTTAGTTGGGATGAGATGATGATGACGTCCACTTTGTACTAGACCAACACACTTAGTTGGGATGAGATGATGATGACATCCACTTTGTACTAGACCAACACACTTAGTTGGGATGAGATGATAACGTCCACTTTATACTAGACCAACACACTTAGTTGGGATGAGATGATGATGACGTCCACTTTGTACTAGACCAACACACTTAGTTGGGATGAGATGATGATAACGTCCACTTTATACTAGACCAACACACTTAGTTGGGATAAGATGATGATGACATCCACTTTGTACTAGACCAACACACTTAGTTGGGATGAGATGATGATAACGTCCACTTTGTACTAGACCAACACACTTAGTTGGGATGAGATGATGATGACATCCACTTTGTACTAGACCAACACACTTAGTTGGGATGAGATGATGATGACGTCCACTTTGTACTAGACCAACACACTTAGTTGGGATGAGATGATGATGACGTCCACTTTGTACTAGACCAACACACTTAGTTGGGATGAGATGATGATGACGTCCACTTTGTACTAGACCAACACACTTAGTTGGGATGAGATGATGATGACGCCCACTTTGTACTAGACCAACACACTTAGTTGGGATGAGATGATGATAACGTCCACTTTATACTAGACCAACACACTTAGTTGGGATGAGATGATGATGACGTCCACTTTGTACTAGACCAACACACTTAGTTGGGATGAGATGATGATGACGTCCACTTTGTACTAGACCAACACACTTAGTTGGGATGAGATGATGATGACGTCCACTTTGTACCAGACCAACACACTTAGTTGGGATGAGATGATGATGACATCCATTTTGTACCAGACCAACACACTTAGTTGGGATGAGATGATGATGATGACGTCCACTTTGTACTAGACCAACACACTTAGTTGGGATGAGATGATGATGACGTCCACTTTGTACTAGACCAACACACTTAGTTGGGATGAGATGATGATGACGCCCACTTTGTACTAGACCAACACACTTAGTTGGGATGAGATGATGATGACGTCCACTTTGTACTAGACCAACACACTTAGTTGGGATGAGATGATGATGACGTCCACTTTGTACTAGACCAACACACTTAGTTGGGATGAGATGATGATGACGTCCACTTTGTACTAGACCAACACACTTAGTTGGGATGAGATGATGATGACGTCCACTTTGTACTAGACCAACACACTTAGTTGGGATGAGATGATGATGACGCCCACTTTGTACTAGACCAACACACTTAGTTGGGATGAGATGATGATAACGTCCACTTTATACTAGACCAACACACTTAGTTGGGATGAGATGATGATAACGTCCACTTTGTACTAGACCAACACACTTAGTTGGGATGAGATGATGATGACGTCCACTTTGTACTAGACCAACACACTTAGTTGGGATGAGATGATGATGACGCCCACTTTGTACTAGACCAACACACTTAGTTGGGATGAGATGATGATAACGTCCACTTTATACTAGACCAACACACTTAGTTGGGATGAGATGATGATGACGTCCACTTTGTACTAGACCAACACACTTAGTTGGGATGAGATGATGATGACGTCCACTTTGTACTAGACCAACACACTTAGTTGGGATGAGATGATGATGACGTCCACTTTGTACCAGACCAACACACTTAGTTGGGATGAGATGATGATGACATCCATTTTGTACCAGACCAACACACTTAGTTGGGATGAGATGATGATGATGACGTCCACTTTGTACTAGACCAACACACTTAGTTGGGATGAGATGATGATGACGTCCACTTTGTACTAGACCAACACACTTAGTTGGGATGAGATGATGATGACGCCCACTTTGTACTAGACCAACACACTTAGTTGGGATGAGATGATGATGACGTCCACTTTGTACTAGACCAACACACTTAGTTGGGATGAGATGATGATGACGTCCACTTTGTACTAGACCAACACACTTAGTTGGGATGAGATGATGATGACGTCCACTTTGTACTAGACCAACACACTTAGTTGGGATGAGATGATGATGACGTCCACTTTGTACTAGACCAACACACTTAGTTGGGATGAGATGATGATGACGCCCACTTTGTACTAGACCAACACACTTAGTTGGGATGAGATGATGATAACGTCCACTTTATACTAGACCAACACACTTAGTTGGGATGAGATGATGATGACGTCCACTTTGTACTAGACCAACACACTTAGTTGGGATGAGATGATGATGACGTCCACTTTGTACTAGACCAACACACTTAGTTGGGATGAGATGATGATGACGTCCACTTTGTACCAGACCAACACACTTAGTTGGGATGAGATGATGATGACATCCATTTTGTACCAGACCAACACACTTAGTTGGGATGAGATGATGATGATGACGTCCACTTTGTACTAGACCAACACACTTAGTTGGGATGAGATGATGATGACGTCCACTTTGTACTAGACCAACACACTTAGTTGGAATGAGATGATGATGACGTCCACTTTGTACTAGACCAACACACTTAGTTGGGATGAGATGATGATAACGTTCACTTTGTACTAGACCAACACACTTAGTTGGGATGAGATGATGATGATGACGTCCACTTTGTACTAGACCAACACACTTAGTTGGAATGAGATGATGATGACGTCCACTTTGTACTAGACCAACACACTTAGTTGGGATGAGATGATGATAACGTTCACTTTGTACTAGACCAACACACTTAGTTGGGATGAGATGATAATGACGTCCACTTTGTACTAGACCAACACACTTAGTTGGGATGAGATGATGATGACGTCCACTTTGTACTAGACCAACACACTTAGTTGGGATGAGATGATGATGACGTCCACTTTGTAATAGACCAACACACTTAGTTGGGATGAGATGATGATGATGTCCACTTTGTACTAGACCAACACACTTAGTTGGGATGAGATGATGATGACGTCCACTTTGTACTAGACCAACACACTTAGTTGGGATGAGATGATGATGATGTCCACTTTGTACTAGACCAACACACTTAGTTGGGATGAGATGATGATGATGTCCACTTTGTACTAGACCAACACACTTAGTTGGGATGAGATGATGATGACGTCCACTTTGTACTAGACCAACACACTTAGTTGGGATGAGATGATGATGATGACGTCCACTTTGTACTATACCAACACACTTAGTTGGGATGAGATGATGATGACGTCCACTTTGTACTAGACCAACACACTTAGTTGGGATGAGATGATGATGACGTCCACTTTGTACTAGACCAACACACTTAGTTGGAATGAGATGATGATGACGTCCACTTTGTACTAGACCAACACACTTAGTTGGAATGAGATGATGATGACGTCCACTTTGTACTAGACCAACACACTTAGTTGGGATGAGATGATGATGACGTCCACTTTGTACTAGACCAACACACTTAGTTGGGATGAGATGATGATAACGTTCACTTTGTACTAGACCAACACACTTAGTTGGGATGAGATGATGATGATGTCCACTTTGTACTAGACCAACACACTTAGTTGGGATGAGATGATGATGACGTCCACTTTGTACTAGACCAACACACTTAGTTGGGATGAGATGATGATGATGTCCACTTTGTACTAGACCAACACACTTAGTTGGGATGAGATGATGATGATGACGTCCACTTTGTACTAGACCAACACACTTAGTTGGGATGAGATGATGATGACGTCCACTTTGTACCAGACCAACACACTTAGTTGGGATGAGATGATGATGATGTCCACTTTGTACTAGACCAACACACTTAGTTGGGATGAGATGATGATGACGTCCACTTTGTACTAGACCAACACACTTAGTTGGGATGAGATGATGATGACATCCACTTTGTACTAGACCAACCCACTTAGTTGGGATGAGATGATGATGACCTCCACTTTGTACTAGACCAACACACTTAGTTGGGATGAGATGATGATGACGTCCACTTTGTACTAGACCAACACACTTAGTTGGGATGAGATGATGATGACGTCCACTTTGTACTAGACCAACACACTTAGTTGGGATGAGATGATGATGACGTCCACTTTGTACTAGACCAACACACTTAGTTGGGATGAGATGATGATGACGTCCACTTTGTACTAGACCAACACACTTAGTTGGAATGAGATGATGATGACGTCCACTTTGTACTAGACCAACACACTTAGTTGGGATGAGATGATGATGACGTCCACTTTGTACTAGACCAACACACTTAGTTGGGATGAGATGATGATAACGTCCACTTTGTACTAGACCAACACACTTAGTTGGGATGAGATGATGATGACGTCCACTTTGTACTAGACCAACACACTTAGTTGGGATGAGATGATGATGACGTCCACTTTGTACTAGACCAACACACTTAGTTGGGATGAGATGATGATAACGTTCACTTTGTACTAGACCAACACACTTAGTTGGGATGAGATGATGATAACGTTCACTTTGTACTAGACCAACACATTTAGTTGGGATGAGATGATGATGACGTCCACTTTGTACTAGACCAACACACTTAGTTGGGATGAGATGATGATGTCCACTTTGTACTAGACCAACACACTTAGTTGGGATGAGATGATGATGACGTCCACTTTGTACTAGACCAACACACTTAGATGGGATGAGATGATGATGACGTCCACTTTGTACTAGACCAACACACTTAGTTGGGATGAGATGATGATGACGTCCACTTTGTACTAGACCAACACACTTAGTTGGGATGAGATGATGATGACGTCCACTTTGTACTAGACCAACACACTTAGTTGGGATGAGATGATGATGACGTCCACTTTGTACCAGACCAACACACTTAGTTGGGATGAGATGATGATGATGTCCACTTTGTACTAGACCAACACACTTAGTTGGGATGAGATGATGATGACGTCGACTTTGTACTAGACCAACACACTTAGTTGGGATGAGATGATGATGACGTCCACTTTGTACTAGACCAACACACTTAGTTGGGATGAGATGATGATGACCTCCACTTTGTACTAGACCAACCCACTTAGTTGGGATGAGATGATGATGACGTCCACTTTGTACTAGACCAACACACTTAGATGGGATGAGATGATGATGACGTCCACTTTGTACTAGACCAACACACTTAGATGGGATGAGATGATGATGACGTCCACTTTGTACTAGACCAACACACTTAGTTGGGATGAGATGATGATGACGTCCACTTTGTACTAGACCAACCCACTTAGTTGGGATGAGATGATGATGACATCCACTTTGTACTAGACCAACAAACTTAGTTGGGATGAGATGATGATGACATCCACTTTGTACTAGACCAACACACTTAGTTGGGATGAGATGATGATGATGTCCACTTTGTACTAGACCAACACACTTAGTTGGGATGAGATGATGATGATGACGTCCACTTTGTACTAGACCAACACACTTAGTTGGGATGAGATGATGATGATGTCCACTTTGTACTAGACCAACACACTTAGTTGGAATGAGATGATGATGACATCCACTTTGTACTAGACCAACACACTTAGTTGGGATGAGATGATGATGATGACGTCCACTTTGTACTAGACCAACACACTTAGTTGGGATGAGATGATGATAACGTCCACTTTGTACTAGACCAACACACTTAGTTGGGATGAGATGATGATGACGTCCACTTTGTACTAGACCAACACACTTAGTTGGGATGAGATGATGATGACATCCACTTTATACTAGACCAACACACTTAGATGGGATGAGATGATGATGACGTCCACTTTGTACTAGACCAACACACTTAGTTGGGATGAGATGATGATGACATCCACTTTGTACTAGACCAACACACTTAGTTGGGATGAGATGATGATGATGTCCACTTTGTACTAGACCAACACACTTAGTTGGGATGAGATGATGATGATGACGTCCACTTTGTACTAGACCAACACACTTAGTTGGGATGAGATGATGATGATGTCCACTTTGTACTAGACCAACACACTTAGTTGGATTTTCATAGTTCTAGCTCACTGAAGCAACAGTTCAATGTCAATAATAGATATGTCACTCTACTCCACATACATTATCCTGATTCAAAACCAACCAGTCTTTGCTCTTACTCCTTAATGCTGCATAATCAGGGGAGAAGCAGCAAATACAGTCTTTGGTTTGACGCTACCAACAATCTACCACACTCAAAGCAAGTACGTTAACCATTACACTACTGATGCAGTTATTAGTTTTCTATAACATATACGTAAATCATGCTAATCACATCAAATGTTCTATATAATGCCCCCAAAAAGAGATAAGCAATTCAAATTCCTAGGGGAAGAAAAATAATGCTATTGATCCCTGATACAATCCTGGATGATAATAGTAACAATTTCTGAACATTTGTATTACATATTGCATGGCTGTAAAGTAGTGCATATCTTACCTTCCTCTCATGATGGAGTTGTAACATTATCTCAGCCCCTGGAACATCTTTAGCCAATTCTCCAGAATTCATTATATTTATCATGTTATTTGACCAAGAGACCTGTAATTATACCAACAGCAAATTAAGCTCAAGAGACCAGACCCTACAGTCATAAAACTGTTATGTATGAATTTTAAACACATACTCCTAACATCATCCAATCAGAAAACTGTATATAAATGATACAGCTTTCTGAGTGGATGGTTTTTTTTAGTACGAGCATGAAACTCATACTTGAAAGTTTTATGATCGCAAACTCGAGAAAAGTTGAATACATTCCATTAAAAAAAATGAGAAACTTGATGCAACTAAAATAAATTTATGGTCAAAATAATATGGTATTTCAAGCCACAACAAATTCACATATTGTTTTCACAAAAAGGAAATATATGGGGTTTTAATTTTTTCCCCCCTTGCCAGTCATTTATAAAAGAATGGTGTCAAATATGGTGTTGGATTCAATTTCTAATTGTAAATTGAAACCAATACAAAGAATGTCTTTCCATCTATCCCATACCAGAATTTGAAACAGTGACTGTAAGATGAAGAACACCAATGAAACATTTGATATTTACTCATGTATCAGCTGGATTTTTTCCATGTTTACTTACTTCAAAATCCCTTCTAATTAGTTACTTCATCTTTATTTATCCTTATATAACTTTCAAGAAGCAAGTCATGAAATAATTGTCAATGAAAATATAAATATAAAGACAACTGCTTAAGAGTCTAATCTTACCAGCTCCTTGGTGTCGTACAAGGATTTCTGAAGTTCGTAGGATTTTGATAACATCATCTTCCTACAATGTTTAAAAAAATTGATACAGAAACATTGAAAATAAAGTCTGAACTTATTACTAGTGAACTGTTTTATTTTATGAGTAGAAGACAACTATAACATCAACATTTCAGCCTTGTCATCCTGAACTCGGATAAGTCGCTTCCTTGAAAAACTTGTTTAAATTTCGTCTGTTTGTCTTAGTTTTAAGCTTAATGTATCCCGAATAACCTGAATACTCTGATATTGCGAAGTTAAGTCATCGGTCTTCCTTCGACTCAACACAACAAGATTCCATTGTATTTACTAGTTATAAGAGACAACTTAATGTAAATAAAATATATACTTGTAGTCCAATTAATAAACATAATTCTTTTTTTTTCAAAGGAGATGAGATTATTTGTCTACATAAATTCATATTACTATAGTTACAAAAGTCATTAACAAACAAAAAATAATTAACAAACCTCAATCTGTTTTACATTAACGTTTTGTTTACAGATACATGACAAAGTTTGCTAATTTTTAGACAAAAAAATCAAATTCATAACAATGACCTTCTGTCAGATAAATCTTCCAATTTCTCCCAATTTTCGTCTGCTTCCTTCTGTGTAGTTTCGATTGATTCTGCTTTCTCTGGATATTTCCTGCATAATTTTGCTGCTAACGATTCTAATTTCTGAAACATTAGAAAACGTAAATTTAAATATTTTCCTTCATAATTTATATCTTGGAATCTTACGTTTATTCTCAGAATAAATAATAGAATGGAGAGAGGTATTGATTGGAATTGAAGTGTGAAACATTGAAGATTTATTCCCTTTGGTTTTTGAAATAGTTGTATAATAGATAAAAATAGAAAAAATTTCAACTAATTTACAAACTATCAAATACACACAAAATTATTTTTTTTAATCCTTAGCTTCTCTACAAAGATTATTCTATTTAAAGCTAATTGCATGTTTAATAGAAATGATAATTATACCTGGAAGAAATAAAATTAGAATCCAGTTCTCACAATGAGCACCGGTCCTCCAACCCAAGACCAGTAAAACTTAGTTCGGACAAGTCAATTTTTCAGTTTTTTTAAGAACTATATAAAAAAAAATTCAAGGATTTGATTCGGACCAGTAAATTCAAATTTTCATTTTGAGGACTGAGAATCGTTGAATTATATTTTCTTCAACTATGAAGGTAGAATTAGTGAATTAATTACTCCCTTCTGGAAAACTGATATTGAAATTTACTCAGATAGTAAGTCCCCAACATCTTGCAGTACTCAAACATACTGCACAAAGAAAAGTTTAAAAATAAATGTTATGCTACCTCTAATTGATTTTGTAGAGCTGACATATCTCTTTCTATTTCCTCCTGTTTACGCTGTAAAGATTCAACCCCAGGAAGATCTTTACCCAAGTCTTTATTGGACAATAGGATAGCTTTCTCATTCATACGATCATTAATATCGTCAACATCTCGGTTAAAGGCATGGATTTCTAAAGCGCAGGATAAGTTCTGTTTATATAACTCCAATTCACCTTGTATTTCTTTCCATCTGCAAATAATAAGAATATTATGTCAAAGAAGTTCGTCTCTAGTTTAAGAAATTGAGAAACTGGATGCAAATTGATAGTAGTATATTTACTTATACATTAATAAAAACATAAGATTTTCTCTCTTAACTCAGCCCAAAGTCAAATGTAATTGATTTTTTCTTTATGTAGATATTTTTCAGTTTCATTTCCAGGCAATCATTAGTGTAGAGTAGAGTGAGTGATTGTTGTTTAACACTAAATGAGAAATTTCCCTGCTATATCCTGGCAAGAAAAAGTTGCATTTCCATGATATGATTATGATGATGATGTCCGTCTTGTACTAGACCAACATGCTCAGTTGGATTTTTACAGTTCTAGCTCACTGAAACAACAGTCAGTGGGAAGACATGTCGTCCAACTCAGACTCATTATCCTGATTCCGAGCCAATTAGTCTTTGTTCTTACTCCTTAATGCAGCCAATACCAATTTAATAGTCTGTGAATTGACCAGATTGAGGCTCTAACCCATGATCTATCTCACTCTAGGTGAGCACGCTAACCCATGATCTATCTCACTCTAGGTGAGCACGCTAACCCATGATCTATCTCACTCCAGGTGAGCACGCTAACCCATGATCTATCTCACTCTAGGTGAGCATGCTAACCCATGATCTATCTCACTCTAGGTGAGCACGCTAACCCATGATCTATCTCACTCTAGGTGAGCACGCTAACACATGATCTATCTCACTCTAGGTGAGCACGCTAACCCATGATCTATCTCACTCTAGGTGAGCACGCTAACCCATGATCTATCTCACTCTAGGTGAGCACACTAACCCATGATCTATCTCACTCTAGGTGAGCATGCTAACCCATGATCTATCTCACTCTAGGTGAGCATGCTAACCCATGATCTATTTCACTCTAGGTGAGCACGCTAACCCATGATCTATCTCACTCTAGGTGAGCACGCTAACCATTATGCCATCAATGTTCCATTAGTGTAGATCAAATGGGAAACTTTCTCATACAAGATGATAGCTGTGTAAAAAATCTTGTCATAAATTAGGCACAAAATCTTAGATAAGGTTATATGTCATGGATGTAAAAGAGGTCAGAAGATTGTTCTGTAAAAAGTAACAAAGTGGACACTGTCCAACTCACTTTTGATTCATGGTATCTCTCCTTTGTTTAACTATAGCTGTATCAGTTCTCCCTTGTGATATCAATTTATCGGCCAAATCACAAATGAATTTTATTCTCTTATTATCTACCGTTATACCCTGTAAAAATGGAAGTCGATAAATTCAATTTAGATCAACTAAAAATATAACTTTAAATAAAACAGATGATTCAATGTAGAAATAAGGATAATTGATGTAATGCTGTGTTTAACATGTATAGAATTTTCTAATGTGTTTAAACTTAAATGTTTCATGTTGAAACATGAAATCTTACAATGCTAATAGTAAATCTGGTGTGTGTCTGAGTGAGCGAGTGAGTGAGTAATTGTCGTTTAATGCAAACACTAATTTATATCGCCTGTGGTTTGACCCGACCAGGGGCTCAAATCAACGATCCATCGTACTTGAGGCAAGCAGGCCAACCATTACACCACCGATAACGTTGATGTTTGTTGTAAAATGTCTGCCACTTATATTATTGACAATAACACTGTTAATAAACGTATATTGATCTGTTATATGCATTATAACTGAAATATTGTTGAAAGTGGCGATAAACACCATAACCCTAATCCCCTGTTATATGCATATTTTGAAATACTTTTTTTTGTGTAAATGGAGCACAGAAATGAATGTTTACAAACTCATTCTATGAAAAAAATATTTTTAATGAATGAAAATTAATATCACACTAAGTAATTTCAGATGAATTTGTATTTAGTACAAGTCTTAAAAAAATGATATACAGTGAAATCTACCACAATATATAATATTTAACTTTGGTGTCTACTTAAATATATATATTACATAAGCCAACACACAGGCCTTGTTTGATTCTTGGATAGGCACATAATCAAAATAAATATGTTGTGCAGTGGTGCTCACTACTAATCAATTAATATTAAATTGTTTATATCCATTTAATTGTTATTATAATATTTGAGCTACAAATAAACAAAAATAATTTGCTAATGACAGTAAACCGACAAAAATGGTGTCAGGTGACAATGGTAAGATAATGTAGGTAATTTGATTATTTGATGTTGTCAGCATTTCTACAACTGTTATGATACTGAAATGTTTCCATAGTAACTAGAAATTATGTAATTGTTTTCAGCATTTCTACAACTGGTATGATACTGAAATGTTTCCATAGTAACTAGAAATTATGTAATTGTTTTCAGCATTTCTACAACTGTTATGATACTGAAATGTTTCCGTAGTAACTAGAAACTATGTAATGGTCTAGATTTTATATGAGGTGATAAACTTTATTCTAGCATAAAAATGCTATTGTTCTGTATCATCACATGGTTTTATTAAGCACACCTTGATTTCAGGTGCGAAAGGTGAAACAAGATGCATCCATTTAGGTGACATCTGGGAAATTAAATTCTATACACCAAACAACACAAAAAAAAGACAAAGATGAAGATTTTATTGGTAAAAGTAAAGAGTACCACTCAATAGCAGGCTAGGGATGGCTTCACACTCATTTTCGGGTATAAATTATGCTCATTTAAGGGTGTAGACCTGGGTAACCCAAAAATTTTCCCATCGTATTTTTAAGATATTTAAAACTATGTTTTTCATGGATGGCACCCAGAAACTAGAGCCAGGAGCCTGTAATCGCTCACCTGGTTTTCAATTTGACATCCAAAGTTGATAGAAAATGGGGGTGTTACACATAATTTTGAAAGTGGGCCACCCAAAGATCATTTCAACTCAAATTTCTGAGCAAAAGATTTAGATGTGATTTTTATCTCATAATATTCCTAAATGGAATAAACTGGCTGAAAAAATCTCACAGAAAAACCCAGAATATATGTTAAACTACTCATTGCCATGTAGCTGCAGCTAAAATTTGAGCTCATTTTTGACTTATACTAAAGCAGCAATGGACAATTGAAGAAATTTCGATTTTTAGTAACAGCAGCCATTTTGAATGGAGGGCGGGGCTGTCGGACACAATATTGAAAGGGGACCACCCAAGGACCATCACAGCCAAATTTGTTTTAATTTGGTTCAGCAGTTTCAGAGGAGAAGATTTAAATGTGATCTTTTATCCAAATATGCCTAATTTGCATAATCGGGTATAAATCGGCTGAAAGAAAAATTTCACAGGAAAGAAAGGTATAAATGTTAAACTATTCCTTGCCATGTAGCTGCAGTTAAAATTTGAGCTCATTTTGACTTATACTAAAGCAGCAATGGACAATTGAAGAAATTTCTATTTTTATTAACAGCAGCCATCTTGAATAAAGGGCAGGGCTGTCGGACACAATTTTGAAAGGGAGCCACCCAGGGATCATCCCTGCCAGGTTTGGTTTAATTTGGTTAAGCGGTTTCACAGGAGAAGATTTAAATGTGATCTTTTATCAAAATATGCCTAATTTGCATAATCGGTATAAATCGCTGAAAGAAAAATTTCACAGGAAAAAACGGAATATATGTTAAACTACTCCTTTCCATGTAGCTGCAGTTAAAATTTGAGCTCATTTTGACTTATACTAAAGCAGCAATGGACAATTGAAGAAATTTCTATTTTTAGTAACAGCAGCCATCTTGAATGGAGGGCAGGGCTGTCAGACACAATTTTGAAAGGGACTCACCCAAGGACCATCCCTGCCAGGTTTGGGTCAATTCGGTTCAGGGGTTTCACAGGAGAAGATTTAAATGTAAAAGTTTACGATGTACGACGGATGGACGGACGCCAAGTGATGGCAAAAGCTCACATGGCCTTTGGCCAGGTGAGCTAAAAATGAAATAGTCGAGGAAAGTTATTACACACTCATCTTTTGCTGTTTCTTTATTAGTTACCAATAATAAAAAACCTTTGAATTCTTATATTTGTCATATTGGATGTCCAAATTACCAAATTACTGCAATTGTCTTTTTTATTTTCAGGTCGGTTTGAGGTTAACTCAACTTGATTAATTCATTACAAAAATCCAGACAGCCTCTCAGCTGTATTGTTAAATTCCTTCAAATTCTGTGCTCCAGTTGTATTCATTTGATTCTGGTTATTCTTTAGATGTCTTAGGTAAAGAATTTTTGAGTGTGTGTGGGAGAGGGGGAGGAAAGAGGCTCAGTATTACAAAAAAAAAATCCCTGAACATAGCTTTTCATTTTTTTTTACTACCATAAAATTAATTTACACCTTGGTATTTCAATCTTTGTAGTTATTTTTTCTCTGTTTTCTGAAATTTGAATCTTTCTCAAACTGTCAGCAATAATATTGTAGGAATATAGGTTATTTTGAGAGAATTTATAAATGTGAGAATTTGACATTTCATCTGCAAACTGAAAAAGATGTAAAATTTGTGAGTGAAATGGTGTGTTGACACAATGCATAAATTCCTTGAAAATAGCCATTATTATAAAAATTCAGCTGGTATGGTGTTGACCAACGAAATTGAGCATTATATGCAACAGTGGAATTATATTAAAATTAGACAATTAAGATAATTTATTTTCATGTTCTGTAGTGAGTATGAGTGTCACTAATAGTCACAGACTGTCATGAACTGCTAAAAAATAAAACAGAATTCACCAAAATATAACAATGTATAAAATGACCACAATGTAAACATATCTTGTTTACCCTCCTGACATTTTCGGATCACCTAATAATTATGTGAAGGTCAAAATGGTGCAAACATGTTCATGGGGCAATGGAAATATTTTTCATGAAACATACATCACACAGTTTCAATATCACTTCTAAAAACACTACATTTATTCCAACATGACACTTTCTTTTCAATATATTGATATTTGTCATACCAATATATTTTAGTATTAAGTTTTTCAATGTGACCAATTTATTTTTATAAATCATCACTAGGGATAAGTGATTTCCTGACAAATGAAACTGCACGCATTGTCGTGCTGTGATACCCCCACTTGCTCTACATAAGTTGATGTGTAGTAAAGTATTAGATAATAGTGGGACTTAACGTGGTGGAGGGGCATAAAGGAGTGTAAAGAGTGTTGGAATCAAGAGATGTGTATCCTCCCAGGGCAGTTGGCTAGTAAACGTTTGGAATGACGAAAAATGATGTATTACAGATTATTAGATATAAATATTATACATAGCTAATTAAGGAAATAATTTATAGCAGCAGCTCCTAAGGGAACATGAAAAGGGCTATAACTCTTGCAAAAATCAACCATCCGTGAAATTGATATAATATGTGCATGCTCAGATCATGGCCAACCAAGATACCAAATATGAATAAAATGCGACAAAAGACAAATGACTAGTTGCGTACACAAGATGTGCGGACGGATGTATGGTCAAACAAACATGAAAAGGGCTATAACTCTTGCGAAAATCAACTATCCGTGAAATCGGTATAATATGCGCATGCTCAGATCATGGCTAATCAAGATACCAAATATGAATAAAATGCGATAAAAGACAAATGACTAGTTGCATACACAAGATGTGTGAACGGACATATGGTCAAACAAACATGAAAAGGGCTATAACTCTCTCAAAAATCAACCATCCGTGAAATCGGTATAATATGTGCATGCTCAGATCATTGCCAACCAAGATATCAAATATGAATAAAATCCAACAAAAGACAAATGACTAGTTACGTACACAAGGTTTAGGGACGGACGAACGGACAAGGGTATTCCAGTATACCCACCACTCTGCGAGTGGGGGTATAATAAAGCAATTGTACTATAGTTTCATAATATGTAATATTCTGGAGTATATATTTAATATCTTTTATTTGATAAACACTTGAAATTCATTAGGAAAAAAAGTTTGTCACACAAAATGTGTTACACTCCTGGCATTTTTAACAACATATTTCGATGGCAATTTTTTCTGGAAAGAGATATTTCAATGATATTTTGTGGGCACAAGCATATAATAATAACCCACTTTTATTAGCAGCAATAAGATATAAAAAGACAAGGAGCACAGCTATGGAAAGGTAAAAGGAAAAGGAGTCATTTTTTTAAAACTGCCCATATCTAATGTAAACAATCTGTGTTGCCAAGAAGCTTGGAATTGAGGGGAGAATTTTCAAACGCACAGCTGACCATATATTTGAGAAGACAATGAAAATAGAGTTGTCTCCCATACCCCAGACCTACACCCTTAAAATACCCTTTTTGTGACTGTGAAATGTAGAACAGCAATACAAATGCTGTGTCTAAGAGTAAAATTGGATAGTCTCGCGTGTTCACTTCCATCCATATCCTTTCTTACTACCCGTAATCAATAACCTGATTTGGACAATAATTCATTAATAAGTAAAATTGGATATACAATAAAAACCTGTTTATATCGAACCCAGGATAAACCAAAATTTTGTGTAAATGGAACATTCAAATTAGTGCCAATTTCTTATATATTTGCAAATTTAACCTCGTCATTCAAATCACTGTCTATTGAGAACACAAATGTTGGTTGTAAAAGTGACCATTATAGACAGATTTGACAGTAGTAATAACAGTAATTCAATATTAATTCTCAATGTGAAAAAAAATATTCATGAAGCTAATATTAATCACCTTACTTTTCTAACTGAAAAATTATCAAAAACAATAGAACAATGACCTTGACCTCTGACATTACATATGCCCCTAAATGTAACAAAGAGCAGACGCCATGCTAATTGAGCAATATGAATGGCAATATAGACAAACAATGGTATGACCCAAATCATCACAGGACATTGTCAAAAACAAAAATATGTATAATTTGTGAAGCAGCACATTCAAGGAATGGATTTTTTTCATGCAACATGCAAATATATGAAATATAAAACAGAAAGCAGCACACCTTTTGTCAACACGGTCTAATTTATATAAGACGGGAAAGGAATACTTTCAAAAAAGGAAATGATCAATTCTGAAATTGACCATCTCCTTATAGGAATATGTAACATATACTTCAAATGATTAATTACTCCCAATATCAGCAATTACAAGTTTAGAGAACTGCATTGAAAGTAGATTCTAAAAAATTCACAAATTTTGCAACAAAATATTTGTAGCATTGAAAATTTAAGTTTTTATTTACAATAGTCACCAGGATCAAGTAAAATCATTCAGAAGATTTAAAGAATAGATTATCATTGAAAATTACCCTTGGCCCAAAGGATGCAAACCACATAAAGACAAAACTTGAAAAAGATTTGTTTAAATATGTTGCAAGAAAAAGGTAAAGAGAAATTTGACATTTTTTTTAATATATAGGAGGCTGTAGCATGGAGAGGGTGGATGTTTTGCAGCAAGTGTAATTTCATGCTCATTCCATATTTAGAGAATGATAATAATAATAAAAAAAAAATTAAAAAAGGAAAGCAAGTGAAATTTTTAAGTGAAGTTTCACAAACCAAATTTTGATTCTCTGAAATAAAGTTAATTTAGAAATGTTCATGAGTATGTGTGTTATCTATCAACCAATCAGATGTGTGCAGAGACTTTCAAAATGTATGATCCTAACGGCATCTGTTGAAAAAAATTAACAACTTGATCAAAAGCTAAGTCTATAAGCAAGGGAAAAAATTAAGGAATTTTAATAATCAGGGTGAAAAAAAAATGTACAGAAAAAAATATTTGTACTACAAAAAACAAATCTTACACTCTGAGAACCCTGAAAATTAAAGTAAAATTAATTTATGTGTAGACAGTGATAATAAAATAAATAAAATAAACAAAGGAAACAGAATACAAAACATGCAAAACAAATTCAGGTTTAAATTGATCTATTTGTCAAGGCAAGCATTCTGGATATCTAGATGTAAGCTGTCAAAGACTATTCAACTGTAAGCTAATTGAAATAAAATTCACATTTCCAGAGGCTCAATAACTTGTATCAATCACCTGGATTAAATTGTTGAGTTGCTTAGACCCTGCAAAAATTGGAAATGAGGGCAAAACAAAATATTAAAATAGATACCTTTGATCACAAGTGAGAATTTTTGTCACAAAAGATGTATGTGGATGACTGTTTATTATAGAATTGATAATAAATAGTTTGTAGATTTGGAAAAAAATCAGAAGGAAAACAGAAATATTTGTAATTGCCCAATTTTGCTCATAAAATTGGACCCCCTCCCTAAATTTCAGTTCACAGGTTCGGACATCTTAACTGATGGTCAGTGATGATGCACAGAACTAAAAAAAAAAAGGGACTTTCCCCAACAAATTTGAAATCCGTTATCACAATAAAAACGTAGATAAACTGATTTAGCACTGCAAATTTAACAGGTACACGCTTCCAATCCACTAACACCCAGACCCTGTACGCTTCCAATCCACTAACACCCAGACCCTTTACGCTTCCAATCCACTAACACCCAGACCCTGTACACTTCCAATCCACTAACACCCAGACCCTGTACGCTTCCAATCCACTAACACCCAGACCCAGTACGCTTCCAATCCACTAACATCCAGACTCTGTTTAAAAAGTTAGGCAGACAACAACGACTGTATGCAAAGTGATGACAATTACCATAACTGGTGGTGAGCTTAAAAAACAAGTAAAACTGCATTAATCTAATTTGGCAATATTAGTCTCTTTTAAAACAGCAGAATGCATTTCAAGAAAATCTCATTCTATTTATAGACAATATGAAAAAATATAGACTATTCTGAATATTTCTTCTTCTTTTTTTTAAAGCTTTATGGAACAGTCTACTTACGGCCGATTCTTGGTCATTTGCTTTCTTTTGAAGTTCACAGCAATGCTCATAATCACGTCCTAAATCTCCGGCATTCACCAAAGATTCCTAAAAATAAAATCATTGAATAAGGTCTCAAAGATATGTTGATTAATCGACTCTTTCAATATAACTACTGCTATACAATCATAGATAGTCTAACATAGAAATTTGACAACAAAAAATGTGATGTCATAAACCCATTTTCCCATCACATACAATTGATTTTGGCATCAATGTGGAAAATATCTTTGACATCATTTTCTACTGTAAAAGTAGAAGTTTTCTTTGTGATTTGGGAAAAATATCAACTACAATGTAAGCTGATGTTTTGTGTTAATTGTGTTTATAATTTCTATTAAAACACCTATCTATATATCCACATGAATAGAGATAGAGTATTCAATACTCCAAAGATCTAGAAGACTAACTACAATACTGCAACAAAAGCTATCTAAGATATTGAACAAAAATAAATACAATAGAGAAATATACATAAGTTATTTTCAAATATTAAATAAATAACAAATAATCAACCCTCGACTACAACAGTTGACCCTTTTGAAGAACCCGAGTTCACCCCCAGTATTTACTGGGCTGGAGTTCATATGTCTGAATCAGTCTGGGCCAAAAACTTTTCGACATACTAACCGGAAAGGCTAATTTATAGAACTTCATCTATTTGTCTTAACCAATTTTAACACAAATTTTCACTAGCCCGAACCAATTTTTACTAGACTCGGGCATCGGGCTAGTGACTAAAAGCGCAGCCTGCTTAATCTTTAGATTTCTGTGTAGTGCTTTGTAGATCACTGTTTGTCCTTTCGTCAATTTTCTTTTGGACATTATATTTTCTATCCATCTTTGATTTAAGGCTTCTGATTACCCATTTGGTGTCTTCAAACTTTTCCTGACAATTATTGCTGCAGTCATTAAAAAACATTGACAATGTTTCATGTTAATAACACCTAAGCCATTCTAATCACCTCTGATCTATTTTTGAATGTTTTACTGATTGATATTTACATTTTCTCTGATCCACATTTCATCATTTTTTTTTACCTATTTTTGAATGTTTCATTGATCTATATTTACTTTTTCTCTAATCCACATTTCCACCTTATCCACTTGTTCATTAAACTCCAGTATATCCTTGGCTTCTCCAAGACCTTTTCCTCTGTCATTAGAAGCCTTCAGCAATTCATTCCACTTAGAATTAAGTCTTTGTAGTGACTGCTTAACCTTATCTTGTTTGTGTTTTTTCTTTAGTAGTACATCACCTTGCTACAAAGAGGATATATGATAGTTAGTACATACCTAGACATCATATTTTAGTGTACCTTCAGCAGAGTGTAATGTATTTTTAGGTTTATAGAGAAAATCTTCGAGCATTTCATCATCCCACTATGGTTGGATTGTTATCTTAAAACCATGGACCATTGCATTGTATGTCCTTCTTCCCATTAGGGCTTCTGATTACCCCTTTAGGATCTTCAAAATTTTCATTAACCTTTGTAAACTTTATCTTAAATTTCTTTCGAATTTTATACATAATTTTTTATTTTATGTTCCTACGTTTTATATTTATTAGATTGGTATAATCATGACTACAAAAAAAAACATCAAATACTCCAAATAATTCCCTTTCCGTGAAATACAAAAGCTTTGAAGCAAATAACCTTTTCCTTCCTCAAAAAATAAATCTTATTTTCAACTTTGAAACAAAACTTATACCTCCTTGATCTGTTCCATTCTGTCAGTATTAGCCACACACTCAGCTTCAAAAGCTTGATGTTTCTGTAATTTTTTCATCTTAGATTCTAAATCTGTTACGTCCTGGAAGTCATCTTCATATGCAATGGCTAATTTATCATCTATCCAACCTTCAGCCTGATGAAAAAATTGCCCATTTTAAATTAATTAAATTTTATTTAATCTATATTAAAAATAGGTAAGAGAATAATTCATATTCATCCTGCTATTTGAGTTATCTCCCTGTCTGTACAAATTTTGCTTAAATATACCATGGTCACTGTTTCCTCGTGTATGGACAGGAATATTGGCTTGTTCCTGCCCTTTGTATAAATTTTGCTAAAATATGTCATTGTTGCCATTACCTAGGATACATATAGGCTTGTTCCTGCTATCAGATTGATTCTTATTTTTATGAATAGAATATGTTTAAATCAAATATCGATACTAAAATGGCTACAAACAAGAATTTTAACATTACCTCTACAACATCTCTGTTAAATTGAGCGTACAACATAGAATTGTCTAGGTTTTTGTGTCTAGTAGCACTTTGTTCTTTGATATTTTCCCTTCTTAATGTGACCTCTTCCATGACCTTCACAACTTTTGGAGCTTCAAAGTGCTCACTGTCTACAATCTGTTGACCATGGTTTTGAATGGCATTTAACTGTAATATAACAAAATTCAGGTTAATAAAAATAAAAATTATTTTCCGATTCCCTAAATAGTGAGCGATTGTTTAATGTAAAGTGAGTAATTTTCTAGCTACATGCATATCATGGTGAGAAGAAGATGATGTCCACTTCGTATTAGATTAACATGCTTAGTTCAATTTTTATAGTGCTAGCTCACTAAAACAAGTTGATGGATAGACATTATGCTCCACTCAGACACATTATCCAGATTCCAAGCCAATCTGTCTTTGCTTACTCCTTAATGCTGTGTGCTAAGAGGAACAGCAGCAAATATTAAATCTATAGTCTATCGCACTTGAGGCGAACATGCTAATTATTGCACCACAGATGTGGTCGATTCCTTATATATTTATGTTAGTGATGGATCAATCAACTCTTGACAATTTTTCATACAATGACACAAGGATCAAAAAGAAGGTCAATAGGTCATACCATTTGCAACTTGCATGTATCCCTTCTGTCAAAGATAAAAGAAATATGACCAACTTATATTACCTTATCATTCTGGACATCTAGTACTCTTTCAAAGGCTTCATGTCTTCTGAGTTGTCCATCAATCTGGTCTACGGTATCACCATATTCAGCACTCGTTAAATATGCCTAAAATAAATATAATCTAATTTTAAGTATTTAGCAGCAGACATTGAATTATTCAAAATTTGAAATAAAATTGTATACTAGTAACATAATACTCATTCAATTTTCTAGATACTTTTAATGATGAAAAGGCTGAACATAAAAGGGGAATTTCATGAATAGGTACCCTTTTATATTGTCCATTTCAAATGCACTGTACCTGACAAGTTCAGTATAAATATGAAGTTTATACAACTTTATCTCTTGAGAAGAGTTGAGATTTTTGAGTTGTTCAGCAAACCCAAAGGTATATATCATATCCTGAGAAGAACTAAAATAATTGAGTTTCTTTCAGCATCCCTGATGGATATTTTACATTTTCAGTAGAGTGTAGAGTTGAGATTATTGGACACCTCTTAAAAAAACTTAGATTTTCTAGTTGTTCAACATCCCTGACTGAAATATTACCTCTTTAGAAGGAATGAGATTGACATATTCAGCATTCCTAACAGAAACATTACCTCTTGAGAAGAGCTGAGATTATTGAGATGTTCAGCATCTCTAAGGAAGGTATGGAGTTGATAGAGTTGTTCATGGTATTGTCTTCTATCCTCCCAAGTTTTCCTCAACTTCTCCCTCGCTGCTTCTACTTGTTGAACTTTATCTGTAATCTACGTGAAAGTAACATGGAATATTTAGTATGTATCTACTGAATACCAGTCTTCGCGCTAACCCATTTGCCCGGGACAAGTAAAACTGGATTCGGACAAGTGAAAATTATGCAAGAATTTGTTTGAATAATTTTTTTTTCTTTCTAAATTTGGCTTTCGTGCAAGTAGTTGAAAAAAAAATTAAGGTAAAGACTGGTACACCATTGGTTTTAATTCAAAGAAAAAAATCACAACAATCGTAAAAATAAAACACAATCATACCAGTCTTCTAAACATACACTTACTCTTAAGGAATGTCCTATAATACAGCATACTTTTAAAATACTATGATTTTTAAAAAAAATGTATCCTTTGTTAAACAAATTATTCAGATAATACCCTATACAATAACCTTATGAAAAGAAAGATCCAACAGTGATGGTCAACAAATCTACCAATATTAACAAAACAAACACCTCTCCCAATAACCCACAGAACACAAAAAAGGAGGGACCACAACATATGACATTGAAAATCTATGTCCTGGCTTTGTCCCTTCATTTTTCAATTACAATATATTTAGAAAGTTTATCAATTTCAAAAATACATTTGAGCTTATTTTATCTTTTACAGCAGTTCCACTCAAAACAAATGATTTATCATCAATAAATGAATGCTAACTATACCTCAGCTTTATTGGGATGATCCTCCTGTATCATAGCCTCTCCTGTCTGTGAGATTGTAGAGAAGGTATCCTCTCTAGCATCAATCTCTGCTTTCAGTTCCTCATGTCGTGCCTTCAGTAAGTCTACACTGTGTACATCCTTAACAGTTTTCTCTGATAGCATCTCTCTAACAATCTCATCAGCCCAACTAAGTAAGTCTCGTACCTAAAATCATTAATAAATTTACAATTATACAGCGTTTCTGCAGTTAAAACAATTATAATACTGGTAATGGATTAAAAATATTTGAAAAGCTTAATATATAGACCCCATTTCCCTCTCATGTGATAGAAATTATAATTTACACGTGCAAATTGTTTCAATTTTACACTATTTTTTTTTTGCATGACATTAACATGATTAATTTTTAGCATAATATTTATATGGTAATTTAATTTTTTTTTAAACACAATTGATAAACACATCATAATCAGGAACTGCATATTTTTGTTCAATTAAAAAAATTATTCCTTATTATTAAAACTTTATAGTTCTTTGAACAATAGTTTTTCTAAGGAAAAATAAAAAGGCCTTGTATAATGTAATTAACATTTTGGCAGATAGTTTCCAGGCCTTACTGTCTTGAGCATGAGCTTATACTAACTACAAATAAACAACCAATCAAAACACTTTACCAAATAAATACTTTGTTCTCATTGGATAATTTTGGGAGTACCAGACCATAATTGTACTCAGAAAGTTCTATGATTGTAAAGCTTAATCACAACTGCTTTTAAACTTACATCAGCTAAGAATCTATGCATATCAGCTACAGCTAGTAACTCATCTTTCCTTTGAGCTGCCCTATCTTGCAGGAATCCCCAATTTTCTACCACTGATGCTTGTAGTTGTTCTATCTGTTGAGCATTCTCCCCAGGATATGTCTCTTGTAGCCTAGTGGAATCTTCTATCAATACTTGTAGCTACGAAAATTTTTTTTTTTGTCATTTTAAATTTACAAATTTTCATGTATCAATACATATTCAATATAATTCTCATTCTTAAAATAAATTGTAGCATCCAGTTACAACCTATCATTAGCTTTAATCGTTTGCTTTTCAAACATTTTATACATTTCTAACCTTTTCCTAAAAATATGCAACAATATTATTCTGTTTAGTGTATTATCAGAATATTCAAAGATACAGTGGAACCTGTCTAATCCGACACACCAAGGGACCAGGGAAATGTGTCGAATTGTACAGGATATTGGAATACTTAGGTTTTATTTTAGTTAACAGAAATACTTTGGGACCACTATTTTTTGTAGGATGTCACAGGAAGTCAGAACACTCAGGTGTCGGATTGCACAAGTTCCACTGTATATACTATGTGTAATGAGTACACTTCTCTACGTAAGGTTATAAGAACCTTTAGCTCAGTTGGTCAAGCATTGGCTTTCAATGAGAGAGGATCGAATTCCATCTGGGACATTGCATTTTTCTTAGATAAAATATGTTCTACTATTCCATATGTAATCATATTACAATAAATATGTTCTACTATTACATATGTAATCATATTACAATAAATATGTTCTACTATTACATATGTAATCATATTACAATAAATAATGGAAAAATGCTAGTAATTATCATTTTTTTTCATGTTATTAATTTTCAAGATATGTTGTTACCTGTGCTTCCAAAGCTACTAATTCATTCTCAAATCCTTCATGTTTCTTCATGTACTTTTGAGTAGCTGCCATGTCACGACCTGTATCATCTGGTATACTGGCATACTTCTCCTAAAAACAATAAAATATCAAAACTGTATAAACAGAGAAGGATTCGTATGTATTTGGGACAGAAAACGGAAATGTTCACAATGAAATATTAGCGAATTCTACTAAAAATGTATGAGTTGTGGGTATTGGATAAAAAAGTAATTTCAACTCCTCCATTTTTCTGAGTTCACAAGAAACAATATACAGTCAAACCTGTATTAAGAGGTCACCTTTGGCACAAAGAAATAGTGGCCTTATAAGACAGGTGACCTCTTAAAAGAGGTTTAATTCATATGAAATTTTCTATGACAGGTCAAGAAAAAAGTGATCTTTTAATACAGATGACTGCTTAATAGAGGTGACCACATGGGACAGGTTTGACAGTACTAATATACAGATCTGTGAATTTATTGAATCCAAAGTGGATGTCCAAGCTAAACATAATTTCTGATATAATTTTTATAAGAGTTCACTCAGAATCTAAATATTAACAAATCCTCTTTTTCAGCAGTCATGTATTTGTGTATTAGGGGGTGTAGATGTTTCCTCTTTCTACAACTTTTCTATTGAATTTTGGAAGTGTTCTGTACAGTGTGGTATTTTTTGTTTTCCATTTTTATCATAGGGTTGAAAGACAGCTTTTTATTTCAAATCTTCAAAAATCATCAGAACAAGCTATAATTAAGACAACCTTATCAACTAAGAAGTACAATTTAATGTAATGAGTGGTTACTTCAGAGTAGCTTATTTTAGACTAACCTTTTTTTGGACAATTAGTATGTGAGCTAATTATTTTTACTTACGTGAATTCTTTGTAGAGCATCTTCTACATCTCTATTAAATCTATGTATTTCTCCAGCACCATACAACTTGACATCTCTATTTTCTATTTGTTCTAAGAGCTGATCCCATGCATCCCTGTTTTATATCATAAATTATATGTAAATAAATACCGTTAAATTGAATATTGTTATAACTTGTTAAGTTGCTAAATATAATACAGTCTTTATAATCTGGTTATGCACAATAAATCAATGTTTCTTAGATATATATTTAATATAAATAGTATTTAGTTTTATTTAGATTTTTCATCAAATGCTGATTATATTCCTGGATAATCAGAAGAGGATGTAAATATTACCTTTAAATAAAGTTTTTCGGTCAGTTTAAAATTTTGGATAAAAAAAACCATTTTCATAAATCTTTTCTTTTTAATTTTATTAATTTTTTTTTTATAAACTTTAACTTCTGACTAAAAATAAAGTCAATTCTTTAGTACCTGAGTTGTTCCTGCCTCTCCTTGACCTCCTCTTCATATGGAGTATTATCTTCTAACAGCCAATTAGCTAACCTCTCACATCTATTATACCTCTCTGATCCAGTTTCTACTGTCCTCTTAAATTCATCAAATTTGTTTCTTAATATCTAAAAATAGTTTTAAAAAAATGTAGATATTGAATTTAGTGTGCACAATGCATTTCTAGACGAACTTCATCAGGTATGTTTATGATCAAAAGATTGGAAAACAAAATAATTTATCTCATAATTTTATCCATCTTAAAGAAAATTGATAAAGTTTAAAGGTATTTGATAAAAAAAAATAATTATAGTTTAGTATGCCTGCTATTGATATACAATGGAACATGTCTAAACCTTATCTTGAATAAATCGGAATCCTGCATAACTGAACATTAAATAAAAGTTCTAACTGTATTAAATCGTTGTTAATCTAACCTGTATAAACCAAACACCTGTCTATTCGGAACACCAAAATTGGTCCACAAGGAGGTTGTTTACACTGAATTCACTGTATTTGACTGTCCAGTGAAATCAGTGTGTATTTTGTTTAATTGTCTTTTGGTCACAGAAGAGATTGAAATGATATCTAGGATTATGAAAACAAACTTCTCTCTGGAAGATATTAATTTAAATTAAATTGATTTAATGAATTCTAAATGTCATTTATATTTTAATTTGATGGATATGTGTGAAATAATTAATTTCCTGTACATCAAGTAAAACAATTACCTGTGCTTAAAGTTACACTATTAATAACTTGTGCTTCGACCAATCTAAAATATTAAAAACAAAGTAATCATATACCTGTAAATGTTCATAATCCTGACCGTATTCCTCTGATGCTGCCAGCTGTAACTGTTCATTGATCCATTCTTCAAAATCACTTGACTCTCGTTTAAACGCATACATCCACTTCGATTGTTCTAAATTTTGAGTTCTATCTGCTGCCAACCTTTTTAATTTGTTCAAATGATCTTGTAAATTATCCTGAGCTTTTCTGAGTGTGGTCGGGTCCTGGCAGCCTGTTTTAAACAGTCTTTGAGCCTCTTTGCCAAGACCAGTAACAATACCTTGATATGTCTGGATGTCTGTCTCCAAAACCTGTTAAAAAACATTGACCATCAATAAATGGATGAAATATTCACAATAAAATAATAAATCTTATGGAAGTAACAGGCAAATTCCAATAACAAAATATGACCCCAAAATGTTTGCGGCGGTATAAAAATAAAAACACTGAGGAGGAGGAAAGCAGACATTTGTTACGAAACCCAGGCATAGACTAGGTGTGATGAAACCTTAACATTTGAGGTAGGTGTGGGGGCTCCAACTTGCGTCATTGGTGTTAAGCTTGTGGCTAGAGGTCTACAAACCTTAACCATTAGGCCACTCAGTAAAATCCCAATTAGCATTGAAATCCATATTAACACTGGTATTCCTATTAACATTGATATTCCTATTAACAATGACATCCCTTTTAACAGATATTCCTATTAAAGGGATATTGTCTACCAGCTGCGTAATTTTTTCATACCCAAAATTATTGTCGATTTCCGTACTGACCTTCATAAAATGAAGATTAACACAGAGTTATGTTGCAAAAGATACGAAAAAGACCCAAAACTATCGTTTTCAGAATTATTGTCCGGATGACAATATTCAAATCTGTTCATATGGCCTTCTATGCAAACACGTCTTGAGCATGCGCACTGTTTAGAAACAATAAACAACATGTGGTTCTTGGGCAAAAGAGAAACTGTCAACGCGTGAATGAAAGCAGACTTTGACGGATTCAGAGATAAAGAGGAATAGAAGTGAAGTATCTTCCAAATGGAACAAATGCAGGATATATGTAGGGGATCAGTTGGACCGTTGCCGTTGGATGGAGCGAACTCAAGGAAGTGCTTGATTATTGTTGATAGGTAAGCCGAGCATGTTGCCTTCTTTTCTCAATCGTTTTTCATATTTTATGAATTTATGATGATGCCTATGATCATTTTCGGTAGATATTAATCAATATATGTAATTTTGCACCTGGCAACAGCAAATTATTGTCAATGAGTAGCATAAAACGGCCGTATTTGCGAGGTAAACAAACACAAATTTTAAGAGGCCAGCAAAGGGGAAATGGGAGTGCAAAAATGATATCAATGACAATGCAGTTTATTATTATCAATTTAAAAAAAAATATCGAATCAATTCATTTTTAATGCAAGAATTAAAACTGTACATGGCTTAATGAAAACCCTATAATCTATGTCCTGCGGTGGTGGCCATCTTGGATTTCCGATCGGCATAAAAATCAGTAACTTGGTAAAGGACATTCCAATGATCATTCATTTACAGTTTGGGTTCAGTCAGTTCATTAGTTTCAGAGAAGAAGATCTTTGAAATTTCAGCCAATCAGAGCATATTATTGGCCCTGGCAGCCATATTGAATATCCGACTGGAACGTAAAACAGTAACTTTGTAGAGGACCATCCAAGGAACATTCCTGCTAAGTTCGGTTCCAATCGGCCAAGAAGCTTGAAATGTGAAAAGTTTACAGACAACAGACGACGGACGCCAAGTGATGACAATAGTTCACATGGACCTTTGGTCCAGGTGAACTAAAAAGTCTTATTTTGGAAGGAAAGATTTTCTCGTGGGACTTTCTTATGACCACAGTTTTATTTCGTTTTTTGTTGGTATATGGGAGAACCATTTTGGTCTTGCAATTTTTTTTTATCAATTTACCCCTCAAGCTATTCAATTTTAATTTTATGTTTTTTTTCCTAAAAATTATTTTGATTCTGAATCTTGAAGAAAAAAATTTAGCTAGACAGGAGAAAAAAATATATTCTGACTTGACATTTTCACAGTATAATCATATACAAAATTTATTCCAGCACTTCGCCAATCTAATTAAAATTAGATCTACGCGCTTGCTCCCTATTTTAGATCTAATTATATCCCCGGTCCCCGAAGAGGGAGGGGGGTATACTGTTTTACCTCTGTCCGTTCGTCCTTCCAAAATATTTTTCGTCACATTTTTCTCAGCAACTATTGATGGCAGAAATCTGATATTTGGTCACAAGCTTCACATAGGTATGCCATATCGTGGGAAGCGTTTTTGGAACCATCAGATTCCTACTTCCTGTTTGCCGACTTAGTTGGTTTTTATCCACATTGAACATATATGCACATTTTTCTCAACAACTATTGATGGCAGAAATCTGGTATTTGGTCACAAGCTTCATATAGGTACCCCATATCATGGGAAGTGGCAGGGGTATCACAAGTGAGCATTAGATCACAGTTCACCTTGTTTTAATTAGATTGGCACTTCGCCGGAAAATAAGAAAATATGATTTCTGTGGCGTCTGAAAAAAACATTTCTACGGCGAAAAAACGTGACATAGCCCCCTTCAAGGTAAATGGTCAGTCCCATATTATTTTGCAGCAACTGTCTTGTGGAACTAGAAGTAAGGTCTCTTTCTAATCCGGCCCAAATTTCTCTGAAACATTCCAGTCAATTAACAAATAAAACAACACTGGCTACGTCATTCGTTTTCATCAGACATGTATTTCACTGTGTTCTACATGTATGTCTCTGTTTTCATATTGTCGGTAAACTGGCTAAAATAAATTAATTTAACACGTGTATCAAAATCTCGGGAAACAACTTCATAACTTATAAGAAGAAAAAAACTAATTTAGTTATTTTTAACGCCGGCAAAAATTACGATCGAAAATACGTAGTTGAGCTTGTCCCCATAGGGTGCCTCCTGGCATGTTTTCAATGGTTATCGTGGAAATATCGGCTGAATCTGTTAAGGCATGTAGTTTTCATCAAAGAAAATCTATTCCTGATACAGAAATTATTTATTCTACGTCTTTTAGATACAATCGATTTGCAAATAGCTTTTTTCCTCAACTTTTATAGAAACTTACCTCAATATTCATGCTGCAGCATTCGGGCTACTGACATAAAAATAGATAAATAAATAGAGTTGGCCTCGCCCAGGTCAGTGCATAATTAATTAGCTTCCGGTAACGAAGGTCAGCTTTTTTAGTCGAAAAAACAACGTTTCGGAGCGTATTCATCAATAATTCGGCGTTTAATCTTCATTTTATGAAGGTCAGTACGGAAATCGACAATAATTTTGGGTATGAAAAAATTACGCAGCTGGTAGACAATATCCCTTTAACATTGATATTCCTATTAACATTGATATCCCTATTGACACTGATATTCCTATTAACATTGATATTCCTATTAACAATGACATCCCTATTAACAGATATTCCTATTAACATTGATATTCCTATTAACAATAACATCCCTATTAACAGATATTCCTATTAATACTGATATTCCTATTAACATTGATATTCCTATCAACAATGACATCCCTATTAACACTGATATTCATAATAACATTGATATTCCTATCAACACTGATATTTCTATTAACAATGACATCCCTATTAACACTAATATTCATAATAACATTGATATTCCTATCAACAATGACATCCCTATTAACACTGACACTTCTATTAACATTGATATTCCTATCAACACTGATATTGTGATACAATGATATGTACCTTTACATACCAAACCTTAAACAATATTTATTAAAGCTGAATAGTTCAATGGTATCTTTTCCATTCTCAATGTTGTGGAGACTGACTAGTAATGTTGAACAAGCATGCATATACCCCCCTATGCTTGATTTATTACAATGGCATATCTTTACCTTACATATAGGATATTTACCTTATTCTTTGTGAGTAGTTTATCAGCTGAGGCTTCATCTCTACCATAATCAGTACTGGATGCCAAGGTCATCTTGTCATTGATCCAGTTTTCCAGTTCAGCAACTTCTGATAAGTACTGAAATTACAAATAACCACACTTATTGTTTGACATTGTGGGTAAAAACAATTCTACAACATTTTAAAATATATCAATACAAGCTAATTTTGCTTTAAATGTTATTTGAATAACAGATTAATACAATTTACTATTTATCTTCATACACTACAAGAGAAATGTCAGGAAAATAACATATAATTTCAGTGTACACCGACAGGTCACAAAATTAAGTTATGTAGGTCTTTATTTTAGCATGCTTCCACAAAGTTTACGATTTTGTTTGATATGATATGTCACAGCCCCATGTCAGCAAGTAGACATGTTCCTCCACTTAGACACTTTTCCCTGATTCCAAGTTGACCAGTCTTTGCTCTTACTCCTAAATGTGGCATGCTTAGAGTAGAAGCAGCAATAATCTATTTTATAGTCTTTGGTTTGACCCAACCGAGTCTTGTCCTACGATCTACCGAACTTGAGGCAAGCACACTAACCAGTATACAACCAATCTATACTGCTGAGGAATCTACTTCAGGAGTATCATATTTGTTGACAAATTATTTTTTCATGTTACCTTCTGTATTTGGACAGACATGTCTAGAATCTTCTTGCATATTTTAGACTTGCTTAGTAAGTCCTTACCTTCTGTACATGGACAGACATGTCTAGATTCTTCTTGCATATTTTAGACTTGTTTAGTAAGTCCTTACCTTCTGTACTTGGACAGACATGTCTAGATTCTTCTTGCATATTTTAGACTTGTTTAGTAAGTCCTTACCTTCTGTACTTGGGACAGACATATCTAGATTCTTCTTGCATATTTTAGACTTGTTTAGTAAGTCCTTACCTTCTGTACTTGGACAGACATGTCTAGATTCTTCTTGCATATTTTAGACTTGTTTAGTAAGTCCTTACCTTCTGTACTTGGGACAGACATATCTAGATTCTTCTTGCATATTTTAGACTTGTTTAGTAAGCTCTTACCTTCTGTACTTGGACAGACATGTCTAGATTCTTCTTGCATATTTTAGACTTGTTTAGTAAGTCCTTACCTTCTGTACTTGGACAGACATGTCTAGATTCTTCTTGCATATTTTAGACTTGTTTAGTAAGTCCTTACCTTCTGTATTTGGACAGACATGTCTAGATTCTTCTTGCATATTTTAGACTTGTTTAGTAAGTCCTTACCTTCTGTATTTGGACAGACATGTCTAGATTCTTCTTGCATATTTTAGACTTGTTTAGTAAGTCCTTACCTTCTGTATTTGGACAGACATGTCTAGATTCTTCTTGCGTATTTTAGACTTGCTTAGTAAGTCCTCCCAGGATAACTGTAACTCCTGACTTTTGTCCTTAATGGCTTTAGAATTAAAATGTTTTTGATCAATTAACTGGTTCCCTGTATGTAAAACTTTCTCCATAAATGGTCCATGTCCACTGATTATCAATTCAAGTTTCTGAAATAAATAGACCAGATAGTCAGTCATACACGATTTATACATAGTATTCACACATTCATGTTATTTCACCATGAAACTGTCAAAAGATTTGTTTGATTACAAAGAAATTCACTGTCATCTCTTGTTTAAAGGAGTTATCAAAATTACTTGCCTGACTGTATTCAGCATGAAATAATCATGGAGTTTTTGAAAGCATTTCTTATCAGTACTATTTTTTGGAATTAGTTTAATTTAATAAAAAAAAAAAAGATTCCTAAATTTAAGAATCCAGTAAAGAAAAAAAATAATATTACAAACCTGATGCTTTTTGTGTAAATTTTGAGCATCAATTAAACTCTTGCCATATTCAGTAGAGGAGGCAGCAGGAAGGTGTTCCTTTATCCACTGTAATTCCTCGTCAGCATCAAACTTAAACTGATGGAAGTGTAGAGAATCCTGCAGTTTACCCTTCCTAGTATCTACTGCCGGTTTTAATGCTTCAAATCTACAAAGTAAATATTGAAAGATATATTTTGTATACAAATTATTTTCTATTTACGTTAGATAAATGATTTTTTTTTTTTTTTTTTAGGAAATTGGTGGTGAGCAGATTTACTCATGGACGAAACTCAAGTGCCTATAGACAACTCTAGATTTGATAATTGGTTTAATATCACATAAGGGTCATGGTTGATTTATGAGATTTTCGTCCTAAATTTATACCTTCTACCTCAATTAGCTCCTATTGTTATTTACACTCTGAATTAAAATTACAAGTCCCTAAATACTGTTAATTATTAAAACTAAGGATCTCCTCCTTCAGTCATAGGTGGCATTAGGTGGTTTTATCTTAATTAGATCCTTTGGTTTTCTTGTTCCCAGAGATTTTAGATTATTTGACTTTCTAACCTTTTGACCTGATGAAAGTTATTCCAGAAATGTGTTGCACATACTAAATTTTATATCTAAATGTCTTTGTTGCTGTTGGTTTTTTTGTTGTTTTTTTTTAATTAAACAAAGGTATTCATTATATTTATAACAGTTCTTGTTTTCTAAACCAGCCAGTCCACCAAAATGAAAATTATACAATTTCATTTAAATTCTTATCCTTTACCGAACGACAAGTTTTTGCTTTGGAAATAGATTTCCTTGGAGACGTCTGTAATCATATATTTAGGTGTCTAAATTAACATGAAATTTGTTCAGGCCATGATATAGCTGAAATATTGCTAAAGTTGGCATTAAACACCAATCAATCATGTAATCATATAATTCCCATGCCTTAATTTCAATATTTAAGTAATGGAATTGTCCATAATTAATTCTTACAACATGCTTTACTTACCTTTCATTGAAATCATTAACAGCCTTTAGAATTCCAGCTTTATCAAAATGTCCAGATTTGGCCAAGTCCTGACCCTTTAAAATGATTCCATCAATATTGTCAGATAACACTACTAAATCATTCTCTAGATTCTGATGTTTCTTTAGTAACGCTTTCACTCCTCTCAAATCAGATCCTAAATCTGGATTGCCTACAGACTTCTCCATCTCGTCTAATTTAGCCTAAAAATTAAAACTATACTTTTAACAGCTTCATTTCTAATTGAGAAAAAAAAACTTATATAGGTGGTGGCACAGAATATCTATAATTTTTTTTTAATTTATTATTTTCTCTATTGCTTTTCTTTTGCAAATTAACAATGTTTTCATACAACGAACATTTTCTGTCAACGAACAAAAACATTATTCAATAATCTTGAATCATTGGCATTGCTTGTATTTACCATATTTTTTTTACAGACTATAGGTCCACATTATTTTTTAATGATAAATTTAGTATCAAAGCCTATGAAAAATACATCGATTAGACCTATAGTCCACAAAGACTGATAGTCCAGAAAATATGGTATGTAAAAGACACAAGATATTTTAAAATAAGAAGAGTTTAAAGATACCAAAGGGGAAATCTGAAGTCATAAGCTGAAGCACAAATATAATCGCAACCAAATTTATCAGAATGACAAGGGAAATAACTCTAGTGGATACCTGAGCATCAGCTAGTGCCCTGTTGAGTGTCTGTTGATCTGCTGCCTGACGTAGTTTGTTTCCTTTATCAGTAGATTTATCATACAAATCTTTCCATTGAGTATTAAGGTCTGATAGTATTACTTTGATCTCTGGACCATCAGGATGATTGGCAGATGCCATCTCATTTCCTCTCTAGAAATCACAATTTTATTATTCAAATTAAAACTGAAGGTCTTTAATATATATATATCTTGTATAACATTTGTTTATTAAACATATAAAAAAATGCATAGTGTAGTTGAAATTGTCCTGATTTCATCCAAATCTTGCTCAAAATCCTATATTTAAAATTTTTAAACAAATTGTTTATCAAAATTGTTAACTGTTAAAAGATATAATTTAAAAAGAAATAAGGAAAATTCAATAATAGTAAAATAACTTTACTACAAATACTGTTGTGGGTGTGAAAAACTATCATATCAAGATTGTATGAAGTGCAAAAGGATCAGTCAAGTACAAGTTGAGTTCTAATGCAGAAATAAAGTCAGACTTCACCTCCGATGAACCTAGACAAAATAACTATATGTAATGTTGTGTGAAAGACATGTATTTCTTAATCAAATTAAACAAACCTAAAAAATATATATCTGTAATAACAATGTATATCTATATACTAGTCAATATTACCTCGTTGATGTCTTTAAGACGTTCATTATTAGCTTTCAGTTCTGCTTCAAAAGCCTGGTGTTTCTTGAGTTTTTCAGGGAGATTTGTCAAATCTCTGTAGGATTCGTCTGTTGCAGTGTTATATTTTTCTTTCATCCAAGAAGACAACTAAAAACAAGACATTCAAGATAAAACTATATTCATACAAATTTTGCTTCCATTTCATGATCATGATAAATGTATGGGTCTGTTGCAAAAAATGAAATGTGTGTCACCTATTTCCCTGGACTTATCCTACAGCAGTAATAAAGCCACAACACATATAGTGATTTATAAATGTTGGTAACGGAAATAACACTTAGAACACCAATAAAACTCCTATTTCTTTACTTGAATTTGTGTCTAAGTGTAATGTTGGATAGTCTTTCATGTTCATTTACATTGATATCTTGTCTTACAAAATGTAAATAAATAAAAACAAAAGCACATTGTCAATTTAGATATTCTTCATAAATACAATTGTGAATATCTATTAGTAGAGTTTTCAAACAATCAAGAATCTATATTAGCTATAATTCAGAATGTTTTTCTTCTCAATATATATAAGCAATACATGGAACAAAAGGAAGACCAGACAAACAGCTTTTTACTAAAACATTTACTGTTTAAAGCTTGACTGAGGGGTTGTAAATATAAAAGTACCTCATCCGAGTCACGTTTGAATTCCTGGAATCCCTGAGCTGCCATTAGAGCATCACGTCTTTCCTTTGCTTTGTCCTTGACCTTCTGTCTTCTGTCTAGTACTTCCTGTCGTCTTTTGTCTATGCTGCAATGGAAATAAAATCAAAACTTAACAAATTGTTATAAAAAGTCCAAAGACAAAGAACATTTGATATTAAAGACATTTAATTTTCATACAAAAGTTAATGTGTACATGTTGGTTGAATTCTATTATCTAACTTTTATTCATCAAAAATCACATTTAATCGTAAGAAATTAAATATTTGAAATAAATGTCATCTACCATCAAGACATGCTTGTAATTTGCATTTTCTAAATAATATAAGGTCAATCTCACTCAAGCATAGGTAACATTAGCCTATTTTGGTTATCCTGTTTAGGCCCCATAGGTAACATTAGCCTATTTTGGTTATCCTGTTTAGGCCCTTTGGTTTACATTAGCCTATTTTGGTTATCCTGTTTAGGCCCCATAGGTAACATTAGCCTATTTTGGTTATCCTGTTTAGGCCCTTTGGTTTACATTAGCCTATTTTGGTTATCCTGTTTAGGGCCCATAGGTAACATTAGCCTATTTTGGTTATCCTGTTTAGGCCCTTTGGTTTACATTAGCCTATTTTCGTTATCCTGTTTAGGCCCCATAGGTAACATTAGCCTATTTTGGTTATCCTGTTTAGGCCCTTTGGTTTACATTAGCCTATTTTGGTTATCCTGTTCAGGCCCCATAGGTAACATTAGCCTATTTTGGTTATCCTGTTTAGGCCCTTTGGTTTACATTAGCCTATTTTGGTTATCCTGTTTAGGCCCCATAGGTAACATTAGCCTATTTTGGTTATCCTGTTTAGGCCCTTTGGTTTACATTAGCCTATTTTGGTTATCCTGTTTAGGCCCCATAGGTAACATTAGCCTATTTTGGTTCTCCTGTTTAGACCCTTTGGTTTACATTAGCCTATTTTGGTTATCCTGTTTAGGCCCCATAGGTAACATTAGCCTACTTTGGTTATCCTGTTTTGGTTTACCTGTATTTGGCTTTCCAATATGTTGACAATGAGATTTAAGGTTATTCCAGAACCGTGTACTGCACACTAAATTAGATATCTACATTTTTGTGTTTTTCAAACAAAGTTATTAAATGATGTAATGTAATTAACTTTGTCCATTTTTATTGCTGCAAACACCATATATAAACATACTTTTTTCTGTCTCATTCACATTATCTAATTACTCATACTTTATGATATTTTTTCATGGCGAGTACCTGCTACAATTCTATTTTAAGTTTCAACTCTTTCATCATATTGAGTAGTATATAAATATTCCCATTCAAACCCTTCACACTAGTGACATCACATGCTGCTTACCAAATTCTTAACCAAAGGATTGTTTCTACTGTTCCCTAATTCCTTACCCAAAAAACGTTTACCACTCCACAACTCCTTGACTAAAACTTTGTTTTTACTGCTCCACAATTCCTTACTCTAAAAACTTGTTTTTACAACTCCATAGCTAAAAATTACTTTTAATGCTATGTACTCCTTACCCCAAAACCTGCTATTACAAATCCCTATCAGGATGAATATTTTGCTCTAAGATTGTCTGTCTGTTCATATAAAGACCTAATGTTTACATTCACATCAACCCATGTTCCTGCTATAATACTTATACTTACTGAACTTTATCAGGATGACCGTCTGCTATAAGTTTGTCTGCCAGTTCATGCATAGACCCAAGGTTTACGTTCACATCAACCCATGTTCATTCCTGACTATCATACTTGTACTTACTGATCTTTATCAGGATGACCGTCTGCTATAAGTTTGTCTGCCAGTTCATGCATAGACCCAAGGTTTACGTTCACATCAACCCATGTTCATTTCTGACTATCATACTTGTACTTACTGATCTTTATCAGGATGACCGTCTGCTATAAGTTTGTCTGCCAGTTCATGCATAGACCCAAGGTTTACCTTCACATCAACCCATGTTAATTCCTGACTATCATACTTGTACTTACTGATCTTTATCAGGATGACCGTCTGCTATAAGTTTGTCTGCCAGTTCATGCATAGACCCAAGGTTTACCTTCACATCAACCCATGTTCATTCCTGACTATCATACTTGTACTTGTACTTACTGATCTTTATCAGGATGATCGTCTGCTATAAGTTTGTCTGCCAGTTCATCCAAAGCTTTCACTTTGTCATCTTGAGCTTGTAATGTGCTTTCAAAATCTTCTTGTCTTTTCATCAGAAATTCAACATCATCAACTGTTTTCTATAACATAAACACAATCAATAATAACATTGAATATCTTAATGTAATTTTTAGTATTGTCATAAATTATAATGAAGATTCCATTCACTGCACTGGCTGTCGGTATGTAGCTATGAAAAGAAAGTCTAAACCATGATGGTCTACAATTCCACCAATATCAACAACATGATTGACCACCTCAAACCACTGAAACACAAAAAAAAGACGACAACATATTTCAGCAATATCTTAATGGTGAAAATAGCAGAATCTTAAGAAAATCGCAAAACTTCAACAATTACCAGACAACTTAATCATATAAGATCACATGGAGTAGACTGTTGGGATACATATATAGCAACAATATTAGGGCATTTATGGTAAGTGTTATATCTTTAAAAATGTCTATCAAGGGATAGGAAGGGATCTTTATTTTTATATTGTCAGTTGTACACCATCATTTGTTTTGAGTTCATAACATAACTGCAATCTTAAAAAATAAATATCTGATTCCAAGTCAATTTTCTGAGTGCCTACCTACATGTATTCCATGATGGCTTATTTAATGGAATAGCCCTTATTTAAATCTGCCATGCATCATAATGACCCTGTACCATTCTTGAAAAGTATATTTCTTATAATTCATTAATTATTGGTGCTTTTAAATATAGATGGAAATTTCATTTGCTGGTAATGTCTACCTCTTCGAACATGAAAAATTAAAAAAAAATATAATAGTTACATATTTGATAACAGAGATAATTTAAAAAGGAATTCTACATAAAACATACCCCAAGATCTCCAAAGTCAAGGAATTTTTCATGGCTGCCTGTTACTGAATCAATGTTATCTGCATCTCTGTTGAAAACCTGAAATAGATTAATAGGATTACCTTCAGCAATATATCAAATATAGCATTCATTCAACTATTCATAAAAAAAGGTGCAATTTAATTTTAAATGTAAATCATATATTCTTGTTCAAAATAGAATACATGTACTTCATATATCTCGTCCTTATAACTTCATACAAATATTGTCTTACAGACTTTAGGCTTTATGGTAATCAGACATCTACATTGTTATCTCCTCTCCTCCCCAATGCTAGGTAATTCCTACAATAACTAACCTGTAAATCATGTGAATCTTGTAATTGTTCCATACGTTTCTGCCACATATCATCAATAACTGCCTCGTTCTCTTGTAATTTCTGTAACTTGTCTTTAACAGCAGAATTTTTAGGGTCTTTCTCTAAGACACTTTTTCCTAGTTTTTGAACATCTGCAAACCTGAAAAATATTTTTTGACTATTCAAGCATGCATAAATCTCAAAAAAATTAAAAAACCGCAATATTCAAGATTTTGTTCTGTGGAATTTTTTTTCCCTCCATCTTCAGAACAGTTTTAAGTTGTACAATATATGGCAGATTGATAATTCAATTTAAAATCTAATCAGCAGTGCTACATTTAAAAAAAAAATACTCCATACAGTATACAGTTGACTCTCGTTATCTCGAATTCGATGGGACCATGGAAAAAATTCGAGTCAACCGTAGTTCGACTCAAGAGGAGCTATGAAAATACCGGAAGTGTAGTTTGTTTAACGACGAAAGGGAGATAACTCGAGCAAAATTTTGAAGAGCTAAAACCAGCATCGCATATCTCGATTCTCGGAACGATTTAAAATTTATTCGATGTTTTTGTTGCTGTTTTTTTTCTGTTAAATTCTTTGAATCTTGTGGAATGACTGATAACTGCTAGATATCTTTTTTTGTGTGTGTATGATTATGTTTATCTGTTGTGTTGCATTGATTCAATAAAGTGTAAAATAAAACTTTTCTAGACCGAAAATAACGCCAATTCTGAGAAATAGCGTGATTTCCCTTTTTATTACAACAGTTAATTTTTTTCAAATCTCTCAAAATTGAGAAATTATACATCTTTAATGAAAATTAATTTCCGACAAATAAATCAATAGATAAAACGCTTCCGTTGTGTACTTTTCACAATCATTGATGTATGCCGACCCAAGCGCACTTATTATAAATCGATAATTTGTTATTGTACACATTTAACCTGTGTCATAATAGATTATACCAAGTCAATTCAGATATTATCACTAAATAATTTGACAGATTGTTAAAATAAACATGTGAAATAGCCTAAGGTCAAAATGTCAAAGTCAATGACCGGATGTTTCACCTGTGATCCGATTTTAATCCCAAGGTAATACACATGTTTTGACAGATAAATTTGACTTAACGAATGTAAATAATATGGTTTTCTACATCTCGGGACCAAAACTTTTATTCGAGACAACCAAAATTTCGACTCATCCGAATTCGACTCAACAGGAGTCAAATTATATATATTTATACCCAACGAAGTTCGGGACTTCGATAAAAATTAGACTCAGCCAAGTTCGAGACAACGAGAGTCAACTGTATATCAAAATATGTCATTGCAATACACTTTCTTGCTCATTATCAATTTGAAGGAAAATCAAAATAAGGACATAAACATTACGTGAAGACAAAATGTGGTAAAATTTGGTTCTTGTAACAGTTGTAGACAGTAAGACAACAACATGGATTCATGACACACAATGACAGACAGAAGACACAGAAACAAGCTTAGTCTAATTTGTGCTTTTAGTAACAAATGCCCAATTTATAAATGTTACAAATGTAAGTGAGTGAGTGAGTGATTGTTGTTTAACGCCAACACAGCTATTTTTCAGCTATATCATGGCGGGAACAAGTTAATTTTCAATGAGATGACGATGAGGTCTGCTTTGGACTAGACAAACATGCTTAGTTGGATTTTTATAGTGCTAGCTCACTGAAACAACAGTCCGCGATAGACATGTTGAACTACTCAGACAATATCCAAATTCTGAGACAACCAGTCTTTGCTCTTTCACCTTAATACTGCACCCTTAGAGGAGAAGCAAAAAATACCAATTTCATAGTCTTTGATTTGAGCTGATCAGTGCTCGAACTCACGATATACCAGACTCGAGACGAGCACGCTAACCATTACACTACCGGTGCGGTTATTACAGATGTATTTTCTAATGTTCAAACTTAATGTAATAAGTAGTTAATAGTCTTACTTTGGTTTATGTCCTTTTATATCTTCAGCCAACTCAACATGTTCTTTTAACATTATTTCAGCAGCCTGTACATCCCTAGGTAAGTCAGATTTAGCTAACTTAGCTTTCATTGAACTTGACCATGACATCTATTCAAAAGATACATAATTCATGATGGAGTTTGATTTGATGGTTAAAGGTTTTTGCTGTTATCTAATAAGTATAGGTTTCTGAAGATCTTAGACATCAGGTCTCATGTTTATTCAAATTTCATACATGTACTCAAAAATTGTCCAATCAGAAAAGTGTTTTTATTGGATATGACTTTCTGATTGGATGTTATTCAAGTTTACAAAAGTCGTACTCAAAGGTTTTTTACCGTAGGATTAGATCTTGTAAATTTGTTTCTCATGCCACCAGCGCTTTGTTTAAATACTTCAATGTCCATCTTTATTTTCATTTAACCCTTTGACTGCGACGTTTCGTGTATAACCGTAACGTCGTGTGCGGTATTATTCCTGATGTTATGACCCTTTCATAAGGGTGACGTCATTTTAACAGCAATGTGACGTTACTTATTGTTCTATATGTGCAATATCTGTATCTGACTTTAAATTGTATAATCTAATTATAAAGTATTTGAGTAACTTATTCTTAAAGAAAATAAAAATAAAAGTAAATTTCTTTCCTTAGATGTCCTTAGCGCAGTCTACCAACAAGGGACATATATGTCCCTAGCGCAGTCAAAGGGTTAAAACGGGTGAATATAAGTTCTGCCATTCTACAATTGTCTTGAAAAGCCAAAAATAACTTGGCCCCTAATTGTTGCCACTAAATTATTATCTGAAATCAACAGTATATGGAATGCAAACAATTTATTTCTTAATAAATACTGGAAATTTCTTTTTTTTTACAAAAATAGAATGTGCAAAAAATAACACTGTTACTTGGTTTTGCCTTCAGTTATTCTCTGTAAAAATTTGTTGTAAATAAAAACTTGCTTTGAAATACTTATCTTATAGCAAAATGTTTATAACTGTTTTATTTAATTTAAACTTTATGATAAAGTGACTCCTTACCAAGTCTTTAGCATCGTCATTAAACTGATGCAGTTCTCCAGAATCATCTAATTTCTTCTTTCTATCATCCAATTTATTCTATAAAATAAAATTTTAAAAATAAATCATGCGGAACAGCAATAAAAGAACTTTTCCCTGTTAATTTCTCATAAATCTTCCATATATCTAAATCTAAATTCACATTTGTTAAATCAGTCTGTTATATGTCTGTTCAATAAACAATAAAAATAAATTGTAGCAAATAAATTTCTAGTCAAAAGAAGAGTTTGAAGATATCAAAGGGGTAATCAGAATCCTATATATAAAGGACATTGATGGGAACCTGAAAATCTGTCCTTTATGAACAGTTTCCCTTTACATTGTATATACAGGTTTAAATTATATGCATTATTCATGAAATGCCTAAAAATGAAACTGTCCTTTATAGACAGTGATTTGTTTTATACAGGTGTCCCTTTAAGGCAGGTTTGATTGCATTTTAATATTTATGATAATACAGTTATACCTGCATTAAGAGGTCATCTTTGAGACAAAGAAAAAGTGGCATTATAAGATAGGTGACCTCTTATAAGACGTTAAATTCATATGAAATTTTCTATTACAGGACAAGAAAAAGATGACCTTTAAATACAGGTGACTGCTTAATAGAGGTAACCGCATAAGCAAATTTGACTGTATTTACCTTTAAGGCATCCCAAATATCCTGTAGTTCCTTCTGTCTCTTATCTACATAACCTTTCTCATCAGGATAGGCTGATCTTACTCTGTAATACAATGTAAATAATAAGGTTTATATGTTAAGGTACTTTCAAATACATGTTTAACTAAAGCTGTGCAAATTGCACATCAAAATTTGTATCAAACTTTAGAATCTTTAGACGCTAGCCTGTCTAATCAAACCACCTCTCTATTCAAATAAAAATGTTTGTGCAAATAGAGTGAGTGAATGAGTGATTGTTGTTTAATGCCAGGTGAGAAAATTTTCAATTATATCATAGCAAGAACAAGTTACATATTGATGAGATGATGATGATGTTTGCTTTGTATTTAGTTGATTGTTTTATAATGCTAGCTCACTGAAACAGGTAGACATGTCGCTGCACTCGGAAACACTATTCTGATTCCGAGCCAACCAGTCTTTGTTCGTTATTTCTTACTGTGAGCTTACAGTGTTCTCCATTTTTGTTCAGTGATAGGTGGTTGTTTTTGTTGCTGACTTTTATAGTGTGTTTTCATTTTTCCGCTGTTGCGCTTAAGTACGCGTAATCGCGACAAAAATAATACAAAGAATATTTTATATTTCCAATTTTATGCTACTACTTGCTGCAGCAATTTTATTTTCTTTTCAACATGTCTCTCTTAATTCTTCTTTCTCTTGTAATTTTCCTTAGCAAAGGAGATTTCATCGCCATTTTTTTTCAAACGTTTCAAAAAGTTTTTTTTCTTCTCATTATGACAGGTTGTACAGTCATCTGTCAAAAGTATTCGGAAATGTAAACAATCCCTATATAATCAACCACAACCATATTTTTTCAAAAAATTTCTGGATAGATTTTAATAATGTTACACCAAAACATTCGGAATTGTCAATATTTTGATAGTTTATTTACTCATTATGTTGTTATGAGTGATTTTTACTTGTACATAATTCAAACACAACAAAAAAAAATTGACTTTGATTTTCCTATATATTTCAACTAAAAATAAATCCTAAAAATTAAAAATCATGGAAAAATTATGTACAAATAAAAACCACTCATATAAACATAATGAGCAAATAAACAAACAAAATATAGACAATTCCGAATGTTTTGGTGTAAAATATGTTAAAATTTATAATGTACTTGTAAAATTAATTCAACATGTTCGATCTTTCATTACCCTGGTCTCGGATTGAAACCACTCGTAATTGTGTCACAAAATTAATCCTGACCCAGGGGCAAATATACAGTTAACTTGTACTTAATTGTTTAAAGAAAGATGATCAAATATGCTAATCGAAGGGTGTTATAATTTAAAAGAGAAATGTTTATACAGCACTACATGTAAAAGTGTGTCACCGTTAGTGTATAGTTTGGAAGTAATTTTTACCGGAAGTTGTTAAAATCTTTTCACAGATAAATATTTCTGTCGTTTTATAAAGTCAAATAATTCACAAACATTTGCATGTGGATTATAACCCATTAAAAGGTATACTCGTACTTATTTCGTCATTAAAATTGTCAACTGTCCCGTGATTCAATATTTAAAGACATTCTGGCGATTGTAGCATGAGGACCACATGAAATGCAACACAGGATTTTAATTGGGATCAATACGCAAGTTGGGAAAACAATGTTAATTTTCCGACCAGCTTTGAAAAATGAATGCCGAAGAGAATTATAACTGGTCGGTGAAGCCGGCTATAACCAGCAATGGAGAACACTGGCTTAGCAGAAAAGCAGCAAATACCAATCTTATAGTCTTTGGTTTGTCCCAATCCAAGACTAATAATGAAGAAACAAGATGCATGAATGTCTTTAGTCATATAGTATGTGAAAACATAGATACTTTAAAATAATCAGAATATTCTCTTGTATAAAAAAACCATTATAATAAAGATCAACTTACGAATCTGCTAAAAAGTTCATCCTGTTCATTTTTTCTCCTACAGGATTCAATTCTCTCTCCAGATTCTGCAAAAAATTAATAAAACACAATTGTACACTATTATCCTATATATAGAGATTATTTACAGATGGCATAAACCCCATTTTCTCAAACCAATAGACTCTTTCTATTTCACCTGATTGTTTTATACACAAATATGTCTTATTTCTAAGGATCTTGTAGTTGAGGCAATTAATTTATAAAATATGATCATACCACGACATGGCTCAAATACTGCTAAGGTTGGTATTAAACACCAATCAATCAATCTTTCTATTTCTATTGCAACAACTAGTAATGTAGATCATTTACCAGTCTATGCTCTTTCTTAGCTTAGCGGAGAAGGAACAAATCCCAATTTTATAGTCTTTGGTTTTATCTTACAGCTAAACAACTTTTTTATACATTAATTTCAAAAAGTTCCATATATCAATGAGAATGGTACCTACAGCATGTTTTCTCTGTAGAGCTATGGTTGCCTGTAGATCTTTGCCTATGTCATCTGTATTCAGAGCATTGTCTTTTTCTTTTATCCAATCTGCCAGTTCATCACACGTCGATTGGAATAATTCTATACTGTAAAACAAAACAGGAAGCATAAATATAGATTCTCCTTCAGCTGCCCATGGGTTACGATATTTCTCCACTCAAGAGAGTTAAATTTAAAATTTTAACCACAAGACGTAAGGCGAGTGGTTAAATTTTTTAATTTAACTCTCGAGAGTGGAGAAATATCGTAACCCACATGGGTAACTGAAGGAGAATTTGTTTCTCCCATTATTTAACACGAACTTTATTTCAAAATCCTTTGGCGGACCTCTACACAATACCGATTTGACAACATGCGGGGAAAGGCATGAGATATTTTAATCCTCTAGAGGATTACAGATTTTTCCACCACTGGTTCAGCAGGGTTAAAACGCTGTAATAATGGGAGAAACAAACTTATTTCTTTATATTCAAATTGGGTCACTTTTCACATGTTGATTGGAGTAATAAAACATAGCATTTTATGTTGATTGAAAAAATTACATATGATAAAACAGATTGTAGCATGCTGAATGGAAATATAGTTAGTTGTGTAAAACAAGAGTTATTTGTTGATTGGAATAATTATAGACTCTGTAAAACTGAATCACATGTTTATTGAAATAATTATTCATTGTCAAATAGTGTCACAAGCTTTGGAAAATAGTGTCATTGTTTATTAAAATAATTATTGATTGGAAAAAAAACAGTGGCACATGTTTATTGACTCAGTGAAACAAAATACAGTGAAACTTGTCTAAACTGAACCTCCTTGTGACCTACTTATGTGTTCAGAATACACAAGTATACGATTTATACAGGTTAAATTTACAGATTTCCAAACGTTCGGTTTATACAGGATTACATTTTTTTCAGGGTTCGTATTGGACAGATTTAACTGTATAAGTCCATGTCAATTCAACTGCAATGCTCAACTCATTCATTCAACACAACAGGCAATAAATATATATCACATGGGATGATGTCTTTATCTTATTAACCAGACCAATATCATGAATTTCAAATTTGAAGTAGAGATAAACCAACTTTCAATTAATCAGTCATGCAAATAAAACTTCTCTTCAAAATTAAGTATGATTTATGAAAAGAAAAGCAGTTCTATATGATTATCCTGTTGAATTTGAAATGAGCTCCATGCAACAATAACTAAGTTGTTTTTACCTTGAAGCACCTTCCAAATTCTTTTCTTTATCCATTTTGAGTTTGTTGAGTCTAGCCCATCTGAAAATAGAAACAAACAGAAGTACAGGATATGATATGATGTCGGGAACACACATGATATCTATTTATATTTATTACATAAGGTTGTATTAAGTACTCCTCGTTATAACAGAAATCATAGCAATTTTCAAAATTTAGTGAAGTTAGGCAACTACTGTAGATGTAGAGGGACCGTCATGGTCGTGATCGTATATTTACAACTACCTGTGCAATCAGTGCCTAAAGTTGTGAGTTCGAACCCCATTCACTCGATACAACATTATGTGATAAAGTCTGTCAATGACCTGAGACAGGTCAGTGTTTTTCCCTGGGTACTCCGGTTTCCTCCATCAATAAAACTGACCGCAATGATATAACTGAAATATTGTTTAAAGTAGCAATAAACATCATAAACTTAAACCAAACCTGTCGAGGTAGATGAAAATTCAACCACCATACAATCGTTCCCAAGGAGACTCCTATAACTATCTTTACCTGTCATTTATGTCTTTTTGTCTTTTCTTGACCTTTTCTTTCTGACCACTTCCCGACTGGACTATTTCCTCAGCAAGTGTATTTATATCATCTAACCTTCCTTTGTTGGCAGCTACACTTGTCAGTAAATTCTATAAATACACAAATTGACCAATTATTGTGTGGATTACTTTTACTTTTACAATATTTCTATTATTACATGTTAATTAGCATCTGAATGACAAATAATTAATCTAGATTCATTGACGTATGGACAAATTTAATTTTATCACTAAAAATCATATAGTGAATTTTTCTAATTTTCTAAGACATGATATTCTTGAATAGGAAGTTATGGTGTTTAATGCCACTTTCATAAATATTTCAGCTATATCATGGTGGTCAGTTTTAATGGTGGAGGAAACCGGAGTACCCGGAGAAAACCATCGACCTGCCGCAATTCACAGACAAACTTCCCCGATTAGGTTGATTGATTTTTGCTGCTTAACTCCACTTTCAGTAATTTTTCAACTATATCATGGCGACCAGTTTTAATGGTGGAAGAAGCTGGAGTACCCGGAGAGAACCACCGACCATGGGCAAGCAACTGGTAAACTTTATCACTTGCGGCTGCAAGTTGAGTGCACCCTTTTTTGGAATTTACAAAGAAGGGCGTGAACCCACAATTGGTGATAGGCTTGTATGAGTTGTTAGGTAATCCAACTACCTAACTCAATGAGCCACCCAGGCCCTTCCCTGATTAGGTAACTGTTGGTGTAATACAGGGTTCAATAGCTTACTGCATGGATGGATGGATAAGGTTGATATTTTTATTAAATACAGTCAAACTTGTCTTAGCGACCCCCTCTATATAACGACTTCCTTTGTTAGCCGACCTTATTTATTCCTCCCCAGCGTTTTCCTGTGCATTCGACCCACTGTCTAACGCGACTAACGACCATGTTCTTTGGGTAAAAATCCTTCATATAACGACTATTAAAATATTATTATCAAACCGGAACTTAGATAATAAATAAACATACACAGTCCCGACTTTGGAAAAATTTTCGTTTTGCCCAGCTGATGCAGCGATTGTTGCCAATATCCGACAACATCTCACTCCCAAAGTCTATACCTGTTACTAGTTCATAATAATAGATTTTTCATATTAAATGAAGTTACGATTAGCGTTATTGTGTAAGACCGCCATTTTTTTTTACAGGTAAGTTGTTCACGTGATGATTTATTATTGTTGTTTTGGTTTATTTGGGTTTATTTCTTATTTATAATTAAATATTTAAAATTGCTTATTATAGAAAATACCGTTTTAATCTTTCAGTTTTATAAATAAATAATCGTGATTTTGAAAATTATTGTATGAAGTACTGGTTCCCAGCATATATTTCTGTCAACATTCGTTTAACGTGCGGTAACAGATCAAGGTAAACACATGCTGATTGTGTGATTAGGCTATTTATAGCTTTCGGCGAGTGATTGAAGTTTGAAAACGTTTTGTCAGGAAATTTCATTCTTCTAATCATAATGATTAATTCTAATTACGATAACAATTAAGATAACAATAGCTGTTGAAAGAAAGTAAAAAACTCAATCATTTAATATTCTTTTTTTTTAATTTCACCCACAAAGGACGGAAATATTTAACGCATTTTTCCTCCACACGAACGGGTTAAAAGTTGATGTGGATTATATACCCGAACTAGGTTTTTCCTCTCGAGATTTTGAGAGCAAATATCATAACCTCTATTCAACGACTCCCTGTCTTATGTGACCTTTTTTCAGAACTCCCTGCAATGGTCGCTATAGACAAGTTTGACTGTAGGTGATTATTAGTAAATTATATGTTGATGTCTAAAAAGTAAAAAAAAAAACCAATATATTATACAATATCTTTAAACAGGAAGAATTCAATTATTTGACCAATATACATGTAATATTCGAGACATAATAAGTTCCCTTTTTATGTAAACTTTTGCTTGGAATGAATAACTTCAGAAATTAGCAGTACTCACCTCAAACTTTTTTCTAATAGCATCCATGTTGTCAGATAGACTTTCTTTACTCGTTAGTATCTGTTCCTGTAAAATAAAATATCAAATATGATATCACATACAAAGCGTGGCTGTTAATGGTGTAAATAGTGAACACTAATACAAGTCTTTTATACAATAATCACAATATAATAATAAACTTTAAATATATTTATTTTACTTCTAGGCTTGGGTTCAAATGGAGCAAATCAGTAAACTAAAAAAACAAATTATGTTGAAATTTCAAGCTTCAGAAAGACTGATGATCCAAGTTCTCATCAAATTTTAAGGGATAATCAATGTGAATATTTAAAATCAGAATTTCACTCAAAGATATCTGCATTCTTTCAAAGATTGACCTTAAGAAGACATGCAAAGCAACTACTTTCAATCTAAAGTGATTGCTTGATCGTTGCTTAACATCAAGTGAACAATATATTAGTTATATTTACGAAGATAATAAAAAATAATATGTGATCTCAAAAGAATTACCCTTCTGGCACCTCCAAGTTGTTTTAAATTTTTTAAGAAACTTACCTTTTCCATCATCCATGTTTCAAATTCATCACATTCTCTGTAGAATCTAAATAATCTCTTGGCATCTTCCAATGCTATTCTTCTTGCCTATAAAGATAATGTATATGATGGTCATGTCATTGCTGATTGATTATTTATAGTTTAATGTCCAGTAGCAAATATTTCAGGTATATTCAGGATGACACATCATTACTGTTATAATGTTAAGAAACTATATCATTACAGTTAAAGTACAAGTTAATTTAAATCAGAATGTGAGTCAGAACAAAAATACAACATAATACAATACAGAGCTGAGATGTCTGACAAAGGCGGTCATTTCTTTAATTTTGTGGAAGAATCATAAGTATAATATGAATACAGATTAAGATAAAGAAATATTAACTCATATATAATCCCAAATTTATGATTATCAAATTAACCTGAGAGTATTTGGTTCTCTAATATTCTGTCAAATAACCCTCCCAATCCCAACAATGCTGTCAGTGTAGAGTAGAACTTACCTGTGCTAATTTAACAAGTTTATTGTAGTTAAGATTCAACTGTTTCTGTTTCTTGTCCACATTGTCTTTATCAAAATGTAGGTTGGCTTTGGACCTCACTGAAATAATGGTAGACAAACATTCAAATAAACATACAATCATTCACAAACATGTTCACATTATTAGGAATATGTTTATCTACATCAGGATTAAGAGTTTTGGTGTTAAACAAAACTGTTCAAAAGCATTTACTATATTGTGGCAGCCAGTGGTCTTGTTGAATGAAAACAGTACACGTCTCAAATGATAGGAGTCGACAGTCAGAAACAATGCTCATTGATTGATTGATCCAAGCAGATCTGTAGGTCGAGCTCTAGGAACCTATACAAGTACCCAACAGTGCTGAAGGAACCGATTGCATCGATACATCTAAATCCTAATACCATATGATTGCACCCATGGAGGCCTCGTAAAAAGGTACTGTTTTGATGAGAAATCAGTATTATCACTAAATAATTTCTTGAATAAAACTTCTTAATACATTACATGATGCATCTGATAAAGTCTTAAATTAACCCACTCCTACACCTTTTATACTATCAACACTCCTACACCTTTTATACTATCAACACTCCTACACCTTTTATACTATCAACACTCCTACACCTTTTATACTATCAACACTCCTACATCTTTTATACTATCAACACTCCTACACCTTTTATACTATCAACTCTCCTACACCTTTTATACTATCAACACTCCTACACCTTTTATACTATCAACACTCCTACACCTTTTATACTATCAACACTCCTACACCTTTTATACTATCAACACTCCTACACCTTTTATACTATCAACACTCCTACACCTTTTATACTATCAACACTCCTACACCTTTTATACTATCAACACTCCTACACCTTTTATACTATCAACACTCCTACACCTTTTATACTATCAACACTCCTACACCTTTTATACTATCAACTCTCCTACACCTTTTATACTATCAACACTCCTACACCTTTTATACTATCAACACTCCTACACCTTTTATACTATCAACACTCCTACACCTTTTATACTATCAACTCTCCTACACCTTTTATACTATCAACACTCCTACACCTTTTATACTATCAACACTCCTACACCTTTTATACTATCAACACTCCTACACCTTTTATACTATCAACACTCCTACACCTTTTATACTATCAACACTCCTACACCTTTTATACTATCAACACTCCTACACCTTTTATACTATCAACTCTCCTACACCTTTTATACTATCAACACTCCTACACCTTTTATACTATCAACACTCCTACACCTTTTATACTATCAACACTCCTATACCTTTTATACTATCAAAAACAACTGATAAAATTCTTGATTGATTTCTCCTACAGAAATGTTATGACAATATTATATATACGTCATGTACATTTAGATAAATTTCCCCCATTTTCTCAATTCAGTTATTGTAAATGTAAAATGAACTATTTTTTCCTATAATTGTATTACATGTACCTGAAGGAGCTCTCCTTAATTTACTGGGTTTGTCAGCTTTCTTCATCACAACTTCTTTTTTCATGACAGTTTTCTTGACTTTAACCTTCTCAAGTACAGTCATGGGTTTACGGATGACCTTCTGCATGACTTTAGGTTGAATCTCCTTGACATAATTAGCCGGTACATATCCTTCAGTACCGTCCCCCTTTCTTATTTGCCACCAGTCTTTATTGGTTGTCTGTATTAGCAACAGTACCTAAATCATTATTATTAATAATGTAGCGTAGGTTTAGAGTTATGGTGTTTAATGCCACTTTCAACAATATTTCCGTTATATCGTGGCGGTCAGTTTTATTGGTGGAGGAAACCACTGACCTGTCGCAAGTCACTGACAAACTTATCACATAATATTGTATTGAGTACACCTCGTCTGAGCAGGGTTTGAACTCACAACGTTAGTGGCGATAGGTATAAGTAGTTATAAATCCAACTAAGATCATGACCATGAGGGCCCCTTATAAATAATGTATGATTTTGTAAAGACAAATAAAATTTAAAAAAGTTTTTACATTCATTCAATTTAACTCTCGTACCAAAATTAAATAAATGAACCAACACCTGTTATTTAATAATTTTCGATAGAGCAACAAGTATGCTGTAGTTGTCTTAAAAAGTACTAAGAAATGTGTTAATACATTCATATTTCTATTTAATCAGTTTATATATACATAAAACAGATTTTTTTGCCTGAAATACTATAATCATATCACCAGCAAAATTATATTTACACAGTGAAGCCTGTCCAACCTGAACCCTGAATAAACTGGAATCTTGTATAAACTGAACTTGAAATAAAGCCCTACTGTAGGAAATCTTTGTTAATTTAACCTGTATAAACTGAACACTTGTCTATTCCAAACAGTTTATCCTAAGGACAGAGCTCCAGATAATTTTCAAGTCCAAAGGGTAATTACCCCCTACTTTTGAAAATGATGGGTATTTGCATATTTCCTTTGCACTGTTGTACTCTCTACTTCAGAAAAGATTGCTTACATGTACACTTTTAAAATTATGTTTGACACAAGTTTTATTCAATAAATGCAGGATGCAAGTGAAATGTATATCTCTGTTTAATTTGACACGATTGTGTCATGTTTTTTAATAAAATGTTGGAAATATTTTGTTTTTTGCTCGTCGACTTCGGCAGTTTTCACAGCCGTTTTGATAATGTCATCAATGATTCCTTTAACTATACTGTCACTAGACACAGATGAAATTGTCAGGAGCTTAAGTATAGAATTTTTCGTAGCGCTCTTGCGCTTAGTAGCGTGCTTATTCGTGTTCTTGTTCATTTTCGGTAATCCCTCATTTTCAACGAACAACGTGTTCCCAAATTTACTTTCGTTTTAGTTTTTACTTATTACGTAAACCGCATTTATTTATTATATTGATGCGATTGGATGATTTATCGTAAACATCCAATCAGATCTCTTTTGACATCGATGCTTAGAAAGGCAAACATTCGGTACCCCTCAGATGTATACGCTCTCTCCTTCGAAAAGTATAAAGGGAAGTAATTACAGGGAATTTCTCAAAGACAAAAATGTATTGTTATGTACACGACTGTACAAGTACGCTCCGAATTTGGACAGTTTGCTTACACAGCAATATGTATGCGTACACTCTGATCTGATAATACATGCATTTTTACTCGTTTTCATAGCGTAAAAAACGCAAATACGCAGCTTATCTGGAGCTCTGTAAGGAGGTTCGGATTTGACAGGTTTCACTGTAAAATGTCAGGACTCTTGTTCAACTTACATCTCCCTTTTCAACCTTCATACCCTGTCCTTTGTATGCATGGCTGACCTTGACTTGTGGGACTGTTCTTGTTTCTATCACATCTTTCATTACCTCCATTTCTACCTCTTCCTCAACTTCTACTTCCTGTGGGACCTCAACAACCTCTTCTTCCAATTCTTCTTCATCTGATTTATCACCATTTTCTTGAGGCATAAATTTTTCTGGAGAAATCTAGCAAGACAAATCACATTATATCAAATATTTTGTATACAAGTAACTTTCTGTTTTAATTTTCACACAGGTCAGTGGTCACAGCTCTGGCTGGAAAAGTGTTGCTTGCTACACAATTACACAAACAATTGTGTGGTCATCAATTTTATGATCTCCATTTTCATTTTCAGTATTTTTTTCTATTTCAGAATACATTTGAAAAAAAAAAAAAAAATTAAAATTCCTTAACAATACAATCAGATTCAAACTTATCAAGTAGTTATTTTATTTACTTTCTTAATAACCATAACAAATGAATATTTAGTTGTTTCTACAGAAATATGCAAATGTCAAGCAGTAAAAATAAAACTTAAAATACAATTCTTCGTGTGTAATTAGGTCTGGACTATAATATCAGGTAAAATCCTTTTTTTAATTTGTGTCTATGGGTCTATCAATATCCTTTCCTTCCTAATTTTTAAAATTATATTTGTTTCAGCTATTAAGTATTTAGAGACTGTCCGAGTGTGACTTATTTCTATATAAATTTACATTGTGTTCATTGGCTGCTTTCGTCATTAGTTGTGCCAGCTCATCCAATCTGGTTATTTCACATCTGAAACCTCTGATTTCAACTTCTAATCTGTTGTGTCTAGTCAGTGAAGCCTAAAGAAAAAGAAAAAGAAAATAAAAACATTTATTATTACAGCTATTTGTAGCTGTTTTGTGGTGTTATTAGTATATTGTACAGAATTTAGTTTAAAAAAAACTATTATTGACAGAGTAATTCACCTGTAAAGGTCATATGAAATCAAGTGATGACCCCTATTTTCTGTCAAATCTTGCAAGATTATGTTTTTTGTCAATTTGGTATCATATAGAATAATCTGTTTAACAATCATAATGTTTACAAACAGAGATTGGCAGATATTAAAACATGTTATAATTGTATGGATGGGGAAATGAGACAAAATAATTCACTTGTTAAAATGTATAAAAAAAAGTAAGAATCACATCTTATTGAGCCAGTTAAAAATCAAACAAAAAGTTTGAGTGAGTGAGTGATTGTTGTTCAACGGTTAATGAGCAATTTCTCAGCTATGTCATGGGAAGAACAAGTAAATTATATTACGATGAGATGATGATGATGTCCACGTTGCACTAGGCCAACCAACTCACTTTAAACAGTCTGCAAGTAGACATTCAATCTTTGTTCTTACTCATTAATACTTGCAGGCTTAGCAGAGAGACAGCAAATACCAAGTTATAGTCCTTGGTTTGATGCAAGTGAGGATTGAACCCACCATCTACCACACTCGAGGTCAGCATGTTAACTATTACACCACAGTTCTTCTTTATACTTAATTGCCTTAATAAATGCAACCAATATGCAGTCAATGAATATTAATATTCAGGACTGATTCATCATAAAGCATACCTTCATACTTAAATCAAAATTTATTACAAATACAATTGATTGCATTTCATGAAGTAGTTTTATTCTACAGACCATCAACATATAAGTACCTGAGAACCAGTTTCATCACGACCATAATCGTCACTACAGACCAGAGGCATTTTTTCTTTTAACCAAGCTTCAGCTTCATCAGCATCGGCATAGTACTGTAATAAACAAGTCACAAACAATAAATAGTTTTATACATTGTTTTTATTATTATGTACTTAATTATTCCATGGTTTACAATCATAAAATGTATTTGTGTGAATTTTATAACATTTTGTAAATTTTAGCGTTTTTATTTATTTTGTTCACTTGTACCATCAGACAAGTAACATACATCATGTCAAGTCCTGCCTTGATGTAAATGAGAAGTACATCACCTACAATTCATCAGCTCCTAAAAAAACCAATTTGTGATGTCAATATAACAAACCTGATGAGCTTCTATGCCATCTTCTATCTTGGTTCTTCTAATAGCAGCTAATTTCTTTAGTCTATCCCATTTCTCTATTAAATTTTTGATTTTAGTATTTATCTCTTTTTTAGTCTCATGACCACCACTGATCAGTTCTTGTCCTGTTTTACATAATTTTTCACACCATGGCCATTTTCCAGTCATCTCCCCCTCTAGAGCCTGAAACACAACAGTATGACATTCTACAACTTCTGTGTAAAGCAACATAAAATTTCACAGTTAAAGATAAATTAATAAAATAGAGTGATTGTTGTTTAATGCCTAGAGAGCAATTTTTCAGCCATATCATGGCAAGAACAATTCAATTTTCAATGAGATGATGATGAGGTCCACTTTGTACTAGACCAATACGCTTAGTTAGATTTTTTATAGTGCTAGCTCACTGAAACAACAGTTCGCTGATAGACATGTCGCCCCACATTATCCTGATTCTGAGCCAACCAGTCTTTGCTCTTTCTCCTTAATGCTTGCATACTTAGAGAGGAAGCAACAAATACCAATTTCATAGTCTTTGGTTTGACCCTATCACTGCTTGAACCCACGATCTATCGCATGCAACGTTAACCATTACACCACCGATAGAGTAATGTATATGGTGAGAACAAGTTACATTTCGATGAGTTGATGATGATGTCCACTTTGTACCAGACCAACAGTAAAGCAACATCAGTCAAATAAAACATTGATTATCCTACGTACATAACTGTCTCATTCAATACTTTATACTAGGTTAATCTATAAATAAATTACCAGCAGCAGACCGAAAATAAATAAATTAAACACCGGTTGGTGTTGGAATGTAAATCAATAAGATATTGCCAATAATAATAGTCAAATCCGCTTATTTGCATATTATCCATTTTTACGGAGTATTCAATAATATGATAAACGAAATTCCAACAAGGGGAGATAATGCAGGTTGTTCATACAACATAATTCTCAAGACATCCATTGTCCTTGGAGTAAATAAGTTTCTCATTGATATCATTTATATATTGATTTTTATTTATGAAATAAAGAACTAAAAATGTCCAGTTGTTTTTTATTTTCATCTTTCAGCTTTACATCCTTAATTGTGTATTATCGGCAAGTCAGAAATCACGTGATGATAGTTCATTTTTAAACAAATGTTCTACTGAAAAGTTGTGTTTATTGGCTGATGTAATGCTCGTTTCTATGACAATATTAAGTTATGGTCAGCAAAAAAAAGCTGTTTTCAACATTGAAAGAGTGTATTAATTATGCAGTATTTCAACTGTCATTCTGTGTTGAACTACACGACCCCCCCACGATGACTAGAATACGAAATGACTTAATTTTAGCAAATGTTCACCAATCAATTAAATTTTTTCACTCTTCAATTTCCTTGCCAAAAATAAATCATTACCGGTAAATAGAAAATATTTATTAATTAACCAAACATATATGTCCTGATTGATAACTGACAGATGTAAACAATGAATCAATATTATTGCTTAACTGCGTGATGATGCGAATACCACATGTTCAAACTTTTTAAAAATTTCCACAACCCATTAATATATAAGCGATTTATTCATGCAATTCATCATTTCATTGACAAAAATAAACTTTTCAAAAGAAAATATTATTTATTACACGAGACTACGTGACCCCTCGATGACCTGAATGCTATTCTCTTATCCAATCATCCAGGCATTTAATAATAACAATTTTTTTAGCAATCAATTTTAATCATTTCATTCTAATAATTCGCCTATTTCATTAATTATGTTATATGTTTGTAAAAACTCTGACTTTAAATAAAACTTTTATACTTTTATACTTATAACAAAAATAAACTATTGTAAAGAAAATATCATTTATTAGCAGAGCGTATGAATGGATTAGAGACTATATTATGTAACGGGAGCAGGACAATAGCCCCCTGGACAATAGCCCTCCTAGAACAATAGCCCCCCCCCCTAGGATAATTGCCCCCCACAAATTTTTTTCAGTTTTATATTTAGTTTCTGATTACCCCTTTCTGACTCTATGAACTCCATTGCACTACTATACTTTCACTTCAAAATACACTCCTATTTAAGCCAGTTCTAAGCTTGTACTTAGCTTGCAATCATTTTTTCTCAAAATTCTTTTTAATCATTAACCTTTGTACTTAGCTTTGATCATTGTTTAATCAAATTCCTTTTTATAATTTTTCTTTGAAGACCAATTTTGTAAGGTAATTAAATTTAATTGGGAAATCATTAAACTATCTAAAAATAAAATATCTATAAATAATAAAGAGAAAGTTATTTTTATCATAGCTTGTCCAAGCTGTATAATCCTTTTGATGATTAATATCACAGGGGCTTGAATCGCTTTCATAGAGGTCACACGGCCTATATACCATATATACTAACATTAGTATATATATGAGCAAGAATATGGTATTTGAACTTTTGGTTTATTTTGGTATCCAAATGGTTAAATACTAAAACTTAAATATTTCACACGTGGAATATGATTATATCAACACTGTACAAGAGAAACAAGTGATATCAGGAAATATTTACCCATCTTTTTAAACATCTTTATCGTGACAGGAAACCAAATGTTTATTACAAGTTATGGTAATAAACATTTGGTTTCCTGTCACGATAAAAATGTATGAAACGGCACCATCTAAGACCATTAAGGTTTTTTCTTGGTTATTTAATGCATTTATATACCATTTTAAATATTAAAGTAATATATATATATATTTTTTTTTTAACGCGACAGGAAACCACAAGCACTGTATCGGAGTTATAATATTATCATACAAAAATTGTATAAATGTTCCGAAAATCACACTTCCATTACACGTGGTTCACTTGTGACCGGAAGTTCAATTGGGCGGAAATTGTAAATCATACCAATTTATTTAATCTTTAAATTAACCTTTCTTTTTGGATGACATGTAACGCATAACGGAACAGGTGGATGATTGAATAAAAAAAATAGAAAATGAAAAGCTTAAATGTAAACATCTGTGATTAATCTATTTAAACATCTCACGAGAGTTTATTTATGCTAATCGTTGTTATGGCGACTGTTACAAAAAGGAGATAACACAACTTAAAATAGCGTTACGAAATCGGAAACCAATGTAACGCGCAATATATGACACCTGTAACAGAAATACTTACTCCGCTCAATATTTTCTTCTCTTCATTCTTCATTATCAATGTTTGTCAATATTTTAACGATTAGCTTACATTTTTGTATGTAACAGTTGTGTGGAAATCCAACTCCGTTACACAGTTCAGAGACGAAAATAACGATAAGAAACGATGCATAAAAGTATGAAGATGGACATTAAAAATAATTTTTATTCATAAAATATTTGCAATATATCAATGGTCACCATTCATCTAACACATCAACCAACCATTTGGCCATAGAATTACAACATATATCAAAGAAATATCCAATTTTATCAGTTTTTTATCGTTATCAGAAATGGTTCAAATACCATATTCTTGCTCATATATGGTATATAGGCCGTGTGACCTCTATGAAAGCGATTCAAGCCCCTGTGATTAATATACAAAGAAGAAAATCCAACATAAAAGTAATTTGAATAATTTAATCTGAGTTTATGCATATTTATTTCTCATTTAAAAAAATAAATAAAAATGAAATAACAAAAATGGGGGTTGGGGGCAATTGACCGGAGGGCTATTGCCCTAGGGGGGCAATTGTTCAGGGGGCTATTGTCCTAGACCCACATTTAAATTTCACTCCGAGATCAAAATATGACTAAAATCACGATGTCAACAAACAACATGCATAACTAACAAAACATGTGACGCTATCAAAAAATAAATAAATACCGCTAACTAATAAAATAGAAATTCAAGAACAACTTTTTTGAATATTTTATTGAATAAAAAATACAACAATGGAGTATGTGAACTCTTCCAATCTGGACATGTAAACTTTCAAAGCTGCACTTCTTGTCCAAAATGTAGAAGAATATTCGATTATTACGAAGTTTGCCAACTTTTTACCTGGATTTTTCCATTCAAATACCCGGTATATACGCTTATCCGATATGTAAATAAACAGAGGTTTTTTCCTTTAAAACTCAATAAATGGTTTGGTGTTTTGCAAGAATATTCGATTATCAACAATATTCTATTGTACGATATTCGAATAGGTAGAGTTGACTGTAATATATTGTTATAACCATCATCATACCTCATGTTTCTTCAATAAAATAAGGGCAGCACTTAAATCTTTCCCTGTTGTCGTGGCACCACAAATGTCTATTTTCTCCTGGACCCATCTCTCTTCCTCCTCCATACCTTGAAGGAATTGGTAATATTTTATGGCAACTTCTAAATCTTTCTTCCTGTTGTTACCCATGTTGTTCACTCTATAAATAAATATGTACAAAATAGTACGCTTGAGAAATGAATGAAATTTCAAACAATACAATGAGTGAGTGATTGTTGTTTAATGCCACTGACTTGTATGAAGTGAGTGAGTGATTGTTGTTTAATGCCTCTGACTTGTATGAAGTGAGTGAGTGATTGTTGTTTAATGTCACTGACTTGTATGAAGTGAGTGAGTGATTGTTTAATGCCACTGACTTGTATGAAGTGAGTGAGTGATTGTTGTTTAATGCCACTGACTTGTATGAAGTGAGTGAGTGATTGTTGTTTAATGCCACTGACTTGTATGAAGTGAGTGAGTGATTGTTGTTTAATGCCAGACTTGTATGAAGTGAGTGAGTGATTGTTGTTTAATGCCACTGACTTGTATGAAGTGAGTGAGTGATTGTTGTTTAATACCACTGACTTGTATGAAGTGAGTGAGTGATTGTTGCTTAATACCACTGACTTGTATGAAGTGAGTGAGTGATTGTTGTTTAATGCCACTGACTTGTATGAAGTGAGTGAGTGATTGTTGTTTAATGCCACTGACTTGTATGAAGTGAGTGAGTGATTGTTGTTTAATGCCACTGACTTGTATGAAGTGAGTGAGTGATTGTTGTTTAATGCCAGACTTGTATGAAGTGAGTGAGTGATTGTTGTGTAATACCACTGACTTGTATGAAGTGAGTGATTGTTGTTTAATGCCACTGACTTGTATGAAGTGAGTGTGTGATTGTTGTTTAATGCCACTGACTTGTATGAAGTGAGTGAGTGATTGTTGTTTAATGCCACTGACTTGTATGAAGTGAGTGAGTGATTGTTGTTTAATACCACTGACTTGTATGAAGTGAGTGAGTGATTGTTGCTTAATGCCACTGACTTGTATGAAGTGAGTGAGTGATTGTTGTTTAATGCCACTGACTTGTATGAAGTGAGTGATTGTTGTTTAATGCCACTGACTTGTATGAAGTGAGTGAGTGATTGTTGTTTAATGCCACTGACTTGTATGAAGTGAGTGAGTGATTGTTGTTTAATGCCAGACTTGTATGAAGTGAGTGAGTGATTGTTGTTTAATGCCACTGACTTGTATGAAGTGAGTGAGTGATTGTTGTTTAATACCACTGACTTGTATGAAGTGAGTGAGTGATTGTTGTTTAATGCCACTGACTTGTATGAAGTGAGTGATTGTTGTTTAATGCCACTGACTTGTATGAAGTGAGTGAGTGATTGTTGTTTAATGCCACTGACTTGTATGAAGTGAGTGAGTGATTGTTGTTTAATGCCAGACTTGTATGAAGTGAGTGAGTGATTGTTGTTTAATGCCACTGACTTGTATGAAGTGAGTGAGTGATTGTTGTTTAATACCACTGACTTGTATGAAGTGAGTGAGTGATTGTTGTTTAATGCCACTGACTTGTATGAAGTGAGTGATTGTTGTTTAATGCCACTGACTTGTATGAAGTGAGTGAGTGATTGTTGTTTAATGCCACTGACTTGTATGAAGTGAGTGAGTGATTGTTGTTTAATACCACTGACTTGTATGAAGTGAGTGAGTGATTGTTGTTTAATACCACTGACTTGTATGAAGTGAGTGAGTGATTGTTGCTTAATGCCACTGACTTGTATGAAGTGAATGAGTGATTGTTGTTTAATGCCACTGACTTGTATGAAGTGAGTGATTGTTGTTTAATGCCACTGACTTGTATGAAGTGAGTGATTGTTGTTTAATGCCACTGACTTGTATGAAGTGAGTGATTGTTGTTTAATGCCACTGACTTGTATGAAGTGAGTGAGTGATTGTTGTTTAATGCCACTGACTTGTATGAAGTGAGTGATTGTTGTTTAATGCCACTGACTTGTATGAAGTGAGTGAGTAATTGTTGTTTAATGCCACTGACTTGTATGAAGTGAGTGAGTGATTGTTGTTTAATGCCAGAATTGTATGAAGTGAGTGAGTGATTGTTGTTTAATGCCACTGACTTGTATGAAGTGAGTGAGTGATTGTTGTTTAATACCACTGACTTGTATGAAGTGAGTGAGTGATTGTTGTTTAATGTCAAGTCAGCCATTTTTCAGCTATATCATGGTAAGGAAAAGTTTAATTTCTACGTGATGATGATATCGTAATTGAATTTTTATAGTTTTAGCTCACTGAAACAAGTCAGCAGGAAGACAACGTCTCCCCACTCAGACATTTAGCTTAGGGGAGAGAAGCAGCAATCACTAATTTCATAGTCTTTGGTATGACCCAACTGAGGCTCAAACCTACAACCTACTCCACTCGAGGCGAGGATGCTAACAATTACATCACTGATGAGATTCAGAAAACTTAAACACTACATCAGTATTCCCTTTTAATCTAAAATTAAGGAAACTGGGTATCAGCTGATACAACATGTGTTTATAGAAGTATTTGTGACATATTGATTCTTTTTGATATAGTTGTATTGCCTAATATTTTATCACCACTAAAGTTGTGAGTTCCAACCCCATTCATGGCAAAGTGTACTCGATACAACATTATGTGATAAAGTTTGTCAGTGACTTGCGACAGGTCGGTAGTTTTCTCTGGGTACTCCGGTTTCCTCCAACAATAAAACTGACCACCACTATATACGGTAACTGAAATATTGCTGAAAGTGGCATTAAACACCATAAACCAAACCTATTATTTTATACTGACCTATCATATTCTTTAGTTAGATCTTCCAACCGTTTGTCTAACACAGCTCCCTCTGGGTGTGATAAATCTGTCATATTTTTAGATCGTCTATTTAGGTTACGGACACGTTTTCCAAGACCATGTAGTTGTGCCTCTACTAATGTGTGTTGTTGCAAGAAATCTTCAGTAGCTTGCAAATGTTTACCCTTGTCTTCAATCTTTACCTTAACCTGATGAAATAATTTGTATATACAGTTTAATCACCCTTTACAATACATTTTGCTTACATACATAAATAATAAATTGAAATGCAAAAATACAAAATTTCATCCTTCAATGGCTACAAATCTTAATAGTAACTTATTTTAAACCATTTTATTGTATAACAGTATATTTATGGTAGAATGTAAGCGAAAATTAGCTTGCAATATTCTCCTATATTTGAACTAGCGCAATATCGCTTTAAACCATGACACCATGAAGAGATTAAAATGTGGTATGGCATGGAATGGAATGAGCCACAAAAAACATGTGCAATCAATATCTAATCTTCTTTAATAAATAGCAATAGTCAAACCTGCCTTAAAGTGCACCTTTATATAACAAATCAGTCTATAAAGGGCTGTCTCATTTTCCCCATTTATGAATAGTGCATATAATTTTAACCTGTATATAAAGGACAACTACTCGTAAGGCCACATATTCAGGTTCCATTGAGTGGCCTTTATATACAGGTTTGACTGTATCATTCACAAGCCAATGGTTTTTGCAAAAAATTTCAAGGACAAAAAAAATGGTAAAAAAGAGTCAATGGACAAGGTTACCTCAGCTTCTTTTAATTCCTCTTGTATACTTTCTGTCTCTCTAAATATAGTCATAAGACTGTTGAATCCTGACAATGTATTCTTTCTGTCTTCTAACTTGTCCAATAACTTCTTCCATTTCATCATTATGTCTTGATCTCTACAAAAAAAAATGATCAGCATAAAATGTTAATTTCATTAATACAATATATATATATATGACTATGTACAATAAGGACACCAAACATGAATATTTGTTTTATACTTTTGATAAAACAAATAAATCGTGCTAACTTTATATCCATTACACAATCTTTATAAAAATTGAATCATTCTTGTGTGAATGAGGGGTAAATGATGTCACCAGATTTCTCAAACATTTTTGTCATATTGAGTCTGTTCACATAAATATTATACATATGTACACATCCTTTACATATAAAGATGATAAATGAATCATCACCATAACTTTACAGCTGGAAAACTACATTTGTTTTGACTAAGAAAAAAAATTGCTTGACCTTTATCGGACAGGCAATATATTTAATTTGTCGTACATTAATTTTGTATGGAGATTAGCTCCCTTTTTACAGTCTATTTATAGAATATCTTACTTTTTGTTTACAGCATCTTTTGCATGGTAACTTCCTTGGACAAGTTCCTTTGCTAAACTGTTCAATGCTCTAAATCTATCTTTCTGTAAATACACAAAAATAATATTATTAAATAAATGACATTCAAAATCATGAAGGATTCAAATAACGATCAAACTCTTCATAAAACCTTTCCTATTATTCTTAAAGTTAAATTCATTATTGAAAGGAAATTTAAAATGTCTGTTGAAAAAAATGATTTTACAGCTTAGTACATTTGACTGTAAAGGCTACTATCATCATGTGACATAAAAAAAAAAAAGTGGCATTAAACACCATTATGTGAAATAAACATAAAAGTTCTTTTATATTCATCTTCATATTCCAGAAAATAATTTTATTTTCAACCAATGATGATTTATTCAATTCAACAATGTAAAATGAGAGAAGCATTATGACTTAATCTGTTGATTTCTGAATAACATGAAGTCCTTTTTAAAGCAGTTCAGTTCTTCAAATCATCAAGATTAATTATGTAGTTCATTCCTTCATTCAAAATTACATATTGACAATCTTACAATATGAAATGGATTGCTTTTTGTATTTTTTTACTATGAAATGTTTACCCTGGCCAGAATTTCTGCACTAATAGCTTCATGTTTCTTGATCGAAGCCTCTGTTTGAGCAGCATTAGTACAAACAAGTTTCTCGTCTAAAATCAATGACATGTCCGATAACCATGATTCTCTAATCTCAGCCTGTGATATAAAATATTAAAATTCAAATGATTAATACAGACATATTTTTTTAAATTATTTATTACTAAAGTATCAAGATTACAAATTTGATATGCAGTCATAAATTTATTCGTCATATTGTGTTATCTTTATGGTTCAGTGATTTGATATTAAGAACAACTTATTTTATTATTTCACTATAATATTTAATTATTTTTGTTTAGTTAGTTATTTCACAAAATACAACATGCATTGATTGACCCTGCTAATAAACTGTCCATTCTAATGTTGTTATTCATTTTTGTGATAGCATGTGGTCTTTTTGAGTCGAAGTGAATCTATGCAGGTTTTTAATTTTTGTTTATATCTATATTGTCTTTGGAGAGCCAATTATCAAGATGGGGAATGCTAAGATCCCATTAAATGATTTAACCCCACCATATTTTTATGCCTCTCCCAAGTCAGGACCTGGATTTCAAATGCCATATATCATGGTCTTTTTTTGTGTTCAATGGTGTGAGGTGAGAGGTAGTTTTTTTTATGATATTTATGGAATTGTTGACCACTGTTTAAAATTTCTTTTCAAAGTATACGAGAGAGGTCCAACACTTTAAATTAACACAGTGATTTTTACTATATTTTATAGCTATTTACCTTTCTCTGGAATCTCTGATGTAACTGTTCTAATCTTTCTTGTCTGAAAACAAATCAGATTCATATTTTAAGTCATTTACACAATAATCGGGAGAAAAATCACATCATATTTAAACGTTGGGTTTAGACTATCTTGATTATGTACTTTCTGTAGTAATCTCTATATATTTTTCAATCGTAAAAAAAAAAAAAATTTCAAATTGCTCATCATTGAAAAACAGCAATAAATGTGCTGCCCCTTTACTTCTGATTTTCACCACAAATCTTTCGAGTGCGACTCTCATACACATACTCCAAAATAGTCCAATCAGAATCCGACCTTCTGATTGGATGTTATTTTAATTAGGAGTACAAAACTCGTACGTTTTATGACCATATGGCCTGTTATATACTACAGAGACAGGTTTTTGTTCACGTCAAGCCTAAATGATTTTAATCTATATAAATGTGCCTTCTCTTTGTTATATAACTTTATTGGTAACTTTGACATTTTTCTTTGATCTCACAGCGTGATATTGTCAGTATCAGATGATATTGAAAATTATCGGTAGTGTGACGTCAAACACATTATGACATTACAGATAAAAACAATAACATTAGTTTTGAAGGATTCAACATACATAATCACTAGTATTACAGCTTGTCCTATAGGATTCACTGTGATACTAGTAATACAAGTCTGTCTCGACCTTTAAAACTGACGTTATTCTATATATATATATTACCTGATCATCTCATCTCTCATAGCCACTTCACGTTCATGTTCAGATTTTTCAAGTCGTAACCAGGCTGTTTCTATGTCATGTACTAGCATCCCTTCAGGGGGGGTGTATGTCTTTTGTCCATTAGCCTTTAGTTTAGCCTGTATGTTAAAGAATTGAACCTCTATGTTACCTTTTTCTCTGTACCTGTAATAAATAATCACAAAATAAGTTATACAAACCATAATCATTTTAAGATAAAAAAATGTTTGTTTGTAAAAGACATGTCACCTGTTCCCAGTAAAAACAAAAATTATGTTCTACTTGGTCCAACATAAACTAACAAAGTATTTACTAAATAAAACAAAGACTTGTTTATATGAACAGCTCGCTATTGTGTTCTGAAGCTTCCTTGTTAGCAGCAACCCTCTATCATGGAAATCCTGATCACTTCAGAGAGATGTATACTTCATATGAAGATGTTGCTGGAATGTTACTCCATATAAATGGAATGTTTACAATGGGAAAATTGAAATAATTCTCTCTTGTCATAAAGTGTTGTTCTCAACCAGCCCTCACTAACATTTTCAAATGATTTTATTTGGCAAAAATTATTTGATGTTTCACACAAAAAGGTGAAGACAAAATCAAATAAACAGTTCTATTATCTCTGTATCTACTTACTTTGGTGGTTTTTCAACCGTCCTGTAAGTTTTAAACTTGACAACTTCTTTCTGAATTCCCTCTAATGAGTTTGGGAAGTTTCTATCATTTAGTCTAGAGATTGTAAACTGTATCCATTCTAACAAAGATGTTGTCAACGTCTCGTAGTCATCCACCATGTTTTCAACATCCATCAAACTTCCTAAGATCTGAAAAGAAAGAGGGAAAAGTCTTTAGACATTATATAACAGCACACAAAGTGCCATGAACATGGGTAGGATCAGAAATATAGTGTATTCCTATTGACGGTAAAAATAGAATTTATGTGGTGAGGCTTAGAAACATGGAAAAAGACAAGCTTTAGCGTGTCTTTCCATCTGTTTTGTGCCTAGTCACGTAATTTTTGCACAGAGCTGCAAGGGGAAATAACTAACCACAAATAAAACACATTAGCTCTGGAAGCAAATTTACATTTTTGAATTAAATAAATACTAAAACATGTGTACCAAAATGTTATTCAGAACAATATTTTTGTTCTGAATACAGAGAAGTATACTCAAAATTTTTAAATCGTTGGAAGAAAAATCTATCCTATCTGAACCCTAAAAACTTGAATTGTATGTAATCGGAAAAAAACAAATCGTTGCAAAATTTAACCTCTGCAATCTGGACACTTGTCTTTGTCACACAAAATTGTTAATCCTAAAGATAGCATGTTTCATTGTACTTAATTCAGCAAACTAACACAAGTTTCCAATGATTCAATATTTTTTTGTAACAACATGGTGAGAACAAGTTACATTTCAATGAGATGATGATAAAGATGTCTGCTTCTTGTTAGACCAACACTCTTAGTTTGAGCTTTAGTGCTAGCTCACTGAACAGTAGCCTACAAGTCACTTATCTTGGACACATGATCCTAATTCCAGACCTACCAGTCTTTGCTCTAACTCAATACTGCGTGTTTAGCAGAGAAGCATCAAATACCGATGTTATAGTCTTTAGTTCGACCAGACTGGGACTCAAAAATCCATGATACACCAGACTGGAGGCATGTACTCTAACCATTACACCACGAATGTGGTTATCGTAAATATAACAGTAACTTCTACCGAGTTCCTACCTTTGCAATTCTTTTTCCACCAGTCATTTCACTTTTCATTTTGGCGAAATAATGATAGTATGAAGCCACATAGGTCAATATACTTTTCTCATCTGGTTTGTTTACATCCACATCTGAAAAATATAAGACATAAGTTTAAAATTAATCTGATTCAAATATCATTTTTAAAGTTAAAGAGTCATAAAATATTTTGACCCAATACAAATTATTTTACTGATAAATATATGTGACATTCTACTTCAAACATTGTTTTAAATATACTTTGTTTCAATTAAAAATACATTTTGTTAAACATAACTAAATTCATTAAACACACAGTATTCAGAGAATTGCATTTGAATGATTATAATAGTTGAACATATTATGTGTAACCTTCTGCTATTCAATAAAGGGCAATAACTCTGGAAAAGTTCAAACTGTTTTAAAATCACAAATTTATATGTGCTAACAAACATGGAAGTGAATGTTTATAATTTTCTCTACGTTAATCTTGAAAAGAATAAGGATTGGTGATGACTATGAAAAGTTTCTTTTGTAAATGTTTAAAATAACTTTTGTAAGTGTTAGTAATAGAACTTTAATATGTACAGTAGTCCCTCTCTTGTAACGCCACACCTCTTATCAGGACAGATTTCAGATCCACTGATATAGTGAATTACTACTAAACTGTCCCCCCTCGAGAGAAGCCATCCTTCTTATAAGTCCACTTTTTCATTTCAGAAGGGGTTGCCTGATATGAAGGGTACCACTATAATTTAAACAAATTGTACCTTCAGCATCCAAGATTTTAGGAATATCCAACTCCTGATGTGCCACGCAAAAGGCATTATTGAGGTTACCCTGATGGTCCTCTGGATGTAAGGCATCATAGTCTATCAAGTCAGGTCTGAAATTATTACAATACATATATTATTTCACAATAAGTGACTTAATGTTAATCTTTTCAACCATCTGTTGATATTATCCTTTGATGTGAAAGAATAATTTTGTATTAAATTGTATTTTTGTCCATATAAACATCAAAAATTATTATAAAAGATTAAAATTATCAGCAACAGGCCATTATTATTTCAACAAAAAATACACATAATATTTGCATGGGGGTATGTATTCATTTCATTTTCCTAAGCAAACTTGGCTAGTTGTACAAAGTTGGGCTTGTTGTATTTTTAAGCTGAAACCTATCATTTTTTTAAATACGATTGCAGTTGTGGTACACTAAAGTTTTGAAATCTGCCACCAGTTTTTCAGTACGTCTTTTTTTCATAGCTAAACAATTTCTGTTTGCATTTAAGTCATAATCACTGAACCAATTTATATAAAAACCATTAACTTAAAACATTTTCATAATTTAATATTCATTGGAAAATATTTATCTGCTGCAAAATGAAAATGAAAGTCTTTTACTTTCTAAATGAAAAAGCAAATAATATGGCTAATTTCTAATTATTGAATAAATAATTGGAGTTGTTTCCCTTTAGATACAGTAAACTTTGTCACATGTAGCCATACAAAGGAACATTAAAATATAGTCATATTTAAACAGTTGGTTGCTACAAAGGGATATTAAATTAAGGCAACATAAGGCAAAGTAATTGCATGATAGAGGTGGTAACAGAGACAAGTCTGACAATAGGATTTTCTTCAAATAATTCCTTTTAGGAATTGTCAATATTTCATATTTTTAATTCAAGTTGTGTTCATGTAAATTCTGTGAATATGGGACAACATAAAATGTTCAAATATCAGGATCCTGCTCTCACGATCCCTCTTCCTACCACTTTGACCGTACGAATGACCAAAAGCTGAGTAAAACAAGACATTTTTACAGATACAGTGACAGGTCCTAATATCCTACCTGTGGGCATGTATCAAGGCATTGAAGCCAAGTCCATTTCTCCAGCTACTTGTGAAGTTTGTTATATTAACTCCAGGATACCTAGAAAAGAAGAAAAAAAGATAATTAAAAGATTTGAAAAAAAACCAAACTGACATTATGAAATGTTTGTAAAAATATACATTTTTTTCTTTTAAATGATTAAAATATGCACCAATGAAAAGAGAGAGAGAAAAACATGCAAATTTCTATTATTTTATATATAAAAAAATTAATGCACTCAAAATTCTATGAATTTATTCAAACACTGTGCAAAACAATATTTCGTCAAAGTGTAATATAAAACAAATTGTGGGTGTATATTATGTGATATCACTTAAAACACTGTGCTGTGTATATACTTCATAATCATTATAAATCATTATTATTATTTCTCAGATTCAGTGGATTGAAAATTTCATCAAACGACAAAAATCTATCAATAATAACTTGTACAGTACAAACACTACGACTAAAAACACAAAATGTTTAAGATTCTCAATCACCACTATATTGAAGATAAAAGCATCATCAGAAACCTGTTTATTTCTCAAAATCAGGAGAAAATTTACTGTTTCAGGTGACTTGTGCCATGATCATGTGAATGTTTTATTTAAGCCATTCATATTCTTATATATCCTTTATTAATAACATGGCACCCCCCCCCCTTTTTCTAATGTCAGAAAACACTGCTTTGTTGTCTTGAAAAAACAATGGTTTGGGAGTGCCAAAAGCAAAAACTTAGGCCATATCGATGAACATACCCATTTGGCTCCTTGAGTTGAACAAATAAATACATACAATATATGCTTGTAGTTTCCAATTTGAATACCAAAATAGCCTGAGAACCTAAAGAACTTTATAGTCAAAATATTGTCTATATATAAAACAACTTAGATTCATGAATTGATCAGCTAGACTACGATCACCGAAGAAAACGTTTCTTAACAATAAAACAGACCAAAGAGTGTTTAACTCATTCAGCTGAAAATTATTTATCTTGCTACAGACTGGCAATTTGCATATTCAAATTATTTGTCTGCATTGATATTCTAATCATCTACATGTATGAAAGCAATAAAAGTTCAAGGGTCAAAGTTAGCTCAGCATTTCATGCATGAATTGAATTGTAGTGCTATCTACTTAGGTTGTAAGCATCTGGAAAATGCACCTAAAAATATTGAGGAAATTACATGATCCTAAAATAAATCAAGTACCAGGTCTTTTTCAATATACAGGCTGAATGAAAGTAAAATAAAACTTATAATTGCTTATTGAATTTTTTATGACCTTTGAATTCTTGTGGATACACAAGGTTTTAAAATAAATCAAAATCACACATTTATAAAAACAAATCAAAAAGGGTAAAGGTTAATGTGACTAGGAATGTGAGGCAAGCAATCTATATAATGTGTCACCTTCTACGACCACCTTTCCTGTTAACAACAAAATATAGTATTATTTCTTATAATGCATATAGTTACCACCTGTGGTAAAATGAGTGGTCATAGATTTACATTCTTAAATGTTTTTGGTTCATATTACCATATTGATAAGTATAAATATTTAATTATTTCATCATTTATAGTGAACTACACTGCCTATCACCACTAACGTCGTGAGTTTGAATCCAACTCGGACGATGTGTACTCGATAAAAATATTATGTGATAAAGTTTGTCAGTGACTTGCGACAGGTCAATGGTTTTCTCCAGTTTCCTCCACCAATAAAACTGACCGCCACGACATAACTGAAATATTGTTGAAAGTGGTGTTAAGCACCATAAACCTCAACCCCCACCCCCCCACCCCCCCCCCATTTTGGCTTTGATGTTTAAGCCCTTGGGTTTTCTTGCTCCCAAAGACTTTTAAATTATTTGGCTATCCAATCTTTTGACTGAGCATGCCTGGTGAAGGTTATTCCAGATGTGCATCATTACACTGAATAAGATATCTTTGTTTTCATTACTTTATAATTTCTATTTCAATGTATTAAAAAACCATAATCTAAATTATTATACTTTACAATAGAAACCAAGCAAGAAATAACAAGAAATAACTCATTATTCCTGCGGCAAACTGCACATAGGTCAAATAAATGTGAGGGAATCTGCACGTAGCACAAAATAACTGTTTGAAATTGGCACGCCTTTGCACGTCAAACCAATAACTAGTTATTTCCCTCAGCACGTCAAACCAATAACTAGTTATTTCCCTCAGCACGTCGAACCAATAACTAGTTATTTCCCTCAGCACGTCGAACCAATAACTAGTTATTTCCCACAGCACGTCGAACCAATAACTAGTTAGTTCCCTCATATTAGTTCAGTGTAATAATAGTTATGTCCTTCATGAGAAGTTAATATCCATAATTATTAAATCTCTTATTTTAACCCTTTCTCAATTTAATAATTATGGATATTAACTTCTCATGAAGGCCATAATTGTATATTATACTTTCAAAGATTTAACAATCGTATTATTCTGAGTGGTAAAATTCCGTAACCCACTGATAGCTATCAGATTTACATTTGGAGCAGTACTGGTTAATTATCAATGTTTTATTTATAGAGATTATTTTTACCTTACTAAGGTAACATTTACAATACATTTGTCAATATATACAGTCAAACATGTCTAAACCGAACCTCCTGTCCTGCATAAGGACTTTATTTTAAGGATTCCATTCAGAAAGATTTCACTGTACAATAAAACAAGAATATAGACTCAGAGCAACACAAAAAGACTCAGAAATAAAGGCTTGAAATGTTCATATGAGTCCAATTCTGTCAAAACTAATTCTAGCATAACCCATATTTTACAAATAATATCCAATTTCGACAAGATTATGTAAGAGACATAGACAATTTTAATGCAATTGTTTAGGTAACAAGCAATTTCATTGGTCAATTGCATTTTCTTGTCAGAGTAAATTTTATGCTTTACCTTATTTAATAGGAAACTGTTGAACGAATATTCATTTGAAGTTTCACACCTTAAATTTGTTATTTAAGCTAAATAAAATTTTAGAATTGATATTTTAGGCTATGATTACATAACAGATCATTGAATATTTTATATAAAGTGTTTGATTTCTAATCGAAAAAGGTTTGTAATTACAGAACTATTTAGCGGATATGCTATGTGAAAGGGTGCAATGAAATTGATTAATATCAGCTGATAATGTAATCAACTGTTATTGTTGCAAAATTTCATTAGAATGGGAATAATCATATTGTATTTGAAGTGTTTCTGATGTAAATTGTTGGTTTTACTGCGCAAATATCTGTTTACCTGGCTCTGCTACACGTCACCAGGTAAACTCAATATGCGACAGTACATCGGAAACACTTCAAATACAATTTGATTATTCCTTAAGTAGACTGTACATCTAAACAACAATCATCGACTGTTTTACTGTGGGAGGGGGAAAAAAACCAGAATACAGTCAAACCTGCTTGAAAGACTACCTGCCTGAATTGAGTAAAACCCTGTGTAAAAAAAACATCTTTTTCATTAACCATTGTAGTACGTTCCATATAAATTTACTTGTATCAGAAGACCACCTATGTTAAGTGACCATGTTTGACTTATAGTACATTCCACATAAATTTACTTGTATCAGAAGACCACCTGTGTTAAGTGACCATGTTTTGACTCTCCCACGAGTGGTCTTTGAAGACAGGTTTGACTGTACATATTTTTTCTTTGCAAACTAATTCCCTTCCCCATTCTTTCATGTAAGAATGTTTTACTACTAAAAGCTATAAATATTCAATAATACTCTAACTGTTAGACATCTTTTTATTATTAAAGGGTAAAAGATAGTAAATTGTATCCATTGCTTTACAAAACAGGTCATATAATCCATTAAAAATATTTCTTTTAAACTTAAGTACTCTTTTACTTTAAAAATTTATTTATTATGTTACAGTTACGACCACATGCAACCATGCGTGAAAAAAAGAGTATTTGTTATCTTCTACCATCAACTGTAGTTCAGTGTGACATTCCAAAGTACAATGGATAAATGTCCATAGTCACGTTTCTTTGTAATGCAGAATTGTGATAAACACGACATCAAGTTATTCACTTTAATTTTGCCATTTAATTTTATAGATTTTCTTGGATCAAAAAAATGTGTATGTAGGGCATCAAAAATTAGAAAATATTGGCTGCACGATAATGATACCATTCTTAACGATGAAAAAATAACAAAGTGTTGTTTACTGCTGAGCAACTTTAGTGAAATCAAACTTGATTTCCTTGTCTATGAAAAGAAGTCAATGTCAGCTGTTTTTATTTTGTTTTATAAAGTCAGTTTCTAATATTACCCTGCGGTTTTTCTTTGACACCATAATAATAAAGCATCTTTGGCCGATCTTTTCTCTGAAGATTCTTCATCCTGAAAAAAAAAATCAAAATAGAATGGACTTAATTTTAATTTCAATGATTCCATGGTTGTGTATATTTGATAGATTTGAGGATTTCACATCATCGGTGACTCACAGCTGATCACGCTCCAAAACTCTCCACTCATCATCCGTGGGTCAACTGAAACAATTGCATTCATATTGGATTTATCCAGTTACTGATCAGACATTTAGATGCTGCAATAGCAACATATTATCATTGATAAAGATCCATGGAAAAAAGATCGATAATAATAACACACTGACCTGTATTTGTTTACCACCCATTTTCCAAATGACATCGTGTGACGTCACATAAAGCAGGTCAAAGTTCAATAAAGCACATGATTTTGTCATAGGCCAACCAAACTTAAAAAGTAAACCAGATTAAGAAAGTACAGTATTTTAGCTTTTTCAGTGTAATTGATTTGTCTGAAAAATTTTAAAAGATGTTTTTTTTAAATAGTTTGAAATTGAAGTATTAAAAATTAATTATTTGATGCAAATATTAAACTTGCTTACCCACATAAAAAGTATTTAATCCAGTGAATTTGGTGTTTTTGCTTTTGTCAATACAATCTATTAGACCAACATATTTTGGTAAAACAATTAATGACTGATTTCAATTTATTTTAATCACATTTATTATCACAGAGTGGTAACAATACAGTTTTGTTGATGCTATTTGTAATAATGACAGGTTTTTTTTACCCAGACAATCTCATTTTTCTGTCTGGTTTAATTTAATTCTTTGTTCAATTTATGCTATAAATTTTGATTATTGCTGTTAAATTAATTCTTTTTCTATCTTCTCTGTGAATTTCATTTCATTACCCCAAGAAGAAAGGGGTATATTTGTTATTAAAGCAGCAGTGGAAATGCAAAATAATCTGCCATTTTGTGACTAATGGAGAGCACTTGCATGTATTTACCCGGTAAAATCGGCCATTTTCTAGAAAATGGTGGAATCTAAATGATCAATCATCATATTTTCAAAGTATTTTAAAATACAATTTGCTTGGCCTACATTCCAGAAACGGTCATGAACTGTGATGTCGATTATGTCAACAAACCGGAAAAATACAAATGTTTGGGGAATACCATCGATGGAAACATATTTAACAAGCATAATGATCAGGAAAAAAAGACATTAGTAAAAAGGATCTTTTTTACTTGCATGGAATTTATTCAATTCAAACTTCTCTGTTTTAATCTCATCTTGTAATTTTGACGTTGAAAAGTATTCCCTCAGTGTTTATGTACGCTATGAATATACAAAATGACGTCATTGGTCTCGTGCTGCGCGAGAATTGTAAATCAAAACAAATGACCGACATTATTGCATGACCGAGCAGATGTCACGGTAGGATATATATATATATATATATATATATATGTTATAAACTATATGTCAACAAAAGGTGAGTTTCTCTCAAGGTGTTGTAATGATGGTGAGTTCATGTTTAGTTAACTAAACCCTACTAGACAAGCAGGACTATGAACTGTCTACAAATTGTTTTCCATATTTAGTACAATACAATAAATGGCTTTGTTACATACAGAGCATTCTTGGGGTCCATCCAACTTTAGGTTGTAAATAATAACATGTGATTCACAAAACCAGTAATTACTCCACTAAGCTTAACTATAATAATAATAATAATAATAATAATAGATGTTTCATTTCAGCAACTTATTTTTTCGAAAGGTCATATTTTGTTAATATCAAACATATTGTTGTAAGTTTTCTACTATTTATTACCAAGTCACTGTATAAAGTCTGAATTTTATTGAACAGTTGGTGGCATTACTGAATAGGAATTTGTAGGTAACTAACCATGCTAACTTTCTCAATCTACATATATGTGGTCTTTTCCAGTTAGTGTTGATACAGTAAAACCTGTCTAAACCAGACACTAAATAAAACGGCATCATGTATAAACCAAACTCTTAATAAAGTCTCAATGAAGGAAATCTTTGTTAAATTAACCTGCATAAAATGAACACCTGTTTATTTCAAACACAAAAAATTGTCCTAAGGAGGTTAAGTTTAGATGTTTGGTCAGTGTAAATCTAAGAGAGTTGGAATGTCATTCACAGGATTCAACATGGCCACAATTCTGTATTTTATATCCAAAACCAGTAGCTAGATTTCTGTTATCTTTTGTCAAATGCCTTCATCTCGTTTATTGCGAACAAGAGTTGTTGTTCTTGTTTTTATGCTTTACTGAGGTAAATCTGCCTATGATACATTTTTAGTGGGGCTTGTGTTACTAGATCTTTAGTTTTATTTGTATGTTTTGTAAATCGTTGTTTGTCCTTTTGTTCTTTTCATTTTGATCATTGCATTGTCTGTCCTTCGATCTACGGATTCTGATTACCCCTTTGGTATCTTGAAACTCTTCTTAAGAGGTTCATAAGTATATAAATTGACTGCAGACAACACTAGTAGGTATAAATTATATTAATCTTACCACTTCAATTGTAATTTCTTGAATTTGAAACCTGAGAATTATGGTCCAGATCAAACCAAGGATAAGACGTTGGTTTCCATCTACTATATCTTCTGCTCCGATGTTCTCAAAGTATACCTAAAATTAAAAATACAATTAAATGTTGCTTTGGTAACCAGCTACCTATGTAGCCACATGCCAAATTCATCATCAATGACAACAAATATTCTTAGTGGCTAGCTTTTCACTTCTTTCGGAAGAAATTATATAATAGCCCCCCTTTCTGCAATGAAAAAGTGACATTATAAGAAAGGTGGTCTCTCTTGAGAGAGACAGCGTATCTGAAATATGACCTGATAAGAGGAGTGGTCTTTGGTGGGAAGGGCCTTATATAAGGAGGAGTACAGTATTAAATTTTACATTTGTTGTAGATAAGACAAAAATGCAATGTCAACACATTAAGATATTTGGGAGAAGCAAACAAGTTGCCTTTAGTAGTGATTACATTTCAATCTTATTTTTGATTATCATCCTTTGTTATTTGATATAGATCTCACATTTGTTTTGACAAGATTATTTTTCAGTTCGAAATAACAAAACCTATATCATTACGACATTTTGAATACTAACTTATCATGGGTGCTATAATTTTTTAATACCCATCAAAAAAGATAAATGGGGAACAGTATGTAAACAAATTGAGCAAATTAGTTCCAATGTCAATTAAATTATCTGCCTAAAAACAGCTAAGACAATCTTGCACTTTTTATTCCCAAGACAGTGCATAAAACTAGTATTACTGTGAGCACTGCTCACTAAGATATACCCCCCACTCCCCACATCTGTCCAACCTATTTCCATAACGAAAACATTAGATTGTTCCGACCAAAAATGAAAGCGACCCTCCTCTCTTCACCGGTAAGCTGCTGATAAAATTTCAAAACATTCTGAGAAACACTATTCAAGTTATCATACGACATAGGGTAAAAATCCTATTTTCCGTCATATCAAGTCCAATAACTCTGGAATGGCAAAAGTGAAAATCATCAAAAATGAAAGGGATCCTCCTCTCTTCACCGGTAAGCTGCTGATAAAATTTCAAAACATTCTGAGAAACACTACTCAAGTTATCATACGACATAGGGTAAAAATCCTATTTTCCGTCATATAATGTCCAATAACTCTGGAACGGCAAAAGTGATAATAGTCAAAAAAGAAAGGGATCCTCCTCTCTCCACCAGTAAACAGCTGATAAAATTTTAAAAGATTCTAAGAAACACAACTCAAATTATCGTACGACATAGGATTTGTCTACAGACGGACGGACGGACGGACATGGTGAAACCAGTATACCCCCCTACAACTTTGTTGTGGGGGGGTATAATAAGATAAATTTGATAGCAAAGTTTGCAACTTAAAAAAAGAAGTGCACACCCACAGGAAGGAGGGGTTTCTGGGAAAAACCAAGATGATTACTTTATCAAAGTTGAAATTCTGGGTTGATTTATGACTATCAAAGTTCGCATTTTTGTTGAATTATGACAATTTAAACTTCTTTGAAAAATCCTGGTTATGGCGTTGAAGTGTCTTCTTGATAAAAATATTATTAAAAAGTTGTTACATGTCTAATGTTTACAAAATGACATGCGGTATTTAGAATTAAATTTATATTTTTTTTATCTTTACCAATACACATTATATTTGTTCAATGGAGATATGACACAATATTTGCCCTTAAGCAGTAGATAGTTTATACAATACTTGATTTGGTTAACTGGCTTGTATTAGAAACCCATATAAACTTTCTTGAGCAAAATAATTTAAAAATACATTTATCATTCTATAAACTATGTAGGGTTATGAATACAATCTACCGGTATGTACAAAAAAATGTATACCGATACCATCTTTTTCAGAGCCTTTAAACCTTGCATGGGTAAAAAGGATACGATATCAAGGTATTCACATTTCGATAAAGAATGTCAAGACATAATCTGACAACACATGGAGATTCATATTTACTTAATACGGTAGATCAGAGTTATTTATTATCTGCATTTATTTTATTTTCCATACAAAATATGGCGACAGAAATATTTTTGTAAAACAGTTCTGAAACAGAAGTGTCCGACTACATTTGGTATTGGTCTAATATTAGAATACAAGTAAAACCATAAACATTGTATCATACTTGATGTTCTACATACTACAGAATGACTATTTTGAAAAAATATTTTACTATGGAATATCTGTGTCACAAATGACCACGAATATGTTCCATTTGTCGTAAATCCTTCCCCGTCCTTACCTCATTCATGACTAATCACCAGGTTTGTAGCTAGATTAACACGATGGGTACCACTAGTGGTGCAAGAACTGTGGGGTTCGTGTTACTCGATCTTTAGTTTTATATGTATGTTTTGTAGATCATTGTTTGTCCTTTTGTCCTTTTTCTTTTGGCCATTGTGTTGTCTGTCCTTCTTTAATTTATGAATTCTGATTACTAAGGGGGAAACGATTCACCGTATGTACCGAAATCGTGATTATTTTGGGGACGGTTCGGTTCACAATACGTAGAGGCCGCTTACGATATAAATGATATGATACTCATTTTTTGAAAAAAAGTAGTGTTGAACTTCCGTTTTCTTCTTTTGGTGATCATTTAATTAATATTTTGAGAAAAGTGAATCGATTAATTTACGCTTTTAAAATTCTTACTACCAAGAATAATTTTACATATTTCTATAGTACATACCTTTGTAATGAGGAATTTTAGACATCGACTGACATTTTCTACTTTTTGGACTCTCAGCATTCCCTTGTTTGGTTTTCCTATAATTTCTCCCGAAATAATTTCCAATAACTTCATCAAAATCTTTCCATCTGCCAAGTCAGTAAATAGATCATTTATTTTTAGTCGAGCCTGAAAAAAAAATTGCATACAAAAATTAGTGGTTTTCCTACAGGACTTTTTTCTTGTTCTTACGCCCAAAATAAACAACATTTTAAGAGATAGCTCAGTTTTTAGTTAATGTGCATGTTTCATCAGACATCAATAGGGATTAGGGTTAAGGTTATGGTGTTTAACGCCACTTTCAGCAATATTTAAGCTATATCGTGACGGTAGGTTTTATTGGTGGAGGAAACCAGAGTACCCGGAGAAAACCACCGACCTGTCGCAAGTCACTGACAAACTTTATCACATAATGTTGTATCGAGTACATCCATGAGAGGGATTCAAACTCAAAACTTCAGTGGTGGTAGGCACTGATTACATAGGTAGTTCTAAATTCAACTACCATACGATCACGATCACCACCACGACAGCCCCTCAATATTTTAGAGATAGTTCAGTTTTTAGTTTATGTGCATGTGTTCATCAGACATCAATATGTTAAATGTACTTTAACTACATGTAGTTATTAAATGCATCTACATTTTTCAATTACATATCAATAGACCACTTGCACATTTCTGATGGATTCTAAAATTTTACAGGAGTTACTTCCTCTTGAGGTGGGCAAAAGGGTCACCTCTCATACAATAAAAATAAACAAATAATTTTTTCCCATAATGTGTTCAAAATAACTTTATTTGCTATAAAACTATCCTCTGATTTTTACAAGGTTCAAATATCTACAAATTATGAGAAAATTATACTCAAATTTGTTGTCCTTACCATTGGTCTTCCTAGATCGGATACCATTTTCCCCGTCATAAGGGAAATAACTCAAAGAATCAAATCGGAAATGCGAAAAAGGTCTAATATAATAATTTGATCCATCTACAAATTCCAATAATTCAATGTTGAAATTTTTCCTTTAAACTCATGAAGACCATGAAGGTTTTTCTGACAATTTGATGTGAAAGCCAGTCCTCAAAATGAAAATTTAAATTTATTGGTCCAAATCAAATTCTTGAATTTATTTCTATATACATGTAGTTCTAAATAAAAATTGAAAAATTTACTGGTCCGAACAACATTTTACTGGTCTTGGGCAGGAGGACCTGTGCTCATCGTGAGGACTGGAAAGCTATTAAAGTATGGAAAAGACCTCAAGTTTGTAACATGTCTCTTATTCATTGTCTGTACAAATTGTTTGACAATTGTACAAAATGTCGAAGGTAAAGGTTTTTTGTCATTGGATCTAGCCATATATATTTTTTTATCCAGTAGGAAGCCATAATGAATGGTATCCTTTTTCTGTGTCAGTAGGCGGTCTAATAAATTTAACCATATGTACAGTATGCAGGTATTTCATTACGTTTTCACTGAAGATTTACGAGAGAGAAGGTTTTAAATCTATTAATTTCACTACCTAGCCTCTCTTGTATACAGGTTTATCTTTATGTGCTTTAATGGAGTGGGAGTTTATTGGTAAAAGCTGAGTATTTATTTTCCAAGTAAAACTGTAATGCTCAATAATACAAACTACTGCAAAACTAATAAAAAGTCAAAAACAGAATTAGGGACTGGTGAGGGGTGGAGATATAGGGGGTAGACTGAGAGACTTCATAGTAGTTGGGATATAAGGGGCTACACAGAAAGACTTGGCAGTAGTTGGAAGAATAAAAGGCCTTGCAGGAGGGGAGACAACAGGGTATGAACTGGGAAAAAAATGAGGATTTCAGTTGGGAGATGCACATGGCATAATTCCTGAGAAAAAAAATTGACCAAGAGAGGTTTTCTTTTGCTACAAGACAATATCTGGAATACAATAAATAAAGGTGCAAGTTAGAAGCCTATGAATGAATATCCCCAACTGCAACCTCATCATTCCGTCGATGGACTGGAAGTACACACTTTTTTTTAATAATGTTAAGTTTGGGTTGTCATCATATGAAAGTGAGCTGTCATTATTTGTGTGTTAGATGTATCCGTTTTCCCTCTTTTTACAATTTTTCTATAGGATTTCAGAACTGGTGTGGTATTTTTTATTTTTCATTTTAATACTAAACAAATATTTCCACTTTAATACTACACAAATACTAATAAGTCCAATTTGAACGAATAAATCATGAGATTTACGTCAACAGTTAATGGATGAAAGTTGAATGGTTAAAGCACGAAATTGTTTTTCAAGTACAAAAACCTTCAAAGCTGAGTCAAAAAATTAAATTGTTCTCTCCTTAGGGTGATTATTTGCTCTATAATATTATAAGGAAATCCTTGTTTTCATTCCAACGTTTCGGCCTTCATCAGTATTTTATTTCATCAAGCCTGTTATATGATTCTACGTCTGAGATACAATGCTAACTGTATAAAATAACCTCATTAAGCATAAACAAAAATACAGATTAAATCTTTTTTTAACAATTCCATACTGAACACACAAGGGTTAGAGACATGGTGTTTCAGGCAACTTTCAACAATATTTCAGTTATATCGAGGCGGTTAGTTTTATTGGCGGGGGTTACTTGAAGAACCGTAGAAACTCGCAGACCTGCCGCAAGTCACTGACAAACTTTACCACATAATGCTGTATCAAGTGCACCTCACCTTTAACAGGATTCAAATTAACAATGTTAGTGGTGATAGGCACTGACTGCATAGGTAGTTTGTAAATTCAACAACCATACAATCACAACCACGACGGCCCATCTGAACAGATAAGTAATCCTCATGATGAGCAACAGTCCTCTGGCCCAAGACCAGCAAAACTTTGTTCGGACCAGTAAATTTTTATTTAGAACTATACAAAAATAAATTCAAAAATTTGATTCAGACCAGATTCATATTTTCATTTCGAGGACTGCATAAGCTACTTGAGATAATATACTTATCAATAAACATGTCATACAGATTGATTGCTTTTTGATTTTACAAGAAACCTAGAGACATTTAACAAACTTTAAAAATTGTACTGTAAACAAGTCCTCCACATATCTTTAAGAAATAGAGACATGTCATGTATTCTGAAGTTTGGCAACTGATATCAGTGATATCACTGTACAGTATGTAAAAGTACAAACAAATATCTGCAGGCATTTTATCAGCATTCATTGTCAGTTTTATGGCACAGTAAAAGAAAAGATTGATCAGACAGAAAAATAATAAGTAAATAAACAATTAAGTTATGACTGGGAATGCCATAAATTAAAATGACTGCATGCACTTGTTTAAGACCTGTTTTATACGACAATGAAATTTAAATTGACTGATGTCTTTACCTGAGATTAAAATATGAAAGGCGAAAAACACTTCACCTGTGTTACAAAATGCACACCTTAAAAGGTTAAAAAAAAACAACATTCGATGCATTGAAAACTCATTCGTTAAAACGCCAGTCGTGTTTGTGTATTGGATTTCTATATCTGTTACATCCGACCTATTGAATAAAAACTTCACCTGTGTTACAAAATGCACACCTTAAAAGGTTAAAAAAAAACAACATTCGATGCATTGAAAACTCATTCGTTAAAACGCCAGTCGTGTTTGTGTATTGGATTTCTATATCTGTTACATCCGACCTATTGAATAAAACAAGACCCTGACCATAGAACAAGGTTTGGTATAGTAAATCGGGCAAATCAGGTGTTGACAAATAATAAACTTTAAAAATACCTGCCTATTTTAAATACCTTAAAACCACTCACTTGTGGCTAACAGACAGTCTTATGCCAAAGGAATTATTTTTATGGACTGGGTATACATTGTATATAAACAATTATCTAGTGAAACGAAGCAGTGACCATTGAACCTTCAGTCACAGTATATGATTACGTATTGTTAGCTAATAATTACTTGAAAATAAAAACTTTATCTAATACTTTCAAATATTTCTTTCTTTAATAAAGTACGATCTCAAACGTAGTAAGTTTTAAGTTGAATACACCTGTCATTGTACAGCCTTACTATGTCAAATATGTCCCTGGGTGCATGGAACAAAAATATGAAGTGCAACAATTTTGAATCTGCCATCATCTTAGATCCTCCCCTCCCACTTGAGTACATTTGATGTTGCAATTTGTAGTGTTTTTGTGAATAAAAATCTCATTGGACTGCATGTACAGTCAAACCTGCCTTAAAAGGTGCCTCTTTATAACAAATCACTGTCTATAAAGGGCAGTCTCATTTTCCCCATTAATGAATTGTGCATATAATTTTAACCTGTATATAAAAGGGCAACTGTGCATAATTTATTTATGATTAATTATGATATTAAAAGGCTACATTTTCAGGTTCCATTGAGTGGCCTTTATATACAGGTTTTGACTGCATATTGAAACTATTGAGGAGTTGAGCCATTTAGTCTAGAGTAAAGAGTGTTAATTTCTATAAAAGAATCAATTTCAATCATAAGAATGTCAATTTAAATTCTTGTCTAATCATTTTATTGGTTCTTATACTGATAAAACTGTAAACAAAAATCATAGAGAACATTGACTAGTTATGTTTCTAAGATACAGCCAAAGGCCATACAATACTGATAATCCCAAATGAAAATTATCCATCATTTTTACATAAAACATGCTCCATCATCAGAAACTGTTAAGATATGTCATACCTGTGTGACCAGGTAGAACAAGTAAATAGATGTACATCACTGTCCAGGTGATGGCAATAAAAACACCGGTAAAATACAGGAAGTCTGGACAAAAGCACTGTTGATAATATTATGTAAATGTTCACTGACAGTTAAATTTTATCCTTTCATCCTTCTAGTTGAAGGAGATTTCTTAAAAATACTATAGAAACATTATTCATAAAATTTATTTTTGATACATCCTTGCAAAATGTAAGGCGCAGTGATCTAGTCTGTTAATCTTCATTATGAATGTGGGAGGGGCCTCAGTGGCTCAGTGGTTAAGGTTGTTGACTTCTTACTACAAGCCTAAAACCACTGACGTTGCAGTTTTAGCACTGATACCTGCCTCAAGTGTTAAATTTTCCCTGACACCTAGCAAGCCATGGCCCATAGTTTCAGCAGTCAGGTCATTATAGCTGTCTGGGATTTCCTCCCCCCCCCCCCCCCCATCCAGCCTGTAGTCACCATATAGCTAAAAACATGCTGAAAGTGATGCTTGCTCCCAAAGACTTTTAAATTATTAGGGTTTCCAAACTGTTGAAGGTTATTCCTGAAAAACTTTGTGCACATTAAATCAGATATCTATGGGTTTTTTTTAACACTAATAACCCTGTCCCTTAATAGACCCTTATGTGTGGGTTTACTATGCAATACACACAAAAAAAAAACGAAAACAAAAATTGACAAACTGACAGACATACCAGTATTTCAGTACTAACATCTCACAAATATTTTGAGTATGAACTCCAAAATCAATACCGTTACATTTGTAAATAAGAACACTTATTTCACTGTTCCAAGAACCAAAGATGTACAATAGAGATGTTCTCTCCCTATATGAAGTCCAAAATTATGTGTATTGTACTGAAAAAAACCTACAATTTTACCTTTAAAAGAAAGCAAATTCAAATTTAGGAATAGTATACCCATTTATTGCTGTTCTTCAGTCAGAATATGTTCTTCAATACAAAACGTAACTTGAACCCAGGGCCGAATCATAGGCTAGTTTAGGCTGCAGCCTAGGGCCTCCTCAAGTGTGGGGGCATAAAAAAAAAGCTTACTTCAAGCTATGTAAATGATCACGAGTAAAAAATATTCAAGACAGGTGAGGGTGGCATTAACCTAGGGGCCCTAAAAGGTCATAATCCAACCCTGCTTGTACCCTAAATTAATTTTGAAATTGCCTCTTTACTGTAGTTGACTAAGATTGCTATATCTTGTGCACAGAGTATAGCATAGTGATTTTTTTTTTCATATTTGAACAGTAATTATCCTATTCTATTGATTATACTTGCTGACTGATTATTTTCCAATATCTTCTTCAATTTAAAAACTTTACCTTTTCTAGAAAAGCATTGGCCCATTTTGTAAAGGTCTTCTTTTGGATGTAGACTCTTTCATCCTGAAGGGCCTTAATACGGCCCTTCTCAAACTGATGGATATCCTTCACAGACATCGCTCCATCTGAAAAAGAAAAAATATGTTACATATCTTTTAAACTTATTTGAACAGGTGAAGTTATCATTAATATTGATTTATTAAATCTATACTACAATAATATTAATACATTATTCACTGAACAGCATCGATGGTGTAATGGTTAGCGTGCTTGCCTTGAGTGTTGCAGATCATGGAGTCAAGCTGTGTTCTGGTCACACCAGAGGCTAAACATTTTGTTTTCTTTGCTTCTCCGCTAAGCATGCAGCATTAAGGAGTAAGAGCAAAGACCGGTTGGCTCGGATTTAGAATATTGTGTCAGAGTGGAGCAAGATGTCCAACCACAGACTGTTGTTTCAGTGAGCTAGCACTATTAAATTCAATTAAGCGTGTTGGTCTAGTACAAAGCATCTTCTTATTGAAATGCAAATTGTTCTTGCCATGACAAAGCTGAAAAATTTCAGAGTTGGCATTAAACAACAATCACTCACTCATTCATAATTTACTACATTAGATTATTCATCATTTTATTTTTACAGATGAACCCTTATCAAATCGATCATAAAGTAAACCTTGAATATTACTCAAACTAAAACATTTTGACCCTTAATAAGACAATGCAATTTTTATTCTGTCCAGAAACAACCATCAGGCTCCAGAATGATCTATTTTACAATCCTAGGGTATATTTAACTTTCAACATCTACATTTAACCAAAATATTACCATAAATATGAACTTAACAATAGACTAATTTTTCAAAGTGACATGTGACCTTTCTGGAACCTCATCAGTCTGTGCCAAAAACATTTTGACAAACTAGCCTGAACAGCATTTTATAAGAATTTTTTTCTATTTGATTAAGCAAATTTTAAGCAATTTTTCCTAGACTGGGGTTTAGGGCTAGTGATTTTGGCACAAACTGCCTTATCCATTACTTACATATTGATCAAGTACAGGCCATAATAATTTACAAGAGGCCTGGGTGGCCATATGGTTAAGGCCATGGACTTCTACTACCTTTTATGTAGATTTGTGCCCAGATACCATCCTTATGTCACTTCACATGACAAGCCAACTAGTCTTTGATCTTACTCCTTAATGCTGCATGCTTAGGGGAGAAGCAGCAAATACCAATTTTATATTCCTTGGTTGGACCAGACCAAGGCTCAAACTCACGATCTACTGCACTCGAGGACAACATGCTAACCATTAAACCTCCAGGATAGCCTATACCAGTCTAAATAGAACAGAATCTCTTACGAAAAACATCCATATAAGTGTGCTGATTCACTTTTTAATATAATTATGTATTGGCAAAAATGTCAAATTGAAGACTATTTGTGACAGTGTGTGCCGACAGATAACTATACAATGTTTAATTCAGCAAAAACAGATTTTATGTTTTACATCTGACGATGTGCACATTTACATAAAGATATTGTATATAAAACAGAACTGATTGGATAGCATATAAATTTGATACCGGTAAACATCCACAAGATACCTTATATCTCTCTTAAGTAAGCTAAAATATAAGGGTGATAGGAAAAGCAATCTCCCTTTAAACCTTAAAGACTATGGGAGGTCTCCCTTTAAACCTTAAAGACTAAGGGAGGATATCTTAGTATCACATTTTAGTGAATCACTGAGTGAATCTCTACAGTTTTTGAACAGTATTACTTTAATTCAACTTTTTCAAATCTTCATACATTCTTAATAATTTGAAAACAACTCAGTATTTAGTGTTGATTAAAAATTCATAATTTGCAACATGCTTTCCCTGTAAAGAGTTTTTTAAGTTCCTAATAATTTCAAACATAAAAAAAATTAAACTAAAATTGCCACTAAAACTTAAAAACTCCTTTTCATAAACACAGTAAACTATTTTGCCTCCTACCTTCAGTTCTGGTAAACATTGTATTTACAAAAGACTATTTTTTGCAACATTAACTTTTAGTTTAATTTCACAAGATATCAAATTTACATATTTAGGCTCTCAAGTGGAAAAATGAATCTTTAAAAAGAAAAAGAATGCAAAATATCTAGAATATTATGAAATTTGAGTACTTGTGATATAATTGCCTTGAGATTCCTACCTGTGATAGAAATCATAGCATTAAACATGTTAAATCCAAAGTATGCTGATGTTACCTTGTTACAATACAGGAGTCGATAGTAATATGTATTTTATACAATCCTACAGTTTTTCTTGTATAGTGCATTAAAATGGACAACAAAGCTTATTCGGAAAGAATTAATGTTATCAAGCATTCAATCGAGAAACATAATTTACATTTGAATACAACAACAATTTGTGTAGTATACAATTTATTTTAATTTGATTAAATATATACCATAAAAATAACATATTAGAAACCTAATCTGGTTAATGCACTCTTTTATGTTATAGGAAAAGCCTAAAAAATGAAATGTCTGAGATAAATTGAAAGTAATGTATCAATGTTTTGAATTGTTTGATGGTGTTTAATGCCACTTTCAACAATATTTCAGTTATATCGTGGCGGCCAGTTTTATTGGTGGAGGAAACGGGAGGACCCGCTGAAAACCACTGACCTGTCGCAAGTCACTGACAAGCTTTATCACATAATGTTGTACACCTCGCCCTGATCGAGATTCAAACTCGCAACATCAGTGGTGAATGGCACTGATTGCATAGGTAGTTATAAATCCAACTACCATACGATCACGACAACCCTTGCCCTTCAATGGTTACAAATAACATAATAAAAACCTAATCTTGTTAATGCACTCTCACTCTTATGTTATATGTATAGGAAAACCCTAAATAATGGAATGTCTGACTGGGATAAATTATGTAATGTATCAATGTTTTGTAAGGTCCAAGATGTACATTGAATCTTGTATTGAGTGATCAACTTCTATTGTAGGACAACTTAAAAATCTCACATTAAATCTTGTATTGAGTGATCAACCTCTATTGTAGGACAATTTAAAAATCTCACATTAAATCTTGTATTGAGTGATCAACCCCTATTGTAGGACAACTTAAAAATCTCACATTAAATCTTGTATTGAGTGATCAACCTCTATTGTAGGACAATTTAAAAATCTCACATTAAATCTTGTATTGAGTGATCAACCTCTATTGTAGGACAACTTAAAAATCTCGCATTAAATCGTGTATTGAGTGATCAACCTCTATTGTACGACAACTTAAAAATCTCACATTAAATCTTGTATTGAGTGATCAACCTCTATTGTAGGACAACTTAAAAATCTCGCATTAAATCGTGTATTGAGTGATCAACCTCTATTGTAGGACAACTTAAAAATCTCACATTAAATCGTGTATTGAGTGATCAACCTCTATTGTAGGACAATTTAAAAATCTCACATTAAATCTTGTATTGAGTGATCAACCTCTATTGTAGGACAACTTAAAAATCTCACATTAAATCTTGTATAGAGTGATCAACCTCTATTGTAGGACAATTTAAAAATCTCACATTAAATCTTGTATTGAGTGATCAACCTCTATTGTAGGACAATTTAAAAATCTCACATTAAATCTTGTATTGAGTGATCAACATCTATTGTAGGACAACTTAAAAATCTCACATTAAATCTTGTATTGAGTGATCAACCTCTATTGTAGGACAATTTAAAAATCTCACATTAAATCTTGTATTGAGTGATCAACCTCTATTGTAGGACAACTTAAAAATCTCACATTAAATCTTGTATTGAGTGATCAACCTCTATTGTAGGACAACTTAAAAATCTCACATTAAATCTTGTATTGAGTGATCAACCTCTATTGTAGGAAAATTTAAAAATCTCACATTAAATCTTGTATTGAGTGATCAACCTCTATTGTAGGACAACTTAAAAATCTCACATTAAATCTTGTATTGAGTGATCAACCTCTATTGTAGGACAATTTAAAAATCTCACATTAAATCTTGTATTGAGTGATCAACCTCTAATGTAGGACAACTTAAAAATCTCGCATTAAATCGTGTATTGAGTGATCAACCTCTATTGTACGACAACTTAAAAATCTCACATTAAATCTTGTATTGAGTGATCAACCTCTATTGTAGGACAACTTAAAAATCTCGCATTAAATCGTGTATTGAGTGATCAACCTCTATTGTAGGACAACTTAAAAATCTCACATTAAATCTTGTATTGAGTGATCAACCTCTATTGTAGGACAATTTAAAAATCTCACATTAAATCTTGTATTGAGTGATCAACCTCTATTGTAGGACAACTTAAAAATATCACATTAAATCTTGTATTGAGTGATCAACCTCTATTGTAGGACAATTTAAAAATCTCACATTAAATCTTGTATTGAGTGATCAACCTCTATTGTAGGACAACTTAAAAATCTCGCATTAAATCGTGTATTGAGTGATCAACCTCTATTGTACGACAACTTAAAAATCTCACATTAAATCTTGTATTGAGTGATCAACCTCTATTGTAGGACAACTTAAAAATCTCGCATTAAATCGTGTATTGAGTGATCAACCTCTATTGTAGGACAACTTAAAAATCTCACATTAAATCTTGTATTGAGTGATCAACCTCTATTGTAGGACAATTTAAAAATCTCACATTAAATCTTGTATTGAGTGATCAACCTCTATTGTAGGACAACTTAAAAATCTCACATTAAATCTTGTATTGAGTGATCAACCTCTATTGTAGGACAATTTAAAAAAATCTCACATTAAATCTTGTATTGAGTGATCAACCTCTATTGTAGGACAATTTAAAAATCTCACATTAAATCTTGTATTGAGTGATCAACCTCTATTGTAGGACAACTTAAAAATCTCACATTAAATCTTGTATTGAGTGATCAACCTCTATTGTAGGACAATTTAAAAATCTCACATTAAATCTTGTATTGAGTGATCAACCTCTATTGTAGGACAACTTAAAAATCTCACATTAAATCTTGTATTGAGTGATCAACCTCTATTGTAGGACAACTTAAAAATCTCACATTAAATCTTGTATTGAGTGATCAACCTCTATTGTAGGACAACTTAAAAATCTCACATTAAATCTTCATTCATTATATTATATTAAACAAACATTTTTCGAGAGATCAAAGACCACATTTCATAGATGGTCTCTCAAAACAGGTTTCATTGCACACTCAAATATTTTAGACACAAGGACCTACAGTCATATAACATTTGAGTACAATGTTGTTGTTTTTTTGGTACTCATACTCAAAAAATTACCAATCAGAAAGCTATATTCAACAAATACAGTGTTCTGATTGGACGATTTTGGAGATGAGTACAAAACATTTTACTCAAATGTTTTACGATTGTAAGGCCAGTACTTTATTTTCTCAGTCATACAATGGTTATGCCCTATATATTACCATCAATATAATCCCGAAAACTATTGACATATACAAATGTATGTTTGGTTCATTCATCCAGCCATTTCTCTGAAATGTTATTGATCGAGCATTACTTACAAAAATTGACTGTTAATAGACTCCCCCCAAAATATTTAAATTTTTTCTCTATCCGGAATTTAAAGGCCCTTATCAAGTATGATGGAGGAAATGGTGTTTAAATGAATAACATGGTCATTTCCTTAAGGAAACTTAACATCCTTTCAATCATAATGGCTACATTTACAACAACAAAAATGTATACATCTTTATCTTGAACATGTTTACCTTAAAATAACTATTGAGGTGCAAGTCCATAAAATGAATTTTATTTTTATGTCTAGAAATTAAAGTCAACATGACCACACATTGTGTTATGTTTGTTATTGCACTATAGGAAATCACATACAGTCAAACTTGTCTAATAAGTGACTGTCCATGGGGAAATCACATACAGTCAAACTTGTCTAATAAGTGACTGTCCATGGGGAAATCACATACAGTCAAACTTGTCTAATAAGTGACTGTCCATGGGGAAATCACATACAGTCAAACTTGTCTAATAAGTGACTGTCCATGGGGAAATCACATACAGTCAAACTTGTCTAATAAGTGACTTTCCATGGGAACATTTTAAAATAGGGTCACATAAGACAGTTGGTTGCTAAATACAGGATTAATTAAAATGAAATGCACAATTATGGGAAATTAAAATCAGGGTCACTTAATACAAGTTATTGCTTAATAGAGGTGGTCACCTGAGCAGGTTTGACTATATATACAGATGAGAAACAATAACTAAAAATGTAAAGAATGGCTATGCAACATACTATTACAGAGATGCACTGTTAGGCCAAAAAAAAATATATGTATTTAATGTCACATGTCAAAAAAATCTAGGGTCGGTCGGTCGGCATTAATTTTTTTTTTTTTTTTTTAACTATCGGCAAAACCGGAAATAGTCGTGCCCGATTCCGGAATCCTATTCCGGTATTTCTGGTAAGCTGTCATTTGTTTTATGACGAGTTACACAGTTTTTCTACCTTCTTTGCTCTCAATTTCGACAAAAAGCTAGCGGTTGAATAAATAAAACATTGCTGCTGATTAAACAACAAAAATGGTTATCCGAATTCTGTGTAAAAATTGATAGGGTCGTTAGCAAAAATTAGGGTGGAATAATTGCCGATAAAAAAGGTTAGGGTCGGCGGCTGAAAAATAGGGTGGGTCGGGTGACCGATTTCCAATCAAATCGGCCTCAAAATGAAAGTCAAATCGGACCCAAAAAATAAAAATAAAAAAAGAATAAATAAATAAAAATTAACTTCTTCTGAACACCGAAATAGAAATAAACCCTTTTATATTTACAAGGGGTTAATTCAATGACAGAAGGCAAATCCAGCGTCCTCCCCATGACCAATGCACTCGTACATGCATGAGAGCAATGCCATTCATATACAGAGGTCATCAAGGGCCGGTGCCTAAAGGACATTTAGACTGGAAATGATTAAACAAAATGAAATTAAAGTCCTCCTCATGGCCAATGTACATGGAGGAAATTTGCATCATATATATAGTACCAGACTGCCGAATACCATATTGCCGATTCCATTTTGCCGAATCCCATATTGCCGCCTTTTTTTTAAAAATGACAAAATTTCATCATATTATTTTTTATTTAAAAAAAATATTGATGATGTGTACATATTTTATTGAAAGCAGTAATTTTTCGTGCAATTTTAATTAGAAAAATTACAATCAAATACATACTGATTGTTGAATAGGAGATGCCGATACTCATTACTCAAACAATTGAAGAACAATGGAAAAAAACTACAAATAAGTAAATGTTTTTTTTTTAGAGTTTTACTAAGTAAGAAAGAAAAACAATGCCGAAAATTGTCGCTAAATAGCAAATTATTTAGAACTGATTGATGATTTCGGTAATCTAAAAATGAACTAGTACTATACCCGCAATATCCAAGCTAGGTGATTATGGTAGATTTTGATAAATGATCGGCAATTAATTAACTCCAAACAAATTTGGGGCGTATTTACAAAACAAAAAATGTGTATTTATTTAATTCAATCGGCTAATTGGACTCAGCAATTTGGGATGCTACCGGTTAGATATAGTCAGACGTTTATATTTAGTTTATTTTCATATCAATGGTAAAACATTTACTGGTACAAAACATAACTGTACTTACTAGAGTTTTAATTCTTCAATAATTTTGACTTGGCACCGATTTGACTGGGGCCGATTTGACTTGGGGCCGATTTGACCTGCTTCCCGGGTGACCGTAAACACACATATATTTTTTTTTGGCCTTAGGAATTAAAATTAGGGTTACATAATACAAGTTATTGCTTACTAGAGGTGGTCACATGCAGGTTTTACTATATATACAGGTGAGAAATAATAATAATACAGTAAAACCAGCCTATGCTGTCACCTTTATTAAGCAGTCACCTGTAATAAAAGGTCATCTTTTTCTTATCCTGTCATAGAAAGCTTTATAATGAATTGAACCTCTTTTAAAAGGCCACCTGTCTTGTAATGCCAATAATTCTTTGTCCCAAAGGTGACCTCATACAGGTGCGACTGTATATTATAAATGTAAATGGCTATATGCAACATATGTGTATATTAGTCAATTATTAGTGGTATAAACAAATGACCATTGATAACCGAAATCAATTAGTATTGTTTAGATGGTTTATGCAATATTTATACCATGGTTGTCCGAGATGGTCACTTAAGCAGGTTTTACTACCGGTATAGAAGAAGAAGATAGAAGATACTTTTATTTACCAATTATGGGTCCACGAGGGGCATGAATATTCACATATATAATTATTTAAAACATAACATATGTTTAACAAAGACAAAGATACAATAACATATATTTATAACATGTCATTTTATGCTCAGTGTGGTTGATATGTTTTAATACATCCAGCTATGATATATGTATCATATAAATACGATGATAAATAAATAGATAGAGCCGACTATTTGTATCCTACCCGTGTCTGAAGCAGAAAGGCAAACACAATGATAACCTTTCTGCAGGAGACACCAGGTGACGGTGCTAAAAGGATGTACATTGTAGTCAACCCTTAATTTTGAGGTATGAGTCATTTATATCCTCCCTGTGTCTATACAGGTGAGAAACAACAAGAATGGCTATGCAACATATTTGTATATTAATCAGTTATCACAGTAGTATAAACAGATGACCATTGATAACATGAAATCAATCTTTTTTAATATAAATGTTGTCAGGATTTCAGCAGATTTAAAACCACTTCAGGTGAAGATGACCACAAACCTAATTTAGAGAGATCAAACAGTTACAGGTAATCAATAACACAAAAGATGATGACCTCCAGGTAAATCAATACCTGACTGCATGGAGGAGAGAATGACCAATTGATCTACTAGTTGATTGACTTATATCTAAACATTGGTAGAGACTTTTTAACATGTATCCCTATAGAGGGAATATTAATTATACATGTGTGTTATGTACATGGAGAGATTGTTTATATTACTATATAGATTACACAGAATTGTAACACTTAGCACCTGATGACGGTCTTAATGTAATTATTATTAAAACTAAGGTTCTCCTCCCTCAGTTGACCATAGATGATTTCGGCTATACTGTTTAGGCCCTTTGGTTGTCTTATGTACATATAATATTTATTTGTTTTTTTTAAATAAAAAATCTAAATCTCAAAAGAAGAAATTTATTTAACACAGGGTACATTCTCCCAGTAATGGAATACTATTGTGAAATTTGACACAGGGTACATTCTCCCAGTAATGGAATACTATTGTGAAATTTGGGTCAATTGTAGTAATGAAGCTTGTCAACCGCAATTTAAAATGGTCATAAAATTCAAGTAACTAATTTATTTGCTAATATCTGTATTGCTGTTAGAGACACAGTCAAAATCCAGAGGCTCAATTATTGCTCATCTACAAATTTACCAAAATGGTCATAAAATTCTAGGGTTTGGGTTTATGGTGTTTAATGCCACTTTCAACAATATTTCAGTCATATCCTATTGGTCAGTTTTATTGGTGGAGGAAACTGGAGGACCTGGAGAAAACCACTGACCTGTAGCAAGTCACTGACAAACATTATTACATAATGTTGTATCGAGTACACCTCGCCCGAGTAAGATTCTAACTCACGTTAGTGGTGATAAGCACTGATTGCACAGGTAAATTCAACTACCATACGATCATGACCATGACGGCCCCACACATAATTGTCGTATATCTCATTAGTGCTTTATACAATGACAAGGACTATATTTCTGTACCATGTGTTAACTTTTCTACTGACATAATATATGTTGTTCATTTGTTAGGTTTGTCTACATAAGCAAAGTTTCTTTTTAATTAATGAGAATATTATATATATTTCTGTTTGTACATGTTATAACAAGTTGTTTATCCAAGTAAAAACATTTACAAACACATGGATCTGCATTTTTTTCAAACATGACAACGAACTATCACCATTTTGTATATATCAGATGCTCTTGGACTATGTGTTTGTGATTGGTGTTTTTCATCACTTCAGAAATTGTTCAGTTAGGTATACACAACATATGTACTACCAGTGCCAGATTTACCATTGTGCTTAAGCACAGGGCCCATCTTCCTGCCAAAAAAAAAATAATTTACGATTTACCTAATATAACGTATTATTTTAACTATTCCTAAATTTACTGAGCATGTATGCCCGACTGCCTGTGTAGGCCTACCGGGTCTACCTCCTTCAGGACCCAAGTAAGGGGCCTCATAACTTAACTAGCACAGGGCCTCATTTGTCCTAAACTGGCACTGTGTACTACCTAAGGAAGGAAAGCTTGAACAGTTACAGTCACCTGATCCATAAAACACTCTGTTTTAGGTATAAACCATTACACTTGATGTAGTTATCACGGCTAGAAACCCACACCTGTAATTTAAGTTGAACCAATCTTCCACCTAGGCCCTTAGAAATTGTAAAGACTAGAGTGATTGTTGTTTAACTCCAGGTGACCAATTTTTTAGCTATATCATCGTGAGAACAGGTTTCAATGAGATGATGATGTCCACTTTGTACTACATGTACACCAACATGCTTAGTTCATTCAATTTTTATAGTGCTAGTTGCTTATTGAAACATCAGTCTGTGGGTAGACATTTCGCTCCACTCAAACATTCTCCTGACTGAGAGTCAACCAGTCTCTGCTCTTACTCCTAAATGCTGCATGCTTAGTGGAGAAGCAGCAAAATGCTAATTTCATAGTATTTGGTTTGACCTGACCGGGGCTCCAACTGACATTCTACAAGACTCAATGCTAGCAGGCTAACAATTACACCGATGTAGTTGTAAAGTAGATAGATATTTCATTTACACAAATGAGTAAATGCTTACAACATGATTTTAAAAATATATACATGTAGCATGATTTATTATTCTGATGACCGGGGATGTCCGATAGCTGGATGCCTTGAATGGACCATTACATTAATATTTTATGCACAAGTCTTATGCTTAAATATTTTTCCCATCCATAAACAATTCAATATTATTTTCTCTATACTGGCCAGTACATCTTTTTTTTAAACACATAATTGATGAAATTTATTGATGTGAACAGTACATTTGACATTTACAGGGTCAAAGTCATCGAGGGTCATGGGATAAAAGCAAAAAATCATAAAATTTATATATAAAACTTTGAAACATGAATAATTTGCATTTCTGATTTATGAGAACAGATTTCAACTGAAACAGACAGATAAATTTAGAATATTAAGTTAATTCTTAGCTGGGGAATTATAAGATATTGGGTTCAAAATTGGCAAAGAGGAATCATACTTTTCTAAGCTTTGATTCATTTAGTTTCTAGGAAGATTTTTTAATATTCATCAAACTGAGTACATGTGCTAATATTTTCCATTACAGATGCATAAGATGTGGGGATAAAAACAAAAATGAGGAATCTTCTTACTGATGAATCCTGGAATGTTTTGGTTCAATCTAGATCTGCTCAGTGCTTTATGATGAAAGGATTCTACATGTAAATATTTGTAGCTGATGGATATACAAAGTGATGACAATAGGTCACATGGTACTTGGGTCCCACTGTCCATATGATATACAAAACAAAACTCACTGATTTCAGGTTGAATTAATAAGGGTTTCATCAATTTTTCAGCTATATCTGGACTAGCAGGCTAATTAGACAGATATAATGAATTGTTATACTTCAGTATCTTTTTTCAATAGAAAATCAAGTGTAATATTTTAACTAATAAATCCTAAATTCCTTGTTTTCTCTATTCAACGGTCATCAGTTTTTTTACTGATGACCTGGGGAACAGTGATCTAGATCGCCAAAGCGCTTACGATATCGGTAAAATGACCATGATCTAAAACGTGTACGTGACGTAAGCATGTATAAAATGGCCACCGCCAGTGTACCCAGTGGAACCATTCTGGCTGTTCGCATTTATCAAACGAAATACGAGTGATGCAAAAAAAATAGAGTTTCAGTATAATAAAACAATTAATGCCTGCACTTAAGGTGAACATCATAATTGTTCACCTGAGGGGTGTTGTTTTCCAGAGGGCTTTAAACTGATCATTGCAACCCCCAGCCTTAGATAGATTTCTGAAATTTTTACACTTGAGGTTGGTTATCTAGGCGCCAACTCAAATTCAGTGGTATTAGTCCTCTTGTTAAAAGTCAACAACCTTAATATTATGGCCACCCTGTCAATTAATAGGAAATGCACTATAAAAATTATATATTGGCAACAGCAGATTGGGCCGTTTTCGTTGACTTGTTCCCAAAGACTTTCCATTTATTTGGCCTTATAATCTTTAGACTATGAGCGTACCTGAGTGATGAAGGTTATTCCAGAAACGTGAAGCGCACACTAAATTAGACATCTACATTTTAATTTTTTTTCTTATTTAAATTTGAATCATTACCGGTAAAGAGGAAATTGTATTAATTACCATTTTCCTTGCTTAACTGCATGCATGTTATTTATATTACCAAAAATACCTTGGTATGAAAATTTTCTTGATTTGGCAATCAAAATGTAATAAAATTTGCAATCATATTCAATAATGCATATATTTATACAGGCCTTTCAATAAGGGGCGGTACCAGGTACTTTTACCTGCTTAAGATGGTCTTTGGTACATCCTGACTTTAAAGAGTGTTGTATAAGATATTCATGAAAATTGTTTCAATTTTAATCAAAAGTACCATACTGCCTGTTAATAGTGAAGTACTGGTAGACTTGAAAAATATTGAAAGCCCAGTGTATTTGTGATAACTACACCAATCAAACTAAAGTGGACAACTGTATGATCAATTCTCCTACAAAGGACTGGGAGCTATAAGGGCCAAAATCGGCCCCACCTCAGATGTCGATAAAATTTTCTCCAAAGTGTATTCACAATATGTGCTTTTCAGAAATAAATACAGTTAGTTAATATATGTATCTAATTCCTCACAGCGGATCGACAAAGTCAGGTAATGAAAAGCACTGAACGTCATTTTTTTCATTATACAGAACATACGTATCATTGTATTATAATGCATATCTCTAAAAAACAAAAACAAAGCATAATAAAACTCAATAAACAAAGCATAAATTTGACTTAATATGCAATGTGGATTGACTTCAGGAATAAAAACATGTTCCGAAGTTGTATTATGAAATTAAAGTGAACGAATAGTAATGTCGCAACGTCACCCATTTTCGACGGTCTCCTGTTTTCGACGGTTTGTTTCATGTGATAAAATCTCTCATTATTTTGATCGCTCCATTTGTCAGAGGTTATATTATGATGCTGAAATTGCATGAATGATCTCATGAAATCTGATCTAAAAATGTCATCTTTAAATGTAAGAACTACGTACCACATCTATTATTTCACGTTCAAATTGTAGTTTTTCGTAATTAATTTTTTCGTCACCTTAACAAAGTTTTAATCATTTAAAAAAATATATCTCATACAGACCAATTTTGGTTTCATCGTCTGCTATGACATTGATAATGTACATATTGAGGTCATATCAATTCATAAATTTATTAACATTGATTGTCGAAAACTGGTCGAAATTTTGGTATTAATCTTAAAGAAGTAATAGATAGATTTATTTGGACAATAGAACTTTGTCATATTTGAAAATTTTTTAAACACTTTTTTAACCGTACTTTATTGTTAACGACAACCAATGCGATGATATATTCCAGTACATTTTTACAGACAACCATCACAAATCTATAAAACAAAAATGCCAAGGTGCAGGTTGAGAGAAGTCTAATATTTAAAGATCGCTTTTTTTTTATAATATGGAAATATTTTGGGAAATGGTGTGAAGCAAAATGTTTAATGTGTAATGATTTTAGCTAGGAACCTGTGAGAATTATTTTTTGATAAACTGATAACCAGCCTTGGAATCAGATATCCCATAGAAAGTGGTTGTCGATAGATAATTGTTTTACAATCAAGTATTTCATATATATTTATGATGAGAACAAGTTTACAATCATATGATTAATCGTGTAGGTAAAATGTGTGTCGCTGCCATGAGACTACATGTATGTATGATTGTTTTGATTGTCACTAAAAAAAGAGGAGATGGTAGATATTATTTTGCTTTGTGACAAACCAACAACACTCCTAATAAACTGTTGCTATCAGAATCTGCTGTAAGTTGTCTTTTACGTGTAAGGAGTGTGTCCTTTACATCCAGCGCTAAGGGATGTATTAAATTCGTTCCTCATAGCTGTCTGGTGTCCCTTTCACATAAAGTCGGCGTTTTCCTAGAGGAAGCCATTTGTTATTTTATTTATGCCAAATTCGCAGTTATGTTAGGATTCTAATAATAATAGGCTATTATACATTATTATACAGCTATAATTTTAATCCAATCAAAAACAATATGGTTGTGATCGTCTTCCGTAATTAAAATCGTCAAAATGAAATACAACCGAATCAATATCAAATGGTGACTTGTTTCAACCTCATTTAAAATATACATGGACATTCTTTCATACTTGTACATCAAGTTCACTATCTTTTATTACAACACTATTTCACTCAAGTGTACATTTGGGGTGGCTATTGTGCATGTGAAATATTAATTGCAAACCCCATTGACTGGCTGTTTGCTACCTGTCTAGAATATTTTATTTTTTTCTCGATCAACAGTTCAGAAGCTAGAAAACAATATGATGAATATTATCTTTCAATCATGCAAACAATAACTTATGCACATGACAGAACGCATTTTCAATGCACTACATACACAAACTTTTGATCCATCATTTGTCCATTGGAGGTTGATTTAAGAGAATGGAACTGATAGAAGTTAAACGTTTAATTTGGGCGCAAAAGGGGAAACGTTATATAATTTATGAAAATGTGATGTGAATTTTAGGGATCCTCAGATTCAAATCCATTCATCTACTTTTCTACACTTTTATATATATTATGCATATGTATACCCGTTATTTCAAATGATAGTAATGTTATTTTAAAATATTTCCACTTTGTTTTACTTGTCATTTTCTTTTAAGAGCCCCAGCTTTATACTGCTCATGCTCAGCAATGGACCACCTTCGTCAATTGTTTTAGCTCATCGATGATCATGAGATTCACTAAGATAAATAGCACGGTCCATGCAATATTTATTTATTTATTTATTTATGCTTTGGTGTCAGTGTTTCAACTGTTGACAGAGTTTTAAATTCAACATGGGTAGACTTATAGAAAGTGTGTAATCGTAAAATTCAGTGGCCAACCATCCCAGTCTGGTGGCAAAAGAAAAGGTATTGTTCTGATATGCCTAACGTTGTGTCTGCAATTGACGGAACTTCACATGAGAAACAAATTCCACCCAACAAAAAACATACTTTCAGCAAACCAATTCTTTTCATTGATTGATATGAAAAGAAAGTTTATAAACAGTGATAATCATAAATTCCATCAATATCAATAAAACAATTACCTTAGCTTTCATCTTAACTGAACTTGAGCCGTTGTGGTCGTATGGTAGTTGAATTTACAACTACCTGTGCAATCGTTGCCTATCACCACTTAAGTTGTGAGTTTGAACCCCATTCATGGTGAGGTGTACTCGATAAAACATTATGTGATAAAGTTTGTCAGTGACTTACGACAGGTCTTTGGATTTCTCTGGGTACTCCAATTTCCACCACAAAAGTAGTAACTGAAATATTTTTGAAAGTGGTGTTAAACACCTAACCTCCAATGGACAAATGATGAATCAAAAGTTTGTGTATGTAGTGTATAACATAAAACACCTTTGGGTCATAATGTGGCATATCTTTACAAGTACCAATAATACTACAACAATATTGTTTCCCACACAATTATGGGAACTGTTATACACATATCATGTCATTAAAAAATGTACTGAAAAAGAAACAACTTCACTTTAAATTTTTATTAACAATTAAATTAAATTATCTCCATGATCTCAAAATTATGTTTCAGTGTTTACTGCATCTTATCACATATTTTATTGAAATAACAGGAATTTGCATGTGTAATAAAAGCATAATTTGCAGCGTGTTATTTGCCTCTGGGGCAATAGCATTTTAGGAGGGCAATAACATGTTATCTGCCCTCTTGTAGTTTTTATGGACAGGAATAATTACATAGAGATCCACCCAACCCAAGCACAAGTTGCAAAAATTTCATATCACCACCCATCAAAATGTTTCCCCTCAACTTCAATACTTACTTTTTCGTATAATGTGTTTATTTTCTGAAAAATGGGTTTGCAAGCAAGTTTTAAATGATCATAATCTTCCTTGCAGTTTACAATGCAAAAAACATTTTGATCTTTTGATAATAATGTCAAATCATCGGTAATTACAGAAAAGGACAACACGACAAAGTTTGAAATTCTACTAACTTTTGACCTGTCCCCCGAAATTTTAATTTTCATCTTGTCTGTTTCAGGATTTACATGATACTTGATGTACCGGATAAGTTCGCTTTCTAGACTAACATATGGGCCAGGGATATTTCCCGGAAATCTTTCAAAGTGATATAAACTTTTAATATCTTCCTGGCATTGATGAAACCAGATATGTTCGTGGTAGCCCATCACAAAATACTGTCAGTTCACGAAACCAAAAAAATACTTTAACAGTATTTGTGTTTTATTTATTTTAATAATCTGGTAAAATATTTTGCTGGTGCACGACTGCAGAGGTGCTTAATTTCTTCGAAAACCGTCGAAATATCGCGGACAAAATTCCATGAAATACAGAAAACAAATAACGCTCATGACGTCACAATGACGTCAAATACGTATCGATTTTGTTGGAAACAAGTTTTAACATCAAAAGTATGATGTCGTCTATAATATAAAATACATCAAATTTTAATCAAGTATTTTCTAAGATAATGATTCATTAAATATGAGGCCATATATGGCACTTATAGTCCCCAGTTCTTTTATGGCACTGACGCCAGATTGCATGCACTGAGTTTTTCTCCTGGTTTCAATGTACACAAACTGTATTTAGAATAAATACAATTATTTACAGAAACATAAGTTATTTACTGATGAATTTCATTACTTGAAATGAATCATGAAATGTACAGAGATTGTGTATATAATGGTCTCATATATATACAATCAGAAGAGTGAAAATATTGATTTTAAGGGTCAGGATGAGGTTATTAAATAAATTAATATTTAACAACCTCCACAATCCTCCCCCAACAAAATATTTTGATATAATCATTAACCCTCTATTCTCAAAACAATTGCTCAATTTGGTGTTGGTGGAAGACTGTGGAGGTATATAAAATAGCTAAAATGTACATTAAATGTCGTTTATAGTCCATTTTAGCATTATCTGTCTAATTATGATGTCATTATGACGTCATAACGCACCCAATTTCAAGGAAAGATGATTTTTTTTTAAATTTGTTTATATAACAATTAAATAGTAAATTGTTTTTATTCTATGTCAAGCATTATTTTTTAATATAATGTGGGGCCAATTTTGCACCTTAACGCCTCTCCCTCTTTCACTAGGATGAATCCTGACAATGATAATACATTAAGGACTGCCCTCTGGACCATACTAACAATGAAGATTATCACCTGTCAACAGTACAAGCAAGAAAAAAAATTTACTACACTGTTGACAGGGGAACAATGAACAACACTCTTTAACAGCAGTTTGCCATGAAAAAAAATAATTAGTCAAGCCTTATTTTTGTAAAATCAGTTAGCTTCATTTATTAACATGGAATTCTGTTATTTGCAATACTGTGAGCTAACTAGCAGCATATATGGTACATGTTCTTATGTAATTTTCACATTTTTTATATACCTGTATTATTCAATAACTAGAGGCTCAGCCCACTGAGCCTGTATCGCTCACCTGACAATAGAATGATACTGAAGCAAATTTCAAAGGGAGATAATCATTACCTTAAAAAACAGCAGCCATCTTGAATGGAGGGTGGGGCTGTCGGACACAATTTTAAAAGGGACACACCCAGGGACCATCTATGCCAAGTTTGGCTCCATTTGGCCAAGCTGTTTCAGAGGAGAAGATTTTTTTAACATTAGCCAATCAGAAAAAAGAATTATTCTTGGCGGCCATGTTTATAGGCCAAATGGAACGAAATGGAGAAACTTTATAGAGGACCTTACATAGATGCTTACTGCCAAGTTTGGTTCCATTTGGCCAAGTTGTTTCAGAGGAGAAGATTAAAATATGAAAAAGTTAACGGACGGACGACGGACGCCAAGTGATGGCAATACCTCACATGGCCCTTTGGGTCAGGTGAGCTAAAAAATGATGAAAAAAGGGGAATAACTCCTAGACGGGTAATCAGATTTACTTGAAAATTGCAGGGCATGTAGATCTTGACAAGCTGAACATGTTTTCAGTTTACACTCAACATCTATCTCTTATAGTTTTTGAAATAAAGGATGAAAAGTATTAACATTTTTAAAATTTGATGAAAAAAAGGCAATAACTTCAAGATGGGTAATCAGATTTACTTTAAAATTGTAGGCTATGTTGATCTTGACATGCTGAACATGTTTGCTGTTTAAACTTAACATCTATATCTTATAGTTTTTGAAATAAAGGACAAAAGGTATTAACATTTTGAAAATTTGACGAAAAAAAAGGCAATAACTCCAAATTGGGTACTCAAATTAACTTCAAAATTACAGGGTAGGTAGATCTTAATATGCTACACATGTTTGCAATTTAAACTTAACCTTTATCTCTAATAGTTTTTGAAATATCAGACAAAAATGTTTAAATAAAAAAAATAAAAAAGGGCAATAACTCCTAGACGGGTAATCAGATTTACTTCAAAATTGCAGGGCATGTAGATCTTGACATGCTGCACATGTTTGCTGTTTAAACTTAACGTCTATCTCTTATAGTTTTTGAAATAAAAAACGAAAAGTATTAAAATTTTGACAATTTGACGAAAAAAGGGCAATAACTCCAAGATAGGTAATCAGATTTTCTTCAAAATTTCAGGGTAGTTAGATCTTCCTGTGCTGATCATTTTTACCCATGTCAGATTTCTGATATTATTAACGGTTTTTGAGTTGTTACCAAAAACGTGCAATTTTACCCTATGTTCTATTTTTAGTAACAGCGGCCATGTTTGTTGGCCGAATGGAATTAAATGAAGAAGTTTTATAGAGGATCTTACATAGATGCTTCCTGCCAAGTTTGGCTCCATTTGGCCAAGCAGTTTCAGAGGAGAAGATTTTTTTAACATTAGCCAATCAGAAACAAGAATTGCCCTTGGCGGCCATATTTGTTGGCGGAATGGGACGAAATGAAGAAACTTTATAGAGGACCTTATATAGATGCTTTCTGCCAAGTTTGGTTCAGTTTGGTCCAGTTGTTTCAGAGGAGTAGATTAAAATATGAAAAGTTAACGGACGGACGACGGACGCCAAGTGATGGCAATACCTCACATGACCCTTTGGGTCAGGTGAGCTAAAAATGTAAATAAAAAATTGAAGGACGAATATATTCTTATTCAAATCACATGGAAAAATAAATACTATTTAAATCAAATTTATGCTAATTCTTCTATGTGCACTGAGGCATGAAAGACTTATTAAAGTGAAACCTACCATATTCCATAAATGGAATTCCTATAGACGCTACACCTTAAATAGTAAAATGTTGTACATTTGTGTATGTCTAAGTAGGCATGCAGTACGACAAAATATCTGTCAATCAAGAGTAATTTAACACTAAATCGACCACTTAAGTGTGAGAATTACTATAGTCTCAAGAGTTCTAATAAGTACTAACTGGACTATATACCTATAAAGCTGTCCGCTTTTATAACACAATATATTTCTGTACTTTAAACTGTATATATGCAGGATTTCTAACTTTTTGTTTGAAATTTCAGAGTATACAAAGCTACATCTTGTATCAATTACAAGGTTGTCTAATAATTTTACCATCATCTTATTTTCTCTAGTCAAACATCCATTTTGGTCTAAGTACCGGCGATGGCTCCCAAGCTCAACCCAAAAAGTATGTCCCCCAGGTAGCAAAAAGGAGATGCCCTCGCTTGTTCTTAGCTCCACCTTTTGATACACAATCTACTACGAGACAAGTACAAAAAATGTATAAAAGTACAGAATAGAATCGACTTTGCATCCGAAGTTGATTCTATATTTCTATTCTTTTCTTGTAGTAAAGAAGGCATCACAAAAGGCAGAGGTAAGAAAATAAAAAAAAAATCAAAAGAGCTATGATTCAGCAGCTAGCTATAACATGTGTGACATGTATTCAAGGAATATACCTTACTTAGGACATTGCAATAAATATTGTACATGTCAAGACTCAAATGTCATTGGCAATACCACAGTATATTGTCTGATAGGACAGGATCAAAACTTAAATTCCATATGCATTGTTAAAGCAGGCCTCTCCTTGCCCTGCCAATGATCATAGATAATAGTCTTATACGGTACATGTAGTTAAGCAGTTATCATGGTTACATATATGCATGTACTACATGTATGTCTTATTTCACAAAAGTTCAAGATTATCTTGGGCATATTAATGAATTCCAGTACAAATTTGTGAAAGTATGTAATTAAATATGTGAATGCAACAACATTTCCAGCCAAGATAAAACATGGTCTGTTTATTTAAGCAGTTGCATGATATAGTTCCACATAATGCTATTTAATTAAATTTTGATTGATTTTTTATCAAATGTCAAACAAACTGCAAAGTCATGACAACAACAAGTTTCTGAGTAAATTAAGATGATATACTTAAAAAGGTTGACACTGGGATAGGTCTATCAGACGGATGTTTTAATTAATACAACAGAAAGGGGAGATAATGGGTAGGGTTGAAAAATATGGCTTAGCCACAGACTAACAATGGCAACTTTTAACAAATTGTGGCTTATAATGAGCTGCTGCAAATTGAGTTTTAGGTGCAAGGAATGTTAACATTGCATTCTCCAGACACAACGTCCTCACAGCTATCTGGGGATGGGGTGCTATAACTAGACTTCAGGTGGCCATTTCACATTAACATTATAAAAACACTATCAGAAATAAGTACAGCATTTCAATATTGCTGAGAAATATTTTACATAAAACTTTATTTCAGAATAATATAAAAAAAATTGCACAACTATTGCATAATATTTTATTGAATAACATTTCCTTCATTAAAAATGAAATTTTGAAGATTTCAATAGAAATTAAAATGTGAAAGTCTAATACATGTATATGATAGACACCTCATTGATGACAAATGTTCTATATTGGCCTTTGGCAAGGTGACCCAAAAACCAAATTTACATAAAGTGGTTAAAATTTTCTTATTTTAAGCAAAGAAAACATAAAGCAGTTTTAAAGTGCTACATGTATTTAACATCGGACTATAAATAGTATTAACATAGATAATAACATAAATCTAGTTTCACAAAAGAAAATATTTATCAACTAGTGAGTCGATGGCCCTTCAATAAGATATGAACACGAATGTACACATAGGAATGTTTGAATACGATAAAATTCCAGAATGAAAATGATCTTTTGAAAGTTGAAGAAATAAAGTACAAAAAAAATGTATATGCTTACTCAAAACTTAACTTTTTATGAAACTCTCTTATATAAATACTGCTTCCAGCCAAAAAAAAAACTATTGTCGCAAAAAAAAACTAGACATATTTAAACATGCATTTGCATATTGACCGATTTGAAAATGTATTTAAATATTGGTTGTAAACATACAATACAATGATCAAGTAACTTAAATCTGATAGGCTATATATTAAACATTTACTAAAGAAAACAAAATCATATTCTAAGCTTAAATGTGAGGCTAACCAAAGGTTTTTTTATGCATTGTAATCTAAAACTATCATAATAACAAATTCAACTGACAAAAATGCATGGATTACAATAACATTTTAAGAAACCAAGACTTTTTTTTTTTATTAATATGGAAGACGTTATCGTAAAAGTAATATTTGGAAATAACAATGAAAAGAAAATGCAAACAAACCTGAAACCACCCCTTCTGTACTAGTGAAAGATATACTAATCCCATCTATCACAATGCCTCAAGATATTTCATATTTAGATTCTAGATATGACAAATACCTCCAAAGTGCAAAATAATGTCATATATGTAAATAGAATAATCATTAAAGAATTCAATACTATAGCTGTATTAAACATTTAGGTATGTGTGACAACAGCTGTAGGGGATAAATAATGATTTCATATATTTCACATATATGACCTTTTCAGGTCAAATCATTACTACTTATTATTACAAGATTTTACTCTATTAACCACATCACAACTGTTTTAACACCTTCCTAAAATTAGAAAATACCAACAAATTGTCTTAAGTGTTGTAACACGAAGCTGCTAGAATTGTTACTGGGTTGCCAAAATTTGCCAGCATAGAATCCCTATATTTTGAAACTGGATGGGAACCCCTCCATTCTCGTAGACATAGTAGAAAATTAAACTTGTTTTACAAAATACATGAGAGTCCATTATATTTATATGACTTTACTGCCTTTTACACGAGAGGAAAATGAATTAAATTTGCGCAACCAAACCGAATTTAGAAATCTGCTAACAAGATTACAATTATTCGCAAACTCTTTTTTCCCTTCTTCTATTAAATCATGGAATAAAGTCCACAATTAAGAAATGCATCTACTCTAAATAGATTTAAACAAGCAACTAAAAATCAAACAATAAAACCTCCTAAATTTTAAAATGCTGGATGTAGAATTTTAAATTTAATTCACACTAGACTGAGACATAGATCCAGTAGCTTGAATGCTGATCTGTTTCGTGTGCATTTGGCCAATGATCCAGGCTGTATATGTGGGTGTGCATTTGAAGATGCAATTCACTTCATATTAGAATGTTGTCTTTACAATGAAGCAAGAGAAGAATTAAAACTAAGACTAGTTTTTCTTCATGAACTAAAATTTGAAGTCCTACTTTTTGACGATGACAACTTAACTGAGATGCAAAATCTACAAATTTTCAAATCTGTAAAACTGTATATAAAACGAATGAAACGTTTTACCCATTTATGATCACGGTACCTCCTCCCATTCTTTTTTAAAATCAATCCTGTTGCTTCCATTTCACATACAAGTATGAAAAAAAAATGCTTATACATTTTTTGCATTATATAATTTCATGCTTATTGTTTTGTATTTTTTGTGTTACTGTTTTTTCATTTTTCATAAGAATTTATTTATAATGTTGTATATTGTAATTTACTATTGCTGACGCATGTACTATTGTAATTATTTATTATGTGGAGAGGACCCTTGTAAATTGTTATAATTTGTGTCCGATCCAATTGTTATAATATTTAGCAATAAAATATGTTTAATCTAATCTGACCTTCTATCAATTTTAAACCAAAAGTCAGATTATGCATTTATTATTTTTTACTTGCTTCATAAGTGCATTTTTGATGATAAATAAAAATGGGTTAGGTTCATGGTGTTTAATGATACTTTCAGTTATATCCCCGCAATCAGTTTTATTGGTGGAGGTAACTGGAGTGCAAGTGAAAATCACTGACAAACTTTATCACATAATGTTATATCAAGTACACCTCACCATGAGAAAAACTACATAATTCGTCATTTTACCGGAATTTTCGAAAATTGAATACCGGAATCGGGAACGACTATTTCCGGTTTTGTCGATAATAATAAAAAAAAATAATTAATCCCGACCGACCGACCCTAGATTTTTTTGACATGTGACAGTAAACACACATATATTTTTTTTTGGCCTTATCATGTACTTTTAAAATCCAATCAAATAAATCATGTCACAACATTAAGCCGATGTCCAAAATATAATAATAACAAGATGGATGTTTTCTACAGCTAATAAAGCATTGTGTTACTCTTCCACCAATAAAATTGACTGTAATGGCACTAAACATCAACAATTTTATCTATTGAGTGAGTGACTGTTGTCTAATGCCAACAAGAGAGCAAGTTTTCAGCCATATCATGGCAAGAACTTGTTATCTTCAATGATATGATGATGATGTTCACTTTGTACCAGACCAATATGCTTAGTTGGATTTCTTATAGTGCTAGCTCACAGAAACAATTTTTACAATCCGCAGGTTAAGACACATCGATCCACTCAAAAACATTATCCTGATTCCGAGCCAACCAGTCTTTGCTCTTACTCCTTAATGCTGCGTGCTTAGCGGATAAGCAACAAAAAATTTTCTAAATTTTATTTGGTTTGACCCGACAGGCTCCGCTCATACCCACAATCTACCACATTCAAGACGAGCACGCTAAACATTACACCAACAATGCGGTTCAATTGTATGTTATATACATTTTTACAAAATCAATGCAATAGCTATGGTAGACATGGTTCTCTTCTGCATAAGATCATCGACTTGAAAGGTTAACCTGTAGTACTATAGAAAAAGATTACATATTAGGTGAAATGGTGAACCATGAAATGTATGTCATAGCACTGATTTTAGATGTGAGCGCTGTAAAACATGATCTTTGATGTCATGATGAATAAAGGTTAGAGAAAACCGAAGGGGCAATCAAGAATGAAAAATCCAAAGACACTGGCAACAATGGATACATAACACACAGGACGAAGACAAACAAAACACAACACAGAAAACTAAAAAAGCATCATGGATGCAGTATTACTCTACTGTATCCAAGATTTAAGATGATGGGACAAGATTTTCAGAAATGTCTTCTAGGTTCATCAAATTAAATTGCTACAAGTATCCCTGTGTCACATGAATTTACAAAATGACAATAAAACAAAAACCATGACAGAATCCTGCTACAATGTGAATAAAATAGAACGGCAGTAACGTTTGATAATAAATTCTTCCTTTTTCGTATTTACATGTAACATTTCATAAAAAGAGAAACTCTGCTTAAAACACCCATTTATAAATGGACCAATACACTATATGCTGTACGTGATATGCATTAGGAGAGGGGACATTTGAAAAAGGGTCAAATCATCCCTGCTTCTTTACAAAAAAAAATCACTATATGGTATAATGGTATTAGCCTGTGACTGGTGGGGAAAAAAGAACATTTCAATAAGTTTGTCTTGTCATTTGAGGGCCTACTGGTACCTGTCAAATCTAGAAAATCATTTTTTGCTAGGGTAGGGGGCTGCCTTCTTATAACCCCCCACCAGGGATATACCATGGATCCACAAATGGATGGCAGGGGGCTTCCCTCTTAGATCCCTTCCTGTGCTTTACCCTGGATTCAAAAAGGGATGCCTGGGTGGCCACTGCGGCCTCTTTAAAATTCCAGGATGTCCGTTATCCAAAAAATTAGGGTAAACCATGCGAGTTTATTTATTTCTAAATCATAACACTGTGTTCATTTTCGATGAATAGCTTACTATTGTTATATACATTGTTAAATAAAAAAAATATTTATTTTTATTAATAGCACTTGATGCGCAGTACCACTAGTGATTGGCGGAATCTTCAATTAGTTGAAGGCGGCCTCTTATGAAGTAGAAGTATACATTTGGCATAAATAACAGGTTCTTGAGACCTCCACTATCGTTTTCGGTCATCAGTTGCATCCGTTTTCAAGTGTTGGCGGGATGGTACCTTATTTTCAGACGGTTCGATTATTTTGTTAATTACAAAGTGCATTTCTTCTTATAAATATATATATGTAAACAACCTATACTTACGATACTATACAAATCACAATAAACGAAAGGTAAAACAAAATTGTTCTCACCTGTTGTCATCTAAAGTAGTAAAGATAGAACGATTGTCATGTGAATCCAACAAAACCTGTTATGGGGTAATTCAACCTTTCAAAAGTACATATATTAATTTACCAAAAGTTGCACCTATCTACTTCCGTATGACATTGCATGAAAGTTTACTTAACGAGTCGGTGCTAGTGTCAATGTTAGGAATGTTCACATGTATGATGTAAAACTTACCAAAATTATCCACGCTACAAGCACATAATCCGACTCACAGATGTATTTAGTAATTGTCCTATGTATATTTTACTCCTGTTATGACAAATCAGTTCCTTAAAGGTTATTCAATTCAACTTTTCAAACATAAGGTGCTAAATATGGCTTCCACCCGAAGTCTACCTGACACAGGTGTGCCTGATCAGCGACATCTAGCGACAGGAATGAAAACAATTTAGTGGGCGGTGCCCCAAAAGATCAACAGTAGCCTAATGCATTGAATACGATAAGTTGTTTTGGAATAGTTGTACGAAATCGTTTTATTACTCTGTTTGAGATTTTAACAAATTTATTTTAACTCATAAACATTACCAGAGGACAGTGATACGGTGTTCCTGCGGGCTGGATAATATTAAGTCTGTATATTATATATATACATACAGCGATGTGTTCCATGTCACTAAGATAAGATAAGATAAGAAAACTTAATTTGAATTCGGTTTTTGTATAACAATAAACACAAGCTCTCAGGAGCTTTTTACCGAATATACATAGTAGCACAAGATACATACACATATTAACATAATCACATAAACACACATATAAAGCACATACAGTTAGCAAATGCAACATAAAAAGCACAAAAATAAAAGACATTCTAAAACATGCTGAAGCAATATCAAGCAAACATAAAATAACTAAGCAGCATTAAAACTTGGAAAAAGCACTAGAAATAAAACAGAAAGCTGAATATGTTATCTGCATGCAGAACAACGACATACTGAGCCATTCCAGGACTGAATTAAACTTTTAAAGTGGTTGAAACTGTTTTCAGTTCTGAAATGGTTCGGAAGGTCGTTCCACAGAGTTGCAGCTGCAAACGTGAATGATTTTTTGCCATACCTTGTAGTTCTAACTTGAGGTACATCTAATATGTTCGAATACCTGAAAGCATATTTAGAATTCTTCACATTAACCAAATCATGAAGGCATACAGGAGCTAACGATTTTATATGTCTCCAAGGCCATTGTCCTAATACGTCTGATCTGTAAGGAGGGCACTAGAGCTTTTTCAAGAAGGTTGATATATGAATTGGTGTAGTCATCGTATACAAAGCGAGGTGCTCTTTCCTGCACTTTCTCTAATTTTTTTAAATTTTTATCGGTACAAAAATGCCAAGCCAAAGGGCAGAAGTTAAAGTTACTGAGAATGAAAGTGTGGAATATAGTTAATTTGCTTAATCTGTCTAAATATCGGCCCAAACGTTTAAGTATATTCAGTTGCTGTGATGCCTTCCTACAGATTGAACTGATATGAATGTCAAAATTTAATTGATAATCTATTTCAATTCCTAAAAGTTTTACTGTCTCTTCACATGAAAGTGTAGAATTCTGTAAGCAATATGATTGTTATATTACAATTTTAAAATGCTGAATTGTAATAATATAGTATTATTGCGTGATGTTTTGCATATTGGCCTAATTATAGATCCGAGGTCTGCTGTACATCATGTATTGGCCGACCGCCAATTACAACAGACCGAGGACCTATAACTAGGCCAATATGAAAAACATCACGTAATCAATAAAATTGAAGGTTGTGAGTGGACAGTATATCTTGCAAGCCAATAGAGCTCGATTTAATCAAAACCAGGTAGATACCATATGTCAACTATGTGGTGAGGAAGAGGAAAATATGGAACACTTTCTTCTCAAATGTACCATTTTACAGGCTGTGAGATATAGTGTATTAGATGACATAGATACAGAATTCAATATAATAACTAGAAAAACATTCTATAATCTGGATAACTGTCTAAAGATACAAATTCTTCTTGACTGTTCTATATTACTGAATTATGACAATCCTGTGTGTAAAGATAAGTTATTATTAAAATAGCTGACACAACTAGAATCTCAATGTAGAAGGTTCATATATAACATGCACACATCGAGATACAAAATGCTTATCAGAGTGAAAAGCAGAAAGCAAAAGCAGTAGGGTATCCTGAAGGCGGTTTGTAAACTCATAATTTTAGATTTTAAAAGATTAAGAGCTTTTTTGTTGTTGTTTTTTAGATTTTAAAATTGAGAGTTTTTTAGATTTTGGAATTAAGGACTTTTAAATGATATAGTATATGTGTCATTTTAGAATTCAGGATTTTTTAAGTAATAGAGTATTTGAAACATTTTATTTTTAAAGTGAGACAATATCTTATAAACTCAAATGTATATAGTGCTCAGGAGGATGCTAAGTCCGATTCTATAGAATTTAATTCAAGGTGATGGAATTGTGATATTCTGATTAACGGATGTACGTTGTGTACATAGTTTTATCAATCTGGATTATGGATAAATGAATGTATTAGGTGACAAAGATCACTGATCTTCAATATTGGAGGTGAAGAAAGAACAGAACAGAACAGAACAGATACCTTTATTAATTAACCAATCCAATATCTCTCTGGATTTTTCCTTGCAATTGTCGAAATGTCTAGTGGATTCCGATCAAGTTGTTATTGGACTGACTGGAATTGGGCCAATACGGAAAATATCCGTATTGGACTGGTTTTTGCCGTATTGGCCCAATGAACGTTTTTATATTGTATTGACAGATTTGATCATATAAAGACTAATAAATCAAAGTTAATTAATAAAACACAATCAAACCATATATAGAGTCAGGCCCACTGAGAGGGGGGTCAGCCGGGGCCCATGAGTTTAAACAAGTATTTGCATACTATACAAATCCTTGGTTGCTGTTTTCTAAATCACAATTAATCAATTCATTTTTGTTGTACTAATTCCTTGCTTATGACACACCGTGGTGGACTTAGTTTGAGTATCATTATTTGCAGAATTGGAGGAGGGGGGCCAAGTTTCCTTTTGCCTGGGGCCCAACAATTCTCTTGGCGGCCCTGTATAGAGCTAGGTATTCTGTATCTGTATTTGTACGTCGTAGAATCCCTGCTGGGCTATGAAACGACGGGGAGAGAGCGTAATTAGTCGCATATGGGGCATACAAAGATACATGTAAAAAAACAAAAACAAAAAAAAACGAAAATATACTTATGTTCAGTGACTGCACGGCCAGACCAGAGCCTGTCAGATACCATCATAAATCAATTCACATTTAATATATAATAACTATAATAACTCACCTAACCTAATGATATCTACACGTAGGTATCAGTTGTGTCCTCGCAGTAAAAAACATTCTTCAATAAAGGTACCCAAGTTCTTTAAAACTTGTTCATGTTCATTGGTAAATAAACAGACAAATTTTTATAATGTGTCCATGTATCTAGAATTTGGACACAAGTCAATAACTTTATCAAAAAATAATACTCTAATATTTTCATATAAAGGACAGTTGACAATAAGATGTTTCTTGTCTTCAATATCTCCCTTAGAACAATTTGTGCATTTTCCTTCTGGTCTTATAATATTCTTATATCTGCCAGTTTCAATATTTAATGAATGAGCACTGACTCTTATCTTACAGATAGACTGTCGAATTCTTAAATTATTCATTTCTAAATATTTCTCTTTCCCAAAATGGGTCTTTATGTAAAAGTATGTATCTAATTTACCTCTGTTGCTGCCAATGTATAAGACCAACACGCTTAGTTGGATTTTTATAGAGCTAGATAACTGAACTAACAGTCCGTGGATAGACATGTCGCCCCACTCGGACACATTATCCTGATTCCAAGCCAACCGGTCTTTGCTCCTTCTTAATGCGGGGTGTATAAATACACAACCAACCCGTCCTGCGGATGAGACGTAAATAAAACCGAGGTCCCGTGTTGAGAGATTGCCACCCTCTCCGCACGTTAAAGAACCCAGTGTAACAGCTCATCATGAGCATTATGCTCATGATGAGTGGTCCATAAGAGACCTGTTGCACTGGCAAAATTATCCGTCCATACCCATCACCTTTCCTTGTTTCGAGTCCCGTGGCGTTTAAATTTTAAAATGTTCTCGTCCTGAATATAGCTGAAAAATTGCTCGCTGGACGTTAAACACCAATCAATCAATCAATCTTCTTAATGCTGCGTGTAACTAAGCAGAGAAGCAACAAATACCAATGTTATAGTCGTTGGTTTGGCCCGATCGGGATTCGAACCCACGATCTACCACGATAACCATTACACAATCGAATGTGGAAAGAGCATGTGTTAAACAAAAACACAACAGTTTATTGATAATGTGACAGAATAAAAGTTGCTTGATTCGGTTCTCATTCGAAATTATATCTTAATTACAGCATTAACGATTTACTAATAATTTGCAAATATCTTACTTTTCAATGCAAAATTAGATGTAAAATTAAAAATTCTATCATCCTTTCAAATATGCAAGGTGCTAATTTTGCACACACAAAAATGTATTTAGATTGTATGAATTGGTGTTGAGTATGTCGGAAACCGTAAGATATAGGGAAAATGCGTCGACTTAATGGTGATGGACCTGTATGAATGTGACCGGCATCTATATGCAGCATTTGGTTTGATTTGCTTGGCATGTTTTATGATGTATATATTTTTATGCTGCATGCTGTTTTCTTGTTTTAATATTGATGTATCTGTTTTTATATTCGGTAAAAAGCTCTGTAGAGCTTATGCTATTATGTTATATACATGCCGAATCAAAATAAAGTTTTTTTTTATCTTATCTTATCTTATCCTGATGCTGACTTGTTTCCTAATGGCGATGGACCGTTATGAGTGCGGCCATCTGTCCTTAGACTGACTTGTGTGTAATCGCGATGGGCCTGTATGAATGTCACCGGATCTCCTTAGGTTCACTTGTTGCCTAATGGTGATGGGTCTGTATCTGTGCTTAGGCTGTCTTGTTTTCAAATGACTATGGGCCTATATGAGTGCGGCCGCTGGCATTAGGCTGACTTGTTGTGTAATGGTGTGGCCCTATGTTAAGACGGGTTCTTTTATCCAAAATGTGGGCATCAATAAAAACTAAAACTGGGTACAACTTGTATTTTAAAACCAAAAACTACTGATACTGAGCCACCACTCTACAATGAAATTATCTTCTATACTCTTGGACACTCAACATTAAAACTAACAGAACATTAAAAGTAAACCAGATATAAGATAACACATTCGCCAGTCTCTGTCTTTCAACAATTTGCTATGTACAAGCATCTAAATTCTAATAAAAATGTCATAAAACTGTCACTATTAGAAGACCACAGATGTTAATGTCCTTCAATCTTGAAAAGTAATTTTATTGAACAATTAAACTAATTAATGTTTTTGCATCAAAATAGTCATTTTAACACCTCCCTTCTCAAGAGGAAATTTATCGGTAAAGCGTGAAATTTTCGATATAAATAAAAGATTAAAACGTGGCTCAGTAAGAATTTATAATTTTCTCATAAAAACAATTATGCATAAAGCTTAACCGGACCATGTGCGCAATGTCTATTACATGGTAAACACGTGATGTAAACAAACTCCAACACTGGTAATATATATAGAATCAGCTGATCAATTTTAATCCATGAATGAAATTAGTAAATCCACTGAACAAAATAGTATAAACCACGAGTAAAATATTAAATCCACTGAATAATTAATGACAAATATATTGTGATAATAAATTCACTTTAGCATTTCTCTTTAAAAACACATATTTCCCAAAACAAGTGAATTATACTCGAGACATTCCATCTGCATTTTTGTTACTAGCACCACTGCGGTAATTAATTTTGAAGTCGTGAATGTTCATTACTCTATTCTTATTATATCTCTTCAGCAAGTTGATATGATAGGTAACTAAGCCTCGGCGTGCTCCTACATTTACTTGATAGTTCACATATGATAATTTCCTGACTATTCGAAACGGACCTTTCCATGTAGCAGTCATCTTTGAACTCTCAGTTGGCAAAAGTACTAATACTTCATCACCAGGCGAAAAATGGCGCTTTCTAGTGTTTCTGTCATACCAGGCTTTCATTTTCGACTGTTTGTCAGTAAGATTATTACCTACAATGTCTCTCATTTCAGACAAGCGCTCCCTAACATTAATGACATGTTCAATAACGGACTTCTCAACATCTTCTTCTTCTGTCATTGCTAATTTCAATATCTCTGTTGGTCCTCTAACTGGCCACCCATATAACAGTTCAAACGGAGAAAATCATGTCTCCTCATGTGGCGTCTCTCTATAAGCAAACAGTGCATATGGCAGCATTTCGTCCCAATCCTTTTCGTATGTAATACATAGTTTCTTGAGAACTTTCTTCAAAGTTCCATTGTAGCGTTCACATTTTCCATTAGACTGGGGTCTATACGGACTTGTCGTAATACCCTTAACACCTAACATCTCATACAACTGTTTTAATAACGTGCTTGTGAAATTGCTACCTTGATCGCTTAAAATTCCTCTAGCCACACCTACTCGGCTAAATAATTGAACTAAAGATTGAGCTATGCGCTCCGCTTCTATACATGGAAGTGGGAAAGCCTCTGGGTACCTTGTACCTTCATCAATAACTGTCAAAATATACTTATTTCCCTTCTTAGTTCGACTTAACGGATCAACTATATCAATAGCTATTTTGCTAAATGGCTCTCTAATGATTGGTGTTTTCACCATCGGTACTTTAACATTATCCCCTTTTGATGTCCTCTGACATATATCACAACTACGACAGTGTCTTGTCACATCTGCAAAGACACCCGGCCAATAAAAAGACTGAAGTACCCTCTGTTTACATTTTCCTGGTCCTAAGTGACCTGACATTGGACGATCGTGTGCTAACTCTAGCACAGCCTTTCTTAACGGCTTTGGTAAAACAATCTGGTTCCCCCTTTTATAACCATCTGTTGACTCCCATTTTCTCTTCAAAACATTGTTCTCATAATAAAATGCAAATTTAACATCTTTTGACTCGTCCACATTATTCAAAGCCTTAAGTCTACAATTACTTAGAGTTGGGTCCTCCCTTTGGATCCTCGACAATGTTTCAACATTAACATTAGACAAATGTTCTAACCCTATACTCTCACCTTGTTCTGGCAGCTCATTAACATCCCCAATATCAATATCCTCCTGGATTTCTTCGTCCGGTTCCGAAAAATCAATTAGATCCACATCTTCATTTAAATCTTGGGAATGTACCTTACATTCCACCATTTCATTCTCAATCTCTTCATTTTGCTTGCTCTTGGACCTCGTTACTACATACGTTTTAGATTTTCCCAAAATATCCATACCTAACAGAGCATCAGCAGCTAAGTTCGCAACTAATCCTACAGTTGCATGTCCCTTAAAGTACGGCGTATCTAAATTGACAACGGCCATCTTTGCTGTAAAGGGTTGACCCACAGCAGTATACAGAGTAATCCTCTGACCTTCAATTATATTACTTGAATCTACATATTCTTCACGGATCAAAGTCATTTCAGCACCGGTATCCTTTACAAATAGGATCTCACGCCCATTCACTTGTCCACAGACATTTATCAATCTCTCCCCATATGAAGGCTTCACAAAATATGTAGCCGCATTTGGCTTTTTATCCTTAATCCTGCGTTTTGGAGCACGACAATTCTTTGCTATATGACCTATGCGATCACAATTATAACACTTTCTACTATCAACATTATTGTGTAATCTAACATTCTCCCTCGAGGATGATCCTTTCGGAGAAATGGTCGGTAAAATGTAATCTTCCGCAGCATCTACAACACTATTGCTTCCCCTATTCCGTCTAATCCATTGAGCTTATGCGGGTGACAAAGCTTTTAAAAAGAACTCTTCACATAAACGGACTTTTGGATCTTCGTCTCCTACGAAACGATTAACTGACTGTTGTATCTTGGCCATTAATCCACGATAAGTTTCGTTTTCACCACGCTTAACTTCCAACAAGTCGGCAAAATACTGGTGTGGTCGTCGTCCAAATCTATCAACTGAAGCTTTCCGTAGCTCCTCGTAATTCTTATTTGCTGACTTCCTTAGCCTCTCCAGTTAAAAGTGTTCTCAACTGCAAAACCTTAACTTCATTTGTCCACTTGGCTTGCTTAGCTATAGCCTCGAATTCAGATAAATATGTCAATATATCATCCTTTGACTTGTGGTCATATGGCTGCAGTTTTAACTTGACTGGAACATCTGGCTCCTTGTGGTCATTTCTATGTTCTACAACATTTATTCGTGCCAGTTCTATCTCCATTTGCTTTAGTCTAAGTTCATGTTCATATTTCATTCTATCTCGTTCCATGTCCAAACGCTTACTCTCTAACTCCATATTCAAAGTACTCTTACTGGCTGCCTTCCTTGTTGCACCCCTTGTCTTCTTTGGTGGTCCCATTACTTCAGTATCCTCATTCTCATCTTCATGAGCTTGTTCAGTGTCCGTAAACTCTATTAAATTTCGTCTAGTTACATCAACACCGTCTTCCATACTAACTAAATCTAACTATCTATTAAGTTAACAAAAAGTCTAGATCCCTTTTGGATCCCACCGCTGCCACCAAAATTGTTAAGACGGGTTCTTTTATCCAAAATGTGGGCATCAATAAAAACTAAAACTGGGTGCAACTTGTATTTTAAAACCAAAAACTACTGATACTGAGCCACCACTCTACAATGAAATTATCTTCTATACTCTTGGACACTCAACATTAAAACTAACAGAACATTAAAAGTAAACCAGATATAAGATAACACATTCACCAGTCTCTGTCTTTCAACAATTTGCTATGTACAAGCATCTAAATTCTAATAAAAATGTCATAAAACTGTCACTATTAGAAGACCACAGATGTTAATGTCCTTCAATCTTGAAAAGTAATTTTATTGAACAATTAAACTAATTAATGTTTCTGCATCAAAATAATCATTTTAACACCCTATATGAGTTTGACACACTTGTTACCTAATGACGACGGGCCTGTATGAGTGCTACATGCTTTCCTTAAGCTGACTTATTGCGTAATTGCGATGGACCTATATAAGTGCGACTGACTTATTGTCTATTGACCACGCGCCTGTATGAGTCCGGCTGGCTATCCTTAAGATTTACTTGTTGCCTAATTGCGAGACCCTGTATGAGTGCGGCAGACTATCCTTAGGCTGACTTGTTGCATAAAGGTGACATGCTGTCGTTAGGTTCACTTATTGCCTAATGGCGATGGTCCTGTACGAGTACGACCGGCTGTCCTTAGACTGACTTATTGTCCAATGCTGAGGAACAGTTTGAGTGCGGTCGGCTGTCTTTATGCTGACTTGTTGCCCAATTTCGAGGGCACGTGTGAGTTCACTTGTTACCTAATGACTATGAGCCTGCATGAGTGCGTACGGATGTCCTCAGATTTACTTGTTGCCTAATTGCGAGAGCCTGTATGCGTGCAGCCGGCTGTCCTTAGGCTGACTTATTGTTTCATAATGGTGATGGCCCTGTACGAGTGTGGCGGTTGCCCTTATAGGTTCACTCGTTGCTTATGGCAATGGGTTTGTATGAGTGCGATCGGCTTTCACTAGCTTGACTAGTTGTCTAATAGTTATGGACCTCTATGTGTGTAGCCGCCTGTCCTTAGGCTTAGATCGACTTATTGCATAATGCTGAGGAACTGTATGAGTACGAACGACTGCCTTTAGACTGACTTCTGGCCTAATGTCAAGGGCATGCATGAGTGTGGCTGGCTGTCCTTAGATTGACTTGTTGCCTAATGGGGAAGGCCTGAATGAGTGCGTTGCCTTTCCTTAGACTGACTTGTTGCCTAATGGTGAGGGCCTGTATGAGTGTGGCTGGTTGTCTTTAGATTGACTTATTGACTAAATTTCGAGGACATGTATGAGTACGACCGGCTGTTTTTAGACTGACTTGTTGCTAATGGTGAGGACCTGTACGAGTGCAGCTGCATTTCCTTAGGCTGACTTGTTGCTTAATGGGGAGGGCCTGTATGAGTGCAGCTGCATTTCCTTAGTCTGACTTGTTGCTTAATGGCGAAGGCCTGTACGAGTGCAGCTGGCTGTCCTTAGATTGATTTTTGCCTGATGATGAGGACCTGTATGAGCGTGACTGGCTTTCCATAGGCTGACTTGATGCACAATAGCGATGGGTCTGTATGAGTGCTGACTTGTCAACTAATGGGGAGGCTCTGTATGGGTGCAGCCAGCTGTTCTTAGATTGATTTGATGCCTTATGGTGAGGGCCTGTATGAGTGTGACTGGCTGTTCTTAGGCTGACTTGTTGCTTAATGGGGATGGGTCTGTATGAGTGCGGCCACTGTCATTAGGCTGACTTGTTGCCTAATTGCAATGTATCAATGCAGAAGAAGACAATAATTATTCTACTGTCTTTTGTTTGATCAGATTAGGCCTGGAACACCATCATCATTTAATTAAGGTGAACACTTCAACCAACATAGAAGCAGTGTCATTCAGGTTGGGCACACAGATCACATTATAATCATAAATTCTTGCAAAATTCATGGTTCAAGATAATTTTGAAAACGAAGCTATTTTCACAATTCAACAAAAAACATGTTGACAAACTAGCCAGAAAAAGCATTTTAGAGGAATTTGTTTCTATTTCATTAAGCAAAGTTTATGTAATTTTTCACTAGCTAGAAACAATTGTACTGGACTGGCACTTGGGGCTAGTGGGTTTTGGCACAGAATGCTAACATTATTTAAGAAATTACAGAATAGGTGACTGGACGCAATACACTCACCACACATCAGATTGTATCAAACAAAATTGGAAATTATGACCCCAATTGTACTAGTATATATGTGGCGTAGGAAGGAGTTATTAAGAGTGCACGCACTGAGGGTTTGGAGTTTTCCCTCCAAGGTATAGGGGTACCGTAAGAAATTTGCAAAGTTTGATATATAGATAGCAGGAAAATCTATTTAAAACTACTTTTAATATTCTTTAATCATGTTAATAATGTAATGGATGTTTACACACAATCAAGCAAAAGGCATTTTTCTTTGTCTGCAGGGGCGTAGATGAGGCTTAATAGTGTGCACGCCATAATTATTTTTGACGAGATGTAAAATGGTGCGATCTGGGGCCATTTCAGGGTTTCATACAACATAGAATCAAGCACAATTTTAATGACTGATAGACAAGAATATCTTAAAATTGTCAAAAATCTGCCCTTCGTGTCTTGGCAGATACGAACACTTCCATTGCTTTGTACAAGTCCACTTCAAAATCTCGGTGAATATGCATCAATCACAGAGAAGATAGCCTGTCATTCTTCATAGCCGACCTATCACAAGTTTCCAAACATCTCAGTACAGTAAATGACATTTTAGCAGTAGCGCTTGCTGCTGGCATGTTTAACAAAACACATAATATTGTATCTATAGAAGGATAGAGAACTGTATTTACAGAATCTAGTGTGGTACAAAGTACGGCCTTTGAGAGGGTGTTCATCCAGTGCATCGGTACGGGGCGCGGAGAGCCAAGAAAGGCCCCGTGAATCTCTGAAGTACCCCCATGGACTTAGCCATTGACGTTTTATTTTGATTTGTTCGTTATTTATTTGGTATTTTCAACTCAAATCCACAATTTTGAGAGGTTTCGGCCTGTCCTCGGGCCCTAAAGCAGTATTGTTCCGCCTTGCAAAATATTTCTTTTGGAGGCCCTGTTGACGGTACATCATCATAATGCTTTTTTCACAGCCTATAATAAAATGACAAAAAATATCACACTGTCGGAAAAGTTAAAAAAATTCAATAGAAATAGGCCAATTCGATATCCCTAACACACATATACATGACCGCTCACTTTCCGGACTTAGTACAGGTACTACAGTAAAAAGTGACGTGGTTAAACTAGTTGGATTATAACTTGCCATTGTCTTAAGAAATACCAGTATAGCCACATCTCCTCTGAACAGTCGATCGAGGAAAACAAGATAATATACCAGACAGGTAACATTTACATCGTACTTGATAAATCCTAAATTTGGTTGTTGTCAGTTGCATATTATTTGAATTAACAGCAAAATAATTAGATTCCGGACGCCTATCAATGGGGTTCGCAATTAATATTTTGAATGTACAATAGCGACATCCGCCCAACACGAAAACAGGACAGATTGATGTACTTGATAAATCATTCCCTCCCCCTCTCCCCAACATGTGAAAAACAGAAATATCTTTATGTGATTTAAATGCGTGCTAACTGCATCACATGTAAACTGCATGATGCTGTTTGATAAAGACCTTTAACTGGAACAGAAAAAAATGAACACCTGAGTGAAATAGTGTTGTAATTAAATATTGTGTACGTGAAATATAAGTTGGAGAGAATTTCAATGTTTATTTTAAAGGAGGTTGAAACAAGTCACATTTTGATATCAATTAGGTTGTATTTCATTTGGACGATTTTAATTACGGAAGACGGACCGCAACCATCTATTTTGAGTGATTGCAATTTGAACTCATCTGCTGGAGAAGTAAGCGGTACACAGGGCCTATGAGAGGGGGGTTGAGCCGGTACATCGGTACGGGACCCGGAGAGCCAAGAAAGGGCACATGAATCTCTGAAGGGCCCCATTGACATTTTATTTTGATTCTTTCATTATTATTTTGTTTGTATTTTCAACCCAAAGCCACAATATTGAGAGAAGTTTCAGTCTGTCCTCGGGCCCCAAAGCAGTATTGTTCCGCCTTGCAAAATTTCTCTTGGATGCCCTGGTACAAAGTGTTGACAAATTAAAGTTCTTTTTTCCCGCAAAAACGTGTCTCCCCCCGTCCCACAAACTGTAGTCAAAGGTAAAAAATCTATTTAGGTAACAAATAAAATTAATCTTCAATGAATAAAAAAAACACCTGTTTTTAATCCATGAAACACAAAATTTTTTTGATCAAAAGTGCTAAAGCAAGGGTTACAGGTACTATTCCATATTGTCATGGCAAAGTTCCCCATTCCAGAAAATTGCTCAGCCTATGTTCCAATGATTTGAAAGGAGTTTTGTTCTTCTAAAATCAATGGATTGGTGATGAAAAACTTTTTCAGGGAAATAGTGACATTATGATAGACTCGACCCCTTGTACATATATATACAACTTTCAGTAAGGGATATTACACTAGAGTGTTTCCAAATAACTCCCACAAAATTTAGGGGATCAAAATTTCCTGGTAATATGCACAACTACATATGGTGTCCTTACTACCTACCAAGTTTCATGAAATTCTGTTCAGTAGTTTCAGAGAAGTTGCGCTGACAAGCTGCTTCAGTAGTAAATTTCGGGAAATTTCTAAGTTCAAAGGGGCATAACTCCCACAAAATGCAGGAGATCAAAATTTCCTGGTAATATGCACAACTACATATGGTGTCCTTACTACCTACCAAGTTTCATGAAATTCTGTTCAGTAGTTTCAGAGGAGTTGCGCTGACAAGCTGCTTCAGAAGTATATTTCGGGAAATTTTTAAGTTCAAAGAGGCGTAACTCCCACAAAATTTAGGGGATAAAAATTTCCTGGTAATATGCACAACTACATATGGTGTCCTTACTACCTACCAAGTTTCATGAAATTCTGTTCAGTAGTTTCAGAGGAGTTGCGCTGACAAGCTGCTTCAGTAGTAAATTTCGGGATATTTCTAAGTTCAAAGGGGCATAACTCCCACAAAATGCAGGAGATCAAAATTTCCTGGTAATATGCACAACTACATATGGTGTCCTTACTACCTACCAAGTTTCATGAAATTCTGTTCAGTAGTTTCAGAGGAGTTGCGCTGACAAGCTGCTTCAGTAGTAAATTTCGGGATATTTCTAAGTTCAAAGGGGCATAACTCCCACAAAATTCAGGGGATAAAAATTTCCTGGTAATATGCACAACTACATATGGTGTCCTTACTACCTACCAAGTGTCATGAAATTCTGTTCAGTAGTTTCATATGAGTTGTGCTGACAAGCTGCTTCAGAAGTATATTTCGGAAAATATTTAAGTTCAAAGGGGCATAACTCTCACAAAATTTAGGGGATCAAAATTTCCTGGTAATATGCACAACTACATACAGTGTCCTTACTACCTACCAAGTTTCATGAAATTCTGTTCAGTAGTTTCAGAGAAGTTGCGCTGACAAGCTGCTTCAGTAGTAAATTTCGGGAAATTTCTAAGTTCAAAGAGGCATAACTCCCACAAAATTCAGGAGATCAAAATTTCCTGGTAATATGCACAACTACATATGGTGTCCTTACTACCTACCAAGTTTCATAAAATTCTGTTCAGTAGTTGCAGAGGAGTTGCGCTGACAAGCTGCTTCAGTAGTAAATTTCATGAAATTTTTAAGTTCAAAGGGGCATAACTCCCACAAAATTCAGGCGATCAAAATTTCCTGGTAATATGCACAACTACATATGGTGTCCTTACTACCTACCAAATTTCATGAAATTCTGTTCAGTAGTTTCAGAGGAGTTGCGCTGACAAACTGTGTGACGGACAAACACACAGACGGACAGGACAAAAACAATATGTCTCCCCACCAAAGTGGGGGGAGACATAATCATTACGCTTTGTAATGGGCCAGCTGGTTTGCCATCTGACAACTTCTCTCCTGGAATCCTCTAATGAAAAATCAATGTCAGCCTGGTATGCCTCGTATATTGAAGCGACATAATAATTAGTTATTTTGTCTACAGCATGAGGCAGTAGATGCTGTGCATGGAAGCGGTTTTCCGTAGTAAGAAGACGTGATTCAAGTTCTGTAATCAAATGGTCCAAATATGGATAGTACAAAGAAATTCGCCAATACTGTTTTGGTGTGATGAACTCTAATAGTCTGTCTACCACATCAGATATATCAAATGATTTGGCCAAGGTAAGTGTTGGCTGATACAACTCATCCCAAACCGATTCGTCCTGTCGTTTAATTAGACTGTTAAAAGTAGCAATAAAAATATTATTATTTTAAATTTTATTTCCCAATTATTTTATAACCTGACGATGTGCACGCCATGGCGTGACAACGTATATGCAGCTACGCCTCTGGTCTGGTATTATTAAACTTGTCTAGCTACGACTGCATCCAATGGAAGCTGAAGGTCTCTATAAATATATAATACTGCCAAGGCCGATATTCTTTCCGCCCCAATTATGGAGTGTAATTATGTCTTTATGCATGTGTCAAAACATTGAAAAATATTTCGGCTGTTGCTGTAGAGGGTGGTATTGTAAGCAAAATTTTCAAAATAAAATTGGTAATCTCTTCCCGCAGATCTGCCCTATAAACATCATAGATATGCAATCCATTCTCCTGTTTTAGATTGCTTAAATTGATCGGTATCAATAACTGTGCCTTAAATCGACCACTGATGTCATTTCTCTCGGTCTCAAAATGTCGAGTTACGGTTTAACATTCACTCACAGCCGCTATCAAATCGCAGGAGATACTCTGCAACATTGCTGTAATCGGGACAACAGCGCGCAAAATGTGAGTAAACCACTAGTGGTAAAATAAAGTAAAATCGCAAAAGGGCAGATAAATGGACACCTGATTTGCCGTCACCATTGTTTTTAAATACTCTAGGCCACTAAAGACATTTGCACGACAAACCACCGAGTTTCAGAAAAAAAAGTTTTTAGAATACTTTTCCCGTCTAACTTGCCCCTTCATGGCATTGTTCCCACTTATAGATTGTTGCTCAAATTTATTCATTTTTTAAAAGAGTAGTGGAAGGCGAATGTGATTTCTTACTGAAGCATCTGATGACGAATGTACAATAGCTTTAAGATGTACGTATTGCGCTGTTGGAATCCGTTCCCTAATCCTGACTTGAACACCTCTATGAATACTCGACATGTTTGCTGCTCCATCATTTTCACAGGTAGTTTCGCTTGCCCTCAAAACCAAGAATTTCATCACGAAGAGTGACTTTACGACCAGTACATTCTACAAACCTTGCACTCGCGGAGATTTGTTCATGTGTTGAAACATCAGTTGCTTTATCAATTAAACCAAAGTATTCAAAGTCATTACGCGCTCTTACAATTTTTTCACCTACCATTTCACCGTTAATTTCGATTACTTTTATCTGTATATCTGAGGATGTGTAGTTTATCCTCGAAGTAGGGAATAGGGTATCCAGGTGAGACTAGTATTTCGTCGTGTTTAAGTAATTTGGATACATGACGCAAAATTGCCATGGAATTATTTTTGTCTTCGGTATGCCCCCCCCCTCTAATTGCAATATTTTGACGACTGCAAAGAAGCAATACATCGCTTATCTCCTTCACAATGTGTTTGTTTCTGGCAATATCCTCTTTGTTCTGAGACGATAGCATTGAAGTAATGGGATCCGTCTTTGATGTTTTGGACTCAACATCAAGAAAATGAGTGGCTGTCTGTTGACTAGCTATATGGTAACTCAGTACTTCGTGTCGTTAAATATGGTTATGAATGTGTGACCAGTCGATTAAGGTGGTTGATACATTTTTGTTTGTTTCTACTAGCCTTACTTAAGAAATAAATCATGGAAGCCAGAATGTGTTGGGAGTTTTAACATGGGTTGGCGGATATTAGTTATGTTATCCGCCAACCCATGTTAAAACTCAAAACACATTCTGGCTTCCATGATTTATTTCGATTCTGATATGTCTAAGAGTACAAATACGGTAGTATACTTTGATTGGAAGACGGTAATTTATATCTACGTTTGCGGAAAATGTCGCACACAATTTATTCTGCCAAATTCGAGCAGACGATAATTCATCAACATGTACATTGTCTACAAAGCGAAAGAAGGACGTCATGTTAGAAAGCCAAATATAACACAAGCAGAGCAATAAACAACATCCTTTGAAAATGAATACTGCAGCCAAGGAGTCTTTTTAAGCCACTGAATAGGACATTTCCTTTTGACTGCACATATTTACAACTTTTGATTAAAACCCATACAATTAGTTAATATAGAGGTTTATTTGGATATCTTACTACAAAATATAACATTTTGTTTTGGTCGATTTGTTTGTGCACACAAGTGTGTCGTTGGGTCAATGGTAGCTAAGCGAATGTATATTCTGATAATATCTCAAATTATAACAAGATAGCTACATGTAGCCATATGTACCCTGCCACAATACAAAGAGATGTAATGAGAGTATGTGATATATTTATATCAGTAAAGGTATCCCCTCTACTGTGTTCTCAAAATCAAAAGTCTGAATATCAGCCCTGGAAGAAGACAGAAAAGCAATGGCATTTGATCTAAAAGGTTGATTATTTCCTCTTGCAAATGTCAGACCAGAAATAAATGGTTTGATGCCTTTCACATATTGCCTTTTGTTAAGTGTCTAAAAATCCATGGAATGGTTTATAAAGAGTTGTGTTTACATGAGTAATGGTCAGATGAACAAGGTGAATGTAGTCATAAGTATGTACTACTAGATGAATGTAGTCATAAGTATGTAGTACTAGGTGAATGTAGTCATAAGTATGTACTACTAGGTGAATGTAGTCATAAGTATGTACTACTAGGTGAATGTAGTCATAAGTATGTACTACTAGGTGAATGTAGTCATAAGTATGTAGTACTAGGTGAATGTAGTCATAAGTATGTACTACTAGGTGAATGTAGTCATAAGTATGTACTACTAGGTGAATGTAGTCATAAGTATGTACTACTAGGTGAATGTAGTCATAAGTATGTACTACTAGGTGAATGTAGTCATAAGTATGTACTACTAGGTGAATGTAGTCATAAGTATGTACTACTAGGTGAATGTAGTCATAAGTATGTACTACTAGGTGAATGTAGTCATAAGTATGTAGTACTAGGTGAATGTAGTCATAAGTATGTACTACTAGGTGAATGTAGTCATAAGTATGTACTACTAGGTGAATGTAGTCATAAGTATGTACTACTAGGTGAATGTAGTCATAAGTATGTACTACTAGGTGAATGTAGTCATAAGTATGTACTACTAGGTGAATGTAGTCATAAGTATGTACTACTAGGTGAATGTAGTCATAAGTATGTACTACTAGGTGAATGTAGTCATAAGTATGTACTACTAGGTGAATGTAGTCATAAGTATGTACTACTAGGTGAATGTAGTCATAAGTATGTAGTACTAGGTGAATGTAGTCATAAGTATGTACTACTAGGTGAATGTAGTCATAAGTATGTACTACTAGGTGAATGTAGTCATAAGTATGTAGTACTAGGTGAATGTAGTCATAAGTATGTACTACTAGGTGAATGTAGTCATAAGTATGTACTACTAGGTGAATGTAGTCATAAGTATGTACTACTAGGTGAATGTAGTCATAAGTATGTACTACTAGGTGAATGTAGTCATAAGTATGTACTACTAGGTGAATGTAGTCATAAGTATGTACTACTAGGTGAATGTAGTCATAAGTATGTACTACTAGGTGAATGTAGTCATAAGTATGTAGTACTAGGTGAATGTAGTCATAAGTATGTACTACTAGGTGAATGTAGTCATAAGTATGTACTACTAGGTGAATGTAGTCATAAGTATGTACTACTAGGTGAATGTAGTCATAAGTATGTACTACTAGGTGAATGTAGTCATAAGTATGTACTACTAGGTGAATGTAGTCATAAGTATGTACTACTAGGTGAATGTAGTCATAAGTATGTACTACTAGGTGAATGTAGTCATAAGTATGTACTACTAGGTGAATGTAGTCATAAGTATGTACTACTAGGTGAATGTAGTCATAAGTATGTAGTACTAGGTGAATGTAGTCATAAGTATGTACTACTAGGTGAATGTAGTCATAAGTATGTACTACTAGGTGAATGTAGTCATAAGTATGTACTACTAGGTGAATGTAGTCATAAGTATGTAGTACTAGGTGAATGTAGTCATAAGTATGTACTACTAGGTGAATGTAGTCATAAGTATGTACTACTAGGTGAATGTAGTCATAAGTATGTACTACTAGGTGAATGTAGTCATAAGTATGTACTACTAGGTGAATGTAGTCATAAGTATGTAGTACTAGGTGAATGTAGTCATAAGTATGTACTACTAGGTGAATGTAGTCATAAGTATGTACTACTAGGTGAATGTAGTCATAAGTATGTAGTACTAGGTGAATGTAGTCATAAGTATGTACTACTAGGTGAATGTAGTCATAAGTATGTACTACTAGGTGAATGTAGTCATAAGTATGTACTACTAGATGAATGTAGTCATAAGTATGTAGTACTAGGTGAATGTAGTCATAAGTATGTACTACTAGGTGAATGTAGTCATAAGTATGTACTACTAGGTGAATGTAGTCATAAGTATGTACTACTAGGTGAATGTAGTCATAAGTATGTACTACTAGGTGAATGTAGTCATAAGTATGTAGTACTAGGTGAATGTAGTCATAAGTATGTACTACTAGGTGAATGTAGTCATAAGTATGTACTACTAGGTGAATGTAGTCATAAGTATGTACTACTAGGTGAATGTAGTCATAAGTATGTACTACTAGGTGAATGTAGTCATAAGTATGTACTACTAGGTGAATGTAGTCATAAGTATGTACTACTAGGTGAATGTAGTCATAAGTATGTACTACTAGGTGAATGTAGTCATAAGTATGTACTACTAGGTGAATGTAGTCATAAGTATGTAGTACTAGGTGAATGTAGTCATAAGTATGTACTACTAGGTGAATGTAGTCATAAGTATGTACTACTAGGTGAATGTAGTCATAAGTATGTACTACTAGGTGAATGTAGTCATAAGTATGTAGTACTAGGTGAATGTAGTCATAAGTATGTACTACTAGGTGAATGTAGTCATAAGTATGTACTACTAGGTGAATGTAGTCATAAGTATGTACTACTAGGTGAATGTAGTCATAAGTATGTACTACTAGGTGAATGTAGTCATAAGTATGTACTACTAGGTGAATGTAGTCATAAGTATGTAGTACTAGGTGAATGTAGTCATAAGTATGTACTACTAGGTGAATGTAGTCATAAGTATGTACTACTAGGTGAATGTAGTCATAAGTATGTAGTACTAGGTGAATGTAGTCATAAGTATGTACTACTAGGTGAATGTAGTCATAAGTATGTACTACTAGGTGAATGTAGTCATAAGTATGTACTACTAGGTGAATGTAGTCATAAGTATGTACTACTAGGTGAATGTAGTCATAAGTATGTACTACTAGGTGAATGTAGTCATAAGTATGTACTACTAGGTGAATGTAGTCATAAGTATGTACTACTAGATGAATGTAGTCATAAGTATGTACTACTAGGTGAATGTAGTCATAAGTATGTACTACTAGGTGAATGTAGTCATAAGTATGTACTACTAGGTGAATGTAGTCATAAGTATGTACTACTAGGTGAATGTAGTCATAAGTATGTACTACTAGGTGAATGTAGTCATAAGTATGTACTACTAGGTGCATGAAACATAAAATAGCTTCATTTTCAGAAGAAATAGGTAGTAACACTTGTTCAAAATGAAGCTTAGGCAAGTCTTCAACTTGTTTAAGAATTTGTTTTGTCTTTTACTCTCAATCTGCTGCTGTCCACATGGGGAAAGATGGGAATTTCTTAAACTCGTTGAAGATTATATTCATGTTGTACTTGTGTAAGAATGTGTTATTCTCCAACATTTATTGTATGAAGCAGTAAGTTGTCTATGAACTGAAAGTATCAGACTGACAAGTCTGCCCGACTCTTACAAAGAAAGTGATTATATAAAATAGTCAAAGTCCCATAACTCCTACCAATTTTGTGAAACCAAAATGACCCCAAAGCAGGCTCAACTACATGTCATGTCTAATAATTCTACGAAATATGAACACATTCTGTCATATGTTTCCAGAGGAGTTGCGGTTACAAGATCTTACTATGCTACACTATGTATAAAATAGTCAAAGTCCCATAACTCCTATAAATGTTGTGGAATAAAGATGGCAGCAAACCAGGCTCATCTACATGTCATGACTAACAATCCTGCCAAATATGAATAAATTCTGTCTTACAGTTTCAGAGGAGTTACAACCACAAAGTGTCACAGGACGGATGGACAGAGACCATTACTATCTCCCTCCATCGCGGAGCGTCTGGGGGACAACAAAGGGCGAGAGGTAATAAATGAATTAAGTTTTCTTCACATATAACAATTCATGTAGTGTTGTATCAAAATTTACTTATATAAAAAAATAACAGTACAAAATCTAAGCATAAAAAACATCAACAAATAAGATTACATAAGAATATCTGACTAGAAAATATTATCGTTATTCTCTCAATTCTCTTTTTTTTTAAATAACTTCCAAGGATTCACTTTTTTTTGGCATATTGAATTTATGAAATCCAACGTTGTACAATATATTTAAGGTGTAACATGACAATATATAATATTTATGGGAACCAAACCAATCAAAATCAATATGACAAACAACAAGATTTGACATGATTTTGGCCAAGAAACGATTTTGATATTTTCCCCCCTTCGAAAGATATTTATTTCAATCAATTAGTATACTTATTATGATTTAATAATTATAAAAAAAGAAAGAACAAGAAAATAAGGTACATTTTTGTTTATCATCTATTGTGATATAAGTGGTGAATGATTTCAATTTGAGTTGTGGTTTCCATATGAGATATTTGTCAGGCTAGACCACATAGATTTGCAATGAATTTAAAAGAGTGCAAAGACCTTGCCATATATTTTTTTTTGGGGGAGAATAGACACAACTTTATAAAAAGGTACATGTACATTTGTATTTGCATAATTGCTTACTACCAAATTGGTCAATCAAAAAAATTTAGCTACAGAATATATTATAGTATTAAAGTAATATTACACCAGTCTTGGGTGAAGAAAATGTTTTCCTGAAAATTCATTTGGAATACAGTGGTACCTTTACTAAGCTATTCATGCATGTTTCAAGTCGAAATATGTTCCCAACAACTAGAAATCTTTCGTCCTCGCCATTGTTGTGGAGACTAATTAACTTTCGGTTGTTTTGTTCCGATGATTGCCGATCACTATACCTCGTGAAGAAAAGTTTTGGTCCGATGATTGCCGATCAAGAAAAGATAAACGGGTGTGTTCGATTTGCGTTTCAATTATCTCCCTTTTTGAAACCTGGCTGTCAAAAGTAGACATTCATTTTTATGTTGTTATGTTTTATTGATATATTTTGTAATGATAAGGCTATTTGTAATATATTTATTGTATTTAAACATTGACAACCTTCTTCAAATAAAATTTGTTAAGAAATTTGCAGAATTAAAATAATAACCATACCATTGTCAAGGCGATGAATGTTTTATATAATTTTTAATATTTACATTTTCAACTTGTTCAATGAACCATTGACTATTAACAGTATGGCCTACTTAGTATAACTTTTGATCCTGCTTCTATAGGAGTAGTACCCAATCTATTTGTTTTTGGGATAGCTTAAAATGGGAGACTAAATTTGGTTATTTTTCGGCTTTAAATTTAGATTAGCTTTAACCCCAGAATGCTTTAAAATATAAACTTTTTGTTAGCTGCTCACCACATCATGTTTTTCTGAGTTGATTTTTTACATTTGATCCTCAGTGCTACCAAGGTTATTTTTGATATTGGTATTTTACAGCCGTTTTTACATCTATTTTTTGTGCAGTATTTATTTGAAGCCTTTACAATTGTTGATTTTTATATTCTGTTATAACATGCCTTTTGTTGACTATATAAAGTATTGAAAACTTTATTAGCCTTAATTCCTATTGCCATAAGCTCGAATCCCAGTGGAACAAACCTGGATATGTCGAAATCTTATTTTGTATCCATCGTCAACTAATTCAATCCCTTTCTGTAACAGGAGCGTGTTTGGATATGTCTCGCTTGGTGGTTGCCAAGCAAAAGCTCACAGACAGACAGACACAGGATCAAAAGTTACACTTTCTTATATTTCAAACATCAAAGTTATACTAAGTAGGCCATACTGTTAATAGCCAATGGTTCCTTAGGCGAGTTGAAAATGTAAACATTAAGCATTATATAAAACATTCGACACCTTGACAATGGTATGGTTATTATTTTGATTCTGCAAATTTCTTAACAAATTTTATTTGCAGAAGTTTGTCAATGTATTTATAAATAGCCTTATCATTACAAAATATATCAATAAAACATATCAACATAAAAATAAATGTCTACTTTTGACAGCCAGGTTTCCAAAAGGGAGATAATTTAAACACAAATCGAACACACCCGTTACACAATCTCCCAGAAAGAGTTCAAATCTTGGGTCACGCACATATCATTTGCTTTACTGTTGTGCACGACAGAATTATCTGCTGTCAAATAATTTGTTAATAAATTCTGCTTTTGAGCAGATTTTTAATGCTATGCAGTTGATTTTAGTTAAATTAAGTGGCATATTAAGTAAAAATATTTAATCCAAAAATTCCACGATATTCGCCTTTCATATTACTTTAAATTTAAACTGAAACCCGCTGAACATTCACTAATGACAGATGTCTTGCATCACTTATAATTATAGTAACATGAAAAGATGTGGAGGTTAGTGAACATGAAAACAACAACAAAAGTTCAGGAACAGCAATTTTCTGTCAGTTCTTCATCTCAGTCACCAGGATTTCTTCAATAACATTTATAACTTAAAGTGAGAGCATATGAGTGGTACTCTTAACATATAACTGATTAGCACTAAATGTTGTCCTATCAAAATATCAAATACAAAAAATGTATCCTTAAGTATTGGAACAGAGAAAAGAAAAATATTTTCATTGCAAAGGGATGGCCTTGTAAGAGGGTGACAACTGTATTACATAATATAGAGTGGAGAATAATATGTTTTTTTAAAGTTAATACATAAAATTAGATATACACATTTTGATAGGAGCTATAATTTTTAATAAATTGTTTTTGTTACAGATGAATAAGTACGGTACATACTTCCCAAAATATATATACAGATTAATACATGTGCATTTCCATATTGCCCTAGTTATCATCCCGAGACCCCTAGGTCGAGGGATGATAACCAGGCCAATATGGAAATGCCCATGTATTAAACTATTTATTACATACTTCCGACATCTAGAAAAGAGACACCCATATTGGCCTGAGACGAAGTCGAGGCCCATATTGGGGTGGGCAATATGGGCCTCGATATGGAAATGATCTTGTAGTAATCCAATAGCCGGTTATTTTCCCGGGGTGTGAAAATATGGACAGTTTACTTCCAGTCATATTGATCATTCAAAAATGCCTTTATTTGAACTAAGTATGTAATAAAATGATATATTGAAAAAGTATGCAAATAAAATAATGTATGGATATTATAAAAGATGTTCGTCACATTTAAAACAAGTTGAAAGGGACCTAAATTTCTATGGGTAATTGAAACCAAAACATTTCAAGGAAAATAAAATAAAGAGTCGGACATGAGATTGTCATGAAAGGGCATATGGGTAGTAAAATATATTTAGTTAAATTTCATAAATAATAGTGGCTAAGCCAAAATTAGTTACGGACCATTAGAGCAACAGTTCTGCAGCGAAGACAAAGTGGGGATATGTAATCTTAAAAACATAAGTAAAGTTTCAATGAAAATAAAATAGAATATGTAAGTTATGAAAGGAAAAACATTTGGTCAAGTCTCTCAAGATGACTTGTGGATTAATAGTTGTGGATTAATAGAAGTGTGACAATGACACAAGGCAACTTGATAATAATCCCTATATGTTAGTTCCGCGAGGCAGCCAACACAAAAATAGACTATCTAAGCAAGTTACATTCTCTCACAACCCTAGCTACCGTATGATATGCTTAACATTTCATGCAAGACATAATAATCAAAGCAATAATTTGCATAAATTAATTCAATTTATATAACAATTATGAAAACTGCAAACAATATCAACAATAAAATTCCATAAATATCTACAAAATATAATATAAAATTTGGATTTCTGTAATAATATGATTCCTTCAAGTATCAGGTGTCTATATTGTCAAACCTGCCTTAAAGGGCACCTCTATATAACAAATCAGTTTGTAAAGGTCAGCCTCATTTTTCCCAGTAATGAATAGTGCATATAAATGTAATCTTAACCTGCATATAAAGGTCAACTGCTCATAAAGGCCACATTTTCAGTTTTCCTTGAGTGGCCTTTATATACAAGTTTGACGGTATTTTACATATTCAAATAGATTTTTGTTATTTTGTTTCTGTATTAAATGTAGAGAACAATAACCTTTTCTTCAACAAATATGCTCCTTGACATGAATACATATATTTTCATCCAATTTGTTTTTTTGTGAAATGGTAATGCTTAGTACTGTAAATGAAATTTATGTAATACAGGGGGAAAAAAATCCATGATGAAAATAAGTTTGGATAACTTTATAGGATATATTGATAAATGGGGGAAAAATCCATTAAAGTTCATATAAATGACAAAAATAATTTTGGATAACATTATATTTAACACGGAAAAAAATCCATTAAAATTTATAACGACTAAAATAATTTTGGAGATAACATTATAGGATATGATATAATCTTCAGTTTTACAAATATAAATATATGATATACATGCATGGCATAATTCAGTACGATTAATACATATTAAGCTTTCCATGATATGACTATTCGTCCTGAATATAACTGACATACTGCTCGATGGACGTTAAGCAACAATCACGCAATCACGATATGACTAAATTCCTATACATTACAACCTTACTTTATATGAACTTTGAAATGATTACCCTTTTTTGGTCCCCTAGTTTCATCAGTAGGGAGCAGGGAATCCCATCAAATTTGAAATTGTGATTTTGATTTTTTCCTTTGAAGAAATATTGTGACAATTAATCAAAGTTGAAACATGGAAGCAATTGTTGTTAGATTACAATGGATGCCATACTATTAAATATTACTATTGTTAAATAAAAAAAGGTTATCGTTAATATTGAACAAATTGAAAAACTGAGTAAACTTGTAAGTATTAGGTACTGTAAGTAATTGCATTATTTTTTCCATATATTCTATTTAACACAAAATAAATCATATTTTGGATACATGCTGTTGATTACCATTTAAATTATACTGGTAATCATTTACTCCTCGCTACACATAAAAATTAACAAAATACAATTTGTTTCCCAATTTTCCTTTCACAAACTCTTTTTTCATTTCAGTTTTGACAGATTAATTAAATTCTGTTTTCCAGTTTCAAAAAAATCAAAATACAATATATATACCGGTATATGTGTACAGAATAACAAAATATACTGCATAATTCGTCTTATCACATTAATTCAACAGCTTAATTTACAATTGCATTCTGTCCAAGGTAATACTCTTCAAGTTTTCATATTAAATTCAAATATAACATATATGTGTTGACAAAAATTATGCTGAATTAGATTTAAGTGGTTTTGTTTAATACAGTAAAACCTGTCTAAACCGAACCTTCTTGGGACCAACTTTTGTATTCTGACAGGAGTTTGGTTTATACAAGTTAAACTAACAAAGATTTCCTGCATTAGAACTATATTTAAAGTTTGGTTTAGACAGGTTTCACTGTACCGTGAATTTTAAATACAAAGTAGTTGATGTGTAAAGCTTCAAATTGACATAGACTTTTCCATTTAAACATACATCCCACCCAAGAAAGGATGATGATTTCAAAATTGATCACTCATAGAGGTTAAATATTTGCTTTCTTATAAACGATTTGTACATGTACTTCATACAGCATCAACCCATGGAAGTGTTTTTATAGTGCCTTACTTGAGTGGAAAGTATGTTTAAACAGAATAGCTCTTATTAAAGGCCACATTATTTTCGTAAATGATATAATCTCTGTTACATAATACCTCTGTTTCAAGATGAATATATACATATTGTTCCATCTTCATCATCAGTCTAGAAATCACAAAATTGACACCTTTGGACTACATAGACACTGAGTTTCAATGAGAGTCCTCTGCCATTTTAATAAAAAAGGACAGAATAATAGCACCACAAGAGGATGAGTATGACATCCTCACTTCCTAGTTTTTTTGGCAGCACTGGGCTGTGACAGTGTAACCTGTTGTGGTGAATCTGTTGACCCTAGTTGTACAAGCTGTCAAATATAAATGTGACAAAATTGTTTTAACAATCACAATGAAGGGTTAGGGGTAAGGGTTATGGTGTTTAATGCCACTTTCAACAATATTTCAGTTATATTGTGGCAGTCAGTTTTACATAATGTTGTATCGAGTACACCTCACCTAGCTGGGATTAGAACAACAGTCACAATGAATATGAATTTGATGTTTAAAAGTCAAGTTTAAAAGCACAAGATATGAACAACGAAAGTTTAAAACTTTGGTTGTGTTCATCTCAATTATTGTAAATTGCACAACATTCAAGATCCGGGTTCTCTACGTGAACACTTAACAAGTGTTTGTTTAGTATTTCACTTTATTTTTTATGATACTTTGGTACTTCTCAAGTCATGAACCATCAAGATGCATTCTGTTCTGTGTACAGTGTTTATTATATTCTAACCATTAACCGGTTAAACCATGCCACATTTGTGTGCCTGGATTTCCAACATCATGTCATGGTTTTTTTTGTGGGTGTTAAATGATTTGAAGTGAGAGGTGGTTGTTTGTTTTGTTTATATTGGTTTGGCTGGTAATCAGGATAATGTGTCTGAGTGAAACAACTGTTGTTTCAGTGAGTTAGCACTATAAAAATCCAACTAAGCAGACATCATCATCATCTCATTGTTCTTTCCTTGATATAGCTGAATTTTTTTTCACTTGGCATCAAACAATAATCCCTCAATCATACCCCTGCCACAAAGTTGTTGTATTATATATTGATATCAAACAATAGTCATTCAATCATACCCCTGCCACAAAGTTGTTGTAATATATATTGATATCAAACAATAATCACTCAATCATACCCCTGCCACAAAGTTGTTGTAATATATATTGATATCAAACAATAATCACTCAATCATACCCCTGCCACAAAGTTGTTGTAATATATATTGATATCAAACAATAATCACTCAATCATACCCCTGCCACAAAGTTGTTGTAATATATATTGATATCAAACAATAATCACTCAATCATACCCCTGCCACAAAGTTGTTGTAATATATATTGATATCAAACAATAATCACCCAATCATACCCCTGCCACAAAGTTGTTGTAATATATATTGATATCAAACAATAATCACTCAATCATACCCCTGCCACAAAGTTGTTGTAATATATATTGATATCAAACAATAATCACTCAATCATACCCCTGCCACAAAGTTGTTGTAATATATATTGATATCAAACAATAATCACTCAATCATACCCCTGCCACAAAGTTGTTGTAATATATATTGATATCAAACAATAATCACTCAATCATACCCCTGCCACAAAGTTGTTGTAATATATATTGATATCAAACAATAATCACTCAATCATAACCACAAAGTTGTTGTAATATATATTGATATCAAACAATAATCACTCAATCATACCCCTGCCACAAAGTTGTTGTAATATATATTAATATCAAACAATAATCACTCAATCATACCCCTGCCACAAAGTTGTTGTAATATATATTGATATCAAACAATAATCACTCAATCATAACCACAAAGTTGTTGTAATATATATTGATATCAAACAATAATCACTCAATCATACCCCTGCCACAAAGTTGTTGTAATATATATTGATATCAAACAATAATCACTCAATCATAACCACAAAGTTGTTGTAATATATATTGATATCAAACAATAATCACTCAATCATACTCCTGCCACCAAGCTGTTGTAATATATATTGATATCAAACAATAATCACTCAATCATACCCCTGCCACAAAGTTGTTGTAATATATATTGACCTCTATTGACTTACCTGTGTATTACCACCTAGGGAGACAGGCACAGGTATTGTTATATACTGCTGGCCCCCTTAAAAAAAAAAAAAATGTTGCATTCCTTCCGAATGATGATATAAAAAATACCAGATTAACTTTTATAACTTGAAAAGAGGGATCTCTTATTTCAGGTTGTTTTACACAATCAAGCAATCTTACACCATTCTGAAACTCCTGTAGTTTTGAATGATTATCAAACACTACGTTATCGTTTTTCATTTTGTTAAATTAAAATCATTGGTGAAAGATTCCATACTAAACAAGAGTTAGTGTGTAAATTACAGCAGACATTTAATTTAAATATGATAGTGTCCAAATCAGACCACAACGTACGAATGAAACTTTTCATATAAACAATGTGTATATGAAATACTGCTTGTTTGTGTGTAAATATTAATCCTTACCTTCATTTTGTGATAATGACAACGGTTGAGCGGGTTGTTGGAAATTAAATACTGGTCGGTCTTGAAGAGTGGCTGTGGTTGGAGCATAAACGATTCCTTGTGGTGTCTGATACATTACTACACCAGGTGTCATGGCAGTAGCTGAAGGTGTGCCTACAATAAATTTGTTGATCGTTTACAACATTTGTCAAATTGTCTTTTTTATCGGCATCATTAAATGACATTAACATTGGTATACTATACGACTAGTGCAACAACCATCACATTTTGAGGTAAAACAAGTCTAAAATGACAATAATTGCATCAACCTATTAAAGATTTCCATAATACCCAGTGGTTTTTGTCATTAAATAAAATATGTAATAAATGCCAGTAGATAAGAATAATAACAAGTTTATTGCGTGTGAAATATTTAACATTATTTGTCAGAATACCCAAATTCATGAAGTGAAAAAGAAAACAACAATCATGATATAAAATAAATACAACAAGAAGACAAACATAAATAAAAACAAAAGCTTGGAGGACATAGACTCCATATTATAATAAAAAAAAAACACAGATGAGACCATGTGCTCCTGGAGAGAAATATCTTCTGCTTCACGCCTCAAATTTTTTATGGTTGAGGTAATTACTATCTTTGTTACTGCCAATAACAACTGGTCTCATGGTCATAAAACTTTTTTCGTACTCATACTCCAAAATCCTCCTATCAGAATGTAGTATTTATTAGATATGACATTCCGATTGGATGCTTCCCGAGTAAGAGTACAAAACTTGTATTCAAACGATTTATGACCGTAAGGACAGAACATTCTAAAGAACTTACTTAAAGTCTGTAAAACATTCGATGAAGACGATGAGGATGTCGATGATGAAGGCGTTACGATTGTCTGTTGAGTTGTTTCTGTTGATGCTTGATATAAGTTGGTCCCTACATCTGATGAAAAAATAATTTTTATTATTCTAAGCTAAATGATAGATTGATTGATTGGTGTTTAACGCCAACATTAGCAATATTTCAGCTATATCGTGGCACTAAAAAAAAATGAATATGAATATTTTGTATGTGTTCCATACATTAATGGTGTAAAAGACCAACTGGAAGAGTAAACATAAAACATGAATCATTCATATACATTTGGCAAATAAGTTAAAACAGAATTAAAAAGAAAAAATTTAAATACACATGCATGTCTGAAAAGACAAATAAAAAAAGGAAGACTGTCAGTGTGTCCATAGGACATGGATGCCCCAGCTTCCAGCGAAAGTAAACAAGCATTTTTGGAAAATTATGGGGCATAACTCCAGCCAGATTGGAACTAGAGGCTCAGCCCACTGAGCCTGTGTCGCTCACCTTTCATTATGCTTTGAGGAAACTTAATACAGAACCTTCCATATAGGTGCTTCCCACCAAATTTCGGTTCATTTTGGCAAAGCAGTTTCAGAGAAGAAGATTTTTAGAAATCGACCAATCTAAAACAAGAATTGCCTGTGGTGGCCATGTTTGTTAATGGATCAAAACGAAATGAACAATCTCTATAGAGGACCTTCCATAGATGCTTCCTACCAAGTTTCATATCATTTGGCCAAGCGGTTTCAGAGGAAAAGCTGTTTTAGAAATCAACCAATAAGAAACAAGAATTGTCTATGACGGCCATGTTTGTTAATGGATCAAAACGGAATGAGCATTTCCCACAGAGGACCTTCCATAGATGCTTCCTACCACGTTAAGGTTCATTTGGCCAAGCTGTTTCAGAGGAGAAGATTTTTAGAAATCGACCAATCAGAAATAAGAATTGCCTTTGGCGGCCATATTTCTTAATGGATCTGGACGAAATTAGCAATTTCATAGAGGATCTCCCATAGATGCATCCTACCAAGTTTCAGTTCATTTTGGCAAAGCAATTTCAGAGAATAAGATTTTTTAGAAATCAACCAATCAGAAATAAGAATTGTCTGTGGTGGCCATGTTGGTTAACGGATCGGGACAAAATGAGTAATCTTTATAGAGGACCTTCCATATATGCTTCCTACCAAGTTTCGGTTCATTTGGCAAAGTGGTTTCAGAGGAGAAGATTTTTAGAAATCGACCAATTAGAAACAAAAATTGCCTGTGGTGGTCATATTTGTTAATGGATCGGGAAGAAATGAGCATTCTTTATAGAGGACCCCCCATAGATGCATCCTACCAAGTTTCGGTGCATTTGGCAAAGCGATTTCAGAGGAGAAGATCTGTTTAGAAATCAATCAATCAGAAACAAGAATTGTCTGTGGCGGCCACGTTTGTTAACGGATTGGGGCAAAATGAGCAGTCTTAACCGAGGACCTTCCATAGATGCTTCCTACCAAGTTTCGGTTCATTTGGCCAAACGGTTTCAGAGGAGAAGATTAAAATGTGAAAAGTTAACGGACGAGAGATGCCAAGTGATGGCAAAAGCTCACATTGCCTTTGGCAAGGTGAGCTAAAAAGTGGTAAAATCTGAAATCGAACTTGGCCTTCTTTTTATGGTGGCTGACCTTGTGTATAAATTTCAAATGATTTGCTTTAGGGGAACTAACGTTATTAAGCATAAACCAAATGAGGGACACACAATGTAAAACTCAATGGTCCCAATGAGTAGCAGTGGGGGCAGAAACACGAATCTACCAAAGGGAAGTTGATTTGCTATGATTTTTTCTAAAATCCATATTAGACCAAATGGTCATTTTCCTGCAAAAGACATCAAGTGATGATGTTAATAAACATGTTGATAGTAAGTCATCCAATATAACCTTGTCATGTCATGTGCAATAAAAAGTCAACTTCTAAGAAGGTGAAAATAAAATAATTGCAGATATCCTTATTAGGAAGATAAAAACAATAACTGTTTTTTTTAAAACATTTTCTGATTTATGATTTTGCATGTACTATTTGTTATATTTCCCCAGGTAAGCCAAGTAGCTGAGTTATTTACCCTACCTTACTTAGTAAAGGGAAATAACTTATTCACTTTTTCTATAAGAGATATAACTATTGCATGTTAAATTTATTTTATACTAATTTTAACTTACTAGGTATTGATACAATTTGATTTGAGTTTGGTAATCTGTATAAAGTTTGTCCTGTTCCCTGTTGTTGAACTCCACTTGTTTGGCCATTTTGTTGTTGGATCGGTATCAATGGTGTCCCTAAAATTCATCAAAACAAATTAATTATCCACATGTAAAAATTCAAAAAGATAGAGTACAAATTTTATATAATATAAAAGAAATTGATTAATTACAGTATGAAGAATGCCAATAATAATATTGCTAATAAATTGCATAGTCAGATACTCCAATATACTACTTTGTAAAAAAAATTAATCAATGCATACATACCGATTTTGCTACAATAGTATCCAAAAAAGAAATAGATTAGATTAAACGTATTTTATTGTTAACTATATAACATTTGGATCGGACACAAGTTATTCCAATTTACAAAGGTCCTCTCCACATATTTACATACAATTTTATATTCCATGCACCAGCAAGTAATAATGTATAAATAACAATTACATTTTATAGCAACATTGAGAGAAAAAAAGAAAAAAAAGATTTTCAAGATTATATAATATATTGAGTTATAACAGTACAGAATTGTCATATTTGTGGGGGTAAATCAATAATGGAGAAAATGTTCACAAAAGAAAATAGTTAAATTCAATATATGAAGTGTGATCACTGTGGGGTAAAACATTTCGCTTGTTTGATGTACAACTGCACTGATTTGAATATTTGTGCATTTTGTTCCTCAGATAAGCTATCATCGCCAAATAGTAAAGTTTCAACAAGTAAACTGTCAAGAAATTGAAATGAGAGTGCCTTGTTACATGGGTAATACAGAAAGAGTGCTTATTACCATTTAGAAACTACATTGTACATGTAATACAACTAGTAACTATTTCTTGATTTAGTAGAAAAGAAGACAGTATTACCAGGAGGAACCAGAACTGTTCCCAGTGGCAGACCAGGGATCTGTACAGCTACATTTGATGATCTGTTTGGAGTTTGTTGAGGTGTTGCTGGGGCTGAGGATGTAACTTGTATTTGAGGGGCTGGAGAACTAGAAGATGATGACTGGATGATTTCTTGTTCTATTGCCTGTTGTAAGGATGTTGAGACAGATGGCAGACTAGAAACTGCATAAACTGGTTTGTTGTTATTCTCAATCTGAAATATGAAGAAATAACATTTTATCAATAAAATATTTGCTTTCTCTTCAGACAAGGATTTCTTCGTTCCACGATGGGATGCCCTCTCACTGGGTGGGGATTGTAAGGTTATATGACTGTAGACCATAGTTGGTAACATGTTAGTAAAATACCATGTTTCTGCATGCTAAAGATTTCTTTTGGAGATTTAAAAAAAAGAGTAGATGCATTGTAGCTGCTACAGAAGACTACATTTTCTGTCCCAATTCTATAGTCTTCTGGTAGCAGTCAAAAACGTTTATCCCAATCTCTCACATTCATAGTTTTAAGATATTGTTGAACTTCTTCATGTCCTGAAAATGCATGAAATATTTCCTGCTGGCTGTTAAGCAACAATATGACTGCTTTAAAGAAAGATTGCAATAAAATTACCACAAGACTATTCCAATTAGTGGATTTGTTAGACATAAATCTTGCAAGAAAGCTTGAAAATGTAACTAGTACACTACACATTGTCATTAAGCTTCAACCAAATTTCAACAAGCAATCAATATATTTACAATATATAATAACATACACATCAAGATTATTAACCGATTATTCTTTGAAATTTCTGATACCATTTAGATGCACCTGCTTCAGGTCAAGAAATCATATTTTAATTAGAGTTATCTCCCTTTCTGTGTTCTGTGTTTGTTGTTAATTTGTCATATTTAACTAGAGTTATCTCCCTTTCATTGTTCTAGAGACGTGTTGACTTTGTTTTCCTATTGTTTGACTAGCTAAATACAATCTGGTGGCTAAGCATTTCCCTTGGTCACATCAGCTCAGCAATTGCTCTGCAATCTTATAATTTGCAAATCTTATTATGACTTCAAATTGTCCAGAAGGAAATATATGCTCACCTGAGCAGCTTTTTACAATTGACAATTGTATAAGAGGATAATTTCAATCTTGACCTTTCAAAAAATTTAAAGACTCGGCTGGGATCAGCATGTCAACAAAGCCTATACCGATTTTTCTGAAATTATTATTGTCCAAAAAAATAAGTTGTCACTAGATAGAATCTGTTTGAAAAAGAAGGAATTTGACAAAGAATTTAGAGAAAAAACAACCATTACATTAATCTCATTGAGATTAGGATTCCGAAGAAATTTTCTGTCTGTTCTTCATAATTCTGTCATAGGATGAAGAGCAGACAGACAATTTCTTCGGAATCCTAATCTCAACGAGATTACCATTACATGTACTAATAAAATCAGATTTAATTTGAAAAAAATGTCCCCCCTTTCCCCAATATCTTGGGAAAGGTAACAGCTATGTACTGTATGTACAGGAAATCTGTCCGAAGATTACAAACTGGAATTTTCCTAAGAATTTCACTGGAAATAACCACATTCATCAAAATCAGACTTTAAATAAACTAGAGGCTCCCAGGAGCCTGTAATTGCTCACCTGGTTTTCAATTTGACATCTAAAGTTGATAGCAAATGGCCACCCAACGATCATTTCAACTAAAATTTCTGAGCAAAAGATTTTGATGTGATTTTTATCTCATAATATTCCTAAACGAAATAAACTGGCTGAAAAAATCTCACAGAAAAACCCAGAATAAATGTTAAACTACTCGTTGCCATGTAGCTGCAGTTAAAATTTGAGTTCATTTTGATTTGTAATAAAGCAGAAATTGACAACTAAAGAAATTTCTATTTTTAGTAACAGCAGCCATTTTGAATGGAGGGCAGGACTGTCGGACACTATATTGAAAGGGGACCACCCAAAGACCATTCCAGCCAAATTTGCTTTAATTTGGTTAAGCGGTTTCATCAGAGAAGATTTAAATGTGATCTTTTATCAAAATATGCCTAATTTGCATAATCGGTATAAATCAGCTGAAAGAAAAATTTCACAGAAAAACCCGGAATATATGTTAAACTACTCCTTTCCATGTAGCTGCAGTAAAAATTTGAGCTCATTTAGATTTATAATAAAGCAGCAATGGACAATTGAAGAAATTTCTATTTTTAGTAACAGTAGCCATCTTGAATGGAGGGCGGATCTGTCGGACACAATTTTGAAAGGGACCCACCCAAGGACCATCCCTGCCAGGTTTGGTTTTATTTGGTTCAGAGGTCTCACAGGAGAAGAGATTTAAATGTGAAAGTTTACGACGTACGACGGATGCCAAGTGAGCTAAAAATTAAAATTTTGGGTATCAAAATTGGCTCCATTTTGACCCCTAATATACTGAAAATGGTAAAGACATGCTGCATACAGAGAATTTTATAAGGAACACTATTTTTGCACTTTGGGACCTATTGTTTGTATATGGCAGTGGGTAGGGTTAGAATCAGCTAAATCAATCCTAACCTTTATTCAGTACCAATTAGGATAATTTCAGATGAATCGGTCTAATAGAACAAAAGTTATTGAACTTGAACCAAAGTGTCTACCAATAGAAGGAAAACAACAGACCTATCCCATAATAGGGTCCCAAATGTTTTCCAGTTGTATAAAAGTATCAGACTGAACAAAAAAAAATCTTTAGTTTCAGAAATTGACTGTTAATTAATTATGAAAACATGTATAGCTGCTGATTAAAAACTGTACAGGTAATTATGGTGAAAAATAAATAAGGATAAATTTTGTAGAGGAGAATCTTCTCAGTCTAGATATGTCATCAATTTTGTAGTATAACATTTTCTATCGAACATTATATAAAATTTAAATTTTATTTAAAATATGGATTTATCAGCCTTACAAGCTTTTTTTTCATAATCAGTCCATTTGGTCTAGATGTAGAAATCATTTGTATGGCTAAGGTAATTACACAATTAGGAAATTCTCACTAGTAGCTAGATGCCCCATAATATAAGAATTAATCTCAAAATCTCTTTCTTATTTTGCAAAAATTGATAAAAATTTCCACACATTTAATGGAATGTACCAAACATACACATTTCTTAACTAGAGCTCCATAATATTAAAGGGATATTAAAGCTCATTTTGGTAATTTTTTGCATCTCATGAAAACTTGCAATTGGTTCAATAAATGATATTTGTGAAACATTAACCCGGTTTTTATCAATGAAACTTTGTAAAAGTGACATAATTCGTTGATAATTCTGTCATATCTTGCGGTTTTTCCATTAATTGAATTTTTGCTTCCTGGACAAAAATCCATTTCGACCCTTTTAAGTGATATTTTAACGATATTAGGGATTATATGGGAGTGCAAAGTATTTTTGGATTGTTTTTACAATTAAATTGAAAAGAAACAACCTTCCTCACGAGTTGAAAAAATATGTTAAAACGAGCTTTAATATCCCTTTAAGAATTAATCTAAAAATCTCTTTCTTATTTTGCAAAAATTGATAAAAATTTCCACACATTTAATGGAATGTACCAAACATAAAATTTCTAAAATAGACGCCCCATAATATAAGAATTAATCTAAAAAATCGTTCTTATTTTGAAAAAATTGATAAAAATTTCCACACATTTAATGGAATGTACCAAACATAAAAATCTCTTAATTAACAAATACATCTAGTCTACTCTTTAAACAGTAGGGAACCATAACTGAGATTGCTGTGTACTAAAAGGATAAAAGTTTGTATTAGGATGATTGAATTGATTAGAAACAGATGTTGAAAAGATAAGGTGAAGTCTATGAATCATTTTCACTCTATATATATATAAACATCTAGATAAATATTTTGGCAGCTGATGCTAATACCATTCTTGATCACAACACATGGTCAAAATATGCCAAAAGGCAAGCAGCCAAACTAGTATATATGTACACACTTGTAATCTATATATATGTAGAATATATAATATCTGTTCATTTTCACATTTTCTATATATATTAATTGTGTTGCAAAAATGTCCTGTATTTAAGAATAATATGCTCTTAGTAATTGATTATGCCATTTTGATTTATATAGTTTATGGTGTTTAATGCCACTTTAAACAATATATCAGTTATATCGTGGTGGTCAGGATTTTTTATTTATAAAAGGCTACACCAAATTAATAAAAAAAAATATTGATAGGGAATGCTATATTTTTATTCTGATGGTTTTTTGGGAGGAGGACACAAATTTGGAAAAATCTGAGAAAATAACTGAAAAAATAAAAGAGAAAAGTGGTAAAAAGTGTTATTTTTCTAGTCAAAGAAGTGAGAGATTCCAAGGAACAAGAAATTTATTTGGTATATCTAAAAATTCAATATTATTTGATGATATATTCCATAACTGCAGCATTAATTTTGTCTGTATAATCATTATAAAAATAGACAAACACACACACATTTATCTCAAAGAAACAACCCCAGTTATATATAGCTTTTACTTATGCTGAGTGAGAGTGGAGATTTCTTAGAAATATTATAATCCACTATATATTGGGTCCAGAAGGGAGAATCTAGCTTCTACTTATGCTGAGTGAGAGTGGAGATTTCCTAGAAATATTATCATCCACTATATATTGGGTCCAGAAGGAGAATCTCTTTCTCCTTTGATCAAAACATTAAATATATTTTCTAGTTGTTCCTTCATTAATGACCATCAAAAAATATTGGCGGGAATTCCCATGCAGAAATTTAACCATAGTGATGATTAAAAATATTACGACAATATAATTAAACCAACTGATTAAACACCCTAAGATTGTAAGAATAGGAAAAAAGTGTGTATCTCACTTTTTAAAGTGTATTAATATCTTTCAATAATGGAAATTACAAAGTTACAGTTAAAAAATGTGATTTTATCCTATATGTAACAAATAATGCATTTACTCCCACTGGTAAAGGAACATTTGGTGTTCTGCCAAATAAACAGTAGCTGTTATTGTAAACAGCAGCAGATAAGGAGGTTTCCAGTTACAGAGTTCTCTAAATAAGTTCATAACTGCCATAAGTGAGCCCCAGCTGAGTGATGGATTACACATGCCTCCTACAGATTACACATCTGGTTTACCATGTCAGAGACTTACTTCTTTGTTCTTTGGCATTTATTTGGAATTTCAACATAAAGAGAATTAATTACCAAACCTGTTGAGTTCATGCACTCTCTGATTTTATTTACCATGGTTTTTCTAAGAGATTTTTCTTATAGAAAACAAAAAATAACCTTCTAAAAGATTTCTTATGAAAATTAAGAAAAGAATGAAGAATTTAAAAAAAAAGAAAAAAAAGGGGGGGGGGGGTTGCAGTAATATCATATTCGACATTTTAATGAGACAAACTTAACAATTTATCTTCGTTTTGTTTATTTTGTACAGAAATCAACATGCTTAACTTAAATATGAGGAGATTATACAGCTTAACAACTTCCTGTCACAATATAATTTTTTAATACTTCCTATATTTGGTTATCAGGTCCTAATACAGACTGAGTCAATAAACTCACATGTCTATTATAAATCACTGACACATTCAACATTGTTAATTCACTTCCTCATCCACTATTTTTTCTATTTATTTTATTTTGTTTTTTGTTGGTATTATTGTATTCAAGTTTTAAACTGTTTTATCTTATAATCATAATTTTAATACTCAATTCTCAATTATTAGGAGTAGATAAAACATTTTGTTTAAAAGGTTTGGGAAGTGCTATTTTGCAGGTTGCGGGTTGCAGGTCACAAATATAAAATGTCGCCATGCACACTTTAAAATTAATAGTAGTTTATTATTCTTAAACATTGATAAAATGAAAGTTTGGCAATTTCACTTTGCACAATTCTGTATTGTATACATCTAAAAATAGGCTTTATACATCTTACAAGAACATTCATGGAACAATTATAGCATTGAGGATATCATTTTTACTGTCGAATTAATATTTAACCATTCATTGTCGATTTGGTGTGTAGTTCTTTTGGTATCTTTTGTTTTTGCCTCTTAAGTTTACAAATAATTTCTAATATAACACTGTAGTGTATAGGTGTTTTGTCAGTTATCAGTTGTCAGTAGTTAGTTTTGTCAGTCGCCAGTTAATCAGTTCTTTAATCTTCAAATTCAATAATCAGAATTTCAATATATTGCAAAATTATTCTGAAAAGTCATGATAGTGAAGTCAAAGTAATAAAAACTTCAAATTGACCTAGGTTAAACAGGTTCTGAGGAGGCTGACCTAGTGTAAGAATCTAATTAGTTTTCTGGACACATAAATCTGTCATTATCCAGTTGCATAAACAATTAAATTCCTCACAGTGCCAGTGGACTTTCAACATCTTTGAGGCCAATATAAAGAAACTATTTGCTTTAAATTGTTTTATGCCTTTTCTTGAAGGTACAAAATTTGGTACCAGAAATAAAATAATAATGGTTCCCAAGTCAAGCTTTTGGGGGAAATTGAAAAGTTTTATGTATGACACCCAGACATTCTAGAAGTGCTTGAGAGGTCAACATTAATTTGCAGACCAACAACAAGTGAAAAGGGTAAGTATTCTTTTTTTCCTTTTTTTCCTTTTTATCTTTTTTTTCTTAATTTAAATTAAGTACACGTGTATTCCATTTATCATTTGCAAAAAAAAACATTTATTATTATTTATGTGAGTGGTTCATATGAAATGATGGAAAAATATCAAATGCATATTACCATGCAAACATTCAGTGTGTAAAAAAAATTCACACAAGTTTCTGTCCAAGTTCATTTACTGTTCCAGTAACAATAAACCTCACTGAATCTCACATAAACAAATTATATTCTGCAAGATTTTCTCATGTTTAGAAAAACAACTGTAAAGACCACTCTAAATCAATTAGTTGTTCTTTGGACTTGCTTGTATCTAAATTTGTTAGATGAATATAAATGAATAAAAAAATTTACTACCACATTGCACCTCTGACTCCAGATTCTTATCGTAAAACAGAGATGTGGGGAAAATGCCCATGAGACAACGACCCCAATAGCTAAATTCTGATCAAAATACAGAATTTAATGAAAAATGACTTTTAAAACAGAAGTGTGTTCAGGTGCTAAAACAAACAAAATTTCCCTTCCTCATCACATTTCCCTTACTAAAAATGGTTTGTCAAAAAGAAAAGAAACCCGATTTAGTTTTCTTGTTCCTAAAGGAAAAGACAGACAACAGACCCATACCATACTTGAATTTCAAATTTGTGGTATTTGTATTTCCCTATTTTTTAATGTGACAAAAGAAAATGTCTTGCATCACAATTTTAAGGTGATTGATCCTAAATGTCATTAGGAAAATCTAAAGTCCCAAATATGCAATTCCTATATTATATGATCACAATCATGTGTGCACTTAAACTTCAACCTCCAAATTAAACATTTTCAAAAGGTTTTGTACAAGTTACAACAGAAATTATATTAATATTTTTTAAATTTCATAATATATATGAAATCTTGCTACATTTGTTTTCACGATTTTTTAACTACAAGGGGGTAGAAAGTCACTTCTAAAAAGAGTGTCAGTCAGAATAATTTTTGCAGTTGGTCTCCTTTTGTATAAAAAAAAGACCATATTGATGTGAAATTCACATGTTGGAAAGTCCACAGTAAAGATATCTTGTAGTATTATTTTTACCTTTACATTTTCCTCTTCACTGACAGCATAAGACAATTCAGTTTCTTCAAATCCAGTAGGATTCATTCTTTGTTCAATAGACATTGGACCTGTTGATCCCGGGGGAGGATCTGGAGAATTCAGACATGTTTGGATGAGAGCTTTTCCACTGTCACTTGTGATCATTGGTTGGAGTTTTCTAGTTGCAAATGTGTACACATGTCCTGTTTCACTTGCTACCAATAACATGACCTGGGTACCAGTCAGAGTGGACAATTCATAGGCCTGAAAATTAAATGGAATAACTTCCAAAATACCAAACATCAACTTTAAAAAAAAAATCTCATTTACTCATTACAATCAACTTTTATATAAAAATCCAATTTACTTGAAGTATGTTTTATGTTTTATTTCTAAGGATCTTGTAGGTGTCTAAGTTAATAATAAAATGTGTTCACGCCACGATATAGGTGAAATATTGCTAAAGTTGGCATTAAACACCAATCAATCAATCAATCAATTTACTTGTGACAATCAACTTAATCTGTAACTACATGTACAACAAAAATAAAAAATCATATTCTATCATTAATTGTCAGATCCTATGATGTCGTGGGTTCTATGGTTCCGTGTATTCGCATGCTATTTCAATCAATTTGCGTTGCTATATTTTTAATTTAACTACCAGGTACCATAGGAGCCCATATATATTTTTATATACATGTATATTGTTTGCCTAAAATTATTATATTGTACTAATAAAGACATTAAAGATGATAAAGTAATTAATATAGTTAATATACATGTGACAGTGTCTAAGGAGGCTACATGCACATGTATATAAATTCATGCATTGTCCTATTCTGAGCAAAAACATATATTTCATGATGTAATAAAATATAAATTTTGCAGTAATATGGTGCTTTTTTTAAATTACTATTATGGGATACAGTATATATTTAATTTGCAAGTGTTTCAAATATTTGATAACAAAAAATAATAACTTCTTAAAATTCATGTATTCAGTTTGATAAAGTTACAACTAGGGAAGACTCGTTCAATAGAATATTTTACTACAAAATACTATAGTATAGATATAGGATACAGGTAAACAACTTACTTTTTTCATAATTCCTGTTTTGCGTTTACTGAAAGTGGTATATCTTCGAAGTTTATTTTCTATAAATTCCATCTTTATTTTCACCCGGCCTCTTGTCTTTTTACCTTGTTTGACGTTAAATCCATCTTCCGAATCCGAGTCTCCCCCATCCAAACTTGAGGGATCAACAATGTTTTCGTAAGTTAATTTCGGCATCCCAGATGCACTTGGTATGGTGGGAAAAGCAGGTTGATTAATTGAATGTGATGTATTCATTTTATCAAATACCGTTAATCTCTTTTTAGGGAAACGGTGTTTACTTTTACGCTACTTTCGCGAGAATGGGAGAAATATCATCAACTTCCCTTATTCTGTGGATTTGCCATAAACGGATATGAGGTAATCTGCTTTTGTATCTCTACGCGCAAATGAGTACAATATATAATATTCGATTATTATCGTATTTGATCGTAAATGCCACAAATAGATATTTCACAGATATTATCAATTATTTGTCGAATATGCAAAATATAGTTCCTGGTTGCATACAGTTATTTGTCTTAAAAGAAAATATTGTATGCGCGGATGAATATTGCATACTAATGAACTTGCCTTGTATGGCCATCTAAGTGGATCTAAATATGGTTGACAAGGCCAAATATGGGAGATCAACTGCCATTTATGGAAGACATAAACAACTGAATTTATGAATGCACATTACATGTTTTGATCTCAGTACAGACATGAATTTGATGAAAATATGGGGTTTTTTTCTGCTTAAAGTTGCATGAAAAGTTAATATTAATATGAATATAACTAGAAATAACACTTAGCACAAACAAGAGGCCTAGACCTAAATGAGTATATTCGACTTCTCACGCTTTTTACCCGAGTTTCAGTCGAATGGATTTTCTTGCACACGTTCACTGACTTGCATGCACATCAGTGATATTTCCTTGTACATAAGTGTTTATAGTGTAGGGTTAATCAATGAAAGATATTATTTCTTGTTTGACCTTTTTCTACTTCTGGGTCACATATTTTGCATGCGATTCTCGAAAAAAAAAATCAGAGTAACCCTTTTAACATGACATCGTTATGCCTGTTCATATCTATCTATATAGACTTATAATTGAAAGCTCATTGTGATGAATATAAGGTTTCATATGCCATACTAAAAGTCACTATACCATAACACATTGTGATTTCTCCTATTGAAAATCATTATACCGATCATATTTCCATGCATTAAATCATTTGTTTAATTCCCATGTTCAGAAATAATCTAGGCATATAAATCTTTTATTTTCAAATTTGAATGATAATAATCGTCCTGCAATTCAAATCATGACCATGGCCGTAACTGGGATTGAAAACAGGGGAGGCAGGATTATGTGGACCTCCCGGCGATTGTACCACTTACTATCGTAAATAGCGACCACGCCTTCGAAAATTCTATGCATGGCCTGATTATGACCTTTTTGGGTCCCTAGGCTAATGAAATATCAGGCACCCCACTAAGACAGAGCCACACTGTAATTCGCCGCACCAGACTTGAATAGTTATTACTCGTGATATATTTCAGGGACATTTACATAGGTTGAAGTAAACTTATTACATAGTCTTTAAATAAACTAGATTATCATACTCATGTAAAAAAAAATATATTTGAATAACTTTTAGTGTGAAGCCTATAGGATAATTGGCCCTGCTTCTATGGTAAATTAAACATTACATAAATGATTGATTTTTAAAATAATATTTTAATGAATAAATTCAAATGACAGTACTTTATAATCGGTGAATGCAAGATAGATTTACCTCTTGCCGCTCGAATCCCATTTTTATGAGAACAGCTTCTGGATTTACATGCCCGACAGTATCATTACGGTGGATGTGAATCATCGCCAACCCGAACAAGCGATCTTATTTAAGTCATTGTTGCTGTACACCAAGTCTTGAGCCACCGAAGAGCCGAGAAAGACCTCCCACATGTCACATGAACCGACTGGTAATGTTAGATCCCCCCTCTCTCTGTCCCCTCCCCCCAGAAAACCAGGCGAGGCAACTGCCTCGTCTGCCTCAGTGGTAGTTATGGCCCTGATGACTGCGGCATGGCCGTCTCGCTTGCTCCGTGTATGACATCTGAACGTTGGAGCCTGACAGGACACAACGAATGTCCATTAGTAATTATTAGTGCATTACATTTGGGAGAAAAATAAAATTACTCCAAGCCAAAACGTTACTGCATCCAAACAAAATAATGCAATCGCAAAGACATAACTGAACATGCATGTCTATTGCAATAGTTAATGTTTATTTGTAACTAACCATATAGATATATATTGTTTTTGTTCATGTTCATCTTCACACATTTGAATAAAACATATTATACACATCGACTTATCACCGACCACTAAGAAAAGTTTACTATCAATGTGCAACCCACTGAAAAATATTTTAGTGACCGAGAGCAAGTTCCTGTACATAATGCGTAATATTGGTGTCACATTCTTGTGAACTCAGTTTAGACTTCTATGATTTATTTCACTTTTTAATTAGCACAAATGTTATATGCTATATCATGATCATAGGCTTAAGATCCATTCCTCCTTGTCTGGATTTGTTTCAAACAAAAATATAGGGTGTTTAGTAGGCGGGTATTGCACACATTCTCTTGATCGATAGATTGTGTTGTTGTTCTCAGTCTAATTAAGTTTGCCCTTTTATTCTGATATGTCAAGTAAAACCGTTTTATGCGCTACATGATAAGAAAGAGAGGGGGGGTCAAATAAATGTGTTTTCCGATTTTCTGACACGGATCTTGGTGTTAAAATGGATCAGATATAAATAAAATGTACAAAAATACCACACCGTCAGAACAGTTCCAAAATTTAACCGGAAAATTCAGATTCAAGAGACATTTTATTTTTAGCGGCAACCATAAAAAAATAATTTTAGTCTCCCCTGGATGCTCTCCCCTTTTAATATTAATTGACACACATAAAATCAGCCGAGTCAGAGCAGGTAAGAGTAGAAGGTGACAATTACAGGTTATTAAACACTTTTTGAAAATCTAGCTGGTGAAAAAAACTACCTGTCTGTCATGACAATCTACCAGATAATAAACAAAGATTTTAATGATTATAGAACGATACTAAAATACGAAACATGAAACGAAAGAAAACCCAACACGAGACAGGGCCAAAGTACGACGACGGTTATATTTCCATTTATCAGATCAAAGTATAAAGATACTAGCCCCTTAGTTAATAAAAGTTTTTATTTTGAATTACTATTGTATCCCTATGTTTGCCAAACCCTGATCATAACGGGTTCAGGTCAAGTCACCCCCAAGACAAGTCGCCCACTTTTCAGGTCAACTCTCCCAATTTTTCAGGTCAACTCGCCCCCAAGACAAGTCGCCCACTTTTCAGGTCAACTCGCCCCCAAGACAAGTCGTCCACTTTTCAGGTCAACTCGCCCCCATTTCAGGACTAACTGCCATCACACTTAATCTCTTTGAAATTAGGCTTCCGAAGAAATTTTCTGTCTGTCTGCAGAAAATTTTGTGGGAAGTCTAATTCAAGGTAATTAACAATATCACACTTGACCTCAAAAGTTCATACATGATCAGAATTCAGGAACTATTGTACATGTGTAACTGTAACAGTAAAATAAGTCCTGGTGTGAAATTGGTACTGATGGAATAAAGTTGCCATTTTAGTAAAATAAGCCTATAGCTATGGACCATATTTACTAGAAAGAAATATTCAATGGATTATTTTAACTAAGAAAAGTATTGCAGTAGGAAAATTGTGTATGGTATAGTATGGTACCGGGTCATTTCGCCCCGATTACCTGTTTGCCCCAGGTCGTTTCACCCCGGAAAGTGAGTCGATTCGCCACACTTAATCGCTATTATATAATAATAGATGAAGTCTTTTTTGACAATTTTTTGGTAATTATTTATTTATTAGTTGTATACAAAAAAAATAATAAAATAAAAATAATAAAAATATATGATAAACAATAGAATATTTAATAATTATTGGTCAATTATTACTAATTAAAATGCAAAAAAATAATAAAGAGAAATTAATAAAAAATTGAAAATTGTAATTATTTTTATTCTTTGATCTGGCGATTACTAATTAATTGTTGTTGCTACATGCTTTCATAGGAACCTGTCTGACCCAAACAATGAAAGTGAAGCCATACATAATATTAAACACGTCAAGAAAGCAGGTTAATTATGAGGAAGACAAAAATAAAGTACCCATGAACAAGCCTTACAACATCCAAAATACGAATATTTGCAATGGTATTTTCCATATTTAATTTTTTAAAGCACTATTAATAAATGAGGGCGAAAGGGAATCAGGGCAAACGGGAATAGGGGCGAAACGACTCGCCGGGCGAACAGAATTCGGGACGAAACGACCCGGATTCGTATAGTATATATGCCTTTTTTGGTTTTTTATTCCAATTTTGTAACCATGGATATATTTCACTAGAAATATTGGTCCGTCCAGACTTATTTTACTGGGACCAGTAAACCATTTACACTTTTCCGAATTGATTCTAAAATGATAGCTTTTATTGGAATTATTTCCCATTAATATAGACAAAAGTTCAGTGGAATTTAAAAAAAACATAAATTTCACATAATCTGCATACAATTTTAAAGTTGTAGCAACTTGTGTATTTTCTATTAACTATAACATTATTCTCTGATTTTTTGACAAGGATAAAATATCTACAAATTATAAGAAAATTATACCCAAACTCTTTGTCCTTTCGGTTGCTCTTGCATGAAATAGGTACCATTGTACCTGACGTAAGGGAAATAACTCCTATGAATTTGCGAATCAAATCAGGATTGTGCAAATGGTCTATTTATCTCTATGTTCAGTAGCTTCCTTGTTAGCAGCAACTCTCTATCAAGAAAATTCTGATAGGAATCACAGGTTCTAGAGTATCATATCAACAAAAAGAGATATGCTCCATATGCAGGTGCTGCTGGAAAGTTCATCATGGGAAAATTGAAATCCTGTCCTTTTTCGTTAAGTTTCGTTCTTAACTGGTCTTCACTGTCAATATCTAGATGTAGGTCAAGGTATGTAGTAGGCCTAGCCATATCTGTGGTATTTCAAGCTCAATGGGATAGATGCTACCAACATAATCACCAAACTTTAAATTATTTAGTGAAAGGACATCAACTATGCCCATTACAGAGTATCTGTGTCGCAAATGACTACAGATATGTTCCGTCTGTCCATTTGGAACATTCCTCATTCACTGGGTTTATAACAAGAGTAACATGACGGGTGCCACATGGGGTGCCCTTCCGGAACACTTTTGGGTTGGGTTTGTGTTGCTCAATCTTTAGTTTTCTGTGTAATGAATTGATGATTGTTGTTTGTCCTTTTTTTTTTACCATTGTATTGTCTGTCCTTCAATTTACGGTATCTTTAAGCTTTTCTATAGGAACCTGAAATTAAAGAATGGACAGCTTCTTTCATTTTTTAGAAGCTTCTGCATGTAGTCTTCCACAAACAGATCATGGAACAAGTTGAAGAGAAGGGGAGCACAGTTGGTACCCGATGCCAGACATGTCCACCAAGCATAACACATATGTTGTCGATCAAAAACTCAAGCGTTTTGATGATGTCAGTTTCAGAGAAGATTTTGGTAGAATCATTTGTTTTCAAACTAAGATTTGTCCCTTCCTAAGACAAGGTTGGCCATTCTTTTTTATGGAACAAAGTTGAAGTAATTCTTTTAATCTATCTTGTAGTTTTGACAGGAGATTACTGGTAGTTTTTTAAAGGGTAGATAAGTTGAATGTTTTAATGCTATTACATGAGGAAAGGGACCTAGTCAAGCCTTAAAAAAATCTCTATAACAGGCGAGTGCTACAGGCTCATGTAAGCCTCTGGTTTAAACTTGTATCTTTCACATTTATTGTTATCTACCAAGAGGCTAAACATTTGGAGGGGAATAATAAACTCATATATATATATATTCAATTTTTTTTTCTGTCCAGAAGATACCATGAGAAGTCTGTGTTGGAACCATCTAAGAAGAATTTTGCTGTTTGAACATCGTTTATCATCAGCTTTCACTAGTTCAAATCAACTAATAAGATGTCAGAGTTCATGTCACATGACCATAACTCAACCATGTATGTAAAATTTTTTTTAAACTTAATTGATTGAATAGAACGAGTACAGGATAAGATGTTTTTATTATGATATCAATATCATGGGTTTAAAGAATTAGAAAAGAAAGTTTAAATAGTGATGGTCAACAATTCCACAAAATGTAATCACCTCTTACCTCAAATTACTGCAAATAAAAAGGCCATGACATACAAAATGTAATCACCTCTTACCTCAAATTACTGCAAATAAAAAGGCCATGACATACAAAATGTAATCACCTCTTACCTCAAATCACTGCACATAAAAAGGCCATGACATACAAAATGTATGACGTTGGAAATCCAGGCCCTGGCTTTGGACAGATGCAAAAATGTGGCGATGTTAAAGCGTTCATGTACATGTAAAATGATTTTTACTTACAAAATAATAGAGGTTCATAAAAATTACTTTTGAAACTCTCTCCCTTTAATCTTTATGAACTATAAGAAAGAAGGATTCTGTTGTAAAAATATAGATTTTCATTTTGTTCATCTGTCTGCAAAATGTTATACAATGTATGACATTCTAATGTAATTATTATATACTAGCAACACATTTTACCATTTGTTAATGTTTGCCGTCAAATTCACAGTTGACATGTTGTATCTAAGGGTTCTTGTGTGAATGAGCCAGCACAAAAAAAAGAAATGTTAAAAATATTCTTTAATCCATAAATTTCGTGACCTTTAAACTATATAATTGATGCATTTATTTATATTTTTCAGTGCCATCTGCAATAGCAAAGATTTCCCCTCATATTAATCAGTTAAGATCTTTAACAACAGATGTTTCAACCAGAGTAGGTACTAGTATCTGTATAACTCAACAGTAAGAAAGAATATGGATGTAAATAAACATGGGAGACTGACTATCCAAGAATACAGTTAGACATATATTAACGTAAAGGAATAGTACTTTTATTGCTGTTCTACATTTCACTGCCAGGGTAGGGTCTTCATCAATGTGCATAATTCCTTCTCTAAAATGAGTGTGAAACAACCCCTATCTTGCAGTTGAACGGTACACTTTACTTCAGCTGATGAACAATACATCTGGCCATCTTTTAACTGTGCATAATAAAATGGAAAACAAAAAAAGGAACACTTTTAGAATACTTCTAACACATGTGCATCACTACTCACTTTACAGTCTTGGTACAGGCACTTCAATAAAAAGTGGCAAGTTAGTTTTACGTGCCTAAAAATAATGTGTAAATATTTCAATTTCAATTCTACTCTTGATTTGGTGTGACATAAATGTTACAAAAAATGTAGTGTAATTAATTTTTATTTGTTGTTGCTCAAGTAAATAGATGATGGTTTCATTGGTTTCTAAGTATTATCTTAAGTTCCTGATTATTATTGTATCAATTTAGAACTTTAAATTAGCTTGAAATGGATAGCATACAGTCTATGATTTAGCTATACATGTAGTTGTTGGTCTAAAAAAAGTGCTTTCAATTTGTTAATACAGTTGAAGACAAAAATTGGAATTGAGGAGGATGGGAGACAACTCTTAATCAACACTGATGACAATGAATGTATGAAGTAAGGAGTCATAAACATAAAGATGTAAAACACGATATAGAAAATACATAAAAATAATCTTTTTTGAAGAAGTTACTGCCTTTTTTTTCACTTAGACTATTTTATCAAACAGTTTGTGGACACAACTCTTCCTACATTTTAAAAACATAGATTAACATAGGAAGAACCCTTTGATAAAAATCTTTGATAATCTTATTCTTTAAAGCTATTAAATTAAATCATTTACCAGGAAAATTACTTTGATATTCCCATGCAAAGTTTTATGTTTATGTAAAATGGAAATCTCAAGATATACTTTAACATAATTTCATGTTGACAAATTGTACAAAATGTCTTTAACCCATTCTGTAGAATAATGATCACCTGGTATTCTTTACAATTGGTAATAAAGGATATGGATGTACATGAACACAAGAAACTATCCAAGTTGGACACAAATTAAATTAAAGGAACAGCACTGTTATTGCTGTTGATTCTACATTTCACTGTCACAATAGGTTCTTCAATAGCATGAAGCGGCCCCTAGTCTGCATTTGAGTGGTTTTCTTTACTTCTGTCTGGGCCTCTTTGTCATTCTAATGTTATTAACAAGAAAACAAAATACGAGTGAAGTAATCTTACAAATACCGTCATCATTGTGCCTGATATCACACCACAAGGTTTCAAATGCGGAACACAAAAACAACCACAGAGCTCAATTGAAATTCCAAGACGACAACAACTACAGGACATTGACCCCAGGTGGAAATATCATATGTTTTAGTAGATATTCTCCTTTGAAAAAATTGAACCATATAAACCATTTGTAAGATCGCTGCCATTACAGAACATAAGACCATATTGGGAAATATAAATTGCTCGACATAATTAGATTTAAAATAATTTATTTTTAAATATGATATTCTATATGACCTTTCCTTGAATAGATTTCACAGTGTATGGCTACGATTTAATTGTCATTGTCCAACGTGTAAACAGGAACACAGTGGTCAAAAAACAATGGACGTTGCTGATATAGACATTAATGCAATCATTAAAATGGCACACGTTACCAAAAATGGTAAGATCACTTATTCAACACTGTAGTTAAATAAAATTAACACAACCTCTCGAAACGAATAAAGCTTGTTTAAATTGATCATCAAGTTGAGTTTTTTGTATGTGGAGCATTTAATGTTCATCTGTTTTTGATGCAAAACAGACATCATCATCTCATTTAAATGCAAATTTATCTTGCCATGATATAATATATCTGAAAAATTGCTCATTTCACAATAAACAACAATCACTCACTCACAAGCATATTTGGTAATTCATTGATTTCATTGAATTCATATGACTTTCTGGTGTATTGTTGGTTTAAACAATATTTATTATCAAAATCATATATGGTCAAATACAACATAAATACTAAACATGAAAGGGATTCGGAAACAAGATTTCCTTATATTAATCCGTCTTCCTTATTGTTGATTATTGATGTTTAAGAAATAAATCATGGAAGCCAGAATGTGCTTTGAGTTTTAACATGGATTGGCGGATATTAGTATTGTATCCCGAGCCAGAGGTGAGGGATAAAATTTACTAATATCCGCCAACCCATGTTAAAACTCAAAACACATTCTGGCTTCCATAATTTATTTCGATTCTGATATGTCTAAAGAGTACAAATACGGTAGTATACTTTGATTGGAAGACGGTTATTTATATTAACGTTTGCAGAAAATGTTGCACACAATTTATGCTGCCAAATTAGAGCAGACGATAATTCATCAACATGTACATTTACGACGGAAAAGTCAGTCACATGCACCGGCGCATGTGCTAATGAGATTATACCCAATCGATAAATCGCTCGTTTGTCTACAAAGCGAAAGAAGGACGTCATGTTAGAATAAGCAACAAAACCTGTAACAGATTTTTGTGCCCATTTTTATTGTCTTCTTATGTCAGTCCTCCAAGAAGGATAACTGGGGAGGATATTCTTGTTTATCTATGTTTTGATCTCTTTATTTGTTATTTGATAGGGGAAGCTTTGAAGATACAGTGGTCGGATCATGAGGGAGAAATACCAATTGAATTTCTGATAGAAAATAGTTACTTTGAAAATGAAAATAACGAGAGATTCTCATGGATTCGAAAGCAGGTTTGTTGAAAAATATCAGTTAATTCAAATTTTGGAATAGCAGTGTAAAAATAGTTACAAGTCTTTGGTTATTGTTCAAAAATGTAAACCATGACCATTACTTTGGATGTATGAACTAAAAGATCTATAAGGTTTAATTCCCCAATCCAAGAGGTATGATCTGACTAAGATTAGTGAAGATTTATGATACTTGTAGAGAAACACTAAGTAATAGTAACCTTAATCTTTGACCTACTGACTCTAGAATCGATACGGTTTTTCCTCTCCCCATATGGTCCCAACTCAGCAGGTTTGATGAAGATAGGATGTAAGGTACATAGATAATGAGGAGAAACCTATTACAAATTTTCCTTTGAAACCATTGAAATTTGGTTGGATTGTTCCTGTACAAATTGTCTTTTTTTCTTTTCAATTTAAAGATGTCCACTATCGCATGACATTTTTATCTTCTTAGAAATAACAAAACTGATAGAACCTAACTTGTGATAAGGAATCTTTTATAACCAGTAAACTATTTACCTTGAATGTTCATGTCTGATTTTCATCTAGATATTGATATTGACCTCCTTTTCCACACAGGAATAATCATGACATTTTCATGTGTTCATTCTTTTAGTGATATTAAAGACATTTGATAATTTCGAACATTATGACCAAACATAATTTAAGACCTATGTAGAAAGCAAAACAACAAATTCTACATAACCCAATGTAAAATGTTACTTTATTTTTAGACATTACCAACTATGACCTTTGGTGATATGACCGGCAGTAAAAATGGTGTTTTAAGGTAAATAATGTACCGTAAATTGCTTTGTATAAGCAGCTACTTTATTTCCCAAGAATGTTGACATGTAGGTTATAATAAGAAGTGGCTTATCTATGAACTTTGTCTTAATATTAAGATATAGATGTACCGGTATATTATTTTAAAAACAATTAAGAACAATGTATTTATAACTCTATATAGTTATTAGATGTTGACAGTTTTAATACATACCAATAGAGACAACCTTGCTATGGTTAATTTAAAAAAAATATTTGATTGCTGAAGCAAATTAATCCTGTGAGGTGTATACAACATTATGTGATAAAGTTTTCAGTGACTTGTGGCAGATCAGTGGTTTCTCTGTTTGTTTTAATTTTTTTTTTTTTTTTTTTTTATTACAAATATGACTATTGAAGAAACCTGTGTTTTGTAGATGGCTCTGTGAAATCAATGATTCTGGCTCATGTTTACTGACTGATGTTCCCACAGAGGACAAAATCGTGGCTAAGGTAATATCAGTTGTTTTGTAAGAAAATGCTTGTCGGATCTTACTTTGGTAGGAACCTTTGTTGTGTTTTGATATTTTCAAATGCTGGTCTGTTACAAAATAAAAATTATATGTAGCCTAGCTTTTCATAAATTTCGTCTTCATTCTTTTAATTCTTTCTCCAACAACACAGTTTTTGAAATTTTTCAACTGTACACAACATTTTGCTTACTTAGTTGCAAACAGCTACATGTTTTTATTAGAGGTTCTGCACTTCAACATCATTTTTTACAACGAATGTTTTTTTTATTTATCTAATTACACAAGTTTATTGTTTATAGATATGCATTAAATAATTTACAAATTTTTGTCAAGTTACAATAGTTATCCTTATGCATTTTTTTAGGTTGCAGAACACATTGCTCCAGTCCAGCATACCATATATGGCACTGTGAGTATACACTGTCATGACAACAGATTGAACAAAAATGTCATGTTCTATGAAGTTCAGTTCTCACAATCCCTTTTCATTGTTATACATTGATTGCTCCCTCTTGGGTAAACCACATCGGTGGAGTAATGATTAGCATGCTCGCCTCGAGTGTAGTAGATTGCAGTTTCCGAGACCTGTTAGGGTCAAACCAGAGGCTACAAAATTGGTATGTGTTGCTTCTCCGCAAAGCATGTAGCATTAAGGAGAAAGAGCAAAGGCTGCTTGGCATGTCTACCTGCAGACTGTTATTTCAGTGAGCTAGCATAATAAAAATCCAGCTAAGCATGTTGGTCAAGAACAAAGTGAGCATCATCATCTCGTCAAAAGGTAACTAGTTCTCGCCATGATATAGCTTTAAAATTGCTCATTTGGCGTTAAACAACAATCACACACTCACTAAACAAGCTCTTTGTTATTTAATCTGTGTTCTGTATCCAGTTATTTCATTTTAATAGAAAGGATATGTATTTAAATGAACATGAGAGATTATTCAACAGTACACTTAGACACAAATTAAAGTAAAGGAACCACATTTTATTGCTGTTCTACCATTTCACCAGTTATATAAAGTAAGTATACTTTGCAAGACAAAAAATTCTTGTATATCACACCACAATCTTCTCTTCTGAAACCACTAGGTGACAAAATTATATAAATGCATATCTGGCAGTATGTTTCCCATACTGTCATCGATTGGCATCTGCCCTGTTTATATTCAAAACTATTTTGAAACCAGTAGGTAAATTTGAACCAAACTAATCAGTATGTTCCATATATGCATAATCCTCCGTCAACAATTTTATTTCTCAGTCCCATTCCCAATTTCTGTCACTAATCTATTATAAAATACCACTGATGATTGGAAATTACAAAAGGATGCTTTTGAAATAAGTGATATTTTAACTTTGAACATAAAAACCAATTGCAGATTCATGGGACCACTGGCATAATTCACACATCATAAGTTTACTACTCCAAGTAAAATTTAATGAATGAATTTGGTTTCTTGCAGACCTTTGAAGTGAGAAGTGTACCTAATCCCATTAACGTGGCTTATTCTACTATCCACCTAGATTTCCATATGGATTTAGTATACTATGAATCCCCTCCTGGAATCCAGTTCCTTCATTGTATGCAGTAAGTCAAATAGGTACAATACTATATGTTTTTGTTACTATGGTTATTATCCTGGAATACAGTTTCTCCTTTGTATGCAGTAACATATTGGTGTAATCGTTAGCCTGGTCACTTTGAGTGTGGTAGATTGTTCGTTCTGGTCCAACCAAAGACTTCAATATTGGTATTTGTTAGTACTCAGTTAAGCGCAGTGCACTCAGGAGTATGAGCAAAGACTGGTTGGCTCAGGATATTGTGTTTGAGTAGAGTGACAGTTATGCTTGTAGACTGTTGTTCAGGAACCCATAGCACTACCGTAATTATTGGTGCATAATGCACAGGATTTTGTCCAGATTCTTTATTTTGTAGGAGGGGTGCGCATTATAAACAGGAACATTGTGTTTCACTCTTTCCCAGACCGGGAAATCACATGTCCGCCATGTTTTTTTGTTTACTATTGTCAACATGCAAAGTTAAATATTTCTTAAATTGTTTGGACACTATTCCACAAAATAATTAATTGCATCTACTATGTTTTAAATATTGAAGAATTAAAACTGTCTAGTGCAGTTTTGTTTTGTACTTGTAAATATTTACCTTTGATAGATACGAAAATAAACTAAATATAAATGTCTGACTATATCTAGCCATGTGTAAAATAATCAATAATCTTGCAGATAAGATTTCAATGTGTGCAAGTATAAAGGTGTCATAATTACTTAGTGTATAATTAGACTGTCCAGGCCTCGACATTAACATTTGTCCGATACCAGTGAAAACTGACGTCGGACAAGTAGATCTTGTATTACGGTTGTCCGACGGAACAAGTGAAAAAATCAGATTCCCAAACGTGCCAGTACGACGGACAAATCTATTTCCACTGGTATAAAATACTGGGTTTGTTGTATAAAAGAGCCCTGTTTGATCTCCAATTTGTCCATAATTTATTTTGATTAAAACTAAAGTGAAACGCCAGATCAAAACTGTTTTATTTACATATTATTTATCGTTACTCCATGCTTTGATGAAGTTCAAGGACATTGACAAAATTAAAGTCGCAATCTCAGAAACGCTTTTAAGAACGGAAATATCAATATTTGAAATATAAGATCAAAAATCACTCCGGAACGGACACGTAAAAATTATCGGATATCAATTTGGCGCCAAATTTAAACTTGTCTTTTGTGCAAAATACGATAGAGGACTTGATTTAGGCTTTTGGGAAATATTGAAACCTTTGAAATGGACAAATATTACAAGCTTTTTCCTGATCTGGTTGAAAAGATCCACTAAAATTTTTATTTCTCTGTGAATTTAAATAAAATACTTTGCTTTATTTATATCACAGGCACTTGTTTCTGGTGAAAAAAAATATACCTAGATACTGGTATATATAGTATCTATATATATAGGTATATTTTTTTTACCAGAAACAAGGATTTATATAACACAAATATGAGTTATTACAATTTGTGTGGTATTGGATCAAAACACAGTAATATTTCAAAAGGAAAAGGGGGGAGGGGTACATATAAAAATCACTGGTATGCAAGACTCCAATCAAGGTAGACAGAAATAAAAATGTGACATTGAATATATGTCCTTAAGGTAGTTATGAATAAAAAAAACCCAGAACAAATCAGTTCAGGCAGCTTTAACTATTTACTAAATTTGGGCAGGGTAACGTCAGAGGGGTCGCGAAACAATGTTTCGATTAATCGCAATTGACTTCTCCCAGAAGTCTCCCCACTTCTCTCTGTTGTCTCCCACTTCTCCCTGTGAGCTCTCTGAAAGAGAAGTCACTTCTCCCTCTAATTTGAAAGTAGTGGGAGCCCTGGATAATTATTCTCTAGTTTTTATAATTTTTATTAATTTTTTCGGACAGCTAAAAGATTGAGTCGGACAAGTACTTTTTTTAGTTGGTTGTCCGAAGGGACAAGTTGAAAAATATGTTAATGTAGAGGCCTGCTGTCAGACTGTTTACACAAGATTATAGTGATTGAAATAAAAAGAAAAGAATTAATAAAATGTATTTGTCAATTTTTATGTCAAGTCTAATAGCTTGATTGCTCCCAGGTGAAGTTAAATCCGATTAACACAAAATTACAACATATAGCAATCTGTTATGATTGCATGGCTTGGATGCTATTTCATCACTAAATAATAAGGCATTGTTTGTAGTTCATTCATGATCATTAATTATTTGTTCAATTTTAAAAATACAAAAAAATAACGGATCGTCGGCGCTCTTTGATGTATGTAACAACCGTATTTTCAACAACTCCTCACAAGCTTAGCAATGTTCAACAATGTCATAATAAGTGACAATTGTTTGCCTTTCTTTAATCTATATCATTATTTTCTGTCATCTTCAACTATCAACTGCGTTAATTTACGTTCAGATCCGGAATTTAAACTTATATTTACCGATGCTGTACTAGATTTCGAATCCATTACACAACATCCGGATAATGAAAACATCATATGAAAACACCAATAAAACCCAACACATTTAATATTTTGCAACTTTATTGAAGATGAAAAGAGATAAATGGTTCTTAAATTCTCCCAGCAAATGAAACATGCTCAAAGGACTGAAAAATATATACGATTGATATCTAATTCTTACATTTCCGACGGCGATTTTTTTTGAAAGTCCATCCATGTGCATTATAGACACGAACTAGTTTTTTTCTGGAGATTTTCAAGGCCAAGAGGGGGTGCGCATTATGCACCAATGCGCATTATGCAACCCTAATGACAATATATAAATCCAGTGTAGTGTGTTGGTCTAGTAAAAAAACCGACATTATCATCTCATCTAGAGGTGTGACTTTTATTGCCATGGTTATTGCTGAAATATTGCTATTTTGGCATTAAACAACAACCACTCACTCACTCATTCATTGTATACAGTAAGTCAGAAGGGGTTAAAGTTATGGTGTTTAATGCCACTATCAACAATATTTCATTTATATTGTGGTGGTCATTTTTATTGATGGAGGAAACCAGAGTAACCAGACAAAAACCACTGACAAACTTTATCACATAATGTTGTATCAAGTACACCCCACCATGAACGTGATTCAGACTCACAAATTTAGTGGTGATAGGCACTGATTGCACAGTTAGTTGTAAATCCAACTACCATACTGTCACAACCATGATGGCTTCAAGTCAGAAGGGTACCATATCATATGAGCTATGCAATGTTATGCATAATACAGTACTCAAATGTAAATAGGTACTATATGAATCACAGCTGCACTATATAGAATGTTAAGGTATATTAACATTTTATGTAGAGATTGTGAGTGGCCAAAACATATTGATCAATGAAAATTATTTGTTTTAGCTTTAACATTAGCATACGTCTTTTGTCTGTTATCTATGAACTGTTTATGTTTTAGTCTTCTCCTCAGAACTTAATGTGTGATTTTAAATTATGTAGGAATGCTCTATGGATGGTCCACATTTCATTCTGCTCTAACCTCAAAATATTGAACACAAAAAAGACTACGTCATACAGCATTAGAAATCCAGGTCCTAGTTTGGGTCAGACATGAAATGTAGCAGTGTTAAAATGTTTAATGGGATCCCAGACCCCCCCCCCCCCCCCCACTCTGATAGTCAAAACATCTAACTAAATACAATACAGTTATAAACAAGCAATAAAAAAAACTTTCACAGATTCACTTTCACTCAGAAGTTTTGCATTCACTCAAAGCTATGTACAATTCCTAAATTGGAATATATATATTTTATATATCTACATATTTTGTTTTTAGATTTGATGACTGTGTAGAAGGAGGAGAAAGTCTTCTATTAGATGTATTTCATGTAGCAGAACTATTTAGGAACCAACATCCTGATGAGTTTAGAACTTTGACCAAGATTCCTGCTACTTTTCAAAAGATTCATTACAACAGGTATAATAGTACAGGATTTACAATAAACGATAAAGAATACAAAAGTGGCAATCAAAAATGGATAACCCAGAGAAAACTGGCAACATAGGGTACAGAAGATGAAGACGAACAAAGCTAGCTTGTTACAGATTTATGTGGCAGATACATATCTTCAAAAAGATAATGAAGTTTGCAAAAAACAGCATTAAGATATCTTAATTTATGTTTAAAAGTAAGGCTGTTGATCCCTTCCCTGATCTGGTTATAAAAACTTAGGTTTGTTATTTAATGTGCACATTGCATGTCCAGAATTACCCCTACCATGAACCCTCAAAGTAAAAAGTTTCGAAGGTCAAATAATGTAAAAGTCTTTGAGAGCAAGCAAATCATAGAGCCCAAAACAGGATAGCTAAAAATCGGCTAATGTTCCTTAGTCCCTAGAGAGACAAACCCAAATTTCATTACTGTGTAATTGTTATGGCCCAATCATACAATATATTAAGTGTAATTTTTAAGATTTCCTATCAAATGCAATTTAGATTATTATTGAGTATTAGAATAATAATTGGTTTTTAGGTTTATGGTTTTTAACGCCATTTTCAACAATATTTCAGTTATATCGTGGCAGTCAGTTATTATTTGTGGAGGAAACCGGAGTTCCCGGAGAAAACCACTGATCTGCCGCAAGTCACTGACAAACTTTATCACATAATGTTTTATCCAGTACATCTTGCCTGAGCAGGATTCGAACTCACAACGTTAGTGGAGATTGGCACTGATATGCATAGGTAGTTGTAAATCCAATTACCATACGATAATGACCACGACGGCCTCAGAATAATAATAAGTACATAGTGACAAGTACATGTATTATAATAATTTTAGGGACTATCCAGTAGATATTAAATATCAGAGACCACACATAGTCCTTAACAACAAAGAGGAGGTTAGTAACTAGTACTATTAGAGGTCCATTGCTAATAAGAACTTCTGGTAGTATGAAGTAATTAAGAAATAAATCATAGAAGCCAGAATGTGCTTTGGGTTGGCGGATATTAGTATTTTATCCCGAGCCAGAGGCGAGGGATAAAATTTACTAATATCTGCCAACCCATGTTAAAACTCAAAACACATTCTGGCTTCCATGATTTATTTCGATTCTAATATGTCTAAGAGTACAAATACGGTAGTATACTTTGATTGGAAGACGGTTATTTATATTTATGTTTGCGGAATATGTCGCACACAATTTATGCTGTCAAATTCGAGCAGACGATAATTCATCAACATGTACATTTACGACGGGAAAGTCAGTCACATGCACAGGCGCATGTGCTAATGAGATTATACCCAATTGATAAATCGTTCGTTTTTTACAAAGTGAAAGAAGGACGTCATGTTAGAATATGTAGTATTTTAAAAGTCATATCTGTTCACTCTGGGGATGACTTAGATTTGTCATTTACGCACAGAAGCAGCAAAATTTCTTTTTAGGTCACCTGATCCAAAGGGTCAAGTGAGATATTGTCGTTAATTTGTTATATTAATAAAGAACCTCTTACATTGTATATGTAATACCCAGAGACCAGATCTCTGCATGAGATTATTCAGGATTTAAAGTTTGAAAATTTAAATTGCATTGATTTTATAACGACCATATAATAGTTCAACTGTTTGAGCAGTTGTATTTTGTGAAGTCTGGGTTTATTTAACATAGAAATAACTATAAAATTGAATGGACTTAATAAACAGTTTGAGCCATCCATGTTCAAACTACTGAAGCTTGACTGTAGTTCTTATTGTCTATGGTAAATCTGTATTCAATTAAAATTGACCATACAGGAAAAAATATGTAGAGGCTTTTTCATAGAGATGCATATTTACCAACCTGTTTTCATGTTTATTTATAGATTGTATGTGTGAATTGGGCACCATCTTTTGAAGGACCACTGTCTGTTTCTCAGGTAAGACAAAATAATAAAATGTGGCAACACAAAATATTAATGATTCTCACACCTTAACAGGGATTCAGCCAGGATTTTGAGACTATTAGTCACTTTTGTGGAACAGGATTTTTTTTCTCTAATTATGAATAAACAAGAATATGATGAGCTTAATCTTACGATCAGTTACTTTGCCTTATTGGTTTAGCAACCAACTGATAAAACATAACATTGCCACGATTTTGATCTAATACCACACAAATTGTAATAACTCCCTCCCCCCTTTTTTTAAAATATTACTGTGCTTTGGTCTAATACCACACAAATTGTAATATCACCCTCCCCCACCCTTTTTGAAATGTTACTGTGCTTTGGTCTAATACCACAACATTTGTAATAACTCATATTTGTGTAGTCTTCAGCAGAAAAAATATGTCTCTGCCAATTTGCCCAATGATCCAACATAGATTCTATGTAGGTAATGAAAATATAGCACAAACGTCAAAAGCTGAAGGAGGTTGTAAAATAAATTATTATTTCTCAGACCTCATAATCAAATTGCAAAAATTGGAATAAAAATACTGTAGTTATTTATTTTTTAATTGCAGACACATGTCTGTTTGTAAATAGTTCTATAAATAGATCGCAATTGTTACCCATATGCAGATCGATAAAAATCTGATGGGTCCTCGTGTAGTGCATTTCAACGAATTGAATGGCCAACCTTCGCATATAAATGAACATATTAAATATGAGAACTAAGATTTCATGTCACAGAAATGAGAATAAATACATTAAAAGTTCGTTTGGTTAAAAGTAGCTTCGGTGGATTGCATACTCCTTTTGATGGCACAATTTTATTTTTTAAGTTTCTTCAAGGATTTATAAATCCTTGGTTTCTTTAACCAAAATTTATAACTTTTCGAGAAAATCACTTTCAAAATACTTAATGGATACGATAGATTTCAATAAACATGATATCGACATTTTCATAAATGAAACGTGGCAAAAATAGTTCGTTATGGTGGACATTGTGACGAATTGTGCAATGAATGACGATTACAAAAATTTGTCCACTTTAAATACATACTGTGGCAATTGAATACATGTCATAACTATAAAAACAAATCATTATCGTTGATTGAAATCTTTGTCGGGATCATTGTCTTTAACCAGGTAAGTCAAGCCAGGTGAGATCAAAGATTACGCAATCAAAACAAAAATTCTATAATCCGTTGATTGGCTTGTAACATGTAATAAAATTGTCATTGTAGTGACTTAGTAATTACCGGTAGTTTTAATCAGCAAATGAAGAAGAATGGATTTTTACAAACATTTTTCGACGATTTTTTGAAAATTCAAGTGACGAATTGGGTACGGGAAATACTCGTCACTTTCGAAAATCAATCGTCAATGACAAAAGTGACGAGCGCTAGCTAAATCACTGCCTTAAAAATAATTTTCATACATGGCAAAAAGACTTTATTGTCTCTATTTCGTCACATAAAATAAAACAGCAGGTGACAAAACAAAAGGAAATGATATCTGTTGTTAAGTTTCTTTACTATTGCAGTAGTTCCCGTCTTTTAAGGCCCCTCCCATAAATGGCTGCCAGATTTCAGATGCACTGAGATAGTAAAAAACTACTAAATTGTCCCCCTCAGGAAAGGCCACCCCTTTTATAAGGCCATTTTATTGTTTTTCTATATGTCTTTGCTGTTCAGTATCTTTGCTGTTTTTAATCTTTGTTGTTTAGTTAATGAACATGCAGGGAAAAAAATTCAGCATGGAATATGAACAATCTAATTAAAATTAGATCTACACACTTGCTCCCTATTTTCTATCGTTTTTTTTTTTGGTCGCCGCGTGTGTACGATAGAAAATAGGGAGCAAGTGTGTAGATCTAATTTTAATTAGATTGGGAATATGAATGACCTACAATCCTGATATATATGTTACAGGCAATTGGTAGTGTTTTAAAAATTATTTGTGAAAAAAAAACTTTTCACATTATGAAAATGGGAAAGATCCAAATGATGTGATTTATTGAAGAAAGTGTATCCAAATAAGAACACCTATGAAGAGAAGGCGCAGAAGGGAAGTGGTTTATTTGTCATGCTGGTGTTGACCATCATTTTTAGGGGGAGGAGGGTGTTTACAGTTCATGGGTGTCTAATGGCAGTCAGTCTTATTCTGATCGGCTGCATGTCACTGACACAGTTTATCATATACAATTATATCAAATACACGTCATCAAGAACTGGAATAAATATACAGTTTTAGCAGTTGATAGGCATTGTTTGAACAGATAGATGTAAATCCAACTAGCCGAATGATCAAGGCCATCATGACCACCTCTTTGTTTTTTCATTACCACAATTGTATCTTGTACTTTATTTAACAGGAAGATGTAGTTCCATACTATAAAGCATACCACAAGTTTGCAGAGGCAATTAAATATTCAACAGAAATAGTATGTATTTGTTAAAAGTAGTCTCCCTTTACTATAGGTTTATTGGTGTTTAATGCCACTCTCAACAATATTCCAGTTATATCGTGGCGGTCAGTTTTATTGGTGGAGGAAATCAGAGTACTCGGAGAAAATCACCGACCTGTCGCAAGTCACTGACAAACTTTATCACATAATGTTGTAACGAGTACACCTCGCCATGAATGGGGTTCGAACTCACAACTTAAGTGGTGAAAGGCACTTATTGCACTTGTAGTTGTAAATCCAACTACCATGCCTTACTTGGAGTGTATATTAAAAGATCCATGTCAGTCTGGTTTTTTACATTACTGGCCAAAATGTGAAAGATGTTTTGCTTTGAAACAGTTTGTCAATTTTAAATAATATTCTGTGTGTTTGTGATTAATGTCTTATTATTTTGCCTTGATTCGACATTTCACTAAAACTTTGGTAAAATTTGTACTTTACCCTATGCCCTTGCCCGTCCAACCATTACATTTTTTATTAGTACCCTAATGGAAAAGTCTTAAGAGCTATAAGTTTCCTCTATGTTCGTTAGTTCATCGTTAGGTTTTGAGAAATAAATTTCAAGACTTTTTGAGGGAGTTATCTGAAGTTTTCTTAAATCATATTGTATTTGACGAGGAAACAATATTCAATTTGAATGATTCATATGTCATATTCACACTTTCTCAATGAAATTTATTTTGTTTTTCAGATTAACATGAAATTAAAACCTGGTGATTTACTAGCATTTAACAATAGAAGAATTTTACATGGTAGAAAAGAATTCAAACTGAATGGTGGAGTTCGATATTTACAGGTTAATATGACATTTTGCTATTTATAACTTTTAAAACGCTTGAAGCTCAGGATTTTTGTAAAATATTTGTAAAATTTGGTTTTAAAAACTTTATTTATTTATATATATTTGTTATTATGTCTATTGTAGATTTTACTTGGAGTAAAACAACAATGACCCACTTTACTAAATAACTTACTTTCACTTCTGATCATTTAACAAATAAAAACCCATGACATATGCCAATGGTAATCCATGTCATGGCTTGGGACAGACAGAAAAATGTGGCAGATTTAAGCTGGTTAATGGGATCCCAAATTTCCCCTCTATAATTTTTTTACTATGAATGATTTGTTTAATGTATTTTCAGGGTTGTTATGTCAACATAGATGAATTTAAAAGTCAGATCAATGTACTGTCTACTCTTATTGGTGACAGGAAACCAGTCAAAGGTGTTGGGAACCAATGTTGGCTGTCATGCAGTAAACGATGATATCCAATTAAAAAAAATTCAGTGACTAGATGTAAATGAAAAAAATTGCCACCTTGGCTAGGCTCGTATGAAATTGATGATTTTTTTACACAAAAATAGACATACATGTATATTTACCCTCATAATTTCTAGCAGATCATTTCCACATTTCCAACTTAATTTTAAAATTATACATTTTTACATGTTTTAATAGGAGTTATTTCCCTTTAATGCAGGCAAAAGGATCCCCTTTCATGCAAAGTTCAATGGAAATTACATATATATTTACTATAATTTGCATGCAATTTAATGTTATAACTACTTTTTTTTATTGTCAAATTCTTTTCCCTTACTGCTTATATGGAATGGATACCATTATATCCACCATAAGGGAAATAACTCCGTATTGAATTTTGCAATTTGTTCCATAAATTTGGTCCTGAATACTTGAATGATTTCTTGAATAATTCTGTTTTTGGTTTTGGGATTTTTAGTCTCCCATTGACAGCATTTCGAAGGTGATATGGGTTATTTTCTGAAATATATAGGTGGTCAGTTAGAAATGAGGGGGCTTTTTCCCTCAAGCATTTAAAATTAAGCATGCATTTGTCAACATAAACTGGAGAGCTGTAGGAAGGTATTAGTCACACAGTTATGTACAGTAGTATAATGTAAAAATATTTATGGCAGATTTTAAAAGTAAAGTGAGTGGTCATGTATATGTGTGTAAGGTGATATCAATGTTACCTCTGTTTCCAGGGGTTGAAAATAGCACCAGCCCGAGGCCCGAGGCCCCAGGCTATCATTTTTAACTGTGGAGCTACCAAATTTTGTCACAAGAAAAGCCAGACGGACTAGCGCATATAAAATCTACCCACCAATCAATTTGACGTACATTGATGAAATGATGACATTCCTGCATAAATCGAAATTCCCCATGTTAAATATAGCTACCATTATAACAATAACCAATCAAAATTGTTTCCTGCTATGGTCAGACGTTTTTGTTTTTGGAACAATTCATTGTCTCGGCCAAGGAATATCGATATTGATCAATTGTTCCATACCCAATCTGGTTTCCGATAATTTGATCTCCTACAGTCCCAGTGCTCATGTTTGAGGGTGATTCTGTTGAAGAAGTCTTGTGAAGCTTGACTTCACTTTCTCGTTCATCAAAAACGAAATCCAAGTCGCCTTGGAATTTTAAAGAGTCGACCTATGTTGCCAGCGTATTTTTACCACGTGTCATTTATGAATATGTCGATATCGTGTTTATTGGTATCTACAACAAACATCATCGTATCCATTAAGTATTTCAGTAGGACAGCCAGCGTGACAGGAGAGCTCCAAAGTCAAGTCCCAGTCACGTGACTTTCGCTTCATTTTTGATGAAAAATGACGTTCAACCCTTCGCTTAAAATACGTCAGTTTACAATAAATATTTATGCTTGAAATCAATTAAAATATACGGAAGATGTCTATGAATAAATAGAAATTTATTGTATCACTTCAGTTTTTATTTATATTGTGTACAAACATCGAATTTTGCTACTTGAAGTGGACTCAATTTCAAAACAAATGTCAAGATGGTTCTATTTAAAAGAGAAAATTCAATTAAAACAATATGATGGCTTTCTGTAACATACATTGCCTGAGGAAATCATCTAGGATCATTGTCATACCGACAACTAGTGTCAATGTCTTGTGGGATGCAATTGTTCCACTTAGCCCTACACCCACCTTGATCGGATCGACCATTTGCCAAACATCGAAATTCATTGTCTTTCGGAACACATCGGTGGTGTTTCTTAACATCAACAATAAACGACACCTAAGCGTACATCCGAAAGAGTATATTTCATTTGGGAAAGGGGTGTCTATGTCTTTTTTTAATTTTCTTGTATTAATACCATATTTTTCAGTTTAATTGAATTATTTGTATTGCAATATTGTTTTAGACATTGTGCATTTTGTAATTTAGACTGGGGAATTACTATTTATTATCACTTTAAATTAAAAAAAAAAATCATCTATGATACTAGACTTGCACAGGGAATGTACAACAATTAATAATTTCAATTTAATTTAATTTCAATACAACAGGTACAAGATAAATAGAAAGAAATAAATGTGTGGAAAAAATAAATGCATGTAAACAAAAATTAAGCGAATTGAAAAAATATGAAAATGTTATAAAAAAAACATGCCAGGTACAAGATAAATAGAAAGAAACAAATGTGTGGAAAAAATAAAAGCATGTAAAAAAAAATTAAGCAAATTGAAAAAATATGAAAATGTTATAAAAAAAAAAAAAACATGTAAAAAAATTAATAATTTTTTTAAAATCTAAAAAAAAAGTGAAACCTTGAGACAAAAAGGGGCATAAAAAATTGTATTCAGATATCTTAATCCTTCCTATTATGTCAAGGCAAATTAAAAAAAATCAGTGTAAGCAAATATTTTTCTTGAAATTAGGAAATTTTATTATCTGAATGAAAGCTACCAAGTTTCATGTTTATCTCACAATGTAAATATCAATGTATTTGGAATATTCATGTGTTTGACACAACTACAAACTAGCTTTTATAACATATATGGGTGGTCAAGTTGTAACAATTCTTTCCCCTTGACATTCACAAAATGACCAGCATTTACAAATATGAGTACTTAGGTTGCAATAATTCTTTCTCCAGGACATTCACAAAATGACCAGCATTTACAAATATGGGTACTTAGTTTGCAATAATTCTTTCTCCAGGACATTCACAAAATTACCAGCATTTACAAATATGAATACTTAGATTGCAATAATTTTTCCACCATGACATTCACAAACAGAATGACTATAGCATTCACATAAAAGACAGACACAAAATGACTAGCATTCACATAAAAGACACATACAGAATAACTAGCATTCACATAAAAGAGCATATTGAATGACTACCATTCACATAATTTTAAGACACATACAGAATACTTGCATTCACATGAAAGGACAAACCAGAATTCCAAATTTCACTAAGTAAATTAAATGACTAGTATAGAATGAATATGTTTTCTGTTGGCAAAATAACCAAGTGTTGGTTAATATTGTTTAAAATTGAAGTTAATTTTTTTTATTTTATTTGTTCCAATGACTGGGAAAAAGTAAATAAATGGGCACATTTTGAAAAATTCTTTTCTGTAAAAGAAAATTTATAAATTTCGGCATTAATATTCATAGATAAAAGATAATTATATTTCTCATAAACAACAGGCAACATAAGTACCTTTTCATCTAAAAAAAAGCATGAATAACAAATTCAACAACATGTTGGAATGTATACAGGTCTAAATGTCTGTAGAAACTTGTTCAACAACTTGGTTCTGGTTCAATATATCTATAAGAAATTGAAAAGTTTGAGATCTTGTTTCAGCTCCACTTTCTGACCTAGAAAATGTGTTACAACTGTTATAACAATATGTACCACAATATAATTTATCTTCTGAGCCAAATTCTTTACAGAAATTTAATTAATTCTTGAAATGTTTAAGACAAGTCCTGGTTTTCAATTGAAATTGAAATAAACCTTTTGACTTTCGGATGAAGTTTCACAAATTACACAAATTACACAATCAAAAAGTTCTTTTCTGAATGACTTTATTATAATTTATGACACAAGGTGTCTTGAAAACTCATGGCATTTGTTTGATGATGTACTTTAAAAATAATTGGAATGCTGGTCCATTTTTTTTACTTCATGGATATTTTAGAAGAAAAAAACCATATATATATATATATATATATATATATTGATTTTCAAACCTGTATGAATATATATTTAAGACTTATCATATATTAGTATTTTTATTTATTCAAATATTCAACCAATAAACATCACAGGAAACTTTGCATTTATACTCATAGAATCTGAAACTAACAGAAAATAAACATCCATTTTATTTAATAGAATCTGTAACTTTGCCCCTTTAGTATCTTCAAACTCTTGTTAAAAAAAAATAAACATCCCATGTCCAGTCTGTATATATATATCTACCTACAATGATCTAAAACTAACTAAAACTGGAGGTTGTCAATACCATTGGCACTGAAAAGTAGCATGTACACACATCAATAAGTATTTCAGGAAAACAGACTGAAAATGAAAACAAAAGGGGGGGGGGGGTGTAAATGCTTGACATGAACTAAATATGTAGCCTTATGCTATGCCATGTTATTCTAGAGTGAATTTAACATAATCTTTCACCATTCTCTGCATGACAAGATCATACATTATAATGCAGACCTTTTTATTTCTAAAATGTATTTATTAATTATGTCAATATTTTGACATGTCCATAAATGCCATGGAACGAGTCAACGAAAATGAAAGATTTGTTGTTAAAAATGGAATAAAATGACTCTATATATGTGTGACTATGATTGGTCAAGTGGTTCTTTCGTGTTTAAACAGAAACAGTCACATTTTCATCCTAATAGATCGATCAATCTATGAAAAAAACCAGAAATATTTGGTTAGAATCTCGAAATATAGTGCTTCTTGTTTACATCCAAATATGGAATTCTAGTGACGAATGATGGGGAAATATGCAAATAATCCATACTCTAATACGTGATTCTAGCTATTTTTACCAAATTTATTAATAAAATTGTTCCACTTAGTTAAAGAGTCTATTTTTAGCGCCATATTTTTTTACAACATTTCATCAGCAGCGGTATCCCGAGTTCCAACGTTGATTTCAAGCAAACGATATCATAAATACATGTATTCATGCGTCAGTCACGTTACAATTTTATTTAAAAAATGGATTCAATAAAAATGAATACTTCTTTCAGTTTTATTTATGAAGATATTCAGTAAAAACACATGGGGTGTCGACGTAAACAATCCATGGCCGCTCACTTGTAAAGCCAATCTTAACTACTCAGCCATTCTCGCTACCCTGCAAATAACCTCGTACGTACATAGCAGAAATTCTTCTTAAATTGTTTCCCGGAAGTTAAGTTAAGTTAAGCCGCACAAAAGTATAGTCCACGAAAATCCAATATGGAAGACATACTAAGTAAAATCTAATCATGCAAAACTAATTAAAACTTTAATTGAAATATAGAAAATTGTTTAAAATACAACTTTATCAAACTTTCATGTAACTGACATGTGAAAAGTAGTGTGATTTATACGCCTAATGCATACAAGGTTATTTGCAGGGTAGCGAGAATGGCCGAGTAGTTACGATTGTTGTAAAGCGTCATGTTTAAAAAAAATAGAGTTACGTCCCTTGATTTCGGGATTTGACTTTGCATTGTTGGAGGTACGGAATCTGTGCGTGGCTTCCCGACTGTTTTGAAAGTGATTTTCGTGAAAAGTAATTAATTTCGGTTTAAAGAAACTTTAATTTCGGTCAAAAACAAATAAAAATGGCTTCATCGATCGGAAAGGTGACCCAATCAGGCACTGTGTTACTAACCCGAATAATCCAGTCGTTATATTACGCTTTGCTATATTAACATCCAGCGATAGTGCCGATAGAGGGCACAGTATTATACGAGTTACTGTGTTACAGGAAATGTTGAAGCTACTTTTAACGGTGGTTAGTAAAAGTGGTAACCCGGGCCCAAATTCGTATTTTTTTTTATTACATCTTTATTAAGGCATTAATTTTAATAAAATTTGAACATAATGCATAAAATTATTCACATTGTCTTGAAATATTATATTTTTACAAGTAATTTTGCAAGAATTAAGACGTATGATACAGTACATTTTGTAAACTCGAACTTTAATTATTGCCCTGTAACATAGCACTTTTGCAGTGAACAAAATAAAATAAAATGGAAAAAATACAATTTAGAGCTCTGAAATTTATCTATGATGATACTGACAGCACATATGAAGAACTTTTAACAAAATCCAAATTACCCACTTTAAAAATCAGGCGAATTAGAACTATAGCCATTGAAACATTCAAAATTGTCAATAAAACCAGTCCTTTGTACTTACATGATTTAATTACAATTAAACAAAGTAAATATTCTTTCAGATACCAAAATACTGCTAGTATACCATCAACCAGAACAACTAGGTATGGTATTAAAACTTTTAAATATTTTGCTGCCAAAACATGGAATGAGCTACCAAACCACTTTAGACTGGAAAATTCTTTTAAACAATTCAAAAACTTGATTAATTCATGGAATGGTAGCTCATGCCACTGTAATGCTTGTAGATAGCTTTAAAGCATAATTTTATTTATTTATTTGTTTTGCTTATCTGTGATGCTTTTGAAATCTGCTTTGTCTATAATTATATGCGAGCGTTAGCGAGCTCTTTATGGTATAAAATGTGTACTTAGGATTTTTTGACAAACATGGCTGAACATAGTGATGAATAACCTGAATAATCCAGTTGTTATATTACTCTCCCGCTAGTCGCTGCATTAACGCCTGGATGCATTCATTGAAAAAACCCGTCAAACCGGAAATAGTAAATCGCTATGACTTATGGGTATTACGACATAAAATAGGAGGAGCTAAAGTGTTTGTAAATAATGTCCAATAGGAGGAGCTAAAGTGTTTGTAAATAATGTCCAATGGAGCGATCAGATGATGTAATGTTGTATGCAATACACATATCCGGATAAATACAACCAAACATGAAATAAAACATAAATGAATAATTACTATTTTTTAAATATTAAAACAATGATTTTTATTTCAAAGTTGGAAAGTAAATAAAAGCTTGAATTGAATTCACTCTTATAATGATTTTTTTAATTTCATTTAAAATAAAGATTTAAAAAAAATGTATTTTATGATACTGATGGCTGATTAAAATTGTTTGTCATGCATTAGCTGTCAGTTGTAATATACAGGATGTAACCAATATACAGGAAGAGCTCCTACTGTGAAGTAACCCGAATAATCCAGTCGTTATATTACTCTCCCGCTAGTCGCTGCATTAACGCCTGGATGCATTCATTGAAAAAATCCGTCAAACCGGAAATAGTAAATCGCTATGACTTATGGGTATTACGACATAAAATAGGAGGAGCTAAAGTGTTTGTAAATAATGTCCAATGGAGTGATCAGATGATGTAATGCTGTATGCAATACACATATCCGGATAAATACAACCAAACATGAAATAAAACTTAAATGAATAATTACTATTTTTTAAATATTAAAACATAATGATTTTTATTTCAAAGTTGGAAAGTAAATAAAAGCTTGAATTGAATTCACTCTTATATAATGATTTTTTAATTTCATTTAAAATAAAGATTTAAAAAAATGTATTTTATGATACTGATGGCTGATTAAAATTGTTTGTCATAGCTGTCAGTTGTAATATACAGGATTAAACCAATATACAGGAAGAGCTCCTACTGTGAAGCCATCTATTTTGAGATGCCATTCAATGAAAATAACAACCTGACCATATTGTTACATAATAAGAATAAGAATTAGATAAGAAATTAAAATTGATAGAAGGCAAGGATTTATATAATTAACACATTAAGTCACATTTCATTTATTTAGGCTAACTTGGGTCAGTTATCAATTAAAGACAAAAATGGTTTTAAAAAAAAATCAGTCTAATAAGTATTTACCTAAATAACGATATTGTGATGGGTATTTCTTAATAAATTGTATTAAAAATCATTTTAATTTATTAGATAATCAACTTTCTGTTTACATATTTATTTTCAATAAAATTTCTTTATTATTTCATCCCATTTTCCTTAATTTAACTAGTGCATATCCATATTTATACAATCTTATGTTAACGGCAAGTTACGGGTGTCGACCCTATTATCCACAATTAATTGTCCCACATACACTACAAAAATACATGTTAGATGTGTATTGTGACATTTTAGCAAATTTAGATTAAAACATAAAAACTTCAAAAAATGATTACACAGTGTTTTATTTTTTTTAAATCTTTAAATTACACGATGTTTTATTTTTTTAAATCTTTAAAGATTTGTGAATCTATGGCAATTTAAATCATAATTATGAGAATAAAGGTGTATTTGTTTTCTAAATATGCAAAGGCACGTACTCATTCTCCGTGTTTGTTTTGTCAATATTTACAAACGGAAGTAAAGGGATTCACTAATGCGCATACACGCTAATATCTGACATTTGATTGGTCGGCTGTACCAGCCAGCAGCCTGACAGATTTTTATCACTAAGAGCGTTCAAGCCCTCTTCCAGCGAAAGTGCCGATAGAGGGCGCAGTATTATTCAAGTTAACTGTGAAGCCATCTATTTTGAGATGCCATTCAATGAAAATAACAACCTGACCATATTGTTACATAATAAGAATAAGAATTAGATAAGAAATTAAAATTGATAGAAGGCAAGGATTTATATAATTAACACATTAAGTCACATTTCATTTATTTAGGCTAACTTGGGTCAGTTATCAATTAAAGACAAAAATGGGTTTAAAAAAATCAGTCTAATAAGTATTTACCTAAATAACGATATTGTGATGGGTATTTCTTTATAAATTTTATTAAAAATCATTTTAATTTATGAAATAATAAACTTTCTGTTTACATATTTATTTTCAATAAAATTTCTTTATTATTTCAACCCATTTTCCTTAATTTAACTTGTGCATATCCATATTTATACAATCTTATGTTAATGGCAAGTTACGTGTATCGACCCTATTATCCACAATAAATTCACTTTTATTGTCCCACATACATTACAAAAATACATGTTAGATGTGTATTGCGACATTTTAGCAAATTTAGATTAAAACATAAAAACTTCAAAAAATGATTACACAGTGTTTTATTTTTTTTAAATCTTTAAAGATTTGTGAATCTATGGCAATTTAAATCATAATTTTGAGAATAAAGGTGTATTTGTTTTCTAAATATGCAAAGGCACGTGCACAATCATTCTCCGTGTTTGTTTTGTCAATATTTACAAATGGAAGTAAAGGGATTCACTAATGCGCATACTCGCTAATATCTGACATTTGATTGGTCGGCTGTACCAGCCAGCAGCCTGACGGATTTTTACCACTAAGAGCGTTCAAGCCCTCATCCAGCGAAAGTGCCGATAGAGGGCGCAGTATTGTTCAAGTTAAGTGACGATTAAAAGAAAATTTGACGCTTTGTAAACACCGGTTCCGTGTAACACACTAACACACTCAACTAATGAAGATCTTCTTAACATAAAGCGCAAAGGTGATCCTGAAGTCTCGTACCCTCTCTCGTACGTCCGATACCACTGAAACCCGGAATCCGTGTGTAATAAAAGTTATTTTGTTAGCTTGTTTTACTTATATTGATATTTTTAAATTGATTAAATCTCTTCTGACATACTGACAAGAATTTGTGTTTCTACGCGGTAGCTAACTTTTGAGATTTCGTAAGGAACGTTAACTCGAATAAAGGAACGACAGCTCGATTGAATGAGACTAGATTCGGCCCTAAAAAAAAGTCGTCCCCAATATATCTCGGCCCGATATATCTCGACACTTTTTGATGAAATTGCCAGATAATTTTCAGATGCACGAGCATTCATGGCCGTGCCGGTTTCATATTAGTTACTTTTTAGGCTGCTTATTTTAATTTATTTACTTAGTGCTTGAAATTTTAAATTAATTAGTTTAAATTATTTTTAATATAGATGTTTTAATTTTTGCTAGTATTTTTATGTACCTTGTATGTATGCATGTATGTTGTTTTTGTTATATGTATAGTCGATTTGAAAAGCTCTGTAGAGCTTGTGTTTTATGTATGTTGTGATATGTATCGACTCTAAATAAAACTTTTAACTGATTCAAAACAATTTATCACTTCCGGCCCGGGTTATAAGAATAAGAAAACTTTATTTTGATTCGGCACATAATAAAACAGTACAACATAAGCTCTAAGGAGCTTTTTACCGAATATACATTAACAATAAAACAACACAAGTCACATGCAACTTTTATCAGAATTTAAAATGCTCCCATAATGACAAAAGAGAACATTACCATTGAATTTAAAATATTTTTTACATTTCTTTAATACTGAAAAATGTTCATTCTGAATATTGTGAGGTTTTAACGAGAAATAAAGGTGTAATCAACGATTAATTGAAAATTTTGCCGTGGCCCGGGTTACAACTTTTACTAACTTCGAAAACTTATATTGCCGATATTTCGTATAAAAACTATTTTTTTTTTATATTTGTTTAAAAAATGTGATAAAATACATAATTTGATGCATTATGTTCAAATTTTATTAAAATTAATGCCATAATAAAGATGTAATAAAGAAAATACAAATTTGGGCCCAGGTTTTTGGAACCGGACCCGGGTTACCACTTTTACTAACCACCCTTTTAACCAAACAAACTTTTTATTTATTTTTTCTCATTTCTATGACAAAATCTTAGTTCTTATATTTAATATGTTCTTATATGCGAAGGTTGGCCATTCAAAATTGGTTGAAATGCACGGGGTGCTTCAGATTTTTATCGATCCGCATCCCAGTCCGATTGGTATTTTATACTCGCAACTGGGTTAAAATTGCGATCTATTTTTAGAACTGTTACATTCAGACAGGTGCAATTAAAAATATACTTTGAACTACAGTATTTTATTCCATTGTTGAAATCTGACAAATAATATGCGAGCTTAAGCGAGCTCTTTATGGTATAAAATGTGTACTTAGGATTTTTTAACAAACATGGTTGAACATACAGTCGAAGAAAAAAAAATTCTACGTTTTGTAAACACCGGTTTCCGGGTAACACACTAACACACTCAACTAATGAAGATCTTCTTAACATAAAGCGCAAAGGTGATCCTGAAGTCTCGTACCCTCTCTCGTACGTCCGACACCACTGAACCCCGGAACCCGTGTGTAATAAAAGTCATTTTGCTAACTTGTTTTACTTATATTGATATTTTTTAATTTATTAAATCTCTTCTGACATACTGACAAGAATTTTTGTTTCTACGCGGAAGTTAACTTTTGAGATTTCGTAAGGAACGATAACTCGAATAAAGGAACGACAGCTCAACTAGATTCGGCCCTAAAAAAAAGTCGTCCCCAATATATCTCGGCCCAAAAAATCTTGACACTTTTTGATGAAATTGCCAGATAATTTTCAGATGTGCGAGCATTCATGGTCGTGCCGGTTTCATATTATGCGAGCTTAAGCGAGCTCTTTATGGTATAAAATGTGTACTTAGGATTTTTTAACAAACATGGCTGAACATACTATCGAAGAAAAAAAAAATTGATGCTTTGTAAACACCGGTTTCCGTGTAACACACTAACACACTCAAATTATGAAGATCTTCTTAACATAAAGCGCAAAGGTGATCCTGAAGTCTCGTACGTCCGATACCACTGAAACCCGGAACCTGTGTGTAATAAAAGTCATTTATTTTTTAATTTATTTAATCTCTTCTGACATACTGACAAGAATTTTTGTTTCTACGCGGAAGTTAACTTTTGAGATTTCGTAAGGAACGATAACTCCAATAAAGGAATGACAGCTCGATTGAATGAGACTAGATTCGGCCCTAAAAATAAGTCGTCCCCAATATATCTCGGCCCAAAAAATCTCGACACTTTTTGATGCACTGGATGAGCGTGAAATTGCCAGATAATTTTCAGATGCGCGAGCATTCATGGCCGTTCCGGTTTCATATTAATTACAGCCTTTACTTGTTTCAGTTTTTGACTGACAGTGCTAATATACGTTTGTACAGTACTACAAATTCATTCCCTAGTTATTCCCTCTTTGCGGAAAATGGAGTTGTCGTAATTTGAATTATCGTCCTTGGCAGTGGGTATATAGCATTTCCAGTTGCAAAAGTTTTCCTGGCGGTTTTTAATAAATTGATTGAATAAATAATAAGTGCGAAAAAATATGAAATTAATTGACTTCCTAACTTTAAAAAAAGACTGAACTTGTACAGTTTCTACGGAAATGCAATGAAAAAATCAGTGGTAACAAGAATGAGCTTGCGCTTCGACAAAGATGTAGAGACATATCTTTTAAAAAGCCGGTCAGATGGCAATGAAAAAATGAGCTGCTATAGACAGTTCATTAGAGGCTTTAACTTTTATAAAGAAAATTATATACACGACATTCCCTTTTTTTAAACTTCTATAAAAAAATGTTATTTACATTAAAACATATTTTTCTCTGGATTTGTAACATTTTTGTACAAATGACTCCAAGTTTGTATTTTCATACCACTGAACATGTTACATAATTAACTTTCTGAAATGTTTTGGATGATTGTCACCAGATTTTTCTACAAAACAGAAATACTGCACGATTTTCCTTGTACACTGAAAGCGGGAATATTTTCTTTAAAAAAGATTTTCTCTCCTTTCATTAAAAAGCGTAAATGTATTTGATTTTTTTCATTACACGAGCGGTCGAAGACAAGGCAAGATAAATTTGAAAGCATTTTAGAAATAATAGAATCTGTTGTTTCTTCACCATTTGTAAAAGCAGAAGCGGATTCGGTAGAATATGTTGTACTGTGTTTGAAACGGTCTGTGCGTCTGCATTAGCAATGTGCACTTATCAGATAGGTGAACACCTGCATTTAACATTTGCCGACCATCTCGACTTGTACAGTCAACAAGCAAATCCCAATTTTCGGATTCCGTCAGAGCAGATCCCACTTTTTCTGAATGATTAATGTTCCTCGTCTGGAATATTTTGAATAGGAAATAAAACGATCACGAACGCGGCTTTTTTTCTGTTTTTAATATATCAAGAACAAGCAATCGGTCTATCGTTTAAAAAACAATGGTGTATTTGGAGATCGCACTCTGTCCATTGAAACTTATCAGTCATATTAAAGATGTATTTTTAGACATATGCACTTCTCGACTGCTACCCATGATTTCGGATACCGTCTAAGTATTGACGACAAATATGTTATTTTGCAATAAATGTATTTACAATCTCATAATCTAACAGCCAAATATGCCGTTCTGAAGCTATTAAGCTGTAGACAAACAAACAAAAGGACTGATGGGATTCGAACCACCTTCTAGAACTATCCATTCCATCACAAGGCAGCGACAATGCGATCATGACTAATGTGCTCCTGCATGCAGTCAAGTAAATTTATTACTTAGAGTAGTGATGGGGTAAAATGCGAATTAGTAAATATATCCGACGATTTGATTTCTCAACTGCAGATTTAAGAAAATAACTACCAAGTACAAAACAAAATATAATAAAAGCTCTGATGGCTTGCTTCCGATAAAAACGACATGTGCTAAATTGCTTTATTTTTAGTGATTATGACAAGTTTACGTGATGTTCGAAAAAAAAACCAAAAACAAAACAAAAACAAAAAACCGACAGAATAGTTAATATTGATAAAGAAAAATATGAAATTAACAGCTTGCATGTATATTCGTGTTATGATTTCATATGTAAGGAAATATTCGTTGTGCGGCTTTCGAAAAATCAATACTCACAATTCTTATAATATATAAAAAAAAAAACAACTTAATATAAATATAGCCTCCATTTTTATCACTTTAACCGAAATTAATAACGAAACACATTATGTTGCTAAAAAAACAAAAAAAAGCAAAAAAAAACCAAGCCAAAACTGCTCCGATTGGATTCGCACTCTCAGTGTAAATCTGCAGGGGTTGCGAAACAGCAACTATACGATCACAGCTATGGTACAATGATCAAATTTGTAAGTTTTGTTTTCTTTTTGTGGTATATAAGGTGTACTTGATGTAAATTGGTGCAACTCTATAATAAAGCAGATGATGCCTATATTTCATAAAATCATATTTAAGCATATTTTCCATAAAAGGGAAAGTCTTTATATGTTATCAAAGGGAACATTTATATGCATGTTAAAAATGAAGTTTTGTGTTGCAAGTTTTTGATTTTTAACAATTGTAATTTTGTTTGTTTTCGTGTTTTTCTCCTTTACACCAGCATTGAAAGCACTTGTATCTGCAAATATTTCCATTTTTTTTCTTAAGATCAGTCAAATCTTCATTTTCCCCATCCAGCTTTTGGAAGGAGCGGATGCCGCTGTCTAACTCTACGGTCATATTTCTACCCGACGTCTCTGACGTTTGGAGATGGCCAAATCCGGTAAAAACCCTAAATGTTCCTTTTTTATTACAAAATCCGAAGTGGAACCAAAGAATGAATAGTCATGAACCATGTATATAGCTAAAGGTAAAATATTCAATTTCTTGAATGGAGCCTGTGGGAATGTATATGGGAATCTGCATTGATCTCTTGAAAAAAAGAAAACAAAACTAAATATCATGCAAAAATAGACATTTCTTTTAATAGACTCCGAGCAGATAAGATGTCTTGAACATTTCAAGATTAAGATAATTCCCTGTAAAAGGAAATAAAACAAATGATTCCACTGCGAAAATCGGAATGAATTTTGCATACATCGCCATTAACGTCCGTAATTTTAACAGCAAAGCCGATTTTCGAGAAAATGCTACATCTTTGAATATAAAACACTGAATTTATTAATTATTACGGTCATTCAGGAAATGAAATAAAAATACAGATCTCATAGAATCCACCGATATCGGGCGATATAAAAAGCTAAATAAAATAATTCCAATAAATCGGATTTTATTTGAATAAGAATACATAGTTTTTTTTCAATTTTTTAAACGTTATGTGATAACAGATAACTCGATTCAAGAACGATAACTCTAGTTATCGCAAATCGGGAATAGACGTTTTCAGAAATCGGTGATTACCTAGTTATCGTTCGTGGACGCTAGGTGGTGTTACTATCGTCCGCCATTACGAAAGTGTAACAATCGGTTGTTTACACTAGTTACGATTAATCAGTATTCATAATTGGATTAGATAAACACGCTTCAGTTAATATTTTATGGCTTATTCCCGTGATTTTGGCCGAATATTTCAAAATATTGAATTGAACTTAAACGGTTATTGTTTAAATTGTTCAGAATCACAAAGTTCAGGACCAGGTCGGACAAATCTATACGGTCATCAATATTATCAAAATTAAAGAATTAGCTAGTCATTTTGCCAGATGTGGGCTAACAGATCGATCTGTAGCTATTCAGATTTTAACCTTTCTTATGTGGCAGAATTTCAATACAAAACGGGGTACGCAACAACAAAAAACGGTCGGTATGGAAACCCTCAACACACATTTTTTTGTTAACGGTATATATTTTGTACAAAAGAACTAAGTTCCCTTCGAATATTGTCTTCACTTCACAAAGTCGCATATTTTTATGATGTAGGGAGCACTTGTGCAATTGACCAAAAAATCAATCATTTGCACAATGATAGAGTAGCAAATGTATGGAGGAATAATGTTCCTTCCGTATGCGGTAGAGGATAACATAGAAAGGAAAAAAAACTGATTAAATGTTGTCTTGAATGAAAGTTTAAATAATATAAACAAAGGAAACGGGGACAAAGTGAGCAGTGTAGGAATTATTATTTTTCATGTAGAAGCCGCATAAAATAATTAACAATTTACAAAGAGGCATCACCTTTCTGTAGATAAATCTTGAAATAAATCTTGATTCTGTAAGAAGTAAAAATGAACGACATGATGTCCTGCAACAAAATTCGGCGATTTTTTTTTCTTTTAGTTTTTTCTCAATAGAATTCAGTTGTATATATTTTTATCATTTTTAACCCTTTGTGGGAAGGGGGTAGAGTTTAACTGTCATATTGCAAATCAAATACATTTAAGAATCAACCCAATACATAAATTAATTTTTTAGTTCACCTGGACCAAAGGTCCATGTGAACTATTGCCATCACTTGGCGTCCGTCGTCTGTTGTCTGTAGTCTGTCGTCTGTAAACTTTTCACATTTCAAGCTTCTTCTCCGAAACCACTGGGCCGATTGGAACCAAACTTAGCAGGAATGTTCCTTGGATGGTCCTCTACAAAGCTACTGTTTTTCGTTCCAGTCGGATATTCAATATGGCTGCCAAGGCCAATAATATGCTCTGATTGGCTGAAATTTCAAAGATCTTCTTCTCTGAAACTAATGAACTGACTGAACCTAAACTGTACATGAATGATCATTGGAAGGTCCTCTACAAAGTTACTGTTTTTTATGCCGATCGGAAATCCAAGATGGCTGCCACCGCAGGACATAGATTAACATTGGACCCTATGGGAAAATATTCAAATGCCTTCTTCTCAGAAACTACAATTATGATTAAAGCCAAACTGTACATGAATGTTCATTAGATGGTCCTCTACAAACTTTAGGTTTTTTGTTCCGGTATGAAATTCAAAATGGCGGCTACCGCAGGACTTAGTTTAACATTGGACCCTATGGGAAAAATGTTTCAAAATGCTTTTTCTCTGAAACCACTTGGACAGTTGAAACCAAACTGCCCAGGAATGATCATTGGAAGGTCCTCTACAAATTTTCTGTTTTTTATGCCGATTGGAAATCCAAGATGGCCGCCACCGCAGGACATAGATTAACATTGGACCCTATGGGAAAATATTCAAATGCCTTCTTCTCAGAAACTACAAATATGATTAAAGCCAAACTGTACATGAATGTTCATTGGATGGTCCTCTACAATCTTAAGGTTTTTTGTTCAGATATGAAATTCAAAATGGCTGCTACGGCAGGACTTAGTTTAACATTGGACCCTATGGGAAAAATGTTTCAAAATGCTTCTTCTCTGAAACCACTTGGACAGTTGAAACCAAACTGCCCAGGAATGATCATTGGAAGGTCCTCTACAAAGTTTCTGTTTTTTATGCCGATCGGAAATCCAAGATGGCCACCACCGCAATACATAGATTAACATTGGACCCTATGGGAAAATATTCAAATGCCTTCTTCTCAGAAACTACAAATATGATTAAAGCCAAACTGTACATGAATGTTCATTGGATGGTCCTCTACAATCTTAAGGTTTTTTGTTCCGATATGAAATTCAAAATGGTGGCTACTGCAGGACTTAGTTTAACATTGGACCCTATGGGAAAAATGTTTCAAAATGCTTCTTCTCTGAAACCACTTGGACAGTTGAAACCAAACTGCCCAGGAATGATCATTGGAAGGTCCTCTACAAAGTTTCTGTTTTTTATGCCGATCGGAAATCCAAGATGGCCGCCACCGCAGGACATAGATTAACATTGGACCCTATGGGAAAATATTCAAATGCCTTCTTCTCAGAAACTACAAATATGATTAAAGCCAAACTGTACATGAATGTTCATTAGATGGCCCTCTACAAACTATAGGTTTTTTGTTCCGGTATGAAATTCAAAATGGCGACTACGGCAGAACTTAGTTTAACATTGGACCCTATGGGAAAAATGTTTCAAAATGCTTCTTCTCTGAAACCACTTGGACAGTTGAAACCAAACTGCCCAGGAATGATCATTGGAAGGTCCTCTACAAAGTTTCTGTTTTTTATGCCGATCGGAAATCCAAGATGGCCGCCACCGCAGGACATAGATTAACATTGGACCCTATGGGAAAATATTCAAATGCCTTCTTCTCAGAAACTACAAATATGATTAAAGCCAAACTGTACATGAATGTTCATTGGATGGTCCTCTACAATCTTAAGGTTTTTTGTTCCGATATGAAATTCAAAATGGCTGCTACGGCAGGACTTAGTTTAACATTGGACCCTATGGGAAAAATGTTTCAAAATGCTTCTTCTCTGAAACCACTTGGACAGTTGAAACCAAACTGCCCAGGAATGATCATTGGAAGGTCCTCTACAAAGTTTCTGTTTTTTATGCCGATCGGAAATCCAAGATGGCCGCCACCGCAGGACATAGATTAACATTGGACCCTATGGGAAAATATTCAAATGCCTTCTTCTCAGAAACTACAAATATGATTAAAGCCAAACTGTACATGAATGTTCATTGGATGGTCCTCTACAATCTTAAGGTTTTTTGTTCCGATATGAAATTCAAAATGGCGGCTACGGCAGGACTTAGTTTAACATTGGACCCTATGGGAAAAATGTTTCAAAATGCTTCTTCTCTGAAACCACTTGGACAGTTGAAACCAAACTGCCCAGGAATGATCATTGGAAGATCCTCTACAAACTCTCTGTTTTTTATGCCGATCTGAAATCCAAGATGGCTGTCACCGCAGGACATAGATTAACATTGGACCCTATGGGAAAATATTCAAATGCCTTCTTCTCTGAAACTACAAATATGATTAAAGCCAAACTGTACATGAATGTTCATTGGATGGTCCTCTACAATATTAAGGTTTTTTGTTCCGATATGAAATTCAAAATGGCGGCTACGGCAGGACTTAGTTTAACATTGGACCCTATGGGAAAAATGTTTCAAAATGCTTCTTCTCTGAAACCACTCGGACAGTTGAAACCAAACTGCCCAGGAATGATCATTGGTAGGTCCTCTACAAAGTTTCTGTTTTTTATGCCGATCGGAAATCCAAGATGGCTGCCACCGCAGGACATAGATTAACATTGGACCCTATGGGAAAATATTCAAATGCCTTCTTCTCAGAAACTACAAATATGATTAAAGCCAAACTGTACATGAATGTTCATTAGATGGTCCTCTACAAACTTCAGGTTTTTTGTTCCGGTATGAAATTCAAAATGGCGGCTACCGCAGGACTTAGTTTAACATTGGACCCTATGGGAAAAATGTTTCAAAATGCTTTTTCTCTGAAACCACTTGGACAGTTGAAACCAAACTGCCCAGGAATGATCATTGGAAGGTCCTCTACAAATTTTTGTTTTTTATGCCGATCGGAAATCCAAGATGGCCGCCACCGCAGGACATAGATTAACATTGGACCCTATGGGAAAATATTCAAATGCTTTCTTCTCAGAAACTACAAATATGATTAAAGCCAAACTGTACATGAATGTTCATTGGATGGTCCTCTACAATCTTAAGGTTTTTTGTTCCGATATGAAATTCAAAATGGCGGCTACGGCAGGACGTAGTTTAACATTGGACCATATGGGAAAAATGTTTCAAAATGCTTCTTCTCTGAAACCACTTGGACAGTTGAAACCAAACTGCCCAGGAATGATCATTGGAAGGTCCTCTACAAATTTTCTGTTTTTTATGCCAATCGGAAATCCAAGATGGCCGCCTCCGCAGGACATATATTAACATTGGACCCTATGGGAAAATATTCAAATGCCTTCTTCTCAGAAACTACAAATATGATTAAAGCCAAACTGTACATGAATGTTCATTGGATGGTCCTCTACAATCTTAAGGTTTTTTGTTCCGATATGAAATTCAAAATGGCGGCTACGGCAGGACTTAGTTTAACATTGGACCCTATGGGAAAAATGTTTCAAAATGCTTCTTCTCTGAAACCACTTGGACAGTTGAAACCAAACTGCCCAAGAATGATCATTGGAAGGTCCTCTACAAATTTTCTGTTTTTTATGCCAATCGGAAATCCAAGATGGCCGCCTCCGCAGGACATAGATTAACATTGGACCCTATGGGAAAATATTCAAATGCCTTCTTCTCAGAAACTACAAATATGATTAAAGCCAAACTGTACATGAATGTTCATTGGATGGTCCTCTACAATCTTAAGGTTTTTTGTTCCGATATGAAATTCAAAATGGCGGCTACGGCAGGACTTAGTTTAACATTGGACCCTATGGGAAAAATGTTTCAAAATGCTTCTTCCCTGAAACCACTTGGACAGTTGAAACCAAACTGCCCAGGAATGATCATTGGAAGGTCCTCTACAAAGTTTCTGTTTTTTAATGCCGATCGGAAATCCAAGATGGCCGCCACCGCAGGACATAGATTAACATTGGACCCTATGGGAAAATATTCAAATGCCTTCTTCTCAGAAACTACAAATATGATTAAAGCCAAACTGTACATGAATGTTTCATTGGATGGTCCTCTACAAACTTTACGTTTTTTGTTCCGATATGAAATTCAAAATGGCGGCTACGGCAGGACCTAGTTTAACATTGGACCCTATGGGGAAAATGTTTCAAAACGCTTCTTCTCTGAAACCACTAGGACAGTTGAAACCAAACTGCCCAGGAATGATCATTGGAAGGTCCTCTACAAATTTTATGTTTTTTATGCCTATCGAAAATTCAAGATGGCCTCCACCGCAGGACATAGATTAACATTGGACCCTATGGAAAAATGTTCAAATGCCTTCTTCTCAGAAACTACAAATATGATTAAAGCCAAACTGTACATGAATGTTCATTGAATGGTCCTCTACAAACTTTACGTTTTTTATTCCGATATGAAATTCAAAATGGCGGCTACGGCAGGACTTAGTTTAACATTGGACCCTATGGGAAAAATGTTTTAAAACGCTTCTTCTCTGAAACCACTTGGATAATTGAAACCAATCTGCCCAGGGATGATCATTGGAAGGTCCTCTACAAGGTGGTTTTTTTTTATGCCGATCGGAAATCCAAGATGGTCACCACCGCAATACATAGATTAACATTGGACCCTATGGGAAAATGTTCAAATGCCTTCTACTCAGAAACTACAAATATGATTAAAGCCAAACTGTACATGAATGTTCATTGGATGGTCCTCTACAAACTTTACGTTTTTTGTTCTGATATGAAATTCAAAATGGCGGCTACGGCAGGACTTAGTTTAACATTGGACCCTATGGGAAAAATGTTTCAAAACGCTTCTTCTCTGAAACCACTTGGACAGTTGAAACCAAACTGCCCAGGAATGATCATTGGAAGGTCCTCTACAAAGTTTATGTTTTTTATGCCGATCGGAAATCCAAGATGGCTGCCACCACAGGTCATAGTATTAACACAGGACCATATGGGGAAAATACAGAAATATATTCTTCTCTGAAGCTATTGCACTGATTGAACCTATTGTGCATCAATCATTGGAAGGTCCTTTACAAACTTTGTGTTTTTTATGTTGATCGTAATTCCAAGATGACTACCACTACAGGACATAGTTTTTACATAGGACCAATTAGTTTTTTTTATAACCAGGTGAACGATACAGGCTCTTGAGAGCCTCTGGTTGTGTTTTAGTGATGTCTTTGCTATAACTTGTTATGCAATACACAGTTAACTATTAGTTATAATGATAGTTATCTTTCTACAATATGAATTTAACACCTTTGTTACAGAATGACACGACTGTCTATTCCCCTAAGTGCCAAAACCCGGGAAGCATCGCATCGCTGTTGACACGGTCGACCTTCAGCAGACTACAAGTCTAGAAAGCGCTACCACTTCCTTAACACGTCAATATTAAATTTTAATTAATCTTCAAAAACATATAAAATTAAAGAATAAATCAATATAAAACTATGAAATCCTAGCAAAGAAATTTTAAAAAGAAGACAAATGGGGTGAAAAATGCCCGTCCGGTTCACGTATCTGAAACCTGGGAGCAAATAGTTATATTAGGTTCCTCATGAAATTTTTTTTTCAGATAAAGAAATTCAGATATTCAGATGTTTTAATTTGATAAAACTTAAATTCCTTTTCATCTTCACTACAGAAATTGACCGACAAAAAGTTTTAATTTCTACAATTTAACAAACAAAAAATAAATAAAAATAAAACAGAATTGAAAAATGCACCTTAAGATGTCACATTCAAAGTTAAGTTAGACACACGTTTTATCATTATTATTACTTCACTTTAAATCGTATAGTAATAATTTCAAAAAGCGTATATTATAATTTATATATTTACTTTTTAATTTCATACAAAATATTAATTTGATTACCCCTTTTTTCTTATGCTTGAAAAGCAACAAAAAAACAAAAAAGGAAAAAAAGTGCATGCAGTTTTTTATCAAGTAGGATTTATACTGATTTTGTATGGGGAATATAACGGTAATTAAAAAAAAAATACATACCAGGTAATTTATTTGTTGTCATTATATCATTGTCATTATATCTCCGTTTACAAATCACTTCACAGCAGGTGTTATCATTGAATTTCAAGCCGAAATAACAGTATATTGTGACACCTGTACTAGAGAAACCATACATTAGCGTATCGATAAACCCCGAGAACATAATATTTTGACACTTTACTAATGGCGGACACACTCGGAAGTCGATAATGGCCGCGCCCATGTTTTTAAGAATAAAAAAGGTCTATAGTTGGACCGTTGTGCAAATTGGCATTGACATCTCCCTTCTCCTGAAGACTACACAAATATGACTTATTACAATTTGTGTGGTATTAAATCAAAGCACAGTAATATTTTAAAAGGGAGGGGGAGGGGGAGTCCAATAGTCAAGGTAGATAGAAATAAATATTGGACATGGATTCAGAATAGATGTCCCTTAGGCAATTGTGAATAACAAAACCCCAGAACAAATCAGATCAGACAGCTTTAATACTGCCCCTGTACTCTATACTTCCGTAAGGTAACAGTTACACTCGAAATTATTGAAGGTCGACTGATCATGAGTCAGCAAAGTCTGACACAATTTTTCAAGTCAACAAGTAGCAAACGGAAACTGCAAGGACCTGACGGTGAACACGAAACAACTGTAACAAAAAAAATGCAAAAAAGTCCAAGTGTAGATGATGTTGTTAGGTATAGATTGGTTTGTTGTTAAAGATTCAAGAAGAAAAGCAGCAATTAATGTGCTGTTCCTTTGTGAAATGGTTGTTTCCTTGTATGTTGTTGGATTTTGTTTTATGTACAATATACATGATGTACATTTACCCATATCCATTCTTTTTTTTCAGGTAAATAACATAATTAGAACTTTTCATGATTATCGCAACAAAGTTTGATCTTTAAATTAAAGTTGAATTCTTTCTGTAGCTGAAAGAAATATTACAAAAAGTCTGGTTTGAACAACACACACCTAAAATTGTAGATGTAAAAAAAAGGGGGGGGGGTAATATTACTCACAAAAGTGTTTTTGTACCTAGACACGTCGTATTATTTTTGGGTCTAATGTACTATTTTTGGGGGGGGGGGGGGGGGGGGGGGGGTGGCAAAATTTGTGTTGTATTTCTTTATTGGTTTATTGAAACATGAAGTACTAAAAATGCACACCCACATGTATTACTTATTTTCACTGCTTAAATCAAAACTGGGCATCAGAAATTGCATTAAGAGGGTTTTTTTTCTTGTTTTTTTTTGGGGGGGGAGGGGTGTCATTAATTATTTGTGATGAGCCTAGGTACAAAAATGTTGACATCCCCTCCCCCCCATGTAAATTAAAGATTTTTTTAGTTCACCTGGACCAAAGGTCCAGGTGAACTATTGCCATCACTTGGCGTCCGTCGTCTGTCGTCTGTAGTCTGTCGTCTGTCGTCTGTCGTCTGTAAACTTTTCACATTTCAAGCTTCTTCTCCGAAACCACTTGGCCGATTGGAACCGAACTTAGCAGGAATGTTCCTTGGATGGTCCTCTACAAAGTTACTGTTTTTCGTTCCAGTCGGATATTCAATATGGCTGCCAGGGCCAATAATATGCTCTGATTGGCTGAAATTTCAAAGATCTTCTTCTCCGAAACTAATGAACTGACTGAACCCAAACTGTAAAGGAATGATCATTGGAATGTCCTTTACCAAGTTACTGTTTTTTATGCCGATCGAAAATCCAAGATGGCCGCCATCGCAGGACATAGATTAACATTGGACCCTATGGGAAAATGTTCAAATGCCTTCTTCTCAGAAACTACAAATATGATTAAAGCCAAACTGTACATGAATGTTCATTGGATGGTCCTCTACAATCTTAAGGTTTTTTGTTCCGATATGAAATTCAAAATGGCGGCTACGGCAGGACTTAGTTTAACATTGGACCCTATGGGAAAAATGTTTCAAAATGCTTCTTCTCTGAAACCACTTGGACAGTTGAAACCAAACTGCCCAGGAATGATCATTGGAAGGTCCTCTACAAATTTTCTGTTTTTTATGCCGGTCGGAAATCCAAGATGGCCGCCACCGCAGGACATAGATTAACATTGGACCCTATGGGAAAATGGTCAAATGCCTTCTTCTCAGAAACTACAAATATTATTAAAGCCAAACTGTACATGAATGTTCATTGGATGGTCCTCTACAATCTTAAGGTTTTTTGTTCCGATATGAAATTCAAAATGGCGGCTACGGCAGGACTTAGTTTAACATTGGACCCTATGGGAAAAATGTTTCAAAATGCTTCTTCTCTGAAACCACTTGGACAGTTGAAACCAAACTGCCCAGGAATGATCATTGGAAGGTCCTCTACAAGGTGTGTGTTTTTTATGCCGGTCGGAAATCCAAGATGGCCGCCACCGCAGGACATAGATTAACATTGGACCCTATGGGAAAATGTTCAAATGCCTTCTTCTCAGAAACTACAAATATTATTAAAGCCAAACTGTACATGAATGTTCATTGGATGGTCCTCTACAATCTTAAGGTTTTTTGTTCCGATATGAAATTCAAAATGGCGGCTACGGCAGGACTTAGTTTAACATTGGACCCTATGGGAAAAATGTTTCAAAACGCTTCTTCTCTGAAACCACTTGGATAATTGAAACCAAACTGCCCAGGAATGATCATTGGAAGGTCCTCTACAAGGTGTGTGTTTTTTATGCCGATCGGAAATCCAAGATGGCCACCACCGCAGGACATAGATTAACATTGGACCCTATGGGAAAATATTCAAATGCCTTCTACTCAGAAACTACAAATATGATTAAAGCCAAACTGTACATGAATGTTCATTAGATGGTCCTCTACAAACTTTACGTTTTTTGTTCCGGTATGAAATTCAAAATGGCGGCTACGGCAGGACTTAGTTTAACATTGAACCCTATGGGAAAAATGTTTCAAAACGCTTCTTCTCTGAAACCACTTGGATAATTGAAACCAAACTGCCTAGGAATGATCATTGGAAGGTCCTCTAGAAATTTTATGTTTTTTATGCCGATCGGAAATCCAAGATGGCCGCCACCACAATACATAGATTAACATTGGACCCTATGGGAAAATGTTCAAATGCCTTCTTCTCAGAAACTACAAATATGATTAAAGCCAAACTGTACATGAATGTTCATTGGATGGTCCTCTACAATCTTAAGGTTTTTTGTTCTGATATGAAATTCAAAATGGCGGCTACGGCAGAACTTAGTTTAACATTGGACCCTATGGGAAAAATGTTTCAAAATGCTTCTTCTCTGAAACCACTTGGACAGTTGAAACCAAACTGCCCAGGAATGATCATTGGAAGGTCCTCTACAAATTTTCCGTTTTTTATGCCGGTCAGAAATCCAAGATGGCCGCCACCGCAGGACATAGATTAACATTGGACCCTATGGGAAAATATTCAAATGCCTTCTACTCAGAAACTACAAATATGATTAAAGCCAAACTGTACATGAATGTTCATTAGATGGTCCTCTACAAACTTTACGTTTTTTGTTCTGGTATGAAATTCAAAATGGCGGCTACGGCAGGACTTAGTTTAACATTGGACCCTATGGGAAAAATGTTTCAAAACGCTTCTTCTCTGAAACCACTTGGATAATTGAAACCAAACTGCCCAGGAATGATCATTGGAAGGTCCTCTACAAAGTTTCTGTTTTTTTATGCCGATCGGAAATTCAAGATGGCCGCCACCGCAGGACATAGATTAACATTGGACCCTATGGGAAAATGTTCAAATGCCTTCTTCTCAGAAACTACAAATATGATTAAAGCCAAACTGTACATGAATGTTCATTGGATGATTCTCTACAAACAATACGTTTTTTGTTCCGATATGAAATTCAAAATGGCGGCTACGGCAGGACTTAGTTTAACATTGGACCCTATGGGAAAAATGTTTCAAAATGCTTCTTCTCTGAAACCACTTGGACAGTTGAAACCAAACTGCCCAGGAATGATCATTGGAAGGTCCTCTACAAAGTTTCTGTTTTTTATGCCGGTTGGAAATCCAAGATGGCCACCACCGCAGGACATAGATTAACATTGGACCCTATGGGAAAATGTTCAAATGCCTTCTTCTCAGAAACTACAAATATGATTAAAGCCAAACTGTACATGAATGTTCATTGGATGGTCCTCTACAAACTTTGCGTTTTTTGTTCCGATATAAAATTCAAAATGGCGTCTACGGCAGGACTTAGTTTAACATTGGACCCTATGGGAAAAATGTTTCAAAACGCTTCTTCTCTGAAACCACTTGGATAATTGAAACCAAACTGCCCAGGAATGATCATTGGAAGGTCCTCTACAAGGTGTGTGTTTTTTATGCCGATCGGAAATCCAAGATGGCCACCACCGCAGGACATAGATTAACATTGGACCCTATGGGAAAATGTTCAAATGCCTTCTTCTCAGAAACTACAAATATGATTAAAGCCAAACTGTACAAGAATGTTCATTGGATGGTCCTCTACAAACTCTACGTTTTTTGTTCCGATATGAAATTCAAAATGGCGGCTACGGCAGGACTTAGTTTAACATTGGACCCTATGGGAAAAATGTTTCAAAATGCTTCTTCTCTGAAACCACTTGGACAGTTGAAACCAAACTGCCCAGGAATGATCATTGGAAGGTCCTCTACAAATTTTTTGTTTTTTATGCCGGTCGGAAATCCAAGATGGCCACCACCGCAGGACATAGATTAACATTGGACCCTATGGGAAAATGTTCAAATGCCTTCTTCTCAGAAACTACAAATATGATTAAAGCCAAACTGTACATGAATGTTCATTGGATGGTCCTCTACAAACTTTGCGTTTTTTGTTCCGATATAAAATTCAAAATGGCGGCTACGGCAGGACTTAGTTTAACATTGGACCCTATGGGAAAAATGTTTCAAAACGCTTCTTCTCTGAAACCACTTGGATAATTGAAACCAAACTGCCCAGGAATGATCATTGGAAGGTCCTCTACAAGGTGTGTGTTTTTTATGCCGATCGGAAATCCAAGATGGCCACCACCGCAGGACATAGATTAACATTGGACCCTATGGGAAAATGTTCAAATGCCTTCTTCTCACAAACTACAAATATGATTAAAGCCAAACTGTCCATATGTGTGTACATTGGATGGTCCTCTACAAACTTTACGTTTTTTGTTCCGATATGAAATTCAAAATGGCGGCTACGGCAGGACTTAGTTTAACATTGGACCCTATGGGAAAAATGTTTCAAAACGCTTCTTCTCTGAAACCACTTGGATAATTGAAACCAAACTGCCCAGGAATGATCATTGGAAGGTCCTCTACAAGGTGTGTGTTTTTTATGCCGATCGGAAATCCAAGATGGCCACCACCGCAGGACATAGATTAACATTGGACCCTATGGGAAAATGTTCAAATGCCTTCTTCTCAGAAACTACAAATATGATTAAAGCCAAACTGTACATTAAAGGGATTAGAACTACTCTTTGTACTTCTTTATAAGGACGAAGAGGGGCATTTTGAAAGTTAAAATTTACAAGGGGTTTACTTATGTACATTGTCTTTTTGTTGTTGCTGTGATAGGGGATGAGGAGCGTTAACTCATTTTTATTTGTTGACAAGCCTAAATAAAAAGGAGATTTTTTTGCTTTATGATAACTAGTCAGTCGGGAAGCCAACGTCAGCTTCCATAACTGCTCCAGTAAATCTAAAAACATTTACGCAAGGGCAGATAATAATAATCCACCAGGTGTCGCCCATAATCGTAATAGGTATTGACGTTTGTTTACCATGCCGATTACAGAATAAACCTTATATGAGAGATAAATATAAATAAATACATTCCCAAAAAACGTGAATTATCATGGTTAAATATATAAGTTGCAGAAAAAACACCAAGAAAGTGTTTATTAGACATAATATCGGTATAAAACTAGGTATTTCCCGAGGTATTTGTTTTTGTTGTTGTAGCTAAGAATATATGGCGGGAAATTCTCGAGGCTAAGAATAACTGACACAAACGCATCCCATTGGTTGTCAGTAAAAACTATGGTCAAAAATAGGTTTACCCATCATTCAAATGTGTAACGAAATATAAAAATAGCCATCATTCCGCCTTTAATTTGCCAAACGAGGTTTGTAACTTAGGACGCTGTCAGCCGCCATTTTTGATAAAGAAGACGCTGAATAAATAAATAAATAAATAAGTTTTATCTAAAGTCGGCATGGTTAAAAACAACAAGCATACAAATATAAGCTCTAATGAGCCTTTGACCGACATACAACATAAATAACAATAATTAAGGCATGCAAAAATAAATTAAAAATAAAGAAAAACAAAGCTAGCACTACAAGAAAAGCACAGAAATGTAAGTTGGTAAGAAATCTGAAATAACTAAAACATGAAATTAAAAGCAGATATTATAGCTGAACAGAATTAAAAATAATAAGCTTACATGAAAGCTAAGCATAACTAAAACTAAAAGTATTTATGATTGTATTATCTTATTTTGTTAATGTTGTTATTACCTATATTTGAACCCTTTAAACTGACTTCATCATTCATGTTTTAACATTTAAAATTGTATGGTCTTGTGATAAAAAATTGGACATGTAAGGATATTCCAGTCTCAGCTTCTGATTTTGTACCTTCCAGATTGTTAATTGATCAATTATGTATTTCAATATTTCAGATTTACAGCACAGAAAATATAATGATTAAATAAAACTATTGATGATTTTTTTTTCTTTTTTTATTTTGTCAGTGTTGTGCTTGCCTGGATGTGCATTTAATAAGGCAAAGGGGTTTGAAAATGGCTATTATTGGTTCAGATGCTCCTGAATTTTACAAACTTGTGTCGATAATTTTAATATATCTGAAAATGCCTGTGTATGTAGGAAATGTGATTTAAAGTTGTATATATAAATATATATGTTTTTTTCTCTTCTAAAAAATCCATGAAGTAAGAAAATGGACCAGCATTCCAATTATTTTTAAAGTACATCATCAAACAAATGCAGGCCCTTGGGTATAATTGTGGGCAGAATATATCCTCTAACTGATACATTCATTTAATTCAAAAAGTTTCAGATGCTCCTGAATTTTGTTTGTAAAGAGAAATTTAACATTTTTTTCTGAATTGTATTGTATTTGTAAGAAATGTGAAATTAAGTTCAAACTTTGTATTCTACGTCTACTGAAGATAATCTGCTTGAAAATGATGAGCCATGCAGTTAATAAAAAGACATTTTCTAATGGAAGTAAGAGTGTTGAAGATGAAAAAAAAGTTTTTTTAAACCATTTTAATTTAAGTAAAAAGAGTGGAGATGACATTAGTATTTGATGTTTGGATAAATGACAAATTTTTAGACAAGGATCAGAGTTTTCAAGACACCTTGTGTCATAAACATTATAATATATTTAGTCATTCAGAAAAGAACTTTTTGATTGTGTAATTTGTGAAACTTCATCCGAAACTGAAAGTCAAAAGGTTTATTTCAATTTCAATTGAAAACCAGGACTTGTTAAAGTTGTTCTTAAATATTTCAAGAATGAATTAAATTTCTGTAAAGAATTTGGCTCAAAAGATAAATTATATTGTGGTACATATTGTTATAACAGTTGTAACACATTTTCTAGGTCAGAAAGTGGAGCTGAAACAAGATCTCAAACTTTTCAATTTCTTTTAGATATTTTGAACCAGAACCAAGTTGTTGAACAAGTTTCTACAGACATTTAGACCTGTATACACTCCAACATGTTGTTGAATTTGTTATTCATGCTTTTTTTTTTTAGATGAAAAGGTACTTCTGTTGCCTGTTGTTTATGAAAAATATAATTATCTTTTATTATCTATGAATTTTAATGCTGAATTTTATAAATTTTGTTTTACAGAAAAGAATTTTTCAAAATTTGCCCTTTTATTAACTTTTTTCCAGTCATTGGATCAAATAAAATAGTTTTTTAACTTCAATTTTAAACAATATTTACCAATACTTGCTTATTTTGCCAACAGAAAACATATTCATTCTAGTCATTTTATTTACTTAGTGGAATTTGGAAATCTGGTTTGTCATTTCATGTGAATGCAAGTCCTTCTGTATGTGTCTTAAAATTATGTGAATGGTAGTCATTCAATATGTGTCTTTTATGTGAATGCTAGTCATTCTGTTTGTGAATGTCATGGGGAAAAAAATATTGCAACCTATAAGTACCTATATTTGTAAATGCTGGTAATTTTGTGAATGTCCTGGAGAAAGAATTATTGCAAACTAAGTATCCATATGTACTCGGTCATATTTGTAAATGCTGGTCATTTCATCTTGTGAAGTCATGGGGAAATAATTATTGCAACCTAAGTACCAATATTTGTAAATGCTGGTCATTTTGTGAATGTCAAGGGGAAAGAATTGTTACAACTTGACCACCCATATATGTTATAGAAGCTAGTTTGTAGTTGTGTCAAACACATGAATATTCCAAATACATTGATATTTACATTGTCAGATAAACATGAAACTTGGTAGCTTTCATTCAGATAATAAAATTTCAAGAAAAATATTTGCTTACACTGAATTTTTTTTTAATTTGCCTTGATATAATATGAAGGGTTAAGATATCTGAATACAATTTTGTATGTCCCTTTTTGTCTCAAGGTTTCATTTTTTTTAGATTTTTAAAAATTTATTAATTGTTTTACTGGCATGTTTTTTTTTATAATATTTTCATATTTTTTTCAATTCACTTAATTTTTGTTTACATGCTTTTATTTTTTCCACACATTTGTTTCTTTCTATTTATCTTGTACCTGAAAAGGCTGTTGTATTGAAATTAAATTAAATTGAAATTATTAATTGTTGTACATCCCCTCTGCAAATCTAGTATCATAGATGATTTTTTTTTTATTTAAAGTGATGATAAATAGTAATTCCCCAGTCTAAATTACAAAATGCACAATGTCTAAAACAATATCGCAATAAAAATAAACTGAAAAATACGGTATTAATACAAGAAAATTAAAAAAAGACATAAAAATAGACACCCCTTTCCCAAATGAAATAGCCTCTATCGGATGTACGCTTAGGTGTCGTTTATTGTTGATGTTAAGAAACACCACCGATGTGTTCCGAAAGACAATGAATTTCGATGTTTGGCAAATGGTCGATCGATCAAGGTGGGTGTAGAACTAAGTGACACAATTGCATCCCACAAGACATTGACACTAGTTGTCGGTATGACAATGATCCTAGATGATTTCCTCAGGCAATGGATGTTACAGAAAGCCATCATATTGTTTTAATTAAATTTTCTGACTTAAATAGAACCACCTCGACATTTGTTTAGAAATTGAGTCCACTTCAAGTAGCAACATTCGATGTTTGTGCACTATATAAATAAAAACTGAAGTGATGCAATAAATTTCTATTTATCCATAGACATATTCCGTATATTTTAATTGATTTCAAGCGTACGTATTTATTGTAAACCGACGTATTTTAACCGAAGGGTTGAACGTCATTTTTCATCAAAAATGACGCGAAAGTCACGTGACTTTGTTTTTAGATGGAACTCTCCTGTGTCACTGGCTTCCCGACTGAGTGTCCGTGTCCCTTTCTCTATGATCATTTCAGTGATCAAATGGTCATCCGTCAAAATTTATGTTTGAAGTGCATTTTTCCATTTCAGACAATATCCTTACCATGTCACTAGGTTCGTCATTTTTTTTTTCTGGTGCCTTTATAACACACTGGCTGAAAAGGTTTTTTATTCTTATTTAAAACTCCCGCTTAATAGGCTTCTCGATACGAAATGGATTTGCCGTGCGTAGCGAAGAACAAGATAAAAAAGTTCCGAATATCTTTCCGACCAATGAAATAGCGCGAAACAAAATATGTTCGGCTGACCTCCTGAATGGGCACGAGTGGAGGAAAGTTGGATATGTCGTCGAGAATAAACTTGAATTTCGTCAATAAATATTTGTTGTTCGTACGAATAAACTAGATAGGAATGAAGGGAAATCATTTTTGAGACGAGGACAAGCGAAGGTCCTTTTTAAAACTGGTGCGTTATTGTAAAATATCGAGTCGAAGCGAGGATTCCCTCTTTGTATTTTGACGATTGTTTCATACCTTTATGTATATATAAGTAATACGGCAGCTGGACCTAGAAACAAAAGTTAGTAGAACGAGAGAGTTGTAACACGAAATGTTGTAAAATATGGATAAATGGTTCAAAGATATACTTCCAGACAAAGATCCATACCATAATCGCGGGAGGGACCAAATGAGGAAAAAGGGGGTCCGGAATTCGAGTGCCTGTGCGTGCACCAACCAACATGGCCACTGTTACTAAAAATAGAACATATGGTAAAATTGCAGGTTTTGGGTAATAACTCAAAAACCGTTAATAATATCAAAAATCTGACATGGCGTAAAAATGATCAGCACATCAAGATCTACCTACCTTGCAATTTTGAAGTAAATCTGATTACCCATCTTGGAGTTATTGCCCTTTTTTCATCAAATTTGTAAAATTTTAATACTTTTCGTCTTATATTTCAAAAACTATAAGAGATAAAGGTTAACTTTAAATTGCAAAAATGTGCAGCATGTCAAGATCTACCTACCCTGCAATTTTGAAGTAAATTTGATTACCCATCTTGGAGTTATTGCCCTTTTTTCATCGTTTTTTTTTGAATTTTAATACTTTTCGTCTTATATTTCAAAAACTATTTAGAGATAGATGTTAAGTTTGAATTGCAAAAATGTGCAGCATGTCAAGATCTACCTACCCTGCAATTTTGAAGTAAATCCCATTACCCATTTTGACCGATTATGCAAATTAGAAAAAAGGGGGGATGCAATTTAAAAAAAATCTTCTCCTCTGAAACTACTGAGCCAATCTCAACCAAACTTTGCTGAAATGATCCTTAGGTGATCTCCTTTCAAAATTGTGTCCGTCAGCGCCGTCCTGTATCCAAGATGGCCGCCATTACTAAAAATAGAAATTTCTTCAAATGGCCAAAACTGCTCTATTTTAAGCCAGAAAGTGTCCAAATTTGAACTGTATAAGCATAATGATGAGCTTTTTAACATATATTACAGGATTTTTTATGAACTTTGAACTTTTGCCGATTATGCAAATTAGAAAAAAGGGGGGATGAAATTAAAAAAAAATCTTCTCCTCTGAAACTACTGAGCCAATCTCAACCAAATTTTGCTGAAATGATTCTTGGGTGATCCTCTTCCAAATTTGTGTCCGGCATTTCAGAACACTGAACAAGATGGCCGCCACAGCCGAACTTAATTTAACATAGGACCCTATGGGAAATTCCCATAAAAATCTTCTTGTCTGAAACCATTTACTCAATAAGAACAAAATTTTGATGAAATAGTCATTGGATGGTTCTCTTCCAAAAATGTGTCCGGCGGTTCGGCCCTTCGATCAAGATGGCCCCCACAGCCGAACTTCGCTTAACATAGGACTCTATGGGAAATTCACATAAAAATCTTCTCCTCAGAAACCACGGGGCCAATTGCAACCAAACTTTTGTGGAATGATCCTTGGATGGCCCCCTTCCAAATTTGTGTCCAGTGATCCCGACTTCCAACCAAGATGGCCGCCAAGCTAAAAATAGAAAAAAGGGGGGATGAAATTTAAAAAAAATCTTCTCCTCTGAAAGTACTGAGCCAATCTCAACCAAACTTTGCTGAAATGATCCTTGGGTGGTCCCCTTTCAAAATTGTGTCTGTCAGCGCCGTCCTGTATCCAAGATGGCTGCCATTACTAACAATAGAAATTTCTTCAAATGGCCAAAACTGCTCTATTTTAAGCCAGAAAGTGCCCAAATTTGAACTGTATAAGCATAATGATGAGCTTTTTAACATATACGTATTACAGGATTTTTTATGAACTTTGAACTTTTGCCTATTTTGACTGATTATGCAAATTAGAAAAAAGGGGGGATGAAATTAAAAAAAAATCTTCTCCTCTGAAACTACTGAGCCAATCTCAACCAAACTTTGCTGAAATGATTCTTGGGTGGTCCTCTTCCAAAATTGTGTCCGGCATTTCAGAACACCGAACAAGATGGCCGCCACAGCCGAACTTAATTTAACATAGGACCCTATGGGAAATTCCCATAAAAATCTTCTTGTCTGAAACCATTTGCTCAATAAGAACAAAATTTTGATGAAATAGTCATTGGATGGTTCTCTTCCAAAAATGTGTCCGGCGGTTCGGCCCTTCGATCAATTTTTTTTTAAATTTTAATACTTTTCGTGTCATATTTCAAAAAGTATAAGAGATAGATGTTAAGTTTAAATTGCAACAATGTGCACCATGTCGAGATCTACCTACCCTGCAATTTTTAAGTAAATCTGATTACCCATCTTGGAGTTCTTGCCCTTTTTTCATCAAATTTTTTATTTTTTTTAATACTTTTCGTCTTATATTTCAAAAACTATAAGAGATAAAGGTTAAGTTTAAATTGCAAAAAATTGCAGCATGTCAATTTTGAAGTAAATCCCAATACCCATTTTGGCGTTATTGCCCTTTTTTCATCAAAATGTTCTCAATTTTAATACTATCATCTTATATCTCAAAAACTATTAGAGATAGAGGGAAAGTTTAAACTGCAAAAATGTTCAGTATGTCAAGATCTACAAAAAATTTCACACAGTTAAAAATGTGCGACAACTGTGTGAAGAGTTATTCCTCTTGAAATGCATTTTTTTGTTGACTCACTGCTTTTGGTTACTCAAATAATCAAAGGGAAGCAACTCTATTACAAAATGTGAAGTGGGAAAAGCTAAATTTTGAGAATCATTGACATATATGTTTTTTTACAGCAATTTTGATAACTTACATTAAAGGGGGAACCCCTGCCCAAATTTTTTTGTAGAAGGGGTCTGCAATGAAGAAGGCTACATTTGTTAAATTTTTTTACCCAAGTTATCAAGTTTTATTTGACTGATGTTGTTATTATACCCAGGTGAGCTATACAGGCTCCTGGGAGCCTCTAGTTTTATTTCAGACTTTAAATAATTATATTATATTAAACCCCCACGATGTAAATAAGATATTGTTGAAAGTGGCACTAAACTCCATAAACCAAGCCTATTATATATTAATGACAAAAGATATATAGCACTGATTATATTATAATGTTCTTAATTAATCAATTAATATAAGAATTGAAGAAAATGTAGAGCTTTATATATAAAAATACAAGAAGTAGTTCCAAATATGTAGCTGATTTTTAATATCAAATTTCTATTCTTAATCCACAATATATTTATGTTATACATACAAGGCATTCCACTCATTTTCTAGTTGGAGGTGATAATCCTAAAGTAAGGAGATCCTGCTAAATCAGTATGCAAAACGTGGAAAGGCAGGGAAAATATGCAATTAGATGGAAAATTTGCCCAGTGCCCAGCTGCTGTCGAATACCCTGTACATGTAGTTGTATATCTAGTCGTAATTTATTATACGGTTGATAATCTCTTCTTAACAACCCCGGTGGTGCAAGGTTAGTGTGCTCGCATTGAGAGTGGTAGATCGTGTGTTCTATTCCGCGTCATTTCAAACCAAAAACTATTCAATTGGTATTTGCTGCTTCTCCGCTAAGCATACAGATATAAGTCTGGCTGGCTGAGAATAAAAAAACATGTGTCCGAGTCAAGCCATATGCACCTTTGGATTGTTATATCAGTGAGCTAGCACTCAAAAATTCCAATTCAGCCTGTGGTCTATGTACAAAAGAGACATCATCATCTCATCAAAATGTAATTGGTTATAGCTGAATAATTGTTCACTTGGCATTAAACAACTATCAACTCACAATTAAGAACCCTCACAATTAGTAAAACTTAACTCAACTTAACTTCTGTATCTTTACCCCCTTCAAAGGAGAACCATACTGTGTCGTATGTTAAACGTGTGTTGGTGCTCTGTACAGTGCTGTGCGAGTGAAAATCCCATCACCTCCGTATCCATGAATAAAATGTATGTACACTAAAAATCAGGCTTATTCACACGGGATATAAAAGTTTATCAAATAAAGTTAAAACAATCCACAACGAATGTCCTGACCTTACGTATAAAATATGCATGTTGCATGTATTGGAAAATTTTAAGACGACGCATCACTGTTTAAAATCTAAAAGTCTCTGTTCGTATGGTTAAAATCTAAATCTATTTGTTACAGTTTGGTTCGAGGTATAAAAAGTAATTGTCACATCATAAAATCTAAAACGAATCGTATTTGCAGTTTAAGATCTAAAACGTCATCTTTCAAAGTCTAAAATCTAAAACAATTATCACAGTTTAATGTAATGGATTGGGGCAATCCCCGTAAGGCTCTCCCTCCCCCCTTTCGCAATGTTAGATCCGTTTCTTCATTGTTGTCTGTATTTTGTCTCCATCACTCTCCAGAAGCTTCGTTCTCTTAATATGTAATTTGAACATTAACCTCCTTGATAGACCTTCGAGTCTGGCTACGCTGGCTGAGTTTTCCTTTGTAGGTTTTACCTTGATCGTGTTGTCCATTAGCAGTTGTAATTGGTCAGCTTCGCTCAGGTCCGTAAAATTTTCATTATTATGGAACTCGTTTTGCCATATAGCATTGATCTCGGACAGTAAAGCTACTCTCTCCGACTGTAGTTTTTCACATTGGAGAATGAAGTGTAGTACATTCTCTTCAGCTGCTCCACATAGCAGGCATGTAGGGTCAGTTTCATTTCGGTAGTATTTAATGCGTTTTGTTTGCAGCAGTGACGAGTCTTAATTTTACTGGAATTCTACTGATGTCTAATGATGAGTAGCATCTGTGCTTCAAAATAGGATGTATTTTGCACTTGCTCAGGTTGTTGTTACTGAGATATTGCAGCCCTTTGTAGAGTTGTGCTAGAGTTGTTAGCTGGGTACACCAGTGGTCATTCACTCTTGATTTCACCAACGAGATCCATCGTGATTTTTTGATAGGATTGTCCAAATAGTTGTATGCCTCTTTCAGGTAGTATTTTCGGAGTATTTTGTTGACACATATAAACCAGCTGTTACTAGATTCCTCTTTCACGGTTAGTTGTCTTCTTGCAAGCTTTTTCTCAGTGTTTTTTTCGCCTTGATGACAGATGTTATTGAAGAATGTGAGGGCTTTTATATGAATTTGTGCTGCTATTGGTAGAATTCCAGTTAGTATATAAACGGCTGGGTCTGGACAGCTCATCGGTAATGACAACATTTGTTTTAATATCCTTTTTTGGAAGAGTTCTAGTTGTTCAAGAGGTTTTGAGAACGGTAATAATAGCTCCATACCGTAAAGCAATACTGGTGTTATGTAGGTTTTGAAGATGTGTAGTAGTGACTCGGGATCCAGGCCGTTGTGTCCATGAAATCCACATCCGAATAGACTATATGCACTACGTCTTGCTTTAGTTATATTTTCATCAACATTGGTTTGGATATTGTGTTTCATCGTTGTTGTTCTGATGATACCTAAGTGAGTAGCTTGCTCCACCTCGGGCATGGTGATATTCCCCATATTAAGTTTCTCGTTGGTTGTTTCGCACTGTTTGTTGTTTCCTCTAATGTGGATTGCTACACTTTTCTTTGGTTGTAATTCATATCCCTCGAGGTTCGCAAAGTCAAGAGCCAAGTTGACCATGATCTGTGCATCACTGAGCTGAGTACTGAGTAGTGCGATGTCGTCTGCACATCCTGTGTTGTTAACGTTGATGTTTCCTATTTTCAGTCCTATACCTACATCTTACAAACGGTCTAATAGTGGGTTGATATATAGTTTATAGAGATCAGTGCTAAGGATACCTCCTTGTTGGACTCCCATGCCGACTTTAAAACAATCGGACGTGCTTCCTGCCCATTTTATGCAGCTTTCCGCATTGTGGTGCAAGCTCTTAATAATAGTCCACGTTTTGTCCTGAATTCCTGCATGGTACATACGCCGGAACAGATGTGGATGTATAACTTTGTCAAATGCAGCTTTTGCGTCGAGCAGTACAAGATGTCCATTTTGCTTTTCGTCGGTTAATATTCTGTATGCTTCTTCGACAGGCAGAGCAGCATTCATCGGCGACGACCCTTTCGTAAACCCTCTTTGCGTTGGATTTTGCACATTACTGATCAATGGTTGTATTCTATCTCTGATCACTGCTTCAATGATCTTACTAATTACAGGCAGGACTGTTATTCCTCGATAGTTGATGGCATCGTTTTTGCTTCCTTTGTTTTTGAATATTGGCGATAATAGTCCAATTTTTAGAACTTCTGGTATATCTCCTTCTAAGAATATACTGTTTAAGATATGCGTTAGGACAGTAATTATATTTTCACCTGCATGTAATATATGTTCTATTGTTAAGCTATGAAAGTCAGCCGATTTTCTCTTATTAATGGATGCTATTGCAGTTGTTATTTCTTCTTCGGTTACAGGCAAGATTAGTTCCTCTTTTGACATTTCTGTAATGTATTTATTCTCCATTTCTACTTGTTGGTGATATCTGATCTCCTTATGTGCGGATTTATCGAAGGTTGACAAGCTACGAAAATGTTCTTGAAATCCTAGTAATACCTCATCTGATCCTGAATATGTTTTGCCATTCACATTTATGTCCTGAACATGTTCAAGGCCTTTTTTACGATTTTTCTGGATCAACTTGTGAAATAGTTCCATGTTGTTTGATCGTGCCTCCATTATATTTACTTTTTCAATCTCTTTTTGACGTGCTACCTCTATTCTGACAGCTCTACGGAATTCCTTTTTGTTATGTTTTTTCTGTAACAGTAGGTGGTTGGTAGGATCATTTGGTTTCCCGTTCTTTAGCCATATGTTGTACGAGTTGCGTTTTTCCTTCAGTGCAATCTTTATATCAGCATTCCATACCTTTAGTTTGGGTTTTGCTTGATAGGTAGCTTTGTTTCCTGAGCATATTTGGGCGGCAGATGTGAGCAGTGCGTTTACTTGAGTTATTGCTTCCTGTGAACTGATTGTTGTTATTCGCATTCTTTCATATAATGCTGTTGAATTTTCTGTCACCATAGCTCTGTATAGATCTTTATCTAATTTTTCCCATTTGATTTTTCCCTTTGGGTTTGGTGTCTTCAAGTTGTCATCCTTGTTATATTCCCATTTAAAGGACATGCTGATTGGGTAATGATCTGAAGTGTTGGTATCGATTTGGATTATCGCTTTCTCTGCTATTATCTGTTGTTGTGGAATATTATGTATGAAATAATCGATTTCTGAGCACTCACATCCCTTGGAGTTGGTGAATGTGTTTCCTACATTTTCGTATTGCAACCCAAACTCGTTGATGAAATTTTTTAAATAAGCCTTTCTTGTGTTGTTCGGTTTATATTTGTTGAGGTCTTCGTTGATATCACCTCCTATAATGATGTCATGAGAATGTTCGTATTTCAAGTATATTTCATGAAGCTCATCTATGCACTCCTGATATTCGACTTGATGGTTCTTGCTTCCATTAGCTGGCATATATACACATATAATAATTACATTTCTCTTTGCACCTTCAAGTTCAATACATTGGATTTTTTCGGAGCCGTCTGGTAGGGTTCTGACAAGGTGATCAATGGCTTTTTTCCATAAAATTGCGACTCCTCCATACCCTCTAGGTAATGATACCGGTAGGAGTGGGTCATTTATATCTACCCCCTTCGCTACGAAGTTGATGTCACTATTAATGTCCGAAATAACACTGGTTTGTGAATGAAAAAGCCAATGTTCTTGTATCAAAATAATGTCATTGTCCTTTAGAATTTCGCTAATTGAATTACCACAGGTTTTAATGTTTTTACAGTTGTATGAAGTCAATTTAATCCTATTCTCACGGGTTTCTTTATTTAATATTGATGTCTGTTCATTCGAAGTGGATTGCTGTTCACTAAAAAAGGCACACTTGTTGCTGTCCTTGGGTTTAGTGGGGTATACCTGTTGCCGCTTTGTTTTTCTCTAGGTACTATTTTAGTAGTTTGACCTGGATGAAGTGGCGGACTCAGTACATATTAGTCGGGTGGGGTTCGAGTTATAGTATGTTGGATGGGTTGTGAGGCTGTTACCTTTGCTGCTTGAGGATTTGGTTTTCCATAGAACAACGGTTGCCCTGCCACATAGGCTTCATTGTCCTTAGAATTGGCCACATTGTCGTTGTACATTCTACCGGACGAGTCTGGTTCTGTCTGAGAGCAGGGTTTTACTTCGTTATTCTGACCTTGCGTTTGCTCTTCTCTATTACTGTTTTGGTTACTTATGGTTATTTCCCCACTGACCATACGGTCGATATGCTTTTCGATATTGTCAAACACTACGTCTGTTAGCTTCTGGTGCATAAGCATGAACCTGTGGTTGAAGTAGTCTGCCATGCTGTCATTATTACAAGAGAAGTTTGCATCGTTTGTTGCCCCACTATTGCCTTTGTTGGTTTCGGATCGGTTGTCATGTATGTTTGTTAGTTCTAGGCTTTCTATTCTTTTCATTAGAGTTTTCACTGTTTGTTCTAGCTCGTAATTCCTCGATTCTAACTCTTGACATCTTGATTCAAGTTTTGTTCTATTGTTGTTGACCTCCTGAGCTGCCTTTTCTTTTTGTTTGATTAATTCTTCCATTTTCTTTAATTTCGTCTCTTTTGCTCTTAGTTCTTTATACTTTACTTCTCTATGATTTGCTGTACTGTCAGTGTCATCATACTTGTTTGCCACTGCATTCTCATCTGTTCGTATTGAGGTTTGTGATGGGACTTGCTTTTGTTGTGCTGTAGAATCTTTTCGGATAGTAGTGGTGTAGCCACCTTAGAAGTAGATGGATGCTTCATGGAGGATAACAAATCTAAGGCGGAAGCACTAAGGGAACGACAATTTAACTTGAAAGGGGGGGGGGGGGGGGGGTTATGTTTTTTTTTCTAAAAAAAATATTCTGATTTTGGTGGAGGAAAAAAAAATATTCTGATTCAGAGTTTTTGTTATATAATCTAATGTTAAATTCTGGGAAAAAATTTCGCGGTTTGCGTGACAAAAAAAATAAATATTCTAACTCTTGTGTTGTCCGAAAAAAAAATTCTGAACGAAACAAAAAACCATAACCCCCCCCCTTCAAGTTAAATGGTCGGTCCCTAAACAAACAATTCAATCAGTCTTTACTGACGAAGACATGTCAACTTTACCTCAAATGGGAACAAGCAAGACACAGGACATCTCAAGTATCCAGATACAGGAAAAGGGAATAGCTAAATTACTATCCAAGCTAAATATCAACAAAGCTAGTGGTATATGTGTTTTTGTAGGTGCGGAAAAATGTACCATATGACTGGAGAACAGCCAACATCACTGCTCTATTCAAAAAAGGAGATCGATCAAAACCTGTCAATTATAGGCCAATCTCTTTGACATCGGTGCCATGCAAGATAATGGAGCATATTATTTTTAAGCATATCATGGAACATCTGGAAACTCACAATATATTAGCCGATTTCCAACATGGCTTTCGTGAAAAAAGATCTTGCGAAACACAGTTAATAATCACAGTCGAAGAAATCAGCAGATACTTGGATAACAAGCAACAGGTGGATATGCTCATCCTTGATTTCAGCCAGGCTTTTGACACCGTGCCTCACATCAGACTCCTCCGGAAACTAGACCACTGCGGAGTGAGAGGTAATATACATGGGTGGCTGGAATCTTGGTTAACAACAAGAGAACAAAAAGTCTTGGTGGATGGAGAGAAGTCAAGATCAGTCAAAGTTAAATCTGGAGTACCACAGGGGACGGTATTGGGACCATTAATGTTCTTACTATATATTAACGACATCGGAGAAAATATAGGATCATCAGTAAGACTATTCGCTGATGACAGCCTCGTCTACATGGCAGTATCATCTAGGAACGAGTGTCAACGACTCCAAGACGATCTCACCACCATGGTCAACTGGAGTAAGAAATGGCAGATGATCTTCAATCCTTCTAAATGTTACACCTTAAGAATAACTAAAGGGAAGCAACCAGGCATATACCCGTACCACATGGAAGGACCAGTGCTTGAATCAGTAAACAACAACCCTTATCTTGGTGTTGAACTGTCCAGCACTCTATCATGGGACACTCACATTGACAAAATCCCCACAAAGGCCAGTGGTATATGTTCTAGTTTCTCACAACTAGAGCCTCACTTGAGTAGGTATCAGTCAACACAAGCTCGCACAAACTAGAGCCTCACTTGAGTAGGTATCACTCAATACAAACTCCCACAAACTAGAGCCTCACTTGAGTAGGTATCGATCAACACAAACTAGAGCCTCACTTGAGTGGGTATCAATCAACACAAACTCCCACAATCTAAAGCCTCACTTGAGTAGGTATCGATCAACACAAACTCCCACAAACTAAAGCCTCACTTGAGTAGGTATCGATCAACACAAACTAGAGCCTCACTTGAGTGAGTATCGATCAACACAAACTCCCACAAACTAGAGCCTCACTTGAGTGGTTATTGATCAACACAAATTCCCACAAATTAGAATTTACGTGAGTAGGTATCACTCAACACAAACTCCCACAAACTAGAGCCTCTTGAGTGGGTATCTGTCAACACAAACTAGAACATCTCTTGAGTGGGTATCACTCATCACAATCTCCCACAAACTAGAGCCTCACTTGAGTGGGCATCAGTCAACACAAACTCCCATGAACTAGAGCCTCATTTGACAGGGTATCAGTCAACACTGCAGTTGTGCCTGCCATGTATAAAGATGCTAGGTATAACCCTTTACTCCGTAGTGTCCTATGCTAAAATTAGTTCTACGTTTATAGCAACCATCTTTGATTTTCAACACATATTTTGTTGAGGACCATCCAAGAATATACAAGTCTACTTTTCTTTTAAGTGGTTCCAGAGAAATTTAATTTTGAACATTTTCCCCGTGGGGTCCTTGTTGTCTAGCAGTGGCAGCCATCTTGGATTTCCTATTAATGGGGTTTACCTATCCCATTCCCGACAGGTGGCGCATGTGTACTATCAGTTATTCGATTCCAAGATGGCGGACCGCGATCAGCTGTGGTCGGTATCAGGACATCTCGGTACTGAACATATGAGACATCTCGGTACTCGGTACTGGACATCTCGGCACTGGAAATTTCGGTACCGAATAATAAAAATAATTTGATTGAATTTAAAAACTTTTTAAATTTTTGTTTACATGTAGACGTTGTTTATTTCGGTACTTAATAATAAAAATAATTTGATTGAATTTAAAAACTTTTTAAAAAAATTTTTTACATGTAGACGTTGTTTATACAGTTTTTTTTTTTAATCATCTTTAATTAAATGGACATCAAAGAGGCAATTCATTAATATTTGTAAATAACTTTTGTTTTGATAACTAAGTCCCTTTATCAATAAATCACAGATAAACTTAACGGGATGATTATTTTCATTTGTTTTGATTACATAAATGTGTTAATTAGATAGCTTTAATTACCAAATTTAATTTCTTTAATCAATAATTATCATAGATTAATGCTTTAATCTTTTGTTTTACTTCAAAAGACGATAAAAGCTGAATTTTATTTGAGAAATATTTGCCAATCCGATATATAATGGAGGGTTACCCTAATTTCAAACTGCAAAATGAACGAGTTCCGTGTATAGATTGTGGCAGCAATGTCCGTCCCAGACAGGAGGCTTTACAATGTGACCAGTGTTCACAGTGGCAGCACAGATTATGCAACACTGGTAAGACCTTTTTATCTAATTGTATAGCTTTTGTATATTATTTAACCCGCCAAATTATAAACAGAAAATCAAGAAATGTCGTATATTGAAAGCACTGACAATTTCCTCAGTTACTCACACGAACACACATAGCATAATTGGTAACGCCACTACAAAGTATGAAGAATTTTTGTGGGGAAAAACAATAAATCAGTCTGTTTTAATGAAATGAAAGTACCGGGGCTTTCTTAACAAACACGCTGAATTTCATAATTTGCATAATTACTTTTGTAAATAATAAATGGAGGTCAAAATAATGAAAATATAAATAAAAATCAATATACAAAAACAACGATCTCCGGGATCGATCTACACTGGAATTATCAAAAACACATATCGATCCACTTTTGAATCATATATTAAAGAACTACTAGTACAAAAATATTGACAATTAATAAGTACCAAACAATTGTGGTCAGTACCGAATATTGTCTCATCCAAGTCCCGAACTGTCCAGTACCGAGATGTCCAGGTCAGTACCGAAATGTCCAGTACCGAGTACCGAGATGTCCAAGTCAGTACCGAAATGTCCAGGTACCGATTGTCCAGGTACCGAGATGTCTAGGATTCCTGTGGTCAGTGCCGAAGCTCGAATATGATCTACTACGCCGAAATGCATCGACAAACGGTCGAAAAACTGACTTGATTGAAAGGTACATATTACACCGAAAACCCAAGCATACGATTTATGTTCGTTACTTTTCAATATTATTGTATTTGTTGAATGTCCAAGTTGCCCCGACTGAAAATAAAACATCATTAAAATTATGATGACGGATCAGTTTGAATGTGCTTTCGTGACAGGATTCAGAGACAAGACCAGGAGAATTTGTCATATTTATGCTATCCATTATAATTGAAAAAGAAGATTTTGAAATTAACTGCCTTTATAAAACCAGATGGGATTCATATCATATCATATCATATTCAAATCATAGGTTTAGGTTAGAAAAAAAAATCATTTTTATTAAAAAAAACTGACCCAACTTTTTACATACCTTTTCTTTTTATTAGATATTCAAAAACAACACACTGAAAGCATCATATACATGTCATCATTCAGAATATGAAAAAACGGGGCATATTTTCAATAGAAAAAAATTATGGGGCTTTCAATAGGGGTACCCTCATACGTTTTTTAAGAAACATTTTACATTTAAAAAAAAACAAAACATTAATTTTTTCACAATTTTCACAATTTTTATTATCTTTGAAATATAAATACACAATCATGTGTAATTACCTCAATAAATATACTAATTTAAATGATGCCCATTACATTCGGTATGCATCTTTATGAAATTTGTACAAAAAAATGTATTCCTTATTTGTCTGGTATATTTTCAAAACTGCAGCAATTAAAAAAAAAGTCACTATGGTTTCAAAGCATACCCTTGTCCAAATATCCTTATACCCTTGGCTAAATGGACAATATATGCTTCCATACTAAAGTAAAAAAGTTTTTTTTCTTAAATTTAATGCCAAAAAGGGGGGCAAAACTATTTTGCCCCCCCCCCTCAATTTTTAAAAGTAGGGAGGGCAATTGCCCCCAGCTCTTTCGCCCATGAAGTGATATTAGTGAAGTTCGAACTGTAGACTCATATGGAGCATCTGAGTTCATGTCAGTCCGGGTTTTTAGTTGTTTGTGCGTCTCAGTCTTCACTTTTCCGGGTATTCGTAATTTTTTTGTCGGCCATTAAATATTTGTCTTTTTGTCATGTTATACTTATATATTTATATCATATATTGTTATTAAAGTAATATATTGACCCTTTAAGTTTAAGACTATTTAAGCGAAGGGGCTAGTCGCTACTAACAGTAGCTAGACAAAAAAAAAGTTTCATGAATCACGAAAACATTAACAACTTTTTAATGAATATTATTACCTGATGTAATCAGTGTCAATAAATACACAATTTAAACATTTAACTATCCTATGGTGAAGATTAAAATACATGTACATCTGTAGTTAATAATATGTCTTAAATACAGTCCTTTGTACAAGATGCTTTTGAAGTACTTGTTTGAGTGGTTTATTTATCTGTATGTGTACTTTGTGTAACATTACAATCATTATGGCTTCTATAGTACAAGGTAGTACATTTCAATAAAGTTGAAAAGATGTCAGTTCAAATCTGACTGGAAGCTAATCTATGAGCTTTTTAATGTGTGTTTGATGATATTGACTGTATTAACTAACTTCAACTAAGCAACTTGGGCACAAGTCCCTTGCTTAATGAAAGTTTTGAAGGACTGCTCCTTTTTCAGTGTGATTTTTATACGACCACATAAATTTTGTTGTGGTGGTATTATGTTATTGGTCTGTAGACAAAATGGTTTCCTATCTCATCGGTGGTGTAATGGTTAGCATTCTCGCCTTGAGTGTGTTAGATCCATGCACAGGGCCTTGTCACTATCCAGGTAAATATACTATCAATGTTTATACATTGATAGTATATTTACCTGGATAGTGACAAGGCCCTGTGATCCATGGTTGCTTCTCTGCTATTAAAGCATGCAAGTAAGAACAAAGACTGGCCGGCTAGGAATCGGAATATTCATTAATGTGCCCGAGTGGAGTGACATGTCTTCCCATTCACTTGTTTTCTTTATTAGACACCAACAATTATATTAGTGAAGGAGGGAGGGGGGCATGGGATTTTTTATGTCACTGTCAGTAGAGAATCCAATTTTTTTTTCAAGCATCAGGTAGATCAAAAATATTTTTTTATACATACATGAGGTAAAAGATACATGCATACGAGACCTAAAAAAATAATTGTGTGCTTATGGTTACCGGTAACCCTGTGAAAAAGGTTAGGTAAAGGTGACCAGGATTTTGTTTGTTTGTTTGTTTTTTGCATTGGATATATTGGGCATGCAGATGTTCCAAGACTGTGCTTGTTGAGAAAAACTAATGAAATAGCTAGGATTACAGGCACTAAATTTTAGGTAGGGTCGAGTTAACCTAAACAAGCAATATGTTTTAGGGCTGAGGTGTATTCAGGTCTACTTTAAAATTTGGTCATAGTGGAATATAAACGATTTTTATTCTAAAAAAATCCCCCCCCCCCCCCCCCCCCCTCAGTAGTAAAATGGTTAGTGCTTTATGTCTTATTAAATATATTGAACACTATGCTTAGAGGAGCCATTCCTTAAGTAAAAGTAATATAAACTTTTTATTCAATCAACACTGGAAGACATCTAACATAATAATCCCGACACTCTGAGAAGCCGATGTCCTTGAAATGTCATTATGTGCCGAGCAAACCACGTCGTATTTCCCTGGCGTCCACGGACCTCTCGTCGCATGGTCAGTCTGTATCTGTCTGTCTGTATCTGTATCTGGTACGTTGTAGAACCCAACTATGGTTTTTATACAACGGGTTCTTGTCTTCTTGATAGCTACCCTCATCTTGTTAAACACAGCATTTGTGGCATTTTGCACGAATACATATACATTTTTTGTAAATCAATATCGTAGTTTACATTAGTTACGTTATTGATGCTAGCCGAGGAATTCCGAAAGTAATAACTGATGGAACACATGCGCCACCTATTAGCGTAAAAATCGTAGGTGAACCCCATTGGGAAACGCACACATTTGTTGACGACCACCCAGAGAATATTTAAGCCTAATTTCCTTTTAAATATTCCAATTGTTTCAGATAAATAGATTCTTAAGACGTTTTTCTCACATTGGGGTGGTCATCTTGGATCTCCGATACACATTGAAATGCGAACTTTGATAGGAACTATCCAATGATCATTCTCGTAGTGTTTATTCAAGAAAGTTTGTAGTTTCTGAGAAAAAGATTTAATTTGTTTCCCCAATTAAGGTCCTATAATATAATTGTAATGCTGAGGTGGTGACCATCTTGGATTTTTGATCTGCAAAAAATAACGCTCTTGTTTAAAAAACTACCCAAAGATGAATTACTCTATATTTAATAAGCATTTCAAACAATTGAGTAGTTTTTGAAGGCCGTTAGTAAAAGTGGTAACCCGGGCCCGGGTCCGGTTCCAAAAACCCGGGCCCAAATTCGTATTTTCTTTATTACATCTTTATTAAGGCATTAATTTTAATAACATTTGAACATAATGCATCAAATTATGTATTTTATCACATTTTTTAAACAAATATAAAAAAAAATAGTTTTTATACGAAATATCGGCAATATAAGTTTTCGTAGTTAGTAAAAGTTGTAACCCGAAAAAACCCGGGCCCAAATTCGTATTTTCTTTATTACATCTTTATTAAGGCATTAATTTTAATAACATTTGAACATAATGCATAAAATTATGTATTTTATCACACTTTCTAAACAAATATAAAAAAAAATAGTTTTTATACGAAATATCGGCAATATAAGTTTTCGTAGTTAGTAAAAGTTGTAACCCGGGCCAAGACGAAATTTTCAGTTAATCAATGATTACACCTTTATTTCTCGTTAAAACTTCATAATATTCAGAATGAACATTTTTCAGTATTAAAGAAATGTAAAAAATATTTTAAATTCAATGGTAATGTTCTCTTTTGTCATTATGGGAGCATTTTAGATTCTGATAAAAGTTGTAACCCGGGCCGGAAGTGATAAATTGTATTGAATCAGTTTACAAAAGTACATTCGTCTTAATTCTTGCAAATTACTTGTATAAATATAATATTTCAAAAATATATGGTATAGAGAGATATATTAAACTTTTTGTTTAATATGATGAAATTGTACTTTGAATTTTTTATTTTTATTTTTAACAGTTTAAAATAGTAGTTATATAAAGACACTCTTATTATTATATAAGAATACTATCTAATCAATGAATTAATGAGTCTTACCTTTCTTAAAGGGTCAAACACAAGCCAACAAATAAAAGACCCAAGCTTGTTATTTGCAACTGACCAAAGAAGCCATGTCCTCTATGAAACAATATCTAATTTGAGTTGATTGCAATAAAAACATATGTATACATTAAATAATTGTTAATTATTACTAATCAACCATCAAAGGGGTGCTTCTTTTATCTCCTTCACAAATTAACCGTTTCATCTTTCTTTTTAATTAAGAAACAATAAGTAAACATAAGCCAACTTTTGTATGATAATTTTTATTTTTTAACATTTGGCAAACAACAAGCCATTGCTAAATAAACAGCTTCTAAGAAAAAAGTATATAACTTGGTTTTAGTAAATATATCACCAGTCTCTTGACAAATCTTTGCCAGTGATAACCACAAAGCAGCTATATTTTAAGATACGTATTACAATCACTTTTGTCTAAATAAAGTTCGTTGTTTCAAAGAATTTTATTTGAGATTTTTGCATTTAGTTTTCAGGTATGGCCCAGTTTCCAGTTTTGGTTGCAGGCCATTCCCAGGCCAGGTATTTTGATCAGTTTTTAAAACTGCCTAACATTAATGTTGTCTTTTTTCCAGGTCGCAAGATCGAGCAGATGTGGTCCAGGATAGCTGATCAAGTTGGCCATTACAGGGTACTTATTGTTTATAAGATTCTCTGAAATAATAGTTAATATTTAAAAAACAAAAGTGTTAAATATGGTTTATTTTTATAATTTAAATTTATGTCTTATTCTTAACTTGAAGTATTCACATTGATTTTATTCTTAGGATTCTTATCCCCCATTATTTGTTTATAATTATAGTCTTTTTTTCAGATTGTAGTACTTCATGTTGGTGCCAACAACATCTCCAGACGTATCAGTGACGGTGATGTTGTAGACGGTGACCCACCAGCACTCATCCTCCAGAAGTACCAACAGCTGGTGGAAAACATTTGGTACTTAAACCCAACGTAAGATTAACATAATGATAGATATTTTCTAAAATGTACAAAATATAATTTAACAGCCAATTATATGAATTAATAATAAAATTATATTATATTACGACATTTATTAAATTTATCTTTGTTTTTCAGGTATGAGATTATCGTCTCTGGTATTCTACCTCGTGGGCGAGACCTATATCGAGTTGAAAAGGGTGTGGCCATCCAAGCACCTTTGCTTAACCTGCTTAACAGGAAAGCTGGATACATCAACGAGAGGTTGAGGTATATAGCGTCAAGTCTGCCTAGGCTTACCTATACACCCCATCCTCGTTTTGTAGTTGATAGTGTCATCCAGCGAAGCCTGTTGTGCAAGGATGGTCTCCATTTCAGCTCGAGAGGGTCTGTCCAAGTTGTAGCTGACTTAGAGAAGGCTATCTCTACAGTGCGTGCTTCCCTCCATGCAGCTCAGAAGAGACCAGTTGTTTCCAGACCTGCCACTCCACGACCTGTAGTTACACCAAGTGAAGACACAAAGACTGTATCCTTTTCGTATAGGGACGCTCTTCTTACTACTTTTCAGATTCTACAGCCAGTGAGCGTACCTTTGTTTAACATAGACAACTTTCCAGCTTTATCTCCAGTTTCATATGCTTCTAACATTTTATCTTTATTTACAGCCAGGCCAACAGTAGTTTCTGTTACAGGTTCCACCAGGCCGACAGTAGTTTCTGTTACAGGTCCCCCCAGGTCAGCAGCTGTTTCTGTTACAGGTTCCACCAGGCCGACAGTAGTTTCTGTTACAGGTCCCCCCAGGTCAGCAGCTGTTTCTGTTACAGGTTCCACCAGGCCGACAGTAGTTTCTGTTACAGGTCCCCCCAGGTCAGCAGCTGTTTCTGTTACAGGTTCCACCAGGCCGACAGTAGTTTCTGTTACAGGTCCCCCCAGGTCAGCAGCTGCTTCGCCGAGTATTAAACCATCTGCAGCTAAGAAAATTCGCTTCGAACATTTGCCATCTCTTGGCGATAGTGAACAACATTCTGTACAAACCGAAAACTTCACTACAGTAAACGATTTCAATTTCACAGCACTGCCTTCTTCACCGACACCCGTAACATCTAGTGCTACACCTTCTCGTCCGACTCCACCACAGTCTGTGCCAGTATCAATACCGTCGGTTCCGTCACCTTCTCTTCCATCTTCTTCAAGTCCAGTTAGGCAGTCGCCAATACATAGAGGTCGTTTATGGCAAGAATTTAACGGTCATGAATTAACTTTTAAAGAAAAAACAGACATAAAGTTTGACAAGAAACTCTGTTGCCAGACAATGAACTTTTGTCAAAGTGTAACTAAATCTCAGTTCCCATGCATTACTGGTTTCCAAAATACATGGAGAGTTCCTGTGCTTGAAAACAAGAAATGGATTTATCAACATAAAATGAGATCCCAACCTTCACCATCTGTTCAAATCCACCATACCGGTTGTGACCATTGGATAACTTCGTGTCAAGACCCTAATGGAACAATCTATGTATTAGACAGTATGAACGGTAAAACTCTTACAACATCTGTACAAATTCAAATGTCAATGATTTACGGTAAAGGTAAAACAGTAGTTCCTGTTAAAATTCCTAATGTTCAACAACAAAAAAACTCGATAGACTGTGGTGTATTTGCAATCGTGTTCATGGTAGAATTTTGTTTTAACAACTTTATTGGCAGAGACAATGTGAATTTTGACACTTACACTATGCGTGATCATTTGATTAAGTGTATAGAAAGCCAACAGTTTTCACCATTCCCTAAGACGAAGCCAACAAGAACTAAAGTTTTAAGTTTAAAAAACACAAGTGTGAACTTTTCGATAGAAAAAGAGTGTACAGCTAGGTGTAATTTGCCAAATTTGTTTGAAGATATGGTATGTTGCGATAGATGTTCTGCTTGGTACCATTACGGTTGCGTTCTCAGCAACATCTCGAACACTTTTTCTGGTAGTTTATCGTTTACCTGCAGCAACTGTAGTTCCACTCCTTAAAGACTTTGTGTGCAAAAAACAATACATTATCATAGCTGGACTTACAAAAAGCTTGAATGAGATGATTTTTATATTTTCCATCAATATATGTTTAATTCATTTTTTTTGGGGTTAATTTCTTTGCAAAAATTTTTATTTTTAGTTAAATTAAGAATTTGTAATCCATTTTAATTTTTTAGTTATAATTTTTAAACCTTAATTTAATATAAAAAAGAAGATATTGATAAGAAAAACAATATGTTCAATTCATTTTTTTTGGTTAATTTCTTTGCAAAAATTTTATTTTTTAACTCTTTATAAAATATAGTTTAGTTAAATTAAGAATTTTTAATCCATTGTAAATTTTTTGCTATAATTTTTAAACCTTAATTTAATATAAAAAAAGAAGATATTGATATTTAAAAAAAGATAAGGAAAACAATATGTTTAATTCATTTTTTTTTGGTTAATTTCTTTGCAAAAATTTTATTTTCTAACTCTTTATAAAATATAGTTTAGTTAAGTTGAGAATTGTTAATCCATTGTAAATTTTTTGCTATAATTTTTAAACCTTAATTTAATATAAAAAAAAAGAAGATATTGATATTTAAAAAAAGATAAGAAAAACAATATTAATTTTTTTTGTTAATTTCTTTGCAAAAATTTGAATTTTTAACTCTTTATAAAATATAGTTTAGTTAAATTAAGAATTTTTAATCCATTGTAAAAAAAATTGTTATAATTTGTAAACCTTAATTTAATATAAAAAAGAAGATATTGATATTTTAAAAAAATACATTTTTTTTCATAAATTGGTACGGTAACCACACCTCCCAAATGACTTTTACAAAATTATTCTTTGGCATTTTTTCTCTCAAAATTATGGCTCTTTGAGGATGCGTCCACGTCGCAGAGCTGGGCAGTATCCGAAATTGATACTGGCGAACTCCTCAATATTTACCTGTACACCCAATTACCTGTCCTTGTTGGTCACGTGACCAGTCTTTGTTTACAAATCTTAATATATTAATATTGCATCGTGGAGAAAAAAGAAAACTGTTTTTTTTAAATTGATAAAATATATTTGTTGTTGTTGTATTGAAGTATGTTTTTACAAAATTTCAAGAATTATAAAGAAGAAATAAAGGTGCAATCATTGATTAACTGAAAATTTCGTCTTGGCCCGGGTTACAACTTTTACTAACTACGAAAACTTATATTGCCGATATTTCGTATAAAAACTATTTTTTTTTATATTTGTTTAGAAAGTGTGATAAAATACATAATTTTATGCATTATGTTCAAATGTTATTAAAATTAATGCCTTAATAAAGATGTAATAAAGAAAATACGAATTTGGGCCCGGGTTTTTTCGGGTTACAACTTTTACTAACTACGAAAACTTATATTGCCGATATTTCGTATAAAAACTATTTTTTTTTATATTTGTTTAAAAAATGTGATAAAATACATAATTTTATGCATTATGTTCAAATGTTATTAAAATTAATGCCTTAATAAAGATGTAATAAAGAAAATACGAATTTGGGCCCGGGTTTTTGGAACCGGACCCGGGCCCGGGTTACCACTTTTACTAACGGCCGTTTTTGAACAATATAGTTTTTAGGCTCTTCCAATCAAATTATAGTTTTGGACCTGATAGCAATTTTGAATATTGAATCTGCACTAAAATCGAAAATTTTGATGAGGACCTCCAAATGAGTTGAACAATCATGCAAAAAAGTTTTTGGAAGTCCTGTATTTCACTATATTTTTTTCCGCAATTGGTGTCCGCATTGTTTGAGACTTTACTTATAATTCATACTTCCTGTTTTGATTTTTATGGGAGAATTTATTAGGTTACCAAAATAAGTGATTTCTTCTATAAGCTGAAAGGTATTGATTGCATTTTATGAAGATCGAGGGAGAAAATAATGATACACATAGCGGAGTATATATAAACAAAAAGCGTTATGCTGGTGAACATGGGTTATTGAACTCTTCTATCATCGTCTTGTGACTTTATTCTGTTGATAACACGTCGGAGAAGATCATACAGTATTACGTTTTAAAAAACAAACCATTATTTGTTCTAAGCAATTAAATTTGGGTCACTTTGTGAATAGGTGTGATAAACATCAGTCTTGCATGCCTTTGTATCTACACATGGACTTGCCTCCGTCCACTCAATTTGCTTACTTTCAGTTTCAGTTTCATGATCACACTGAAAAAAAATGACAATGTAAAATCACAAGGGAGATTGCCATTGCTAGCCCTTCCTTGCTGCAACTTGTTCTATTTCGATTTGTTTTAATTTTCCTACCCCATTGCTTGCAGGTATGTTTTCAATGACAATAATCCTATTTTCCATGATTTGTCACCTAATTTATCCTTTGCTTTGAGCACCCTATATGCTATGCACATCCAATTATCGATCTAAATATCTATATTTTCCCATTTTAACCACCTCTCATGTCATGAAAGCTGAAGTAGAAACTTCTGAGAAATCACATGGTATTTAGAACTTTCTGCATTTTTCATTTAATGATAACATGATGTTCTCTGTATTTTTGTACATGTATGTATCATTGTATGAAAAACATTGAATGTCAGAAATACCTCATGTCTTCCTGGTCCTTCTTGGAAGTTTCTACTTTAGCTTTCGTGACCCAAAATACTGTCCAAATGGGAACTTGCAGATGTTTGCATCTATAATTGGATGTATTTTAGCAGGAAATAAAAACAAGCTCAAATTGATTTACTTGTATTGCCATTCAAATTATATACTAATATAAACTTATTATAAAACAATAAATATACAATCAATGAGTATATAGGAAAAACATTTTCATACAATATTATATAATTTTTGTCAAAAAAATTGCCCTCTGAGCTTAGTTTATAGAAGAAAAAAATCCAAGAGGTGGGATGGTAGGCAATTCAAACTCTTCATAAAATTAAATCAAGAAATGTAATGGATTAAAGAATCCAGAATATAAATAAAATAATTGAACAAAGAGAATTTACACATCCAATGAAATCAATGAAACAATTAAATGAGTAAAATTCAAAGTTGATCCATATTAAATAGACCGAACCAAAAAAAATCACTGAAGTGTAAAATTTAAATTTATTTCTTGTCCTTGCTAATTAAGCAATTTAATACTAAATTTATACTATTGTGACAAATCATTGAAAACAGGATAACACTATTTAATTGATCTCTACAAGCAAGCTAAAATGTATATGGTAGGAAATCGAAGAAAAAATGAAACAAGTTGAAGCATCCGCACATGTGATTTTTCAGTGACAGTGGGTTTCACATTGATAGTAAACAATTTTTTTCAGTGGGTTGCGCATTGATAATAAACAATATTTTGCAGTGGGTAGATCAATGATAGTAAGCAAATTTAGTGGCAGGGAGCAAGTTCCTGTAGTAATTAGTAGTCTAGTACCCTGCTATCACTGGTTTTCAACTGTCTAACCACAGTCGTCTGTGGCCATGGCTTGTGCAGCTTAAAATATTTCTACCATATACATCACTAGTACTAACAAGAAGTTTCAGTTGAAAAACATTGTGGTCGGAGTGAAACCACTGGGCCAATAGAAACCAAGTTTGGTAGGAATGTTCATTGGATGGTCCTATAAAAAGTTTATGTTGATCGGAAGCTACACAAAAGAAGGTGTCGAAAAGGGTGTTGTCTGTTTTTCATCTTCTCTGAAACCACTGGTCTAATTAGAATCAAACTTGGCAGGAATGTGCATTTTTGTTGTTGATCGGAAGTACACAAAAGAATCAAGAGGCCCAAACATGCCGAAAAGGGTGTTGCCTGTTTTATATCTTCTTCTCTGAAACCACTAGGAAATTGGAACCACTTGGTAGAAATGTTCATTGGATAGTCCTTTTAAAAGTTCTTTTTTCATTGATCAAAACTACACAAAGAAACAAGAGGCCAAAAGGTGTCAAAAGTGTCTTTTCTGTTTTTAATCATCTTCTTTGAAACCACTGATGAATTAGAACCAAACTTGGTAGGAATGTTCATTGGATGGTCCTCTAAAAAGTTTTTTTTTATCGGAACCAAATATATAATATATTATAGAATATTCTTCATTGCTAAATCTTCATAAATGTTAAGATCTGCCTGAGAATATATTACAGAATCCTGAGAGCAGTATATGCTAATATGAATATAATTAGAAAATATTTGGGTGAGTCTATGCAAAAAGATTGAATATTTTTTTCTCAGACAATAGAAGCTTGATTGAATCCTAAGCTGTATGTGAAAAATCTTTGGATGTTCCCATACACAATTTTCATTTTTTTGCATGTTGATTTAATATCCAAGATGGCTGTCACCTCAGGAGAAATTTAATCTAATTTGTAGGACAATATGTGAAACATATTTTAAGAATTATTGTTCTCTGAAACCACTGAATCATTTGAAAGCAAGCATGTCTTGAATTTTCATTGGATGGTATTTTACCAACTTATTTTTTTAATGTCAATTGGAAATCAAAGATGGCCACCATTGCAGAACAAAGTTTTGAACAAGACTCTATAGGAAAATGAAACAGTGACTTTTCTCTGAACCTTGAAACTTGATTGAGCAAAACTGTAAATAAATAATCATTGGATCCATACAAAGATTTTTTAGCTCACCTTGCCAAAGGCAATGTGAGATTTTGCCATCAATTTGGTGTCCGTCATCTGTCGTCCGTTAACTTTTCACATTTTAATCTTCTCCTCTGAAACCCCTCAGCCAAATGAACTGAAACTTGGTAGGAAGCATCTATGGAAGGTTCTCTATAAAGATTGCTCATTTTGTCCTGATCCATTAACAAACATGGCCACCACAGGCAATTCTTGTTTCTGATTGGCTGATTTTAAAAAATCTTCTCCTCTGAAACTGCTTGGCCAAATGAACCGAAACTTGGTAGGAAGCATCTATGGAAGGTCCTCTATAAAGATTGCTCATTTCATCCCGATCCATTAATAAACATGGCCACCACAGGCCATTCTTGTTTCTGATTGGTTGATTTCTAAAAAATCTTCTCCTCTGAAACCGCATGGCCAAATGAATCAAAACTTGGTAGGAAGCATCCTTGGAAGGTTCTCTATAATGATTGCTCATTTAGTTCCGATACGTTAACAAGACATGGGCCCCCACAGGCGATTCTTTTTTCTGATTGGTCGATTTCTAAAAATCTTCTCCTCTGAAACCACTTTGCCAAATGAACCGAAACTTGGTAGGAAGTATCTATGGAAGGTTCTCTATAAATAATACTCGTTTCTTCCCGATTCGTTAACAAACATGGCTGCCACAGGCAATTCTTGTTTCTGAGTGGTCGATTTCTACAAATTTTCTTCTCTGAAACTGGTTAGCCAAATGAACTGAAATTTGGTGGGAAACACATATGGAAGGTTCTGTATTAAGTTTCCTCAAAGCAGAATGAAAGGTGAGCGACACAGGCCCTCTAGTTTTTTTGTGTGTGTTTATTGGTAACCCAAGATGGCCACCAACACAGGACAAATTTTACATAGGAGCCTATGGGAACATGAAATCCAAGGTTTTTTTTCAGATACTACACACTTAGTTAAATCCAAAGAGTGTATGAATATCAACCGGATGAGCCTCTTGTTAGAAACATATTTTTTTTCTCATCTAATTAAGGACATGGTTAAAAAAGTATATTGCATGTTGCAAATTTATGTCATTTAAAAACAGATATTTCAAATAAATACAAAGAATTAGCTTCAATTAATACATTTATATTTAATTAATAATTTGAATGTATTGATTTGACAGACCCATGGTTGAGTATTGAATGAGTATTGATCTATTCATCATCCTGTATAGTTTGTTGTAATGTTAAAATCAATACACCAATATTACTCTTGTGTATTCAATGATGTAAACCATTCATGTTGTACTTCTTGGTAAGATTTTTATATTTTTAAAACCTTTTTTTCATATTATTATTATTTTTGTAATAGTATTAGAAGTATTATTTGTTGCTTTTGTTCAAACATTTAATGCATAATTTCTTTTATGGTTATTAATTTATTTTATTTTTTGGTTCCTAAGATACCTATGAATGTTTTAGTCTGACAGCACTGTAACTAAATCAACAAGTCAATATCATACAGTACTACAGACGTGTACCATAAATTTGGTCATATAATTTTTTGCTGACATGACAGATGCTCGTTATCTAGTACTAACACAATAAAAAAGTGGGGAGGATTGTAGTATTGATTTTTCATTCTATTAAATCTTTATATCAGTTAGTTTCGATTGTCTGGTTTTAAGATTGACCAGATGTAATTATTATTTAATTCCATTGGCTGTTAATATAATGTTAAACAGGTCTAATGTTTCGTACCATATGGTACAATACTAGGTAAGAACATAGTTTATTTTGGGTCTTTAAAAGATAAATTATTGTACAAGCATGTTTTAAATTGTACAGTACCCATTACATTTTGATATTTATTTTGTAAAGAAGAAATTCAAAATCATATCAATAATTTTTATCATTAACATATTTTATGCATTATTTTAAACAGATACATTAGTATGCCAAAAATGATTATTTATAGCAACTGGATTATAAACTCAGGACATAGTGCCATTCTAGAGATGTACATTTACAAACCACATCGGTTGTGTAATGGTTAGCATGCTTGCCTCCTGACTGTTGTTTCAGTGAGCAAGCATTATAAAAATCTAACAAAACTACTACTAACAACATCCAATCTATGATGAGTAAAGAAAAAAAAATAGAACGAAATAATGATCATTATTAACGATAAAATATTGTAGCTACATTATACAGTATGTTTCTTGCTGAATCGTGTTTAGAAAACTATGACGATTCACATTAAATTTTTTATTGAAATAGCTAGGAAAGTAGACAAAATAGGGTTGTTTATTGTTTCACGATAAAGGTCATTCTCACTCTTCTGGCAAGATTATCAGCCTTCTATGGCTTTAATTGCATGTACATCCAGGAAAGATTTCAACCACCGCATCATAAAATGTCAAATTGATGTCAATTACACAGAAACTATCTGGCAATTGGCAGTACATAATATATAGAAATAAATCTTATTACTGGTTTGAGAAAATGAGAAGCACAGCACTAGTAGTTAGCTATATCATATGCTGTGAAACCTGTCAAAACTGAACCTCCTTGGGACCTTTGTTCGGAATAGACACTGAGGTGCTCGGTTTATACAGGTTTATTCGTTAAATTAGCAAAGATTTTATACATTGGGATTTTATATAACTTTCAATTTATACTGGATTCCTTTTCATACATTTGGGATTTTATATAACTTTCAATTTATACTGGATTCCTGTTTATTCAAGGTTCAGTGTATACTGGTTTCACTGTAGTAATCCTATGATGTCCCATAGGGTCTAACATGTGTTTACTTGGTAAACTAAAGGGAAATAACTTGCTTGTGTTTCTAATTGAATCGCCACAATGCGTAAATTTTCTTTTTTATAGATCATATATTATACGAGTAAATTCAAATTTTAGTGTGTTTGAATCCGCCAGTAGTTATAATGACAAACACTGTTCATCAAGCAATGTGCATTAACTGTTTATTGTTATTTCAGGTGTGTCTGTGATGTGTGTTAGCCATCAGTAGTTATAATGGCAAACTACAGCTATGACGAGCCTTGTGATATATTGACTGGCAAGAATCACAGTGCTACTCCGTATCACAAACTCAATGATTTCTGGGATCTGTACAATGGAGTTCCTTTCAATCTTACTGTTAATGTTTGTGGCTTTTTGGTACGTATGAAATGAAAACAAACATCTCTTCAAAAAGAGATTGATGTGGGTCTCTTCAGTCAGATCAACGCTAACATTTCTTTTTGGAAGTAATTATTTATATTAGAAATCAAAATAAAAAAACATGGGGAAACAAAGCTACCTACATGTATATTTGGTATAAATCATATTTAGACTTTTGAATTAAAAAGAAAAAAATGAACCGAAATCAATATACCGGTACTAGGAAGACTTTGTTTATTCTTTTGTCTAATCCATTTGTAATGTATGTTATTGTGACAATGAAATAAGTTGAAAGTAAATATGCTCAAACAAGCCAAAAATCAGTACATCAGTAAACAAACATACATGTAGAAATGATAATTACCGCAATCGATAAACATATTTTTGGAAGAGAAAAGATGGGATTTATACAATGGAAAGTATGGTACATGTATTTGTTATTTAGGGTCTTCGTTATGTCTTGGTTAAATGTTAAGGAATGTCTAGATCTGTTTCACAGCTGACCATGTATATGTTCTGTTTGTTGTAATCAAATGCTGTCCTTTTCTCAATCATGACTTATCACCAGATTTTTAAAATGAGTAACACAATGGGTGCCACTAGTGGAACAGGAACTTCTTACCATTCCGGAGCACCTGTGTAGTGTTTTGTGGACTATTATATGTCTTTCTTTATCTTTTTATTTGGCCAGTGTATTGTCTACCCTTCTTCAATTTACGACTTCCGATTACCACATTGGTATCTTCAAACTTTTCTTATTTAGTCATGAACACAGTTCTTGTCTTAATTTTTTTTCACCTACTTGCCTGAAGGCCAAATTTAGAAAAAATTTCTATTTATTTAAAAAAAATCTTTCATAATATTCACTTGTCCGAATCCAGTTTTACTTATCCCGGGCTTCGGGCAAGTGGGTTAGCATGAAGACTATTAACAGACAAGAAACTTCTCTAAAACTACAAAAAATAGTGATGTACAAATGTAAAAATATTTGATGTTCCATTCGACTTTTATTGTAGATTTTACTGCTATTGTTTGCTATTGTAAGAAAGATTGCATGGGACTATGGAAGAATTGCTCTTGTCAGTAGAACTGAAGAAAAGTAAGAAATTAAAAACTGTTTATTGTTTCCTAATGTAAAATTGTATTTGTTGTAATGTATGTTTGTGATTAATGTTGTATTTAAACCTAATTTTCTTTCAATACCCTTACAGTGTGACATATTTACATAAATTAATCACAATAGTTTCTTTATATTTCATTGCTACATCTAAGCTTATTTTGTTAGGGCTAGAGCTATGGTGTTTAATGCCACTTTCAACAATATTTCAGTTATGTCATGGCAGTCAGTTTTATTCTTAGAGGAAACTGGAGGACCAGGAGAAAACCAACGACCTACCACAAGTCACTGACAAACTTTATCACATAATGTTGTAACGAGTACACCTCACCTGAGCGGGGTTCGAACTCACAATGTTAGTGGTGATAGGCACTGATTGCATAGGTAGATATAAATCCAACTACATTGTACCTTACAATCACGACCATGGCGGCCCCCTTATTTTGTAAATTTGACTTCAGCGACTTAAATTTTCTGGATAGTTAAAAAACATTTATTGATTTAATGCAGTAAGCTTCAGTCAGATTTTGATAGAATTTTATAAAGAGCATGCAATTTATTGTGAAATAAATATATATGATTTGACTTTTTTATTTTATGATTTTAATATACACATTTGTATCACTTTAGTAAGCTCTTTGAGCATTACACTGGTAGTTTATACTCACTGAATCTTCTTCACACAATAATTTTTAGCTCACCTGGACCAACAGGTCATGTGAAGCATTTTCATGACTTTGTGTCTGTTGTGGTGATCGTCTGTGTCCATTAGTTTTAAGGTGTACCTGGTCAAATGGCCCCATGTCAATATCACCCCCATATTTACTAAAATCGCCACCACATTAATCAAAATCACCCCAACATTTTTTATAAATAATAACAGTTATTATTATTTTTACTGTTAGTATTGCTTTTGACCACGACATTCTGATAAGGAACAATTGAGATAATTCTAAAATATAAATGTGTAATTATTGACAGCAAATCATGAATATATTAGACAAAATAAATTTCTGTACATGTAATAGGAAACATTATTGTTTAATTCTGTCGATTAATGATTATTTTACATAACTTGATTTTGTAATCAAATTAACTTCTTCATTTCATTTATTAATGGGGGCGATTTTGTAAAATGTGGGGGTGATATTGACTGATTTTGCTGAAATAAATTGAGCGAATGGAACCAAACTTTGCAGAAATTCTACTTGTGGTGGTGGTCAACATTTATTTGATTTTTGTTTCATTTGGAAATTCAACATGGTCAATTAAGCTTCCTGGATTGGCTGAAATTTAAAAAAAAATCTTTTGAGAAACCACATGTTGGATGAAATTGTTGTATGGTAGAAGTGTTCTTTATATCATGACTTTTCAAAAGTTTTAGATTTTTGTTGTTGATTGAAATTCTACCAAGGGGCAATGCTTTTTTTTGTAATAGGACCCTGTTGGAAAAATATTTAAAATTATCATTCTTTGAAACCAGTGAACCATTTGGCAGAAAACTTGGTTGAAATATTTCATTGATGTACCATTACAAAGTTTTATCATAGAACCATATTGGAAAATGGATAAATAACTTTCCCTGAAGCTATAAATCCAAGTTGACAGAATTCCAGAGGATATTGTTTATCTATAGTATTGGAATATGAATATAAAACTTTTCTCAGAAACCACAAACTTACGACGTGTGCCACTAGAGGAGCAGGAACAGCTTACCCTTTTGGTGCACCTGAATTCACTCCCAGTTTTTAGTGGGGTTCGTGCGACACAATCTTTAGTTTTATGTGTGTATTTTGTAGATCATTGTTTGTCCTTTTTCTTTAGCCCATTGTGTTGTCTGTCCTTCATTGATTTACAGATTCTGATTACCCCTTTGGTATCTTGCCCATTGTGTTGTCTGTCCTTCATTGATTTACGGATTCTGATTACCCCTTTGGTATCTTGGCCATTGTGTTGTCTGTCCTTCATTGATTTACAGATTCTGATTACCTCCCTTTGGTATCTTCAAACTCTTCTTGAACACAAGCAGTGCACTAATAACCAGTTAATGATACAGGCTCAGGTGCTCGAATTTTATAGAATAAATAAACAGGAAAAGATTCTTTGAGATTTTATGTATTTATTTGTATATATCTACATATACTTATGTTGTGTATTTTTTGTGTATTCTTAGGTCAGAGGTCAAGAAAAACGACAGTGATTACAATGTGTAGGAACATTTTATTTATTATTTATTACACTTTTGAATTATTTTATCTGTTTGTACAGTAGTACCAAAAAGACGTAAGTTATTTATACATGTACTACAAGTCGAAGCAGTACTTTAACATGATTCAATAGTAACCCAAGCTTATAGGTTTATAAAATTGAAAGTTTCCTAACTTTGCTTTACTTTACCACTGCAAACACATGATGATTTGAAAACACCAAAGAAGGAGATTTTTTTACATAAGATTTTCATCTATTTTTATTATTGAAATGGAAAAAATAAGAAGTTATCTCCCTTTCATGGGAAAAAATAAGAGGTTATCTCCCTTTCATGAGGTATCGCATGTATGAAAATATATTTTATTTTCTTAATTTTAAAACATCTTTATTGATTTTTTTTACAACTAAGAAACAATTCTTTACAACTGATAGCAGTGTTTTCAGATTTGACACAGCAGTCATCTTGTATCAAATATATATATTCACCTGGCCATGTGTATGAAATAAGCTGACCGATTGACCTTTCTCAGCAATATAAATAGAAAGCTTATATTTAATCAACCAGCATTGACAATACCTTGTAGAGACATCTACATTTTAACTATTACTATCTGTGAGGATTTTTATAAATGTAGATAGTAACAGCTGTTTGGAGAGGTCATTCACTTATAAGCAAGGCAAATACAATCTCTCCATAACCATGAATTTAGCTAATACAGTCAAACTTACCCTATTGGTCACATTGAATTGGCCGCCACCTGCTGTAAACAGCAAAGTTTATAGTGCTAGCTACCAGATTTATGTGTTATTTTAACTCAAATAAGTGGTTATCTGACTAACACGGTAAACGGTCACTCAAAGTTTATCCCATCATATCAGCTTACCAGTATTTAACGGTCATTTTTCATTCTAGACCGTGTAATTATCGTGTAATTAACTTTTGAGATGTTGCCAATACATGATAATTGATTGTACTAATTAAGCTATCAAATTATTAAACAATTAACTAATTAACTGTAAATCGTTACAAAAACACTGGAGCATTACATAGTAATAAAATGCCTTCCGGTATTAAATACGCCTAAAAAATGTGGACCAAAACTGGAAATCCGAATCGATCGATCGATCTTAAATAAGTGATCGTTCATCTTATCTGGTCATTTTTACTTTGTCCCAAAGGTGACCATTGTATACAAGTTTGACTGTATCTAAGTATTCATTAACAATTTTTGTCATAACTTTAATTTCACTATATTATCTGAAAAAAAATGAATGAAATCTTCAAAGCATATTACAGTCAAACCTGTATTACGAGGTCACATTTGGGACAAAGAAAAAGTGGCATTATAAGACAGATGACCCCTTAAAAGAGGTTCAGTTCATATGAAATTTTTTATGACAGGGCAATAAAAAGATGACCTTTCAATACAGGTGACTGCTTAATAGAGGTGACTGCATGGGCAGGTTTGACTGTATATAGTTGATTGATTAATTGAATGATTGGTGTTTAATACCAACATTAGCAGTATTTCAGCTATATCAACAGTAGCAGCACACATATTATCCTTGTTATCTCAACACTAGGTCGTTTTCCTGTAGAACGATATTGTCCATGTTTAATGATAATAAACTTTATGTACTGAGGTTTTGTCAAATATTTGATTTAACTACCGGTAAAAAAAATTAGCAGTTTGAAGATGACATAAGTTTGACTGCAGCTACTCAGAAGCTTGTTTCTCCTTGAATAATTTAACAAAACAGTTCCCACTTCATTTAAGACATTAAAGATATTGCATGGACATACAATCAGACCTGTCTTATATGACCTTCCAAGGGAACATTGAAACAGAGTCATATAAGACATGTGGTTGCTATATACAGGTTTAATTACAAAATGTAATATGAAAAATGCACTATGATGGGAAATTAGAATTAAGGTCACATGCTACAAGTTAATGCTTAATAGAGGTGGTCACTAAAGCAGGTTTGGCTGTATATATATAAATGAAAAGTTATAAATGATAAGTCATATTTAATGTCAAAAACATATTTAAATGCCTTGAAAAGAGCCAGCATCAGATCAAATCCTGTATAAACAAAGTTGAAAATTATGAATGTCAGGGGCAATTTATTTATGTTTATCTTTATAAAGTATTAGATACATTATGTATTTTCAAAGAAGTCATTTTGATAAAAAAATATTATATTGAAGAAGCTTTTAGATTTGCATAATTTTGTTAGGTGCAAACTTCATTTGAAAACTTTATATGAATCACATGTTTTATGTATAGAGTGAATTTGGCAATGCTTTACAATTTCCTTTTAAAGATAAATTTTCATATGATTTAAATGTACAAAATATTATAATGACATTCAATTTTTATAGGTGGACCTCCTTGTTTTATGGAGATCACGATGAAAAGCCAAAAGTTGGATCACAAGAATCGTTAGATACTCATCTACATATGCAGGATACTGTAAGTTATCTCCCTTTCATAGCATATAGGGTTAGGGTTATGGTGTTTAACGGTACTTTCAACAACCTTTCAGTTATATCGTTGCGGCCAGTTTTATTGATGGAGAAAACCACAGACCTGCCGCAAATCACTGACAAACTTTGTCACATAATGTTGTATCGTCATAATATATATATATACGTCTGAAAATTAAACCAAATAGTGTTAGAATTAGATTTTAGAGCTGTCAAATTTTGTTCTTCCCTCGACGGGATTTGAACCCACACCATTGATACACTGCAGCACCATTCACTTAGCCTTACGTCCAGTGCCCTAGACCACTCGACCACATCCACTCCCTAAAAAAGGAGCTTCAATAATCGTAGTATATATATACATCTGAAAATTAAACCAAACAGTGTTAGAATTAGATTTTTAAGCTGTCAAATTTTTGTTCTTCCCTCGACGGGATTTGAATTCACACTATTGATACACTGCAGCACCAATCGCTTAGCCTTATGTCCAGCGCCCTCGACCACATCCGCTCCATAAAAATGAAGCTTCAATGATCAAAGTGTTACCTTGTCTCGTAAGGAAAATCTAGAGATACACATAAGTCATGTGTCTAAGCATGTGTAGATGGTACATATATACTTAATATTATAATTTGACAGCAATCTAACTCAGCAATTTTTAATATATTGTATAGGATAATGAAGAATATTATATAAACAAAATCTATCAGGAGCTTTTAGCCGTACAACCCGGCCTTCTTCAGCGAAACTTTATTATGTTATGATACATTTGAATTTGTCATAATGGATAACGTCACAAAGTAAATCAAATAAAAATTACGGGAAATAGAACATTACGTTTTTAAAGATGGCTCCTGTAACGACACCTTTTTTCAAGTAATTTCTCTATACTTCGTATCAAATCTGTCTGAAAATTATCCATTATGTAGGTAAATGTCTATACCATGTTTAAAGCACAATTAAAGTCTCTCATATCTCTCATATATATATATATATATATATAAACGTCTGAAAAAGTAGCCAACGTATGAACCTATGGGATGTCGGATCGGAAACAAGTGTTAACGATTCTGTGCAAACAAACAAAAATGATAAATAAATGTCTAAAATGTAGCACAACAACATCAAAAAAGATGTTAAAATATAACAAAAATAACTATAAGTCTACAAAAAGACTATAATTATAATCAAATTGACGGATATTTCGCTTGACCGACAAGCTTCATCAGCGTCTCAAATCTTATTGTCACGTGACCATCAGTTATCGTGATGTAAAAATCATAATCTTGAACTTTATATTATTCAAATATATATGTACACTAATTTATAAACAATATGAAAACAATGAGAAAATGTAATGATGAAATTTACCAACTAGCTAAGGACCAGGCACGGGTTAAAAAGTTAAAAAAACAAAAGATTTAGGCCTTTTTGTTTATGCCCTCCGGATGTAATGTTCGAACTCGCGGATCCAAAAACTCTCTCTTTTTTATCTTTGATTCTCTTTCCAACTTGGATTGTGGTCAATGATATAAATTTTGGATCTACCAAAGTGTTGACTCACGGGCAAGAGCGTCTTTTTCGTAAGGTCACTTCTGTGTCCATTCATTCTTTTGTTGAATGGTTGGACACTTTCTCCTACGTATTGCGACCCGCAGACGTGACAGTCAAGGAGGTAAACCACATTAGGTGTTTTGCAATTGACATTGCAAAAGATCTTATACTCCTTTCCTGTCGTCTTACTATGGAACACTTGTGCGTGTTGCAATTGGAGACAGCACTTGCAACGCTTGTCACCACATGGTTTACACTGGCCGACCGTCGATGAAGGTCTAGATACCGCAGCTCTGACCAGTGTATCCTTAATGCTTTTAGATCGCTGGAATGCTACAACAGGTGTCTCAGGGAACAACTTGGCCAGCGTTTCACTTTTTAGCTCACGTGGCCTTTAGGCCAGGTGAGCTATTGTCATCACTTTTCATCCATCGTCTGTCGTCCGTCCGTCAACATTTCACATTTTAATCTTCTCCTCAGAAACCACTGGGAAAATTGCAACCAAACTTTGGTGGAATGGTCCTTGGATGGCCCCCTTCCAAAATTGTGTCCGGTGATCCTGACTTCCAACCAAGATGGCTGCCAAGCTAAAAATAGAAATTTTAACTGCAGCTACATGGCAATGAGTAGTTTAACATATATTCCGGGTTTTTCTGTGAAATTTTTCTTTCAGCCGATTTATACCGATTATGCAAAAGGCATATTTTGATAAAAGATCACATTTAAATCTTCTTCTCTGAAACCGCTGAACCAAATTAAACCAAATCTGGCAGGGATGGTCCCTGGGTGGGTCCCTTTCAAAATTGTGTCCGACAGCCCCGCCCTCCATTCAAGATGGCCACTGTTACTAAAAATAGAAATTTCTTCAAATGGCCAAAACTGCTCTATTTTAAGCCAGAATGTGCCCAAATTTGAACTGTATAAGCATAATGATGAGCTTTTTAACATGTAATACAGGATTTTTTATGAACTTTGAACTTTTGCCGATTTTGACCGATTATGCAAATTAGAAAAAAGGGGGGATGAAATTTAAAAAAAATCTTCTCCCCTGAAACTACTGAGCCAATCTCAACCAAACTTTGCTGAAATGATTCTTGGGTGGTCCTCTTCCAAAAATGTGTCCGGCATTTCAGAACTTCGACCAATATGGCCGCCACAGCCGAACTTAATTTAACATAGGACCCTATGGGAAATTCCCATAAAAATCTTCTTGTCTGAAACCATTTGCTCAATAAGAACAAAATTTTGATGAAATAGTCATTGGATGGTTATCTTCCAAAAATGTGTCCGACGGTTCGGCCCTTCAAACATGATGGCCCCCACAGCTGAACTTAGCTTAACATAGGACCCTATGAGAAATTCACATAAAAATCTTCTTGTCTGGAACCTTTGAGTTGCTCAATTGGAACCAAACTTTGATAAAATAGCCATTGGAAGGTCCTCTTCCAAAATTGTGTCTGGTGGTCCCGCCCTCTGACCAAGATGGCTGCACAGCTGTACTTAGTTTAACATAGGACCCTATGGGAAATTCACATAAAAACCATCTTGTCTGGAACCAGTAGCTCAATTAGAACCAAACTTTGATGGAATAGTCATTGGATGGTCCTCTTCCAAAATTGTGTCCGGCAGTCGTGCTCTCCCACCAAGATGGTTGCCGCAGTGCAGTTGCGTTGTTATTGAAAGCAGCTTTGATCCAGGTGAGCGATTACAGGCTCCTGGGAGCCTCTGGTTTCAATTTGTTTCCAATGATGACGGACGATGCCTGAAATTTTCTCTAAAGAGTAAGTGAGGACAATGGGAACCCATTTGTTGATCTTTTTTTCTTTACTCCAGGAGGTCATTTCTGTTAATTTCACTGGCCTTTGAAAACCCACTCTCTATAACTTTGTCATTATATCCCCGTCTCTTCAAATGATGGCATCAATCTCCTAGTCTTTGCTTGGTGGTTTCAACAGTGGAACATATTCATTTTACCCTAATGGCTTGGCTGAATGGGATACTCTTAAAACAGTGCTTAGGATAGCAACTACAGGGTGAAAGGTATTGATGTTTGTCTGTCGGTTTAGAGTATAAATCAGTTGTCATGTTGCCCTCCTTGACCGTGGTGGTAGTCTCAAGGAAGGACATTTTGGTTTTCGACACTTCATGTGTGAATTTTAATTTTATAGACGGATGGATACTGTTGGCATGTTCGAAAAATTCATCAAGCTCTTTATCGCTATGTATCCACTTCATGTCAACATCATCTATAAATCATTTTAACATCTTTTATGATGTTGTTGTGCTACATTTTAGACGTTTATATGATATACGATATACATGTATTTGTGAGTGAACACAAGTAGGTTGATACCAGACAAATTTTGTTCTCAAAGAATATCATATACAGTGTTTTTATTGGACTATCTGGAGGACGAGTATTGAACTTGTACTCGAAAATTTAATGTTTTATGAAAGAAATTGCTGAATATTGTGTGTTATTTTGATACCGGTATGTGTAGAGTTATCTATTTATAATAAAAAAAAATATACAGAATTATTTGCCATTTATTAATTTTATTTTACATTATATATACAATGTACAGTATTATATTTTCTTCTATGATAAAAAATGTTTTTAAAATTTTAAAATAAAGAAAAAAATTGAAAGTTTGACAGTACCATGTAAATCAACCATAGATATTTCGAATAATTGCATATTTGGCTTTTTGTTTTATCACTGGTGTTAACTTTTAATTGCCAATTACTATCTCTCAATAGTTATTTAATATTAAATTCTGTTCTTTTCAGCATTTATTTTCCTGGATATCGGCTTTCTTCAAAGTCAAGTAAGTTTTCTAATAATACATTTCTCATGGAAACTAGAGAGAGGGGAAGTAATTACAGGAATCCAATCACTTTTATCCATTTGTCTCCCTTCTCACGAGAAGTCATAGAAAAGTTTTGATAACTTCAAATCTTCCTCTGACTCAGAACTACATTTGTACATTGTAACATCTTAAAATGCATAAAATTTTGTACAATGGTGTAATTATTAGCATGCTCTGCTTGAGTCTGGTAGATTGTGGGTTCGATACTGGTTTGATATAAACCATAGACTAAAAATTTGATATTTGCTGCTTTTCCGTTTAGCACGTAGAATTTAGGAGTGAGAGCAAAAAAGACTGATTGGCTCAAGGCAGGATAATGTTTCTGAGAGGAGCGGCATGTCAATCTGTGGACTGTTCTTTAACTGTGCAAATCCAACCATTGCATGTTGGTCTGGTAAAAGTGGTCATTATCATCTTCCATGGAAAAGATTTCTTGATGATACAACTGAAAAATTGCTCACTTGGTGTTAAACAACAATCACTTACTCATTTATTAAAAAGTAATCAGGTTTTATCTCTTTAAACTTCTATTTTTACAGAGATGTGGATATTGTACAGAAGAATGGACGAGATGCATTCCAATATCTATCATTCCAGAGATATTTGATCATTTACACAGCCATTATAACTGTCTTATCCATAGTTATAATTTTACCTGTCAATTTTATGGGCAAAAATAGTAAGTAATCACCAATTATTGTAAAACTAAAAGTTATCTCCCCTCAGTCATACTTTTGTTTTTGCTGTGTGTGCTAGGGTTATCTCCCCTCAGTCATATTATATTTATTTTACCTGTAGGGTTATCTCCCCTCAGTCATATTATATGTTTTAGCTGTGTGTGGTATATAAATTTGGTTGTCCAGTTCTTATTTAACATCCAATTTTAATGCAGTTTTTTGAAAAATGATCATCTTTATGGGTTATTAATGGACCATAAAAAATGTTGCTATTTTGTTTCGAAAGAGACCAAAAAGGGGCCCAAATTCCAATATTTGGTACATTTGGGAGGTATATTTAACACTTGAAATAGTAAAACCAGACAAGATGTCCAAAATACAATGGGTCCAGCATATTACTGTGTCCAATGCATTATTGTGTCTGGGAATTTACTGTGTCAAGCAAAATACTGTGTCTACACTTGCTTTTAATATAGACTTGTTCAACTTTCCCTTGTTGACATACTGTGGTCATATCATGGTTTGCTCTGTATGGCCCTTTTTTCTACTATGATGTCATTAAAAATGCATTATGGTTGTTTGGGAATTATAATAATTTTACATGTAAATCAAAGATAATTTAATATTTCACAGAGAATTCACTGAATTTCATCTTTCTAGCTATGACAAATACAGTCGTCACCCTCTTATAAGGCTTGAAAGGCCACTGCCACCGAATGTCACCTCTCTTTATCAGGCCAGATTTCAGATACTTTGAGATATTAAAATACTAGTAAATTGTCCCATATTGAAATACTACAAAATTGTCCATCTCAAGAGAAGCCATCCCTCTTATAGGGCCATTTTTTTCCTTGCAGAAGGGTTTCCATATAAAATAGGGAACACTGCAATGATTCTAGTGGAGGTTAAAGTGTATCAAATTGCAGTAGATAAATTTCTGATATTGATTATATTGTTAAACAGTTTTGACATTAAGTCAGTCATTACAATTTTATCTTTAAGGACCTTATCAAACCTTATTACATTGTATGCCTTTTTTGTTTTACAGTTGGTAATCAGACAGATCTTGGTCATACTACTATTGGTAATTTGGATCCTGAGTAAGTTATATTACATAATAAAATGAAAAGCGATAAATACCATACTGCCGGAACAGTTCCAAAGTACAGAGATAATTGCTGTACCCCTAACACACAATTACATAACTTTCCTGGTTTGGTACAGGCACTTCATTAAAAAGTGGTGGGGTTAAACTACTTTATAATGGCCCAAGCCTCTCCTCTTAGTGAAATGATACGGTCTTGGAAATGTATCTTTTGTTTTTAGTAAAAAATATCTGAATTTTCATATTGACCTATGTTTTTATTGATAAAATACTTTGAAAACATTTTAAAGAGGGATAGTTTTCAATTTACATATATGACTGTATTGAGTACTCAAAATTTTAAGAGAAGTATTTTTTTTTTAGGTAAAAATGCCAGTTCTTTCCCAAATATATAAAGTATGATAATGGTATCATAATTCTATTAAAATGGTATTGTAATATGTGGAATATTACAGTTCCGACAGTATGGTATTTTTTGTTTTCCATTTTATTATGTAATATTCCATATATGAATATTGTATTTGCATTTCAAATAATAATTGTATGTTTTCTCTATCCAGTGATTTTCCCATAATACAAATTTTAAAAGTTTAAAGATACCAAAATGATAACCAGTAGCTGTAATTCGAAGGAGAGTATTAGTAAGCAATGTTTTGTAGGATTTCGCTTTTTAATCATTTTTTTGTTTTGTTACAATAATTAAACTGTAAGAATCCCGCTCATGGCGAGGTGGATACAACATTATATGATAAAGTTTGCCAGTGATTTACGGCAGATTGATGGTTTTCTCCGGGTACTCTGGTTTCCTCCGCCAATAAAACTGATCGCCACGATATAACTGAAACATTGTTGAAAGTGACATTAAACACCATAACCCTAACCATGAACTGATTTTTTTTAAATGGTTGATGCAGCAGTATTACTGCAAAAGCTATGATGATCAAATTATTTTATTTTATATGTCCATTTTCACTAAGAGTCTGAAGATGTTTTACAAAAATAGCTATATGTATATGCTAGTAGAATATATTTAAATCTCTTTGATCTTTTATTACAGGTCAAATTACCTGTGGATACATGCCATCCTGGCTGTTGTTTACTTGATATTATTAGTTGTACTCATGAGACATTTTTCTCTCAACTTGGATTTTAAAAAAGATGAACAGGTATAGTAAAAGTGCTTAAATTTATATATTTTGATGTCATACATGAAATGGTCGTATGATTTTTAGTTGTTTTAAATGAAAAAAAAAGAGTTATTTGACTTAAAGATGGACTTGAAAACGATTCACATAAAAATGGAAGTTAAACAATAGTGGTCCAACAATATCACCAATAATAACAAAGAAAGAACATTTCCATCACCAATAATAACAAAGAAAGAACATTTCCATCACCAATAACAACAAAGAAAGAACATTTCCATCACCACTAATAACAAAGAAAGAACATTTCCATCACCACTAATAACAAAGAAAGAACATTTCCATCACCACTAATAACAAAGAAAGAACATTTCCATCACCACTAATAACAAAGAAAGAACATTTCCATCACCAATAACAACAAAGAAAGAACATTTCCATCACCACTGATAACAAAGAAAGAACATTTCCATCACCACTAATAACAAAGAAAGAACATTTCCATCACCACTAATAACAAAGAAAGAACATTTCCATCACCACTAATAACAAAGAAAGAACATTTTTATCACCAATAATAACAAAGAAAGAACATTTCCATTACCAATAATAACAAAGAAAGAACATTTCCATCACCACTAATAACAAAGAAAGAACATTTCCATCACCAATAATAACAAAGAAAGAACATTTCCATCACCAATAACAACAAAGAAAGAACATTTCCATTACCACTAATAACAAAGAAAGAACATTTCCATCACCACTAATAACAAAGAAAGAACATTTCCATCACCAATAACAACAAAGAAAGAACATTTCCACGAGTCTCCTTCTAACTAAATATAATATATATACACAATCCGACCTGCCTTAAAGGGCACATCTATATAGCAAATCACTGTCTATATAGGGCAGCCTCATTTTCCCCATTAATGACTAGTGCATATAATTTTAACCTGTATAAAAAAGTCAACTGATCATAAAGGGCACATTTTCTGGTCCCCATTGAGTCATATGATTTTAACCTGTATATAAAAGTCAACTGATCATAAAGGGCACATTTTCTGGTCCCCATTGAGTCATATGATTTTAGCCTGTATATAAAAGTCAACTGATCATAAAGAGCACATTTTCTGGTCCCCATTGAGTCATATGATTTTCAGATTTTATTTATATCTTGTTCTGTTCTAATCTTTATTTAGACAAAATGTTAAACATTAGAATTGGTAAGAAACAAGATCATGTATATGTTTTACGTATTTTATCCTTAGTTACAGAGTTGCCAAGTTAAATGCATAATTGTCACACACATTTTACAAAAGTTTCTGATTGATTGATTGGTATTTAACATCACTATTAGCAGTATTTCGTCTATATTGTGATAATTTATACTAATTAAATTAATGAGGATATGTTGGGACGGGTTGAATAGAATGGAGAATTTATTATGACTGCAATAAGAAAAGGGTTTAATTTGTTAGTGTGGATCCCATCTCCCTCAGAAAGAGATTTTATTGTACATTTTCCTCAGAAATTATAAAAACAAAGATATGAAACATCATTATTACATTAATTCCTTTACAAATTCCATTACAGGGGAAAAATCAAGTAATTTATTTTACATTTAGCAACATTTACATTGCTTTATTTCAATTAATAAAGTAACCTTTTTACATTTAACAACATAATTTATTTATATTGCTATATTTTAATTAATAAAGTTATTCTCTACATTTAACAACATATTTCATTTACATTGCTTTATTTCAATTAATAAAGTAATTTTCTACATTTAACAACATATTTCATTTATATTGCTATATTTCAATTAATAAAGTAATTTTCTACATTTAACAACATATTTCATTTACATTGCTTTATTTCAATTAATAAAGTAATTTTCTACATTTAACAACATATTTCATTTATATTGCTATATTTCAATTAATAAAGTAATTTTCTACATTTAACAACACATTTCAATTACATTGCTTTATTTTGATTAATAAAGTAACCTTTTTTACATTTAACAACATATTTCATTTACATTACTATTTCAGTTAAATATTAAATCAGTTTTTTTGCTCAAATGAAAGCTTTTTGTAATGTTTTTGATGCAGTTTTGCATCCAATAAAATTTAACATCTTGATATGTCAATGAAAACTAGTTTGTATGAAAAAAATCAGTATTGTATCAATTTTTTTGCTTGGTTTTGATTATGACTTATCGTCTTGATAAATATGAAAAATAATAACATGTATTTCCTATTTTTCCTTTAAAAATAATCTCATGTGTTTCCTATTTTTCCTTTAGAAAATAATATTATGTGCTTCCTATTTTTCCTTATAAAATAATATCATGTGCTTCCTATTTTTCCTTTGAAAAAAATATCAGAACATACACATTTTCATGATGCATTGCCTATAGTATACAATCAGTAAATGTTGTATCATAAACATCCCAGCTCAACCCAACCATGATTCAACACGAACACTTGATCTTGGATTTAATATTCTAATTATATCAATTTTTCACTTTTTTGCGTACTTTCTGATACACACAAACCGCATCAGTAGTGTAATTGTTGGTGCGCTTGCCTAGAGTGTGGTAGAATTTGAGATTGAGCCTGGGTCAGGTCAAAACAAAGATATAAGATTGGTATTTGTTGCTTTGACAGCAAAGACAGGTTGGCTGGAAACAGAATACTGTGTCCGAGTGGCATTGCATGTCTACCAGCGGACTCTTATATCAGTGAGCCAGCACTATAAAAAATCTAACTCAGTGTGTTGGTCTAGTGATATACACATATTAATTGTTATATGTTGTAAATACATGTATACTGTTTATGTAATTAGTATTTTTAAAACATACATGTACATGCATAGGCTAAAATATTAATTTATTTGAATCTCTATTTTAGGTATCAAGAACATTGATGTTGTATAACATACCCAAAGATAAATGTTACAAGAATACAATACAACAGCATTTCCAGTAAGTCTATAGTCAATCAATTAACAGAAAAAAGGCAGCAAATACAGCAAATATATTTAATCATTATGGCCACTGAAATTAAATAGGAATAAAAAACAGGAATAAAAAAAAAACTTGATCTGCACTTTCACCAATATTGAACAAGAACATTTCCATCTTAATGAGTTAACAACTTTCTTTAAAGATTTTTTTCTTAAAAATTATAAACAAGAACAAACACAAAAAACAGTCAAATTTTCTAATATTGGACTAGGTATTTTGCTATAGTGTATTGAAGTATTCGAGTGAGTAAGTGAGTGAATGGCTGATTGTTGTTTAATGCCAAGTAAGCAATTTTTCAGCCATATTATGGCGAGAACAAGTTACATTTAGAAGAGATGTTGTCAGCTTTTAATAGATTAACACACTTAGATGGATTTTTATATTGCTATCTCACTGAAACAAGAGTATGTGGGTAAACATGTTGCTTTACTCTGTCTTTTATATTGCTATCTCACTGAAACAAGAGTATGTGGGTAAACATGTTGCTTTACTCTGACATATTATCTTGATTCAGAGCCAACCAATCTTTGCTCTCACTCCTTTATGCTGCGTGCAAATACTAATTTTATAGTCTTTGATTTGGCCGGACTGGGACTCAAACCACATTCGAGGTGATCACGCTAACTATTACACTACCGATGCCGATTTGAAATATATGAAGCACCAGTGGAATTAATAGTATATATAGTGATTATATTTGACATCAGTGTTGAAGGTTTATGATTTTAGACTATTAGTAGAGAAGTTATGATTTCATATCATATTAATCTATATTTTAATGTGTTATCTTTACAGAGAAGCCTACCCTGAAGTTGTAGTTGTAGATGTACAGTTTGCTTACAATATTTCAAAACTTGTCAAGTTAGATAATCAAAGGTATGTTACATTAGTATCACTACTTTAGAGTGAGTGAGTGATTGTTGTTTAACGCCAATCAGAAATTTTTCATCTATATCATAGCGAGAACAAGTTAATTTTCAATCACTACTTTGGTTCTACTGCATTATCCATTTAATATATCATATGTCGTGGATTTTTTATGTGTTCAGTGAGATAAGGCGAGAGGTGATTGTTCGTCTTGTTGATATCGGTGGAATTGTTGACATCACTGTTTAGACTTTTTTTTTCATAATAACTTTTGATGGAGTTGTTAACAAAAGAAATCGGACTGGTAGATTTATATTCACAGAACATACACTGTAGTTTGTGAAGTTAAAATTCATTTTCCGGGGGTGGATAAATCTTGTATTCACTGAAATAAGATAATTGTAAGTACTTTTTTTCATGTTCTATTTTATGCGTGGGTGTGAACTAGTTTTTGTACTTATATCTGTTAGCCTGTTTAAATAAAGGAAATTATTATTATTATTTTATTGTATTCGGCTGTAAAATTTTATCATATAATGAAAATTCTTATTATACAGAAATGAACATTATCCCCAGAGGCTCATGAGATTATTACCAACAACTGTCCATTTGGAATATTACTTTGTTGCCATCAAACAATATACAATTGATGACTTTCGATGAGATGAATACAAGGGTTGATCAATCCTTGTATTCACCGAAATGGAAAGTCATTAACTGTTTTATTATATGACATTAAATCAAATTTGAATTAACACCAAACAGCGCCGACTTTGTTCCCCAGACACCCCTATCTGCCCAACGTCTGCCATTATTAATTTAATTGTGTACCGAAAGTAATTAATAAGAACGTATCTGATTAGTCGATGACAAAACTTAACCCGATGATGATTGGCTACTACTTTTAAGATAATTGGGAAACACCATTTCTATTTTAAGGTGTCTGGGGGAGCATTGGAATGTTATGTTCAACTCTCGTGACTTTTTGCGCATTGAATATAACGTTTTATCAAAGAACGTTACTAGTGACGTCAGCCAATCAGAAAAGACATTATCTGAAGTCATATAATAAAATGAATTAAATTGTTGCTAGATCATAGTTATAAGATTTATTACCATATCTGTCAATAATTTTTAGACAAAATGTTTTCAGTATTCTCCCACCAAATTGCATTTGCATTTCCTATAACTGACTGGAGATTAAAATTTTTTTTTAAAGTGCTAAAGGAGTTATAATTTTTTTTTATAGAAATGTAATGACTGAAGCAAAGTTTTTGTCAGAATTAGAATTAGACGGAACTGGACGACGACCTACACTCAGACCGTATGTTTGTGGAAGGTGTTTATGTGATTGTTGTGGTTGTGAAAAGGTAAGGGGAGATAATTCCAAATCTGTTTGAGTTGGAATATTTAGGAACTAGTAGACAACCCTAACACAAACACACAATTGTTGTGGAAAAGTAAAGGGAAAATGACAGAAACTGCTTTTTATTGGGATAATATTAACGGTTTAGAATTTTTACAATCTATTATTTACATGACATTTTATAGTGTTATCGCTTTTTGGTTAAGCACACATCTCTAAGGAGTAAGAGCAAAGAATGGTTGGCTCAGAATCAGAATAATGTGTCTGAATGGAGTGACATGTCTACCCATGGACTATTGTTACAGTGAGATAGCACTAAAGATCCAACATAGCATGTTTTTTTTCTAGTACAAAGGAACCATCATAATCATCATCTAATCAAAATATAACTTGTTCTTACCATGATGTAGCTAAAAAATTGCTCATTTGCTATTGTGTTGACTAACCTGTTTGTTATGCTCCTTTAGGTTGATGCTATTGATTATTACAAGTATGAAGAAGATGTATTAAGAGCAGAATGTGAAAGTCAAAAAGTAACAGCATACAGGGATCCAGCTGGAATAGCTTTTGTCACTTTTGAATCAGACTATATGGCAGAAAAGTAATTACTATATAAATAGATTATAAAAATAAATTTTAATTATGCAATTTTGTTTGCTTTTAACTACATTAGATATAATGTCAATTTATTTAAAAACATCAAGGATTCTTTTCTGGCAACAGTGTGAGATATATATATATATATGTTTTGTTTTGCAAGAATGGATTTCTCAAATAGACATCTTATCAAGGATAGGAATTAGGAGAAATACTAATCTAGGCCTGATTCAAAGTACCTTGAGGTTCTCGAAGCAACAAGAATTTCCTAGAAAATGTAAAAGAAATTAGGTGCAAACTCATGCATTTTGAGTGTGTTTGAGATGTAAAATTATTTGTGGATTTTTTTTTTTTAAAACTGATAAAGACATATTTTAAAATATTTTGTTTTATTCAAATAAATGTCCCTTCTGGATTGTCTTTTCCAAATTTCTTGGACAAGTCACAAGACATCAACTGACATTTATTGTAAAAAATGTTCTGCTCTTCGTTGTGGCATCATGCTATTTGTTACTTTCATGGGTATCTTTAATTTGGTGCATTATATCATTGTAGAGTGCAGACAGATTTCAAGGCTGCTTGTAAAGGTGCCCATAATCCAGTGCAATCTAGTTTGTTTACAGAAATAGGAGTTGCCAATTGGAGAGTAAAATATGCCCCATCCCCTGAAAATATATACTGGTAAATAATAATAATAATAATAATAATAATAATATACAATCATAGTCTTTTGTTGAGGTCAATGCAAGTTTTTATGGACCTTAAAAACGATATTCACTGAAGCCTTTAGGCTGAGGTGAATATTGATTTCTAAGGTCCATAAAAACTTGTATTGACCGATACAAAAGACTGTAATTGTTTTATTACATTAAAATGAAAAGTGAAAGTGAAACCAAGTCTCCGAGATTTCTGCAAATCTCCGTTTGACTTCTGCAAGCTCATCGCCTGCATCAGACATGATGATTACTTGTTCATTCTAAAGTAACGCTAATACGACGATTCTGATTGGAAGAAATTTCACATTACTTTTATGTCCATTGGTCGAATAGAAATAGAATTCACGTGAATCTTTTTATAGATTTCGTTAGAAAACGAAAGTGAAACCAAGTCAATACGAGTTTTAATCAAACAATATCAAATTTTACGGAATGTCAGGTGACAGCATGATAGCCAATAAAATTGTTTAAATAAAATCATTATGTAATAATAATAATTATAATGATAAAACTTTATTTTAAGCGGATGGCACAGTTGGTATAAGCTAATCTTTCCTGAGGATTTGAGTAATGTCATAATTACTGTGAAAACTGTCTAATCTGAACCTTGAATCCTGTAGAAACTGAACTGTAAATAAAGACCACTACTAGAAAATCTTTGTTGATTTAAACTGAATAAACGTGTATAAACCAATCATCTGTCTATACCAAACACAAATGTTGGAGAAAACCACCGACCTGTCGCAAGTCAATGACAAACTTTATCACATAATGTTGTATCAAGTTCAACTCGCCATGAATGGGGTTGGAACTCACAAATTTAGTGGTGATAGACACTGATTGCACAGCTAATTATAAATCCAATTACCATACATTCATGACCACAAAGGCCCCCAGAAATTTATGAAGGTGACGTAAAGAAAGCAATCAATCAATCAGAGACAGTGGCGGAATGTGTTAATTTGATCAAGCTCAATGTCTACCTATAAAAAAAAATAATATATTTATAGTGGGGTGGTGGAAGACATTTGTATTTTTGTCGAAAATAACCATTAATTTGATTAAATTTCATATATATGTATATCGGGGTATATACAAGATAATTATTGAATGAAATTTTCGAGTATGTTTTAAAATAATATTTCTCTTCATAAATGTATTTTCAGGGAGAACTTGTCCAAGTCTAACGTGGTATGGTGGATACAAGCTGTTATTACTAACCTATTTTTGATTGTCCTTCTATTTTTCTTCACTACACCACTTATTATAATTAATAATCTGAATGAAATCAACATAAATGTACAAAAGGCCACAGAAAAAATTGTAAGTACTTCTGAATTTTATTTCTTACATTTAAATTTTACAATTTAGTGAGAAGAGTGATTGCTGTCACATCTGAGCAATTTTTATACGCCCGTCTCGAGATGGTCCGTATTATGTGATGGTGGGCGGGTGGGCGTCCACACAGGTTTCCACACAATAACTTTAGTTCTGTATATCAGATCTTTACCAAACTTGGCCACATGATTCCCCTGTGGAAGGGGAAGAACCCTATTTATTTTGGGGTCATTAGGTCAAAGGTCAAGGTCACCATTACTATAAATAAAAATGTTGACAACAGGATCGTTTCCACACGATAAGTTTAGTTCTATATATTGGATCTTTACCAAACTTGGCCACATGATTCCCCTGTGGAAGGGGAAGAACCCTATTTATTTTGGGGTCATTACCATTATACCGTTTGATAATTTATATAGACGGGTGTATTTTGTGATGCACACATTTCTTGTTCAGCTATATCATGGTTAACAAGTTACATTAGATTAGATGATAATGATGTCTGCTTTATACTGGAAAACATGCTGAGTTGGATGTATATAATGCTAGCTCACTGAAACAACAGATCACTGGTAGACATATCACCCCACTTGGACACATTATCCTGATTCAGAGCCAACCAGTCTTTGCTCTTTTTCCCTAATGCTGCTTGCTTAAATTTGACTTAAATCTTATGGTTTTTAAGATAAAAAGGGTAAAATGGAACCAAAATGATAATTTATTATTATACGTCAAATTTTTATACAGTTTATTCCCCATTGAATTCCTTTGCTGTATGCTGTATGAATTTTTCAGCTTTTACCATTTCAAAGATAGGAGGGGACCAAAAGAAGAGCCTCTAGTTTTAGTTATGGGTACCAGTAACTGAACATTCATCTAATTTTTTACCTGATTCAGGAATGTTTTCAAATTTCTTGCATTTTAAATTTATGTTACAGAGTCCATTTTTGGTGCAGTTTATGCCTACACTTTTATTGTGGACCTTTGCTGCCTTACTTCCAAATGTGGTATATTGGTCAGACCAGATAGTAGGACATTGGACAAGGTAATTATTTTGATCATTGATCATTGAAGTGTTTTATTGTATGTATTAAACATAATATTAATAAAGTTCTTAAAAGATAGCATGGTCATTGTCAAGATAAAAGATTTACTTATAGATTTCCGATACGAATGTTTTCGTGTTAAGGTGTTGAAATTTGTCAGATAAATTGCAATAAATTTTATCAATTTTTGTGGAGTTGTGTCCCCCTAACAGTGTTTATTTGGATTTTTTCTCACACGTAGGTTTTCTGCTCACCTGACCCAAACTTAAATTATATATTGCAAAACTTCCAAAAGATAATGACAGTATTTTGATTTTATGATGGCAAACTTATGAAGTAGTAGTGAATTGTGTTCGTTTTTTTACAACAGTATATTTAATTATCAATAAAACTTGTGAAAAAAATCATAATATAATTATTGAATGATATATTTTAGAACTGCAGAACATCATAATATAATGGTGAAGTGTTTTATTTTCCTGTTGCTCATGGTTCTGATTCTTCCATCTTTAGGATTAACAAGGTATGTTTTATTTTAGATGTTGCTATATATAATCATAAAAAGAAGGTTTAAACAGTGATGGTCAACAATTTCACCTATATCAACAAAACAAACAACCACCTCAAATCACCGACCACACACACAAAAACATGTCATATACTGTAGCATTGGAAATCCATGTCCTGTCCAAGGACAGACTCTTAATTGTGGCATTGTTAAACCGATTCATTTGCATTTACATATTTTATCTACTTGTTAAGCAGTTGTTTCATATGTAGAAGAGACTGGTTATATTATGTATTGTTGATTATTTTTATGTGACAGATATGTGCTATATATAAATATCTTTGTTAGTGAAATGTTGATTCAAACTGTTTATTTTTATTTTTTATTTTTAAAGTGCAAAGGCTCTGTTCCAGTGGTTTGTGATGGATTTTCAAAAAACCTTTAGATGGAAGTATGTATTATTTTTCTTATATTTTCATTGTGAGTAAAAGAAAATTAGTATTAATGAACCTCAGTTACTGTGGATTAAATAATAAAAAAAAAACACCCGTTTGTACTACTTTAAAATAAAATTTATGATTTTTGAAACTTTGATTGAATGTTTTTCTTCAGAAATTACACGTTAGACAAAATTTTACTTTTACAAATTTACAATTTTAGCTAAACTTGTCTAAAGAAAATCTGAAAAAATCTTGAAATTGTGTATTGTATCTGGGAAAAGATCAATCATATTTATTTACAAAATGGGAGATCATTGGATTCTGGTGATAATGTATGTTGAGACATTTAAAACTGATGTTATTGGTTTTATCAGTAACATCATAACGTATTTGACGTCACACTGACTGATCATTTTCAGTATCATGGTTAGTCCCTTTATTAATCGGTGAAATCAAAAGAAAAATGTATGAATTACGGTATTTACCAATAAATTTTTATAATTGTATATTTTTGTAATTATCTTAATTTTAGGTGTATGTTTTTGTAATTATCTTAATTTTAGGTGTATATTTTTGTAATTGTTTTAACTTTAGATGTATATTTTTGTAATTAAGTCTCCCAAACAACGTTTGGAGACTTATTGTTTTTGCTCCGTTTCTTATTATTATTAAGTCTCCCAAACAAAGTTTGGGGGACTTATTGTTTTTGCTCCGTTTCTTATTATTATTATTATTATTCTTCTTTCTTTCCGTGCACCATGAACTTGTCCACGGCAGATCTCAGGAACTACAGGACAGAATTTCATGAAACTTGGTGGAGTTATAGATATATGTTTCTAGTTGATCCTAAAGTTTTCAGATTTGTGGTAAAGGGGGTCAAAGCCATATTTTGGGGGGTTCAAAGGGGGTGGGGGTTACTATAGAATCCTATGGGAAACTTGAAATTTCGTACATTAATGTAGATAACTTCTAACTAGATAATGATAGAGACATAAAATTTGACATAGTGATAGGTCACCATTAGAGGAGCAATTCTGCATTTTCAAAATTTTCAAGATGTCTGCCATTTTCAAAATGGCTGCCAAAACACGGCATAAAAATGGGGGGTAAAAATTCAACATTGTCCGATATCATCAAAATTTGATATGTGGGTAGATAGTGTCAGTGGCCGGTTTGGGAGACTTCATAATCGTTAGATTATAATCATATCTTGTTATTATTATTCTTATTCTTCTTCTCCTTTCTTTCCGTGCACCATGAACTTATCCACGGCAGATCTCCGGAACTACAGGACAGAATTTCATGAAACTTGGTGGAGTTATAGATATATGTTTCTAGTTGATCCTAAAGTTTTCAGATTTGTGGTAAAGGGGGTCAAAGCCATATTTTTAGGGGTTCAAAGAGGGTGGGGGTTACTATAGAATCCTATGGGAAACTTGAAATTTTGTACATTAATGTTGATAACTTCTAACTGGATAATGATAGAGACATAAAATTTGACATAGGTCACCATTAGAGGAGCAATTCTGTGTTTTCAAGATGTCTGCCATTTTCAAAATGGCTGCCAAAACACGGCATAAAAATGGGGGGTAAAAATTCAACATTGTCCGATATCATCAAAATTTGATATGTGGGTAGATAATGATGTCCCGAATTGATTCCCGACATTGAAAAATTTCTACCGGTCGCCATTTTCAAAATGCCTGCCACAATACGACACAAATTCAACATTGTTCGATTTCAAAGGTAGCTTTTAATTTATTTTTTAAACCGGTTGTCAGTGGCCGGTTTGGGAGACTTCATAATCGTTAGATTATAATCATATCTTGTTGTTTTAACTTTGGGTGTATATTTTTGTAATTGTTTTTATTTCAGGTGTATATTTTTGTTTTTGTTTTAATTTCAGGTGTATATTTTTGTAATTGTTTTAATTTCAGGTGTATATTTTTGTTTTTGTCTTAATTTCAGGTGTATATTTTTGTAATTGTTTTAATTTCAGGTGTATATTTTTGTAATTGTTTTAATTTCAGGTGTATATTTTTGTAATTGTTTTAATTTCAGGTGTATATTTTTGTAATTGTTTTAATTTCAGGTGTATATTTTTGTCGGGGAATGGTGCTTTCTTTATAAACTACATAATTACATCAGCCTTCATAGGTACTGCATTAGAACTACTGAGATTTTCTGAACTTTTTATGTATGTAGTCAAGTTGTGCATGACAAGATCTAGTGCAGAGAAGGTGGCTGTCAGAAAGGTTTGTTTATTATTTTTGTTGTAAAGAATCTTATTTCTGTAAAATTGAGTGAGTGAGTAGTTGTTGCCAAGTGAGCACCTTTCCAGCAATATCATGGCAAAAACAAGAAACTTTTAGATGAGACGATAATGAACTGCTTTGTACTAGACAAACATGCTTAGTTGGATTTTTATAGTGTTAGTTCACTGAAACAAGAGTCAGCAGGTACACATGCTTAGCGGAGAAGCAGCAAATACCAAGTTTATAGTCTTTGGTTTAAGACGACTGAACTCGAGGCAAGCATGTTAACCATAACACCACCGATGTGGTTCTGTAAAATTGACATCCAATAAATATATGCATTTCTTAATATTATATATATATTTTAAATCACATTGCATTGTATCCTATTGTCTACTATTTAATTTGTAATATCACAGTTAAAATATTTAAACTTAGAACTTTTGCTAAAGCTCCATTTTCCTTGTGATGTTTTTTTTTTATTATTTAATAGAGGTCTAAGCATCTAACATAGGGAAGAGCAAGTAGTGTGTAATCATATAAGAATATATCAAAAGAAACCTAGAGGGAAAATGTTCAAATATCTTCTTCCCATAATTGCAAACCCGATTGAACCCAAAACTGTACCTCAATGATCTTAGTATAATAAACTGACAATCGATTACCATGTGAGCATAATAACTGATAATATATATCCATGTTAGCATAATAACTGATAATCTAACTATGTGAGTATAATAACTGATAATTTATAACCTTTTAGGCATTATAACTGATAATCTGTAACCATGTAAGCGATGCAATATGGTACCCAGTATGCATATATTATGTTCTGTGTATTTTTTATTTTCAGGCCATGGTATGGGAGTTCCAGTATGGCATTCAGTATGCCTGGATGTTATGTGTATTCTGTGTCATTATTGTATATAGTATTCCATGTCCTCTCATTGCTCCATTTGGTGAGTTCAGAATGTTTAAGATGAGTTATCTCCCTTTTTGTATTTGTTTTTCTGTATTTTACAGACAATAACCACATACATATTTTCTTTGATATTTGGGAATTGTAAACACACCTGTCTAGTTTTCATTTGCAGTAAAACCTGTCTAAACTGAACACTGAATAAACCGGGAATCTTGTTTAAACCGAACTTGAAATAAAATCCTAATGTAGAAAATCTTTGTTAATTTAACTTTGTCTATTCCAAAAACAAAAGTTGGTCTCAATGAGCTTTGATTGAGACAGATTTCACTGTGTTTTCATATTGAGTGTTCTCGTCCTGAACATGATTAAGATTGACCTAATATAAGAGAGAGAGAGAGACACTATATTGCTTCTCAGTAGATTTGTTCCAAGAAATGATACTCTATCTTTTATACATTATCAAATGGAGACAATTCAAGCATGAACAAGTAAATGTATTTGCATATGTGAGGTTAAAATGTTGCGATGTTGGTCACATTACATTTTTTACATTAATAGAAACATCACCTTATTCACTGTTATCAAATCAATACTTTCTTAACTTTGTATTATATCATAATACTTTGTAACAATGACTTTCACGTAAAGTAGTCCACCTCATATAAGGCACTTCTAAACAAAGGCCACCCCTCTTAACATGCCAGATTTCAGATGCATTGAGATAAAAAAAAATATGACTACATTGTCCCCCTCAAAAGAGATCATCCCTCTTATAAGGCCAGTTTTCCATTAAAGAAGGCGTGGTCTCATAAGAGGGGGACTAATGTAATTATAAGTACAGAATGTTTGAAAGAAAGACAATAAAAATATTGATTGTGTTTCTTGTAATACATATTGTCTAGTGTCAACAGTTCAATCAAAAATGTAGCTTACTTGTCTATACAGATGATAAGTCAACTATTGAGTTTTATTCATATTTTGTACATGACTTGGTTTGAAAAGATAAACATATGATTAGCATAAAAGAAATTTAAATGGGTTCCATATTTGATACAGTTTTAAAAAAAAAAAAATGTTTTATTCCCGCGAAAAATAATCTTGTGATTTGTACATGAAAATCATGATTTTTCACTTAAATTTCACTTGGTGTTGACCATTGTGTGATGATCATTATTTTAACACTACATCAGTGGTATAATGGTTAGTGTGCTTGCCTTGAGTGCAGAAGATCATGGGTTCAAGCCCTAATCTGGTCAACCCAAAGACTTTAAAACTGGTATTAACTGCTTCTCTAAGCACATCATTAAGGAGTGAGAGCCAAGACTGGTCAGCTTTGAATCAGGATAATGTGTCGAAGTGGAGTGACATGTCTACCTGTGGATTGTTGTTTCCATGAGCAAGCACTATAAAAATCCAACTAAGTGTGTTGGTCTACTACAAAGTGTACCTCATTACCATCTCATCAAATTGGAATTGCAGAAAAATTGCTTATTTAGCGATCACTCAACTCGCTCACTATTTTTAGTTTTTGTCTTTTGTAGGTCTGGTGTACATGATATTTAAACATGCAGTAGATCGTTACAATATATATTTTGCCTATAAGAGATCACGTATCAACAAATACATCCACCAGACAGCCATAAACTTTGTAGTGATATCTGTTATAATGTTACAGTGCAATATTGTCTTCTTTACTGTTGTTCGATCAGGTAAGAAAGTCGAGCAGATGACAATAAACTGATATCATGTATTATAATATCTGTCATTCAGGGATCATTTTGTTCATTTATAATAACTGATTTCATCTATTTTCCTCTGATTTTTTTAAAAGGTTGCAGGATATGGTCAGAGCAGATCAAAACTGAAAGCGAGAATGCAGATGACTTCAGTTACATGAGGGTTAGGGTTATGGTGTTTTTACGCCGCTTAACAATTTTTCAGTTATATCATGGCGGTCAGTTTTATTGGTGGAGGAAACCGGAGTACCTGGAGAAAACCACCGACCTGCCACAAGTCACTGACAAACTTTATCACATAATGTTTTATCAGGTACACCTTGCCATGAACAGGGTTCTATCCCACAACTTTAGTGGTGATAGGCACTGAATGTAGAGGTAGTAAATCCAACTACCATGCGATCATGACCACGATGGCCCCTAAATTTGTACATTGAGATATTGTTGGGAAAATTTGTAATAATTCTAATACCATATTTTATTTGTATATTGTAATAGAAAAAAAAATTGTTTTGGATAATTTGCAATAATGTTAATATTTTATAATATTTTATTTATTTACAGAGGGAACAAATCCAGTGTTTGTATTTTCTGCTGTTTGTTTATTTATTTCTTTGCTGATATTTATTGGCCAGGCATTCTTTGGATGGTTCAAACATTTAGATGCTAGTAAATACAAGGTATGTATGACTTGTTCTATTGTTTATCTCTTTTTTCTTTGCACCCTTTTCAAAATATTGCAAGTATTTATTTGGCTCTTTAACAGAATGAGATCTTGTTTTAATTCTATCTTTATTGCACAGGTTAGATTTACCTGATATTAACTTTGTTATTGCTTCACATACCATTTGTTTTTTATGCCCCTGCAAAAAAGAGTCGGGGGGGGGGGGGGGCATATTAATTTACCCCTGTCCGTCCGTTCGTCCGTCCGGATGTAGATACATGGTTTGTTCGGCTATCTCCTCCTACAGTTTTGGAGCTACAGCTTTAATATATTGAATGATGTTTATACACATAATGGAGGTGTGCATGTCCACAGAATTTTGATTTTCTTCAAATATTCTCAAAATGACAGGTAGTTGGACTTAGTCATTTGTTTCGTACTAGCTGCATAAAGGGAACATGGTTTGTCCGGCTAACTCCTCCTACAGTTTTGGAGCTACAGCTTTAATATTTTGTAAGATGTTTATACACATAATGGAGATGTGCATGTCCACAGGATTTTAATTTTCATCAAATATTTGATAATAACAGGTAGTTGGACTTTTTTTTATGCCCCTGCGACTAAGCTGATTCTAGACAGAATTATACCCATTTCAGCACAGGTAATACCTTTATATTTACATATCAGGAATGAAAAATTAAAGGTACTATCTGTATACAAGTTGAGTTTGATAGAACATCATACATAGTGTTAAAGAACTTTTGACTTGTTTATAATTTCTTATGGTCAGGCGGGGCATCATTTGTGTCTTACAGACACACTTCATTTTTAAAAAATCACTCCTAACAAAACAACTTTGTCCATAATTATCAAGTGCGGGGGCATACTTCTTTTCTAGTTTTAAATAAGCTTTGAAAATACATAATGTTCTCTTAGTTGATATTGGTTGAATTGTTGACCATTACTGCTTAAGCTTTCCTTTGTTCAAAATGATCTAATATATGCATTTCAAGCAGTTTCTTGAGAAGGATGTTATGTTGAAAATACAAAATAATTAATACTTCAAAGACATCATGAATAAACAACAAATAGGAATAGTAAGGTTGAATGAAAAATGTAAGATTCATTTTAAAAAGAATATGTAATTAAATTCACATAGTTTGTGGAAAATGTTTTTTTCTTCTCCAATTTATAAAATGGTAATATGCAGTGAAACCTGTCTTAACAGAACTCTGAATAAACATGAATCCTGTATAACCCCAATTTTATATAAAAGTCCCAATGTAGGAAATATTTGTCAATTTAACCTGTTTACCAAATACCTGTCTATTCCAAACACAAAAAGTGGCCCCAAGGAGGTTCAGTTTAGACCGGTTTCACTATAGTGCATTCTTATGTTATATAAATGCTATATTGACAATGCGTCTAACGTCCTTTGGCTTGTTTCCAACCTAAATGACAAATCACCCTATCTGGTGTATACTTTTAAAGATATAGCCACATTTTGAATATTGAGTGTGAACTCAGATATTTATCCAATCAAAATGCCTGATTTTTTTTAACTTGAGATCAAAATTTGTGTTTAGCTCAAACTCATGATTTATAATCTCAAACTCATGATTTATAATCTCAAAGCCTGATTTTTAAACAAGTTATCAATCACTTTAATTATATGTTATTATTGAATTATTGAATTTACAGAAATTTATGAACCAAGACTTAAATTTGAACTGAATTTTACAAATCCTTTATACTGTGAAACCTGTATAAAATTAATCCTGAATGAGGAGGAATTCTTGAAATAAAGTCCTAATGTAGAAATCATTTGTAATTTAACCTCTATAAACCACACACCTGTCTATTACAAACACATTATTCATCCCAAGGAGGTTCAGTTTAGACAGGTTTCACTGTATAATTATTGTGTATGTGTGTGTGTGAGTAGAAAACTGATGCATTGTATTTTTATTCCAATTTGGCTCCAATATAATTACATATTCATGTAATTTACATATCACGACTGTATATGGCCATCTTGTATAACCTTCATCAACAGATGATGAATTTGATTTGGTTTAATTTTTTTTTCCTGCTTATGTTTTTCTGTGTAGTGTATTACCTGTTTATTTTGCTTACCTGTAAGTAAAAGTATAGAAACAAAGCATGTTGGGTAATTTGGTCAAGCTAAAGCATAATTGGTAAATGCATGTGAGAATAATGATCCATTTTTATACTGGTAAGCTTATAATCTTTGTTGGTTTTTGGATTGACTTATAGGGACGGAGTTGGGGTGGGGATATGGGGGTCACTGACAAAGAAGAATGACAACTCTCTAAGCTATGACTTCATTACAATGTTATACAGTATCCCCCTCTTGTGACCTCTGTTAAATCTGGCAATATAAAAAGAGGGAAGTTTCATTTTGGAGGTCAATCTGTAGACTAATTTAATTTAACATGTTTCCATTCTCTTGGATTTTGTGCTCTAAACACACATTTGGATATTTTAGCTTTCCAACCATTCACAACTGTTTAAAATTTTAGTAATAAGATTATTGCCACTGTAATACAACATAAACGTTGGAAGAAACCGAAGGGGCAATCAAAAATGGAAAATCCTGAGACATCAGCAATGTTAGGCACAAGACACTGAATGAAGAAAAAAAAAAACGAAAAAAAACCCCCACTACATAGAAAACTAACAAGATGAGTAACACGGACTCCACCAAGAAAATGTGTGTGAAGCGAGGTGCTTACGATGGGTAAGCAGTTCCTGCTTCTTGTAAGACACCTGCCATGTTACAATATAGGTGTTAGCAGTCCTTTTTTAAAAATTTAGTCTATTTGATGATCATCAAAATTGCTACTACTTCTATAGCTTAAATATAACAGTTTAGTTTATAATTATTTGTCTTCTTTAAAAATCATCTAGGGAGGGTGAAATTTTATCTTATTGTCATCAAATCTATAAGGGATGCTCACCCATCTATAATTATTGGTATATATGCTACTTAAATTTAATTGCTTTAAAACTAGGGTTGTAAACGGATTGGTACCCATATGAAGATGTTCAGATTTTTTCTGTCTGGACCAAGGAAACTTTGCCATATTGTCCTGTCTTTTTCCAAATTGTTACTCAGAGAAAGTTCATGTGGATTTCGGGGTGTATTCTTTTTGTTTAACAAATATAGAGGTATGTGTGTGTAAGAGAGACTAATTCTTCCTCTACTCCATAAAACTGACAGCCACGATACAACTGAAATATTGTGTCATTTAACACCATAAACCTAAACCTCTATTCCATTAACCTTCACTCTCTGGAAAGTTTTTTTTTATGTTACTAACAATCAACTCTGTTGAATATCTCAATTCAAGCAATTGCGAATATGACATTTTCAAATAGATTTATCATTAACTTGGTGAGAGACCTGTAGCTTTATGAATTATTTACTACTAAATGTAATTTATTAAAATACTTAGTACACAGTTTGATCATTTGGCTTGGTAACTAATGTTCATTGTCAAGGAAACAATATTCATCAGATTTCTGATTACATACATAGTGATATCCTTGTATAAGGGAATTTCACAGATTTGTTTTTTGAAAAAAGAACAAAAAAACTGATTGCAGATCTAGGGGCTCAATATTTAATGCTATGTGAAATGTTAAAGAGATAAGACCCACTGTTGATGCAAATTGGCAAGCCCAAGCTCACAGAAGAGAGTAAGTGAACAACTATTATGTGATTCCGAGAACCAATTGTATTATTGGGTATGCATATATTTTATGTATACTTGTACTAATCCAACATGCTGGTCTAGATTTGTTTACAGTGAAATAGCAATCATTAGTAGAACTTTGACTCTGTTTGGATACAGTCATTATTCTAGCTTTCAGTCAAATGAATAGAGAAATTTGACCCGGTTTGGATACAGTCATTGTTCAAGCTTCCAGTCAAATGAATATAGAAATTTGACCCCGTTTGGATACAGTCATTGTCCACCAATGCTTCGTCGAATGAGATCTATAGTAATGGGTGTCGTCTGTGCATCTGTGCGTCTGCCTGAATTGGTTTCCGGATGATAATTTACGAACGAAAAGTCAGATTCTAGTACCACTACTATCAAATATGTCTTTGTTGTTGTACTGTAGCTGTCAATATTATATAACCAGAAATGTGTAGTCATCTTGTAGTACCTAATAATCTCCATGGAAACAAAAATAGCTTGATAAATGTTAATGTGTAGCTAGTTTGCTTAATGTGATGTTGGACGAATCATTCTGCATTCAGCATTACAGTTGTGTAAGATGTGTTTTTTAGTTCACCTGGACCAAAGGTCCATGGGAACTATTGCCATCACTTGGCGTCCGTCGTCTGTAAACTTTTCATATTTCAAGCTTCTTCTCCGAAACCACTGGGCCAATTGGAACCAAACTTAGCAGGAATGTTCCTTGGATGGTCCTCTACAAAGTTTCTGTTTTTCGTTCCAGTCTGATAATCAACATGGCTGCCAGGGCCAATAATATGCTCTGATTGGCTGAAATTTCAAAGATCCTCTTCTCTGAAACTAATGAACTGACTGAACCCAAACTGTAATAGAATGATCATTGGTATGTCCTTTACCAAGTTTCTGTTTTTTATGTGGATCGGAAATCCAAGATAGCCGCCACCGCAGGACATAGTTTAACATTGGACCCTATGAGAAAATGTTCAAATGCCTTCTTCTCAGAAACTACAAATATGATTAAAGCCAAACTGTACATGAACGTTCATTGGATGGTCCTCTACAAAGTTTAGGTTTTTTGTTCCGATATGAAATTCAAAATGGTGGCTACAGCAGGACTTAGTTTAACATTGGACCCTATCTATGGGAAAAATGTTTCAAAACACTTCTTCTCTGAAACCACTTAGACAATTGAAACCAAACTGCCCAGGAATGATCATTGGAAGGTCCGCTACAAAGTTTAGATTTGTTATGCTGATTGGAAATCCAAGATGGCCACCACTGCAGGACATAGATTAACATTGGACCCTATGGGAAAATGTTCAAATGCCTTCTTCTCAGAAACTACAAAGTCAAACTGAATCCAAACTAGACAGGAATGTTCATTGGATGGTCCTCTACAAAGATTAGGTTTATTGTTCCAATATAAAATGAAAGATGGTGGCTACAGCAGGACTTAGTTTAACATTGGACCCTATGGGAAAAGTGTCTCAAAATGCTTCCTAACTGAAACCACTTGGACAATTTAAACCAAACTGCCCAGGAATGATCATTGGAAGGTCCTCTACAAAATTTAAGTTTTTTATGCCGATCGGAAATCCAAGATGGCCACCACTGTAGGAAATAGATTAACATTGGACCCTTTGGGAAAATGTTCAAATGCCTTCTTCTCAGAAACTACAAATATGATTAAAGCCAAACTGTACATGAACGTTCTTTGGATGGTCCTCTACAAAGTTTAGGTTTTTTGTTCCAATATGAAATTCAAAATGGCGGCTACGGCAGGACTTAGTTTAACATTGGACCCTATGGGAAAAATGTTTCAAAACGCTTCTTCTCTTAAACCACTTAGACAATTGAAACCAAACTGCCCAGGAATAATCATTTGAAGGTCCTCTAAAAAGTTTTTTTTTTCATGCCGATCCGAAATCCAAGATGGCTGCCACTGCAGGACATAGATTAACATTGGACCCTATGGGAAAATGTTCAAATATCATATGAATATAATGAGATATGGGGTAAATGTCAATGAGACAACAACCCCAAAGTCAAACTGTATCAGAAATGCCTTCTTCTCTGAAACTATAAATCAGACTCAATCCAAACTACACAGGAATGTTCACTGGATAGTCCTCTACAAAGTTTAGGTTTTTTGTTCTGATATGAAATCCAAGATGGTGGCTATGGCAGGACTTGGTTTAATATTGGACCCTATGGGAAAAATGTTTCAAAACGCAAATCTGATTGAAGCCTGACTGTACATGAATGTTCATTGGATGGTCCTCTACAAAGTTTAGGTTTTTTGTTCTGATATAAAATTCAAGATGGCAGCTATGGCAGAACTTAGTTTAACATTGGACCTTATGGGAAAATGTTTTAAAACACTTCTTTACTGAAACCACTTGGACAATTGAAACCAAACTTTTCAGGAATGTTCATTTGATTGGCCTCTACAAATTTAGTTTTTGTTATGCTGATTGGAAATCCAAGATGGCTGCCACTGCAGGACATAGATTTATGGGGCACCCAGTTGGAAATCAATCATTGGAAGGTCCTTTACTAACTTTGTGTTTTTTATGTTGATCAAAATTCCAAGATGACTACCACTGCAGGACATAGTTTTTACATAGGACCAATTGGTTCTTTTTATAACCAGGTGAACAATACAGGCTCTTGAGAGCCTCTGGTATTTTGTACAAGTATGGTTGGTTGGTATCAGTTTACATGTTTATGAAGTCAGTGTTGTTTTGTCTGGTTGTACCTCCTTAGTATGTGAACCCTACGCATCCTGATGTTTGTTTTTGTGTGTATACAGCTTTCTTTATTTATAATGGTCGAGTTAAAAATTACAGGCATTGATTTTTAAAGAATAAAGTTTGATTTTATTTTCTTTCTTTTCACTTGCCACAGAGTACTGGATGTGATGATGATGAGGTGGGTACATGTTATGGGATAATTTGGGATATCTGCTGGTACTTCCAAAGTTATTTTATGGACATTGAAATTCATGAATAGAATCTTGCCCAGTATTACCCAGATTTAGTGACTCTTACATGTGTTTTGTCTGCCTTGGGTTTTTATAGGATGGAGAATTTGTGTAGGAGACCTATATTATAATGATGTAGAAATCTAATTATGTTTGTTTTTTATCAAGAGTAGTGTTTCAAATGTTTTATGTCCCCACAGCTAGGTGTTGGGGGCAGTAAGTCTTTCCCATGTCTGTATGTCTACATGTATGTCCGTTCCGCATTAGATTTCCCCTATTACAAATCATTTGAAATATATGCACAAGATCATGGACCATACAAGAAGGCCAAGTTTGATTTCATTCTGGAGCTATGCCCCTGTTTATTTTAGCTGGGAGTGGAGTCTTCCGTTTCCTATTGACACATTCTTCCATTTTTGTTCCTAGATCATGTTCTGTCTGTATAAACTGCTTATATAACACAAATCTCCTTGTCTATAATCTCTTTACATTCCCAAGATAATTTGTGTATATGTTGATATCATATGTAAATTTTCTATATACAGATTCTGTCCAGGTTTGTTTACTATTCCAAACTAGGATCTATATTAATCAAGGAGGTAGTTTTTAACAATCATTCCAGCACACAGTAAATCTATAATTGAGTAATATTGCTTTGCACTACCACATAGCCTCCTGACTTATTAAGTTTCATCAGAAATTTTCCATATCATAAAATTCTCGACAGACATTAGTCGCACTAAAAAATACCGGTAAATTGAACTTTATGTTAATTTCCTTTTAAAGATGACTATTTATATTTCAGCTATTACAAGTAATTTTATAACCATGACATTATATTAGCAAAATTTGAATTTTTACTTGAAATTATTTGAAGGATAATAGATAGAAAAGTAAGAATCATGTTGTATTAAATCATAAAATATTTCAATTGTCTATTGTAGTTCATTTTCACGATACATATAGAATAACAGCAGATTTCAAAGTCGAGACAGACATTATTGCTAGTATTGCAATGAGTCTGATAGGATGAATAGTAATACTAATGATAATGAATGTCAAGACCTTCAAAACTGACGTCGTTTTTATCAGTATTATATGTCATAATGTGACATCTCATTAACTAATATTTTCCAGTATCAGAGTCATTAAGTTGATACTGATAATATCACTTAATGAGATCAACAGAAAAAATGTTGAATTTACCGATAAAATGCACAATGTTCTACATAAAGAACTTTTCTTTGTCTCTCCATTGGAAAAGTAAAAACTTAATGTAAGTTTACAAAAAAACATTATCAAAGAATTTGTTCTATATATGTATACATAAGTGATATTTATTTACTTTTTAGCCCATCTTAACTAAAGGGCCATGTGATGTATTGTAATCACATTGTATCTGTCGGTGTCTGGATCTACATCAACGACATTTCAATCCTTTTCTAGAAAATAGACCTGTTATGTGGATGGTTCTCAACATTATATGTAATATTCCTTCCTTTGGAATTTCTAAATGGCTTCTGGCTATTGTGCTTTTAAAATTTCAAATATCTCCTCCTCAGAAACGAAATGTCTGATGGAATTGTAACATTTGGTGAATATTCTGGATATGATCCTCTAAAACAATTGTGTTTTTTGCATTGATCTGAAAACCAAGACTTTTGCAGGACATCATTTAAGATAGGACCCTATGGGAAAATGACCAAAGATGCATATAAATAGTCCTTGGATAGTTCCTTATAATGTTTTTATTTTTCATCAGGAACAGAAATCCAAAATGACCTCCATTGCATGTCAAAGTTTAAGAAAGGACCATATGAAAATTGTACTTTAGATTTGCTTTCTGTGAAACCACTAAACTATTTGAAAGGGAACTTGGTTAGTGTTCCTTTGATTGACCTCTACAAAATATTTGTTTCTTGTCAGTTATGTTGATCAGAAATCAAAGATAAACTCAAACTTGATGAGTGATACCGGCTCAAGTGGACCTCTAGTAGATGTTTCTAATACATAATATCCCTATCCCATGCAAACATAATATTTTTTATCCTTTCTTTTAAATCCCATGCCATTTGTAACATTCCTTTGTGCACAAATTTCAAACTCTGCACACTCCAATGATTTTTTTTTGCCAATTTGTTTTACACTATTCTGCAAGCAATTTTATTCATACTATCGTAAATTTTGTAAGATATTTTGGAAATGTATTTTTACATTGGAATTTTTTTTTATCAAGTTTTAGAATTATTTTAATGCAGATGGTTTTTTTTCATTGGTTGTATATATTACTTTGAATTTTTTTTTTATTTCTCACTGACATTTTTCCATAAAGAACTAAATTATGGAAATAATATTTTATAGTTTTATTTTTATATGAATGTGGAAGTACACCTTCTTAGTTCTTATGATATTATATTATTTTGCAGCAATTTGGAGAAAGTGACAGTTTAACTACACCAGAACATAGCCAATCAAAGGTAATACATCATTCATACTGAAAATTTTAATCTCATTGGTGGTTAGCATATTCACCTCCGGTGCGATAAATTGTGGGTTCGAGCCCCAGTCCGGTTGAACCAGGGAATATTTGTTGCTTCTCCACTAAGCACACAGCATTAAGGAGTAAGATCAAAATATTTGTTGGAGCCTATGTTTATATTTATGAAGTAAGGATAAACTTTGAATTGTGTGACCAAAAAAAAATGTGTCCACATATTTAAAAATGCTTCAAAGTGAGTGATTTTTTGTTAACAAAAGAAAAATATGTATTTATTGTTAAACAAATCATTACGACTGCAACTGTTTAAAAAGCCGTGTGCACATATTTAAAAATACTTCAAATTAACCTGGTTTTTTTTTTACATAGAAGAAAAAAAGGTTATTTATTGTTAACAAATCTTTTTTATTGGAAAAAAAACCGTAGCCACATGTTTAAAAATGCTTCAACTTCAGCTATTTTTGTTAACAAAATAAGTAAGAAAATTATTTGTTGTTAACAAATCATTATTATTGGAATTTAAAATTAAAAAAACAAATTCTTCAAATTCAGCTTTTGTTAACATAATTAGAAAAGGAAGATTGTTATTTTTAACAAATGGTTATTATAGGAACTGTTATGTTGTCTCCGTTAGTTTTGATATATTAAAGGTTCCATCACAACAATGTTGGATGTAGATTATGTTTTATAGGGATAATGGATCAATGTTTATATATCAGTTTAGGTTTGTGAGTTTGACCAATAATAGTGATACTTAATGACATTATGACTACAGCTCCCTTTAGAGAATCGGCTAAAATGATTGATGGCTTATTATGTATGATTTATATACTTGATAGATAAATGTTTTAGACTTAATGCACTGGGTTAATGGACTGTACTATATTTAGAAATAAGAAAATATCAAGAAATTAAGGAGAAAAGTAAATATGAGAAAATGTAGAAAAATATCAGTGGGCTATTAGAGAAATGTTTTAGACTTAATGCACTGGGTTAATGGAGTGTACTATATTTAGATATAAGAAATATCAAGGCGTTAAGGAGAAAAGTAAATATGAGAAAATGTAGAATAATATCAGTGGGATATTTTAACTGATGTAATAAAAACGTAGATATCAAATTTAGTGCGCATGATATGTTTCTGGAATAACCTTCATCAGGTACGGTCAAAATCGACAGCTTGGAAAGCCAAATAATTTAAAGTTTTGGGAGCAATAAAACCAAAGGGCCTAAACAGGATAGCCAAATCGGCTAAGATCACCTATGCCTGAGGGAGGAGAACCTTAGTTTTATTAATAATTATATTATTTAAGAGCTGTAAATTTCATGTGAATAATAGAAAGAAAATCTATTCAAAATTTCATTTGATTCCTGTTATTTAAATCAAAGTGCTGAAAGTACTAATAGTCCAGACAAATTTTGAAATTTATATTGATATCGTCAAACTATTTTTATTCGCTAAGTTTTGAGGCATGAAAGTCATTAAATTTATATGTATCTGTCAAAAAAGATCCTGTTGACATTTTTTTCATACAGTGCTCGTACAGTAATCTCCAATTTACAAAGGGCCCGGGTGGTTCAATGAGTTAGGTAGTTGGATTACCTAACAACTCATACAAGCCTATCACCAATATGGCGTGGGGTCGCACCCGGCTTTGTAAATTACAAAAAAAGGTGCACTCGACTCGCAACCACAAGTGATAAAGTTTACCAGTTGCTTGCCCATGGTCGGTGGTTCTCTCCGGGTACTCTGGCTTCTTCCACCACTAAAACTGGTCGCCATGATATAGCTGAAATATTGCTGAAAGTGGCGCTATGCACAATCAATCAATCTAATTTATAAGGTTACCCCTCCTGCAATGAATAAGTTACACAAAAATCTAGCTTGATAAAAGGGTGGTCGTTTGTGAGAATGAAGTAGAATTAAAACCACGATCAAGAATTTCTATTAGATCTGACCTAATTTCTGGTTTGTAAGTGTAAGCTTTGAAGTTCGGTCTGAAAGTCATTTCTATAGGATGCAGATGAAAATAAAAATTTGTAGTGACTTAACGTTCTTAAAAAATTAAACAACTTATTACTGGTGAATGACTGAAAGGAAATATGTTTCGATTCAGAAATATCAATACTAAAAAAATAATCATTTTAGTGTTTTTAGAAAAAAATGTCCTTTGTTTTTCTGTATGTTATTTGTCATGTATTTACTCATTTTCCATTAAATTTAGCAGGAGGAAGTAGATGTTATATCACGATGTATTGCAGTAACAATATAACCATATTTATTGCAATAACAATACACCATATTTCTTGCAATAACAATATCACCATATTTATTGCAGTAACAATATCACCATATTTATTTTTCAGCCATTTATAGCAAGTGTTTTACTGAATAAAAGCAACACAGACTTCCACATACAAGTAGCAAATGATTCCGAACCTAGTATACAAGGGAAGGTAAATTATGGTTCTGTTGATCAGACAACAACAACAGGAGAACAGTATGAATAGTACAGAACAAGTGTTATAACTTAACCAATAGAAAATTTAAAAATGACAAGTAATAGTATGGAGGGTCAGAACAAGGGTTATTAAACTTAACCAATAGAAAATTTAAAAATGACAAGTAATAGTATGGAGGGTCAGAACAAATGTTATTAAACTTAACCAATAGAAACTTTAAAAATGACAAGTAATAGTATGGAGGGTCAGAACAAGGGTTATTAAACTTAACCAATAGAAAATTTTAAAATGACAAGTAATAGTATGGAGGGTCAGAGCAAGGGTTATTAAACTTAACCAATAGAAAATTTAAAAATGACAAGTAATAGTATGGAGGGTCAGAACAAGGGTTATTAAACTTAACCAATAGAAAATTTAAAAGTAACAAATAACAATATGGAAGGTACTTTATACCAGGGTAATGGTGTTGTACATGACAGTGGTATTAAAGTTACAGACAGCTACTATATAATAATACAGACAAACCTGTGTAAACCAGTTTATGTTCGGAATATACGGGTGTTTGGATTATACAGGGTAAATTTATTAAGATTTCCTGCATTGGTACCTTATTTAAAGTTCACTTTATACAGGATTCTGGTTTATTCAGGGTTCGGTGTAGACAGATTTCTCCATATTATATTTGCCAGTGGTTTTAATATTGCATGCAAAATAGTTAAGAGACAGCTACTTAAGAAAAAGTTAGGTTGATGCAAGAATTAAAAGAACTGCCAATACTACTATCATTTTTATTCTACACACTTAGATATGTGTGATGCTTAGTGGAAAAAATGGGGTGGGCTAATATGGTCCACCTCGTATACATGTATATATTGTCAACTATGATTCCCACTTAAGAATTTGATCATGCATGCCTCCATGAGAAGTGAAATTGGCACCTTCAACATGGAATTATTAATTTGTATTAAATTGTAAAAGATTACATAATTTATTGTGTTAATTCATGAATGTAAATATTTTTGGATACCAGATTTTTAAACATTGTATTGTTTCACCTTCAATATGGAATTATTTGTATTAAATTGTAAAAGATTGCATAATTTATTGTGTCAATTCATGAATTTAAATATTTTTGGATTCCAGATTTGTATTGTTTCTAGAAATGTAATTAGTTAGAGAGTAGTTTATAATGCTTTATTATTCAATGAAGAGATGAGAATGGTGTATGGAAGATAAGGGTAGATAATTAATTAGAAGATGGTAATGCTCAAGGTACATAGTTTTAATTAAAAAAATAAAAAATAAAATAGGTCATTTTTATATCCTAAACCTCATTTTAATGCCATGTAAATAAACATTACTTAACATTGAAATAAAATCAGGGAAAATAGATCATGGAAACAAATTATTTTCAATGTTTTAACAGAATATTAAGACAAAAAACACATTGAAATACAGGAATCTTCTTCAAGATCATCTTTGTTTATTTAATCTTAGTGCATTAATCAAGCATTTCAGCTGAAAATCTAAAATAAACCTTACTAACTGGCATTTTGAATCCAAGATCATGTGTTTCCTTCACTTTTTTGTCAAATGCCGATGGTAATGAGTTATATACTTTCTTTGATGAATTGATTGTTTAAAGGGTTTTGGGTAGTATTCCAGCAGATTTCTCTGTTTAACGGGTTTTGGGTAGTATTCCAGCAGATTTCTCCTATCCGTTCTGGTTTTTGAGTTGAGTTTGATTGCCATAAAACTGATGGAGAATGAAGCCGCTCTTTTTGACTTGCTGTAGTTGTACCATGCTGCTCCCCGGCATAGCCCTTTGTATTAAAATAGAGTAAGTAGCTTTAGTAAGTGTAGTTTCATTTGTCTAAGTTGACTTCTCATCACCCATTTAACAAGAGTATAGCCACACATTTAACTTAATCATTAACTAAGTCACACTCACCAAGTTTTAAATAATATTCGTTTATTTTTCAAATTTACATAAAGCTTTAATTAAAGCATGTTTATTAATATACTATATAGTGTATTGAAACTGTGTATACAACTTAAGTATGGAAGTTTAATTTGACTGGTGTGAATTCATCCTTGTTTGTTTGGTTAAATTTAAACTTTTTCTGAAAGGTGTATTAGAAAATGAAATTTTTGGATGATGCTGGCTGTTCTCGATACCTTTGATTTATTTGAATGTCTTGATGATTTAAGCTTAATTTCCCCCCTTCTTAAGCTATGTAATGAAATTGTAATCAACACAATATTCCATCACTTCAATTTTGATATATTTTTAGAAATAAATAGGTAACAATATTCCTTCATCTTAAAATTTGATCTATTTATAGATAAAAATAGGGTCACAATATTCCATCACTTAAAAATTTGATCCATTTTTAGATATAAATAGGTAACAATATTCCAAATTTTGGTCTATTTTTAGATATAAATATGGATGCAATATTCCATCACTTCAAATTTTGGTCTATTTATAGATATAAAAATACTCACAATATTCCATCACTTCAAATATTGATCTATTTATAGATATAAATAGGGTCACAATATTCCATCACTTCAAATTTTGATCTATTTATAGATATAAATAGAGACACAATATTCCATCACTTCAAATATTGATCTATTTTTAGATAAAAATAGGGTCACAATATTCCTTCATTTCAAATTTTGATCTATTTATGGATGAAAATAGGTTCACAATATTCTATCACTTCATATTTTGATCTATTTATAGATATAAATAGGGTCAATAGGTAACAATATTCCATCATTTCAAATATTGATCTATTTATAGATATAAATAAGCAACAATATTCCATCACTTCAAATTTGATCTAATTTTAGATATAAATAGGAAACAATATTCTAAATTTTGATCTATTTATAGATATAAATATGTAACAATATTCTAAATTTTGATCTATTTATAGATATAAATAGGGTCACAGTATTCCATTGCTTTGAATTATTTATTTATGATGTTAGACCTTGAGTTTAATAAGGTGAATCACCCATTAGACTGTTGATCTTTACAATTACTAGTACTTTAGATATTAGATAGTATAAACATGTTTTATTCAACTTGTCGTAAGCATTTCCCTGTCATTTCCTCATTCATGACTTATCACCGGGTTTGTAACTAGATTAACGCGATGGGTGCCACTTGTGGAGCAGGAACTGCTTACCCTTTTGGAGCACCTGAGTTCACTCCCGGTTTTTAATGGAGGTCGAGTTACTCGATCTTTAGGTTTCTGTGTAGTGTTTTGTAGATCGTTGTTTGTCCTTTTGTCCTTTTTCTTTTGGTCATTGTGTTGTCTGTCCTACTTGGATATACGGATTCTGATTTCCCCTTTGGTATCTTCAAACTCTTCTTATTATCCAAAACATGACAATAGGATCAGATACAAGTTTTATAGCTTAGAATATATTCTCCTTATATTAGATGTGCTAATTTACAATCTTTATATCTGAATTTTGTGGGAGTTATGCCCCTTTGAACTTAGAAATTTCCCGAAATTTACTACTGAAGCAGCTTGTCAGTGCAACTGCTCTGAAACTATTGAACAGAATTTCATGAAACTTGGTAGGTAGTAAGGACACCATATGTAGTTGTGCATATTACCAGGATATTTTGATCCCCTAAATTTTGTGGGAGTTATGCCCCTTTGAACTTAAAAATTTCCCGAAATATACTTCTGAAGCAGCTTGTCAGCACAACTCCTCTGAAACTACTGAACAGAATTTCATGAAACTTGGTAGGTAGTAAGGACACCATATGTAGTTGTGCATATTACCAGGAAATTTTGATCTCCTGAATTTTGTTGGAGTTATGCCCCTTTGAACTTAGAAATTTCCCGAAATTTACTACTGAAGCAGCTTGTCAGCACAACTCCTCTGAAACTACTGAACAGAATTTCATGAAACTTGGTAGGTAGTAAGGACACCATATGCAGTTGTGCAAATAATCAGGAAATTTTGATCCCCTAAATTTTGTGGGAGTTATGCCCCTTTGAACTTAACAATTTCCCAAAATATACTTCTGAAGCAGCTTTTCAGCACAACTCCTCTGAAACTACTGAACAGAATTTCATGAAACTTGGTAGGTAGTAAGGACACCATATGTAGTTGTGCATATTACCAGGAAATTTTGATCCCCTAAATTTTGTGGGAGTTATTTGCAAACACTCTAGTGTAATATCCCTTACTGAAACTTGTATACAATGTATATATGTATGTACAAGAGTCTATCATAATGTCACTATTTCCCTGAAAAAGTTTTTCATCACCAATCCATTGATTTTAGAAGAACAAAACTCCTTTAAAATCATTGGAACATAGGCTGAGCAATTTTCTGGAATGGGGGAACTTTGCCATGACAATATGGAATAGTACCTGTAACCCTTGCTTTAGCACTTTTGAGCAAATTTTTTTTGTGTTTCATGGATTAAAAACAGTTTTTTTTTGTTATTCATTGAAGCTTAATTTTATTTGTTACCTTTGACTACAGTTTGTGGGACGGGGGGTGACATGTTTTTGCGGGCAAAAACAAACTTTAATTTTACATATACATTTGATAAAGGAGCCTCTAACTTATTGAGTTAGGGGAAGTCATGGTTGTGATCTTATGGTAGTTGGATTAACAGCTACCTGTGCAATCAGTGCCTATTACCAATAATGTTGTGAGTTCGAATCCCGTTCAGGCGAGGTGTACTCGATACAACATTATATGATAAAGTTTATCAGTGACTTGCAGCAGTTCGGTGGTTTTCTCCAAGTATTCCGGTTTCCTCCACCAATAAAACTGACTGCCACGATAGAACTGAAATATTGTTGAAAGTGGCGTTAAACACCATAACCCTAAGCCCTATTTTACATATAATAATAAATTTGATAATGAAGCCTCCTTCTTATTGAGTTAAATGACAAATATTAATCAAAATAGATGTAGATGACATTTGTATGTAATTGTTGTTAGTATGTATTATTTTTTTTTTTTTTTCTGTCATAATATAATTTTAACATTCAATGTTAATTGTTTTCAACTTATTTTTGTTTTGTTTTTGTTAATTTATATTATAAAGAGTGATTTATAAAATGTTGCTTCTCTATGATTAAAAAAAAATCAAAATAGCCTGGTTATATTTTCATTTATGTAAAGCATAATATACAGGTTCCTGATTCACCGGCTCATGGCAAGGTGGGCTCATTACAACATTATGTAGCGGCCGTCGTGGTTGTTATCGCATAAAAGTTGGATTTACAACTACATATGCAATCAGTGTCTATCACCACTAAAGTTGTGAGTTTAAATCCCGCTCATGGCGAGGTGTACTTCATACAACAATATGTGATAAATTTTGTCAGTGACTTGTGGCAGGTTGGTGGTTTTCTCAAAGTACTCCTGTTTCCTCCACCAATAAAACTGACCACCACGATATAACTGAAATACTGTTGAAAGTGGTGTTAAACACCATAACCCTTAATGAAATTGATAATGACGATTACGTTACACATTTTTGAGCAACACAAACCCTACAGAAAAGCTCAGGTGCACCGGAAAGGTATGCAGTACCTGTTCCACTAGCAACTCCCATCATGTTACCTGTTACCTTCTCTGTATGCTGCCGCCTTTGTCAGGCGAACCACTTCTTCAACGAATCTTCATCCATTATTGAAGCGTAGTTTATATTATTTATGTTTTTATCACATTATATTTTATACGGGATGTGGAACATTTTTAAAAAGAGTATGTCATAACACACGCACTTTGCTTTCTTATTTATACTTTCATGCACGCACATGTAAAAGTATATATCGTTTAATAACTAAGACACATCCATCGATGCACATAATTGTATTAAAATCTAAGACACATAGGTGTGGTAAAATCAAGACACGTAGATTTGGTAAAATTCAAGACATTAAAAAGTGATAAAATCTAGGATACATCCATCATTGCACATAATTGTGGTAAAATCTAAAACACATCCATCGATTCACATAATTGTGGTAAAATCTAAAACTCATAATTGTGGTAAAAACTAAGATGCATAATTGTGGTAAAGTCTAAAAGACATCCATTGATGCCCATAGTTATGGTAAAATATAAAAAAAAAGAAGAAAATCATCCATACGTAAGGATTATATACATACACCTCCATCATTCTCATGTCACCAATGTTCAACACAATAATGTTCCTCTGTAACTAACATAAAATCCATGACTTCATTTAAACATCTACCCAATTAAATTTGATCTTTTCAGGTGTAGCGCAAAGGGGGCCCCAGCGCAAAGCACATACTACTGGTTAATCTTTCAATATCGGTATATAATTCATTCAGAAAATGGAACTTAGTGCAGTCAACTATTAACTGCAGAAGATTATCATCACATTCAAATAGTTCAAATACGAGAGGTTTCAATAATTTCAATTCTTAACAGATCCCTCAGTTTCTTGATGAATTTTGATCGTGTATCGTTTAGTATGATGCACTTTAATAAGAAGTGTTTTGTATCTTCCGGTTCTTTGAAGCAAAGAGGGCACCTGGAGGTAGTTTTTTGTCCATTAAATCTAGCTCGATCAGCTTGAAGTGTGTATGTTCCGCAAACTATTTTAGATTTAACACATGCTCTTTTAACTGCATATAAATCTGAACCACAACTTTTCCAAATGTTATGTATTTTACCAATTTCAAATTCCTCAAAGTTGAACAGTTTTAGTGTAGATTTTGTTGTAGCATCTTTCACTAATTGATCTTTCCAGTATTCATTAATTGCTGTATATATAGTTCTTTTCCAAATTGCCTTATTAGGTACAGGGTTGAGGATGTCTATAGGTGACGGTAAATTATACATTTCTGTTACTTTCACTATTTGTATAAACCAGCTGTTTGAATCCTCAGGTTTTATTGCAAGTTGTCTGAAAGCAATATTATATTCCATAGATCCTTTATTTTCAGCAATATTTCTGAATAAGGAGAGCATTCGTTTGTGAAGTTCAGCTTCTATTGGTATTTGTCCAGCTAGAATTAGTACTGCTGCTGTTGATGTACGGACAGGAAGATGTTGAATTTGTTTTAGTAATTGTACAAAATATGTTGAAAGATTTTTAATGTCAGTTTTAGTAAGTCTTATCACATCCAGTCCATACAGTAGTCTGGGAAGTACAAAGCATTTGATCATGTGTATTGAGACCATTGGGTTTATTCCATTCATCCCATACAAGCCTGCCCCCATCAGTGCGTATACTGTTTTGCGTGCAGTTTGTATTCTGTCTGGTACAACCAGTTTTACTCCAAATTTTGAGGAGGTATCTCTTTTGATTCCCAAGTGAGTTGCGTTTGCTGGCATATTTAGATTTTTGTCATTCATAGTCCATGTACATTGTGTTTTATCCCTGATCTTCAACACACAGGATTTTTGGTCACTAATAATGTATCTGTGTTTGTTAGCATGATCCATCTGTATGTTTAACATAGTTTGAAGGTCATGTGGGTTATTTGCTATTAGTGTTACATCATCAGCTACGTACAGTTGGTACTCCACAAAAAATGGATCCAATATGACATCCAATTTTATTTTCTTCATATATTTTAAGAAGAGAGTTTATGAATACTTTATATGCTGTTGGCGACCATACACCACCCTGTCTTACTCCTTGTTTTTCTTCAAATCCACGTGAAATCTGCCCTTCCCATTTAACTTTAGTGGTGAGATTTTGGTACCATTCCTTAAACAGAAGCCAATTATCACCATATATGTTCATTTTATGCATTTCCCTGTAAAGTCCTTCGTCCCATACTTTATCGAATGCTTTCTTAGCATCAGTTAGAGCTATATAGACGGGATTCCGTTTCTCTTTTGCCTCGATATTTAATTCGGTTAAAACAAGACCAGCTATAGATGGAGATTCTCTTTTCGTGAATCCTTTTTGTAAGTAGCTCTGCTGATGTCGGATAGAGGATTGGTTTCGAGATAAATGTAGTTTTTCTAAGATCTTCCCAATAACACTTGTGACCGTAATGCGGCGGTAGGAATTTGGATCTTCCTTCGGTTTACCTCCGTTTTTAAAAATCGGACATCCAATACCAGTTTTCAATGTGTTTGGAATTTCTGCATTTTGAAAAATTAAGTTGACTAATTTTGTCAATATGATAACAGTTAAATTTCCTCCATACTTAAGATGTTCAATAGTAATTTTGGATTCATCCGGTGCTTTTCCATTTTTAAAAGTTGAGATGCATTCGCTTAGTTCTTCCTCAGTTACTTCCTGCATAGGTTGTCTATATTTGGTAAATATCTCAGTAAGTATATCAACGTCATCATTCACCAGCGCTAAGAAAGTACTGTCAAAGGACTGCTGTTCTGATGGAGTGGCTAATTCTTCAAAATAATCTGCCTATAAAGCATCCAAAACTGTCACTGGATTATTAAAAGTTTTATCATCTATTTTCAAGATTGGTGTATTTACAGATCTCACACACCGTTGTCTGTTTACTAATGCAAAGAATTGTTTATCATTTCGCTCATTAAGGTTCATAATTCTAGTATAGGTGTTGTCTCTTTTGGCAGCTGCCAATCTACGTTGGGCAGAGCGAAGTTTTTTCTTTTGTTCTCTCATATTTTTATAATTTGCACTTTCCCTGTTGTCTATGTTACCTTCTTGCTTCCATTTCCAGTGGTAAAATTTTCCCTTTTTCATGATTGACGTCATATCAGGTGTCCAATCCCTTTTCCTTTTCTTTTTACCTTTACGTTTAGGGCAGAGTTGTTCAGCCGTTTTAACCATTATATTAGAAAATTCAGTAATTATGTTATCAATGTTTTGGAGTTTATCATCTTTTGTTTGTACTATCTGGGCTACATCTTTCATATTTTCTTCTAATAAAATTTTATATTGTTCCTTATCAATTTTGTCCCACTTCACTCTTATGTTCTCATGTCTTTGAGAGTTGATATCAATCCTCTGCAGTTTGCATGCTACTGTCACTATAATCGGGTCATGTGTTGATAAATTTGTGAATTCTCTTTCAAATGTCCAATATTTTTTTACTCTTAGATTATCAAGTTCATCAAGGACTGCCTTATAGTCATCCAGTGTCGCATTACCTCCTCGAGTTGGCATATAAACACAGACTAAAATAAAAGGTTGTATTACATTTAAACGAATTGCTATTACTCTATTTCCTCCATCCGGTAAGGGTTCAATAAAATTTTGAAGTTTATTTTTATACTGACAATACTGTTAAACAGATTTTTTGAAAATAAAACAGTTATGGTCGACAATCCATCTAAATAAAATAAGTTGTATGTTTGCTGTTTAGCTTACCTGAGCTTACTTGACAATAACTACTGTATGTGAAGTCATCAAGCATACTAGAAATGTTCCTAAATGGGTTCTGAGTTACTTTTGGAGGGAGCTAAAATTCAACATGGTGACCCTGGCCCCTAATGGCTGAGACATACTACTTCTTTTCCAGACCTAGGGGAAGGCAAGTCACTTGGATTGCTAAAAATGTTTCCATAGAGAAGTGTTGTTGAAACCATTCAAAATTCAATAGTCGTCCTAGCCGTCTGATTAGCTGTAGCATTTTCGACTTGTTCTAGAGATTTATTGCATGCCTAGGCACCAGATATGCCAGACATGTTCTTAAAAAGTGTTGTTATTTGTCGGGGACGATTTGAAATTCAAGATGACTGCCCTGAACTTGGAATTGGTTGAGACAGCTATGATCCTTTTTCCTTAGAAATACTACATCATAAGTCACCATACTTGCCAGAAGCATTTTCTCTGAGGTCTTTCAGGAGGCCTATGGGATGTTGTTAAATGTTAGTTCATCGCCTGATATAAAGAAAATAAGACAACAAACATCAGAGTTTATTCTATGTAAGCAATATATGAATAATGTCAAAGTTCTAATGACTTTTACCAGAGTTGTGTTGTCATCTGATGGTATCATTAACACATGGATGAACGAACTGACAATTCGTGTTTCATGCTACGTGTCTTTGGATTTATTATAGAATGGATGGATCGTCAATAAATAATAACCACAACAGGCCCTATAAGTTATTATTGTCTTGTCATTATTTCTAATGAACGACGATGTATTCTAAGGTCAGCATCGTAGATATAGTCAGAAACAGAATACTTTAGAGACACTGGTTACTATTCGTCTTAAATTTTTTTATGAAGGAACTATTTACATATGAAACATCGAAGGGAATTTTGGTAATAGTCATGTGCTAAAATATAATTAGAATTTATCTCTCTTTTCATTATCATCGATTATTTCATCATGACTAAATCAAATTAATTACCCAATCTGAGCTCTTTTTCAGCGTATGTTATATAGTTATAAAAAGAAAGTTTAAACCGTGATGGTTAACAATTCCATCAATATCAACAAAAAGAACAATCACCTCTCACCTCAAATAATTAAACATAAAAAAGGACCGCGACATATGGCGTTGGAAATTCAGGTCCTGGTTTAGGACGGACACACACATGTAGAGGGGTTAAATAGGTGAATTGGATTCAAAGTCCTCTGGTAGATACCGTGGCTATTTTAAACAGTAACACCTATATATGTATAGACAAAGTCAATTGAACATCGATCATTGTCTGAGATTATAGCTAGAGTCAGTACCCGCCTCAGTTCTCTAATCCAAGCAACATTGGTTGCTTCAGATAGATAGAAAACTGGAAACCCGGTTATTATATCTACAAACGACAAACATTTTTACAAGGAAACCGCCATTTTCAGTTGCTATCTGGCATACAATATTTAATCATCAACAATATTTGGTTAGTTATGTAGGTTTGTATAATATTAATATAAATGTCTCAATTGTCTTATACAAACTGGAATTTTCATTTCTCGCTTAGTGTTTTGAAGCAGGTTAACACTATCAATCACAATGTATCGTTAACAACATCTGCTGTTTTGATTCCGAATCGAAAACGTCATAATTATTATCATAATACAGAGTTGTTGTTCGACATGCAACCATTGAGCATGATTAGTTCTCTTACGGTTACTTTGTATCATAATTATTACCAATAACAGTACAGTGATCGTGAAGTTTATTACCAATAACAGTACAATGATCGTGAAGTTTATTACCAATAACAGTACAGTGATAGTGAAGTTTATTACCAATAACAGTACAGTGATCGTGAAGTTTATTACCAATAACAGTACAATGATCGTGAAGTTTATTACCAATAACACAGTACAGTGATCGTGAAGTTTATTACCAATAACAGTACAATGATCGTGAAGTTTATTACCAATAACACAGTACAGTGATCGTGAAGTTTATTACCAATAACACAGTACAGTGATCGTGAAGTTTATTACCAATAACACAGTACAGTGATCGTGAAGTTTATTACCAATAACAGTACAGTGATCGTGAAGTTTATTACCAATAACAGTACAGTGATCGTGAAGTTTATTACCAATAACAGTACAGTGATCGTGAAGTTTATTACCAATAACAGTACAGTGATCGTGAAGTTTATTACCAATAACAGTACAGTGATCGTGAAGTTTATTACCAATAACAGTACAGTGATCGTGAAGTTTATTACCAATAACAGTACAGTGATCGTGAAGTTTATTACCAATAACAGTACAGTGATCGTGAAGTTTACTACCAATAACAGTACAGTGATAGTGAAGTTTATTACCAATAACAGTACAGTGATCGTGAAGTTTATTACTAATAACAGTACAGTGATAGTGAAGTTTATTACCAATAACAGTACAGTGATAGTGAAGTTTATTACCAATAACACAGTACAGTGATCGTGAAGTTTATTACCAATAACAGTACAGTGATCGTGAAGTTTATTACTAATAACAGTACAGTGATAGTGAAGTTTATTACCAATAACAGTACAGTGATCGTGAAGTTTATTACCAATAACAGTACAGTGATCGTGAAGTTTATTACCAATAACAGTACAGTGATAGTGAAGTTTATTACCAATAACACAGTACAGTGATCGTGAAGTTTATTACCAATAACAGTACAGTGATCGTGAAGTTTATTACCAATAACAGTACAGTCATCGTGAAGTTTATTACCAATAACAGTACAGTGATCGTGAAGTTTATTACCAATAACAGTACCGTGATCGTGAAGTTTATTACCAATAACAGTACAGTGATCGTGAAGTTTATTACCAATAACAGTACAGTGATAGTGAAGTTTATTACCAATAACAGTACAATGATCGTGAAGTTTATTACCAATAACAGTACAGTGATCGTGAAGTTTATTACCAATAACAGTACAGTGATCGTGAAGTTTATTACCAATAACAGTACAGTGATCGTGAAGTTTATTACCAATAACAGTACAGTGATCGTGAAGTTTATTACCAATAACAGTACAGTGATCGTGAAGTTTATTACCAATAACAGTACAGTGATCGTGAAGTTTATTACCAATAACAGTACCGTGATCGTGAAGTTTATTACCAATAACAGTACAGTGATCGTGAAGTTTACTACCAATAACATTACAGTGATCGTGAAGTTTATTACCAACAGTACAGTGATCGTGAAGTTTATTACCAATAACAGTACAGTGATAGTGAAGTTTATTACCAATAACAGTACAGTGATAGTGAAGTTTATTACCAATAACAGTACAGTGATCGTGAAGTTTATTACCAATAACAGTACAGTGATCGTGAAGTTTATTACCAATAACAGTACAGTGATAGTGAAGTTTATTACCAATAACAGTACAGTGATCGTGAAGTTTATTACCAATAACAGTACAGTGATAGTGAAGTTTATTACCAATAACAGTACAGTGATAGTGAAGTTTATTACCAATAACAGTACAGTGATCGTGAAGTTTATTACTAATAACAGTACAGTGATAGTGAAGTTTATTACCAATAACAGTACAGTGATCGTGAAGTTTATTTTCCATCAAAACCAATACTGTTGATTTAAAGAAGTTTGTTCTTAGTTGATTTTGAAACCATCAGATTACCCGTATAGATATAATCGTTAGAGAAATCCGAAGTGACAATTACGAATGGACCATTTAGAGCAACACCGACCCCACCTAAAAATCGAGAGGGTGAAACCAGGTGCTCTCGCAGGGCAAGAATTGATAACATTTGACAAAAAATACGCAACTTGTATATCAAAATCTTTCAAGTTTACTTTCAAATCTTTTGTTGTTACCGTACAGAATATACAAAATGTACCATGTCCTCTGTGGTTTGCCTTTATGTGGGAAACAAGGCGTCTTATAGCAGGTAACATATTTTGAAAATTAAATAGAGATTGACCTGTACGTAGTCTAAGCGCAAATTAGCTGGTTGTTCTGAAGTCTGATTATTTTTTTAGAAGATAGGTATTTTTTCGATTTTGTGTCAGTCTAGTTGATCCTGGTGTATTTAAAATATGACAAGCTAATGATAATGTGTTTTTTTCTTCATCCAGCACAACACTCTGAAAGTGGAGAATGAATACAATAATTCGATCAATGGTATATTAAACATAGCGTGCGGTGTAGAATATTATTTCCCAATATAACCAAACATACTGACAACGATGCTATAATATTTATAACGTGGTATTTGATAATGTTAGCTTTCTGGTGATTACATAATAGTTGATTTATTATCTTTTACAACGATGTTTAAAAAATAAAAAAACTAAGAAATGAAGAAAATTGTTGGGAGTTCGTGACATGCAAGTTTTCCCAGTATAGCTGTATAATAAATTGACAAAAGTCAATACTCGTACTGTTCCTAAAAATGTCAGAGTATTCTTAAATTAATTAAAATTACTAGCAGCGTGTCAATAAAATATCTGAAACAAAATAGGATTAACTTTTAAAGACATTTACTTGTTTTCTGTTTTCCTTTACTTCACATATATCAGGCACCTTGTAGATCCAAAACTGTAAGGATTGTTTCTATATGTTTTCCTAGTATCCGTATCGACAAGTACAGTTTCGGGTAAATCATTTAAATATTTATTTAAGTTGTTCTTTTTATTGTTTGTATAAATGAATGTACACAGAATCATGTCATATTGTCGAAAGAAATCAACTTACTGTAAGTAGGTAAAGAAAGAAATGAAGAAACATCTAGAAAAATGAGATTTTAACGAATATGAAAAGAAAGTATAAATAGTGATGGTCAATAATTTCACCAATATCAACAAAACGAAAAACTACCTCTCATACGGGATCATTAAACACACAAAAAGACCACAACAAAATGACTATGCATGACATATGACGTTGACCATCCAAAACCTGGAACATTTTTATATGCTTAGGCTTTCCATTTGATACAACAACTTAAAAATGTGCAGAATAGACAAATGGCTATTGATATTCCAATGGACACGAACTGTGCTCTTCTTGTCGTCTTGATTGTGTACTCGTATAAAACCCTTCAGTATATGTTATTGCTGTCTTGTAAGCAAACAACCATAGCTTCACATCTTACTATTAATCAAATCGATCACACAACTATAAACAGTTGAGACATTGAATTTCCGCAGTGGTCAACAATTCATGATAAGGTCCATTAAGTATATTTATATGTTGTTAGTATCCACGAACAAGCAATTTATTTGACACAGTCATGCAGTCCTCTGTTTAAAACGTATTAATAATTTGAATATGGTCTAGAATAGCGTATCTACTCGGACATGTAAAATCCATATGCGAAGGGTAAATAGGGACATTCTATGAAAAAATCTGGAAATTAACAATGAGAAAACTAAAATCATTACATTTGTCACCAAGATTTGCCGATTCTTTAGCAACATCAATATCATTGAAATTAAATGGTGTTTGGTATATATAGAACTTCGTATACTCTAATTGTAAAATTTCCAAGTACTAATTTAACTCAATAATCTAAAATCGTTCACTCACTAGGTAAATTAACATTAGAGAACACCGAAAGGGCAATCAAGAATGGACAATCCAGAGACTCTGGCAACATTGGATACCAAATAAGGCATCAAAGTTCTCTCTTTTTTATCGTCCAATATCGTATGTAGTCACACACCTATGACAGCAATAATTGAAACCTGTATTTCCAACGAATGAACTAATGATGTCGGTATTTTATATCTTTGGCTGACATTGAAATCACCTATGATAATGATATATTTATAATCACTGTCATGCTTGCTATCATAAGATAAGATAAGAAAACTTTATTTGAATTCGGTTTTTGAATAACAATAAACATAAGCTCTCAGGAGCTTTTTACCGAATATACATATATAGTAGCACAAGATACATACAAATATTAACATAATCACATAAATACACATATAAAGCACATACAGTTAGCAAATGCAACATAAAAAGCACAAAAATAAAAGACATACTAAAACATGCTGAAGCAATATCAAGCAAACATAAAATAACTAAGCAGCATTAAAACTTGGAAAAAGCACTAGAAATAAAACAGAAAGCTGAATATGTTATCTGCATGCAGAACAACGACATACTGAGCCATTCCAGGACTGAATCAAACTTTTAAAGTGGTTGAAACTGTTTTCAGTTCTGAAATGGTTCGGAAGGTCGTTCCACAGAGTTGCAGCTGCAAACATGAATGATTTTTTGCCATACCTTGTAGTTCTAACTTGAGGTACATCTAATATGTTCGAATACCTGAAAGCATATTTAGAATTCTTCACATTAACCAAATCATGAAGGCATACAGGAGCTAATTTGTTAACGATTTTATATGTCTCCAAGGCCATTGTCCTAATACGTCTGATCTGTAAGGAGGGCACTAGAGCTTTTTCAAGAAGGTTGATATATGAACTGGTGTAGTCATTGTATACAAAGCGAAGTGCTCTTTCCTGCACTTTCTCTAATTTTTTTGAATTTTTATCGGTACAAAAATGCCAGGCCAAAGGGCAGAAGTTAAAGTTACTGAGAATGAAAGTGTGGAATATAGTTAATTTGCTTAATCTGTCTAAATACCGGCCCAAACGTTTAAGTATATTCAGTTGCTGTGATGCCTTCCTACAGATTGAACGGATATGAATGTCAAAATTTAATTGATATTCTATTTCAATTCCTAAAAGTTTACTGTCTCTTCACATGAAAGTGTAGAGTTCTGTATACAAATCTTCATGTTTTTGTCAAAAGTCTTCTTCCCAACCGCAAGTACCTGAAATTTATCTGGATTGGCCTGCATTTTGTTAACTTTAAACCAATTAATAAGAACATTTGACTCTGATTCTAAAACTGAGGTAAGTACATTAAAATCAGGATGACCATAAGACAAAGTATTGTCATCCGCATAATTATATAAAGTACCTTTATTACAAAATAAAAAATATCATTAATAAAGACATTAAAAAGTAGAGAATCAAGATTGACCCTTGGGGTACCCCTTTTTGGATGTCAGACCAACTGCTCAGGATACCATTAATTTTAATTTGCTGTTTCCTATTTGATAAGTAGGACTCAAGAAGGGATACAGAATCAGTGGACATACCATAGGCCGAAAGTTTATCCAATAAAATATCATGGGGTAGGCAATCAAATGCCTTGGAAAGATCCATTAGGACTGCGGCAACATACTGATTTTTTTCAAGGGCATTCCGCCAGTCCTCTAATAACCTGAGCAGGGTTGTCTGACATCCATGACCTCTTCTAAAAGCACATAAATAAGGATTAAAAATATTTTCAAAAATATCAGACAATTGCTGTTCTAAAATTTTCTCAAAAATCTTTGAAAAAATACATAGTACACTTACGGGTCTGTAGTTAGTCTTCAAAAGTGGATCATTCTTTTTATATAAAGGTGTTACTTGTGCTTTCTTTAATTTATCCGGAAAAACACTCTGATCTATTGACATATTTAAAATACTTGTAATCTGAGGTGCAATAATAGATTTACTACATTTTATTATTTTGGCAGGTATACCATCAGCACCTGTTGCTTTTTTGATGTTGATATTATTTATAATCTTTTCAACTTTATCTGTTGTTACCTTTTCAAAAACAAATTTGTTTGTGCAATCATTTTGTTTCTTTATTTCTATTACACTTGGATGATCAGAAGGGTCGTAAACAGTATCTTTTCCTATATTCTCAGCCACAGTGGAGAAAAAATTATTAAAGTGATTGGCTACTTCTTTTTGATCATTTACAATCTTGTCAGATTCATTAAGCACATTTTTTGTTCTCCACTGGACCCCTTTTTCGAAAAGAATGGCTTAATAGTTTTCCAAAAGTCGCCCGATTTTGTTCCCCCCGGAGCAACGTTCTAGAAAGTATGTTTTCATTGATTTTCTTTTCAATTTGGTTACAAAATTTCTTTGCTTTCTGAATTTTTCCCAATTTTTGTTGCTCTGACATTTTGTAAATTGAGAATATAGCATTTGTTTTCTGTATACAGCTCTTCTGAGCTCCTGATTCATCCATTGTCATTTTTAACATTATTTTTGTGACTGTAAAAAGTATATCCCTTTCACTCATAGATATCATATTCTAACAATTAGAAAATAAAGCGAACTACAATCAAAATAGGAAAAAGCAACACCGCAATCGTGCATGTAATCCACGAGCATGAACAATTAACCTTTCGACCGTGATCGGTTTGAAAGTGTCAAATATCCGGATATTGTCAACAAAAAGCATGTGAAATCACCATAGACAGCTATTATATGTTTATTACATGTCAGAATTACAATATATACTGGATATTAACTGTATAAGTGTACTAACAACATTTATTTTGAACTAAGCTTCACTAAATAGCAAATCCCTTGCTATTTAATGATTAACAACTAGGGATACTAGGTAAAAGCTGTATATCTAGTAAATTGTTAACAGCAATTAGTGCAATAAAATCTGTGATTAAAAAACCCCCAAAAAAAACGTGTTAGAAATAGGATGGATTGTCTGGGTAATCTGAAATAAATCAATATCAGGTAAAGTAATAGAGGTGAGATGCAAATGAACACCTGGTTGTTTTTACGCGAGTCATTTTGTCAGACCATTGTTTTGTTGTGTAATTGACATTGCGTGTGTGAATTTCCCTCTACAAGAAAGTATCTTCTAAGTTTGTCTTGCATATTATCGTTTACAGTGTTGTTACTATGCATTTCAGATATTGGAATTTGTTTTAAGGAGAAGTCTGTAAGGGTCTTGAACTTAAATCGAACACTTAAATAACATGCTCTCAGAGATTCATTAACAAGAAATGGAAATTATCATTTGTCAAGCTCTAAATTAAATACATCATATTCCTTTGAAAGTAATTTTCTTGATTGCTTGAAGCATCTCCACGAAGGAGATGTTTTATTTTTGACACGTCTTCATCAATTCTGTTGAGTACATAATTTTAAATTAAATCTCCCAAGATACTTCAAATCGTTGAAACGGAAAATAGGAAATTAGACGAATGTAACTATTATGATGAAGTTATAGATTGTAACACGCAATATTTCAACGTATTTTGTGTAATTTAGAATTTTCCAATTGAGATAAATACAATACTCTACAATAGAAGGATTTTAGTGGAACAGTTTGTCCGCTTCATACAGAAACAGCTAGCCATTGTAATGTTAGTTGGTAGCATTGATATCACTCAAACTAGTCGTGTAAATGCAATATACCATAAACCACTGACAAGCCAATCACAGCCATTGTAAGAGAAATTAACGTCAACCTAAAACAATCTAATGGACTTAGTGGGACATTAGATAATCTCATCTGCTTTTGAGTACATGTATGTAGTGGATGGGAGGAATTGTGTATCATTCACACAGAGACAATTTGCTTGTGCTCAATCTACACAATACTATGGAGGGTAGTATTACCCATCTTTGATGGTTGTTACATTTTAAAACATATTGTCTAGTAGTTTAGATATTTTTGTGTCATTGTTTACATTGAACATCTATTTGCAAGTCAAACACATTATTATTGTTTGTGACATTTGATTGTAGTGTTTGAATTATGTTTGTATTAAGTAATATCTTTATCGTCATTTTATCATAAATGACCATTTCAATTCTAATATTTCTTGCTGAATTCTTAATATGACCAACCATCAAACAGAGCACAACATACTTGTTGTTGCCATAGAATTATAAATGTTCTGAGTTACCAGCTACTGTTTTCATCGGGTCGTACATTCGTCTTAAGGTTTTCATATTGAAAATTTTCTTCCCCGACACAACAGAATCAAATATAGCTCAAGATTGATTGAATGATTTTTATGGCTTTCTATAGAGTTTGTTTTTCACTTTGACCCTGTTCACACTAAGCGTATTTAGATCGATCGCGATCACTTCGAGATCGATTTCAATGTTCACACCAAAGAAAGATCGATCGCAATCGGTCTAATTTGAGACCCATAAAATATGTGGTCTAAATTAGATCGCTCTAATCTAGAGCGCTTCACAGTAAGACAGTGTTCACATATAGATCGATTGCGATCGGTTTAGGTCAGTTCGATTCAGTTTGAAACCGCTTTGTGTTCAGATTGGATCGATCTCGAACCGATTGCAATCGTTTCCGGTAATAATCACTGTTCACACTGCTCATCTGATTCGATCTCGAATCGGTTCAATTTTCTGTTGTCTTCCGGGCACGCGCCATCAGCAGACTGTTGCTTGGATATAGTCATGGCTGATCTTGCAAACAGAGTGTTGTTTATGCTTATTTGCATTTTAAATGCAATGATAGTTGACTTTATGACCAGAAGACTGCTTCAAAGGAGGATCTACAGACTTTTTATTCAACGCATGCCTAATGAACACGTTTTGAGCAGATCTCAAATCGATTTAGTTGTTCTTATCTAACTGTGAAGCGCTCTAGTTTAGAGCGATCTAATATAGACCACATATTTCATGGGTCTCAAATTAGACCGATTGCGATCGATCTTTCTTTGGTGTGAACATTGAAATCGATCTCGAAGCGATCGCGATCGATCTAAATACGCTTAGTGTGAACAGGGTCTTAGATAAGAACAACTAAATCGATTCGAGATCGGTTCAAAACGTGTTCATTAGGCATGCGTTGAATAAAAAGTCTGTAGATCCTCCTTTGAAGCAGTCTCCTGGTCATAAAGTCAACTATCATTGCATTTAAAATGCAAATAAGCATAAACAACACTCTGTTTGCAAGATCAGCCATGATTATATCCAAGCAACAGTCTGCTGATGGCACGTGCCCGGAAGACAACAGAAAATTGAATCGATTCGAGATCGAATCAGATGAGCAGTGTGCACAGTGGTTATTACCGGAAACGATTGCAATCGGTTCGAGATCGATCCAATCTGAACACAAAGCGGTTTCAAACTGAATCGAACTAACCTAAACCAATCGCAATCGATCTATATGTGAACACGGTCTTAGATTTAAAAAAGTTAAATAAATTAAACCATGAGAAGAATTGCATGCTCAATTCTGTGACTGTGGATCGTAAATATCCATTCTCTACCGACAAAAATGTTAATACATGTACAATAATCCCAGTATAGAATTCTATTTTTACTTCTACAGCTGGTTGTTTTTGTAGTACAATATATTCGTTGAATGATAAGAGAACGTCACTTATTTTTTCATATTCTAACAATATCGTGGTAAAATTGGATTGATCAGGTCCTGGAATTACATTGTCATTTTTATAATAACATTTTATAAGGAAGGAGGAATGGACAATTTATACCTCATAATTCATCCGGTGATTACATTGACAATAAATTACCCTTAAATAATAACAAATATAGTGTTAGTATCAGGAAAGATGGAATTATTATCCTTAGCATTACTTCTATTAGGTCTACTAAAGTAATAATCGTTTCATCAGTGGTGTTGCTGGGAAATAATATGATTTTATACTCCTTGCTATTCACATTTTTTATGTAGCAACAGTTCTAAAATCCCTAATACACAAATACATGACTTGGTACAAGCACTTCAATAAAAAGTGGAGGGTTAAACTAGTTCTATGGAGCCAGACCTCCTCTCTTAGTAAAATGATGCCAGACCTTCTCTTAGTAAAATGATGCGGACATGCAAATGTTTTCGACCTTGGCCGATTTTGGCTATCCTGCTTAGGCACTTTGGTTTTATTGCTCCCAAAACTTTAAATTATTTAGGTTTCCAATCTTTTGATTTTTAGCGTACCTGATGAAGGTTATTCCAGAAAGGCGTCGTGCGCACTAAATTTGATATCTACGTTTTATTCGACATGTGAGCAAAATGACAAACCTCACATATAACATAATAATAGATATCCTATTCTTGAGCTAGATATTGTATTAGTTATCAGTATTTACATGTATCTGTTTCGTATGACGGTAGTACTCACAGGATCCCAAAATAAAGCAAGGTGTCTTCGCTCCAAGTATCTTATGATTGTCATCACAACCTAGATCTCCATTTGAATTCCAATGTCTTACTCTATGGTATTTTGTGTTGGGAGATCGGAGATGGCTTAATCTCATCTTGCTGTACTTATTATGACACTGTTTTGAGAGATCGGAGATTGCTTGATTTCATCTTGCTGTACTTATTTTGACACTGTTTTGAGAGATCGGAGATTGCTTGATCTCATCTTGCTGTACTTATTTTGACACTGTTTTGGGAGATCGGAGATTGCTTGATCTCATCTTGCTGTACTTATTTTGACACTATTTTGAGATATCGGAGATTGCTTGATCTCATCTTGCTGTACTTATTTTGACACTATTTTGGGAGATCGGAGATTGCTTGATCTAATCTTGCTGTACTTATTTTGACACTGTTTTGAGAGATCGGAGATTGCTTGATCTAATCTTGCTGTACTTATTTTGACACTATTTTGAGAGATCGGAGATTGCTTGATCTCATCTTGCTGTACTTATTTTGACACTATTTTGAGAGATCGGAGATTGCTTGATCTCATCTTGCTGTACTTATTTTGACACTGTTTTGGGAGATCCGAGATTGCTTGATCTCATCTTGCTGTACTTATTATGACACTGTTTTGGGAGATAGGAGATTGCTTGATTTCATCTTGCTGTACTTATTTTGACACTATTTTGAGAGATCGGAGATTGCTTGATCTTATCTTGTTGTACTTATTTTGACACTGTTTTGAGAGATCGGAGATTGCTTGATTTCATCTTGCTGTACTTATTTTGACACTGTTTTGAGAGATCGGAGATTGCTTGATTTCATCTTGCTGTACTTATTTTGACACTGTTTTGAGAGATCGGAGATTGCTTGATCTCATCTTGCTGTACTTATTTTGACACTATTTTGAGAGATCGGAGATTGCTTGATCTCATCTTACTGTACTTATTTTGACACTGTTTTGAGAGATCGGAGATTGCTTGATTTCATCTTGCTGTACTTATTTTGACACTGTTTTGAGAGATCGGAGATTGCTTGATCTCATCTTGCTGTACTTATTTTGACACTGTTTTGGGAGATCGGAGATTGCTTGATCTCATCTTGCTGTACTTATTTTGACACTGTTTTCGGAGATCGGTGATTGCTTGATTTCATCTTGCTGTACTTATTTTGACACTATTTTGAGAGATCGGAGATTGCTTGATTTCATCTTGCTGTACTTATTTTGACACTATTTTGAGAGATCGGAGATTGCTTGATCTCATCTTACTGTACTTATTTTGACACTATTTTGAGAGATCGGAGATTGCTTGATCTCATCTTGCTGTACTTATTTTGACACTGTTTTGGGAGATCCGAGATTGCTTGATCTCATCTTGCTGTATTTATTATGACACTGTTTTGGGAGATAGGAGATTGCTTGATTTCATCTTGCTGTACTTATTTTGACACTATTTTGAGAGATCGGAGATTGCTTGATCTCATCTTACTGTACTTATTTTGACACTATTTTGAGAGATCGGAGATTGCTTGATCTCATCTTGCTGTACTTATTTTGACACTATTTTGAGAGATCGGAGATTGCTTGATCTCATCTTACTGTACTTATTTTGACACTGTTTTCGGAGATCGGAGATTGCTTGATCTCATCTTACTGTACTTATTTTGACACTATTTTGAGAGATCGGAGATTGCTTGATCTCATCTTACTGTACTTATTTTGACACTGTTTTGAGATATCGGAGATTGCTTGATCTCATCTTGCTGTACTTATTTTGACACTATTTTGAGATATCGGAGATTGCTTGATCTCATCTTGCTGTACTTATTTTGACACTATTTTGAGAGATCGGAGATTGCTTGATCTCATCTTACTGTACTTATTTTGACACTGTTTTGAGATATCGGAGATTGCTTGATCTCATCTTGCTGTACTTATTTTGACACTATTTTGAGATATCGGAGATTACTTGATCTCATCTTGCTGTACTTATTTTGACACTATTTTGGGAGATCGGAGATTGCTTGATCTCATCTTGCTGTACTTATTTTGACACTGTTTTGAGAGATCGGAGATTGCTTGATCTCATCTTACTGTACTTATTTTGACACTGTTTTGAGATATCGGAGATTGCTTGATCTCATCTTGCTGTACTTATTTTGACACTATTTTGAGATATCGGAGATTGCTTGATCTCATCTTGCTGTACTTATTTTGACACTATTTTGGGAGATCGGAGATTGCTTGATCTCATCTTACTGTACTTATTTTGACACTGTTTTCGGAGATCGGAGATTGCTTGATCTCATCTTACTGTACTTATTTTGACACTGTTTTCGGAGATCGGAGATTGCTTGATCTCATCTTGCTGTACTTATTTTGACACTATTTTGAGATATCGGAGATTGCTTGATCTCATCTTGCTGTACTTATTTTGACACTGTTTTGGGAGATCGGAGATTGCTTGATCTCATCTTGCTGTACTTATTTTGACACTGTTTTGAGAGATCGGAGATTGCTTGATCTCATCTTACTGTACTTATTTTGACACTGTTTTGAGAGATCGGAGATTGCTTGATCTCATCTTGCTGTACTTATTTTGACACTATTTTGAGAGATCGGAGATTGCTTGATCTCATCTTACTGTACTTATTTTGACACTGTTTTGAGAGATCGGAGATTGCTTGATCTCATCTTGCTGTACTTATTTTGACACTGTTTTCGGAGATCGGAGATTGCTTGATCTCATCTTACTGTACTTATTTTGACACTGTTTTCGGAGATCGGAGATTGCTTGATCTCATCTTGCTGTACTTATTTTGACACTATTTTGAGATATCGGAGATTGCTTGATCTCATCTTGCTGTACTTATTTTGACACTGTTTTGAGAGATCGGAGATTGCTTGATCTCATCTTACTGTACTTATTTTGACACTGTTTTGAGAGATCGGAGATTGCTTGATCTCATCTTGCTGTACTTATTTTGACACTGTTTTGAGAGATCGGAGATTGCTTGATCTCATCTTACTGTACTTATTTTGACACTGTTTTGAGAGATCGGAGATTGCTTGATCTCATCTTACTGTACTTATTTTGACACTGTTTTGAGAGATCGGAGATTGCTTGATCTCATCTTACTGTACTTATTTTGACACTGTTTTGAGAGATCGGAGATTGCTTGATCTCATCTTGCTGTACTTATTTTGACACTGTTTTGAGATATCGGAGATTGCTTGATCTCATCTTGCTGTACTTATTTTGACACTGTTTTGAGAGATCGGAGATTGCTTGATCTCATCTTACTGTACTTATTTTGACACTGTTTTGAGAGATCGGAGATTGCTTGATCTCATCTTACTGTACTTATTTTGACACTATTTTGAGAGATCGGAGATTGCTTGATCTCATCTTGCTGTACTTATTTTGACACTGTTTTGGGAGATCGGAGATTGCTTGATCTCATCTTGTTGTACTTATTTTGACACTGTTTTGAGAGATCGGAGATTGCTTGATCTCATCTTGCTGTACTTATTTTGACACTGTTGAGTATTTTTTGTCCATGAGACATTCCAAAGAGAGTCAGCAATTAGATTTACCCATACATATCACACACGAATAAGGGTGGATGCATATATTGGACCATTTGTTCTCACTATCGATTTATTTCGAGAGTTTATGGGGTCATTATTGAAGACCTCATGGTGGCTGTTGGGTAAATGACATTATACATGCATGATAAACAATTTGTATTTAAAGACAATCAAAAAAGTTGTCGATGCTAGCGCAGTTGATGACGGAAATACAGATGCAGAATGTACATGCGAGGATAAAACAAGAGTTAAATCTTAATTTTAACTGAAAGAAAAAACATAGATATCCTACTTGGTGCCCACAACGTTTTTCTGAAATAACCTTCATCAGGTACGTTCAAAGCAAAAAAAATGCAAAGGCAAATAATTCGATAGTTTTTTGGAGCTAGAAAACCAAAGGGCCTAAGCTGAACTCATTTGTAATACCGGTACATTTCACTTTGTTCTTGGCAAAGTGTAATTTACCAAATGCTTACTTTGTCTAATTAATCATTTAAAACGTCCAGTGAGTCACTTGTAATTGTGAAAATGTGAAACCTCAAACTTTTAGGCATATTAAAAAAATTAATTATCATTCGTACCCTGTAAGGCGACGTATTAAAATAACATTGCCAATAAAAAAAACATATTATATAATATCATGTCGGCACTTTGGCGATAGTACGCCAGTTAACAGAAAACACTACAGTATGGTAAATATTCTTACACGAGTCGATTTTTCTAAGATACTCAATGCTATATAACTATATAACACAATTCAATATCCAAGCTGCCTTCTATATAGGACAAATTGTGTCAGAGTAACAGGTGGGTTGAAAAACACACAATGAAGTAACACATGTTTGGTGGCTTAGCAGTAATATATTGCTGTTATATTACGACTACAATCGGATTACTCATAATAATATATTGCATAATAAAGTATAAAGGATTATACATTTTTGTACATTTCATTGTATTTACCATCCTATATATATTGTATTACCGTGTGTAATCATTCTTACAAGAACAGTTTGAAGTTACTCTAGGGATAATCAGAAACACCATAAATCGAAGAAAGACAGACATTATAATTGCTAAAGAAAGGACTCAAAAGCACTGTTCTACAAAATAATGCACATGAAACCAAGGATTGAGGTACGCGAACCCCACTAAAAATCTACAAAACATTACACATATCAAGCAACACGTACCCTACTAAAACATGGAGAACTCGGGTGTTTCGGAAGGGTAAGTAGTTCCTGCTCCACATGTGGCACCGTCGTGTTGTAAAATAAGAAGATGTATCAGACATGGCAAGAAAAGTACATGTATATGAGAATATTTTTTATTAAGCCTATCTTCTTCATCTATTAAGGTTTCTGTTGATTATAGAACAGTTGATATGATTATACAACACTACAATGCATTTGAAACTTAAAAAAATAGTTCTATTAGTGAATTACGCAATTTTATGCGAAATTGTGTTTTCAATATTTATTTTACTTAATTTGATATTTTATCTATTGGATTAAGTTTTATCTGGAAAACTTGTATTCCTTCATTAATCTAAGTAATGAAGTTTCACCTACATGTTATAGCATTTACAAGTGATCAATTTCTATACAATTATAATTTCGGTACTTTAGTACGAAAAGAACAAATAAAAGTATTCCAAAGTTGCCTTACAACCAACCACTATTATCAGAAGCCGCAAATCGAAGAAGGACAGACAATACAATAGCTAAAAGAAAAAGGACAAAAGGACAAGCAAAGTTTGAAGATACCACAGGGATAAATCGAAAAAGGACAGACAATAAAATAACCAAAAGAAAAAGGACAAAAGGACAAGAAAAGTTTGAAGATACCAAAGAGTAATTGTTAATTTTTGGGATTAATTTTTATTTGAAATATATTGGAAAATCAAAGTCAATTTTTATTTGTTATGTTTAAATTATGAACAAATAAAAACCACTCATATAAACATAATGAGAAAATACACAATCAAAATATAGACAATTCTGGATGTTTTGGTGTAAAATTTGTTAAAATCTATCCAGAAATGACTTCACAATAATTTTTTGAAAAAATATGGTTTTGGTTGATTATATAGGTATTTTTTTTTACATGTTGCAATACTTTTGGCCACATAACTGTAGAACCCGTAAACCGAAAATAAATCAAATTCCTCAACTCATCATTCAAATCGAACACAATATTTATAAGAATGTTTCAAATTAAAATATGATATTACTATAAATGACACTTGGAATTATGTTGATTGCGTAATATTTAATTATACTACATCCTTCCATTGCTTTCAAACGTTGAACTCGAAATTAGACGAATGCTAGAAATTTTTAACACGCAAATTCTTCCGTGTTAGTTTAACGTACTTCTGAAATTAGTTTACTATTTTATTATAGCGATGGTACAATCTCGAATAATCTATTGATTATCAATAGAAGATTGTGATGTTTTAAAGGGATATTAAAGCTCATTTTGGTAATTTTGTGTATCTCATGAAAACTTGCAATTGGTTCAATAAATGATATTTATGAAACATTAACCCGGTTTTTATCAATGAAACTTTCTAAAAGTGACATAATTCGTTGATAATTCTGTCATATCTTGCGGTTTTTCCATTAATTGAATTTTTGCTTCCTGGACAAAAATTCATTTCCGACCCTTTTAATTGATATTTTAACGATATTAGGGATTATATGGGCGTGCAAAGTATTTTTGGATTGTTTTTACAATTAAATTGAAAAGAAACAACTTTCGTCACGAGTTGAAAAAATATATGCTAAAACGAGCTTTAATATCCCTTTAAATAACACTTGCCTTTTGCAGTGATACATTGTATCGGTAAAGCATTAATTAAAGATAATAACACAAATATAAAACTAGAAGAAATTAACAAAATTACAGATTGGACAAAACAAATTTTAACACCCAGAGGTGTTTAATGAATGTAAAAAGAAATATCGTTCGTAAATGGAAACCTTGGTGGATACATATTATATATGATGTACGAGGACAGACCACCCTAAATAATGGAAATATTGATTGTTGCTTAACGCCAAATGAACAATTTTTTATGATAAATCTAGGAGAGAATAAGTGGCATTTCGATGACATGACGATGATGTCTGTTTTGTACTAGATCAACACGCTTGATTGGATTTGCATAGTTCTGGTTCAGTGAAACAACAGTTCGCAGGTATACATCCTGTTCCACTCAGACGCATTATCCTGATTTCGAGCACAATTATATAGTCTTTGGTTTGACCCACACGAGCTTCGAACCCATGATCTTAAATGAGTTGTTTTTTGTATTCAACCTGTAAACCTGATCAACTCCTACTATTAATATATAAGGCGTCAAGTGATCAATTATATGCTCCGGTTGCATAGTTACATGGAGGTTCAAATTTTACGGAAGCCACAATAACACTTGGCACTCAACTACAAGAGTATTTACTTGAGGAAAATAGGAAAACAATAAAACTTCATAATTTTTTGTATGGTATCTAATCTAGACACCAGAAATTCCATTGATACAATATCGCTCCCATGATAAAATTTCCAATAAACAATAAGTTCACAAAAATATTCCTTATAGTAAGTATGGTATCTGTTTTCCAACAACGTTTCATCAGAAATGTTATTGAAAGATAGACAGTCACTTAAGATATAGTACCGCATGAATATGTATGTATTTCGCATACAAGAAGACAGACTCTCGGTTTTTTGACAGCCAAAGAAATCCCATTGAAACAATTAAGTAATATCATCGCTTCAAGTCATTCCTGCTTTATCTTCTTTCGTCCAGCAGAGACAATATGGAAGACAGTTAGAAGAGAGGCCATTATTGTATAAAAACAATAACAATTGCAATAACTGTAGTTAATAACTAATAGTATTTGTATATATTAGTATCAAGGGTAAAAATATGGGAAAAATCAATTCACAAAGTAATATAAAAAAAAAATGGAAATAAACATGAAATATATTTACTTGTCTACAATAAAATATTGATTGTGCATAGTAACGTCACAAGGAACAAATGAAAATGTGTAGATTAATGAAATGTATCAATGAAGCAAACATTAGAGTAGTTTTTTGCTAAGTTATTTGTTTTTTATTTCATGTTTAAGTGATAGTATTTTGTCTGTCCAAATTGTAATTATTAATACACTTTTTCTACTCCTCGTGAGTTCACTCCGTTTGTTGTGGGGTTCGTGTTGCTCTTTATTTTCTGTGTAGTGTTCATTAGATCAAATTTGTTTTCTTTTGGCCATTGTATTGTCTGTCCTTCGATTTGCAGTTTCTGATTACTTTTTGTTATCTTCAAACTTCTTTCTACAAATTGTAATCAGTTAAGTATTACTTTTATTAAATAAACATTTTTATGAATACATGAATGGATTTCTTTTTTTTTCCATATCTTTTTCAATGTTTTTTGTTTGTTTTATAATGGTACCAGAGTACTATTGTAATGGTTCATGTTGTCTCATTATTTTTTCCTCCATTCTGTCTGTACTGTAATAGAATAGACATTTCGTCTGGCGTGAATACTTTATACTGGTAATACAAAAATTACATCCGTCAAAGTGAAACTATATAGCATAAAATCATGCAAGTGTGTATCAAATGTTATGGAGATAAAAATTCAATTCTATATTTTCTCCATCAAGCGGATGGTGTCGACATAATAAATAACAGTGCCAACTTCTTTAACAAGACCGATTTCTTACTAAAACTTAATTATAGATGCTATATCACTTGAGTGGTATTATTCATTAGATTCAACAGCTATGTTGTCAAGAAATGGACAAAATACAATTAGTGTTCGTCTTAGTCCTTAGGATAGAGTAATCTTGAATATGACAGAAGATATTGAATCCCACTGTTAGACTTTTTGTTGCTTGCTCAAATTAGATATATTTGTAAGAGATAAATAGATTGGTGTTATGTAATCGAATGAAGTGTACGACTTAAGTGTAAGTTGTTAAAGATTGGTAAATATGAGGCTATAACATTTAGTTATTTTTAGGGCAACTTATATACTAGTATATAAGATAAGATAAGATAAGATTTTATTGTCCAATCAAGGTCCCAGCAAGAGGCAGAGTCATTACAATAGAAGGGTCAGATGAATCACAACATAAACATGGACAGCATAGTACAATAGAAGGGTCAGTGAATGCTCGTATGTATTTAAGGATCGTGATCGCAGGGTCGTTTGATTTATAACTACCTATGCACTCAGTGCCTATCACCACTAACGTTGTGAGTTGGAATCCCGCTCAGGTAATTGTTGAAAGTGCGGTTAAACGCCATAAACCAAACCAAACCTCTGAGGAACAAAAAAAAAACATAACTGATACCTCTATTAATAAGTCAAATAACTCTGGCTTGTATTATGTATTAACTAATAAACTTTAGATGAAATAATATGTCTAACTAGTGACTGTATCGCTGTATTTATTAAATACACAATTTTATTCAAATGTCGTTTATGAAATCTGTTACCATATTTAATACCATGACTAAAGCTTGAATCATACAGAAATTGGTACATAAGTACTAAACATATCTATGTCTCTGATGAGTATAATATTTGTAAGAGTCCACTGGGCAATTACAAAAACAAAAAAAAACAAAAAAAGAAACCCAATAAATATATATCATTTGTTGATATTTAATAAGTTATTAACTTCTTCTGAACACCGAAATAGAAATAAACCCTTTTATATTTACAAGGGGCTAATTCAATGACAGAAGGCAGATCCAGCGTCCTCCCCATGACCAATGTACATGCATGAGAGCAATGCCATTCATATACAGAGGTCATCAAGGACGGTGCCTAAAGGACATATATATTTCAGTTGAAGGATTTTTAGTGGGGTTCGTATTGCTCAATCTTTAGTTTTCTGTGAAGTGTTTTGTAGATCGTTTGTTCTTTTGCCTTTTTCTCTTGGTCGTTGTGTTGTCTGATCCTTCTTTGATTTACCTGTTCTGATTACCATTTTGGTACCTTCAAACTCTTCTCACAATAATTTGATGAGACGAGAATAAATCTGGATATTGAGGAATTTGGAAAGCCATAAAATAATAATAAAAATTAATCTCTGAGAAAATAGGTAAAGCATATTCCCAAAAATACAGGGAAAGCAATCACTATGTTACCCATAAATCACTTATTGTTAACAGTGATCATAGTGGTGAAAGACGCTGATTGCACTAGCAACTGCAGAACTATCGTGGATACTATGGCCACGTTCGTGCGAGGAGAATAGTACTCTGTACAATCTTGAACCTTGAACTTAAAATTACAAATCTTGAGTACAATGTTCAACTATTTAAAACTTTTAACTCAATTATATATACTTGGTATAAAATGAGACAAGTTGAATATGTTTCCATCGTTTGTTTTGCATACAGGTATTTCGTTAGAGAATTTCTATCTATTAATAAGGCAACATTTTCCATGCATATTTCCATCTCACAAATACATGTCCGCTCACTTTCATGACTTGGTACAGGCACTTTATTAAAAAGTGGAGAACAAATAACAGAAATAAAGCGTGCCCCCCCTAAAAAAATATGAGAGTAAAGTTATAGACATTAACATAGTTTCGCTGTGCGGAATACAATCCAGATAATGCAAGACGAATAAAATGCATAAATTGCCCATGAAATATCACATCCCTTGCACGTAGATAACTTCTAATGAGCAACAGTTCCTTGTGAGTGCTTGCGGGTGTGCCGTTGCTAAACAATTATTGCCGATTCTATCCCCTATTTCTATTTTTAACTTGTTGGAATCAAGACATTTGTCGGTAAGCCCATCCGAATGCCACCATTGTACATATATGATCTATTACACGTTATCTTGTTCTTGTGATTACCATAAGCCATGATAGGCGAAAACTTCTTACTTAGCGTATTCTATTCCACATATAAAATGAAATCAGTTATAATAAAATATCGGTTATATTGAAAAGATTCTTCATCTCCATCAATTCAAGTATGAATCAGGTCTTGTTATATTGAAGTTTTGTTACAGTGAACAGATTTCATGTCCCCCTAAAATTTAATTATAAGCGGATTTGACTGTTTCATTGTCAATATTCGAATATGTCATACATCGTTTATGTACTAGCACTTCACGAGTAGCCCTATGTCCAGTTAGTATCTTTGCGTATACGTAGTATTACATGAACTGCTTTGATTGGACGAACTATCTCTTATTTTGCTCTTTTATAACAATCTTTATTAGAGACAATCCACAATTGGTATACATGTATACGAGTGTTTATTTGATAAATTAGTTCTGATCGTATACAAGCAAAATGCATTTCTTTGGAAGAAGTATTGAAAACGTAGTTATCTAATTTAGCCTACACAAAACATTATTGTATTAACTTTCATCAGAATTGCTTATTGTCAAAAGATTGGAAAGTCAGACAATTTAAAAGTTCTTGAGTAGGATTAGCAAAAATCGGCTTCGGTTACCCATGCGTGACGGAGATTCATTTGACATACCACCTTAGTTTTAATACGATACATTATCTAGGAACATAAAATTTCAAACAGAAGTCTACCCAATAAACCATGTCAGAGTCGAACCACTAAATAGTTGGCGGGATGATACATCAACAATAAATATTGATTTGTCCAGATATTCAGCCGAGAATTGAATAATGAATGATTTGATTGAATTATTGTTATTTAGCACCACTTCCAATAGTCCGTTATATCGTCGAGTTATCATAAATATACATTATGTTGTATCTCACTAAACCGTATTTGACTCTGAAACTGGATAGGGAAGTAGATGAGAGGGCTACACTTGGCTAGGTGAGCCCCGAAATGATTTAATGGACTGGTTTCCTTCCGTTAAAGCCAGTAACATACTACATGTATATATCTACAGTAATGCAACAAGCAGCATCAAATTCGCTCTGTTTTTGGCAAGATAAAAATAAACAAAGTTTCCAGTAAATGTCATTTATTAAATGACGAAAGGTACAAAACAAAACTTAAAATGTTAGGGAGTGCCTTAATAACATCAAAATGTACTTCATAACAATGTGTAATTTTAAAATATAAAATTCCAGTCACATGAAAAATATAGGCATTGTACATGAATTGTCGTAGATATGTATTCACGGTGTTCGTCTAATGATATGCCAGATCATCTCAGTGTGTCATGTCTTCATACGGAAGTACTTAGTAAATCAGATTTATATACAATGTTATTATATAATTATAAAGTGCATATATTTACACGCCACATTATTAAAAGCCGAAATCAATAGTGAAAAGAATACCATGAATTATTTATATATACCAAATTAATAACACAACATGTGCACAAACCATTGAAATGTATTTTACCTTTATCTCCGGAGTTCGAATCCCGATTATGGCGAGGTTTTTGTATACTCGATACAACATTATGTGATAAAGTTTGTCAGTGACTTGCAGCAGGCTGGTGGTTTTCTCTGGGTACTCCGTTTTCCTCCACCAATAAAACAGACTGCCACGATATAACTGAAATATTGTTGAAAGTGGCATTAAACACCACAATCCTAACCATAACCTCCTTTATCTCCTACGAATCAAGTTTGATCAGTGGCGCATGAGGCAAGGAAAATGACATCCTCAAATATATTGTACATTTTCAGTCTTACATTTAGCTCTTCTAGTTATTTTCAAGTTATACTTAACCAAGCAGCTATGATTAAAGAACAAATATATGAAAATTAAGCGACTTCTTTATATTTTTCCGGAATATTTATGTTCTTATAGTACTTGAAATAATGGCATTGAATGTCCTTTGTAAAGTGATTCTGGTTGGTCATTAGCTAAAATCTCATGTTTTATTGTCTTGATATTGTTCTTGTCATCCCTTTGTTTAGCATACCCTTGAACCTTTTACACCAAGCAATCAATACAGAAACAAATATTTAGTATGATTAGGTATAAGTATTTCAGGTAAAGGAGCATACTCTGATCTATTTGATTAATCTGATTAGAATATAAAAATAAATTCGCTAAAATAAACGTTAGAGAATACCGAAGGGGCAATCAAAAAAGGACAATCTAGAGAAACTGGTAACATAGGGTACACAAGACGAAGAAAAACAAAACAAAAACACAGCACAATATGTGTAACCAAGATGATAAGTAATGCCAGTACAACGTTTGCTCAATGTGAAAGTAGACCATACTATCTTTGTAATCCTTCGAAAAATATTTTTGGAGAAAAAATGGTTTGTTCTGATGTTAAAGATCAATTTCTGTGTTTTTTACTCAGAAATTTGAGTTCTTGATTGATAGATTTGATTTGTGTAAAAACAAAACAACGTAGATATCAAAATTAGTCCGTCCGACGTGTTTCTGGAATAACATTCATTAGGTACACTCACAGACAAAATATTGCTACCCTTATGGCACCCGTTGTGGGTGATTATTTGAAGTACGACTGATTATACCATGACAAATGCTTATACCACGTTCATAATCTCACATTAGTACATCCACTTTGCAATAGCACGTTACAAGTATATTAAAGTACTCATCTCTTTTCCACCAGTATACCAAGTATTTCGATGGTACAAAAAGTATGAAAGATGTCACGATAAGAGTCATATACGGTCATATACGACAAGACAACTCTACATTTTAGCTACAATTCAACCGGACCAGATTATCGAAACAAAAGGCATATAGCAACCTCGTGTACTCACTACCTGATAGTCAAATAAATTTATATGAATTAATAGGAATAGGAAAAATATACACTTTCATTAGCATATGAAGAATGAAAAAGGACAACAACCCTTTGAAATTCATATTCTGTCTCCATATTAACTTTGAACTCTTTGCGATAAGAACTCTATAAGCAATAACATAACACCAAACACTCTTAGAACATATAAACAAACTCAAAATACAAAATGTCTCCCACAAAGACCATTTATATCTAAAGATATTTATAATAAACTGTTTCTTAAACGTTATCCCCTATCACTATTATCTTTTTTGCTTTGTTAGAATAATAATAAACAAACTCAAAATACAAAATGTCTCCCACAAAGACCATTTATATCTAAAGATATTTGTAATAAACTGTTTCTTAAACGTTATCACCTGTCATTATTATTTTTTTTGTTTTGTTAGAATAATAATAAACAAACTCAAAATACAAAATGTCTCCCACAAAGACCATTTATATCTAAAGATATTTGTAATAAACTGTTTCTTAAACGTTATCACCTGTCATTATTATTTTTTTGTTTTATTAGAATAATAATCTACAAACAAAGGACTTAATGAAATGAAAAGAGATAGAAATGCTACTTTGTCGGAACAGTTCAAAAATACAATAAAAGAGCGTAGAAATAGAGATAAAATCGATGCCCCTACCACACATATACATGACCACTCACTTTCCTGGCTTGATAAAAGCACTTCAATAATAAAAAAAAAAGTGGCGGGGTGAAACTAGCTTTATGGACCTTAAGAAAGCTATTCACGGACATTCACTGATTCAACGGCTTTTGTTTCGTTCCTTTCACTTAAATGTATGTTCTACTTTTGTGTCGAATTATGGTACTTTAAGCTGTAAGGGGTCAATATTTTCCTGGCTTCGAAAAAATAATTTATCGCACAAAATCCTTTAGACCAAAACTCTAAAAGCGTCAGCCGAAGAAAAGTATATACATAACGTAAGCCTGAGTTATAGATATAAACTTCACAAAATATTGATCTGGTCTACGTATAAAGAATAATAGCTAGTCTGTTATATCACATTTGCTTTTTAGAATGATCAACAACATCATATTCCAAGAATAAGTAAAAAAAAAAAAAAAAACAACCCAACAAATCATGTTTTCTCTGATTATATGCGAGGGTTGGCATTTTACTCACATCTGGGAAACAATTGCACGATCGTATCATTTCACAAAGAGGGGAAGGCCTAGGCCCATAAAATTAGTTAACCACGCCACCTTATATTGAAGTTCCTGTGCCAAGCCAGGAAAGTGAGCGGTCGTGTATTTCTGTGTTAGGGGTATTGCTTTTGTGTCTTTCTGCGAATTTGCTTTATCGAATTTTGGAACTGTTCAGACAGTGAGGTATTTTTTGTACATGAGCAGTACATGAGCAGTAAATGAGCAGTAAATCGAAGTATCATTCTGTAGACGATAATACCTAATATTTGAAGCACACTCGATAAATATATTTCAGTGTTTACCATCCCATCTAGGTTTAAATCTGTGCACTTTCCAGTCATTGAGTGTTTTATTATACCGAACATCTTAAGAGACTACACTACCATAGACAGACACAAAACTATGTGTGTCGTTGACGTCTGCGTAAAAGATACTATAATACCATGGACATGAGACTATTCACCGGTGAATTGTTCATTGCATAATTTACCAGTGAATATAATATAATGTCTTTTTAATATGAAAACTTATACTGCAGTATGATAATTTCTTTAAAAAAACTTCTATCAATATAATTGAGGATTTGCACCACTACGCGCACTTGATGTATAGAGTGAAAACTAAACTCCGTATACTCCTATGTCAGAACATGGGACAAGCATATTCAAACATGTTTCACATGTGCAAAAACTACTGCTAGCAATAGATCAACACATAATTTCAACATAATACTAAAAATAATGATATACTGATTATCAATGACTCAATGATTTTAAGCCGTTTCGTCAAACAAATCCTTGAACTATTTTTAATTAACTTTTTATTTATTTCTAGTTGTTATATGTCTATTATTGATTGAATTAATTATAAGTTAGGGTAAATCATCTGATGGATGATGTTAGGGTGGTGTCGTGATTTCATATACTCGATAATAGTTGATTATCGATCGCTCCAACAACAGCTGGGCAAGTTGTATGGTTTTAAAATCAAATATTTATAGTGTGAGACGTTTTAAAAGGTGACATCTTAAGATGATATACTGTTTTAATGTTATTTGACTTAACACATGTTTAATTAAATGTAATTAGTGTCTCTCAATTGTCTGAAAATTAACGTCATTTGGAGTTCTCTTCTCTGAAGGTAAGATATCAATTATTTTGTTATAGTTTTAGGACATATTTGTTGTTTTTATTGTATTTTAACATGTATAATCGGTAAATGTATGATTCAAGCTTTAGTCATGGTATTAAATATGGTAACAGATTTCATAAACGACATTTGAATAAAATTGTGTATTTAATAAATACAGCGATACAGTCACTAGTTAGACATATTATTTCATCTAAAGTTTATTAGTTAATACATAATACAAGCCAGAGTTATTTGACTTATTAATAGAGGTATCAGTTATGGTTTTTTTTGTTCCTCAGAGGTTTGGTTTGGTTTATGGCGTTTAACCGCACTTTCAACAATTGCCTGAGCGGGATTCCAACTCACAACGTTAGTGGTGATAGGCACTGAGTGCATAGGTAGTTATAAATCAAACGACCCTGCGATCACGATCCTTAAATACATACGAGCATTCACTGACCCTTCTATTGTACTATGCTGTCCATGTTTATGTTGTGATTCATCTGACCCTTCTATTGTACTATGCTGTCCATGTTTATGTTGTGATTCATCTGACCCTTCTATTGTACTATACTGTCCATGTTTATGTTGTGATTCATCTGACCCTTCTATTGTACTATGCTGTCCATGTTTATGTTGTGATTCATCTGACCCTTCTATTGTACTATGCTGTCCATGTTTATGCTGTGATTCATCTGACCCTTCTATTGTACTATGCTGTCCATGTTTATGTTGTGATTCATCTGACCCTTCTATTGTACTATACTGTCCATGTTTATGTTGTGATTCATCTGACCCTTCTATTGTACTATGCTGTCCATGTTTATGTTGTGATTCATCTGACCCTTCTATTGTACTATGTTGTCCATGTTTATGTTGTGATTCATCTGACCCTTCTATTGTACTATACTGTCCATGTTTATGTTGTGATTCATCTGACCCTTCTATTGTACTATGCTGTCCATGTTTATGTTGTGATTCATCTGACCCTTCTATTGTACTATACTGTCCATGTTTATGTTGTGATTCATCTGACCCTTCTATTGTACTATACTTGTCCATATTGTGATTCATCTGACCCTTCTATTGTACTATGCTGTCCATGTTGTGATTCATCTGACCCTTCTATTGTACTATGCTGTCCATGTTTATGTTGTGATTCATCTGACCCTCTTCTATTGTACTATGCTGTCCATGTTGTGATTCATCTGACCCTTCTATTGTACTATACTGTCCATGTTTATGTTGTGATTCATCTGACCCTTCTATTGTACTATACTTGTCCATGTTTATGTTGTGATTCATCTGACCCTTCTATTGTACTATGCTGTCCATGTTTATGTTGTGATTCATCTGACCCTTCTATTGTACTATACTGTCCATGTTTATGTTGTGATTCATCTGACCCTTCTATTGTACTATACTTGTCCATGTTTATGTTGTGATTCATCTGACCCTTCTATTGTACTATGCTGTCCATGTTTATGTTGTGATTCATCTGACCCTTCTATTGTACTATGCTGTCCATGTTTATGCTGTGATTCATCTGACCCTTCTATTGTACTATGCTGTCCATGTTTATGTTGTGATTCATCTGACCCTTCTATTGTACTATACTGTCCATGTTTATGTTGTGATTCATCTGACCCTTCTATTGTACTATGCTGTCCATGTTTATGTTGTGATTCATCTGACCCTTCTATTGTACTATGTTGTCCATGTTTATGTTGTGATTCATCTGACCCTTCTATTGTACTATACTGTCCATGTTTATGTTGTGATTCATCTGACCCTTCTATTGTACTATGCTGTCCATGTTTATGTTGTGATTCATCTGACCCTTCTATTGTACTATACTGTCCATGTTTATGTTGTGATTCATCTGACCCTTCTATTGTACTATACTTGTCCATATTGTGATTCATCTGACCCTTCTATTGTACTATGCTGTCCATGTTGTGATTCATCTGACCCTTCTATTGTACTATGCTGTCCATGTTTATGTTGTGATTCATCTGACCCTCTTCTATTGTACTATGCTGTCCATGTTGTGATTCATCTGACCCTTCTATTGTACTATACTGTCCATGTTTATGTTGTGATTCATCTGACCCTTCTATTGTACTATACTTGTCCATGTTTATGTTGTGATTCATCTGACCCTTCTATTGTACTATGCTGTCCATGTTTATGTTGTGATTCATCTGACCCTTCTATTGTACTATACTGTCCATGTTTATGTTGTGATTCATCTGACCCTTCTATTGTACTATACTTGTCCATGTTTATGTTGTGATTCATCTGACCCTTCTATTGTACTATACTGTCCATGTTTATGTTGTGATTCATCTGACCCTTCTATTGTACTATGCTGTCCATGTTTATGTTGTGATTCATCTGACCCTTCTATTGTACTATACTGTCCATGTTTATGTTGTGATTCATCTGACCCTTCTATTGTACTATGTTGTCCATGTTGTGATTCATCTGACCCTTCTATTGTACTATACTTTTCCATGTTTATGTTGTGATTCATCTGACCCTTCTATTGTACTATACTTGTCCATATTGTGATTCATCTGACCCTTCTATTGTACTATGCTGTCCATGTTTATGTTGTGATTCATCTGACCCTTCTATTGTACTATACTTTTCCATGTTTATGTTGTGATTCATCTGACCCTTCTATTGTACTATACTTGTCCATATTGTGATTCATCTGACCCTTCTATTGTACTATACTTGTCCATGTTTATGTTGTGATTCATCTGACCCTTCTATTGTACTATACTTGTCCATGTTTATGTTGTGATTCATCTGACCCTTCTATTGTACTATGCTGTCCATGTTTATGTTGTGATTCATCTGACCCTTCTATTGTACTATACTGTCCATGTTTATGTTGTGATTCATCTGACCCTTCTATTGTACTATACTTGTCCATGTTTATGTTGTGATTCATCTGACCCTTCTATTGTACTATACTGTCCATGTTTATGTTGTGATTCATCTGACCCTTCTATTGTACTATGCTGTCCATGTTTATGTTGTGATTCATCTGACCCTTCTATTGTACTATACTGTCCATGTTTATGTTGTGATTCATCTGACCCTTCTATTGTACTATGTTGTCCATGTTGTGATTCATCTGACCCTTCTATTGTACTATACTTTTCCATGTTTATGTTGTGATTCATCTGACCCTTCTATTGTACTATACTTGTCCATATTGTGATTCATCTGACCCTTCTATTGTACTATGCTGTCCATGTTTATGTTGTGATTCATCTGACCCTTCTATTGTACTATACTTTTCCATGTTTATGTTGTGATTCATCTGACCCTTCTATTGTACTATGCTGTCCATGTTTATGTTGTGATTCATCTGACCCTTCTATTGTACTATGTTGTCCATGTTTATGTTGTGATTCATCTGACCCCTCTATTGTACTATACTGTCCATGTTTATGTTGTGATTCATCTGACCCTTCTATTGTACTATGCTTTTCCATGTTTATGTTGTGATTCATTTTTGTTAGATAATGCGTGGTCTTTTTGAGTGGAAGAGAATTTGCGCAGATTGTTTTATTGTTTGTTTGTTTTTCTGTGGATATCTAATCATCTGCTACATATCTGCACCTGTCCCAAACCATGACCTGTAATTGTTAACGCCATATGTCATTATATTTGTTGTGTTCAACGGTTTGAAGTTGCTTGCCCATGGTCGGTGGTTCTCTCCTGGTACCCCGGTTTCTTCCACCACTAAAACTGGTCGTCATGACATAGCTGAAATATTGCTGAAAGTGGCGTTAAACTCCAACAATCACAATCAACGGTTTGAACTGAGTAGTTGCTTGTATTGATTGATGATATTTGTGGAATTGTTGACCATCTCTGTTTAAACTATCTTTTTATAGTTATGTAGAAATTGACATGGGAACTTGTTTTATATGTTTTATAATTGTCGAATACTGTTTTTTTTTGCAAGTTATTTTGGGAACCTAAAATGGGTACCATTCCTTTCATTTGTTTAACAGTTAATGTTGTCCAGCTGTGTAATTATTTGAAAGTCTCAAATTGATAATACAAATGATAAATCATTCTTGTCTAACTATCATATAAAACGTCTCTGTCAATTAGCATTTGCCATCCTTCAAAAAGGATCAATGAGACAATTACAAACAACTTTCTTATTTACTTGCTCTTTAAGTCTTTGTCGTAATTTCTAGTATTGATAATTATACATAATTATTTCGCTTAAATAGATAGCAAGAAGAGTTTGAAGATACCAAAGAGGTAATCAGAATCCGTAAATCGAAGAAGGACATGCAACACAATGGCAAAAAGAAAAAGGACAAAAAACGATTTACAAAACATTACACAGAAAACTAAAGATCGAGTAAAACGAACTCCACTAAAAACCGGGAGTGAACTCCGAAAGGGTAAGCAATTCCTGCTCCACTAGTGGAACAAGATGTTGTTGTTGATATTTGGTAGGAATTTGGTTCAATTTCCTTGTTAATCACTGGTTCTCAATCTTCTACACAATTATATTATGAAATTAGTTCCTAAATAACTAAAGTTGTACCACACTAAGTTGTTTTATAAAGACGCAAGTGTGAGGTGAGAGGTGATTGCTCGTTTTGTTGATATTGGTGGAATTATTGAAAATAACTGATTAATCCAGTCTTTCATAAAATTTTAATAATAGGGGTGACTAAAAATCAAATTATGATATACCAGAGAAAAGTCTGTGCAACATGTGTGTAACCTCGTCAAGTAATAGCTCGCTCAATTATCCTATTATAAATGCAGCAATTATCGGTTAATAGTCATCAACTATTTTTTTTCGTCACATGAATTATGGTGATCAATACATGCTTACAGGTTATAGCCATTTGAAGTAGTCAACAGTCATTTAATAATTACATTAATAGCAATGCAATTATACAGAAACTAGTTGGTGCAAAAAAAAAAAAAAAAAAAAACTAATGAAAACTACGAGCTACCACTGACTCTGCTATTGTACTGTCCATGTTTATGTTGCCTTTTAAATTATTTGGCTTTCTAATATTTCGATTTTGAGCGTACCTGATGAAGGTTATTCCAGAAACGCGTCGTGCGCACTAAATTTGAGATCTACGTTTTTATCCACACAATTATTGTTTTATTGTTACTTCAGTATTAGTAGCCTCTTGTTTTTTTCTTCATTATATAATTTGGGATCGTCGTGGTCGTGATATTATGGTAGTTGGATTTATAACTACCTCTGCAATCAGTGAATGTCACCACTAACGTTGTTAGGCGAGGTGCACTCGATATAAGTCGATATCATTGACTTGTGGCAGGTCGGTGGTTTTCTCCGGGTAAGCCAGTTTCATCCACCAATAAAACTGACCGCCACGATATAACTGAAATATTGTTTAAGGTGGTGTTAAACACCATATCCCCATTATTATAATTTGACACAGTCATACGATTTTTGTTGCTGATTATATTGTAATACTATATAAGGTCACACGTCTTTGTATTAATACAATATGATATTAATGTACATGAACATGATTGACTCTTATCCAACATTATATTTAGACACAAATTAAAATTAAGGAACAGCACTTGCTCCCAAAAGACCATAATCTGACATGATTAAGAAAAGTTTCAAGATATCAAAGGGGAAATCAGAAGTCATATTTCTGAAACGCGTCGTGAACACTATATTAGATATCTATGGCGTTATTTTTGCCGATATTTATTGAGCATGTGATTTAGTTTCCTTGGTTATCATTGTTTCCAGATCCTCTACATAGCTGTATAGCAATTCTGTTGTTGATGTTTAGAGAACTTATAGGGGACGATTCTTGTTATTTAGTAGTATCGTGATAGTCAGGATACCAAAGGAGTAATCAAAAGCCGTAAATCGAAGATGGACAGGTAATACAATGGCCAAAATTAAAAGGAAAACAATTATCTAAAAGACATTAAGCAAAAAACTAAATATTGAGCAACATGAAAACCACTAAAATCCTGATCTTCTACCTAGCGGCATATCGATGTAGTGGACCGTTTTGGCCATTGTATTGTCTGTCCTTTCTTAGATTTATGGCTTGTGTCTACCCCTTTGGTATATTCAAACTTTTCTTGTGGTTTTTTTATGAGACCTATATGCAATTTATTTTTGTTGTACACCAGGCTATTTTTGTTGTATACCAGGCTGATTTTTGTTGTACACCAGGCTATTTTTGTTGTACACCAGGCTATTTTTGTTGTACACCAGGCTGATTTTTGTTGTACACCAGGCTGAATTTTGTTGTACACCAGGCTATTTTTGTTGTACAACAGGCTGATTTTTGTTGTACACCAGGCTGAATTTTGTTGTACACCAGGCTGATTTTTGTTGTACACCAGACTATTTTTGTTGTACACCAGGCTATTTTTGTTGTACACCAGGCTGATTTTTGTTGTACACCAGGCTATGTTTGTTGTACACCAGGCTGAATTTTGTTGTACACCAGGCTATTTTTGTTGTACACCAGGCTGATTTTTGTTGTACACCAGGCTATTTTTGTTGTACAACAGGCTGATTTTTGTTGTACACCAGGCTATTTTTGTTGTACAACAGGCTGATTTTTGTTGTACACCAGGCTATTTTTGTTGTACACCAGGCTATTTTTGTTGTACACCAGGCTATTTTTGTTGTACACCAGGCTGATTTTTGTTGTACACCTGCCTATTTTTGTTGTACATCAGGTTATTTTTGTTGTACACCTGGCTGATTTTTGTTGTACACCAGGCTATCAGTGTAGTAAATACAAGTATAAAAATATATTCCTATCCAGATCGTTATAACATTAGCAAGTCTAATATAATTAAGACAATTAGCAAAAAGAAAGTTGTTTATCGTGAAGCCTTGAAACAAAATGTGTAATTAATGTCGTCTCATTTTTAGTGGCTCTCTAACCATATTTAATGATACAAATGTTAAACAATGGCAGAACAATTAACTTTACACAATAAGACATCAGCAGGGGATTTATTGGGTGACTGTACTGTGTAATATTAGTAATTATTACTTTATCGTACCTCCTCCGGGGAACAATGATAATAACATTTTCTACAACTCTATTATTCTGTATCTGACATATAGAATATATAGGTGTAATTACAGACAAAAAAATAATACAGGAGAAATACAACACAAAATAAAACTGGTTACGTTTGTATTAGTTAGTATTGTATTACATATAACATATTATTACATACTTAGTTCAAATAAAGGCATTTTTGTATGACCAATATGACCGGAAATAAACTGTCAATATTTTCACACCCCGGGAAAATAACCCGGGCCCGGGCCAATATGGGTGTCTCTTTTCTAGATGTCGGAAGTATGTAATAAATAGTTTAATACATGGGCATTTCCATATTGGTCTGGTTATCATCCCTCGACCCATATTGGCCCTCGACTCCGTCTCGGGCCAATATGGGGGGTCTCATAATGATAACCAGGTCAATATGGAAATGCCCATGTATTAATCTGTATGTATTGTATTACATATAACACGTATGTGTTAAGAAAAGTGTGAAGATACATAAGGAGTAATCAGAAGCCGTAAATCAAAGAAGGTCAGACAATACAATGGTCATAAGAACAATGATCTACAAAATACTACACCGAAAACTAAAGATTGAGGCAAATGAACCCCACTAAAACAGGTGGTGAACACAGGTGTTCCGGAATGGTTAGCAGTTCCTGTTCCACTAGTGAATATATTATCATATAAATCTGTTGAATATAATAGTATAATTCCCTTTACGGCATAACCCATCACATGTTACCCTTAGATGGCCGCTCTCCGATGTGAGTATCAGTGTGATCAGCCGTGGGTTACCTTTTTGTTTTGGTCATTGTGTTGTCTGTCCTTCGATTTACGGATTCTGATTACCCCTTTGGTATCTTCAAACTCTCAAACCTAACTTTTTCTACAAAGTACGTGTAGGGAATCATTAAGTGGGATATTACCCGATTTTACAATAAATGTTTAGCATATCCCCCTTGATGAAGTTCGGGATTATATTGGAATCGCCTCGTCTGTCTATCGGTCTGTTTAGAATGTCTTTCTCGAAGGTCAATAACATAAACTGAATATATCCAATGCCAAGGTAACTATTGCTGAAAACAGTGAAAAATACATATCTTCAAAGACAATGTACTTGATAATAATTTGCATGTTTAAATTGATACAGAGTGGGTGTTGTGTTTGGTTTTCTTCGTCTTGTGTACCCAATGTTGCCAGTTTCTCTGGACTGTCCATTTTTGATTGCCCTTCTGTATTTTTTTTTATCTAACGTTTATTTACAATACCTCTTGTTTGCAATTAATTATCAACAATTACAATATGATCGATCAGTAACCAGTTGAACAACCGATAACACAACAGATCTTTAACATTCAGTTCTTTATACATATTAAATTTACACCTTTCTGACAGAGAATATGACGTAAGCAATAATAATAATTTAGATAAAACAGAAAAAGAAGTAAACAAATTTGATATATATACAATTTTGGTGTATTGACGGTAAATATAGAATTTATGTGGCGAGGCTTAGAAACGGGGGAAAGACGAGCTTTTAGCGAGTCTTTCCAACCGTTTCGTACCGAGCCACATCAATTCTATATTTAACGTCAAAACACTAATATTGGCTTTATCCTGCAATACAATTTGCAAAAAAAAAATGTTATTTGATTTAATAATAAAAAAAAGATAACGGAAACCCCATTTGGTACCTCAACAGTAGTTCCGGTAAGGGGCGTGGCTTAATAGCTTTATTAGGCTAATGTGAAAAGTGTTATTATGACAGGGGTGTGACTTAATAGCATTATTAGGTTAGTGTGAATAGTGTTATTATGACACTGTCATAATCAAGCAACAGTTTATTTCAACCCATTTATTATGACAAAAATAACCCAATTGCAGGATAAAGAAGTATTAACGATAAAAGTGTAATTTTCATTCATATAATATGAACCATTTTCTTCTTAAAAGACATACAGAATCTACTACCGGAACCGTTACACTCTAATTAGGTGGGTTGTGTATTGTGTTGTGTATGGTGCTTAGCACCACTTTCAACAATATTGCAGCTATATGGGTGGCGGTCAGTTTTATTGGTGGAGAAAACCGGAGAAAACCACACACCTGTCACAAGTCACTGACAAACTTTATTACATAATGTTGTATCGAGTACACCTCGCCTGAATGGGATTCGAACTCACAACCTTAGTCATGTTAATTTTCTATATTTCAGGTTCAGTAGATGGATCATTTCGTATATTCCCAACGAGATGTGATAGTGTTTGTTTCTCTGACAATAGTTCTTGTGTTCATTGTTGCCATGGTTATAATTTTAAGTATTGTGGCCTCAAGATGGCGAAATGTTCACGATGATATGGATGGTTTGACAGAAAATGCAGAAATACCTACAGACATGTCAGTGTGGGCAGTTCATGGAACATATAGAACTATATCGGAATGACACCAAGGATGGACAAGGACAACATACAAGTATTATATTCGGTACAAGGACATTTAAAAGGCCAAATTTTATACAAAAACTGATTGTATCAAAATATATATAATCGTGAGTAGGATACGTATTCTGTTTTACATTTTTATACAAGTTATTACCATCACAATGAAGAAACATAGAAAAGGAATATTAACTCTTATTCGATATGGAATATGGAAAGTGGACGGACACTGAAATATTTAATTGTTTATAATATACAACACAATCATTTACTATGGTCATAATGAAGAAATATAGAAAAGGAACATTAACTCTTATTCGATACGGAATATGGGAAGTGGATGGATAAATATACCGACCTTTTTTTAATACAAAAAAAATTGACATTTTTAACAAACTGGCTCCACATGTCTGAGTCTGCAAATTACAAAATGGGTGACCATGTTGAATTTATTAATATTATTAAAGTTATTGCCAATATTGAAAGGTCCGTCTCCTATTTAGACTTGTGCCTGGATATTGATAATGAGAGGCAGTAGCAGTCCATGAATTATGATTGTAAGGGATGATTTCGGTTTGCCAATAGTATATTTATCTTTCGTATGCAACACTGATGCCACACTGCTAATGGACTGTCAATATCCTAATTGATACACTATTCTAGAGACAACTTTATGACAACAGAAACGATTTCCAATTTCCCATTGTGAACATTCGATTTATATGTAGCAACATTCTGACAGCATCTGCACATGGAATATCTGTGAATTGCTTTGTCCAATAATGTTAGTCATTCTGTGCCTTTATCTTTTGGTCTGAGTATTGCCTATCCTTCAATTTACGACTTCTCATTACCCATTCGCTACTTTTAATAAAAATGAAGATATCTAATTTAGCAAGCACAGCGCGTTTCTGGAATAACTAAAATCTTTGGGAGCAATAAATACAAAGCCTATAGGGATAGCCAAAATCTTTGGGAGCAATAAATACAAAGCCTATAGGGATAGCCAAAGTCTTTTTGTGAGCAATAAATACAAAGCCTATAGGGATAGCCAAAATCGGTTATGGTCACCTATACCTGAGGGAAGAGAACCTTAGTTTTAATAATAATTACATTATTTTTAAACTGTCAATTTCAATAATAAATACATCTAATAAACCATGTCAGTGCTGGAACATCAGTTCTTTTCCCCTACTAATCGGGATCCCCTCTTTACCAGAATTTCTCTTCGGACTATGATTCTTTGCCTTCCTATATTTAATTCTAATCCTTAATCAATAGTAATGCATAGTTTCTTTATTATTGTAATCATACTGTGACGTAGTGCTTAATATCCTGTTTTATCCTGAAGTGACGTAGTACTTTTCTGTTTTATCCTGCAGTGACGTAGTGCTTAATATTCTGTTTTATCCTGCAGTGACGTAGTGCTTAATATTCTGCTTTATCCTGCAGCTGTGTTATATAATCAGTCACAATACATTGTCTTGTATAAATTGTTGGTTTATTGTTGAAAATGGCGTTACCCATCATAACCCCTTGTTGGCTTATATCATCTATGGCGTCAAGTCAAACCATGGCTTTGAGCTTTTTACGCCACTCTTGCCCAGTTGAATTTCAACGTTTCCTGTCATTTATACAGAGTATACACACATTGTCTTTGAATATGAATATATTTGTACTCATCATGAACAGTTGAGAAATGTTTGTCAAGTCTCGTATATTCACGTTTTCCCAAGCCTCATACAAATAAACTTTACATACACTGATGCAGAGACAATGTATGTATATTCTATATCTATTAACCTTTAAGGTGAAATAATAAAAAAAAAAAAAAAAAAAATTGTAAATGTATAGAAGAATCGTTAAAATCTAGCGACGTATGTCTTTTATTTTCTTTTACGTAAATTATCTGTTAATATTAACTGCATCGGTGGTGTAATGATTAGCGATAGGTCGTGGTCGGGTATATTGTAGTGATATCTGATATGTCCTACTCTATCAACTAGTCAGTTTCATTTCTGCCTGTTGTCTAGTAGAGCTACTAAATATACATTGTACACCTGAAACGTTTTTAAAGAGGGAGGTATTACCTTATTATTTAGTCAATTGTAGCAGTTTGTATTGTTATATTGCTATGACCCTGTTTTAAAAAAACAACTTCCCAATTGTTGTATTAAAGAGGAAATACCGAATATAGAGCATACCTGATGAAGGTTATTCCAGTAACGTACCTGATGAAGGTTATTCCAGTAACGTACCTGATGAAGGTTATTCCAGAAACGTACCTGATGAAGGTTATTCCAGAAACGTACCTGATGAAGGTTATTCCAGTAACGTACCTGATGAAGGTTATTCCAGTAACGTACCTGATGAAGGTTATTCCAGTAACGTACCTGATGAAGGTCATTCCAGTAACGTACCTGATGAAGGTTATTCCAGTAACGTACCTGATGAAGGTCATTCCAGAAACGTACCTGATGAAGGTTATTCCAGTAACGTACCTGATGAAGGTTATTCCAGTAACGTACCTGATGAAGGTTATTCCAGTAACGTACCTGATGAAGGTCATTCCAGAAACGCGTTCTGCGCACTAAATGTGATATCTACGTTTTTATTCAAGAACTTTTTGTAGTTTTCTTGCATTTTACTGACACGTGTAACTTGGATGACGGCATCATTTCCCTAAGCTTGGGCTATAGAAGTAGTTTGATCGTGTATATGTGTGTCCTCAGTACTCATTTTGTCTCTCTTTATACGATTTTTCTATTACATTCGGAACTATTCTGATAGTTGGCATTTTTGTTTTTCATTTTATCGGTAGATTAAACACAATGTCTTTTCTGTCCAAAATAATTTGAATTTGTCAACAATGAAGATTTGATATTGAAAACAAGTAATATTCGGGACATCTCAGTCTATTCTTGCATGCTTAATTTGAATTCTGATAGCGATATCCACCGTATTTTAGAATTACAGTGGAACCTGTCTAATCCGACTCACCAAGGGACCAAGGAAATGTATCGGATTGTATACTCAGAATACTCAGGTTTTATTTTAGCTAACAGAAATACTTTGGGACCAACAATTTTTGTCCGATGTCACAATATGTCGGAAAACTCAGGTGTCAGATTGCATAAAATTCCACTGCATATACAATGTATTAAATCTCAAACTTTGCGGAATATTAAAATAGACATTTTTGTTTTGATATCTTCCAATATTCCAGATACAGTCAAACCTGCCTGCCCATGAGGTCCACTCTATTAAGCAGTCACCTGTATTAAAAGGTCACTTTTTTCTTGTCCTCTCATTTTCATATGAATTGAACCTACCGGGGTATTTTAAGAGGTCACCTGTCTTAAAAGACCACCTTTTCTTTGGTCTAAATGTAACCGCTTAATACATGTTTGAATGTTCATATGTTTTTGATATGTAATTTTTGTTGTTCTTCAAAATTCTTACAACACACCCACCATAAATATAATAATGTTTATCAATTTAACATATAATCATTTAATAAAATGTGTTGCCATTCCTGACTAAAATCATCGTCTCTATCCCAACATCTTTCTTGTTTAGATTTATTTGATAATTTAATAATACAAATGTACGGCACAATATAGAACATGAATGGCTTTATGTTGACGTCAAAAGTAATCGGCACAAATCTTTCAAGGATAAGCAGTATTTTCTGAAATACTGCGAAATTGCAGCCAAAATGATTTTGTTTTATTTATAAAAATGTGTTTATTCTGTGAGGAACTCAAAATGCAGTCAATTGCTTTGAGAAATGGCGCCATAATGGATGATTTCAAATAGTCATTGAAAACAATGGCAGACAAATGACGAGATTACAATCGATTGACTTTTTTATATGTTTAAACTCATAAGGTCTCCTCTATATACAAAAATAACACTGAACGTCTTAATACATGTATAAACAAACTCTTTCTAATGTTCATGGTAAATGTATACAGTGTTGGATATCTTGTTGGTGTGTTATTTGTTCGTGTTGTTCAATCTTTATCTTTCTTTGTAGTGATTTGTCTTCCCTTCGATTTACGACTTCTGATTACCTTTTGGCATCTTCAAACTTTTCTTGTATTGATATCGGGCGACAGTGTGTATATGATGACTTTACCCTATACGATAATCTTTCTGATACCGCCTTTTCTGTAAGACAAGGAGTTGGGATGTAGTGTTCATCTCTCTAAGTTTAAGGTCATAGCTACTATGCAGACTAGGGGACGGAGGTCTTTATTTCTTGGTAATACTTTATTATGGATCAGATCATGGAATACAAAATGACCCAAGTTTCAAGTAATAAATCGATCCGAAAGATTGGTGGCACATAATGAGGAACAGGTTCGGTTCATTATTGTTTTTCAATATTATTAAGTGTTATCGTGCACATTTACTCAACATCGCGTAAACCCACCCAGTATATGACAAAGTATATGGCATTCATTTCACACACCAGTCGATGGAATTTCTCTTGTATGCATTGATGCCATTCCGGAAAGGGCATTTGTTTATTCGACAAAGTTTCGAAATAGTCAACCCTTAACAATGAACAAAACCCGTCTCCAATAACAAACATTCCAGTGGATATTGTCAAGTGACCAATCCAATCGAATCTGCAGTAATGAAGACCTTTTATGAGTGCCCTTTATATGTATTCTGGCTCGTTCTATATTGATATGTCTGTGGACAATCCTTACACTAATGTGGCACCAGAAAATAATTCATCATAAATATCAAGAAGAAAAGCCGATGTTGCAAATGAATGCCTTCTGACATGGTAGGCTGCAACTCTTCCAGGGATAGCTTTATGTGACCTGTCATACCGTGGATGTTCATCTACTGTTCCCGTCACTCGCAAGCGCAGTTACAGAACGGTATACTGTAATACCCCCTGTAATATGGCAACAGCTTGCCGCCATCATTGCGTTATAGTAAATGTTTGCCTAATCGTACTTTAACATGACCAGACTCTATAAGAAAATAGACAAAAAGACAAACATGGTTCGACAAAATACTACATAGAAAACTGAAGATTGATCAACACGAACCTCACTAATAATCCCACTAATTAAAGCTTCCTTGTACGTCTGTTTTACACGGAAAGCGTATGTATATAACAAAAATAATCGAAAAAAGGTAGCTATCTATTCTAGTGTGCATGACGTGTTTCTGGATTAAAACATATATATTAATGAAATAAGTCACGCAATGCTTGTTTTTTTTATTAAAGAAATACGATACGATTAGTTTATTCTTAGCTGCTGCAATGACTCTCTTAACAGAATTACTGCAGAGAATCCTATTATTATATTGTTATAAACGTACGGTTCTAAGCTTTATATGTGTCTTTAATTTTATAAAAATAATGTGATATCTGACACTTAAGAATTTGGGGTTAAATTTCTAAAATATGTAAGTCTTAGATGGTAATAATACACTAAGACACCTTTGGCTAGTTATTTTATCGATTATTATTAATTCCGGTCAGTATTATTTTAGAAATTACCTTAATCATTGCCGAATACTGTATTATGAGTCATAATTAATAAGTGTCAATTGCGCTAGAATTCAACTCGTAATGTTCAGGCACCTCGATCACGATTTTACGTATTTAAATTGATTTCACATGTTCCGGGAGTAAAGAGCTTGTAAAACATAAGTTCAGTTATCTATTCATTAACTTTAACGGCTCCAGCACACCGTTATCGGTGTGCTTTCTCAGGAATTCCATAGTGACAGGTGCTTGTTCATTTAAAAGGAGATCGCCATTTTGTTGAATGGTTACTTCCGGTTTACCGTACTTTGATAGTAATTTGAATAAGAATTAGATTCAAGTAAATGGTTATTATAAATTAATGGCTGGCCTTCCATTTTCATAATTATGTTGTTGAATATTGAAATATACATGTAATATACATGTAATAAGTATTTTTATTAAGTGTCGCTTAGGGACTATTTCCATTAAAATGACGTCACACAAAAACGCTATAGTTAGGTTTTTCGATAGGGAATTTTATCGTTTTATCATTAGCTTTCGCTATTTCATTGAAATAACGACAAATTTTCACTTATTTATGAAACTAGATGCATATTCTATGCCGTGAGCCAGGAATATAATTGTTAGTAATAAGTAATAAGCGATTTTCAGTTCTGTGAGCCGCGCAATGATTTTGCCGGAGGGTATAAATACAGCGTCGATTTGACGTTTTGGCATCTCGAATCTGACTGTCGTCAAGGACGCATCACACAGATAAGCCATAACTGAGTATAATTTACAAGGTACAAGATGCATTTTGATACAGAGTTAACGGTTCTTTGAGCCAAATATATTAATAACTCCATTACGTATATTAATTAACATTTTGGAATAAAATAACTTGAGTTAAAGTCGATACCAGGGAGCTGATACTCAGTCTTATAAATATTTACCATTTTAGCAGCAAGAGGTTGCCATTTTTATCTGGCTAACTAGGGACCAGTACAATGTTTACTACAAATTTCCAGCCTTTGTTGAAAGTTTCGTTATTGAATATGAATTTAAGATACGATATATCCCGCCACTTTAACAACCTTATACAGTCCGTTATTAACTTTATTATATAGCAGCCATTATATTCTTGACATATAAGCGAGAACAATGTTAAATTACAATCTATCTAGTAGTAGGCACTAGGGGTTCGGAAGGCCAGCATCCATCAGGGTTATTTTTTATGTATTATTATTAAGTATAGTTATTGTTATATAAATGGAATGCAGAATCTGGACATAATAAATATATTTCCATGTATACGCTTGATTGTATATTGCTGGCCCTGGACAACTACACAATAAAACAAGACCACAGAGGAACACCTTATAAACTTTTAACAGGATAACAATACACTTAGGCTACGCTACCCCGTCGATAACAATATATTTAAAAGACCAAGAAATCCTTCGAGATATTCATGCATGCATTTGGTTGGTAAATTTTACACAATAAACAATTGATATGATACAAATGATTAAAACAATAAAAGCCAATCAATGGGATATGTATTCCTATGTCTAACGGAAATGTTCTGACCATTACAAGTCGGTACCTATTTTAAGTCGAATTGTATAATAGTTCAAGATTGTTAAGATATTATTCCACAATACTTTTGTTTAAGCATTTATGTTGGACTTCTTCAACATATCATTCATAGTATTGTATGCTTTAGTCTTTAAAAAAAATCTTATCTTAAAACATATTTGTCGGCCCCACACAATAACCTTTAATTAGAAAGAAATGTTTGTAGAATCATAAGCCTTAAATCGAAGGACAGACAATGCAATGGCCAAAGGAAATATGAGAAAAGGATGAACAATGATCTACAAAACATTTGAGAGAATATTGAAGATCTAGCAACATGAATTTTGTTATTATGCCGGTGGAAATTCAAAACAAGAAAAGTTTGAATTATTATCAGAATTTGCAATACAATGGTCAAAAGAAATTAGATGGAAATACAGACAATAGCTCACAACACTACAAAGAAAACTACAGCTTGAGCAACACGAACCCCACTTAAAAACGAGAGTGAACTCGTGCAAGAATGAACAAATATTTTCCAACATGTCATTTCATAATTATTTAAGATGAAGTAGATTTTTATAAGAAAATTTCAGTCTGAATTGAAAAAGAAAAGAATTATTTATTTATTTTAAAATGATTTTGTTAACAACTTATTACTACCAATGATATTTTGCAGTTTGATTATAAGATGAATGGAAAGGAATGAAATAAATATGCTACCTTTTTTTTAGATAAATTCCTTACTTTTGATCCATTCCGATAAAAATAAGATCGTAATTTTATAGGCTTTTGTTTCCACCAAACAACCATCTTGTTCCATGAAGTATTTTGGTTTCTCCAAATACAACCTCATCCCTTTACCATCATAATCACAACAGATTAATATTATAGAATAAATGCAATATATGTTTGTGTGTTGTGGGATAGCATTTTATTAACGAGGAGGAAGAAGAAATGAACTCTGACTTAGACTAAAATATTATTAACTCGAATTTGCACAAAAACACCTGTTGTTCTCGAGTACATATGGCGTACTTGTATGAATATAAATATCTTTAGTATACAACAAGGAAGTAAAATGCGATATTTTAGAAGATTTTTTTTTTACAAAACAGTAAAAACAAAAAGGTAAACCACAGCAAAGCAAAATGTGAGACAAAACTGTGGCAACAACCGGGACATGTAGTTTTTATGAGTAAAACAAATTAACCATTGGAACTAAAACTTATATTTACGTACGGATCCAAATTTTTATACCAAATTACTAGTACACCAAATTTAAATTGAATGTATCCGTTTGCAATCTATATGATGAACAGTGTTAATAAATATCAAAATTTCTGCATTTGGAACTAGAAATCACTGGAAATATTAAAAACAGACTACATTGTGATGAACTGTAATAAGTGTAATTTATGTATATTGCTGATATTTTGACAATTAATCAAATAAAAATCATCTCATAATTTATTTTTTTCGCGCTTTCTGAATACACTCTTTTTGTTTTGTTTGTCTTCGTCTTGTGCGTCCAGTGTTGCTATTTTTTTCTGGAGTCCATTCTTGATTGTTTCTTCAGTTTTCTCTATCATTTATTTCTCACAGCCAGATTAAACCGATATTTTTTTTAAAGCCATACGTTGATTAAAACGCATATACTCATTACATATATTATTTAGAAATGTAATTAATTTGTGCAATCATCTGCAGTTTTAGTCATGCCAAAATGGATAAAATTTACACTCAAATTCTATAACAAAGTTTGAAATTGTAGTGAATTTTTAAATTTCGCTAGGTGTTTTATAGCCTATACATATTTAGCTTTTCTGTGAGTGAATGAGAGTCTAAGGCTACAAAACTGACACAAAATCTTTAACGGCAAGTAAACAATTTTCCATCTATATTAAGCCAACAACTAATTGTTTTAGATGATTGGATGTCTCCTAATTGTGAATGAGGAAATAACATAATAACTAGTCTTGAAATGAGATTGAAATGGTAATAAAGATACCATACACAACCGTTCAGCATACTAATCGTTGGGCTACAGAGATGAATGTGAAATGAGGATGAATATATGGTAATATTCAAAATTATAAACAGTATCATAAATAAAGGTTAGAGAATACCGAAGGGACAATCAAAAATAGGCAATCCAGAGAAACTGGCAACATAGACGAAGATTAAAGCAAAACCACAACACAATATATGGTGGATACCACTTTACGTAAACAAGCACACATAACGTAAATAAGACACGAGTCCTACAAACAACTAATGCTACAATAACAAACAATAAACACTGAAACATAAAATAATAAGTTTAAACAGTGACGGTCAACAATTCCACCAATATCAGCGAAATTATGTTTCAAACAGGTTTCATGTTTGTATTGGCCAATTACATCTAGTATATCAAAGTTTTCCTTTGTAGTAGAAATATTTAAATCAGGTTCATCCAGTTCCCTAAGGCATAAGTAACCAGTCATTTCGAGCCACAGAGCGTGTATGATGATGATTATTCCACAAACGTGTCGTGGTACTAAATTATATAAACATTAGAGAAAACCCGAAGGGGCAATCAAGAATGGATAATCCAGAGAAATTGACAACATTGGATACACAAGACACATGACGAAGACACGCAAAACAAAAACCACAACACAGAAAACAAAAAAGATGAGCAACACGAACCCCAACAAAAACCGCGGTGAACCCATGTGCTCCGGAAGGGTAGGAAGTTCCTGCTTCTTATAGGATACCCGTCATGTTACTCATATAGATGTCTATATTTTTATTCTAATACCTGCAATTGAGGTATTGACTTTAGGAGATAATATTACAATATGAAAACCAGTTATGATATGAAAATAAAATATATATAAATACAATCCTTGTTTGGTGAACTGAAGATGAACTCACAATTGCAATGTTTGCCCCAAAATCAAAAACTGCTGTACCCTTATTCTTACCAATAGTAAAGATTTGCTATATTTCCAGAATGTTTAACTCAGTTTTTAACAACATTTCAGTCAGTACATAATGGCGAATGATATTCTACGTTTTTTTTCTTTGTTTTCTATTTGACGAGACAGTAAACTAAAATAGTTTTCCAGTAATCAAATGAAGAAATCTGGAACGAAAGTATTCCCCCCAGTGAATATTAATAAAGTATGTGCTAATTGCATGGAAATGTGTTGAAACATGTGACCTCAACTGAAAAAATTCTATTACATGTGGAAAATTAAGCTTGATTTATTTGTCAATTAAGTTAAAGAGTAGACGATGTACAACAGACAGAAACATGTGATGGTTTTACACTTTGTAAGTCATGCTTGGTAACTGACAATGTGTTAATTTGACTTTAATAAATAGAAATTGCCTGCAACACGTTCTTTGCACTACATTAATTAGAAACGGTTTTCTTCACTTAATCCTGTTAAGATTTGTATAATCAGTATGACATTGTTAAAGAAAATCCCAGTAATTCACCAAATGTTGACAGATAAACTCAAATGAAAGAGATGAATCTCATGATGTTGAAGGTAGCATTTCATTATATACATCATCTAGAAACTATTCAATAATCAATCTTACAGGATGTTTGGTCGCCAATGAGCAGTGCACAAATACAAAAATAATATAAAAATCTAAAATGCTTGCGCAACAACATCAAAGACATAACTAAGCTAGTTACTGCTTACATATGACAGAATATTGTCTCATCGAGAGGCATAACTAAGTTAGTTACTGCTTACATATGACAGAATATTGTCTCATCGAGAGGCATAACTAAGCTAGTTACTGCTTACATATGACAGAATATTGTCTCATCGAGAGGCATAACTAAGCTAGTTACTGCTTACATATGACAGAATATTGTCTCATCGAGAGGCATAACTAAGCTAGTTACTGCTTACATATGACAGAATATTGTCTCATCGAGAGGCATAACTAAGTTAGTTACTGCTTACATATAACAGAATATTGTCTCATCGAGAGGCATAACTAAGTTAGTTACTGCTTACATATGACAGAATATTGTCTCATCGAGAGGCATAACTAAGCTAGTTACTGCTTACATATGACAGAATATTGTCTCATCGAGAGGCATAACTAAGCTAGTTACTGCTTACATATAACAGAATATTGTCTCATCGAGAGGCATAACTAAGTTAGTTACTGCTTACATATGACAGAATATTGTCTCATCGAGAGGCATAACTAAGTTAGTTACTGCTTACATATGACAGAATATTGTCTCATCGAGAGGCATAACTAAGCTAGTTACTGCTTACATATGACAAAATATTGTCTCATCGAGAGGCATAACTAAGTTAGTTACTGCTTACATATGACAGAATATTGTCTCATCGAGAGATTTCATTAAAGCCAAAATCATTAAGAAAAGGACTATAATACAGCTACAATCATACAGCGTTTGTTCCCATACTCGTTGTTTTGCTCAATTCCCATTTTGACTATAGACATCTCAGCTCTCACCAAATTTAATATGAGTGGGCGTTTATAATATTGTTATAACTTGTGCACAATTCCATTGCTGATATTAGAGCAATGAAATATGCGTCATTCAATTCACTCACCGAAATGTCTTTTAAGTTTCTGGCTTTTCTTAAGACCTCAACCGGTGAATCTGTGAAGATTTTGCATACTTCTAGTGTTTCTGTATCGGCGGCCAATGTTCACATATGATAGATGCTACTCTGTCGAACGCAGTATGGTTTGTAAGAACAAACGGGAATCTTTTGTTCATTCACTTTCTTTTGATTTTCTAGAAACTAAATCGACTTTAGGGAAATCCTGTTTTTGTTTACATTCATGTATCTCATCTTTTTAAAATGAAACCGCAACTCATTAATCCGTATTTTGGTTTTCTTCTCTGTTGAACAAAACCGTTTCACTTGCAATGTCTAGGATGAATACTGCGTGGTGAGAAATATTGAAATTTGTCAGTTTGCTTGCAGTATATATCTGTTGACATTGCTTCACTTGCTAGTAATACAGTGATAGTTATTCTAAAATAAAATACTGGTTTTAGATATTTCATTAGTTGCATGTCTTCAGTGTCTTTCCATTTCACGTCAACATCATGTAGGAATCTAAAAAACCAGGAGAGACGGGGAGGGTTATAGAATTTGCCTTTACAAGTTTTTCTTCATATATATATTGAGACAGGAAAGTTCTGTTCCGGTATTTGTGCTGCCATGTGCCCTCCATGACTATTTCTTTTCTTTAGCTGTGGTTTTGTGTTTCAATATTTTTGCATATATACATATGCATATGGTTCGACCATTTCTCAATCTATTTAAACGTGGTTGATCTGCGTTTGTCTAAGTCAATCAACAAGTATGATTCATTGCAAAAGGCCATCACAAACCCACCAAGAGTGTTGTTCATTGAACATCATTTAAATTTCAGTCACTATAATTGCAAGTCTCGATGAAATGTATGGAAATATTACAAAATAGAAACACATATTGGAAAATCTCCCATTTCTTTGTAGGGGTTCATATTTTATGTATGATTCTTGTGCTTATTTTCCAAATACGGTTTCCATATCAGTGAATGTTCGTGCCACTTATATCCCTTTCATCAGTAGCAACACTAGCGTATGGAGTTTACATTTCAAACCTCGTACGTTATTTTATGGTCTGTGACCAATATAGAGATTTTCTGGACGCAAGTGCTATCCAAACAAGGCGATGTTGTTCCTATGTTGAAGTAATCGCTACAATGATTATACAGTCATCATCACGAACTGGTTTCTAAATTGCAATGGATATTTTCCTTTTTTTCATATTCATTGGAGAGAGGCCGTCGTGGTCATGATCGTATGGTAGTTGTATTTACAACTACCTGTGCAATAAGTTCCCATCACCACAAAAGTTGTGAGTTCGAACCCCGTTCATGTAGAGGTATACTCGATACAACATTATGTAATAAAGTTTATCAGTGACTTGCGACTGGTCGATGGTTTTCTCCGGGTACTCCGGTTTCCTCCACCAATAAAACTGACCGCCACAATATAGCTGAAATATTGCTTAGAGTGGCGTTAAACACCATAAACCAAACCATATTCATTGGATGAAATTTGTATCGTATTACAAAGCAAAAACATTGGCGGAAATGTTGTGGCTATGAAATGTCCCAATTTCGCAACATCAAACTAGTTGACTTCATGAAACAGTACTCCCACATGCTCCGGTGTCACATTAACCAAGACCGTTGATATCGATTGATAAAATCATTTTCTTCTTCTTCTTCCGTGTACAGAGTGTACTCATCATTGAGCGTTATACTCCAGCGTGACATTCAAGATAAAAGCCCCGCATGTCAATATTTACAGTTAAAAAACAGTTTTAATTTGTTGTCTGAAAGTGTTCGTGCATTCACGTTCACGCGCTTGATACTCCCATATAAACTGGTATCCTTCTAACTGGACAAACTAAACCAGTGGGGAATTTCTCTTTGAAGGCTTCGTTTACCTTTCATGGTGTGCTATTTAGCCCGAGATTGTTTATCACAAGCCGCTGAAATCTGTGTACATGTACATAGCTTAAATGTTTATTATCCAGAATATTGATTTCTGTGTATCTTCTTAAATTTTACAATTTGAATGAGAAAGAAAATGCACGAATGATAAAATCCGAAGCTAAAAGACGGCGCGGTTTAAAAAAAGTTATTACTTGTTTATCTTGTAATGGAATATTGTGGGTTGAATTTTGAATGCAAAAAAGTAGGAGGAGGGCCTGAAAAAGTAAGTACCAACATATTTTCATATCAGATAACGTTCGTGTCTTTAAACAGTAACACGACGGGTGTCACGTGTGGAGCATGAATCGCTAACCCTTCTGGAGTACATAAGTACTTTCCTTGGGTAATCTGTTCATGTTACAGATTCATGTCATCGTCGTTTGTACCAGGGGAATGACTCAGTTCGGAATTTCAATTATAATTATTCGTACTTTAACTAATCAAATGATGTCATTTGGGCAGTTCGTTATATTGTTTTTTTTTTTAACGACGTAATATATTTTATTCAAATGCTTGCTACAATTAACACGCCAAAAGTCCAAGCTCCTTTTGGTGTTTCCCTGTTACATCTTGTTCTGATTATCCAGGGCTATAATCAGAATTACATGAAATATATATACAACCTATGTACAATTTCTATTTAATACCTTTAGAAAACATTTATTTATTTTGCATTTATTATATTATTTTTTACTTTCATTAAAAATGTACACTTTTGAAGTGTTTTATTTTCATTTATTCTTTTAATATATTCATTGGCAAATATTTTATAAACATCAATATACTTTGTTTTCTGTTCAGATATATAGTACGATTTGTAGATGGAAAACCCTACAACTGTTATCAAAAAATTTAATGCAAGATAGTTTTTATCATCTATCTTGTATCCAAGTACTATATGATTCAAAGTAATTTTGTTTTCGATACCCAAATCCTTCATTAAATTCTGAAATTTTGTCCAAAACTAATTTTGACAACTATTGACAACTATTTTACCTATTTTGTTCCTGTATTTAAATACTGTTACAGTGACAGCCGGAACCTTTGAACCGTAATGAGAGCGGGAGGTTTGGCGCCTTCAAATCTGATTCAACCCACCATTTCTTTAGAAATGCCTGTACCAAGTCAGGGTCATTACGGTTTTCACAGTTTTCCTGTTGTTGACTGATTTTGTCTGTTTATATAATTATGAGTTTTGACTTTCCCTTTATAAGATTGTTCGGAGTTCGGTAATTTTGTTATTACCTTTATTTAGAAAGGTACAAGTAATAAAATAATGAGAGTAATCTTCATTTAATTACAGAAATTACATAAACTATTCCCAACAATTTTCCATTTGGAAAGTAAAACTTTATTTGGTATAATAAAATGAAAAAGTTTCCATCTGAACATTTTAAGTTTGTTCTCGTCAAGAAATTTGAAAATGAAAAAATATAGACTACTTGTATTTGGTTTTTCAGACAACACTAAATAATTAATCCAATAATGTGTACCAATAGGGTTTGAAAATTTAACATTCACTAGTTTATTATATAATAACTTATTAGACAATGTAGATAAATTAATAAACTGATTGTTCCAGATGAAATAATCTTTTTTGATATTTACAATGCTTTTAACTGAGCTTTCTGTTTTTAAAATGTCTATCCAATTCTTTGGAAAAGCTTTTTTAAGAATACTAAATTCAGATATCCAATTAGATTTATTTTTCAACTTGTGAAGAATAAATTCTTGCGTAATTTTACCATTATTATCTATTATATCATTAACAAAAAATATTCCACTATTAATCCATTCTTTAATTTTTTTTTTTTTTTTCAAATGTAATAATTCTATTTCCCCATAAAATTTGCTTTCTTACATTACTGAATGTCAATGGTGAACTTAATTGACCACCACCTGTTTTTATCCAACTGGTCATAGCATTTTTGTAAAATTCGGGGATATTATTTAGAAACTGTTTATGTTTTTTCACATCTATGTTCATTTTAAAAATAAGCCATATTTTCCCAAATACATTTAAATATTTTAGTGGTATCAATTTCCAATTCGAAAATTTTGAGTCAGCTAATCTACTTACCATGATGCCTTCAAAGATATAAAATAACTTTCTATATCTATCATTTTTAGTCCACCCTTCTCAAAATCTCCTATCAATGTATTTCTTTTTACCTTATCTGGTTTCCCATTCCATATAAATTTAAAACACTTACTCTCTATCTCTTTTTTGTATTTTTCTGGAATAACACATGAACTAACAATAAAAGTAAAAATAGGTATAATCAAAGGTTTAATGATTAGTACTTTACCCAATATTGAGAGATTTCGCTTTGACCATGACAAAAACAAGCTATTCATTTTTTCAATTTTTTTTTCCCAATTAAGTTTTTCACATTCTATGTAATCATGACCATAATAAATACCTAAGGTCTTTATTGGTTTGTTTGTCCATTTAATATTTTCTTCCTTATCTTTACTGTGTTTTAGTTTCCCAATCCACAACCCCTCTGTCTTATTTCTATTTATCATTAAACCTGAAAAATTACCAAAAATTTCAATTTCGTTCATAGCAACAGATATATCGTTTTTAGAGTTAAAATATAGTGTTGTGTCATCTGCTAATTGCGAAATTTTTATACTATGTGTTTGTTCATCTATTTTTATCTGAAAACCCTTGATATCCTTATTATTTCTTATTCGAAGAGCCATGATTTCAACTGATAAAACAAATAGCAAAGCAGATAAAGGATAACCTTGACGTATTCCGCGCGAGTTTTTGAAAATCTCTGATATCCAGCCATTGTTCATTACACAAGTTTGAATATTACTATATAAAGTTTTAACCCAAATTATAAACGATTCATTAAACCCAAAATGTTTTAAAGTTGTCAAGATAAATGTCCATTCAAGTGAGTCAAACGCTTTTTTAAAATCAACAAAGACTATTGCCCCTTCAACATTATAAGATTCAGCAAAATCAATAATGTCTTGTATTTGTCTATGATTGAAGCCAATGAACCTGTTTTTAATATATCCAGTTTGGTCATTATTTACAATTTTTTCTAAAACTTTTTTTAAACGCTGTGCTAGAACATAAGAAAGAAGTTTTAGATCAACATTTAAAAGAGAAATTGGTCTATAATTATCTAGAACTAAGGGATCCCCCTTTTTAAACAATAAAGATAAAACACTAGTCCGCTGAGAAAAACTCAGTAGCTTTTCATCATAGCTTTTATTTAGAACATCAATTAAAAAAAATTTGACTTTTCCCCAAAATTCTCTATAAAATTCTACTGTTAGTCCATCCAAACCTGGGGCTTTATTTGATTTCATATTATTTATTGCATTTGAACACTCTTCTTCAGTTACCTTTCCATCACAAATTGATTGATCCTGATCCTGAAGCCTGTTTTCTAATTTTGTATCAAAAATATAATTACTGGTTATATTTTCATCAGGATATTTTGTAGTATGCAATTTTTCATAATATGATTTAATAGTACTAAGAATGTGCATCTGGTCAGTTATTATTTCATTGTTTTCATCTATTAATTTGTTTATTGACTTTTTAATTTGCCTCTGTTTTTCCAGCAATAGAAAATATGAGTTATTTTTTCCCCATATTCCACCCATTTCTCACGACATCTAATTTGTGTCCCTTTAGCTTTTTGGTCATATATTTTTACAAGTTCTATTTCAATATTATGAATAACTTTATTTTAATTATCGTTTTCCTCGCTTTGATTATCCCTTACCATAATATTTTTTTCGAATTCACTTTCTAATTTATGTCTAAGTTCTCTAGTTAATTTTGATTTGTTTTTACAAAACATAGTGGTTACTTCTCGAATTTCAACTTTCATTGCGTCCCATAATAATCTTATGTCGATCTTATTATTATGATACTGTATTAAATATTTATCAATTACTTTATTTATTAACTGTTTATAATCATTTTCCTGTATTACAGAATTATTAATTTTCTAATACCCTCTTCCCTTTTCAGACACCCCCGACCGAAAGGTTAAAACCACACTTTGATGATCAGTATACTGTATGACCGCAGGTTTAATTTTACAGCCTTGAACAAGCGATAAAAAATCTTTTCCTAAAAGAATCATATCAATCCGACTAGCTTGTGTTTTGTCTTTCCTACGCCATGTAAACTGTTGTCTGCTTTCATTATATATCTTCCAGACATCAATTAACTTATTAGTTTTTATAAAGGACTTTAAACTATTTACTGGTTGCTTACAAACATTACCTGTACGTAAACTTCTACGATCTATGTCTTGCATTATCTCGTTAAAATCTCCCCCGACCACAAGAATACCCGTCCCATGTTCTTTACAGAAATTACTTACCTTTTTAAAAAACATGTTTCTTAAAGTTTTGCTATTTGGTGCATAAATGCATACTAACGAAAAAACTGCATCATCTATCTGTACATTTGATAAAACAATTCTGCCATTTTCATCAGTAACCTTGCTAATGACCTTATAATTGACTGCTTTATTAATAAATATTGCTACCCCCCTACTAGCAGATGTTCCTATACTACCATAAACGTTAAAATCTGTATTGAAATTTATTTCGTTTTCAATATTCTGATCGAAATGTGTTTCTTGAAAATAAGCTATATCACATTTCATTGACTTGACCCGTGTCTTCCGTGACCCTGGTGACCCAAGGCTCTAAAAACGGCACAGAAATTGTTTTTTTAAAAATGGGCATTAGCAAAAATGGCAGAAATTGGCATCTTGAGGCTTTCTTATGTTATTTTACCTGTTTGAATCTCATTTTTGTTAAGATCCTTGGTAATTTCCAACTAGGTCATCACTATTATTGTTTGACAGTCACAGGGCACGTGCTCGCTACGACGTCATCTAATGAATATGCAAAATAGCCGACCCTCGACTTTACAATACTCTCGACTTTACAATACACGACGATATCCTACCGTGACATCTGCTCGGTCATGCAATAAAGCCGATCACTTGTTTTGATTTACAATTCTCGCGCAGCACGAGACCAATGACGTCATTCTGTATATTCATAGCGTACATAAACACTGAGGGAATACTTTTCAACGTCAAAATTACAAGATGAGATTAAAACAGAGAAGTTTGAATTGAATAAATTCCATGCAAGTAAAACAGATCCTTTTTACTAATGTCTTTTTTTCCTGATCATTATGCTTGTTAAATATGTTTCCATCGATGGTATTCCCCAAGCATTTGTATTTTTCCGGTTTGTTGACGTAATCGACATCACAGTTCATGACCGTTTCTGGAATGTAGGCCAAGCAAATTGTATTTTAAAATACTTTGAAAATATGATGATTGATCATTCAGATTCCACCATTTTCTAAAAAATGGCCGATTTTACCGGGAAAATACATGCAAGTGCTCTCCATTAGTCACAAAATGGCAGATTATTTTGCATTTCCACTGCTGCTTTAATAACAAATATACCCCTTATTTCTTGGGGTAATGAAATGAAATTCACAGAGAAGATAGAAAAAGAATTAATTTAACAGCAATAATCAAAATTTATAGCATAAATTGAACAGAGAATTAAATTAAACCAGACAGAAAAATTAGATTGTCTGGGTAAAAAAAACCTGTCATTATTACAAATTGCATCAACAAAACTGCATTGTTACCACTCTGTGATAATAAATGTGATTAAAATAAATTGAAATCAGTCATTAATTGTTTTACCAAAATATGTCGGTCTAAAGATTGTATTGACAAAAGCAAAAACACCAAATTCACTGGATTAAATACTTTTTATGTGGGTAAGCAAGTTTAATGTTTGCATCAAATAATTAATTTTTAATACTTCAATTTCAAACTATTTAAAAAAAACGTCTTTTGAAATTTTTCAGACAAATCAATTACACTGAAAAAGCTAAAATACTGTACTTTCTTAATCTGGTTTACTTTTTAAGTTTGGTTGGCCTATGACAAAATCATGTGCTTTATTGAACTTTGATCGACTTTATGTGACGTCATACGACGCCATTTGGAAAATGGAGGGTAAACAAATGTGTCAGTATGTAATTATTATCGATCTTTTTTCCATGGAACTTTACACATGTGAGCAAGAATAGATGAGGAACATAATTAAAAAGAAAAAAATGTTTACTTTTCAAACATGAAAAAATTAATCAAACATTATCCAATGACTGACCGACTTATTGTCAGAGGAGGAAATTTGATATTACGAGGGAAATACAGTATTTCAGTTCTTTGATTATTTTTCAACTGGTACAACCAGTATAACGAAGAGACATACTGTGATAAAATAATAATACAGTTCATATGACATGTTCATCACAGTCTTTTAAATGTTTATAATGAAGGGGAAGAATAATTAACAATAAAGGTCAAAATGTATATTGATCATTCCAATTGCATTCGGATCATCTCGGGTGAATACCTTACTACATCTAACTTTTAGATGGAAGTAAACGAATAAATACGAGTATTTCCGATTGCATTCAGTCGTGTGTGGCAGGTTATGGAAACGATTATCTCCCTTGGCTATATACTCAGCCATTACAAAATAAAGGGGGGTGCTAATGTGTGTATCGTGTTAGGTAAATGAGTTTGCCAGAGATTTATTAATGGATATATTGTGACAAAATATGGATGTAATTGTTTGAAATATATATTTCCCAAGGAGGTTTGTATTATTTTACATTCAACATACGTCTTCATGTAAATTTTGGATGTGAAGTAAAATACAATCAAAATTTGGGCCAAATGTTACCAGCGAGCTGCTGGTAAGATCAGGATCAGAATCAGAAAGATTTTTAGTTTGACAAATTTTTCTGAATGGCTTTTTGTTCTTTTGTAAGGTATTTTTACCTTAATAATTATATATAAAAACAGAAAATATAGGTTATATATCTTTATGAAATAAATTAATTAAAAGAAACACGTGTTTTCTTAGAATATGGTAAATCCGAGGATGATATGCAAAGCAGATGTTTGTTTACAAACAATAATTATATATATAAGTGTATTTTGTAAACGACTAATGGTACGTAGATACATTGTATCTAACATAGTTAACACTTAATCCAAGTTTTATTTAGCAGACATATGCATTTTGATTATTTTATTTTATGAATATAAATTGTTATTAAAAACAGAGGATCTATTTAGATCATAGATGGGCTTCACACTCCTACAGGAGTATAGACAGTATTGTAAAATATTTATTTCATTTTTTTTTTAATATAAACTTATAAACAAACTGTGTTAATCACTATTAGTTCAATTTTTTTTTACAAAAAGTTCTTCAGTAGTAATTTTATAATACTATACAGTACTATGATTATCTCCCTTTATATATATTCCTTAAAAAGCATTTTCCCCAATAATTATTGTTAATTCAACTTTTTGCATTTAATTGTTATATTTTGAAGTTGTTATCAATATTTAACAATGAATTTTTTTTATGTTCATATTTATATAAATATTATAGTTGCAATTATTTGAATTAAATATACCTACCTTGAAGAACTTTAGATTTATTTATATAATCAACGCCCACTTTATAATAAATATATTGCCGAATTTCCTTCGATATTTTCCGTATATTACAATTATACTTCGGTATTTTCCGATTTATTTCGGTCGATTCTAAATTTGCATAGACACTTCAAATACATCAAAAAATTATCCAATGAAAAGTTTCTCGATATACGAGAAATTCATTACTTATTATAAAATCCCGAGATACATCGAATGGTAAAATCGGCCATTTTCTAGCATCATTATTTGCTGATTCCATCCCCTTTCCCTATGACATCCCCTGTGTGTGGACTGAATATTTTTTACTCATTGATTTAGTTAGATTACAGAATACAGATTACAGATACAGAAAGCAGAATGGGGTGGTGTTCAGAAGACTTGTTTCCGACAAAATTTAGTTTATTCATATTTATTTTGTATATGGTGCTGTTCATCAACCAAGGCAAGTCATAATAGCGTCTATAATTATCGATTACAACTTGAAAGTGTTAACCCTTCATTCATATGACGATTGGAATTTTCAAAGAATGGCTAGTTAAATATTTCTTTGTACATAAGATTGTTTTTAAAGCCATTCTTGTATTTTAATATACTCTCGATTATCTGGCAACTTTCGTTGTCAGTAAAATGGCGTCATCTGTTTTCGTGTGAAGTAAAAACAAGGCCAATATACGGGATGGAAACGAATATATAATCCGGAAATGGCTGGTTTTAAAATTTCATGGTTCTGGCCATCTACCAAATCATACTACATCTAAATAAAATAACAGAATGTTTGAAAATTACGACTTTCAAAATTGTGTTTACTTTTGATGTTTTATTTAGTGCTGAAACCACAATGCACTGCAAAGTGACATGTATTTTATATAAGAAACAGGCACATTTCAGTCAGCTCTTTTGTTTACAAGTACGATCAGTGACCCCATGACAGTTACATGACAGGAAGAGCCGGTGTCTGAGAGGCAGATGACATAGTTAAATTTTATATAGCCCTTCTGGATTTTTTTCCAGCTACTTTATAAATGAAGTAAATTTTTAGCATTACAAAAAGTATGGTTCAGTAGGTAGGTTCACTGTTCTTGGTACTTACGTCTTTAAAAGCAAACTTTAACATTTTTTACAGATGTCACGCTGTAGTTTTGTTTATGTTCCATAAATAGAAACTGGAAGACACGTAAAAAAATAATGCGTGCGCTGTGGAAATCAAAATAAAATGGATAAAACGAAAACAGATGACGCACGAAAACACATACCGTGACGATATACCTTTAAGTAAATGAAACAAGAAAGAAACTATGAACAGATAAGCAATAAATTTTTAAGAACCTTTTATTGAACACAAATTGGCATAAGAACCATGTAAAACACATACTTATTCTATATCAGTTAAACAATCTTTAGTCTCAATTATTTTGTATAATGGCTTCTCAAACAATGCGACTGATATAAATGACTTTTTATGCAACATATTGGGTTATTGGTAGTTGTAGTCTTTCTTAAAAGCTATTTTTTATGAAAAATTCTCAATATTTTGTCCTATCTACTGGATAAAGTTTTTATTATCAAAATAATAACGAATATTTTTACTTAAGACAGCAAAATTTTTAAACTTTAAAGATAAGTAGCAATTTGTAAAAAAAAATAACATTGATTCTTTGAACGATCGCAAAATAATTGGTTGTTGAGAAAACATTTTGTCTATTTTTGTTGCACTCCTGACATTTTATATATTTATAATAAAGAAAAAAAAAAGAAAATATCACATTTTAAAATGCCAACATTGAACAGTGATGTTACTGTTAACTCATACAATAATTTTTACCTGTTTTCAATGACATATTTGTACAGAAATGACAGTATTTGGAAATTTGTAACAATTTTTTGCCATACCACTTCTTTAATACCCAGTTTTAGCAGCAATATTTTTAATTATGTACATTTGAAAATTTGTATTATACCACTCTAATATATTAGATAAATCATAAATAAATAATTTTTATAGGCTAGAAAAGGCAATTTATTATAAATTATCATTATTTTATCAATGGTACTATTTTATCAGGATATGTTGCACTCCTGACATTATATTGCCATCAAGAAAAAGAAGAGTTATTAACTTAAAAACAATTCACAGGGGAAAATATCAGTTGGTGTTCTTTCAAGCATTAGTTTTACCAAGTTTTAATGATAATTGTTTCTTAAAGTTATATTTGTCTAGTTATTTGTAACTTGTTTACAGCCATACTTCTCGAAAATTCCAGCTTATTTTTTAAATATACTATACAAAAACATTTAAAACATGTATTAATCTAAATTAATATTGAAAATAGATGTTTAATGTACAATTACAAGTATTTTTTGGATACTTAGAAAATTAATTATATCAAATTTCAATGATTTTTAAATATTTATGTCAGGAGTGCAACATTTACATGGTTAACCATAAATTATCTATAAGAAAATAGATAAATGCATTTATCATAAACTGTATCAAGTCAATTAATCTCCAATAGCTAATGAACCTAGAAAACAGATTCCCTTGTCAGAGAATGTCTTTAGTATTAATACCTAATATATATTAAAGCATGAGACCATTTAAAATGAACAAAAATGCTTTATTACATAAAATTAAAAGCATATAAAATGCTATTGGCACTTTTAATTTTTTCAAACATTATTCTAAGCTTGACAGAATCTCATTTTATTTAAATCATCCATATAAAAAGCTATAATTTAGACTGTGTAGAAGATCACTTAAAACTAGTAGCACTCCTGACATGAATCAAATGCTTCTGTGAGAGATATTTTATGTATCTCAGACAGGTAAATGGGTTTTATCTGTTCTCTTGGTCAGTCTCTGTTGAAATAGAAAGACAAATGTGATTTTAGTTACATTTAAAAGAAAATATGTCTAAGAAAATATCAAATGTTGCACTCCTGACATTTGAGGGTGCTGCCTTTACTGTGACATTCTTGGCCTTACTACTGGTCTTAGTGTATCCTTTAACTATGGTTTTGAAGCAGCAATGATGTATTAAGATTTATTTATACCCCATATCTTTGAAAACTAAAAGACAACATTTCTACAATGTAATTTAGGAAAACTTGCATAAATGTTTGTTGCACTCCTGACTAGGTACATCTTTTTTACAAAGCCATATTTTTATGCAATAATAAATGTGAAGCATGATCTATTGCTATCTTAGAGTATGTCAACATATCAAAGTTTGTGATGAAATAGATTTTGATAACATATTGTTTGATTTAGCACTGTTGTAGGTTGTTGAAAATTAAGAAATTTTTAAAGTGTCACAAAAAAGTGTTGCACTCCTGACAATTTTGACATGTTTTTTGGACATATTTTTTTTGTTATTCTAGATATCTTAAAGATTTTTTGCAGTAACAAACATCAAATCATTAGAGATCTTTTGAACTATTTAGATCCAATAAAATCATAAAAATGAGTAAATTAGACAGCTATAGCAGTAGGAACCATTTTTTTAAAACTGCCCAAATATCGTTGTTTTTTACTGATTGACTGGTTTACAGTGGAATAACACTCGTTTTTAAATTCCAAGTGGTCTGGACAACTTCTTATCATGCTCAATTCCGGTTTATACGGACTTAATATTAAGGTTAGTTTTCATTGGTCGAATAATTTTAAAATTAGGGTCTTATTTTTGGAAATACTACTCTATTTTTAAGACATTTTAACTTCACATTGTATAATTACCATGAAACATTGTGTTTAATCTTTGCTTGAGCCATCCTTGGTTAAAATGTTAGAAATTCTTCTTATATATGTTGCTTTCGATTTGTATTTCCCGCTTACTGTTGCTTTCCGATTTTAGAAAAATTAAATTCGATTTTTATATTTCGACCAATGAAAACTCACCTTAATATTAAGTCCGTATAAACTGGAATTGAGAACCAAAGCACATTTACATTGGTATTCATATTCTCTATATTTAGGAAAACTACTACAGTTGTCTCCCTTTCTGCAATTTAAAAAAAAAGACCTTATAAGAGGATAGCTTCTTGAGGGGACGATATAATGGTATTTTTCTATCTCAGTGCTTCTTAATTCTGACATGATAGGAGGGGTGGCCTTATGTGGGAGTGACCGTGTAAGAAGGAGACTACCGTGCTGGGTAAATACTTAAATATACATTTGTAGTATGAAACTTTTTATCACATAACACATGATTTTAGTTGATTTTCTTGCATTAGATATACATTTTTTGTTTGTAGGAATATTGGTGACAGCATCAAAAAGTAAAGATAATACTTACAACTACAATACAATGACAGCAGTGTTAATGACGGAGTGTGTCAAACTTTTTGCAGCTGCTATAATATTTCTTAAAGAGTAAGATTTTAATGTTGTTGATGAATACACAGGTTGAAATTGTTGGACATTATTTTCTCATGTATTTATCTTTTTTCATGATGGTGGTATTTTAAATAATACATTTTGTACCCAGTGCACGTGGCATGAAACTATTTACAAATTTGCAGAATTCAAGGTAATCTTTCATTTGTTTAAGGTAGTCATTGGAAGAAAATTCTTTAAATAATTAAATTGTACAGGCAAAATGGACTACATGTACCTTTAAAGTTTAATTATAACAATTTATTGATTACATTGACAATAGTGAAAGACAGGTGGAAGGGGGCATTGGCACGTACATGTAAGTTTAATTGCTCGTGAAATAGTATATTATTATATTTCATTCAAACCATTTCTGTAACTCTTATATCATTTGATTATATTTGAACTTTTTCAAGAAAAAAAAAATGCCATAAAAATATTGGAAAAATTATAGTAAGAGTTGCTTCCCTTTGTATTGTAAAATGATTAATAGACATAATATTGTATAATGTAATAAAAGACACATCAATTTTATTTTATGGTATTTTAATCTGCAGCAAGTTTATAATACTTTTTTTTTAGCAATTTGCAAATTTCACCATTTTCATTAAAAAGAAGAAGAGTCTTTATTTTGACATTTCTGTGAAAATATTGCCATTCGGATTGCCACTTGACAAATATTGCAGCTGACAATATATTTAGGCTTGAGGAGTTTTATGTAGTGTTGTAGGTAACTAAGCAACAATAAGTTTACTAAGCCACTTTAAATATAATATGGAAAGGTTGCAAAAATGTAGGCAATATTCAGGTTCATTCAGGGTTCAGTTTAGACAGGTTTCACTGTATTTTAAAATCAGCAATTTGAAAAATGGTTTGAAATATTAGGTACATTTTCCCATTACCAAATTTGATACCTTTGAAATAAACAAATTAAAATTGACAAATGTTAGATGTTAATGTTGCCTGTATGTTGAATTGTACGTGTCAACAAAAAATATGAAATATTCCTTATAATTTAATTTTTACAGCAAAATTTAATGATTCCTCTATTTTAATTACGATTATTTCATGTGACTGTTTGAATTTGCTGTTGGCAAATGAATATGTTGATGACGTCACAATACCAACCAAGGTTATCAAGTATAACCAAAATTTTCTCCAGGCGGATCAGCCAATCAGATTGCATTATTCAAATCAAATTAAATTATTTGATTTTACAAAATATTTGAATATAAGAATTATCTCCCTTTTATATGTTAAAAACCATGATACAAGTTAAGAAATTATTGTTGAATGAAATATTATAAACTAAAAACTGATGTTTATTGAAGTTCAATTAAAACTAATACAGTGGAACTTGTGCAATCCGACACCTGGGTTTTCCAACATCCTGTGACATCCGACAAAAATTTATTGTCCCAAAGTATTTCTGTTAATTAAAAGTAAAATAAAACCTGAGTGTTCCGACACATTTCCCTTGCCCTTGGTGTGTCGGATTAGACAGGTTCCACTGTACATTTGTATATTTGATGCTAAATTTCACAGAGACTCTAGTCTGTTAACAAAATTAATTAGAAGCCATTACATGAAACATGATTTAGGGTTAATAACACAACCAACCATTTCCTTCCAGTCATGTTCTACAGTTCTTTGATATGTTTTATTTTGTAGTCATACAGTAAACAATTTATTAACAGACATTGTGAAACATAAAAATGGTAAGTAGAAGACAATACTTGTGAAACATAAAGATGGTAAGTAGAAGACAATACTTGTGAAACATAAAGATGGTAAGTAGAAGACAATACTTGTGAAACATAACGATGGTAAGTAGAAGACAATACTTGTGAAACATAAAGATGGTAAGTAGAAGACAATACTTGTGAAACATAAAGATGGTAAGTAGAAGACAATACTTGTAAAACATAAAGATGGCAAGTAGAAGACAATACTTGTGAAACATAAAGATGGTAAGTAGAAGACAATACTTGTGAAACATAAAGATGGCAAGTAGAAGACAATACTTGTGAAACATAAAGATGGCAAGTAGAAGACAATACTTGTGAAACATAAAGATGGTAAGTAGAAGACAATACTTGTGAAACATAAAGATGGTAAGTAGAAGACAATACTTGTGAAACATAAAGATGATAAGTAGAAGACAATACTTGTGAAACATAAAGATGGTAAGTAGAAGACAATACTTGTGAAACATAAAGATGGTAAGTAGAAGACAATACTTGTGAAACATAAAGATGGTAAGTAGAAGACAATACTTGTGAAACATAAAGATGGTAAGTAGAAGACAATGCTTGTGAACGATATAGGCTCACATCAACCTCTAGTTAGTACTATCAGTATCACTAGTATTGTAATGGAACTAATTACCAGTAAGTGAAAGATAAACTACATCAGCATTCACATCTAAAAAGAATGTTGTAACTACAGTCAAACTTCGGTAGATTGAACTTGAATGACTCGAAAAATATGGATCTTTTGAACTCTATTAAGTCCTGTCTATTTTGCTGTTAATTCTCTGTTAAATAAACTCAAATTTCTACGATAGTTAAACTATTTTAATGGTCCTGTGTTATCTTAAATGTTTACTGGAATGTTTATTCATTTTGTATAATACACCTCAGTCCTCAGGTTAACTATTAAAATTGAGAATCTTCTTATAGTAAAGAGAAGGTAAATTAGTAATACATGGGCAAAGCAACATCTGTTACAGTAGTAAAACTCTGTCAAATACAAGATATTCCTGTGCTCCACACATTCCACATCCAAAATCAACTGCATCAATAATGTGTTATGGTTAGAATGCATGCTTGCCTCAAGTGTGGTAGATTGTGGGTTAATACCCTGTTTGGGTCAAGCCAACGACTGAGATTGGTATTTGCTGCTTTTCCGCTAAGCATGTAGCATTAAGGATTAAGGGCAAAGACTAGTAGGCTTGGAATGATGGATTATGCATTGAAGTGGAGCAACATGTCTACCCGTAAACTGTTGTTTCAGTCAGCTAGGACTATGACAATTTAACTAAGCATGTTGGTATAGTACAAATCAAGCATCATCTTTATCTTTTTGAAATGTAACTTGCTCTCATCTTGATATAGCTGACAAATTGCTCACTTGGTGTTAAATTTCTCACTCTGTAACATACACATGAAATGAATTTATAACTTTTTTTCCATGTTTTGTTGTAACTTACAAATTATCAGTAATAGAATGCTGTTTTTCAGAATATATCATATCTTTCATCACATTTTTTATGTTAATATAATTACATTACTTCCGTTTTTCATTGAAATGTTACAATATGATTGGTTATGAAGTGGTCACATGATTATAAAAGAGATGTTTCACATCCCAATGAAACTCAAATCCGAACTTGCACATGCCTCCATGACGACGTCAGATGTAAACAATCAATGGCGTAGTAATTTCCAACAGCAAATAATCTAACACAAATAATATTCACAACGAAAAATTCAACTATATTAAATTTTGATGTGATTTAAATATAATTATAAGAATTGAATGCATTCTTTTGAAGTTTCATTAGGATATGAAAGTGTTGATCGAACTACATTTTCAACATGAATCTTCATTGAAAATGTACTTCGGTCAACGCTTTCATACTCCAATGAAACTTCAAAAGAATGCATTCAATTCTTAAATGAAATAAATAACATATTATAAATTAAACAGGTGCAAAATATACAAACTGAAAATCACTCGCTTGGAAATAAATTAAATTAATATATAATTGTCTGTGACATTCTGTGATCTCCAAGTGACAGAAAAACCGGTATTTCGGTTAGTGGAATAAATACATTTATATCACTGTGTGACGTCACTTTACTAACGTCGTCACAATAAAGAATATTGAGCGACAGAAATGAAAACCAATTTCCTTTTTGAAAAGTCTTCTTAAAAAAGTTTTACAGAAGTGTAAAATCTATGTAATAAACAGTATAACCACTCTTGCATTCAGAATATAAAAATAAATCACTTGTAACCACACAACAATGGTAATTCACTTATACGCCAACACGCATTCATTAATTACTGCATTGTTCGGTTACTCATGATTTATTTTCAATACCTGGAATGCAAGAGTAGTTATCCTATAAATAGCTACAATAAATGTGTAAAATTTGCAGCAAACAACTAATTCATGGCCGTTTTACATTGGAGTTGTGCATACATGTACAAATGTATTTCCAATATAGAACAGTCATAATAGAATTACGGATTGATAATTGAAAGACATGTTTTGTCGCTGGAGAGTTTCATGGCTTTGTAACACGTAATATTATATTCTATTTCAGTGTTATTGTATTACTTTGTGCCGTCAGCTTTGTATTGTTTGTACAATAATTTAGCCTATGTCAACCTGGCATCATATGATCCTACAACCTATTTCCTGTTGCTCAATTTCCGAGTTGTATTGACTGGAGTTATATTTCAGGTAAGGTATCACAATCGCATTGATTTTTAATTGAACTTATTGACTATTTGGTCTTGCATTTGAACTACTGATAAAGCATACATATTTGGAGAATTCTTCTGGTTCAAGGTTAGGGTTATGGTGCTTAACGCCACTTTCAACAATATTTCACTTATATCATGACAGTCAGTTTTGTTGATGGAGGAAACCTGGAGTATTCAGAGAAAACCACTGACTTGCTGCTAGTCACTGACAAACTTTATCACATACCGTAATGTTGTATCGTATACACCTCGCCATGACCAGGATTCAAGCTCACAACTTAGTGGTGATTGACACTGATTGCATAGTTGTAAATCCAACTACCATACGATCACGACCACCACAGCACCTTCTGGTTCAAAGCAATCAAACATAAAAAAAACAATTTCCAAAATAAAATTTCGTACTCTTCCTTTATGTTAGTAAGGAAGGATATGGATGTTAATGAACATAAGAGACTATCCAATGTTATACTTAGACACATATTAGAGTAAAGGAACAGAGTTGTTATTGATGTTCTGCATTGCATAGTCACTGCAGGGTCCTCAATAATGAGCATAACTCATACCTTAAAATGAGTGTAAAATGGTCTGCAGTTGAGCGATACTCTATACTTCTGTCGTTAAACACTAACTCTGTGGATCTTTTTTTCTCACTTTCTTATAAGTATTTCAGTTTCTCTATATAAAGTTGAATTCTATTTATATGCATATTTTTCTACACTTACTCAAGCCAATTGCTAGATATTTTTAATGTTTAAATAAATTTAAAATTTGGATGTTTCTCACTAATTTCTAATTTAGAGCTATGTTTTTTCAAAAGTATTTTATACTGACAAAGATTTAAGGGTGTTTTGAACTTTATTGATAAGCAGACCATTTTTCCTTTGATTTTTACATAGGGATATTTAACAGTATCAACAGACTGTTCATGATGCTGAAAATTATCAGTCAGTGTGACGTCAAACACATTATGACGTGACCAATAAAAAAACAATAACGTCAGTTCTGAAAGTCTCGACATACATTATCACTAGTATCACAGCTCTTTCTATCAGACTTGTTGTGATACTAGTGCTAATGTCTGTCTTGACCTTCGTAACTGTCAATATTCTATATAAATTGATACCTTTTATCGTATTGTATTGTGTATGATTATTTCAGTGCTGTGATTTTGATAATTTTCATGAAGTACATTTTTCACAAAGAATTCCAGATTCTCATTTGTTTTAATTTCCTTGATTTCTTTCTTTTCAGTTTGTATTTAATAAGAAGTTGACGAAACTTCAGTGGCTATCGTTGGCCTTTCTGACTTTTGGATGTATCTTAAAGGAGTATGGTAAAGCGTCACAGAAAGTCGCCGACAGTAAGACATCTGATTGGGTGTCTTACATGGATCCTCATCTCATACTTATCATGGTCCAGGTATTCTGTTCATGTTTCGCAGGTGTTTACAACGAATACCTATTAAAAGACAAAGGTGTTGATGTACATATTATGGTTCAGAATGTCTTTATGTACCTAGATTCTATTGTTTGTAATACAATAGCCTTAGGATTTAAAGGAGACCTATCCAATGCCTTCACAGCGACCAACCTTAATGCTCTGCTTCAACCCGGTGTTATTGTCATAATCCTAAACAATGCTGCTATAGGAATTGCAACAAGCTTATTTTTACGATCGTTAAACTCTATCTTGAAGACTTTTGCTAGTGCACTAGAACTAATGTTTACAGCAGTCTTGTGTTGGTTAATTTTTGGTATATCTATAGATATGTATACAGCAGTCGCATTGGTTATTGTATCGGGGGCAACATTCCTGTATTCTCATAGACCTGTCGTAAATTTAGCTAAAACTGATGAAGTGAAAACGAAGGCAGAGGATGTTTGAAATTATTTAACTTAATTTAATGTTGGTCACTTTTCTTTATTTACAAAATTTCAGATTTTGGGTAAAAATTATAATCATGGTCAATATAACAATGAAAACTTTATGTAGAAACATTTATTTAGTGTTAATGCAACAGTAGTGTAATCCTTTTTTTAAAGAACCACTGGTTTTGCTATTTATACATACATATATACATACATACATACAGTAGTCAGAGACATATTAAGATATCACTGTGATCGACTCATCTTGGGGATTTAGATAGATCATTTCTTCTATTAAATATATCTTCAAAATTTCTTTTACATTTAGAGTGTTACTTACTATCACCCAAAAGGCATATTAAAATAAGTAAATAGATTAAACAGACCAAAAGATATATCAGTATCACCAAGAGGAGTGATACGTCGATCACAGTGATTTATCACGCTATGTCTCGTGACTATTGTATGTACATTTGGATATTATTTATACTGTACTGGATGCTCTACTACCTGATATGTACAATGAAACCTTGAATGGACTCAAAACCTTTGTAAATATTCACTTCAAAATGTTGAAAATGTTTGTAAATTTATCAGTTACATGTACAAGAATTGTCGTTCACAATGTATTTTTTAGACATTGATTCACTGTACATTAACTAACTGTTAATCAATTACTATGGCAAATTAAAAAAGCCGCTATTTATTTATGCATTTAATCTTGATGAGGCATTTTAAGCTCAATAGATCTGAATAATTCATCAAATGTGAGTTTAGTTCTCGAAAAACACACTCTTTACTAGGCACCACTCCTATATTTCAAAAAGCAGCATCTGCCATATATAAATTTAATCAAGTGATAAAGATTTAATACAGGTATAAGAGGTGTTTTAGTTTAATTAAATTTTAATCATATGATTAACTTTAATCACATGTTCAACAACAAACTAATTATGTGATTAGAAATAATCATATGATTAAACAAATTTAACACAGTGTTAGTGTTAACGACAAGTTGAACAACGGACCCCTGCTAAATATCTTATTTGTACAGTGGACAAAGATAGATAATAAAAAATATACCCAATTCATTTTCCTTTTTATTACATGAAATGATACAATTATATTTTGTAATATTAAATTATATCTTTTAAATGTGATGTTTCACTTGTGTTATTTTGTACCTTTATCTATGGCAACTGATTTTTTTGTTTTGTACCTTCTAATTATTATTTTAGAAAACTTAAATAATAGAAACCAAAGATTAATTAAGGATAAACAAATACATGTTATTAGTATTTTTTCTCCATTATCATAGAGACATGTCTTGGTCATGATCATATGGTAGTTAGATTTACATCTATACAATCAAAGCCCATCGCCCATTAATTTTCAAGTTTAATGTCCATGGCAAGATGTTCTTAGTATAACTTAATGTGATAAAGTTTGTAATTGACCTGCTGCAGGTAAATGGATTTCATTTGAGTACACCTGATTCCTCCACTAGTAAAGCTTATCACCATGATATTTTAATAACTGAAATGTTGTTGAAAGTGATATTACGCCACAGTAACTATCACCATAATATTGTTGTCATTTATTAAAATAAACTTCACATTATATTTTGAAAAATTCCAAAAATGTTCTCTCGCTTATGATGCTGAGATTAAATTTGGCATTTTCTGAAACTGCAAACAAGTTCTAACTGTATATCTGTTACCTTGACTCTTGTTTAAAAGACATTTTAACAGGTTAGGCAAATAAAGGTTACAATGTACATGCAAATTAAATTATTAAATACAATCTATGTTCATGAATGGTGAAAGGGAGAAGAAATTAAAAAAAAAAAAGGATTTTAGTTTTCTAGTCAAAGTGACCAATCATTTTGTTTCAAAACAACGAAGTATTCAAGTTATCCATCATATAACTAGTTTATTATTTCTTATTAACTTTCTTGAAGTAACGAATATATATTAAAACAAAAATTGATTCGAATTTTGTATTATGACTTGTATTATTCATACATGTACATAGCAAAATATGCAAAGTTTTCTCTGTTGTGTGCATAATTTTGTCAGCACCCATATCCAGTTGTAAATTTAGCATTTTTGTGAAATGGCACATATTCTGCAAATGTAGAAGAGTAAAAAGTGTACATGTAAATGGCCATTTTCAGTGTAGAAATATTTTTGTCAATAATGGCATGCAAGACCTTGGTTCTTTTACACATGGAAAAGTTTAAATACTCCATCTGAATTTTCATTTAACATGTTGAGCAAATGCATCACAATCGATTATAGTGATTACAGGATCCATTAAGCTTCTATATTTAGTCATGATCGTATGGTAGTTGGATTTACAACTACCTGTGCAATCAGTACCTATCACCACTAAAGTTGTGAGTTTGATGCACGCTCATGGCGATGTGTACTCTATACAACATTATGTGATAAAGTTTGTCAGTGACTTGTGTCAGGTCAATGGTTTTCTCCGGTTTCCTCCACATATAAAACTGACCGCCACGATATAACTGAAATATTGTTGAAAGTGGCGTTAAGCACCATAATCCTAACCCCTGTAAGTTGTAACTTGTCACATTTTTATACATAAAGATTGGGAGAACTAATTTGTATGATTAATTTATTTGAAAACTGTACTATTAGCTTTAGATAGATGTGATATTTATTATAAATTTATTATTTATTCCATGTAAAATGAAATTTTCATTTTCTTTCATCAATAATGTAATGTCTCTATTGAAGACAAGATCTTAGGGATTGGGATATCATCCACTGTAATAAATAAATTGTTGTCTTTTAACGTCATTCTTTCTTTGCTTAACATGAGAAACGACAGAATTTATAGCTATGATGGAAGATATCCTAGAACTTTTATCTACTATCATGTAAGAATCTTATTAAACCTTTTGTTGTCCCCAAGTTGTATGGTATATAAATCCTTACTGCCGTAAAACCTTTGATATTGTACTCATACTCGAAGATCCTCAACAGCCAATCAGAACATTGCATCAAATAAATACTTTGTTCTGATTGGTAAATTTTTTAGTATGAGGACAACAATTGTACTGAAGAGTTTTATTGTCATAAAACCAGATAAATGTTTCTTTGTTTGTTGTTTTTAACGTCTAAGTGAGAAATATTTCATATTCATGATGAGAACAAGTATACAATCAGATATATTTAATGTTGTTATTATTGTTTACTGTGTGATGTGCATGTGCCATGTAATAATTCTTTTGTTGTAATATGCAGAGTCTTGATTTCAGCCGTTTTTCAAAGTGAATTGCAGCATTCATCAAATTCAAATCAAAAACCCATAACAAAGGGAGATAAACAGATTGTACACCATTAATGGTACAATATAAAACTGCAGCAAACCTTTTTATTCATGCTTTTTACGTCATTTGATATGAGAAATCAAAATATGGGCAAAAATAGTAAAAAAAAAAAAAATTTTGATTTAAGTCGAAAAATGTATTATTTTTTCCGTCTGTATTAACAAGTGTTGTCATGTTTGTATGTTATATGCAATCAAAATCTATGCAGTTTATTTATTCCATCCATATTTTTGTTGTCCTGTCCGTAAACTTAATTTGCAGTATTGCTTTTTAGTGCATTTTTTTCAGATGTACATGTATAAAAATAGAAATGTATATATCCAGAATGGAGATTCATGATAAATACATACAAATGAAGCTTATTGGTATTTTGTTAAACCCACAGCATTTTAATTATTTATTTTTATCATGTCAGTTATTTAATTGATTTCAGCTACAGTAGAACTGCGCTCGCTCGAACTCGAAGGGACTGTCAAAATCTGTTCGAGCTATCGGAAGTTCAAGCCACCGAGGTCCCGTAATTTTAGAGAGAAAAAATCCTGTTCTGACCCGGGACAGTTTCATTACACTATGATAATTGATGCACAGTAAAATGGGCCTTTCTCATAAAAAATATTTAATCCTTTAGAAAGTTCTCAAATACTACAGCTTCTGAATACCTCTTTGGTATCTTCAAACGTACCCTAGATACGTTTTTTTCACTAAATGTTCGCGATCTATTTTATAAACAGGACATACGAGGTCGGGTATTAACACTGGGATCAATATCGGCATAATGCTTGATAATTCGGATATTAATATTTGGGTATGAGCTAACATCCTTTTAGCATCGTCCGCTGGCGTCTTCTGCTGAAGGGCAACCTATGTGCTTGCCTTTCTGCTTTAGACACAGGGAGGATATAAATGGCTCATACCTCAAAATTAAGGGTCGACTATCATCCTTTTAGCACCGTCACCTGGTGTCTCCTGCAGAAAGGTTATCATTGTGTTTGTCTCTCTGCTTCAGACACGGGTAGGATACAAATAGTCTGCTCTATCTATTTATTTATCATCGTATTTATATGATACATATATCATAGCTGGATGTATTAAAACATCAACCACACTGAGCATATAAATGACATGTTATAAGTATATATTATTGTATCTTTGTCTTTGTTAAACATATGTTATGTTTTAAATAATTATATATGTGAATATGCATGCCCCTCGTGGGCCCATAATTGGTAAATAAAAGTATCTTATAAGTTATAAACTCCCTAGTGACGTCTAAATAACCATAGTCGGTCACGGGAGCTTATAACATTTTTGTACGATGTTGCTGATCTATAACTTGAAACAGTAACTAAGTTTTTTCCACGAACTATGTTTAAAGTCACTGGAAAGTCTCTATCAATCTATAAAAGACATTTAAAAAAAATACAAACTGATTCGTACATATACATACATTATATATAATGAGGAGGAAATAAATAGGTATATGTACAAACATGCTACGTATAATACTGATATATTCTTTATACTATAAAGTTATTGATGTAACTGAAAATTTGACTTCACAATAAGCCTGTGGGTCTGCTCGATACGGTCACTGCTTAGTCTCAATACTGAATTCTTCTCACAGTTCTTTAAATACCCCCGTATTATGAAAACCGGTTCTTATTAATACAGTAAGAAATTACTATGCACTATATACATAGTTTTAAAGACATATTGAATTTTGGAGTTAAAAACTCAGTTTCATCTTTACAATTTCATATGTGAATATTAGCATGTTTTTTTTTTATCAACTTAGCTGTGAATGTGAAAAAATTGTGAAAAATAAGTTATATAAGTCTCAAATATATTAGAAAATCTTCCTTGTTTTCAACAATAAACCAGGAAATGTTTTTTCCACTTTAATAGTATATTTTATTTTCTAATTAGAATTATCCCTGAATTTTCTGGTAATTTGCTGTAGTGAACTTGATATATATGCATTATGTATCATTAGTTGACATTTTACTGAACAATTATACCAATCTCTGTATAAAACCTATTGTACGATGTTGCATATATTTGACGACCTACGATTGGGTAAAACCATTCCAAAAAATAACGATAGAAGGCAGATTAATACACTTTACTGGCCAGTGGAAAATTCCATTCCTAAAAATAACGATAGAAGCAGACTGCAGCATTGTGTAATCTATTATTGCATAATTTGACCTTGACACTGTCCGAAATAAAGAAATATTGTAATCGATAACTGAGATGATGTATGCCAAGTGTACTTGACCAGGCTCACTATATATATGTTTGTGTATTTTGATTTAGCATAATTAAGCAACTGCAAGATGATGATTTATATTTTCTTCTAAAATAACACAGTAAAAAAACTCTTCTTGAGACACAATAAAAAAGAAAGAAATTAACGTTTCTAATAAACTACTTAAAAGAATGTACGGCTAACAAATCTCGAGTCAGTCCTCTTTTGTTCGATTTCCTCATCGGTAGTTGAAACAAATCTCCTCTTTTTCTCCATTGTGTTACGTTAGTCCGTTACACACCGATGCAGACAATAGATAAACGTGCAGTTACGAAACGATGCAGACGGAAAATTACAGAAGGTCAGTGGGCGGTGCTTAATTTTGTGTAGTGACCATTACGTCTTTAGCCTTAGAACTTCCAAGAAAGTCCGTCAAACATAGTTCGTGGAAAAAACTTAGTTACTGTTTCAAGTTATAGATCAGCAACATCGTACAAAAATGTTAAGTGGCTATATGTAATGTTGTACAGTATTTATGTCTTAATTTAATTTTTGTAGAAAGAGGTAATGTATACATTTGTATACATAGTGGGTATAAATGACTTTGTATAAGGTTTTTAGAATTATTTATACTTTGTATTATTGTTTTTTATAAATTAGATGTGAAGCGGTGTGTATTGCTACTTATGCTTATGCAAGGAGGTTGTATGTTTTTTTTTAGCTCACCTTGCAAAAGGCAATGTGAGCTTTTGCCATCACTTGACATCTATCATCCATCGTCTCTTAACTTTTCACATTTTAATATTCTCCTCTGAAACTTGGTAGGAAGCATTTAAGGAAGGTCCTCTATAAAGAGATGCTCATTTCGTTCCGATCAGTTAACAAGCATGGCCACCATAGGCAATTATTGTTTCTGGTTGGTCCAACAGGTGAGCGACACAGGTTCAGCCCACTGAGCTTCTAGTTTTCTTACTTTAAAAATGTAAATAACTAAGGCTTTACTGCTGAACCATGATAATCCTGAACTCAAATAATGTGTAAGTTTGACTGGAATAATCCCATTCATTGCTATTTTTGAAGATACTTTCAGGACAACATTATCAAACTACATGTATTTGTATTCAAAGTATATTTATGAAAATAAAAATTCAAGAAAAAGTCAGAAATGTTATCCATTCAGTTAATCAATGAATAAATTGGGATTAATGATGGTTTTATCCCAGGAATTTTAAAATATTCCCTAGCTATTTTTTTTTAATCTACTCATTTTAAAACATGTTAGTGATATACCTATTTGAGTCTGTCTTTGTTTGTGGCACACATTTTTCTTTATGACATCCAGTCTTCCACGAAGACAACATTAATGTGACATTTGATGAGTTGTTTGTCCTTTTGTACTTTTTCGTTTGGCCACTCTGTTGTCTGTTCTTCTTTGATTTACAGCTTCTGATTACCCATTTGGTATCTTCAAACTTTTCTTACTATTCATTCATTTCCATAATTGTTTTCAGTTTATAATATTATTATCCAAGTGGATTTGTATTAATGTATGAGTCTTATTGTAATGATACCACACTTGTTGAAAATATATTGCTCTGATCACACAATTTTTTATAGAATACTAACATAATTTTTTTTTAATATGCAAGGGTAAAATGTCTTAAAACGATTATCTAAAATGCTTTATAATATAATGCACTTTGTTTCATAAATTTAAAAAACTTTATAAATCCATGTTGTATTAACTGTGATATTGTAAGATTTTATTTGACTATAAATTGTGTTATTTAGAATCTAGAGTAAAGTTACTAATATTTAGTACATATTTCTGTATTTCATTTCTTTATTTGTGCTAATCCAACGATAAATGGAAAAGGAAATTAAAATTGGTATTTGCTGCTTCTCTGCTAATCACGCAACATTAAGGAGCAAGAGCTAAGACAGGTTGACTCAGAATCAGGATAGGAGTAGTACAATGAGGACATCATGATCATCACATGGAAATGAAACTTGTTCTCTCTATGATATATCTGAGAACTTTATTACTTGGAATTAAACAATAATCACTCACTCGCTGACCCAAACCGTAATGGATATAAGAGGTAGCCATGTGTATGTCCATACACCTCGACAACAGTCATAGGTCAGTCTATCATTTTGTACTTATTTATTCTGTAGTCATAAGATCAATCTTATTGAATTCCACAATGACAATGTATACATGCATGTTTACACCCTTTTGTAAACTGTCATGACAATATTCTGTTGTTAACAAATATTTAAAATGTTTCGCTCAATTATCATAAATCTAGTAAATGCACACTTAGATGCAAAATTATGGACATTGCCAAACAGACCAATTAGAGTGGTACATACAATACCATAGACATAGCCAAAAAGGTTATTTAGACCTGCTACAAAAAATATCAGGACATTGCTAAATAGAATTATCAGAGACGATTTATATTAGGTGTCACTTGCTATGTTGACCATCTCCTTTCACCAGACAGACCGGTTCTTGAACTGAACTCTTTAAAAAACAGTTGATGTTATTGAAATATTTGCTGTCTGTATATTTATTTGGTCGCATACACAGTCGTAGCTTTCATTGTTACCAGTGAAGCACATGCTTGCCATGTACTACTCATTATCAACAGTCTGTTTTTTCATCTTGCCATATTCTGGCTTTGCAAATCGAAGTGACAATGTTTTCCTACTTCAGTGGTGTTGAAGTCTGATTAAAACATATCATCATATTATAGGAACAAATCAATACGATTGAAATTCACAGGTGATGTAATGGTTATTACGCTCGTAACCAGTGAGGTAGATCGGGAGGTCAAGCCAAGGTCGGGTATAACCAAAGACTTTAAAATTGGTATTTGCTGCAGCTGCTTCTCCGATAAGCATGCAGCATTAAGGAACAAAAACAAAAACAGGTTGGCTCGGAATTAGGATAATGTGTGAATACGACGTGTTTGTGGAATAGCTTTCGTTTGACATGCTCAAAGCCAAAAGATAGGAAAGCCAAACTATTTAAAAGTCTTTTGTAGCAGGAAACCAAAGGGTCTAATTAAAGAGGATAGTCAAAATCGACTAAGGTCACCTCTTCCTTTAGGGAAGAGAACCTTTTCTTTAATAATAATTGAATTATCCAGGATTTGTAAATTTCTATAGTACATATATTTACTAAGAAGAGTTTAAAGATACCAATCGGGTAAGCATAATCCGTAAATCGAAGAACAGACAACACAACGGCCAAAAGAAAAAAGTACAAAAAAGGACAAACAACGATCTACAAAACATACACATAAAATTAAAGATCGAGTAACACGAACCCCACTAAAAACTGGGGGTGAACTCATGTGCACCGGAAGGGTAAGTAGTTCCTGCTCCACTATTGGTACCCGTCCTGTTAATCTAGTTACAAACCCAGTGATAAGTCATGAATGAAGTACCAGGAAGTGCTTAGGACAAGTGAAACATAGTAAAACAGTCGAGTGCCGATGAATGATCTTTAATCTCATGAACTATGTATAGTTACAGAGAAGATACAGTACAAAGTTCATGTGTGATATAAACAGGTTATCTTTTTCTAACCAAGAGGAGAGAATTTCACAGTAATTACCTTAATGTTTCTTATACAACAATGTTATGAGATAAAAAGAATAGTTGCATTAATTTGACAATAATGTTGTAAGGTTTAATGATGTTCCTAGCTGGCAATAATACAAGTTGTAAATACATATTGTTTCTTTTTTATGTGGATTATATTCGTCTTGAATATGAAGACAATGTACGTGATTATTAAGAACCAGACCAGAAGATTGTCTCTGACGAGTGTTGTGTTTCAGGTTGATGCAGACGTTGAAGCTATATCTGTTGCATGAACATGTATGGATTCTAGTTCGATTGAATGAGCATGCGCGGATGCCGCTTCCGTTGAATGAACAGCTGAAGCTACATGTGTTGTAGTTGTTTTACGTCCAGACTCTTTTGCTATCAGTAACTTTGCTGCTAGAATCCATCTTTTTCTGTTTTCGTTTCAAAATAACAATGAAGACAAAACCGTTCAGAATACCTCCAACGTTGGCAAATATTGTTATGAAGTGGAACAGTAGCTGAGGGGCATTTTCGATCAACTGCCAAATTCCAAACATAGTAAAGGCCAACCATTGAACAAAGAAAGCCAACACAAACAAAGACATTGTTTTAGCAGCATCGTGAGTTGCTCTTAAAGCTCTAGATGATTTACCAAGAGAATTCTTTATCTCCTGTGTCTCTTTATAGATTTTACACCAGCTTATTGTGTACAAGACCGTATTAACTATCATTACCAGCATCATTGGCACCGTCGTAAAGAAAATGTTGCTCCATTTTGCCTTGATACCATCAAAAGCACAACTGAAAAGAAAAAATAGATGCATATCAATTTTATGTAAATATTATCTACCATATCGGCCACTTACGTTAAGTTTGTAGAACAGGAAGTTCACGTTTTTCATTGATAAATTTATAGTACACGGATAGACTGACTGAACATACAATCTATAACTTCAAAACCGAGTGAGATCTAATCCGAATCTTTTGGGACAACCTTTTGTGTTCAGAATAGACGTAGACAGATGCTCGGTTTATACTGTATAAATTAGCACATATTTCCTATATTGGCACTACATTTAAAGTTCGGTTTATACAGGATTCTGGTTTATTCAGGATTCGGTTTAGACAATTTTACTGTACATGATGCAATTTCTTACACTGCTTACATTGAGGAGGGAAGGGTGCAAATCTACATCTAGGTTATTCGTTTCATTAGTATGGGATTTTCTAACTCGTCCCCTCTTATTATTTATGTCCATCACATTATTATTCATGCATCATTAGTGTTAATGTCGATCTGGAGTGTGGTGTTCTGTACTGACCCATTTACATTATTATTCATGCATCAATAGTGTTATTGTCGATCTGGAGTGTGGTGTTCTGTACTGACCCATTCACATTATTGTTTATATACAGTGGAACCTGTAATCAGACACACCAAGGGGCCAGCTGCGTGACTTTTTACCCAAATACACCCAAATACAGCTTCAAATTATATTATTTCTATTATTTTGAGATGTTTTATGAATAATTAATGATTTATTAGCTCCTCTATCGTTATTTTTTCATGAATTTCAACAAAATAGTCGGTTTTTTACGGACAATATCAAACGATCCCGATCTCGGTCGGGTCGCTTACCATTACGAATATACCCAAATATACATTAAAATTTCGCCTTTCAAAAGTCTGATATATAAAAATTATTTTTATATTTTTACAGAAATTCTGATACTGAAAACAATTCTAGTCTTTTTAAAACTTATGCAGTTGATTTAAGGCGATTGCTATGTGAGCAAGTGGTATGTCTAATCACCGAAAAAAAAGAAGCATACTGATCATTTCCCGTTTTCATATATATTTTTATCCTGCAATCAGTACATTTGCTGTACAAATATGCTATACGAATAAATTTTTGCTTTATTCGTACTAGACGAATAAACTTTTCGTACTATACGAATAAACTTTTCAACTTTCCTGGTACCCTGTAGCTATGTACAGCGGAGGGCACAGACAAGTATGAAACTGGTACTAATGTAACGCGGACCACGAAGAAGACACCCTTGACAACATTTATGAAAGGCGAGGAATGACGCTTGTTTCTGTCCTTTTTGTTTAAATCTGACAAGTTTTCCGACTTTTTTGACATTGCAGGATAAACACAATACATGTATACGTACATTGTCGTTAAATATCAAATTCATTTGTACTCGCTGCGAAACAGGCCTGAAAAGCTCGCCGAAGGCTCGCTATTCTGCCTGTTTCTAAAGCTCGTACAAATAAATTTTATATTTACCGACAATGTACGTATATTGTATATTTATTCATATTAAAAAGGAAGAAAAGGAATAAGATAAATAAATAAAATAACTAAAAGAGTGTTGGAAGAAATATATTTGTTGTATGTAAGTAACACATACCATATGAATTTTGAGTGTGTTTGGGTACATTTGTATTTGTTGGAAGCGTCCATGTTGTATCGATGTTTATAATAGTCATAATATTGATCATTTTGATTACTCTTGTGACAAAGTTATGAAATTTGAATTTTTTTATGAAAAATAATTCATATAGAACCTTTAACTAATACAATAAATACGATTTTATGGTGTATTTGGGTATATTTGGGTGTATTTGGGTAAAAAGTCACGCCCAGGGACCAGGGAATGTGTTGGCTTGTACAGGATGTCGGAATACTAGTACTCGGGTTTTATTTTAGTTAACAGAAATGCTTTGGGATCATCCATTTTTGTCGGATGTCACAGGATGTCGGAAAACTCAGGTGTCGGATTGCACAGATTACACTGTATTAGTATTCTTGTGGGGGTTCTCTTGTGGATCCACAGTGTGGCGTTATGTACTGTCCCCTGTTCTTGTTATTTTGTATCAATAGTGTTCTTGTCGATCGGAAAGGTGTTGTTCAGTATATTGTACTCTCAACCGTAATTAGTCTTTAATTTACTGATATTATCATATTACACTTAATCTACTTGTTATTACTATCACTGAGTCCCCGAGAGTATCATCCGCCCAGTAGTTAGTGTATCGGCACTGACATGGGTTATTAGAGAGTATCATCCTCCCAGTAGTTAGTGTATCGGCACTGACATGGGTTATTAGAGAGTATCATCCGCCAAGTAGTTAGTGTATCGGCACTGACATGGGTTATTAGATAGTATTATCATAGCATTAATTTTCATCAATTTTAAAAGTGCAAATATAATACTAAATTGTTATTCTAGAAGTCCAATGTTAAAGGTCAATACCACTGACCTAATTGACATATGAAAATAAACATTTGGCAGAGAAAATCTTGCATAACTAGAAATTTAATTTGGTTATATCAGAATTGCAGGATGTGACCTAGAAAAACAATGTTATATCAGAATTGCAGGATGTGATCTAGGAAACAATGTTATATCAGAATTGTTGCAAGATGACCGACTTTACCCCTCGCCAAATATAAAAAGAAAGAATTGTTGGAAAGCCCAGTGCGGTTCCAATTTCTTTTCTTTCAAGGTGAGAAAATAATTTAAAACATTTTTCATTTTCTATTTCGGAAATTACTTATATTATTTCTTTTAAATTATTTTCAATAATTATTTTTAATTCAAGTTAACGCAAAAAGATAAATAAAAAACATTGATAATTCATTTTTATGCACAATTTTATTTAAATAAATATTTAATGTTATGTTATAATATTTAGTATAGATGTTGTTATTGGTATATTTAAGTAGAAAAAATAATAAAAAGGAACTTGTTACTTGTTAATTGTAATTTAAGGAGTTAAATGGAAAAAGAAATGCTCAGATTTATTTCATAATTTATTTAGAATAATAAATGTCTATTTGAAATGTTACTTTGATTTATTTTTAGAAACAGAACTATTGAAATTATGTATTTTGTCATTTGTTTTTGTATTGTATTTGATATTGAATTTTATCTGTATAATAAAAGTGCGGTTCCAATTTCTTTTCTTTCAAGCCTTCAACGTTCCCGGCCCAGCTGTTCCCCGAACGACCGTTCCGAAGGTATCCATTAACCATACGGAACTGGTGAACTTTATCCAAGCAATAGTTAGCACCGGTACAATAAGTGTCGGAAAAACAAAAGCAAAAGAACAACAACATTTGCAATAGAAATACAGTATAATAGTATCATCTGCCCAGTAGTCAGTGTATCGGCACTGACATGGGTTATTAGAGAGTATCATTCGCCCAGTAGTCAGTGTATCGGCACTGACATGGGTTATTAGAGAGTATCATCCGCCCAGTAGTTAGTGTATCGGCACTGACATGGGTTATTAGAAAGTATCATCCGCCCAGTAGTTAGTGTATCGGCACTGACATGGGTTATTAGATAGACACTTGTATATTTTATTGAAATTCAGTTCTAAATTGTGTAATTATTACATAGCCAGAAATGATAGGTGATTTGCTCATTTGCATATTCAAAATGGCGGCTCAAAGAGAATTTGGATTTTAACATATAGTTGAACGGGAAACTTTCTGTTAGCTTGGGCCGGACAATTTTCCGGGATAAAAAATCAAACTATGCACCGGTTTGAACAATATCTCAAAATATTACAGCTGTACCATGAAAACTCAAGGTTCCCACCCAGTTTCAAATTTGAAGCGTAAGCGCCATTTAAAAGCATTGAGAAGCAGTAAAAAAATGCATCCTGCACGGTTTTCAAGACCTAAAAGCACTTTTCTTACAATCCCCATTCTAATTGCCGGGACAAATTCCGTCAGTTCCGGTAACATTGTTGAGGAATCTTTCTTCGATAAAATTGTTGCTGACAAATTAAAGATTCCCACGATAATTTAAAAGAGGGTTTCACAAGTTTTTTTACCTTTCTAGTAGAGATTCAATAGGGGTTCACGCAAAAAAATCTACTATTTCGTAAAACTGCTTCTGCTAGACATAGCATTATTTGAGTAAGCACCGCATTCCATTGTAAATGTAAATAAACAATTAAAATAAGGCTCCACAAGGGTATTTTTTTATTTCGACAAAACAACAGAACAAGTACATGTAGCTATAATACAATTACAATACTGCTGATATATAAATTTCAAAAAATCAAACAATATATATCCTATACTAAACGATTTCAATGACATACTAATACTTATAAATGTGGGGCAGAAATTGAAAAAAAATGCATAATATATTTTTTATTTACATGTATTTCATCAACGTCTTCCAAATATGGTTAAACGTTTATTTGCTGACGTCATACATGACGCGATTTGGTTTATGAATATTCATGAGCAAAATCACCCATGATTTCTGGCTATGATTAAAACTAAGGTTCTCCCCCCTCAGGCATAGCGATCTAAGACGAGTTTAGAAGTCCTGTTTAGGCCTTTTCTTTTCCTCCCCAAAACATTAAAATATTTCGGGCTTTCAAGTCTTTTCGATTTTGAGAGTTCTTGAATGAGATTAGATATCTACGTTTTTTTACTGATGGTTTGTCAGTTATATTTGTTTTGGTCAACATTCAGATAAAATAATAAATCATAGGTTAAATTACGACACTTACAAGCTACCATTTGGACCAAATTGTCCTAGTGCTGCTGCAATTGTAGCCCCTAGTCCTGGAACACCAAATATATATACCAACAGCCTGTAGTCATAGCGACCAAAGTCCAATTGTTTACGACAGTATAACAGGACGAATATATTGATAGCGACAATGTTTACCATCAAATTCTGGGCGGATATGAATTCAGTCAGTATAAATGCATAAAAAGCACAAAGCCATTTAGGTCTTGGTAGCGTTTTAGTTACCACAATGTGGAAATGGTCACAAAAATGCGACATGTTAAATAAACCATCACATAACGCCATGTATACCACAAATCTTTCACTTTTGGTCCAGTTGAAAAATGTTGAAAATTTCTGACTAGAAAGAATATGAAATAACAAGCACTGCGCAAATAAAACTTAGACAAATGCAGATCAGTGCTGGAACGTGGATGGTGTAAAACGTGCCATTAGATAGTCCAGTTACCGGTATGGCATAACCATCAATATCTTCCACTGGCTTCGCAGTGGTGCCACAGTCAATAATCGTGCCATTTTCTCCTAAACCACAAGTGATGTTAGACATGGATGTATAAGTTTTTCTGTGCATTTGTTGTAATTGGCATGCATGTTCTCAATATATAATTTTCAACAACGCAGAAAAACATAATATCCGCCGGATGGAAAGCTTGTTGATATTTATGTTGTCTTTTACGCCAATCTTAGGGTAAATAGTTCTCGATCAAAAGTGATGAATATTAAAGGACAAATGACACGATTTTTAATTTTTCACAAAACTTTGTGAAATACTTCCAAAATGCTGTAAAAATAATTACTTTTTCACTTTCATGTGATTAACGATACGTACAAAGGGACACACACCCCTTCTATCGCCCTTTTTGCTGACCTAGAAATTATGCAGATTTTGAGTGCGATAACGAGGCTGAACCACTCGTGACGTCACATACGCCAGTCATCCATTTCTAAATCAGTTGATTGATATCGATACGAAATTTGCATAACAAAGCCGTGATTAGCAAACCAAAACAAACATCCACGTGGGTGAAATAGCTAGAAGTTCCAAATGGTGTCCTGTGCAACGTTTGGGTGCAACAACAGAGGAACCAAAGGCAATGGACTGCGTTTTTCCTCGTTCCCAAAGGACGGCCAGCTGAGAAAAGCCTGGATCCACAACTGTCGACGATGGAATTTCGATCCAACATCAGGTCACAGATTGTGCTCCACCCACTTCACCCGTGACTGCTTTGAAAGGGATCCTTTGAGAATGATGGAACTTGGTGTTGATGGAACCTTCAAGCGACGACTGAAGCCAGATGCAACCCCAAATGTGCCCCTAGCATCACCTGACCCGGAGAAAAAAAATGGCGAAACTCCAGTTGTTCAACCAGGCCTGTTTAATGACCTGATTACCGCCATATTGGACGTTTTCCGAAAAAGTAATATTTACGGACCGAAGGGGAAAAAAATCAGAATTACCAAAATATGAGGTTTGCAAATATATATAGATGATATTACGTTATGTAGAAATGATTTATCTTTACATTTATATAAATTATATATACTGTACGATTATTGATCTGTTAAGCTGTTATCCAAGTGTTTTGTGCAATATTGACATGTAAAATGCCATTTTATATTAACAGCATTTGTTAATATAAAATAATATCAAAATAAGGCACAATTAGTAATCTTATTTTATCCGAAATGTACATACGTTAATACTAGTTTTAAATACAATCAAATATGCGTAATTTGTTCAGAATATTGGTAATCAAAGGAATTAATTGGTGGTGTTCATATGCTGCATCAATTTTGTTTTAATATTTAAATTGTCAGCCATATTGTTTGTTTATCGTTACTTTAGACAGGTGCACCCTTTAGACACGCCTACCTTATGTTTATGTAAAGTTTATAGTAAGCACGAGTATATCATCATGTTATCGTTTTGGCTATTAACACTTTACCACTTGTACAAGCTTTTGAATCTGTGCTCATTTCCTTTGACAGTGAAGTCTAGAAACCCCCGTTTCCCCGCCGTTAAATAATAAGCGCGTGAAATCTGAAATGAGCACCTGTGGTTCAATAAACAGGACGTGCTCGTAATACGACAGTTTGAATTAGATACGGGCTGTTCTTGTGTCATTTACACGAATGTTGGTCACGTAATTTTATATATGTTGATATATTTAATTACATTTTAAATATAAATATCATGGTCAAATGATCGGACAAATGTTGTCACACATGGTGTAATCGGTTTACTTCCGATAAAATCTGTTAAACTAAGTTCTCACTCACTCAGCCACATCCATGCGTGCTATAACTATTAAAAACATACTTCTAATTCCTTTTTTTTTTTAAGAAATGAAGCAGAAACCAGCAATTGCTCGACATTCTGAACCACAGATGAACGCTTCATGCGATCGGACTCGATCAAAGGGGGACAACTTCATTTTGGAATGTACCTAAAATAATTCTGAATTAAACCGACCTTTATGCTCCTTTATGTCTTCACCGGAAACGTTTTATCCAAGAGTAAATAAGTAAATTTAATTGCATTAAAGACCGACATGCTGATTTTTATTTTTTGTAGTATGATAGAATAAAAAAAAAAACATATACAACTTCTGATTGCTTCGAATTCGGTTCAATAGTTCAAATAAATTTCAGAGAATGATAATATGAAACCGGCACGGCCTTAAATGCTCGCGCATCTGAAAATTATCTGGCAATTTCATCAAAAGTGTCGAGATTTTTTGGGCCGAGATATATTGGGGACGACTTTTTTTAGGGCCGAATCTAGTCTCATTCAATCGAGCTGTCGTTCCTTTATTCGAGTTATCGTTCCTTACGAGAGAGGGTACGAGACTTCAGGATCACCTTAGCGCTTTATGTTAAGAAGATCTCCATTAGTTGAGTGTGTTAGTGTGTTACCCGGAAACCGGTGTTTACAAAACGTAAGGAACGATAACTCGAATAACAAATACAAAACGTAGAAATTTTTTTTCTTCGACAATATGTTCAGCCATGTTTGTTAAAAAATCCTAAGTATACATTTTATACCATAAAGAGCTCGCTTAAGCTCGCATAATAATTCCATCAGCAAGTAAGTAATTTTTATTTAAAGTCGGAAGTAGGAGTTCCACAGTGTTGCTGCCTCATAACTATAACTCTTTTTACCATACCTTATTTTTGAACCTCCATTCTGTAATACCACTTCATACAAATGTAGTTGTTTCCCTAATGTAATTGACAGTTGGAATTTACTTGATGTAGACATGCAAAATCAACACAGTAGACTAATGTTCAAAAAGCAAATAAGATCTAATATATCTGTCCCTCCCCCCTATTTTGCCTTGGGTAGAAGAAAATACAACATATTCCATTGTCAATTTAGAAACTTGGCAAGTAACTTGAATCAACACAAGTTCTTGTCACACTTGTCAGATGGTTCAGGGTGTCCTTGAGGGGATGATGTTGAAGACAACTTTCACTACTTTTATGTCTGTCCACTTTTCATTTGCCAAAGAATTTTGCTGTTTACTCAACTGAGAGATTTAGCCTACTTCCTAAACATTGATGTACTCTTAAAGGGATCACCTGTCCTTTCTTTTGATGATAATGTACTTATTGAACTCTGTCCACACCTTTATTTGTGGAACCAAAAGACTTGACTATTAATATTAACATTTTTCAATTTGATTTTGTATTATTTGCTTTGAATCTTTTTTAATTTATTGCTCAAGATGTTTAAACAAATAAATATCTATATTTATGTGTACATGTGTAGTATGCATATGTATGAATATGCCTTCTTATGTGCCTATATATACATGTACATATGTATCCTTAATATACAGAAGAATATATTAATTACAAGTTAACTTATTCACACTCTAAATTGGTAAAATTCACAATTATAATGAATAAATGGACAGTTTTAAAATTATTACAAAATTTTGAATTTCTCCTAAGTAAAAAATTTGTGTACACTAATTACAATGTAAATTAATTAATTATTCTTATCATTATACTTGATGTCCTTAGTTATTGAGGGAGAGCACTTACATAGGCTATGCCTGATGTGCAATCCCATTGGATATTGTATTTATGCATTTATTTGGACCCCCACACACACCCTCCCCCAAACCTAGAATGTTCAATGTATATGTTGAAAGTGGTAAAAAAAAAAGACATTGAACTGGTTTGATTTAGTCCGGACCCCCTTAAACTTCCACCTCCCCCTTCCCTGCCAGAGACAATTCTGGATCTGACCCAGCTGTCTGCAGTAGAAAAATTAAAACTAAAAGTGTCTGTAATATCTGGTAGTTCATATTTGTCACATTCATCAACTATCATTTTTATTGTCATAATTCAATAAACTGGAATGTGTTATCTTCTACTATTACATTTGAAACTTTCTATTTATCTTAATTCTCAGCAGTCCTAAATGTCACTCTCTTTTCTTTATATTTATATATGCTATAATTTTACATTTGATGACTACAAATATTGTTGTGTCGAAGTCCATGACCAACTTGTTCCATGTGAAATCATTGTGATTTCTTTAAAATAGTTTTTGTGTTTTATGATCCTATGCAATTTTATTACACTGAATCACAATCAACAACATCAGCTTTCAGAAGTGGCATTTAAAACTCTTCATGATCTACTGAGACGACATGGTCACACCTGTAGAATAAAAAAACATTAAGTTATACAGAAAGAAAATGAAGAACTAAAAATAATAACTATCTTTTCCAGAAATAGTTTATCATGTACTTGTGCAAAAAGTTTATATAAAATGCAATTTAAAAATTATCTTTATACATATATGTTTTGGTGGCAACTATATGAAAAAATAGCATTATTCCAGAAATGTTTGCTGCATATATCATAATGTCATACCAAACAAGTGTGCACACAATAATGATGTACTGAAAAAAATGTAATTAATTAAACATAACATATCACAGATATGTACAGGTATGTTACATTGAATTTACACCAGAATGTTTATACATGCATGTTCATACTGTAATGTATGCATTACACATATATTTTGTAAAGCTTCCCTGATACCACTAAAACATGATAATATATGTTTGATCAAAAATTGTTTCAAAAATGTTGCATGGAAATTCATTTTAAAATAGACATATGTACATTTTATTTGTACAAAATACACTTGGGACTTAATAAAAAAAAATGTATATTCAGTATCTCAGTTTTCATGAAGAAAATTTCATTAAAGGAACAAAATAAAAAGAAATTTACACAAGATACCCTCTTTTCTAAACAATATCAAAGAATATCGGAACAGCTCATTTAGATAGATGTATTAAACAATCCCGATATTTTCGAACAGCCATAATACGTCATATATAATCTCTGATTGGATAAAGTTATTTAAGGTTGGGAGAATTTTATAACTTAATATGTATGTTTGCTGTTTTCGCCATTTTCAGGTAAAAAAAAACAAATTCGTGAATTATATTCTATCTCTTATTCATTTATAGAAACGGATATCTATATATTTAGTTCGTGTAAATTTTCTGTGCGATATTTTTTCATCTTTTTGTTTCAAATTTAACCCCATTTGACCCGCTTGAAAACGATATTTCTTTTTAGACTATAACTATATTTTAGAAGAAGTTATGTTACTTACCGTGCATGGTTGACCTCCAAAGCCTGAGTACATCAATGCTAGACAACTACGGTATGTAATCAATTGATGGAACAATATGTCGGTAAATTGCATATTTTGTTACGACTTTGTGAAATACTCCTAGCGGCAGTTAGTAAAAGTGGTAACCCGGGCCCGGGTCCGGTTCCAAAAACCCGGGCCCAAATTCGTATTTTCTTCATTACATCAATGTTAAGGCATTAATTTTAATAAAATTTGAACATAATGCATAAAATGATGTATTTTATCACATTTTTTAAACAAATATAAAAAAAAATAGTTTTTATACGAAATATCGGCAATATAAGTTTTCCAAGTTAGTAAAAGTTGTAACCCGGGCCAGGACGAAATTTTCAGTTAATCAATGATTGCACCTTTATTACTTCTTTAAAATTCTAGAAATTTGGTGAAAACATACTTCAATACAACAACAACAAATATATTTTATCAATTTAAAAAAAAACCTTTTCTTTTTTCTCCACGATGCAATATTAATATATTAAGATTTGTAAACAAAGACTGGTCACGTGGGTATACAGGTAACTGGGTGTACAGGTAAATATTGATACTAATACACAATATTTTTTATATTTTTTTATTTTTTGTAAAGTATATACTGATATCTCAAGCTGACCAAAATTTGAATCGATTATATTGAGTAGTAAAAAAGATATAGACGATCATATCTTTTCAGGTCAATTTTCAAGTACCCTCAAAACGGGTTACAACTTTTATCAGAATCTAAAATGCTCCCATAATGACAAAAGAGAATATTACCATTGAATTTAAAATATTTTTTACATTTCTTTAATACTGAAAAATGTTCATTCTGAATATTGTGAAGCTTTAACGAGAAATAAAGGTGTAATCATCGATTAATTGAAAATTTTGCCTTGGCCCGGGTTACAACTTTTACTAACTTCGAAAACTTGTATTACCGATATTTCGTATAAAAACTATTTTTTTTTATATTTGTTTAAAAAATGTGATAAAATACATAATTTTATGCATTATGTTCAAATTTTATTAAAATTAATGCCTTAATAAAGATGTAATAAAGAAAATACGAATTTGGAACCGGACCCGGGCCCGGGTTACCACTTTTACTAACCACCCTCCTAGCCAAGCACCACACAATGTACAATAACTCTTCCCGCTCTATCCTGATTGCAAAATCAGAATATATGGCCCGAATATCCAATGATTTCTACGAGCTCTTGTTGCTTATCCATTGAAACTTTGGCGACATATTTTTAGAGGAAGGTCCAGTCTATTGATATATGGCTGAACATCTTTCACGGTAAATCGGCAAGTCTGTATACACCACAGTCACTTGAAGTTTCAAAAATAAAAAAAAAATAAGAAAACTTCGAAAAATTTTGGTCATCTATAATAAATAAGGGAAGTTATGAAATGCGTTTTTTGCGCCAACATGTAAACAATTATTAACTGACGATTGCCGGTGCCAAGGGGTGTGCTTTAACTGCCTTTGTCGACTCATGGCATATTTATTTACTCATCGGTAATGTTTTAACCTACAAGCATCCCCTATCTGCGACGATTCGACAACTTTTTCATCAATTTCGTGCCTATTTTCTATGAAACGGACTCCATGGCGGTAGTGTCCCGCAGTGAATGAAAACTTAGACTAAACGAGGAGTCAAAGTCGGAAAGTTTCCGGATTATTCAAGAACGACAACTGATCATCAGCTGACAATGACGATCTCCAACATTGGAGGTGAATAGAGATCTATACAGATTACAGAATGGCGACTCCAGAACAACGTGCAGCCTAGTCCGAGATTAAAGTTGCTGTAGCCGTTCAACGTCAGAGGGTAATATATACGGATTACAGCGGATTTGCCTCTCCAGCTCTAGGTTCGCCACATTTCCACGTTTCGTGGCTATCGGATTTTATTTTCTATCAAAAACCCTTATATAAATCGCTTCACCAATCATTTTTCTATTCATTCATAACCATCTTACCCTCAGAAAGTGGTGTTACACTCCATTACAGCACGATTTTGCCTTAGATCCTATTATTCCGCCATTTAACTTCCATTTTCGAATCTACACACGTGATCTCGCGATACTAACTGAATGATGACAGCAACGCATTGCATGATGGGAGCTAATTAATGCAGCGTGCCAAATTATTTGGAGCATTATTTGCATACGTAAACAACATTCAAATCACATGGAAGACGATACATTTAAGCGTATTCTGCAGGACAAACAGTCCATCTACAGATCAAAGCAGAGCAGAAGGAAATAATACAGAATGTGTTGGAAAGAAAAGATTCAATGGCAGAGTGTTACCAACGGGCTTCGGAAAGAGCATGTGTTACGTTCCCCCTTTTTGGACAAGGTACTACAACATTTTTTTTTCTTATGGTTATCTGTAATTCACTAAATTTGCTGTTAAAAAAATCAATACCAATCAATATAATCAACTGTATTAAATTTTATGTTAATTGTTCTGCCTTAACAGACACCTATGATTGGCAATAAAAATATTTGTTTGTTTGTTTATATGCAAATCATCTCCCATGATACATTGCGGTAATCGTAGTTTTCTCGTAGTCACGTGACAAATGTTTGAAAAATGGAAGTCAAATGGCGGAATAATAGGATCTAAGGCAAAATCGTGCTGTAATGGAGTGTAACACCACTTTCTGAGGGTAAGATGGTTATGAATGAATAGAAAAATGATTGGTGAAGCGATTTATATAAGGGTTTTTGATAGAAAATAAAATCCGATAGCCACGAAACGTGGCGAACCTAGAGCTGGAGAGGCAAATTCGCTGTAATCCGTATATATTACCCTCTGACGTTGAACGGCTACAGCAACTTTATAAAAGCCGTTAAACGACAGAGGAATCTCGGACTACGTGCAGCCCTGCATTATTCTGAAGAGGGACATAACATCCTGATTACTGGACAGTGTGGAACAGGAAAGACATTCGCTTTAAAGTATGATTTCCATCATCATATTATATATATATAACTTTCATACCGCTTGAAAAAAGGGGAGGGCTCACATACTGTCATGTGAACCACAGGCACAGTATCAAATGTAGGCATCAGAGATTGGAAACCGACACACTGAAAACACCAAATAACCAAGGCTACACACTCTTTTACACTTATTCCGGAGGCCATGCAAAGTTAATTAAAAAAAAACTTTAGGCCACCTCCCAAATATATATTTTCTTCTAAATTTGGAACACAGAAAAATAAATCTATTTGGAGAGATACAATATATGCCATTGTTTAGGGACTGACGTTTTAACTTCAAGAGGGGGGTGGCGCTATGTTTTTTTCTGGGTCAGAAGGGTATAGAAATAGAAATAGAAATAAGTTTATTAACCAAATCAAGGTCCCAGGAGGGCATATACAAATAACAATTATGATTGATACACAACAACAATACATCAAACTAAATATTCGCGGTTGAATATCAATAATTGTGGTGCAGGCACACTTGGGCAGGAAAAGAGATATATGCACATAAACGTACACACACTTACTCACATGTATATGAGGGGGGAGGTAGTCCTATAATATATGACCTCGCATTTATAAAGTCTAATTCTAAATGCTGTAACCTTTCTACCAATTTACAAAACTCTAGTTAGAACGAGGGGAACAGAGAATATCCTCAAATAAGGGTAATAACAAAATTACCGAACTCCGAACAATCTTACAAAGGGAAAGTCAAAACTCATAAGTATATAAACAGACAAAATCAGTCAACAACAGGAAAACTGTGAAAACCGTAATGACCCTGACTTGGTACATGCATTTCTAAAGAAATGGTGGGTTGAATCAGATATCCTCAAAAAGATTACACCATGCAAAGCTCTTGGACCAAAATATGGCCAAAGTTTATGAGTAAAAGGACAATGGAGTAACAATCGATTCAGAACTATCATTTGAAAAACACATATGTGAGAAAGTAATTAAAACAAACTCAGTTTTAGCAGCCATATGAAGAACCTTCAAGTACCTAAATGCTGTAACAACAAGAAAAGCAGAATCATCCCCCGTCATCTACAGTTGGCCATCAGAAACAACGAGGAATTGAACAAACTCCTGTCTGGTGTCACCATTGCCCAGGGTGGTGTTTTCTCAAACATCCAGGCCGTTCTGCCAAAAAAGACACAGAAAGCCAAGCAATAAACAAGTGGATTGTAGTGTCTACACAAACAACGGCCCTTTTCAGGGCCACCATTTTTTTTCAAAAAGAGTTTAAATTGTTGTTTTATCAATTGACCAAATTATACAGCTATGAACCCCAACCCCCCTCTCCTTGGTTTATTCTTCACTAAACTGAGGAATATTATAGTAGCTGTTTTGAACAAACTTTACAAAGCATGTAAAAAAATTGAATTAATCATTAAGGAATTGAAAGTGAAATTTTCAGTCAGGTCAAGCTGAGGTCGAGGGTAAGTGTGAACATTTTCTAGACATGTTACAAACTAAATAAAAATGCTATATCGCACCATTGAAACTTGATATAAATTAATCATCATGATGAAAGGTTGCATTCTCTTGATTTTCAAGGTCATAGGTCAAACTGAGGTCAAAATTAGTGTGAAAATCTTTTCAGTATGAAAATGGTGCAGATGAAACAAATATATATATATATATATATATATATATATGCAGAATTGCTAAACCTCGCCTAACACGGTACATATAAGCACAATTGGCAGTCATGTTCCTGACATGTACAAACGTTTTCAAATGAAATATAGAATGGATGACCCCTTTTCATAGTCTTATCTTAATCTTATCAGTGCAATGTAGACTAAATGACTTGTCTGGACTCAACCAAACTTTGCATGCATAATCATTTTGAAGAAAGTAATACCCCTTTTGATTTTCAAGGGCAAAGGTCTAAACTTGACCATTCACACGGTGAAACAAGTTGCATGATACAAATACTATCAATCATATTTTATAAACAGTACTTGGATTTATATCTACATATCCAAACAGTGCATATCACTACGTAACATGATTCACATACATAGTGAGATGTACTCTGTACAAATGTTTGCAATCAAATTTGTCAGTGATTTGCAACAAGTCCATGATTTTCTACATCAATAAAACTGACAGCCTCGATATAACTGAAATAACCCTATCAATTCGTATTAAGACTTAAAATATGATATCTTTTTGGTAAATAGAAACAAATAGTTTGAAATTTAGGAGTGAGTGATTGTTGTTTAACATCAGCTCAGCAATTTTTCAGCTCTATCATGGCAAGAACAAGTTAAATTTCAATGAGATGATGCTGATGTCTGCTTTGTACTAGACCAATATGCCTAGTTGGATTTTTATAATGCCAGCTCACTGAAACAACAGTCTGCGGTTAGATATTTCGCCCCACTCGGACACATTATTGTGATTTCAAGCCAACCAGTCTTTGCTTGCTGTGTGCTTAGCAGAGAAGCAACAAATACCAATTTTATAGTCATTGGTTTGACCCGATGTGGGCTCGAACCCACGATCTACTGCAATCGAGGCTAGCATGCGAACCATTACACCACCGATGTGAAATATATATAAAATATTGTATTAAATGCCTCTGCTTGGACATTAATTTTTTTCAAAAATTTTCAGCCCCCCGCCCCTCCAGTAATATAAAATGGTAGGACTATGTGTTGTGGAGAGCTAGTCCAGGACTTTGTTCACTAAGAAATTGTCCCCCCCCCACCCCACCCCCATTTTTCAGTATCTTTTAAGGCAACAACCGGGGACTGGGATTTTTTTGAAAAAAATATTTTAATGCCCTAGCTGACCGAAAAGAAATGTAGATTTTTCATTGTAGCTGAAAAAAAATTATGCTGTCACCAGTTATAAAAAAAATATTGCACTGCTGAATTTGAGTAGTCAATGTATTGTTTTTATGGAAAAATGTATTTTTGTTCCACATGAAAAGAAAACAATTTTTTGCTGTCTTCAAGAGAAAAAAATATTTTGACTGAGGAAGGTTCAGAAAAAAAAAGTTACAAGCACAATGAAAATCCCAGCCACACCCCCCTCCCCTCCCGATAAGAAAATGGTTGTTGCCTAATAAAATAATTGTCATTGGTCTTGGAACAAAACTTCATCTGGTGGAAGTCATGCCTTTACTGGCCCACCCCCTTTTTATTTCCTTGAATTGCGTTTTATATCAAATACAGTGACAGTTGTTATTTGTGTGTTTGCTGAAACCTGACTGCAAAAAGGCATTATCATGACTATATATTGTATATTCTTTACCAAGATGCTAGTTGTAACTGTTCATCTTCAAATTTTGTATGTCCCGCCATTCTAATGACTATATATAGTATATAATGCTAGTTGTAAATGGTCATCTTCAAATATTTTGTATATCCCGCCATTCTCAACTTTGAAATGATCTCCCTTGTTATTAGAAGTTTTCAATGATTTCACCTATGTAAACGATAACAGTTAAAATCTTTATATTGTTTCAATAATTTTGTTATTTTTATTTATGCGTATTTACCAAAGTTCAATATAGAAAGATGTAGTTTGATATTTATTGAAATTATTACCTGATTCACTGCGGGACACTACCGCCATGGAGTAAAGGGAAGAACAGAAAAATCCAGTACTACATCAACTACCCACTACTAATAGATGGTGTGCATCCAAGCGAACTACTATCAAAGCTCTGGCTACGTCGTATATGCAACAAAGTTGCACTGCTATGCTATTAAATCGAATCAAATTTAGCAGGATCATAGCTTGCTGAAATACGAATTTATTTATTCCGCCGTTTTCAAAATCATTCCGCTCTGAATCAATTTAGCAGGGTCAAAGCTTGCTGAATATCAATTTTCTAGACCCGACACATAGAAGTCTCTACAAATAACAATCTAGCAGGGTCATAGCTTGCTGAAATACGAATTTATTTATCCCGGTGCTTTTAGATAATTCCATTCTGAATCAATTTAGCAGGGTGAAAGCTTGCTGAATATCAATTTTCTACACCCGACACATAGAAGTCTATACAAATAACAATTTAGCAGGGTCATAGCTTGTTGAAATACGAACTTATTTATTCCGGTGCTTTCAGATCATTCCATTCTGAATCAATTTAGCAGGGTCAAAGCTTGCTGAATATCAATTTTCTATACCCAAAACATAGAAGTCTCTACAAATAAGAACTTAGCAGGGTCATAGCTTGCTGAAATACGAATTTATTTATTCCGCCGTTTTCAAATCATTCCATTCTGAATCAATTTAGCAGGATCATAGCCTGCTGAATATCAATTCTCTACACCCGACACATAAGAATTTAGCAGGGTCATAGCTTGCTGAAATACGAATTTTCTCAAACCATTCCGTTCCGAATCAATTTAGCAGGGTCATAGCTTGCTGAAATACGAATCTATTTATTCCGCCGTTTTCAAATCATTTCATTCTGAATAAATTTAGCAGGGTCATAGCTTGCCGAATTTACAAAATTTTCCGTCGTCACATAGCAAATACCTGCGAAAAGGAATTTAGCAGGGTCACAGCTTAGCTGAACTCCTAATTCATCCAACAATGGAAAGAGTCGTAGCGATAAGACGTAGTGTAAGACAAAGGGCGACTCGTACCCCCTTCACTCCTGCAAAAACAATTTCGCTGACAAAAACAAAAAGGCAGACCACCACAATACATACTGATAATCACAAAGTTGATTACGAACTTAACAGGTCAAAGGCTATCAAACAGAAAATTGAGGCCGCTGAAAGACCACTATCTGTTGTCGTCAAACTTACCATGGGTGGAATAGTGCTAACATTCTCAGCTGCGGCGTATGAAGAGTTTAAGATAGTCACAATGAACTACCTAAAGAGCCAAAAACCTGATACTAAAAACTACCCAAACTACAGACAAACATGAAGCAGTAGTCTCAGAATCAGTATCTGTATACCAAAACAGTAGCAAACTGTTTGTACTTAACCTCTACAATTCGACATCTAAAATTGTGCTTAATGGGAACCGTCACCATATCCTTGACTTTGTTAATCAATACCTAGTGAACATACTCTCAATTCTGGATCATAATGATAAATTTAAGGACATTAACAGTCAAATTAGAGAATACTGCGGGCAATATCTTACAAACGCAGGAAATAAAGACATGGAATCTGGGAAAACAGCCACTATGCCCAATACGGAAATAAGACAAATAGAATCAATAAGTGAGAATAATATATCACCATCCTTAATAGACAGTACAGACAATCCAGAAACTGATTATCCAGTATGTCCAATATGTTCGAGACCCTGTGACGACAATCCTACTTCGGTAGCATGTGATATCTGTAATTCATGGCTCCATTACGAATGTGAAAATATAACACCAGAAGAAGAGACAAAACTAGACGACCCCGGTACAAACTATATCTGTATTTTGTGTACTTATCAGCACGATACCATGATTGGCAAAGAAGGAGCATTCCAGTCAATTAGTTATCATAGCAGTCAAAAGGGGGATACTGATAACAATAAAACTGATCGTCCTACTCCACACTTTCGAGCACAACATATTCTGTCTAGGCCACAACAAGTAGAAAAGCAAACTACCCAGCCTAGTTCACAGTCAACTAAGACACCCACTGTTAATCGGGATAGAGTACTGTCACCTAACAGAGTAACTCGACCAAAACAACCATATCAACCCACACAAATCGGTATAACGCAGAACACAAAAATGTCGGAAAAGGCAGTGAGGACTCCAACGCCAAATCAAACTATCATTGAAAATTTACAGAATGAGACAGATATACTACAGACCTCTCTGTCAGAAAAAGAAAGACTATTAATTATTATGGAAAATCAAACTACCAAGTTGGAAACAGAAGTCACTCACCTCAAAAAGCAGTTATCCACGAATAGATCATACTCGATAACATTAGAGGGGAAAACAGAGAGTTGCAAAGATCAAATATGATAGCCACACAGAGAATAGAACAACTAGAAATGGAATTACAACGAAATAATGCTAAGCCACAACAAGAATATCCTCATGTACAATACCCACAAAACCAGAATGCTTACAGAAATGAAGCAGCGGACATGAAGGTGTGGTTCTTAGAACAAAAACTTAGACAATTGGAACTCGATGTACATAGAAATAATACAGAGTTGCTAATGATGAAATCTCAGCCACCTCAGGGCCGCAGGCAAGCACCAATGCCTCGATATTACAACCAAAGGAAACGAAAAAACGAATATATGAACAACGCAAATCCGTCTCTGATGATGCCAAACATAACACATAATAGAGACCACACTCTTTGCGACCAAATGGACGATTTTCTACAACCTACAAGAAACGACGAAACATTCTTGAATACAGGAGACAATTCGGATCATTTTTTATTCCATCCCCGGCCACCAAAAATTCGGGACAAACACCTGACAGGAGCACCACCTATCATACCATCTCTCTCCCGACAGTAAACGATCAAAATACGGATACTGCTACCCCAACTAAACAAAACGTAACTGACAGGGAGTTAGACCCAACTAAACCTCAAAGTACAGGAAATGATAAATTCAAAACTCAACTATCCACAGAAACATTAACTTTGGTCACAATTAATATAGAGGGATTTCACGGCAATCAGGTATATCTCCAAACTTTAGCAAACAGGGCCGATATCCTTCTTTTACAAGAACATTGGCTACACACATTCGAAAAGCACAAGCTCGATGTCTTCCTACCAGATTACGTATGTTTAACCAAGTGTTTTGATGACTGCATAGTTCAGGATCCAATAATGCGTCACAGAGGGCATGGCGGTGTAGCAATCTGTATTCACAATAAGTACGAACACTTGATTGAACCAATACCAGATGGCGGAAACAGAATTGTTGGGATAAGACTGAACACTACTCCACCAATATTAATTTTATGCGTCTACCTTCCATGCAGAGGAAATAGCAACACAGACCTATTTCAAGAAACTTTGGACGAATTATCAGAAATTATAGAAAAGTACAAGAACAAAACGAATATTTTATTAGGTGGAGACATGAATGCATCGCTGCGCAGAGACTCTGCCCAAGATCGTCAATTTAAATGCTTTCTAAATGAAATTGATATGAAAGTACCACCAAAATGCACAAACTCGGCTACATTTTTCCATTTTAACGGAAAAGACACTTCTCAGATTGACTACGTCCTAGAATCCACATCAATGATCAACGAGTATGTCAACTTTGAAAGAGAAGCATTAAACACCTCAACTCATGACCCAATACTGGTGCGATTCTCATGTTATTTGGAGGGTAAAACCCAAAATCCAGGAGTAAATTATACCAAGAGGATTAAATGGAATAAGATCGATAAACAAGAATATACAAACAATGTAGAGGCAAAATTAACAACTTTGCAAGAAATAAACCAACCGATAACAAAATGTAACATTGACAAAGTAGTAAATGATATCTTATATAGCTGCACTGAACAACAGCAAAAGCCTAAAAGCAACAACCCAAAACGAAGACCTAACAGAAAGCATAAATGGACACCAGAAATACATAAGGCTATGAAACGTAGCAAGAACCAATTTGCAAAATGGAAAGCTGCAAACAGACCTAGGGATCCAGACAATCCAACTTACCAAGACATGAAACAATGCAGGAAAACACTACGATCTATGCAGAGACAGCACGAAGCACAATTGAGATACAATCGATATGAGGAAATAATGGAATTGCAACAAAACAATAACAACGGCTTCTACTCTTTAATACGCAAACAACGGGACACAAAAAGTATCTCAGGCTCAATCATAAATTTTAAAAATGTACAGGTCTCGAATGATGACGAGATACTACTTGGATGGGCTGACTACTTCAAAGACCTAGAAACGCCAACCAGCATGCCCGAATTTGATAAGGCTTTTCTACAACAAGCCGAAAACGATGTCAAAAACTTATATAATCTCTATACAAATGATAGACAGGAAACCCTAAAGAAAGTCTCTATAGACGAGATTGCAACCACTGTTAAATCCTTGAAGAACGGGAAATCACCGGACGAAAGACATATCTCCGCAGAACATCTAAAATATGGTGGAAGAAAACTTCTAGAATATCTGACTGTCTTGGTTAACTGGATTTTTGAAAATCTTCAAATACCAAAAACACTGAAATCGGGCATAGCCTGTCCAATATTAAAAAAAGGGAAACCTGCACATGATCCTAATTCCTATAGGAAAATCACAATAACAAATCTAATTGGTAAAGTTATAGAAAAAATCCATCTAACTAGAAACAGTAATGCCATAACTGAACAACAAAATCAACTACAGAAAGGATTCACACAAGGAGAAATGCCCATAATTGCTGCCCTCATTTTATCAGAACTTATTGCGGAGGCAAAAAGCAACAAGTCCCCTTTATACGTGGCATTTATGGATGCTCGTAAAGCCTTTGATCTGGTTTGGCACACTGGATTGTTTCGTGACTTGTACACCTTTGGCATAACAGGCGATAACTGGCTTTTCTTCAAACACTGGTACGAAAACGTCGCATCAAAAGTTAGATGGAAACAAAATCTTTCAGACTCAATCAACGAATTACAAGGAGTACGACAAGGCGGAGTATGGTCACCAACAGCCTATAACATATTTATAAATCCGCTACTAGACACTTTAGAAAGAAACCAATTAGGTGCCTATCTAGGAATACACTACTGCGGAACTCCAACTGTAGCAGATGATGTCACCTTAATATCAAACGACCCATATGAACTACAGTCCATGCTTGACATACAAACAAGTCATGCTAATTCAAAAAGGTATCTCATAAGTGAGCAAAAGTCTTCAATACTAACATTCAACTGTACGAAAGAACATAAGTGGTATCTAAATAATAAGGAAATGTCAGTAGCAAATAAAGCTACACATCTAGGTATTGAAAGGATTTCAACTGGCAACAACCGAAAAGAACTAGTCCAAACTCGTATAACAACTGCAAGAAGGACAGTATTTGCCTTAATGGGAGCAGGACTACACGGACTGAATGGGGTGAACCCTAAAGTAGCTATACACCTTATCCAAATATATGTCATGCCAAGACTTCTATACGGTCTGGAAATCACGACCTTAAGACATAATGAAATACAAAAACTGGAAATTTACTTCAAAAAACTACTAAAGCAAGTTCAAAACCTTCCAGAAAGAACAGCTAATGAGGCAACATACTTAATGATGGGCCGTATACCAGTGGTTGGAGAATTACACAAAAGAATTTTAAAAACTTTCGGCAATATTATAAGAAAAGACAACTCTATTGAAAAAGATATAGCTCTAAGCCAGCTAGCTATGAAAGGTCAGAATTCGGACAGCTGGTTCTCAAAATTGGACGAAATCTCGGAAAAGTACAGTCTGAACTCGCCCCATGATTTGATAGTTAATCCACCTACACAATCTTCATGGAATAGATCTGTTGGCACCACAATAAATGAATACTATATCAATCAAATGGTGAAAGATGCAGAAAACAAAAGTTCACTGAAATTTCTACACTTGACAGAAGCTAGATACGGACATTGCCATAATATCTGGTCAAGCTGTGGAACTGAACCATTCGCCGTGACAATGGCAGCGGTCAAGGTGAAACTAGCCACAGGAACGCTTACTTTACAGGAACACAAAGCAAAATTCGCAAGGAAAGGTGAAGTCAGCTCCCTTTGTCCAATGTGCAAACAGGAGACTGAAAACACGGCTCATTTCATACTGCAATGTGCAAGCCTACAGGAAGTTAGAAAACCATTCATGGATAAAATTCTATCATATCTGGAAACAAATGAGAATCTGACACCTTATGTCACAGACCTACTGGAGGATCAAAATATGCTACAGCTACTAATTGACTGTACACAATTTGACTTTATACCACTAAAGGAAAGGAGCTATTTGGAAACCTTATCCAGAGGTTTATGTTATAAACTGTACCTGCAACGATTACACAAAATAACTACGGTATCGTAATAGGATCTAACAAACCAGAGAATTAATAAGATATCGACACCGTTAGAGAGCAGACAGAAGTAGATTAGGCATATACATATATATATATAAGATTTAGCAGGGTGAAAGCTTGCTGAATATCGTAACGAACAACTTTTTCTTTTTAGAAATTTTAATTGGATATGCCAGGATATTTTAAATGGTTTTAGAATGAAATTTTAATGGACAGTGTATATATTAATAACGTTTCATCCAGCGGCACACTAGAAGAGGTTCTTTTTACCTTTTATCAATACAACTGACTCTTTTATGACCCGTGTATATAGAAATAGATACTTTTAAATACTTTTAATCCCTTTTTTTTTAAACTAGATAGGGATATTTTAGAGATAAGTTAGGGATAAGTGATAGGGGCACACCATACCAGACATTTATGATTCTGGATTCTGTGGTGTATACGTTGGCAACAACGGTTATCCAGGCAGTGGATGAAGATTCAAGATAGGTAACAGGTAACAGGAGTCCGTTTCATAGAAAATAGGCACGAAATTGATGAAAAAGTTGTCGAATCGTCGCAGATAGGCCTATAGGGGATGCTTGTAGGTTAAAACATTACCGATGAGTAAATAAATATGCCATGAGTCGACAAAGGCAGTTAAAGCACACCCCTTGGCACCGGCAATCGTCAGTTAAAAATTGTTTACATGTTGGCGCAAAAAACGCATTTCATAACTTCCCTTATTTATTATAGATGACCAAAATTTGTTGAAGTTTTCTTATTTTTTTTTTATTTTTGAAACTTCAAGTGACTGGTATACACACACTGTTTTGTAAACTTTTATATTTAACGTTCAGATTTCGACTCTTTTAAAATTATGTTCAACCGGATTTGTAAAATTGAAGTGTTTCCGCAAATTTTAAGCCATACATGAAGAATATTGATCCAGAGATAGCTGTGTGGTTGTCAGTTGATGTCAAACGTCCCACACGTTTGATCTGGACGTCGCCATGTTTATTTACATCGTCTGCACATGACACACCACGTTATTTATATCACACTCGGATTTTCCTATTTTGAAAATAGAAAGTTTGGAATCTGTAATTTCATTAACTGGTACAACTTTTGCAACATAGCGACTTAATTCTTCGGTATTTATGTTCAAAGAAATTATGTAACAGAATGCGTAGAATGCGTAGGTAAGGGGGAAAGGGGTATGCGTAAAAAGCGTAAGTGAGGGGGAAAGGGATATGCGTAAAAAGCGTAGAAGAGTGGAAAGGTATTAAAAACATAATACAGATGATTATGTACTATTCACACAAAAACACATCACTTTGAATGACATTATTGTAATCTTTGTTGATAATTATGATTTTTCTCTTGCATTTGATTTATTGGAATAATAGCTTTGCACAAATAAAGTCTGTCTGATTTACAATTTCACCCAACACTTTTTAATAATAAAAATTCATGTATAGTTTTAGCATCCCTTCTTAGACAGTTTTATAGGTTTAAAATTATCTTTGTGTTGTGTCTAAATAGATGAATGGTACAGTTCTATATATACCTGTATTTTGTGTAGGGATATATGTTACTCAGACAATTATTTTATACTAACTTAAAACTTTTCTAAACCTCAGTTTTATGTTTTAATTTTTTTTTAAATGTTGAAATTAACAAATACTAACTACCAAAACCCTGTTAGACAGACAGACCCACTATTGTCATCTGTTTCTATTAATATTATCTATTTATCCAGCAATGGTAGCTCGCTCCATTTAATAATTTTTGAAATAGGAAAACTACCTCATAGTATTATGGGATTTCATTTTAAAATTCAAATTTGGATTTTATATCAATAATCTTTTGTACTGGTGATTGTAAAACAAGAAACAAAACATGAAGACTGTGTACATTGTATGTTATTTGTGTTAAAAATAATTAAATAATATTTTGTACACAATACCAAAAAAATATTTTTATTAATGATATCTTCGTCTGGTTGCATCTACATTAATTAAATCATCACAAACATTTCTTAATAAACAATATTTTATTATTTTTGGGATAAGATAAAAATGTCTTTAGATAAGTGACTTTTGAAAGACATTGTAGAACCCTTGAACTCTTATAAAGTCAAGATCATGCTCATTCAATTACTAGTAAATACTATTCTGCAAGAGACAACATTCATTAATATTTATGCAAATAACCCTTTTATTTTATAACAGAATTGTAGAATTGATGAAGATATTATACATTGTCAATAAAAAAAATTCAGACAAAATTGTAGAACTCTGTCCAAAATGATGAATGATCCAGGATGAAGACTCTAGCATTGATATGAGAATGTTAGACGGATTTTAATTTCAAAACATTCCATTATGGAAAGCTGGGGCATACTGTACATGTACCATTCACTGGTTGTTGGGAAAATTAAAGAATTTATTTGTGATAATGCATTTATATCGTATTAGCTGGTACACTTTACAATATTATGAAAATTTTCATTTACCCTGAAAACATTCATGGGAATAATATATGTGTATTTCAAAGAGCTGTGAAAACAAACATTTTATTGAGTAAAATCTGACAAAAGATAAATTTAGCTTAAATTGTTTATGTTTTTATTACCATTCTCCCTGGAATTGCTACAAACAAGAAATATTATATCTAAATGTACTCTGTCAAGTGTACTCCATGTATACTTTTAATGGGATAGTGTCTGCAATTTGAGGCAGTTTTTTGGGATTATTTTTTTTACAGAAAAAAATTAATCTGTATCTGTTGAAAATTGTACCACATTGTAATAGCAATAATTAGGGTTAGTTTTATGGTGTTTAACACCACTTTCAACAATAGTTCAGTAATATCGAGGCAGTCAGTTTTATTGGTGGAGGAATCCGGAGAAAACAACCTGTCGGAATTCACTGACAAACTTTATCACATAATGCTGTATAAATTATTTATGTAAACAAGAACCATTTCTGAACTATTTAGTTGTGACATCATTTAAATGGCACCATTTGGAGGACTGTTTATAAACCATTAATTTATGACATCATTAAAATGGTCATGCCCATTAGCATATTTTGCCAAATAAATGGAAATTCAATGGAGTTTCATGTAAAAGCCAATGGTTTTTAAATTGAGTTACAATGGTTTTACATATGGAATTTAAATTAAAGACAAAAGGTTATTAATTTTTTTTTTTTTTTTTTAATTGGGTTTTCTATGGAGTTTCAATTGAAAAAAAAATCCTAGAAGGCAATCACCACAGGGAAAACTTCTTTTTTTTCTTTTCTTTTTTAAACATTTGACAGAAATCATAACTGGAATGTTCCTGTGATGGTCCTTTACAAAATGTGTGTGTGTTTGTGTCAATCAGAAATCCAAGATGGTAGACACCACAGGACATAACTTTAACATAGGACCATATTGGAATATTAAATAAATTATTATTTTCATATACTCGAAAGATTCAATCTAAATAGTGTTGATCTGAAATCCAAGTTGGCTTACTCCACATAATATTGCCTAACTATACTAGGAATATGAATGTAAAGGTTATTCTAAAAAACTGAAAACTTGCTTGAACACAAACAGTGCATGTATAACCAAGTAAAAGAGAAAGGTGTAAAGATAGTCGTCTTGTCAGGATATATTAAATAGCAAATAAAAAAAATTAGATATTACTGAAGTAGAGAGACTTAACCCACCATTGAGACAATAAATAAGTTAGCTATTTCTTAAGTAGAAAAACTTCATCCACTATTGAGACAATACCACAGACCCTCAATTTCAAGGTAAACAGTTAAAAAAAAGTGCATTTGTCTGTAATTTATTAGTTAGATTTTATGGTGAGTGATTGTTGTTTATGCTTATATTGCAAATGAAAATTTGGTACAAATACATAGCTATATCCAACAAAAATTCGTTAGAAACTGATGATATCAACTAAATTATGATTTCTTTTATACTTTGAAAGATGATACAGCTTATTTTGTGCAGCTTGTTATTTAAAATAATGTGTGAAATCTTATACACAAAAAACATTTGATGTCATTGAAATGCTCCATTGTGTTGGGTAGTATTTTGTACTACATCATGGCATACGAATATTTCTTTGAATCAATTATAAAGAAAATAATAATTCTATTAAGACATGTTTAAAGTATTGTTACACGTACATCAAAGAGTAATTGTTATTTTTAATGTACGACCGTTGTTAGCTTGGGTCTTTAATTGGGTGTTTAATTGGAATTAAACTTTATAATGATTTCCTAAATAACCTCTTAAATTATTAATTAAACTTTAATACATTGCAAAATTAAGGATTCTATCTATCGAAATGAATAATTCTATTAAGACATGTTTAAAGTATTGTACATCAAAAAGTAATTGTTATTTTTAATGTACGACCGTTGTTAGCTTGGGTCTTTAATTGGGTGTTTAATTGGAATTAAACTTTATAATGATTTCCTAAATAACCTCTTAAATTATTAATTAAACTTTAATACATTGCAAAATTAAGGATTCTATCTATCGAAATGAATATTATTTCTTTATTATTAATTTATGCCGATATATCCTTAATTTAAACAGCTAATAACAAAAATGTGATGTACTTTATTTCCATTACAACTTTCATTTGAACTGTAAAAAAAGGGGATCATAATTTTTTTTTAATATATCCTTAATTTAAACAGCTATTAGCAAAAATGTGACGTACTTAATTTCCGTTACAACTTTCAGTTGATCTGTAAAAAAAGGGGATCATAATTTTTTTTTATTAACACAATGCTAAGATATCGTATATCTTTTTATATTTTATATTTTAATCAAATATATATTTTTTTTTTACCAACAAATATTCCTAGGATATTATTAAATAAGGATTTATTGATTTTTGTACCAGGGCCCGGGTTACAACTTTTATTAGTTTCCATCATGAAAAGTGCCAAAAACGTCATTAAAAACTATTTTTTCAACAATTTTTTTTTTGGACCCAGTGTTTTACAGTTCTTTCCACGTTTCAACTTTTATTCACCTTTGTCACGTAGCAAAACTCCCACATACCCGTGCATTATATATTATTTTTGACTAACAAAAGTATTGACCTCTGACGGGTCACAAATCAGGTTAACATGCATACGAAATATTTGTTAACATATTAATCACATGATCAATATATTAATAACGACCAATCGCAATATACAATACAAGGGGCAATAACAAATATACATTCATAATTATATCAACAGTTACAACAATACAGAATGGAGATATATGTTTTTAAACAAGACAATTCTTAACTATTTAAATGATATGTTACAAAAAATATATAAATAAATAAATAAATAGGCCGTGTTCGGCAGCACGACCCGAGGAGAGGCAATGAGTAATGTATAGTTGCAGTGTATCATATGGTTGAGGAATGGACTACATGTATGCGATTACTTAGCTGGAGGAGACAGCAAAGCAAGCAAGTAGTAAAACATCATGTGTTTGATGAAAGGACTGTGATTACTTAGCTGGAGGAGACACCAGGGGACGGTGCTTAAGAATCGCATTTCGATTCTCCCCGTGTCTGATCCAGGAAAGCAAGCAGTTCAAGTAATAAACTAAAATGGGAATAAATAGATGTATCGTTTATCTGCAACAGACACCAAGGGACAGTGCTTCAGGAAATGTATTGCATCTACTAAGATTAGCAATGAGCATTCCTCCTCGTGTCTAGTGCAGACAAACAATAATATATTTTAGGCATTAATATGTAGATTTTGTTAATAAAATTGAAGCAGTGTTATTCAGTTATTTAAATTATCTGCAGTATTTATAAATAAAGTGACACAACTCTTTCAAAACTGATACATCTTCACAGGTCATTAACCAGTAAAATTTTTCTCGAGGATTTAATTGTAGAAAATTGTTACACGATTGAGATATTGTTTTGAACAGCTGTTGTCGCTCCTCTCTAAATTTGCTGCAGCAAAGTAGAAAATGAATTTCATCTTCTACCTCTCCCGAGTCGCACTGCTCACACAACCTTTGGTGTGGAGGGATACCCTGGTATCTACCAGTCTCAATATGTAGACGATGTGCTGAGATTCTTAGTTTAGTTAAACATCTCCTATGCTCAAAATTACCGATAACAGATAGATAATTTTCAAACCCAAAATGTACTTTGAATGTGGTGTAAGTGCGAAGCTTCCCTTCTGAGTATTGTTTCATCTGATTTTTCCATAGTTCCAAAAAGCCCTCTTTGATTTGTCTATTGAGGCTGTTTTTTGAAATTTTCTTTCCTTTCAATTGACTAATTGTTGGAAAATTTTGAAGTATACGTTGGAGAGATCCGTACCATGATGATTTGTTTTGATTATATAGTTGTTTTGATTGTTCATAAGCATTTTGTAGTAAAGGAAATTTTTCTAGATATTCAAGTCGGTTCCAATAGTGGAGAATACTTTTTATAATATCGTAATAGAGTGGGAAACGACCAAGTTCTGACAAAACAGCAAAGTTGGTGGGTTTTTTATGAAAACCTAAAATAAATTTACAAAATTTAGTATGTAATTTTTCACCAATGAGATTTGAGTAAATTCTGTCCGGAGATACAGTTCCATTTCTAAATCTAGCTGTATTTGAGTTAAAAGTGCCCCATATTTCACAGCCATAAAGTACAATGGGCTTGATTGTGTGATCAAATATATGTATACTAGTTTTTGGTTTTGGGTTTAGTGAGAGAAAATCTTTCTGAAGTTTAAAATATGCTTTCAAACTTTTCTTATAAAGTTCATCCTGAGCATAGGAGAAAGTCCCAGAAGCACTAAAATACACACCTAAGTATTTGCATTGTTGTACACATTCAAGTTCACCTGCTTTGTACTTAAATTTATGACGTAGGTGCCTGCCTGCCTTGTTGAAGACCAATATTTTGGTTTTAGTTGGGTTAACTGTCAAACACCAATCATTACAATAACTATCAAGGATATCAAGTTTTGCTTGGAGGCCTTCTGCAGTAGAAGATAACAGAATTATATCATCTGCATACATAAGGCAGTGGATAGGCTTATCATTTAATTGTATCGGATCTGGGCAGTTCCTGATGTAATCTGGGAAATCATTTATAAATATCTTAAATAAGTTGGGGCTTAGATTGTCGCCTTGTTTTACACCAACTTTAATAGGAAAGAAATCTGTTATACCATTTGAAACTTTAACACAAGATTTGCTAATTTCATACATTCTACTTATTATATTATAGAATAGGGAGCCTACCCCAGCGTGTAGTAATTTGATTTTGATACCGGTGTGAATGACAGTGTCAAATGCCTTTTGAAAATCTACAAAGCAGGCAAACACTCTACCATCTTTAGAGTTACAATATGTATCAATTATACATTTCAATATAAACAAGTGATCAGTTGTTCTGGCTTTCCTTGTAAATCCAACCTGACATGTATCAATAATTTGATGTTTTTCTAAAAACATATCTAGTCTGTTATCTAGGATAGAATTGAAGAGTTTTCCTAGTGCACTTGTAACTGAAATACCCCTATAATTGTTAGGATCCGAGATGTCACCTGCTTTATGAATAGGTGTAATATATCCAACAGCCCAATTTTTTGGATAATTTCCACTGAATAGACAAGAGTTGAAGAGTTTTTCGATGCTGGGCAATAATTCATTTTGAGCACATTTCAACATATTAGTGGAAATGTTATCTAGTCCAGGTGATTTTCCACATTTTAACTTAGAAATGGCCTTTGAAATTTCAGCTTTACTGATGTGCATGTCCAGCTCATTAAAAGTTGTTTGTTTTTCTAACATGTCAAGCTGGATCTCAAGGTTTTTCAACCGCTCTTTAAATTCATCCTTCACTTGATTCAATTTTTCAAAGTGAGACACCCAGGAGGGTGTGTCAACAACAGAGCCCCTCTGATCTTTCTCTTTCTGTTGTCTAAGGTCATTTATAAGATTCCAATAGAGTTTTGGATTATTATCATGTAGTGAGTCAAGTTGATTGATTAAAGTTTGTTTATATTGTCTATACTTAAATTTTCGCAATTTGTTATATTCTCTCTGAAGTTTGTAATAATGGTTTTTGACATAATTGTCTCGAGGAAATTTTGAATAAATTTTACCATAATTAATCAAATTCAATCTAGATTTTTTCAAGTCTTTATCAAACCATTTTTTGTTTTTTGGGGAATCTTTTTTATATACCTTGCATCTGTTTAAAGAGGAATTTGCTGCAGAAAATAGAATTTCAGAGAGCTCTGCTGCCGCACCATCCACTGAAATCTCTGTTCCTTCAATAGTATTTGAATTGAAATTTTTGAGTTTACTTTGTATTTCTGTGGAGCACAATGCAAACCGGAATTTTTCAGATGATTCTTCAGACCAAATAAAATTTGGAGATATGGACTGTACAAATGTGTTATCGGTTTTTTGTTGGGATACAAATTTAGCTGACATTGTCCATTCCAGCTTGCAGTGTGCATCAGAAAGAGTGGGAATAAAGTTGGTTACTTTAAAATATAGAACTTGGTCCAGGATACCCTCCGACACCATAACGTAATCCACCACACTGGCTCCATTTGGAGTATAACATGTGTAGTGGCCAAGCATATCCCCAAGGACCCGACCATTGAGGACCCTGATTTGGTGACTTATACATAGATCAAGTAGGTCTTTGCCTCGAGTATTAAGTGTTATATCTGGACTACTTCTTTTCAGCAAATTTCTGTCAATGGGATAGTTGTATGTAGGAGAGTAACTATTGTCATCATTTACTATAAAATCTGGCTCTGAAGCAGTTCTAGCATTAAAATCTACACAAAGGAGTATGTTACCTGACATTTTATAGGTACTTATGTCTTTTTCAATACAATCAAGAATATCCATGTCAAGTCCTTGGGTATCTACATCTACATACATCTACATAGTACGACGATCCATCAAAACTCTGATGACTACACGTCGGCGCTGCGCAAACAGACATTAAAAAACAAAATATATATATATATTTATAATAATAATAAATAAAAATTATCTACAAATATTGCATGAAAATAAGTGAAATCAAAAATTAACAAAAACAGGTGCAAAATTTAACACATTTACAGGTATTTACAGACCAACTAAGATGTTAGATGTTCTGACATTGGATCAGTTGTTTAAACTGATCCAGGGACCCAGCATTAACAACTGTATAAGGTAGTGCGTTCCAGAGTACTACTGCATGTGGGGAAAAACTGTATTTATAATAGTTTGTCCTGGTGGATATAATTTGATATTGTAATGGGTTATTGTTTCTTGTACTGAGATAAGGTCGAGTAGTAAGGTAAAGTTTTGGATCCACTGCAATAAGGTTGTTGGTGATTTTATAAAGCATTGTAATTCTGTTTAAGTTCCTACGGTGTTCGAGAGTTGGCAATTGAAGATGGTTAAGCATTGCCGAAACACTGCTGGTATTGTGATAGCGGTTTGTCACATATCTTGCTGCTCTGCGCTGAACTTGCTCTAATTTACTTTTTAGTTTTTCTGTGTGAGGTGACCAGACACTTGCGCAGTATTCCAGATTTGATCTGACCATGGATTTATATGCCAAAGTTTTAGTTTCAGTGTTTTGAATTGGTAGGTTTCGTCTCAAGAAGCCTATGATCTTGTTTGCTTTTGAGGTGATGTTATTGATATGAGTGTCCCAGTTCATATCATTTAAGATTGTTATGCCCAGATATTTTGCAGTTGTAACCGATTCAAGGGTATGACCTTTGAGGGTGTAGCTGGTGTGAAATGGTTTTTGTGATCTTGTGACACTTAATGAGATGCATTTTTCTGGATGAAACTGCATACCCCACATTTTTTCCCAAGCTGCCAAGTTGTCCAAGTCTTGTTGTAAAGTGATTGAATCATCATGATTATAGATTTGTCTGTATAGAATACAATCATCTGCAAATAATCTAGTTTTTGATGTTACTGCAACTGGAAGATCATTTATGAATATGAGAAAAAGCAGTGGGCCCAAGACCGATCCCTGAGGTACTCCACTTACTACAGGCAGTTGACCAGATACCTCCCCATCCAAAGCTACTTGCTGCATTCTGTTACTCAAGAAAGCTGAGACCCACTTCCAGGTGTTCCCTCTTATTCCATAATTGTTAAGCTTCCATAGTAATTTCTTATGAGGTACCTTGTCAAATGCCTTAGAAAAGTCAAGTATTATCAAGTCAGTTTGAATGCTAGAGTGTAGGTTACTGAGCAGTTCATGGCTGAGTGTGAGTAATTGTGTTTCACAACTCCTTTTTGCACGAAAACCATGTTGACAGTCGACTAAGATGTTATGCAGATCTAGATGTTTTAAGATGTTACTCACTACGATGTGTTCTAAAAGTTTACAGCATATACAGGTGAGTGATACTGGTCTATAATTGCTTGCTAGGTACTTTTCCCCTTTTTTGAAGATCGGTATTACATTTGCTTGACGCCAGTCTGTTGGAACTTCACCTTTTGTAATAGATGTATTGAAAATGGTGGTTAGGTGTGGTGCAAATTCTGCTGCAAATTGTTTTAATATCCGTGCTGGTATTTGGTCTGGTCCAGTGGCTTTTGTTGGATCAAGATTTTTAAGAAGTTTTTCAGTGCCTAATATGGTGACTTTTATTTCTGGCATAGATTGAAAATTGTCATTTAGTGGTGGTAACTGTTCATCAGTGTTTTCAGGTGTAAAAACTGAAAAGTATTGCCTATTTAATATTTCTGCTTTTTCTTTGGTGTCGTCTACAAGTAGGCCGTCTGATCTGAGAGGTGCCACTCCTGAACTGTCGAGCCACTAGGTGGGTAATATACTAAGCATATATACAAGTCATCTGAAAAACCAAAAAAATCTCTTTCTAATTTAACCCATTGAAATTCAGGGCTTGTATTTTTTAAGATTCTTACATATGGTTTAATTTCATTTTTCCTTAAAATTGGTAGGAAGTACGAAAAGTTTCTTAGGTATGATCATTGTGACAACAGACAAGCATAGAAACATTCCGAAAAGAAAGACGCCATGTTATCACCATCTCTCTACTACACGTTAAACTCCCCTCTCTATGGTTCAACACCTACACATTCCCAGGGGAGCACTACAGAAGCGTCAAAAGGCCGAGGTATGTGATTATTAACATTACAACATTACACATGTGCAAAGGCTAGTCGAGAAGATCGATAATAATACAAATTTCGTTGTGTATGTGCAGTGTCATGAATAAAAATCGGGCCCAAAAATATGCTTTGAGTTGATCCGGCCTGAAAACTATTCGGCCTTATGCAAATCCGGCCTTAAACAAATGCGGCCTTAGTTGATACGGCCTTGGTTAATTAATGCGGCCTCAGTTAAGAATGATGTGTATCTATGGATATATATGATACATACAATAAAACGACACATTGTGATGATTTGAGTAAATAATTAAGTGATGGTCTTACTATTACATAGTCTGTGTTGCCACTGGAAACAACTGTCACACTCTAAAGCATGCTGCTTTGGACGGACGTTCTGCTCACACACAATACAAGGAAACGACATAGTTGATAGTTTTGAAAATAGTAGGACCATCACCAAAATGTGCATATATTAGTGCGGTTTCATCAAAAGAATTGGAGTACTTTTTGAGTAATTTATAGTATGGCTTCCTTTTACTTTTTGGTAACCCTTATAATCATACTGCCAGTGCAATTATACGACTATTAAACAAATGATAATTAATTGCAAGAGAACATCTAAGGAATTTCGCTTGTTGACAGCTTGGTATATCAACCTGAATTGTTTTTCTAATCATCAACTTCAATGGAAATGATTTCCGTCATTATTACCAAAAATTACTAATTAAAAAATTGTTAAAATAATAACGATTTATTATGGCTTTTCATATTGAGTTACGAGTAAATCTTGTGAAAACACTACAAGTTCCAATATTTTATTCATCATATCCATGAATATTTAAATAATATTTTAAATTTAAATAGAACTTTTATTTTTTAATTATTCTTTTCCATTTGATATAAGGCCGGATTTGCTGTAGGCCGCATAAATATATGATAAGGCCGGAACATCAATTTGATATAAGGCCGGATTTGCGTAAGGCCGCACCAACTAAGGCCGAATCAACTACGGCCGAATCTGTCATAAGGCCGAAACAACTTGTAAGGAAAAATATCGGTGGTTCGCCTGTTGTTTCCATTTTTACTGATGTTTGTTTATAACAAGATGCCATGACATGCATATCACACAGGTTGAATGTCTTGTCGATGCCTAAAATTGATTGTCCAGTACAACACATACTCCTAAGATCTTCTAATTGTTTCTCTGAATATAATATCAAGCACGGTGCTTTCCCTTGATCTCTTATTATCGATTTGACAATGGAGCCACCATCTGCCAACATCTTGTCGATTTCATTTATGTGGTCTGCTGTTTGCTCTGCTCAAGTAGTGTCCGATCTCATCTTTACGCTCCTTTTTCTTATCATTGTATTTTTTGTCGTGTACCTGCTTTCGACTGCTGGGGCCACTAAGTTCGTCGTGTTTCAGTACTGGTTTGTTGTAAACTTTTAATGGATTTTCACGTTTTAGCATATCAGACATTTCGGTCATCACACTTGCTGGTGTTCTTATATATTCTGTCCCTTCTTTTGCATTTCCATGTTGTGACAATCCAGGAAATTTGCCAAAATATTCAACTAATGCAATACTTTCACGTGCTCCAATTCCTAACCAGGATACGCGCCTCCTATAAGTTGCATTTTTTTTCAAAACGGAATAATTTCGTACAAGTTCAATAACGTTTTCAGGTTGAGACTCAATAGGTGTGAATGTTTTTTTGCCTTTCACTTTCTTTGCATCACAGAATTTATCACCTTTCTTGTACACTGCTTTCAATTTGCCGTCGCGTAAAGTCATAAAATAAGTCCGTGGTGAAGATCCTTTACTAGAGTCCCATATTCCACAATCGTCAGAAAAACTACTGCGTTGACCTTTATCTCTACTGATCAAGTTCCTGTCGTTTTTAACCATAAAAAATACATCACTTTTTGTCCCTTCTGGTATTTTGTTGTGTAACTCCGAATATTTATAGGTTGTCAATAAATCGATTACGTATTCAGTTTCCAAGAATTGTTTCGAAAGGCATCCGTTTGATAATGGGTGAACGTCGTCGGTTGTGTCTATGAAATTTGTAATGGATCCGTCATCACTTGCGTCATCTATGTCTGACAAAGGTTGCTCATTATGATGTTCCTCAAGATCTACAACAAATACCGGGTACATCGGGTTCGTTTTCAGTTTTTTTCTTCAATAATGGCACAAAATGGTTTGGAACAAATGCTGATCCTACTAACTTAACACACTGAGTCCACATAACAGTGCATAGTGGTATACCAGAAACATTCACACCACGCCCACAAATTTTCCTAGAATGTGGCTGTGAAACAAATTCTGCTGCCAGTTGTGGTGGGTAATATGAGCGAATTGGCACCTTTAACACTGCACTCAATGCATACATATGCATCATATCTGCATATGCACCCATCTTGCCAACATCTTTGGCCAACTGAATATATGTTGACACCACGATTCTGTTGTCTGATATTAAATCCACAAATCTCTTGTGATCACAATCATAAAACATGGGATATGATAAGATTTCCAATAATGTGAAAATACGTAATAGTATAAACAATGCCTCATTTCCACAGATGACTTTGGAAATAGCACGGTACAAACAATTGCCATCAGCTGCTACCCTGGCAGGATAAACATACTCCAACACTACAGGTTGAAATCTCTTCAAAAGATCACCTACTGTGCACATACACAACGAAATTTGTATAAAACCATCATAAAACACTAAAACAATGTTATATCTTTCCATCTGAGAGGAATTTCAGAAGATCTGATGGTGATTTCGGTAAAAATACGTGGATTTCGGTAATTCGAGGTACCGGATAATAATTAATGATATTAGATTGCAAGTCGTGGTTTAGAAGTACATGTAGGTCATCATGCTCCCCCCTTTTTCGCAGCTTACCACGATCAGACGATCACAGGCATATACATCAAGTTTTGCATGTTGTAATCCGGTTTAAATTTCATGCATTTGTACAAGTGTTATAATTTATTTCTCCACACATGTACAAATGTACGTACGGTCCAGATTCTGACCTTTACCAAATGTAAACAAATAACAATACTATTTTTAACTCAGATTTGACAACTGAAAATACACCCCTGTATGTTACAGTGCATATATAAAAAACAAAACAAATTCATATAAACATGATGAAGAAGAAAAATGAACAAGCAAACTCAAAGAAAAAAATACAAGTGTGAAATTGTTTACCAAACAGAAATGTGCAATGTATACAGATGTAACCTTTTGAACATGTAGCTTATAATATTGTTTATTTAAGTTTGCGAGTTGTTTCCAATGATATGACACACATCAAAGGTACATTGTAGTCTAGAATCAGGTGGACTTAAAATGTATGAAAATCTGTACACATCTATTCTACTTCTGAACATTCATAAGAAAAAGTGTTTGCATCCAAAAGATAAAATGTGGTGGTTTTATTTCGTAACAAATCAAATGTAAATATTTGTATATTTTTTTTCAAACTGATTTGATTTTTGCAGGTTAGGAATAGCTGCACTTCATTACAACGAGAACTGCAACAACTAAAGATGGAGAGCAATGCTTCAACACCTGCTACCCAAAGAAGGGAACACACGCTGTTGCAAAACCTAGGAGGACACCACCACCATCATTTGGTTAGTATACAGTCAAACATCAGTAGCTTGAGAACCACTCATTTCTCAATCCTGCATATTCTTTTATCAGTAACTAAACAATATGCATTTCTTGAAAAAAAAATTGCAGTCCCTGTGAGGTTTTACTGTACATGTATACTTCACACTGTAATGTAAAATTAATACCTTTTGACAAATTTAATTTTGTCAAACTTCCAGTTTCACCAAGATGAAGAACAGCAATAAATATAAAAACCTTGTTCTTTTGCACTGATTTTCTTTTTTTCTCACATGTATTATCCCCAGTCCATCCTGTTTTCAGTTAAAATTTGTTAAAGCACCTTAATGGTTTATTTGATGTGTTGCAAGAATGAGCTATACATTTTTACTGATAATTTTTCATGCTTTTAACTAAAGTTTAATAATTCAAGGAAATATAGTCATGTAGGTACACAGTGTTGAGAAACAAATTAAAAATATCAACTCTACTAATATAAAGTTGCAATTGTGATATATGTCATTTACCAGATTTTACAACTTTCTTTTTTATTGTAGTGTATGTGGCCCTGATCAAGCAGGCAGTAGTGAAAAGAAGACGATCAGAGTGCAGTACCCACTCTAATGCCCTAGATGATGTAAAAGTGCTCAACACTACCAATCCACCGTCTCTGACATCATCATTCACTATATTTGAGAAAGCAGACCTCATTCAGAGACATCGATCAAGATTTAGCAGACAATGAAAAGACTGTGAACATTAAAATTTAATTCTACATGTAAATTGTATATAATAATCTGCAGTATATATAATTCACAGTTCATAGAAATAGTACATATTTCAAACAAATGGTACTCAAAACAGTAGCATATTTAAACCCACAATATTCTTCTGATGGAAAAGTCTCTCTTATTTTCTGAACAACACAAGCTGGTAAAATTTTCCTGTTATGACTTCCAAGTCTGTGCCAAATCCACTGTACGAAGCATCTGTAAGCCATAAATCTGTATTGTCTGAAATAAAAATACCAACTTTTAGATTCAGTTTCACTTATTATAACAGTTTATAAAATAATTAATTAGAAGATTTTACAGAGTATGATTCTAAACATTTTATATCTTCCTATATTCACAATTATTTGTATATTAAAAATATAATTGTTAATTTGTCCTGTAAATAATTCTTCTGTATATCCAATAATAATTTATATAAAAACAAATTTACGAGTTTACATGACAAAGTCTTGTGTTGTATAAATATATAATTTGTATAAAGATACAAATTATTCATTGTAAATATACCTGTTTATAGTTATGCACATTTTACTGAAAAATGCACATACTGAATAAAGTGTTGAAATATGATTACATACTCATTTATCGTCTAAAGGACCAACATTTTCCAAGAACTCATACATGCTGACATGAAGAACATGTCGGTAAAGGCAGTTGGAAATAAAAATTGTCACTGTCTGTAATACACTGCATGTCCTCTGATAGCATCTGGGAGTGGACTGCGGGCACTTCAACACAACAAATACCTTCTTCTGGTGTTGTCATTGAGGAACAATTGCCACATTCACACCTAAAAAATAAGATACATTACTTACATAACAAGCATAACATGAAAAAATATACACATGGGGTACATTTATAAAGTAAATATATATGGATATAAAGTAGACTGATGGGACTGACAGAGTGGTTCCAGAAACAGATGGTGTAAAGCTTATGAAGGGTTTTACTATACAGTTGGGAAGAAAAAGAACAGATATGGAGCAAATGTCAATGAGAGAACATCCCATATCCGATGTGACTGGCTGATCAAAAATAGACATCTATAGGTGGCACACCATCTTCAACAACTGGGACACCCCACAAAATACAGCAAGCCCTAAATGACCCCCCGACAAAAAACAAAGTGGATCAGTGGCCAAAATACTAGAACAATTTTTCAAATATGATTGAAAACTGCCTCTAATCTAGAATGGAATCGAGAAGTAATTGATTCTTGTTGTCTAGAATACATTTAAGTCAACATTTCGGGTAACTCGAAAACGTTTTCTGGATCTTCAACAGTAATTACTATGCAAATTTACCCCTGATGAATACAATTACTGGCTGTGTACCCTATCTCGCCAGGTACCCAATGGCCATGCAAGGTGTTTCTGTCAACTTGAAAGTGCCAGTTAAAATGTTATTCATTGTTTGAAATCAACAGGTATTAAACTTCACAGGGAGCCACTTTACCAGAACTTTCTTTAAAATTTCTGAAAACTTTTTGTAGAAATGTACGTAACATGCATTATAGCATAAATACAATGGTTAGTGGTGAGATTGGGTACTCAGCCAGTAGACCTGACAACTCAAAAGAAATGTACCAACTTGCAGACTTGTTCAAGATATGCATAATATCCCAGTAATTGTATAAGCAAATATATAAAGTTGTGGGTTTTCTGGAAAAGAGGTTAATGCTTGAGCTGTTGTGGATTGTGAATTATTTGTTTGCTGCTTCATTTGAGTGAAAATAATGTTAAAATTACTCAATTTTCTCTTTACCTGGCAAGACTCACACTATCAGTAGCACTTACAAAAGTCAGATATCATCGTCAGTACAACCTGTTGACTTATATTATTACAGTTTTTCGTTCAATCGCGTGTTTTTTTCCCGAATATTTTCAACAAATAAACAAAACCTCACCTTTTGACATGTCTGTCTTGAGCTGGCCTTGGGAACTTTCGTCGATATCCGAGTCTTCTGATGTTGAATGTTCTCTTTCCTGTTGACTTTCATCATTACATAATGGCTCGAACTGATACGGCTGGATGTCTAAATCACCAACATGATCGGAGATATTGCTGTCATCACTGTCCATGATATTTATCGGCTGTTTACTGTCTCACTTCGATCGCTCATGATCGTTTATCATGGAAGCCATCACGTGACCACTTAGCTCATTAAAATGTAGGATCTCCTGTACTTGGCGATCACAATACTGGTATACCAGTATTGTGCACAATACTGGTATACAAATTTGTTCCAGTATTGTATACCAGTATTGTACCAGTATTGTGATTTAAACAAATATATATTTTACTTGTGTATAGTATTGTAGTAAGTATTGCAATAGGTATTGTGGAAATGTTACTACTAGTATTGTCAATACCCGATTCTACAAGGATTTTTATGTGTGTAGGGTAGCTATGTTGACTTTGACATGAAAGCCTGCATAAAGTGTTGTATGATATATTTATTAATTACATATTAAGGTGGTGATACACAGGTACTGTCATGAGAGTGAGTCTTAAATCTTCAATGGTCTTTGTCTTTAGTAGACCGTGTTCTTGAAATAGTTAGACCAGGTCTTCCTCTTCTTTGATTTTTTCAAGTAGGTCTTTTTTCCCTAGGGACATTGCAAACTTCGGCGATCTGTGGATGGACATCGCTGTAACAGCAGCTTCATCTTCGTCTATAGTTTGGTTGCTCTCTTCATTAGTGCTGTTTGATGTAACTGCCTGTCTCTTTCTGTATTGATATTCAGTTTCTGATGATTTTCTTTTCCTTCTGACAGTGTGACCTGGCTCTGTAGACGGTATCTGAACTACTCTATTGTTGTCATAACTGGGTGAGTGTTGACGCCATAGTGTTGTTGCTGCATCTTTGACTCTTGTTGTACTCTTGAGTTGGCCATTAGTAATCTGGTTGTAGAATTTTTCAAGAGTTGGATGTCTAAGTTCAGTTTTTGCAAACTTATTGCATGGATATTAATTGTGTTTCACTGTGGTCTTTTTTCAGTTGTTCTAGTTATAGGAAAATGCAAGTTCATAAGTACAATTCATATATATTTTTACTTGCATGATTACACGAAGGCAAACATTTACAATTTTGTTTTCAAAAGTTCTTGCATAGAAAATAATTTTTTACAAGAAATAAACATAATACCATGGGTTGCTATTTGAATCATAAATTTTCTAATTAACTAATTAAATGATTACAATAAACAATTAGTCATCTTCTCAATTAATTAGTTACTAATATGTGATTATATTTAATGTTTGATGTTATTGGTGATTTAATTTAATTCAAATTAATCAATATAATTAACAGGTTACTTTGTTTGATTTCATAGTTCTTTTGATGCTGTGAGTATAATTTTGTAAACTGAGTAATTTAATTTGTTTGATGATCAAAGTTCTTTTGATACTGTGAATATAATTTTGCACACTTTGATGTTTCGTTTTGATTAGATGGAAAAAAAATTCTTTTGATCACAACTATGTAAACACAAGCTTACATAAGACTTAAATACCTAATTTTGCTTATTATTATTATTATTATTTGCTGTATGCTACATTTTTGTTTTAATGTCCCTTTGATAAACAGTCCGAGTGCTTTTCATTTCAAATATTTTATTGATAAATCAATAGGATTGGATAACAGGCTATGCCTATACAAATCCTCTCCAACAACAAGAGCTTAATTACATTATTGGTATACCAGTATTGTACACAATTTTGAAAAAAATTCACAATACTGGAACAAATTTTTATACCAGTATTGTGCACAATACTAGTATACCAGTATTGTGATCGCCAAGTACAGGAGATCCAAAATGTATAGATCAGAGATCGGGGCGATTTCAAAAGGTAATAATCAATAAAATGGGCGTCCTAGGGGGTTATTTTCAATTAAGACAATGTTTATAGTTTATTTAATGATCAAATCAAACAAAATTGAGAAATTTATTTTTTGTGTCATTAGTCCTTTAAAGAATTTAAATAAGGTCTTTTTCTATAACATCCAATGCATATTTTTGTTGGAAAAATCAAATGTAAACATTTTTTTCAGTACATGGCTCCACTGTTCGCAATATTCAGGAACACATTCATTGTTTTAATATACCAGTCCATCACAAGCAAATTTGACTATCGTACAATTCTATACCAAACTCGTGTTTTATTGTTTAACTGTTTTACACTGTAAGCAAAGATTAGAGCGAATGGCAGATGGCCTTCCATCCAGAAAAGTGTGTGGTGATACGAGTTTCCAAAAAAAAAAAAAAAAAAAAATGATCCTTTAGACAAAAAAAAACTATCGTCCTGTCAGTATTCTGCCAACAATTTCAAAAATCTATGAGATGGTGCTGTCAGATCAGTTAGTTGAATTTTTTAATAATATTTTTCATGATTTTTTATGTGCTTTCAGAAAGGGCCATGGATGTCAGACCACACTACTGAGACTCCTTGAAGATTGGAAATCAGCTCTTGACAAGAATTGTTATGTGGCAGCTATTTTGATGGATCTTTCGAAAGCTTTTGATTGTCTGCCACACGACATTCTTCTCAGTAAATTGGCTGCTTATGGACTGTCATCCCAATCAGTAAAATTACTAGAAAATTATTTGACAGGCCGTAAGCAACAAATCAAACTTCAAGGGGTGGTCAGTGGTTGGCAAATTTTACAGAAAGGTCTTCCCCAAGGCTCCATAATGGGGCCCTTGCTTTTTAACATTTTTATAAACGATATATTTTACTTCATTGAACATGGAACATTGTACAACTATGCTGATGACAACACCCTATCATATGCAGATCAAGATTATAATACCTTAATTAATGTTTTAGAAAAAGAAAGCTCTATTTTAATTGAATGGTTTAATTTTAATTGTATGCAAGCCAACCCAGATAAATTTCAAGCTATTGCTGTTGGGAAGAAAACTTATGCAAAAGAACCTGTTTTTAATATTGAGTCTGCTAATATATCATGTGATGAAGTTGTAAAATTATTGGGTATTGATATAGACTATCAGCTAAATTTTGATAAACATATAAAAAATATCTGTCGTAAAGCTTCACAGCAATTAAGTGTACTAAAGCGTATTGGTTGTTTTTTATCTAAACTTAATAAGCTAACAATTTTTCATTCTTTTATATTGTCTAATTTCAATTTTTGTCCTTTGGCTTGGCATTTTTGTTCAAAAGCAAACACTATAAAACTGGAGAAAATACAGGAAAGAGCTTTACGTTTTATCTATGAGGATTACAATAGCACATATGAAGAACTTTTACATATAGCGAAAGTACCATCTCTACAAATAAGGAGAATGCGCACTATGGCATTAGAATGTTTTAAAATATTGTATAAACTGTCTCCACCATGCTTAAATGATTTAGTTGTTTTAAAAAATAGTAAATATAGTTTTAGATATTCTAATATTGTAGAGATACCTAGAGTAAAGACTACTACCTATGGTAAGAATTCTTTTAAATATACAGCTGCTGTTTTATGGAATGACCTACCTGATGATTTTAGAAAAATTGCCAGTTTTAACCAATTTAAAAACATTTTATTATCTTGGAATGGAAATGAATGCAAATGTAATGCATGTAAACAAGGTCTTTTCAATGTTTATATTATTTATATTTATATATTTATTTTTTAGCAGTATAACATGCTTTTAGCTCGTAACACCAGCTTTATTTTATTTTTTTAGCTTTTATTACTGTGCTTGATTAACTTTTTTACTTTTGTATATGCTTACCTTTTCTGTGCTATATGTGTGCTTTAACTTATTTGCTGTATTTTGCTACTATGAGTGCTTTTATCTAAATTATTAATTTGTGTGCATGCTTTTGTTGTTTTTAACTGTTATTTATTCTTGTATTGTGTATGTCGGTCAAAAGCCCACTAGGGCTTGTGTTGTATTGTTATTTAAATATGCCGACTATAAATAAAACTTATCTTATCTTATCTTTATCTTATCTTATCTTATCTTAGCGTAAACCTATCAACGCTCGGTATACCATCCACGGACACATGCTCCAAGAAGTCGACTCCAGCAAATATCTTGGAGTTACCATCAGTGAAGACCTACGATGGGATGATCACATCAACACCATCACTGCAAAGGCCAATAGAACACTGGGTTTCTTAAGACGTAATATGAGAGGTTGCAAATCTTCAGCCAGAGCAGCAGCATATCAAGGACTAGTAAGACCAACCTTGGAATATGCCTGCTCAACATGGGACCCATGGAACTCAGGAAACATCCAACAAGTCGAGAAAGTACAAAGACGGGCAGCCAGATTTGTAACCAGGAATTACCACGACCGACATCCTGGTAGCGTGACACAGATGGTCCAACAACTACAATGGGAGCCTCTGCAGGTTAGAAGAGTAAAGATCAGACTAGTCCTCTTGTATAAGATCCAACAAGGACTAGTGGCTATCCCTGCAGAGACTTACTTAGTGCCTGGTGATACCAGAACCAGAGGAGAGCACAAGTTTCGTCCCCCAAACGTGAGGAAAGACATTTACAAATATTCATTCTTCCCACGAACCATTGGTGACTGGAACAGACTACCTCCACACGTCGCCTGTGCCACCTCACTAGAAGGTTTCAAGAACCAGCTGGACACACTCACAGGGTACCAGCTGGGAGTCCAGACTATGTAAATATACAGCAGTCACGTTTTTGTTTTAATTGTACATAGCACTCTATGAGTTTTTAGTCTTGCCCGCAGCATGCACCTGAGTATAACGCTCTATGAAGAGTCATCTCAGTATCTGGAAGAAGAAGAAGAATGAACACGGAAACACGAGTTTAACAAAAAAATATATACATTTTTTTATTTGCAGTGCTGGTAGGTGTTGGGTAACCAAATAATTAATGTCGTTGACCTCAGAACCACAAGCCCAACACCACTGACGAGGGTTTCATGGCCCGATATTCAACTCCAGCATTACGATTTCCACATACCTACTCTGAGCCGGGGTTTCACCTCCCCCAATATTATGCCTGGCAGTCATGATATAGCTGAACAACGACAGAAAGTGACGATAAATACCAATAATACAATAATCAAATATTCACAGACAACCTGAATGTTTGTAGTTGTAATGCTGCATATAAATACGTTTATAGAAAGAGGGGAGACATTGATTACATAATTTATGTAGATGCGAGTTTAACTCTGGTTTACTTGCTCCCAGCGACTTTTAAATTATTCAACCTGATGAAGGTTATTCCAGAAACATGGTGTGCGCACTAAATTAGATATCTACGTATTAGCCATACATGTTGCCAACCTATGTTTGCACGTCCGACATTTTTAATATTTCACAAATAGATGTTGTAAACGAATCCTCTCGATAAATACACCTATGTTATTGGGGTTTTTTTTATGGTGTATAACGCCACTTTCAACAATATTTCAGTTATATCGTGGCGGTCAGTTTTATTGGTGGAGGAAACCGGAGCCCCCGGAGAAAACCACCGCACAGCACAATATACTTAAATACTGTTTTCTTCTGTTATTTTCTTCAAACTATGTTATAATCTATTTTAAAAGATTTATGAAAAGAAAGTTTAAACAGTGATGGTCAACATTTCCACCAATATCAACAAAACGAGCAATCACGTCTCATTTTAACTCATTGGACACAAGTAAGGAGGATCACTACATATGACGTTGGAAATCAAGGTCCTGGCTTGGGACAAGCACAATAATACACCGGGGTTAAACCGTGAAATGGGAACCCCAACCCTCCGCTTTGGACAACTGTATCTCCAACGACATATAACATTTGAATTAAAACCATATTTGTGTTATATGAGACTTTTCAAGATAATTTGGCGTGTGAATCGGTGCCCAACTACAAAATGCTTGTATGGTGGATTATTCATATTATACAAGCAAAAATGTACAATTAAAAATTTCGCTAAAGAAAAGATTTCAACTCATTCGATTGAAAGTATTAATATTCTTGTCTCTTTTACATAGATATATGAAATAGACTGTCAACAACAAAATGTTTAAATAGTGAATAGTTTGTTTTATAGATATACAAGTAACTTTCTTTTTCTGCAATAAATATACCTAATGCTACAGACAATTTACATTTGACACTCAATTAGTGTTTGCGAATGCAAAAAAACCCCAAACAAAAACAAACAAACAACTAAATAAACAAAAACAACAAACAAACAAAAACAAGCGAAAAAACAAAAAACAAAAACAAATAAAACAAAAACAAAAACAAAACAAAAAACAAAGAAAAAACATGTTTATTTGTTCTGAAATACATTTATAAAAATAAATTACATGTAGATTGTGTGCTTTGTTATAATGTGTTTATATCTAGTTATGTACGTCGTAAACCTAAGTTCTTTTAGATTACTCAATGGCTCTATCAACACTGCTCTGTATAATAAAGATGGCATCCACCTCAACTATCATGGCACCAGAAAACTGGCTCACAACTTAGAAATCAAACCAAAGGTAAAACACAATAATACTCAGGAACACTCAAACAGGAATCAACGTGGAAACAGGAAACGTGAATTACATACAAAACCCAGAGCTTCAGAGTCAAAGCATCCACTTGTAGGTGTCAATCATGATTTCGATTATGACTTTAATTATTTGAGCAAGACAACACCTGTTCCAAAAACGGGTTGCTTCATATGTGGTGAATCAAATCATAATGCCTATAAATGTAGACATGTATCACCCGTTGAATGCCATAATTGTCACGAGTTTGGTCACAAAGCTAAATTTTGCAGGGCTAAAAAATAGGTCGTCGGCCAAGAAGGGTGTGCCGAAAGTAACGGCGGCCCAGTGAAGTTAGATACGGTTTCGAAAACAAGTAGACATCACAAGAGAGGTGGTAAAAGTAAGAATAAAATTAAAGTTAAAGATAAATCCCAACCCATACAAATTAATTTTTTGAATATAAGAGGTATAACAAGTAAAATGTTTGATCTTAACCGTCATCTTAAATCTGAAAAGGTTTCTATTTTCGGTTGTGCAGAAACGTTCTCAACTTCGGATGAAAAACCATATAACTTAGACAATGACTACCAATGGGTTGGTAAATGCTGAAAGGGTAATAAGACTAAAGGAGGGATAGGTTTGTGCGTCTCTCGCGAGCTCACGATTTTAGACGACAACCTGACTGACAGTAAGACCGACTCATTTGAAAGACTTTGGTCGCTCATTAGAATAAAAGATATGAAAACTGCGGTCGGAGTAGTATATTTTCCTAATGACGGAATTGATAAAGAAAAAACAGACGCATTATTTTATGAATTACTAGAAAATATTACCAACTTCAATAATCTTGGTTATAATATAATTCTGATGGGGGACTTCAACGGAAGATGTGTAGAAATATGTCCCCATACTGGCAAACCCATATTAAAGAGAGTCTCATCATATAACGGCGAACGACTCTTGCGTTTTATTGATGCAAGTGATCTAACTATATTGAACACACTTAGCTGTTGTTCAGGGTTGTTTACTCGTATCTTAAACAATCAAAGGTCAACAATTGATTATATTTTGATGTCTAAAGAAATGGCTCAAAATGTAAAAAGTGTGTTTATTGACGAGGAAGGCAAATATGATCTTAATAGTGATCATGTTATAATTAGCGCCGACCTTGAGTTAAACAATAAATCTATCAATTGTAATGATCCAAAAGGGGAATCAGTACTCAAGTGGAAAATAAATGAAAATACTGATTGGGAAGCCTTCCAAACTTATCTTAAGAAAGCATTCGAATTATCTCCCTTACCCGTATGTAATAATGTAAATACGATATGGGAAACATGGAAAAATAATATCAATAATACTGCCAACCACATCATCGGAAAACATAAAAAAGTTAAAAATTATAAAAAGTTTTGGGATAAAGAACTGGAGGGACTAATAAAGTCTAGACAAGCTTCTAATAGACTAAAACGTTCCCATGACAAATTAAGACAGTCTGACAGTCACGTAGGAAAACTTCTTATTGATTCGTATATGAAACGGAAGAAAGCCGTACAAGAAGCTGTGCAACGGAAAATTAATGCAGATAAAATGCGCTTATTTAATAATAAGTGCATTAATTCTAAAAATAAAGCTAAAGGTTTCTGGGAAATGCTACGCGATAACAAAGCTAATGTTACTCCTTCTCAGATTATTGATCCGGTCGATAAAACAACTATTATCGACAAAAAGGGCAAAATTGAAAAATGTCTTATAAAACATTTTGGCGATATTGGGAGAGACTCGACTCATCAAAATGAAGCCCATACGAATTATGTTAAAACATTCATTTCTCAAGCACAAAACGATAAAATTTCGACAAAAAATGTGTTTTCTCTGAATATACAAGCCGATATCGTTCAACGAGCTTTAGTTTCATTGAAATCTGGCAAAGCGGTTGGTCTTGACGGAATTCCAAACGAGTTTCTAAAATTCGGTGGTGATGTCATGATTACCTCTCTTACAAATCTGTTCATAACCATAAGTGATCTTGAACAGACCCCATCCGATTGGCAAAAAGGTATCATTATTCCGATTCATAAGTCCGCATCTATTTATGATCTAAATAACTATAGAGGTATTACTCTGACCTCAAACGTGTACAAAATTTATGCAAGCATTATGGAAAATACTATTATGGCTTTCCTCGAGGATAAAAATGTACTCGGTGAAAGCCAGGGTGCCTTTAGAAAAAACAGACGTCCCGAGGACCACTTTTTCACATTAAACGGTATATGCTCCCAAAGAAAGTCATCTAAACTAAAAACTTATATAGCTTTCCTTGATCTATCAAAAGCATTTGATAGAGTTTGGCGTGACGGTCTTTTTTACTTATTGTGGAAAAATGGGGTACAGGGGAAAATATGGCGTCTCTTAAAAGAAATTTACAGTAATGTAGAGAACAAAGTAATTTTTGGATCGTATAAATCTGAATGGTTCGATCAAGACTTTGGAGTTAAACAGGGATATATTCTTTCCCCTACTCTATTCTCAATTTTGGTGAAGGACCTTTCAGATATGCTTGAAAAAGAGAACATAGGAGTCTCTTTTTCGTCCAAAATTATAAATGCCCTGATGTACGCCGATGATGTCGCTCTTATCGCAGAATCTGAATCCGACCTCCGGAAAATGTTAAAAATTTCCCATGATTTTGCTTGTAAGTGGAATCTAAAATTTAACCACTCAAAATCGAAAGTTTTAGTGGTGGTCAACGCATTGACAAAAACAGGAAATGGTATCTCGGAAATGAAAAAATTGATGAAACCGATAATTACAAATATTTAGGTGTATATTTGTCTAGAAATCTTAAGCCAACTCATCATATTCTTAAGTATCTAAAAGAAAATTTAGAAAATAAACTAAACGGTATGGTAAGGATCATAGGAAAACACGGCGAGTTTAATAGGGTAGAATTCGGAAACGCTTTATGGACCTCAGTAATACGTCCATGTATTGCACATGGCTGTTCCATATGGCTTCCGTCGTCGGAAGCGCAGCGTAATTTACTACAAAGTATACAATACAAAGCGGCAAAAATTATTTTACGTACAAAAATTAATATTCCTATAAGTGCTTAATTATTAGAGTTAGGATGGGAACCAATCAATGCTTTTTTAGATAGGCAGAGAATTTCTTATTTTTCAAGATTCTCTGAACTAAATTCAACAAGACTGTGCAAGCAAACATTTGATGAACTATTTAGTAAAAATATAAAGGAATGGCCTTATTTTGATTACATACGATCTTTATTTGAGTCGGTTGGTCTAGATCATTTTATAAATGGAAGTTTTAATAGAGGTACATTCTATACATTTTTTGGTGAATTTACACGAAGAAAAAAACTTGACAATATAGATACGAAGTCAAGCTTGCATTTGTACAAAACGTTTAATATCACAGGTAGAACCCAAAAATATTTAATCAATATAAATGATTTTCGCGGTTCAAGGCTCAAACTTCTAGCAAGGACCAACTGCTTGCCAGTAAACAGTACCTTATGTCGTATGCAAATTCGCACTAATCCTCAATGTACAATATGTACAAACAATTATGAAGAAAATGTGAATCACGTGCTACTTGAATGTGAAGCATATACTAATCTGAGAAATGAGTTAAACTCGGACATAACAACCCTATTTTGTGGACAAAACGTAGATGCTGACTTCACTGGATTGCCGCCACATGGAAAAATTATGTTTTTAATCGGTGATTTGGGATATCATTTCTCTAATTTTATAGGAGATGAAATTGATAAACTATGCAAGAGATTTTTGTGCAATATTTTTATGCTAAGGTCCCAAATCGCCGAATGACTAAGTGACATAATATATATTTTACTATAATATATGTTTTATAATATATATTTTACTATAATTGTATGTTTTATAATATATATTTTACTATAATTGTATGTTTTATAATATATATTTTACTATAATTGTATGTTATTATGTTTGAGTTTTTTTATCTAAAAATGTTAAATAATAATTGTCAATAGGGTTTTTGTTTGATATTTTACTAAGAAAATATTTTGGGAAATTTTATGTGATCTGTGTTTGTAACATATTTTTCTACAATTCAGTTTGTATTTTACATGTACTAAATACGATCTTAACAGAAAGAGAGACATTTTAAACTGAAATTGTGTGACATTTCACTGTATATATTATTTTTAGTATGTACTGTATATAGTTTTATAATATGTAAGCATATCTTGGACGCGGCCACTGCTACCCCGGTGGTGGTTGCCCCCGTTGTAAAGGGGTAGTTTTTCCAAATAAATATATATATATATATATATGACATAAGTATGTAAACCTATTTAATTGTTTGTCCAGTAATAGGTTATAATTTGTTTATATCTAATTATGTACTTCGTAAACCTGAGTTGTTATATGACATAAGTATGTAAACCTATTTAATTGTTTGTCCAGTAATAGGAGGTTAATATCAAAGTGGGTATGAATGTGATCTTGTTTGTCCAGTGGTAGGAAGTTACTGTCAGTGGGGAAATACAATGTATGTATGCCTTTTTAATTGTCCAGTAGTATAAAGGTAATATCAAAGTGGGTTGAAATATGAAGCATTTTAATGTTCGAGGAGTGGTATGAAGCTACTATCAGAGGATATTAGACTGGATGTGTGGAATGGATTATTGAATGTACAGGCGTGATAGCTGTATGACGTCCAGATTCTACTTTATCGCTCGAGACTTTTGTACTGGTTTCTCCTTTCTCACGTTTTCGTCTCATGATAATTATAAATACAATTCCATTCAGAATACCTCCAACGTTTGAAAATGTTGTAACAAAGTTGAACAGTAGCTGTGGAACATCAGCCACCAACTGCCATATCCCATATAACGCCATAGCCCACCATTGTACAAAAAAGGCAGTGACAAATAATGACATAGTCTTTGCAGCTTTGTGAGACGCTCTAATGGCTCTGGAGGCTTTCCCAAGAGAATCTTTAAGTTCTTGAGCCTCTTTGTAGATTCGGAACCAGCTGAGTATATAAAGGATGACATTTATAACTAACACCAACAGTAAGGGCACCGTTGTGAAGAAAATGTTAGTCGTTTGACCCTTGACACCATCAAAATAGCAGCTAAAAATAGAAAAACAGTTATTTAGAACAATCAATATATAAACCGTTGTGGAGAAAACGTTAATTACCTCTTTATCTAATAATTAAAACAAATGGACTCCACTTACATTGTATGTCATGTGATGTTATAATAAAGCAAAATGAGTGGATCCTACTTCACAAATTAAAATATTTTGACTGCCCTGTTCAGATATGCAAATGGATGTCACCTTATCTACAAAATTAAGAAAACTATTTTGTGTCTTTCATAAGCCAAGATCTTAATTACTACAAGTTTTATTGGGTTTTGTGGAGTTTGAGGTTCGATGTACATTTTCTTGCGGCGGGTGATGATATCGATTTATATTGTTTAAGACAGAGGAATTGCTCGTGGTATTGTGAGCTTCAACCTGTAATGTTTGGAACAGGCGGGTGCTCCAGTTCTTGTGCTTGATAATATTATCGATCATTTAGCTTTAAACCGTAGATGTGGTCGATGTTTTTGTGTTTGGGCCAGATGAGTGGTTCGTGATGTTGAGGTTTGTGATATTGTCGACACTTAATTCCGAGTAATAGAAGTAATTCGTAATGTTGAGGCATCCGTGGTATTCGACTAAAATATGCTACACATACACATGTTCGACTGTTGTTGATGGTAATGTCGTTAGTGATGTGGTTGTTGTGGGTTGGTGATATTATTTAGCTTTGATATTTCAGCCCTCCGAGAATTTCGCGACTATTATTTTTCAACATGAAGAGAGTGATGCTGTACACGGAGATCTTATCGATGATAAATGTTTGAGCCAAGGATATTGTTGTGGTTGGTCATATTATCTATCATTGATAGCTTGACATCAGCTGTACAGTTCTTGATTATTTAATCAAAGCAGTGAACGAATACTTCGAGTAGTGAATTTGACTTAAAACAGTTGCCAGATCGAAACAATTTGGTATATTTCTGTGATATATACATTTGTAGGAACAAACTCCCTTTTAAAACAGTTACTAAGCCGAAAAAAAAACTGGGTATATATTTGTGATATATACTTACAAACTGCCATTTGGACCTAATTGTCCTGCGGCTGCAGCTATCGTAGCGCCTAATCCAGGAACACCAAATATATAAACCAACAGCCGATAGTCACAACGTGCGAAATTCAAATGTTTTCTGTAGAAGATCAAGATGAATACGTTGATGGCAACAATGTTTACCATCAGGCTCTGAGCTGTAATAAATTCTGCCAACATAAACCCGTAGAAAGCACATAGAGACTTCGGATATGGCATTGTCTTTGTAACAGCAATATGAAAGTGGTCTGAAAAATGTGCCATATTGAATAAAGCATCACATAGAGCCATGTAAACTACGAATCTTTCACTTTTTGTCCACTTGAAAAATGTTGAAATTTTCTGATGGTAAAACGAGTATGAAATTACAGACAATGCGGAAATAAAACTTATACAAATACATGTCATTGCTGGCACGTGGATGTTGTAAAAAGTGCCATCAGCAAGGCCGTATACTGGTAGAGAATATCCATCGAGATCACCGACAGGAGTCTTTACGGTAGAAACACTATTATTCCCCTCGGTAACGGTAGACATTTTTCACAAGTATGTTGTAGTACGCATTTATTTATTCATCTATTTTTGTAAATCCTATTGTTCTGTTGTATACATTTTATTTTTAAAATATTTTACTTAGAGAACACCTCTCTTCAACAAAATTATTCGACAGATACTTGTAATTATCAAACGCACTTATAGAGATTGCCCTCCTTCCGCGGGAAGGAAATTGTATTCTTTTTGAATGTTTGATTTGGATAAAAATGAGTTATTACTTTTCCGTTTTAAATATTTCGAATATGCGTATTAATATTAAAAATGTTGGTCAACATATAATTGATATTGCAACACCTCTACAGCAAAGTCCAAATTTTTACAGTAGCTTTCTTTCTGTTGAAATTGATGTCTATCCGACCGCTAATGATTGATTGATTGGTGTTTAACGTCAACTTTAGCGATCGTTAATGGGAAATTACAAAAGAAACAATATACAACTTAAGAAATTAATATTTCTTTAATACACATATATTTGAACGATATAACAAAAGTAAAAATAGTCTAGGGATTAGGGTTAGAGTTATGGTGTTTAACGCCACTTTCAACAATATTTCAGTTATATCGTGGCGGTCAGTTTTATTGGTGGAGGAAACCGGAGTACCCGGAGAAAATCTCCGACATGCATTAAGTCACTGACAAACGTTATCACATGAAGTTGTATCGAGTACACCCCACCTGATTGGAATTCGAACTCACAACGTTGGTGATGATAGGCACTGATTGCATAGGTATTTGTAAATCCAACTACCATACGATCACGACCAGGACGGCCCATGACTGTTAATGAGAAATTGCAAAAGAATCAATATACAACTGTAGAAATTAATATTTCTTTAATACACATGTACATGTATTTGAAGGACATAACAAAAGTAAAAATAGTTTATAAACGATCACAATGAACAAACAGACAACAATCAACAATAACAAATTTAATAATTCAACGTAAAACAGACAGAATAAAAATCGAATGCGTATATTGTCAATATGCATTCCCTAATAACAAGTGAGCGACAACGACAGCTTCGACATCTATGACCCATAGAACCAGTATGTTTCCTAACAAAATCTTGTTCAGGTTTACGAGTTAAGAACAGTTATATATACTAAAGGGGTAATCAGAGACCATAACTCGAAGGACAGACAATGCAATAACCGAAAGAAAGAAAAGAACAAATAGACATACGCAAAAAGCTAAAGTATCACGAACTTCACTAAACAACGATGGTGAACTCAGGTGCTCCGGAAAGGTATGCAGTTCATGATTCACTAGTGGTACAGTGACAATTCAACCTGTAAACAATTTTGTAAGTAACATCTTCTGAATACATGAAAAAGAATAAACTATAAGATTCTGATTTTCCAAAATTGTCTTACACGACTGACGTCACATATAAGATACGTGACTCGAATCTTTGTCTCTTTACCAAGGACGTTTGTGTTTATCTTCCAGCATAGGTACTTTTACGTTCGTCTTACTATATCCAGCGCTGTTTTAACGCATGGGCACGCTGGACAATTGCCCGGGGACCCCACGATCATAGTGGCCCCATGCTAATATATGTATGTTGTGCATAGCGTATTTGTTAATGTTTAAACACTGATTTTGTTGAAAATACCATTATAATAAATATTTGTTTAATGTTATCGACCATTTACATGTTTATTCCTGTGAGTGGTTTGTGTAGGTAGGGGCCCCGGTGTAATGCTTTGGTCGGGGTCTATATTGCTGTTAAGACGGTCCTCGCTTTAACCATAAGATACTTTGAATTTTGTTTTTCTTCAAAATTTCAAAAACGGATTTTTTTCTTATTTTTTGTTTTGTTTTTGTCTTACAAAATATCAGAACTATTCAAATTTAGCATCTTGATTAGATTGCATTAGATTAATAGAAATAAATATAAAATCCAAACTATTGTCATTATTAAAGGATACCACTTGCAATCTCTATAATATATCAATACCCATTTACTTAAATTATCCACAAAATGGTCCACAAGACATCAGATCAAGACCATCAATTGTTAATCAAGGCAATTCTCATAAGAAAACAAGTTCTCAATGAACAATGTTGTGACTCTTGCAGGGTTGGGGTTATGGTTTATTGTGTTTAACGTCACTTTCAACATTATTTCAGTTATATTCTCGCGGTCAGTTTTATTGGGGAGGAAACAGGAGTACCCAGAGAAACCACCAACCTGCCACAAGTCACTGATAAACTTTATCACATAATGTTATATCGAGTATACCTCGCAACTTTAGTGATGATATGCACTGGTTGCATATGTAGATGTAAATCTAACTACCATACGCCCACGACAACCCCCCCCCCCCCCCCTCCCCCCATTATAGTTGGATATTTGAAATTATAATAGAAATAATGAGGTGGATACGTTTGTCTCATTATCTACCCTCCACTTTCGCTGAAAAAACAAAACCAAAATAAAGATCGATTAATAGACTACTGCGTACACATATTTCATTTTTATGCGATTTTTTTATTACAAATGATATTATTATATAGCATCACTTTCTTATATACAAACTTACTTACTCGGTCAATGATCATTCGCTCAACATCGATCCTCACAGATCCAAATGTTGCTAAGCACATGTCTTACCTCAAAGTATCATCGCTGCTGTTCCTGCAGATAACTTTCCTAACAATATCGTATTTGTGTGTAAATCACATTATATAGACAGCTTGTTTAAGGAATTTGGTATCCTGAAAAAAATCTACAGATGTGTGTGTGGTTTTTGTTTGTTTGTTTGTTTTATTTTTATGTTGGTTTGTAGATCCTTGTTTGACTTCCTTCCCGTTTTCATTTCGCCATTGTATTGTCTGATCTTCTTAGATTTATGCTTCTGATTACCTCTTTGGAATCTTCAAACTTATAGTTATTAATGTTGCCTAAATGATACTAATGGTATTATAGTTATCATAAACGCCTTATATTAAATATATAACTGGTACTTGTTGTTCCTAGCATCCACAAGTAAATAAACGTTAAACAATACCGAAAGGGCATTAAAAATGGACAACCTAGAGAAACTGGCAACATATGGTACACAAGACGAAGTAAAACAAAACAAAAACACAATATGTTTTGGACAGCACTTTGCGCAAACAAACACAAATAACGTTATTAATTGAGCCCTCCTTCAAACAACTGGAGGTAAATCATTCATAACCAGCAAAAAAAAATGAAGAGCAAAGATTAAAAAAAGAAACGAAACAAGACGATTTCTTTTTTTATGGTTCAAAATATATTTGAAATCATGCCAAATTGGAGACTGCATTAATCCATATTCTAACCTGTTTGAAATGAAAGAAAAACCAATATACTCTTAAACATACTATCTATTTATTGATATTCCCACGTTATACTCTGACGATATTACATTATTCATGAAAATCACTGGTACAAAAATAGCACAGAATGTCGACACTACACCTATTTTAAGATTTTTTTTACTACTATCACTGGTCGATATCTCTACTGGTGGAATTGATCGAGTTGATTTATTGTGTTTAACGCCACTTTCAGCAATATTTCAGCTATATCACGGTGATCAGTTTTAGTGGTGGAAGAAGCTGGAGTACACGGAGAGAACCACCGACCATGGGCAAGCAATTGGTAAACCGGTGGAGTATTAATCCTCAAGTGTATCATCCGCAGGTTGGTTGGATTAACACCACTTTCAACAATATTTCAGCTATATCGTGACGGTGAGTTTTATTGGTGGAGGAATCCGGAGAAACCCACCGACCTGCCGTAAGTCACTGACAAACTTTATCACAATGTTGTATCGAGTACACCTCGCCATCAACGGGGTTCGAATTCACAACTTTAGTGGTGATGGGCACTTTCGTCCAGTAGAAGAGACAGTTTGTCGGATGGAAGGGCATATGGGTATCATCGATTCCAATTGATTGATTGATTGATTGGTGTTTAACGCCAACGTTAGCAATATTTAAGCTATATCGTGGCGTGCCATCGATTCCAAAATATATGTCCACTTTACAAGGACATATCAGAGAGCACCGAAATTAACGAAGAAAATAAAATACACGTTCCGATTCGGAAAAAAATCCACACAAATTAATCACCGTAACTGGATGAAAAAAATTTGTTCAGGTTTTTATGGAAGCGCATATGGTACACCCATTGACGAGTTAGTTCTGAACTAACATGTCAACACTTGTTCACTTGTTATGCAATTTATCGACTTTTTCATGACATTTTGTGGAGTTGCTTAGTTAACTGTGACAACATTTTAAAGTGACCATGAGATGTTTGGGACGTCTAACTTGACAACATTTTAAAGTGACCATGAGATGTTTGGGACGTCTAACTTGACAACAATTTAAAGTGACCATGAGATGTTTGGGACGTCTAACTTGACAACATTTTAAAGTCATCATGAGATGTTTGGGACGTCTAACTTGACAACATTTTAAAGTGACCATGAGATGTTTGGGACGTCATGTACACCTTTATTTGTATATAAAATGTATGTTAAACATGTAAACATTCTGAAGTATGTATTCTTAAAACACATGTGAACATGTTGGCATATGAAGTCGAAATGTTACTTTTAAAACTTATCAAGTATCTTTCTCAAAGTATACTTTATCTGTTCTATATGGAGGCCTAATTCGGGGTAGGGGTGCGATATTTTTTACAGGGCTTGATAATAAATTATGATTTTTATAACTTTAACGATGCAATTTTTTTTTAGTACTATTACAGAATTTCTAACAATACTATAGGTATCGTCCAAGCAATTGTGATGCTATACTTAGCAAAGCATAACTTGCAATTTGTTGTTATTATGCCCCGACCAAGAAAGTAGAGAAGTATTTAGATTGACACTTGTCTGTCCGTCAGTACGCCCATCCCGATTTAGTTAAGTTTTTGCGTTTAGGTCCATATCCTGAATACTGTAAAGCCATGATTTTTTGTTAGTGGATAGGATATATCTTGAATAGAACAAGATCATTCACGAGTAATTAAGTCACCATGACCTACATTTTACACTCTAGCGACTTGGTTAAGTTTTTGCGTTTGAGTCAATGGGTAGTTCTTGGTAGTATAACAGGGTTTACTATTAATTATTTTTTGGGTAATGAAAAATAGTGGACGCTGATATTAATGTCCTTTTGTCAACAATCAAGAAAACAAAACAAAAATATAATTCAGAGGTCAAACATCTTGGTCTCTAAAAAGGGATCACGTAGATAAAGTTCTAGGCTTAAAGACTTATTTTGATTCTCTACAGAATGACAGAAATCTGACCCCTTTATCAGCTGATTATGTTTCTGGACATTATCATTATTAATCTAAACAAAACTTTACCTCTCGGTATCGTTAATTTGTCTTTAGTTGTACCATTTCCTTTTTTTGTGAATTTCCGTTGAAATAAGTATCAAAATTAACGATAAACGTGCTTGTATCATTCCCGCACTTGGTTCCATTCAAGAAAAGTATAACAATCCTTTAAAACACAAATTGAACACATAAACATCCATAATTTCCATTAGAAATGTTTACAATATATTTACCTTTTCATACTGCAAGAAAATTAGCATTAAAATTATGTTATTATCAAAGTGAGTATATATTAACTAACTGTACACATGCCCTACAGCAAAGCAAAGACATTACATGTACATGTATACCTATGAATGAAATAATTACTCCCCTTATTTAGAAATAGTATTTCGAAAATTGTAGTTGAGGATTTTTGTAGGACATCTTTGTCAAAAGATGAAATATGAACAAATTCTATAATGACAAACTAAAAATATTTAAGTAATTTTTGTTGTAATTTTCCTTTTAAATAACAGTTTCTTTGCTAAAATGATTTGCTACGTTTACCTCTTCTAAACAAATATTTTGAATTTTATAATACATTATATTAAATTTATACAATTGCAAATCCAGTTCTCACTTATAGATGTTAGGCTAATGGGCTTAACATTGAGCCCAGTATCACTAATAAATACATTACTGGTAGGCGTAAAGGGAGGAGACAGGAAATGATTAAGTGGTGGGGAAACTGTTGGAAGAGGGTGACAAAGGGGAAAGAGGAATGATGGAAGTAGACAGGGAAGGAAGGGGACAGGAGGAAATAGGACAACTGAACAATATTCTATCAACTTTATTAATAGCCAACACATTTTTTGTCGCAATATAAAGAAAATTTTAAGGTGCAATGAAGTATTACTGGAAGTGGGGAACATGAAGCAAAAATGTCAAAAAACATGGCCATTCCAAATTTTCAGGAAGCTGTATCCGTGCCCTCTTTTTAACCAGTGAACGAACTTTAATAAAATTCTCAAAATACTTGTATATGATTGTAAAAAAATATGTTTGAATTATGGTATGTGTCTGTCTCTACATACACAATGATTTCCGTGCTTCAGTGCATAATTCCATTATGCAACTGGTATTTTAACCAATGCCTACCCTCAAATATGAGTCAATGCTTTCCTATATGACAGTCAATGCTTTGCTATGAGAAATTCCAAATATAAATCTGATAAAAAAAATATAATAGTATGTTCAGGAAGGCATTATGTGCTGATCAAAATCTGAAAGTTTCATTTGAATTCATCCAGTGACTCGGGAGAAATTGCGGATTGGGCTTCCTACCTCCGAGTAGGACTACACAGAGACCATATAACATATGCTTTGTGAAAGATACTTGATAAGTTTTAAATGTACTCAGTCGACTTCATATACCAACATGTGCACATTTGTTTTGAGAATGCATACTTCAGAATGTTTACATGTTAACATATATACAAACAAAAGTGTACATGACGTCCTAAACATATCATGCACATTTTGCGATGTCGTCAAGTCGACAAAACAACTCAACAAGATGTCATGAACAAATCGATAAGTTGCAAAGCAAGTGAACAAGTTGGCTTTAAATGTTGACAAGCCGAAAAAGAACCAGACTTTTTGACATGTTAGTTCAGAACTAACTTGTCAATGAGTGTACCATATGCGCTTCTATTAAAACATGAACAGATTTTTTTCATCCAGTTACAACAAAATAACTTGTGTAGATTTTGTTCCAAATCGGAACGTGTATTTTATTTGTTGCGTTAATTTCGGTGCTCTCTGATATGCCCTTGTAAAATGGACATATATTTTGGAAACGACGATGCACATATTTCCTTCCATTCGACAAACTGTCTCTTCTAATTTTTTAAACATATTCCAATTGTTTGTTTTTAATCATAGTGACAATATTTTTAAAAACAAACACGGTCACCGAAAAAATATCATTGAAAAAATGTTTTGAACATTTGTTCATGTATTTTCACTTGTGGATTTCTAATAAAAAGAAACTATTTTACTTTTTATGGCAAAAATTGTATTAGTAACTGCATTTTCCGCATAAAAGCAAATAATGTTAAGTTACCAAGAGGTTTGAATCCTTTTTGATTGTTTGTTTGTTTGTTTGTTTGTTTGTATGTTCCTTTTTTTTTTTTTTTTGCTTGTCAGTTTTGCAAGCTATCCCCCTTTCTGTCACACTTTCTTATCTATTTCCAAAGGTTCACTCTCGCCTCTGCAACACTTTGCTACGCCACTGCATATAGATGTATAATGTACAGAAAATATCGGATTGGACGAAAGGCAGTCGAATTTTAGAGATTTAAAACAGGAGAATGTGTTCACATAGAACTACATGTCTACCAGCGGATTGTTGTTTAAATGAGCTAGCACAATAGCTCCAACTAAACGTGTTTGTCAAGTACAGAGCGGATATCATCAACATCACATCAAATGTAACTTGTTGCCTACTTGGCGTTAAGCAACAATCATTCACTCACTCAAAATATTTCAGCATGGACTAGTATGTGTCGGACACCATATGTCGTCTAACTAAACTAACGCATAATTTCTCTAAACTATTGATGGACTATGCATGGAGCAGAACCTACTTATATAACTCATTGTTATAAATTGGGTTTACCCTGTCAATTAAGATATTGTTCTAAGCTAATTCATCCGGATCAAAAAGGGTTTGTAAAGGGTCGGAACATAAGTGAAGCAAACAGAATGATACAAGACATCATACAATACGCAGACGAAGAAAATGAAGAAGGCATAATAGTTTTCTTAGATCAACAAAAAGCATTCGATAGAGTTGAATGGGGGTGGGTAGACTTCGTGTTGAAAACATTTAACTTCGGGGAAAAATTTAGGGGGTGGATTCAAATGTTAGTTAAAAATGCTACAACATCCATAAAGACAAATGGATTTGTTTCAAAATTTTTCTCCATATCTCGCTCATGTAGACAGGGGTGTCCCGTCGCACCGCTAATTTACATATTGCAAGCCGAACCCATGGCATGTGCAATTAGAGGAAATAATGATATAAAGGGGATTACATTACCAGGTGAACCGGGTGGGAAGGAATTAGAAGCCAAAATAAGTATGTTTGCAGATGACACACAACTTTTCAATAAAGATGAACGCTCTGTTGAGAAATCCTTCGATATACTTTCAAAATATGAAAAAGCATCCGGATCAAGAATTAATTATAATAAAACAAAAGCAATTTCTATTGGCAATGCCCGCCATAGAAAACAAAAATTTAATAAAATATCATGGATTAAAGAAAATGTAAAAACTTTGGGGGTACATCATGGTTACAATGTTGACAATGATAAAATTTGGAAGGACATTATTGATAGAATGAAAAATTGTATACAAGTTTGGAAAAGCAGAAAACTTTCCTACAAAGGTAAAACTATAATTGTGAAAAATCTTTTGTTATCATATTGTGGATTTGAAATTGAAATGAAGGGCATTCCTGATAAATTTAAAAAGGAAATTGAAACATTAATGTGGGACTTTATATGGGAGGGGAAAGTTAATCAGATTAAAAGAGATGTATGTTGTTTAGATATAGAAAATGGTGGCATGAGTATGGTTAATCTAGATTCCTACATTGACAGTAGAAGAATAAAATTTATTTATCGCATTATTAACGAACCAATTGAAAATTGGAATGCTATTGGAAAATATTGGTTAAGTAGACTTGATTTTAAATTTAATGAAACTTTTTTTATTTGCAAATGCTCAAATGTTTCATCCTTAAATTTAAACAGGTATCCCTTGTTCTATCAAAAATCAATCCAAGCATGGACACAATTTTTACAATGTGTACAAAAGGTGGAAACCAAAACAGATATCTTGCATGTTAGATTATTTGGGAATTGTAATATAACCTTCCAAAATAAACCTTTAATATTTTCTTCATTTTTAAGAAGTAATATAAAAACTATTCCAGACATATGGGATGAAAACTCAAAACAATTCATCGATTGTGATTTATTATATTCTCAGCTGATAGACAGGAGAACCTGTATCTCAGAATACTCTAAAATTAAGAAATGTATTCCAAAAGACTACTTAAAGTTCTTAAAAAATGAAAATAATGATATAGAAACAAAACTAAAAGTAGAAATAAAATGAAATTGTTAAATAATTTAACACTTACAGATATTAGAGGCAAAATTATTAATACAAAAGACGTGAAGATTAAAATTATACAAAAAATATTGAATAAAAAATCAATACCAAAATGTCAAGATAAATGGAATAATGTTTATAATGAAGAATTTCACTGGCCAAAAATTTGGAATAATCTTAAAAGACTGGACATCAGTAATAAAATTAAAGAATTCCAATGGAAATGCAACCATAACATTATTTACACCGAAAGTAGACTTAGAAAAATGAACCTATCCAATGGAAGATGTCACCTTTGTAAAGAATCGAACATTCAAGAAGATCTTCAAAATTTGTTTTTTAAATGCATTATATCTAACCGATTCATATCAAACATCACAATTTTAATAAACACTTTAAATGTGGGAACTGTTAATTTAAATGAGAAAAATATGATGTTTGGGTTCAATATGGGGGGTAAATATGAACTTCTATTAAATACATTAATTTTTATATCTAAGTGGTCTATTTGGAAGGCAAGAAACAAAGTTAAATATGACAAAATTCATATCAATCAAAATGTACTTTGTAATATATGGAAACAGACTTTAAAATCTGAACTAAAAATTTTGCTAACGGCCAATTGTAATGATACAATAGATAAAGCCAAAATCTTGACAATTCTATCAGTGATTAGTAAGTAGTTATAATATATGAGTACAATGCATGTATGTAAATGTTATAAAAAATTATGTTGAAGCTATCATAAAATGCCGATATAGATTGACAAAAACAAAAAAACAAAAAAAAACGTCAAAAAAAAAAAAAAAAAATATTGTTCTAGTTACTATAAAGACAAATATTTATAGTATATTAACTGAAGGCCAACATGGTGATATCTCTCTTGTTCTTCTCTGATAGAAGGAATATAAAACTAAATTAAATTTTATCAATTTATGTTGCTAAAGTGCACTCAATTAGGTTTTGAGAATTCCGGCTTTTTAGAATTTCTGACAAACTTGAAGCTTATTTACTTTATCAATGGTTTCCGTTGTTAGAATCAAGAAGGTTTCATAGCTGTTATTATGGCAACAAAGATCGATATGCTATTATTAACGTCTAAAATTCAGTCAGAATTAACTTCTTTAAATGTAAGTCAATTCTAATTCTGACGTCGTTTAAAATGGCCGGAGATGATGGCTACAGCTTACCAGTATCTGGTTTAGACAATGGTCAATTTTTAGTTATACACATACCGGCACTAACATGCATTTTTCTGAGCTTTATATCTGCAATAACTGTCATAGCAATTTCTTTCAAGAAGAAGAGTTACAAAACATTTTTCTCTTGGTCAAAAAGCGAAAGATTTGTGGTTTATATGGCTTTATGTGACTGTCTATTCAATATGGCGCACACTATTGACCATCTTCACATTGTCATCACGAAGGACCACCCTCACCCACGAGAAATCTGCATATATTACGGATTTATGTTGGCAGTTTTTATAACAGCACAAACTTTAATGGTCAACATTGTTGCTATCAATGCTTTCATGTTGATCTTTTTCCACAGACAAATTAATTTTGGCAAGTATGAATGGAGGTTGTTGACCTACATATTCGGTGTTCCTGCTGTTGGGGGAATTATTGGTATAGCACTTGGACAAATGGGACCAAATGGCTCTTTGTAAGTATATTTTCAAAATATTATATTTACTCTAAATTAACATTTTCCTTTAATTTAAACCATAAACACATTAAATTAGAAATACTAGTTTCTGCAATAAATAATAATAAATGTAATTACGAATATGTAGACGATATTTTGTTTCCTATTCGAAACGTTATTTAAGTGAGTAAATTCATTTAAAAATGCTATCTTGATGGAGTAAAATAATTAAATTCAAATTATTGCGAGAAGGTAAAATATAAATTAATTTACCTGTTAGATGTAGATGAAAACATAATCAAACGGAACTAATGAGATATGTCTCCAGAGCTTTTCATTTTCATTTCTTTGGAAAGTGGTAGATACATAGTACAATTTTTTTCACACTATATTAGCATAGCAAACCGCCCATTATCAAAATCTATGTATATGTATAAAGTGTGAGTCGCAGTATGCTTAACAGTGAAAAGATGCAATAATGTAGCCGAAGAAGGCTAATGTCTGGAATCGAATCGTTTAGAGAATGGATCTAGTTAAACAACATTATTAAGAACAAACTGGTAGAACGTGCTAAAGTGGGTCACGGGTCACTTTAATCGGGCAGTTGTATCGGGAAACAGATACGGTGTTGAAAAAACTGTTGATACTCATAAAATATTGATAAATGCAATAAAATGTTATGTTTGTCTTCAAGAAATATGATAGACAAAACCATGTGTAAAGTTTTATAATGAAATATCTCCGATTTCTATGTAAATTTTACGAGTTGAAGTGGGGAAACACCCACAGGTAATTTTAGCCAGGACCCCTGTGTCCATCAATTTGTTTTGTTTTAAAGTTAATAATATGCAATATTGACGTCCACACTTGCCTTTTGGACAGCACATTTCTGTGTCCACACTTGTTATTAATAAGAAAATAAAGAAATATAGACAATGCATTGACCAAAAGAAGAAAAAGAACAAAAGGACAAACAATTATCTACAGAAAACTAAAGATCGAGCAACACGAACCCCACTAAAAACCGTACTGAACTCAGGTGCTCGGGAAGGGTAAGACTAGTGGCACCCGTCATTTTATTCTTGCTACAAACCACGTGATAAATCATGAACGATGTGTTTTATTTATTACGACGTACATTAGTAGAATGTTTTGGTATGGTATATATTATTAGACTAATTGGAATCCTAATAGTAGGTCGATTTACAGTCTTAGATAGACATATTGTCCTTTTATTATTTAAGCAGTTAAAACAGAATTAAAATAAGAGATTTAGCAGAAAACAAGCACACATTATAGCTATCAACTCGACCAATACGTGTTCTCCAAATTGATGCATTCTTAAGGGAAAAGCAGCAAGTATCAATCTCATCAAGTATTTAGTCTGCCCGCAACTTCAACATTTGAGAAATCCGTAATTCCAAACATCGTGAAGAAAAAAAACCAACATGGAACCAAGAAAACAAAACAAGTAAATACAAAAAACAAGCAAAAAGAAATGAATCATAGCCGCTAACTATCCTGAGCTAAAATAAGTCATACTACATTGAGTGACTTACAAACGGAATGTGAATTTATAAACAAGTTATCGAAATGTGTCCGTTTCAATTCCATTTGTACATAACAATCAGAATTGAATAATTCCTCAACATTTGTTTTCTTCCAGTTTTTAATTCTTTTCAAGTTTCAAGTATAATTGGAAACCCAGTGAATCAGATGATCACATACATCTATTGCTATAAATAAACTGTCGGATTGCCCTGTATTTGATGTAGGGCCCTGGTGGCTCAATGAGTTAGGTAGTTGGATTACCTAACAACTCATACAAGCCTATCACCAATACGACGTGGGTTCGCGCCTGACTTTGTAAATTACAAAAAAGGGTGCACTCGACTCGCAGCCGCAAGTGATAAAGTTTACCAGTTGCTTGCCCATGGTCGGTGGTTCTCTCCGGGCACTCCGGCTTCTTCCACCACTAAAACTGGTCGCCATGATATAGCTGAAATATTGCTGAAAGTGGCATTGAAACACCAAAAATCAATCAAATCATGTATTTGATGTTACAAGTGTCACAACTAGAACCACTTGAATTTTCCCTGTTGATTATCTTATTTAAGTGTACATATGATTCAAATTTTGTTGTATTAATCATAGCATTAATATAAATAGCTTATAAAATTAACCAATATATGGCTTAAAGTCATCCATCATATAAACGAGTAACATTACTTAACCAGAGAGTTTACTTTGAGTGAGTGAGTGAGTGTTGTTTAACACAAAATCAGCAAATGTTCAGCTATATCATGGTGGGAACCAGTTACATTCGATGAGATGAAGATGGTGTCTGCTTTCTAGTAGACCAACATACTTGGTTGGTTCTTCATAGTGCTAGCTCACTGAAACAACAGTCATCGGACTAACATGTCGCTCCACTCGACACACTAACCTAAGTCCGAGCCAAGCAGTGTTTGTTCTTACTCCTAAATACTGCATGGTTCGAGGAGAAGCAGCAAATATCTATTTTATAGTCTTCGGTTTTATCAGACGATCTACCGCACAGTTTTACTTAGAATATGAAAAATAAATAGACAAAGATATGAATTTCTTTGTTCCGCTTGACATGGGTTTGTTTTATTATATCTTTATAATAATAAAAATATTTTTGTCAATCAAATTTATTTCTATGGGTCATGAAATTTCATAGAGAGCACAAATGGAATAAATTTTATTCTACTTTTAGTTTCACAAATAGTAGCCAATAAAATAAGCACGAACAATTCCATAAACTACAAAAGTTGTATGTTAACTATTAGAGTAATTCAAAGCTTCAGTGATTATGAAAGGAAAGCTTAAGTGATGGTCATCAATTCCCCTAATATAGACACAACGAACAGCCACCTCTCATCTTAACTCACTGTTCTTTTGCATTATGTATTGCAGCTGTTTCTTTGACGGAGTAAAAGGGAAGAATATGAACGTGTTCTTTACAACCGTTCTTGTATTGAACAGCGTGTTCTATGTTCTGACATGGTGGCGTATTTACCAAGAGGGAAAACGTCTCAGGGACATAGTCGGTGAGAATGCGGCGGTCATTAAAGCATCACACAAAGCGGCAAGAGCCATGTCTCTGTTTGTTACAGCGTTCTTCGTTCAATGGTTGGCAATGGCGGTGTATGGAGCTTGGCAACTTGCTTCAGAAGTCCCCCAGATTTTGTTTCAAGCAGTTACAACTTTTTCAAACCTTGGCGGAGTACTAAACGGAATCGTTTTCATCATTATCAAGAAGAGGCAGTCTGCTACAGAGGCAGAGACTATATCAACTGCGATGACTAACAAGACATAACAGTGTAAACTATGCAGTCCGACAAAAGTTAAGCACCACCTGACTTGTTTCAATAATATCTTTTCTAATAATCAACTTATTTCAAATCGGTTTGCTGTTTTCGTTACCTGTACATACATACTTACTTACCTGTGAAACAGGTTATTGATCGATTTTTATTTATATGTATATGACAGGGTGTGCAAAGTGCCACGTGTACTTTTCAACATTTGTGTTTGCGAACGAAAGCTGATTTTTTTTGTGTAGAGATTTAAGTTTCATTTTCTATTGGTTTGGTATGGTGCGGCGAAAATTAACCATACCAGAAAGGTGGCAAGCTGTTGGCATGCATAGCGGTGGTTTTAGCCATAGAAGGGTGGCAAACCACTTCAGGATTAACCATTCCATCATTGTACGACTGATGCAGCGTTTTTGTCAAACAGGGAATGTGTGTGATTTTCTAAAGAAATACAATGGCTTATGTCGCTGCTCCTCTATCTTCGACTATCATGATAAACTGGAGATTAGGAGATTATTAACAAAAAATATATAAATAATATAATTGAAACACCAGTCATTTTAAACATGAATTGGTGTGGTGTCAAGTCAACAAATAAATGTTAATACTGAAAGATCCTCTTGAAAAGATACAGGAATATATGACATTTTAAAAACAACTATTAACAGTCTCTGTCTCCCATGAGAGATTTTATTGTCTGACAATTTTTTGCTTTGGTTTGCACTTGTTTTTCTGGTCCCTCATGATGATTGTACTTTCGAATCGTGATTCTATGTTTGCCCCCTATTAAATTATCATTAAATAGTAACTTCTCAGAATGCCTTGAATATTGGATAGTTTGTATCTTAATTGAGAATAAAATAAATGTTTCAATACGAAATATTGGTGCATTTGTTAAGCAATTTGATCAATAAAGGATTTAAACTATAACTATGTCTTTAACATACATACTAGTCCAATTGGAACAATTGTAGATAAATTAAACACGTTTGATTTAGTAGAGTTAAATGAAAGACGGTTGGTGTTGTAGAGTATAGAGTATATTTTCCTTTGAAAGGGAGAGTTCCACTAATGCCATATACAGTGTTTATCGAACAAACTGTCATCACAGAAACAAAACATGTCAATAAATTTATAAGCGCAAAATTTCAATAATGATAATGCCGAAAAATGGACTGAAAACAATGCTGCAATTCCCTGTCACGAAAAGAAGACAAACACTCGTTTGCCTTTTTGTCTTTAGATACTGATTTAGGGCGAGCTTTCACACATATTGCTTTATCATATGTAGGTAGATATGTCTGTAGTATTACAGTTACCATTTCCTGGTGATATTTTCAACCCATTAGTGCAACGTCGTAGATTAAACAGGATTTATATCTGCATAAAGAATTTAAATATATATAACAAATGCCTTCCCGCATTAAGAACTAAATGGTAAGTATAATGTACAAATTGACTCCTTATTTTAGTGTATAGCTATTATAATACGTATAAAATGCTTTTGTTTTTGCGTATTATTCTTTTTATTATCGACTTTCCATAGATTTTGGAATTCTTCCAAGTATTTTTATTTTTTCATTATCATGTTAAATATACCTGCAACAACGTTTTTAGGTGCAGACTATCAAATGCTGCATAAATATCTGTACTGTTACCTAACTCTGTTCTTAATAAAATCAGTTAAACAATTTTAATGTGCCCAGATGTAGAAAGTTTTCTTTTATGTTCATGCCATTTTTACTGTTTCAATATATCTTTTCTTGGATGCAGTCAATTAAACAAAATCAATATTATTTTCTTTCATATTTTGATATTTCATCATGTCGGTGAAAAGCATTGGTGGTATAATTGGTATAGCGTGTTTGCATCGAGTGGGCTAAATCGTTCTTAGCATGCCATGTTGCTTTGACAGTGTTTGATTTAGTTCAACTATTGGATGCAGAAAAATTAGCACAGAAAAAAAATATATATATATTCCCAAGACGTGCTTTATAGAATTCAATGTTCTACAACTGATGAAAAACCATAGACACAACATCATTGTGTAGTTTTGCAATGTATTGGGTGTTGAATTCCTATGTTTTAAATGTTAGTTGTGTCTGTTAATGCCTGTTCCGAATAAATGTCGACCATATTTATATTATGAATTCGTAATGAAAATGTACTATCACGCCGTGAAATACAAAAAATGTAAATACCCTTGGGAAGTTAGATTGGAGTATACCGGTAGGTAGATATATAATTTAATGTACACGAGACGTTTCTGTAATAATCTTCATCAGGTACTCTCAGTCAAAAGATTGGAAAGCCAAATATAACATAAAAGTCTTTGAGAGCAAGTAAAAAGGGGACCTAAACAGGATAGCCAAAATATATTAAGGTTACCTAGGCCCGAGGGAGGACACAGGCCCGAGGGAGGTTAGCATTAGTTGTAATAAATTATATTATTTAGTAACGGTAAATTCAAACATAAATATAAATATATTAGCTCTGACTCCTTGGAGGGGATATCTTTGGGGACTAATAACTCATTAATCAGAGGTATCGACTCAGTGATAGTAGTAAAGGTGTAAATATCTAATATAAGGCGCACGGCAAATGGCCTAAATAGAATAGCCAAAACATTTCAGTTGGAGTGAGTGAGTGATTGTTGTTTAACGCCCACTCAGAAAAGTTCCAACTGGAATGCCTACATATATTATCAATACCTTATGTTATACAATTTAAGAAACATTGGTAAATAAAACCGACGTGGCTCACTAGATTAATAAAACAAGTCGAAAACAGTTTTTGCGTAGGTTTTCTGTATATTTAACATGAATTTGATTATGCACATTTGTTAACATTTTTTTTGTAAATCACATTTTGTAAAGCAACTCATATCTGTAGGTGGAATAACTAACTGCAATTGATTTTACCGTTTAATGCAGTAAATCAACAAATTACTTACACCTAATGATGCCAATCCGCGGTAAGATATAACACACGTTATGTCAAACATGTTACATAGTACTTACAAGATGTAGCTACAAGTATACATGACTACAGAATATATTATGGATAAGTCAAAACTAAACACTTACAAATCAAGATAGCAAACGTGATGAAAATATTTTATATCTGAATGCACTCTAAATATTGTTATACTTTTAACTCTTGCTTAGAATATGGAATCTACATTCTAACCATTCTCCCTCATTAGACCCCGTCGTATAGATATATGATATAATTTCTCCACTGCTGGGGTACAATACATCTGAATGCGGTGACAATAATGGCTGTTTATTTGTTAGATCAGTCGAGATAATTTCTATTTGTTAAATAACTGTTAATAATTAATGATAAAATCCTATCACTTATCACAGGTTTGTATTAGTTTAAACGTATTTTATTTGTCACAAAATAACAAATTGGATAGGACATAAGTACAACGTACTTACGAGGTCTTCTCCTACATACAATTTTACAACAATACTAAGCATGCAAAATGAACATAGTTTTAAATATTACTGATATTTAGATGTTTATACCAAAATTTGAAAGAAGAAAGGAGAGTAAAAGTAGTAAAAATTTGAGAGAAAGAAAAAGGTTAAAAGGAGAGTAAGAATAGTAAAGAACATTGATAACATTGATAACAATACAATGATTGAATGGATGTGGATTTGTTGAAAAAAAAAAAAATTAAATGTACATTGAACAATCAGGAACCGTTCTGACTTTTTTTATATAGTCAAACACTTTCTTTAATACAAGTTCATTCTGTTCATTTGTAAGGGTTGAGTTATCAAAAATTAGCAGATTAAGATCCAAATGGCAATCATTAGGTAAATAATCCAGACAATTTAGTAGATCATTGCGAATTCCATTGTACAGGTGGCATTCAAAGAAGTAATGGTAGGAATCTTCTCGTATAGCACCGCAGCTACAGGATGGGTTATATATTATATTAACTTTAAACAGATCATAGTTTAAAAATGTTGCCGAACATCTAAACTGGGTAAGCACTATATTCAATTTACGTGGACCATACGAGTAATATTTCGGAATATTTACACTATAGGAGTTTGACAATTTCTTTAGTTCACTTTTAAAATGGGGCATAGATCCAACGTTCCTTATGGAGAAGTCCAAGTTATTCCACTGTCTGATGGTCGATGGAATGTATGAGTCGTTTGTAATGGAAAGTCTGCAGAACGGAATGATTATATCTTCCCCGTTTCCGAGTTGGTATACAATTGTACTTTGGATAGTTGGTGGTATCAGATTAGATAGATAACCCGGGGCATTGTTGTTCTGAATATTATAAAATAACTGAAGTTTTCTTCTAGTCCGTCTTTCTTGCAAAGTCTCCCACCCAAGTTCGCGAAATATAAAATTGGAATTTGCAAAGACGGGAAGGCCCGTAACTATTCTCGCTGCTTCTAGTTGCAGTCTTTCTAATTTACTTGCATTTACAGATCCGCAATTATCCCAAACTTCGGAAGCGTATTCGAATATTGGCCTTATGTAGATTAAATAAAGTTTTTCTAAATTGGACCTATTAATTTTAAATTTTAATTTCCGTAAGATATTTATATGTTTTATAGAAACACTAGGCACAATATTTTCTATATGGGCATTCCATTTAGCATCAGTACTAAATGTTACACCAAGGTGTCTATGCGATTCTATCGTTGAAATTATATTATCTTCAAACGTAAAATTGATTTCTGGGTGTTCTAAATTTGTAAATAACATTATTTCTGTTTTGTCTGGATTGAACGTCATAAGCCAACGCTTAGACCATTCATCTAGCTCTTTTAAATCGTGGTTAATAATGGATTGAATTTCAGTTCCGTCAGAATGTGAACAGTTAAAAGACGTGTCGTCAGCAAAAAGTCTAGTTAGGGAGGCCAATTTGTCAGCAATGTCATTTATATATATATTATAAACAGTAAAGGGCCAAGAACTGATCCTTGGGGTAACACCTCCCAAAATAGTAGTAAAACTGGACGACGCGTCTTTGATAACAACTCTTTGCTCTCGTTCATTCAAATAACTATGAAACCAAATCAAACAAATTTCCATTGATTCCATACGCCTTTAACTTGTGTAATAAACCGCGATGCCATACCTTGTCGAACGCTTTTAAAAAATCACAAAAGACAAAGCAACTCATTTCCTTTCTCTCTAGTGAATTTAAAATTGAATTAACAGGTTTGTAAATAGAGTAACACGACGGGTGCCACTAGTGGAGGATGAACTGCCTACCCTTCCGGAACACCTGAAGGTCTTCGCGTTTTTTGTTCCGTGTTGTGATGTCCGCTACGATCTCCGTGAAAAAGATATTTGGTTCGTCTTTACTCCCATTTGTTCATGTTTTATTAATGCTTTTTTGTATTTATTTAAGTATACTGGTGTCTAACACGATGTCCATGTCAGATGATGTTGGTGTTGTTTAGCAGTAACACAACGGGTCTCACTAGAGGAACAGGAACTGCTTAACCTTCCGGAAAACCTGAGTTCATCTCCGGTTTTAGTGGAGTTCGTGTTCATCAAGCTTTAGTTTACTGTGTAGTGATACCAATATCTTGTCGAAATATATTCCGTCTCTGCAGAAAAAATTATAAGCGATGCATTTTCATATAGTGAAAATGTATAAAGATAAAGAGTCAAATATGTCAAGAATTTTTTGTCAATGTGTGACGTAAAAATATTTTTGACATTTACGTCACCGAATATGGTACTGCTTTGACAACTATTTTACCTATTTTGTTCCTGTATTTAAATACTGTTACAGTGACAGCCGGAACCTTTGAACCGTAATGAGAGCGGGAGGTTTGGCGCCTTAAAATCTGATTCAACCCACCATTTCTTTAGAAATGCCTGTACCAAGTCAGGGTCATTACGGTTTTCACAGTTTTCCGGTTGTTGACTGATTTTGTCTGTTTATATAATTATGAGTTTTGACTTTCCCTTTGTAAGATTGTTCGGAGTTCGGTAATTTTGTTATTACCTTTATTTGTATATCTTTGTTTGACCTTTTGGCCTTTTTTTTTTGGTTATTGTGTTGTCTGTCCTTCTTCGATTTACGAATTCTGATTACTCTTTTGGTATCTTCAAACTCTTCATGCATTGTGACCAAATTTGGAAGACAATAAGTATGAGGAGCAATGCCTCCTTCCACCTCCTGTTCAACTACCTATGAAGCAGATATTATTATTATTATCATTATTATTTCAATATGCAAGCGATTTATGACAACATCTGTTCTACAGATCTATCACGTATACAGGTAACCTTCTAGTAAGTTGCAGGTGTAATTTGCATTTAGTATGTATGATTTTAAGGTAGTATAAATTGGAATAAAATGTGATGGTAAATAAAATATGCGTCAATCGTCACAATATAGTATGACTGCTACCCCCTATAAAGAAATAACAAGAATGAAGGATTGGCTTTAACCAAGCAAAGCTAATGGTTTAAGTAAAAGGATTAATATTAATGAATGTTACTCGATCTTTAGTTTTCTGTGTAAACTAATAGCTTTAGTAAAATTATTAATATTAATGAGTGTTGATCGATCTTAAGCTTAGCAGTGTAGTGTTTTGTAGATCGTTGTTTGTTCCTCTGTTAATTTTCGTTTGGCCATTATGTTGTCTGACCTTCGATTAGGGATTCTGATTACCCCTTTGGTATCTTCAAACTCTTCTTGGACTACTTTAACGATATTTCAGTGTTATTGTTTACCAATTTAAACCATAGCATACTGGTAAAATTTATCACACAAGTTGAACTGAGTAGAACACTTTTCGTCAGGGAGTCGAACACTAAGAGTATTGTTTGCAGGTTTCAAAGTGATTATAAATGTCAAGTCGAATCCAAAATATGAATATCATTAAGTCGATGAACGCTTAACGTTTTCGCCGTAAGTCTGTTTCATTAATCAAACTACATAAAGTGAAAGATAAATCAGAATATACATCATTTGAAACTAATTTAACTCAGCGACTATTTATGGAAGTCAGGAAAGTGAGAGGCCATGTGTTTGTGTGCTAGTGAGAGGCCATGTGTTTGTGTGCTAGTGGAGGCCATGTGTTTGTGTGCTAGTGGAGGCCATGTGTATGTGTGCTAGTGGAGGCCATGTGTTTGTGTGCTAGTGGAGGCCATGTGTTTGTGTGTTAGAGGCCATGTGTTTGTGTGTTAGAGGCCATGTGTTTGTGTGCTAGAGGCCATGTGTTTGTGTGTTAGAGGCCATGTGTTTGTGTGTTAGAGGCCATGCGTTTGTGTGCTAGTGGAGGCCATGTGTTTGTGTGCTAGAGGCCATGTGTTTGTGTGTTAGAGGCCATGTGTTTGTGTGCTAGAGGTCATGTGCTTGTGTGTTAGAGACCATGTGTTTGTGTGTTAGAGGCCATGTGTTTGTGTGTTAGAGGCCATATGTTTGTGTGTTAGAGGTCATGTGTTTGTGTGTTAGAGGCCATGTATGTGTGTGTTAGAGGCCATGTGTTTGTGTGTAGAGGCCATGTGTGTTGTGTGCTAGAGGCCATGTGTTTGTGTGTTAGAGGCCATGTGTTTGTGTGTTAGAAGCCATGTGTATGTGTGTTAGAGGCCATGTGTTTGTGTGTTAGAGGCCATGTGTTTATGTGTTAGAGGCCATGTGTTTGTGTGTTAGAGGCCATGTGTTTGTGTGTTAGAGGCCATGCGTTTGTGTGCTAGTGGAGGCCATGTGTTTGTGTGCTAGAGGCCATGTGTTTGTGTGCTAGAGGCCATGTGTTTGAGTGCTAGAGGCCATGTGTTTGTGTGTTAGAGGCCATGTGTTTGTGTGTTAGAGGCCATGTGTTTGTGTGTTAGAGGCCATGTGTTTGTGTGCTAGAGGTCATGCGTTTGTGTGTTAGAGGCCATGTATTTGTGTGTTAGAGGCCATGCGTTTGTGTGCTAGAGGCCATGTGTTTGTGTGCTAGAGGCCATGTGTTTGTGTGTTAGAGGCCATGTGTTTGTGTGTTAGAGGCCATGCGTTTGTGTGCTAGTGGAGGCCATGTGTTTGTGTGTTAGAGGCCATGTGTTTGTGTGTTAGAGGCCATGCGTTTGTGTGCTAGTGGAGGCCATGTGTTTGTGTGCTAGAGGCCATGTGTTTGTGTGCTAGAGGCCATGTGTTTGAGTGCTAGAGGCCATGTGTTTGTGTGTTAGAGGCCATGTGTTTGTGTGTTAGAGGCCATGTGTTTGTGTGTTAGAGGCCATGTGTTTGTGTGCTAGAGGTCATGCGTTTGTGTGTTAGAGGCCATGTATTTGTGTGTTAGAGGCCATGTGTTTGTGTGCTAGAGGCCATGTGTTTGTGTGCTAGAGGCCATGTGTTTGTGTGTTAGAGGCCATGTGTTTGTGTGTTAGAGGCCATGCGTTTGTGTGCTAGTGGAGGCCATGTGTTTGTGTGCTAGAGGCCATGTGTTTGTGTGCTAGAGGCCATGTGTTTGAGTGCTAGAGGCCATGTGTTTGTGTGTTAGAGGCCATGTGTTTGTGTGTTAGAGGTCATGTGTTTGTGTGCTAGTGGAGGCCATGTGTTTGTGTGTTAGAGGCCATGTGTTTGTGTGCTAGTGGAGGCCATGTGTTTGTGTGTTAGAGGCCATGCGTTTGTATGTTAGAGGCCATGTATTTGTGTGTTAGAGGCCATGTGTTTGTGTGTTAGAGGCCATGTGTTTGTGTGTTAGAGGCCATGTGTTTGTGTGTTAGAGGCCATGTGTTTGTGTGTTAGAGACCATGTGTTTGTGTGTTAGAGGCCATGTGTTTGTGTGTTAGAGGCCATGTGTTTGTGTGTTAGAGGCCATGTGTTTGTGTGTTAGAGACCATGTGTTTGTGTGTTAGAGGCCATGTGTTTGTGTGTTAGAGGCCATGTGTTTGTGTGTTAGAGGCCATGTGTTTGTGTGTTAGGGGCCATGTGTTTGTGTGCTAGTGGAGGCCATGTGTTTGTGTGCTAGTGAGATGTCATGTGTTTGTGTGTTAGAGGCCATGTGTTTGTGTTAGAGGCCATGTGTTTGTGTGCTAGTGGAGGCCATGTGTTTGTGTGCTAGTGAGATGCCATGTGTTTGTGTGTTAGAGGCCATGTGTTTGTGTGTTAGAGGCCATGTGTTTGTGTGTTAGAGGCCATGTGTTTGTGTATTAGAGGCCATGTGTTTGTGTGTTAGAGGCCATGTGTTTGTGTGTTAGAGGTCATGTGTTTGTGTGTTAGAGGCCATGTGTTTGTGTGTTAGATGTCATGTGTTTGTGTGTTAGAGGCCATGTGTTTATGTGTTAGAGGCCATGTGCTTGTGTGCTAGTGGTATCGATTTGGCCTCTTTCTACGATTGTTCTAATGAATTTTGGAATTGTTTTTCATTTTATTAAATTTGTAGATGCCAAAGTTGGTAGTCAGAGACCGTAAGTAGAAGGACAGACAATAACAAGACCAAAACACGAAAGAAAAAGGTCAAAAAGACACAAAATGATCTACAAAACACAACATAGGGAACTACAGAGCAACACGAACCCCATAACAACCGGTGAAATCATATGTAATTGCAATTCTTTAATGTGTCAAGTGAAAGGCAAATTACATGTAGAAAAAAGGGCTTGTTTTTAATATTTTTAACCCCTTATGGCTCGACTTATTTCAGATGAAATATTGGCGTCCATATTGAATATTTTATCTCCCAAGAGATTCAGCAAAGGCATATACGTTTAATCGACTCAGATGTCGAATACAAGCGTTGAGAACATCACTAAGTCGACATTACAAACCGTGCTATGTGTAATAACATACTGAGTATATTTTTAACCAGTAAGAAGATAGTCCTTTACATGTATTGTTACCTCTTTACACTAAAGCATAAATACGCATGAGTAATCAAGATGTCTCCAAATTCGAACAACAAATAAAATTATGCGAGTTACTTGATTTCGGTTGAAAATACATGGTTCTGTTTATATTTTCATTGACATTAGTGGTTCTAATGGATCTATTTTTGTTTCTTTCCAATATTTTTCACAAGAGGGAATCAGGATGTGTAAGTGGTTTATCAGTTAACACAGACATGTTCAGCTAGAGCGATATTTCTACCTGTGAATTGCTTTATCAGTGACTTAACGCTACAAGATGCAACTCAGCATGGTCAAGTTCAAAGCATGCATAATCATCATCTTCTCAAATAGTAACTGATTCTCGCGCTGTAAGAAAAATTTTCTCACTTGGCGCTAAGCAACAATCATTCACCAACAAAATCATGATAAAATCCAGATAAACGTATTGTACGTAATACTATTCCATTTATGAAAAACGGAAGTGGCGAGATTTAATAACAAGGTGTGCGATTTTGGATGAGTTATCAGAAGCTCCTAAATTAAACAATTTTGCTGATCTTTTAATATGCTCTAAAGATGCATTTAAAAAAAGTTTTACGTTCTGTTCGTCTACAGGCAGCGGGCATCGAAATATGGCCCAACTTCCTCACTACGTGGATATACCCCTCTGAAAAGAGAAACTGCTAGATGCTCGATATGATTCAAATACAATACTCGCTCTATTCAAATACAATATTTACTCTATACTCAAATACAAAATTTACTCTATACTCAAATACAAAATTTACTTTATATTCAAATACAAAACTTACTTTATATTCAAATACAAAACTTACTCTATATTCAAATACAAAACTTACTCTATATTCAAATACAAAACTTACTCTATATTCAAATACAAAACTTACTCTATACTCAAATATAAAACTTACTCTATATTCAAATACAAAACTTACTCTATATTCAAATACAAAACTTACTCTATATTAAAATACAAAATTTACTATATATTCAAATACAAAACTTACTCTATATTCAAATACAAAACTTACTCTATACTCAAATACAAAATTTACTTTATATTCAAATACAAAATTTACTTTATATTCAAATACAAAACTTACTCTATATTCGAATACAAAACTTACTCTATATTCAAATACAAAACTTACGCTATGTTCAAATACAAAGCTTACTCTATGTTCAAATACAAAATTTACTTTATATTCAAATACAAAACTTACTCTATATTCAAATACAAAACTTACTCTATACTCAAATACAAAATTTACTTTATATTCAAATACAAAATTTACTTTATATTCAAATACAAAACTTACTCTATATTCGAATACAAAACTTACTCTATATTCAAATACAAAACTTACGCTATGTTCAAATACAAAGCTTACTCTATATTCAAATACAAAATTTACTTTATATTCAAATACAAAACTTACTTTATATTCAAATACAAAACTTACTCTATACTCAAATACAAAATTTACTTTATATTCAAATACAAAATTTACTTTATGTTCAAATACAAAACTTACTCTATATTCAAATACAAAATTTATTCTATATTCAAACACAAAACTTACTCTATATTCAAATACAAAACTTACTCTAAATTCAAATACAAAACTTACTCTATATTCAAATACAAAACTTACTCTATATTCAAATACAAAATTTACTCTATATTCAAATACAAAATTTACTCTATATTCAAATACAAAACTTACTCTATGTTCAAACACAAAACTTACTCTATATTCAAATACAAAATTTACTCTATATTCAAACACAAAACTTACTCTATATTCAAATACAAAACTTATTTTAAGCCCGGTATACACGATGCAAGTTTTGCATCCAAGTCTCCATTCAAGTTTCTTGAATTCAAGTTTTTTGATCGTGTATACCATACAAGAAACTTGAATCAAAAAACTTGAACGGACTTGGATGGAATAGAAAAACATCCTATTTTTTTTCAACTTGGATGGAACTTGGATGGAGATTGACCAATCAGAAGACAGAATCCTTATCAGCATCAATTTGTGAATGTAAATAATAACAACTACACGCGTTGTGCAAAGATGGCGGGAAAAGAGGAAACTCCAAAATACAGGAAAAAGACAGTTACATGGACTAATGAAATGATTGAAGATCTAATAGACTTCATAGAAATACATCCCATCGTTGCCTTCGAAGCCATTTACGAGCCCATGTTGACCTCATTTTGGAGCTTAATCTCCTTCGCAGTACAATTGTACATAATAATGCAATACAAAGGGCAGCACCCTCCTCTCCTCCCAAAAATGCCATTTTCTTTGTTGTATCTCCCGCCAAAACTTGTGTGTATTCATCAAAATTTCTTGCATCGTGTATACACAAACTTGAATTCAAGTTTTCTTGATCCAAGTTTTCTTGAATGGAGATTTGGATGCAAAACTTGTATCGTGTATACCGGGCTTTATATTCAAATACAAAACTTACTCTATATTCAAATACAAAATATACTCTATATTCAAACACAAAACTTACTCTATATTCAAATACAAAATTTACTTTATATTCAAATACAAAACTTACTCTATATTCAAATATAAAATTTACTCTATATTCAAACACAAAACTTACTCTATATTCAAATACAAAATTTACTTTATATTCAAATACAAAACTTACTCTATATTCAAATACAAAACTTACTCTATATTCAAATACAAGACTTACTCTATATTCAAATACAAAATTTATTCTATATTCAAATACAAAACTTACTCTATTTTCAAATACAAAATTTACTCTATATTCAAATGCAAAACTTACTCTATGTTCAAACACAAAACTTACTCTATATTCAAATACAAAACTTACTCTATATTCAAATACAAAATTTACTCTATATTCAAATACAAAACTTACTCTATATGCAAATACAAAACTTACTCTATATTCAAATGCAAAACTTACTCTATGTTCAAACACAAAACTTACTTTATGTTCAAATACAAAACTAACTCTATATTCAAATACAAAATTTACTCTATATTCAAATACAAAACTTACTCTATATTCAAATACAAAACTTACTCTATATTCAAATGCAAAATTTACTATATATTCAAATACAATAATCGCTCTATTCAAATACAATAATCGCTCTAAGAACAAAGTGCATATGTGTGCCTCGTTTTCGGAAAATGCCTATCACCTTTCACGTAAGTGACAACTAGCCTTTAATAAACAACAGTGCAATGGTCTCTGATGGCTTGTTATAAAATAATAAAAATTGCCAACCGTAGAGCCATCGCAGTGTAACCTATGTTGCTTTAATATTTGCATTTGTCATGAATGTAGCTACAATACTGCTCACTCGGCGTTAAACAACAATATAACTATCAATGTTCGCTTGCATGCTCCAAATTGGCTTCCGTTAGAAACTAAATGCAAAACTTAAATTGGAAATATTAAATAGAATGCATATATGATAAGCATATAAAATACTTAGACATAAACATTATGTTTAGCAATTCAAAATAATTCCAATATAGACATGACTGGTCAGATATAATGCCACGTTATACAAGCCATTAGTTACAAGTGTCACAGAAAATCAAGCTTATGTTTATATCTATTAATTATCATACCATAATACATGTATTTATTCAATGGTTTCACTATTACCACAATAACACCGCTTTGAATCATTATTAACGTATATATACAAAGCATATTTTCTCCACTATTGTCGGTGGCATAGAGAAATTTCTAGTGAGTGAGAGTATGCAGAGTGGGTTGTTACCTTTACGGAGCACATCAGTTCACCCCCTGTTTTAATGGGGTTCGTGTTACTCGATCTTTAGTTTTATGTGTATGTTTTGTAGATCGTTGTTTGTCCTTTTGTCCTTTTTCATTTGGTCATTGTGTTGTCTGTCCTTCTTTAATTTGCGGATTCTTATTGCCCCTTTAGTACCTTCAAACTCTTCTTACAAATATAAATCTGAAGTTATTATTATGTGACTTCTTATAACGTCGTACTACCTACCGTAAATGGTGGATTTGGTGAGGTTTTGTTTTTTTAATTTCTATAGTAGAACATTGCCAATATTCTACTGTTACTTTTGTCTTCTAAAGGTTCCCATCGGACCTCTCTAGATTGAACCAGTAGTTGTTAATAGTCACATTGATATCCACATATATATCTTTATTCTCATACAGCCAAATAAAATGGTACAGAGAAAAATAACAACATAATAATAACATAACAAGACTATTTACAAAATATACAGACAGGAGGGTAAATAGGTTAAGGAACAACAGTGGGTAAGCCAGGACTGAGTACAAAAGACCTTATTGATATGTTTGATAAATATACATAATTTTCGTCACAGCGATTGTTTTTTGGTAGATAGAAGTTCAAAAAAATCTGACAACATTATGTCTTTTCATAAAATATTTTACAACCTCTGCATACATCATTAGCATATAAACAAATCCATATACACAAATTTATGCATATGTGTTCCTTAATAATGTACATTGTATTTTATTAAAACTGAGGACAATCTCTTTCAGGGATAAGCAACCATATCGGATTTTTGGCGAGCCTGTATAGGTCCTTAGGTTTTCCTGTTTACTCAGACTTTAAAGATATTTGGTTTTCAAATCTTTTGAGTATGAGCAATCCTGACCAATGCTATCACAGAAATGTTTTGTCTATACTAAAATAGATATCTACATGTTTTATATTAATATCAAAGGTTATAATCTTTGTATAAATTATCTAAATCATAAACAGTCACAAAGTGTCAATCACTGACATGTTAAAATATCCTTGTAAAAATTAATACATTATTTGTTTCTAAATCCTTTCTCGGGAAGATGATATCTTGAATTACGTAGCACAAGTTTGTATTTTCTATGATATCATATGCTTATATATGTTTTTCATTGTAGCAGAAAGTATTTTTTTATTTTTTTATTATAATGTTTAATAAATAAACGTTAGAGAATACCGAAGGGGCAATCACAAATGGACAATCCAGAGGAACTGGCAACATAGGGTAAACAAGATGAAGAAAAACAAAACAAAAACACAACACAATGTGTTGGACACCACTATGCGCAAATAATCACAACTAACATAAATAAGACACGAGCCCTCCTAGGAGGTAAAGAGGAACAAAAACACAACACAATATGTGTTGGACACCACTATACGCGAACAAACACAAATAACGTAAATAAGACAAGAGCCCTCTTACAAACAACTGGAGGTAAACACGAACCGAACATAGTTTTATGCGGAAATCGTAGCGAACATCACAACACAATTTTGCACTACACAATACTATAATATTCTGTTTTAGCATGACAACTTCCTCATTGAGGATTATGGTTGTTTTCAAGTAATATATTTAATGTCAGCTGGTAGTTTACATGATGTAGTTACATAATTTCAGGTTTCAAATCGACAACTTCCGTTAGTTTGATAGTCGAATAATTGTATATTAGTCCATCCCAAGTGTTATTGAATACCAAGGTCAGACTGTAGTTTACATCATTATTGTAACATGTTACCAGTTGCACCCCTTTTTCTGCTGCTTTAGCTTTGCACCTTTGGTTTGTTTACTGGTCGGGACAGTCCTACCTGTTTTTGCCATTGATCGTTTCACATCAAAGATATCAATTGTTAATACGAAATAAATTGAATGTTCAAGTTTACCGATGAATGATTAATTTATTGGTTAAAAACATAATTAAGATTGTTTAGCTTTTCATCTGTACCAAATGTACAAAGATCAGAAAACATACTTGTTATGACTGCCACTGTTGTATAAGAACACAGTCTGCAAAACAAATCAAACTAGAGGTGAGTTGGGTTATGGTGTTTAACACCATTTTCAACAATATTTTAGCTATATAATAGAAATCAATTTTATTGGTGGAGGAAACCGGAGTACCCGGAGAAAACCACCTACCTGTCTCAAGTCATTGACAAACTTTATCACTTACTGTTGTATCGAATACACCCCGTCATGAGCGGCATTCGAACTCACAACGTTATTAGCGATAGGCACTAATTGCATAGGTAGTTATAAATCCAACTACCATAATATCACGACCACGAAGACCCCAAAATCAAACTAGAGAATGCTTCACAGATAACATTAACTTGCGTACCTTGATAACAGAGGATTACAATTTTTGAAATAGGATCAATGCAATACCAACTTGCAAAAATCATAGCCATTGATTATCGACAAAGCTACTAAATCAGTCATAACTAGACCAACACCATTTAGTCAGGTCGGATTTTTGAAAAAGTCGTCGTTTAAAGAGACTAGCGGCATTTTATTAGTATTTAATCCAACATACCTTTTCACCCTATCGAAAAATGTCGTTTAACGACACAAAATGGCGGACAAAATGACTACCCAAAAAACAACATTTGAGTACAAACCATATTCAACACTGTTCTTTAATGAACCCCATGAGAGTAGGAATGTTGGAATAAAGCTATATTTTAGGTGTCAGCTATATTTTTGTCTATATCGCATGGTATCACCCCCCCCCCCCCCCTCGAGGGGAGGAGGGGAGTGGCGGTGTCAGGGGCAAGTATATATTGCATCACCAATCTGTAGGATAATAACCCGTTCTAGGTGCATTTCCCTATGATTCGGATCCAAAATCCTGTTAGCGAAATGACAATTGACATGCATTGCTACTTAATTCTAATATTTGTTGAAAAGTATAAAGATCAAGATTACCTAGTCGACAGTTTCTAAGCACATTCTATACCATCGATAGTTCATAATGGATATAAGCTTAAATATTAGAAAACGCTCTTTTTCTGGTCAATACGATGTTAACAAGTGTGTTATTTGTCAGGAAAATAAAACAGATGCCCTAGAACATAAAAAGCAAAGGGGAATTCAGACCCTGAAAGAACGTGTCTCTCAAAGACAAAAGATAAGAGACGTACAATATTATGAGGCTATTGAGTTTCATACATCAGACGAAGTCCTTTGTCATAGAAAATGTTATTCTGAGTTCACTCATCAGAAACAAATCAAAACCTTTGACGCCAGAGCTGAAGGGCAAAAGGTAGATGTTGAATCGCCAAAGCAGGAACACGGAGTTACATGTTCGGATTCGATGGCTCCGTCGACGTCCAAATACTCGAGTAGAAGATCTGTAAAACCAGTCGATTGGAATCTATGCATTTTTTGTCAGATTTCCAACAAAGATAAGTTGTTCAATATTTCAACGCTTTCTGTCAGCAATAAGATCTTGCAAGATTCAAAATTGGAAATCACTATGCGTTTACGTTTAGCAGGGGTTAAGGATTTAATAGTGCAGAAGGAAAATATCATAACAAATGCCTCAATGCGTTCAAATATGATACACAGAAAACGAAAAAGGAATGTGAAACAATAGATCTTGCAATGATTTTTTTTCTCAAGAACTTGGATATGCTGCCTCTAAAAATCAAATACTCCAACTGTCTGATGTTTGGGAAAGATATTGCTGACTAGTAGCACAGACCAACGGAGATATCCCTCAGTCATTTATCTCCCGCAGAACAACATTTAAAGAATACTTACAAAACACTCAGTGACGAATATCAATTTTTACGCCAACTTCATCGGTCGATTTTTGAAAGGGAAACCCTGTTGACTCGCAACATGTTTTGGGAGAACTTCATTACCAAGGAGTAACTCCGTTGGAGGAAGATGAAAGGCTTACTATGCCAAATTATGATCCAAAAGACAATTTCTTCCTACAGCTTGTTCATGTTGCACTAAAGTTCAGAGGGGATTTGATAGGAATGGACAGTCATGTAGGTCTCATTGTTAGCGAAGATGATGCAATCAATTGTGTTCCCGACAGTTTATTTACGTTCCTGAATTTCGTGTATGGTGGTCAGGATATTTTGAATCAAGACGGTAATTCTGAAGATTCAAAGAGTACAAAACAAACCAAAATCCTCAGCGTTTGTCAAGGCATAGTGTACGGTATCAGTGAGAGTAGAAAATAGACACCAAAACCTATTGACCAGATGACCAGATCTAAACAGTTGGTAAACCTGTTTCACAGTGCTGGGCATACATTGAATTACGATGATGTGCTCAAGATAGATACTGGACTGGCAGAGAGGTCGCTAGAATCACTGGACGTGAATACCGGATGTTTTGTGCCACATAATGTAAAGGATAAGGTGTTCACTCATTTTACGGCTTACAATATTGACATAAATGACTCCACTTTGGAGGGAAAAAATACTTTCATGCCACGCAAATGGCAGCTTGGCAACGTGGAATTGGAAATGGTTTGCAATTAGATAAATTGCTGCCTTCTTCTCGTGAAATTCTTCAAATTCCCCCTGAATTAGATATGATTGTACCAACAAATGTTCCAGAAGGTAAATCAGTTCTATTGTTCAATAAAAATGTGGAAACAGAAACATCTTTCAATACAACAGAAGATGACGAAGAAGATGCATGAGTTGCTGCAGCCACAGACATGGCTTTTCAAATAATCAGAAATGGTAAGGAATGTCCACAAACATGGTCGGCTTTCAACCAGGCTTTAAGCAAGTGTGATCCTGATTTAACAACTGTTGGGTATATGACATTGATTCAAGCCCCTGCACACGATATTGATACTCTAAATACAGTCGTTCAGCGATGTATGCACATATCAGAAAAGCTTGGTAAAAAACCCAGTTATTACTGTGGACCAAGCTCTGTAATACAAACTAATGGATTTGAAGTGGTCTGTACCAAGGTATAAGGATTCAGTATTCCTAAGATTGGGAGGTTTACATATTGCCATGAATTTCATGAAGTGCATAGGCGATCACATGAATGGATCGGGTTTACACGAAATTTGGGTAGAATCAGACCTGTTGGGTCCCATTGCAGCTGGAAAACACTTTAACATGGAAATGTGAGCACACAAAATTACTTCACAGGCTCTCTGGAGATTGCTTCTTCCGCCATTGTTAGAATTCTTGAAAGATAGTGACAGAGAAATATATGACGAAATTATTGCTATAAAGACAGATCACGTTTCGATAGAATTGGTAGTAGAAATGCTGCAGACTGATGCAGTACGACAGAAGATAGCAGAATTCAAAGCTACTAGTAATAGGGATTTTCTGGATGAGTTATCTAGATATGGTCTCTACATTGTTGATGTTCACTTGCGCAGAGAGAGACGGCATTTATATGCTTTTCGATGTATGCTTCCGTAGTTTTTCAGATACGACCATACTAACTACGCAAGATGGGGAGCAGTCTATCTTGCAGATACAACTCAGCTACCTGCTGAAATCCTGTAGGAATTTCGAGCAGGAAACTTTGTTGTAAAACAGTCGAATGACAAGTATAATCAGGTTGATCCGAACCAAAGTCAGGAATGGCTCAATGCAACTGGAAAGAAAGGGAGTGGAATTGTCGGGATAACAAGAACTCCTACAGCACTGAGTAGGTGGTCTCTCTCGTACAACCTGAGGTCGCATATCAGTTACTTGACTAAATCTATGTTTCATGTATACCCAGAAGATTTAATGAATCACAAAGAAGCCACAAAGAGCAGACAAAAACTTGATTCGAAATCAGAGAATTCACTTTTCATGGTCCTGACGAATTTTAGAATGTTTAATTTTACAAATGAGTCGGAGCATTTATTAAGCATAGCCACCAAGGACAAAGGCACAGATGTGATCAAAGAATCTCTCCTGAACGCTAGAAAGATTCGACAGAAGCAGCTAGCAGATTTGATTAAAGATCGGCTTGTGTTAAAGGATGAGAAGCAACCATCTAAAATCCCACTTCGGACTCCCATCAGCAAAAACAATCCACCAACAATGGCATCCTTGTATAAAATTCACACAAGTTCAAACCCATCTGAAAAGGGGAAGATTGTTAAGGCTGACAGGAATACATTACATTGAATAGTAACCGCCTTTAAAGCCGGAAGAGAGGTCAACATGTCAGAAATACTTAAGCATGTACTTATGCCAGTTCCGATAGCTATTGCGGAGACAACGGGTCTCTTAGATCAGGGAATACATCGTTGCTATTAGAAATCTTGTTGAAAAACGTAGATACTAATGGTCTAATAGACTTTAATGATAGAGCTGCATTGATTATAAATGGCCAATTTCTTGTTCAGAGTTTGAAACACCAGGGTTTGAGGACATTTGGTGAATATGCAGACATGTATGTGGGAGTCGTGCTAAGAAAAGGTGTTAGATTTAGACGAATTGATGTTGCTTTTGATCGATATCGTACAGTCTATAAAATCAGGAACACGAAAAAAAAAGATCAAAATCCGTACAGCCAGTTAGAAGAGTAATTGAAAACCGTAACGTTCCCCTACCTTCTAATTTGCCAAGTTTTCTTTCTTTGCTTGAAAATAAAGAAGACTTGGCCTTCTTTTTGGCAACAGAACTCATCCGGCAAGCTCCTGAAGGCAAAGTTGTGGTCACTGGAGGGGGTTTTATTTCCGAGGACAAGGCAGACAGCAATGACAAGAGCCTGAATTTAGATAACCTGAAGGCAACACATGAAGAGGCAGACACGCGCATAACTCTCCACATGCTTCATTGTAAAAATGTATCTAACTGCCGAACTATCGCTGTATCTTCAACCGATACCGATGTCTTTTTGCTTTTACTGCATCATGCTTACGGAATGGATATCAATATATGGATGATGGCAGGAACGTCTAAAAGCCCAAAGATTATACCAATACACTCTGTTTTAGAGACGAATTTGCCTACAAGACGTATGGCCCAAAATATATTGGTATTTCACTCAATTACCGGCTGTGATACTACGTTCTTCTTCTATGGGATTTCGAAGAAAAAGGCGTACAAGGTTTATGAGCAAGATGCCAATCTTCTTGAAGGAATTGGAGAAGCAGAACTAACTGACGAGAAGATCAAATTAGCCGAGGCTTTCATATGCAAACTTTACAATCAAGTGACTGATACATCTGATGAAGCTCGGGATCTGATGTTTGGAAAATCGAAGAGTCCAGAAAGTCTTCCCCCTACTAGTGATGCATTGAAATTGCACATTGAGAGAGCTCACTTTCAAGCAAGTGTGTGGAAACAAGCGAAAGTTGTCAAGCCAATTTTGCCTTCTCCTGTAACCATGGGTTGGAGCTTGGATGGTGATCGTTTAATATCACTTCTTATGACACTTGATCCGATCCCACAAGCATGTCTTAAATGATATCGTATCAGTGCTCCACTGGTTGTATAACGTTACGATATAGCTGTAAAAAAACCAAATTGCCATGCACAGACTTCTGTAAATGTCATCAGGGTAAACATGAGCAATGTGTTAATTCTAGGATTTAGTTACAGCCGAAAACGCACGAAATAGTGATCTACGCATGTGCAAACAAGGTTTATATATATTAAAGTTACAATTCTTTAAACCTATTCATGCTATACCAATAGATTATTACCGATTTCAATGTATAAAAGAAAATTTGAGCCATTCTGAATTATTATCGATCGAAAATATTCGCGATTTTAGGGGTGCCATCTTAATTTTCAATTTTCGACCCCTAAATGACTTTTTACGAATGACCAACATATTATTTTGAATTCCTCATACCCAAATTAGGATAAAAAAAACTATGTTGGACCAAATACTAATAAAATGCCGCTAGTCTTCACCTTTTCAGCAAACAGTTTGATTTGTATAATGCTATCTCACTAAAGCATCACTCAATCACTTAGGCTTTCTACATATTGATAGCGTGAAATATGAGCAATGAGTCGAAATCATCTCACTCAGGTATGGTTTTTGTGGGGTTCGTGTTGCTCGATCTTTGGTTATCTGAATAGTGTTTAGTAGATCACAGAGGGTGACACTTTTTGAAATAGCAACAATTCAACACCAACTCGATCGTATGCAAAAATCATAGCCATTGATTACCGACAAAGCTACCAAAATAAGTCACTGATAATGTGCAAGAGTGGAAATCATCTCACCCGGGCATGGTTTTTATTGGGGTGTTCGTGTTGCTCGATCTTTATTCTTTTGCATTGTGCTTAGTAGATCATTGTTTGTACATTTGGCCATTACATAGTCTGTCCTTCGACTTAGGGTATTTGGTTACCTCTTTGATTTCTTCAAACCTTTCATGGCAGATTTTGGCTATCATGTGTAGGCTCTGGTTTTCTTGCTCAGAAAGACTTTCGCTCCAAGACAATAGTTTGGCTGTCTAATACTTTAATGAAGAAGACTTTACGAGTTGTGCAAACTAATTTAGATTTCTATGTTTTTATTACTATCAATGGGTCGACACCACCTTGTTGGACTATATGTTTTTGGGAGGACCATCCCTTTTAAGTCAATACGCTGATATAATTTATATGGTATATTTTATATCCAAAATTACTTTTCCTATATAATGTAATAATTGTTAACACGAAGGTTAGTCTCCCTTAGGAATATGTGACCTTGATTATACTGTTTAAGGCCTTTGGTTATCTTGCTCGCAGAGACATTTACAATATCTCCAATTTAGTTGTTTTTTAGCGTCTCTCGTGAATGTTAATCCGGAAACGTCTTGTGGACATTACATTAGATATTTACGTTTTCATAGCTATCCCTCTGATAGTGAATTATTAGCTCCTGGTGGTATCTTCCGTCCAGAAGTCAATGTTCGGCATTGCCATGATTTATAAGATGTATTTATTATCCAAATTTACGATTCCTAAGTTATATAATATAATATAATTAAAACTAAGGATTTTGGTTATATTGAGTTTTGGTTTTCATGCTCTCAAAAACTTTTCAAACATTTGGCATTTTAATCTCTTAGCATTGAGCGCAACTGATAGATATTATTACAGAACTGCGTCGTGTCTATAAGTAACATGGCGGCTGTCAATTAGAAACGGAAACTGCTAATACTTAGCAAACACCTGGGTTCACTCTTGGTTTTTTGGTGGGTGGGACACATGTGGCTCATCTTATAGTGTGTTATGTTGTGTTTTTTGTTCTGTGACTTGTGTTCCATGTTGCTTGTATATTTGGAAATAAATACCATGGGAATTAAAGATACGTAGTGGTGACAGATTCCCCGCACACAAAGCATTATTTTTTTTGGCGAAAGATAAAAAAAAACCAACCCTAGCTAGTATAATTACTACGATTGGCATTTCTAAACGAAATGTTATCATACTCAATTAGATAAAACCTATTTACAATCAAATATTAGCCGTGTGGACTTTATTTACATAATTGGTTTAACTAAGACATTCAGTTCAGTGGTTTTTCATATAACTTAACATGCTTGTCACATGTACTACAAAAAAGTTGAATGTATTATCGGGTTTTCCTCTGTAAGATTATTTTAAGCAAATGCTTACAGCTAGACTGTTTCTTTAAATATGGATGCATTGTAAAAGCGCTAACAACCTCGACTTTGTTAACAGTTCCATTGTAGTATATTTCCATTGAAGTTGGTAATCTTATAAGGTTTTAATACTTTTAAATCAGGTCATACCTATCTTCAGTTATCCATTAATCCAATAACTAACGATGATATTGCATGACATCTTCGAAAATTGTCATCGATGTTGTAAATGAGAACGTTTTATTGGAGACCTGCCCACTGAGGACATTGATGACGGTATATCTATTTCAATAGTTCACCATTTTAATGGAAATTGAATAGGACTGGTTAAATTGGTTGCGTGAACTAGTATTAAACATAAACATATCTGAAGCACTTAATAAAAACAGTAACAAATATAAAAATCTGATACACTTATAACAGAAATAAATAATTTGACAAATTCACCAATGAACATAAGTGAGTGAGTGAGTGATTGTTGTTTAACGTCAAGTGAGTTTCCAGGTATATAATGAAGAGAACAAGTTATATTTCGATGAGATGATGCTGCTGTCCTCAACACGCTTAGCTGGACTAATATAGTGCTAGTTTAATGAAACAACGTGTAGATATGTCGATACACTCAGACACTGTCCTCAACACGCTTAGCTGGACTATTATAGTGCTAGTTTAATGAAACAACGTGTAGATATATCGATACACTCAGACACTGTCCTCAACACGCTTAGCTGGACTATTATAGTGCTAGTTTAATGAAACAACATGTAGATATGTCGCTACACTCAGACACTGTCCTCAACACGCTTAGCTGGACTATTATAGTGCTAGTTTAATGAAACAACATGTATATATGTCGCTACACTCAGACACTGTCCTCAACACGCTTAGCTGGACTATTATAGTGCTAGTTTAATGAAACAACATGTAGATATGTCGCTACACTCAGACACTGTCCTCAATACGCTTAGCTGGACTATTATAGTGCTAGTGTAATGAAACAACATGTAGATATATCGCTACACTCAGACACTGTCCTCAACACGCTTAGCTGGACTATTATAGTGCTAGTTTAATGAAACAACGTGTAGATATGTCGCTACACTCAGACACTGTCCTCAACACGCTTAACTGGACTATTATAGTGCTAGTTTAATGAAACAACGTGTAGATATGTCGCTACACTCAGACACTGTCCTCAACACGCTTAGCTGGACTATTATAGTGCTAGTTTAATGAAACAACGTGTAGATATGTCGATACACTCAGACACTGTCCTCAACACGCTTAGCTGGACTATTATAGTGCTAGTTTAATGAAACAACATGTAGATATGTCGATACACTCAGACACTGTCCTCAACACGCTTAGCTGGACTATTATAGTGCTAGTTTAATGAAACAACGTGTAGATATGTCGCTACACTCAGACACTGTCCACAACACGCTTAACTGGACTATTATAGTGCTAGTTTAATGAAACAACGTGTAGATATGTCGATACACTCAGACACTGTCCTCAACACGCCTAGCTGGACTATTATAGTGCTAGTTTAATGAAACAACGTGTAGATATGTCGATACACTCAGACACTGTCCTCAACACGCTTAACTGGACTATTATAGTGCTAGTTTAATGAAACAACTTGTAGATATGTCGATACACTCAGACACTGTCCTCAACACGCTTAACTGGACTATTATAGTGCTAGTTTAATGAAACAACGTGTAGATATGTCGATACACTCAGACACTGTCCTCAACACGCTTCGCTGGACTATTATAGTGCTAGTTTAATGAAACAACATGTAGATATGTCGCTACACTCAGACACTGTCCTCAACACGCTTAGCTGGACTATTATAGTGCTAGTTTAATGAAACAACGTGTAGATATGTCGATACACTCAGACACTGTCCTCAACACGCTTAACTGGACTATTATAGTGCTAGTTTAATGAAACAACTTGTAGATATGTCGATACACTCAGACACTGTCCTCAACACGCTTAACTGGACTATTATAGTGCTAGTTTAATGAAACAACGTGTAGATATGTCGATACACTCAGACACTGTCCTCAACACGCTTCGCTGGACTATTATAGTGCTAGTTTAATGAAACAACATGTAGATATGTCGCTACACTCAGACACTGTCCTCAACACGCTTAGCTGGACTATTATAGTGCTAGTTTAATGAAACAACATGTATATATGTCGCTACACTCAGACACTGTCCTCAATACGCTTAGCTGGACTATTATAGTGCTAGTGTAATGAAACAACATGTAGATATATCGCTACACTCAGACACTGTCCTCAACACGCTTAGCTGGACTATTATAGTGCTAGTTTAATGAAACAACGTGTAGATATGTCGCTACACTCAGACACTGTCCTCAACACGCTTAACTGGACTATTATAGTGCTAGTTTAATGAAACAACGTGTAGATATGTCGCTACACTCAGACACTGTCCTCAACACGCTTAGCTGGACTATTATAGTGCTAGTTTAATGAAACAACGTGTAGATATGTCGCTACACTCAGACACTGTCCTCAACACGCTTAACTGGACTATTATAGTGCTAGTTTAATGAAACAACGTGTAGATATGTCGATACACTCAGACACTGTCCTCAACACGCTTAGCTGGACTATTATAGTGCTAGTTTAATGAAACAACATGTAGATATGTCGATACACTCAGACACTGTCCTCAACACGCTTAGCTGGACTATTATAGTGCTAGTTTAATGAAACAACGTGTAGATATGTCGCTACACTCAGACACTGTCCACAACACGCTTAACTGGACTATTATAGTGCTAGTTTAATGAAACAACGTGTAGATATGTCGATACACTCAGACACTGTCCTCAACACGCCTAGCTGGACTATTATAGTGCTAGTTTAATGAAACAACGTGTAGATATGTCGATACACTCAGACACTGTCCTCAACACGCTTAACTGGACTATTATAGTGCTAGTTTAATGAAACAACGTGTAGATATGTCGATACACTCAGACACTGTCCTCAACACGCTTAACTGGACTATTATAGTGCTAGTTTAATGAAACAACGTGTAGATATGTCGATACACTCAGACACTGTCCTCAACACGCTTAGCTGGACTATTATAGTGCTAGTTTAATGAAACAACATGTAGATATGTCGCTACACTCGGACACATTATTCTGATTCAGATCCAACCATTCTGTGCTCATACTCCTTAATGTTGCGTGCTTTGCGAAATAGCAACAAATACCAAGTTTATTGTCCTTGGTTTTACCAGACCGGATTCGAACCCACAATCTAACGCACTGGTGGCAAGCACGTTACACATTACACCACATATGATGTTCCAATGAACACGAAAATGAACACTAATTACAAACACACTGAAACACTAATTGCTCGCCAACAATTGTAATCTAATTTCCAGTTTCAAAGATTTTCAAAATAGTTTATAGATTCTTCAGTTACACACAAAAAAATAAAAAAGAAAACTTTTATAATCGTTATGTGTAACAAATGACCAACGGATATGTTCAACTTGTCGTAATCACAATTCGGTAATTCCCTCATTCATCACTTATCACCAGGTTTGTAGCAAAAGTAACACGACTGGTGTGGCATGTGAATAGAAACTGCTCAAAGTTCCGGAGCACCTGAGTTCTCCGCCGGTTTTCAGTGGCGTTCGTGTTGCTCAATCTGTTTTCTGTGTAGTATTTTGTTGATAGTTTTGTCTTTTTTCTTATGACCATTGCATTGTCTGTCTTCTTCGATTAACGGCTTCAGATTACGCCGTTGTGACTTCGGACTTTTCCTATAACATTATTACTGTGTGTGAATTATATATTAAAGTTCAAAAGGTCAAGCTTCGGCTTTGGGTTGTAAATAGCTTTGATTTCATGCACAAAATCTGATCAGCTGTTCGTATTGTCATAGTCATAGAACCTTATAATAATAGAGAACGCATGTTACATAACTTTGAAACTTCAAACATTTGACCCCTACTATATAGAAATCAGGAAGAATTCAGAAGGCATATAAGTTAAAGAAAGAACAAGGGCGAAAGACAGTGGTATAAGGGAGCAATAATGAAGAGCATTATTCTTTATATTTCAAGATTAATGTTGCTTAATCTTTAGTTTTCAAGAACTATATTGGATGATCTCATAGATTCCAATCTAATGAGTTAGACTTGCCAACTGATTTTTTGAGAAGTTTAACACGACGAATGCCACGAGTTGAGCAGAAACTGCTACCCCCTGGAGCACCCGAGTTCATCCCGGTTTTTGTGGAATTCGTGTTGCTCAATCTTTAGTTTTTTGCAGTTATTTTTTGTGGATCATTGTTTGTCCTTTTTGAGTTGGACATTGTCATGTCTGTCCATCTGTCATTTACTGATTACTCCTTTATTTTGGTATCAACAAACTTTTGCATTGATATTGTGCATGACATTGTATTGAAGTGTATTGAGGACAGTTTATCTATTTCAATGGTCCATCGTTAAAAAAAAATGAGATAATGAATGGAAAGTGAAAAAGATGGCATTTAGCAATAACATTCATATAAGTACTAAATAAAAACTTTCTTTTAAGCAATCAACATAGGATGCGCTTTTAACAAACTAATGAATATACAAATAGAACAATGAACACGAAAAGAGAACACTATAAACAACCACACTGAAATACCAAATCTTCGCGATCAGTTGTAGTAATTTCTCGTTAATTTCCAATGTGAGACATTCTTTTGATAGTTTTGTAGATTTTTCAATTATATACAAAAAACTAAAACGGATGACTTTTATAACATTATTCACAAGATACTTTGCAGTTGTAATCAATGTGAATTATATATTATAGTTCATAATTTCAAACTATCACCTTGGGTTGTAAATAGCTAGAATGTTATGCCCAAATTGTAATCAGCTGTTTGTGGTATTATAGTCATCCAAATCTATAAATAATTTTGAATCAATAAAAATGCACACAACACATCTCTGGAACAACATTCACAAGGTAGAGTAAAACCTGTCTAAACCGAACCCTTATGGGACTGAAGAATTTGTTCAGTTTAGACAGGTATTCGGTTTACATAGGTTCAAATTACATAGACAATTAGTAGATGGGACTGTCAAGTCTGTCTGGTTTAGGCAGGTTTTCGGTTTTAGACCAACGGCAGAATTATGAAAAATTAAATTTAATGCAACCATCGAACACACACCTATATTATATATCAATGTAAAGAGGAAAATGGGAACTTTCAAATTAATGATGCCGTAAGTCTCAGAAATGTTCAGATTTTGGCATAAATAGGGTCAAAGGTCAACAATTATATAATTCCAAATATTGTATTAAGGTGAAAATTTATAACTAGTGTCAAATAAAGACACATGGACAAGCTAAAAGTTTATGATTTAATTATACATGTATGTAGGCTGTAGAAAATATCAAAAAAAATATTTGAGTAACGTAATTTGACGTCGAAATCGACGTTTTTTTAACAGAAGTGACTCTTTATTCACTTTTGTGCTCTTTTGTTTCCATACACAAATGACCTTAACCTCCACTTATTGAAATTTACAACAGAATGAAGAGTTTCCATACCTTTTTATATTCTGATCCATCACTGGTAAGTTATAGAGAGGATAGAATTAAATTTACTAGTTTTCATCCAGCTGAGTAATTTAGTCTGACTGAGTTGTTTGTCTTACACTAATGACGTCTCTGATGTTTATGACTTTCAAACTTATGTGAGTTTTTATTTTTCCGAAAAAAATCATTCTAACGTATTTTGACGTTTTTCTTACGTTTTGATTGCATCGATGACCTTATAATTAGAGACAAAAATACTCGTTTATATTACTTTTGGCAGCTGTATCAAGGTCAGAAAAATGCCTCATTTACCACAATTTGCAATACTTTGTTTTCCAAAAAACAAATATACTAGATTTTATACAGGATTAAGAGTCTTCGTCTTCTAAATCTCTCTTGTGTGTATTGATGTTACGACAGAGATCTGACGCTTGGCGTGAACAGAGTTCAGTACAGGACACATTATGTTCGAAACACACACAACCCCTACTGCACACTGATTTCCCTTTGCATGTGCATACTAAATCTTGAAGGAAATCAGATGACATTTGACCTTCAAATAAGACAGGTTCCAGACCAAACTTTCCCTCTTTCCAACCGTACTGGAGAGGTGACCCAATAACTGCCCTAGTTTCGTGTGCATTCATCCAGATTTTTGTTTGCAAAGAAGTTCTCAACTCATGCTGCTTAAATGTTGCTTCACAAGGTGGAAGTTTAATCAAGCTGGAATCTTTACATGTGGCCAGTTTAACGCGGAACCTGTTCAGGTCACTATGACAGCGTTTTGACTTTCCCTTCGGATCATACAGCCTTGATATCAGTTTTCGACAGACTTCAACCGAATCATCTACGTCTGCGTGAGATATCATTGATAAGTCACTGAATTGATCGGGTGTTTCTTTCAGTGCCTTAAGCATAGATTTTTTGCCGATTCCAAAGAAAGAAGATGTGGTATCACACCCTGTAATAGCATGTGCAGCTGGTAAAATATTGCAAACAACTGAATTTAGTGACTTTTTGGAATATACACACCATTTTTGATCTTATTAATCTCATGATTTGCTAAGCTGGTAAGATAACGCCTGACCTCATCGTATGAATTGCAAAACCCATGAACATGTAAAGTATCTACTAGTTGTTTTGAGACAAATTCATGATACAATTGTAACGCCAGGCCGATTTGAAATGGCGTTATTACATTTTTACTCAATGATACTGCTTTCCGTTAGTGACATGCATTTCCGCATCTTTTCTATAGGCATTTGATTTTGGTTACTAACGGCCAAAAATGATTTCTCTTCTATCAACCAACATATGAATTGTGTCAGGGCTGGTGGCATTGATTGAATGGAAATAGGAAGAGAACATTCAGACGATGTTGGGTAGAAATCATTGTTTATGTCAAGACTGTATATCCCGCCTTAAAATATTTGCAGCGGAGTGCAAAATCTGCTCTTCAGAAAGAGTATCTTTCGTATCACTAATTTCTAAATCTATCTGAGCTATCTTCAAATCAGATTTGAGCTTACTTGCAGCTTTAATTGCATCACCGATAGAAATAGAACTGCTAAACACGATGTTAGATTTGCCCTGACCTTGTTGTGGTTGTATTACAATTGAATCACTGTAATGATTCAGCAACATATTTTGTAATTTATACGTTGTGTATTTGTCGGCACGCTCTTTTGGTAAGAAGGTGCGAAATCTTTCCAATAATGTCGACAGCAGGAAAGCCTTACGCTCTACCATTAGATCGGAATTAATTTCAGATACAAATCTGAGGAATGCAGTTTCGTGGTCAGAAGTTTTTTAATTTACTTTTTCTTTGGGGGTTTTCAATAAATGATTCGTCATACAAGCAGAATGGTAAAGAGTATTATCATAAAAATATTCATGTAAAACCTTAAACTCAATTTAATGATCTAAGTTGTGTTTTGCTGCTTCGAGTATGTTGTTCATCCTTTCTTCTGACTCGACTTTGTGTAGTTTTCCATCCTTTTTGTATGTTTTATTCGTACAGAATATACAAGATTGCCAGTCTGGTCGAGTTGTGATAACAGATGAGGCAGCTGGTGAATTCATACAAGCACTATCTGTATTTTTTTTGTTTTGAAACTGTTTCGTGAGAATAACGAGTAAGATTTTGTTTACTTGTGTATGATTTACAACGCGATCTATGGTATTTTATCTCAATATTTTCAGATATGGTATGATTAACAAACGACAACTCTTCTACAATTCGTCTATATACCTCATCCTTTCGCACTTCAGTGGCTTGAACAAAACTTAATTTGCCCTTGTCCGTGAATATATATAACTTTTCAGGGCTTTTGGTTTGACAAATAACGCATTCTTGCCAATCTAAAGAAGTCTTGCCTCTCTTTGTGCTAATTGGAGCAAGTATCCATGGACTACCAAACTGTGACATTTTCCGAAAATTTTACACAACAGATCCGGAATTGTTCACAACTAATGAATGAACACAATGTCAATCGGCAAACCTCGGGTGAGTCCGCTTCGCTTCCTCAATACCTCGGCTGTAATCCGGTATTTGATATGCGTCTACGCGTCACATTTCTTCGCCGGAAGACCGTATCACTTCAATCAAACATTGGGCACCGCGAATAAGTTCTAAAATGGCAACAATAGATGAGTGTATAGAGTTTGCTTTGAAAAATATTGGTCTTTGATGAAGGTACGGAATCAGCCGACATTGCGACGAATGAAAATATATTATTATTGGACGAATATTCGAAAGTGAAATTATTTTAATACCTCCTTCATTGAAGATTTCCGAAAGTAGTTCCAATGGGAGCTATCGTAATACGGACGAGGTTTGATGAAGGTACGGAATCAGCTGAAGCTGCGACGAGTGAACACAATGTAAACAATGTTAGAAAACAAATATTTATAACCTTTCTGGTTATTCTATACGACAACAACAGTTAAATTAACAACAAATCAAATTAACAGCAAAAACTGAATACAAGAAAGTGTATGAAAGCGAAGTAAAATATAGAATTTCCATGAAACACTGCGAATCGAATTTTGGTCTCAATGTAATAGAATTGATCTGACTGAGGAATAAATCACAGTAGAAACTTCGGACTGAATTCTGGATGTAAATTTATTTTGTCACCGGTTAGCATGCCTTATTTAAATAATCAAGTTCCCGAAAAGCTATCATAATTGGTTTTTAATGGGATTTGTTTTGTGTAAACAATGTTTCAGAGTGTAATTAGATGGAAAATGAAATATTTTAATCGTGTTGTTTTCGCTTGGTATCAAACGAAATCAGTGAAATTTCGTGTTAACCACGCCTCTTGAATTCAAAGAGATTTAAAAATTAATAATACACATCCAAACAAAAACAGATTGTTAGTTTTGTTCATTTATGTCTTATTTATATATTCGGATATGAAAATGTGACTGGAAAACTACGAATCATTTAAAATATTAAGACTGTTGTGTACACGTGTAAATTTTCATAAACCACAAAAACACAAAAAAAAGCTTTTACAGAAATCAGAACATACGATTTTCTTACGGCATGTAAAATATTTTAGTTTAATGTATAGTCTTTCATTTTAAAGCGTTTCCAGGTGTGTGTTCTGTGGGTGCATTAATCTCCTTAAATAATCGTCTTTTCAGATTTCGCCGCTGGACTATTTACTCAGGGTTCGGTTTAGACAGGTCTCACTGTACATTCAAAGTCAACAGACTGCAAAGCGAAATAAATTAAACATTGTTGGGAGCAATAAAACCAAAGGGCCCAAACAGGACAGCCAAAAGTGGCCAATGTCACCTATTATAATAGTGAACGCATGTTCCATAACTTTGAAGCTTCAAACTTTCGACCCATGATATCTAAAGTTCACTAAGAATTCAGAAAACATAGAAACAAAGCTAATTCAACTAGGACCAAGGACAATGGACAAGACAGTTAATTGCGATAACCATTATTCTTTATAATTCCAAGTTTATATTGGTTAAGGCATTTTATCAAAATCGAATAGAAGATGATAAAAATAGAACAAATGGTAAATATGTCCTTTCCATATCACAGAAATGCTTTTCTCAGCATCTTCAATCGTGTCACAGTATTAGTTCATAATATATATTACGTGAAAAAAAATATTTGTCTCTCTCAGTTGTGACATTGGACAGTTTTCCTATGCGACACCATGTAACAAGTTTGATGTCGATATGTTGAAAACTCGTGCTCAACTTTGCACACAGCATCTAATATGATTGTCGCACTAATTTCCATTAAAGGGAAAGAAAAAAAACTGGGCATAGTCATCACCAAAATTAATGTAAAAAAGTTAGAGGATACCAAAAAGATAATAAGGAAGGACAGAAAGACATACAACTATGATTTTAATTGAGGTCATTTGAACATAATATGACCAATTTTAATACAATTTATTTATCTATTTATACATTCTGCTTGTTCATTTAATGAATATATGAAAAATTATATTTTGTCCGAAACAAGTCCAAAAAGGTCTCCTCTATAAATAATCTTCGACCTTGAGTCGATCCATTAACATAAGCGTTTCTAATGGTAATGACAAAATAATATGTACATTAACGCTTGATTTGAAAAAACTAAAATAGTTATCCTTGAACGTACTTATAAGTTAATACCAAGAAACCAAGATATATAGTTTAAAAAGTTCATGATATTCCACAAACATTTTTAACAAATCAATACAAAAAAAATACCAAAAAAGAAAGGTTTGAAATAGCACATGCGCATTACAAACAACTGGATGTAAAGACCAACCGAACATCGTTTTTAGGCGGAAAGCGTAACGGACATCATAACAAGGAACTCAGAACATAAAGACACATAATAAGACAACACAAAAAACTAAATAGATGAGCAACACTGACCCCACCATATATACAGTCAAGTCAGATAAAAGTCTTGGCAGTGGTAGAGGAAAGATACAATGGTCAAAAGGACAAACAATGATCCACAGAACACTACACAGAATACATAAGATTGACCACGAACCCATAAACAATATTATACTATCATGTTATATAGAAATTATCTCAACGTTTTTTTTTTCTTTAAAAGTATATCCTCAAAATTATCTGAAAATATGACGTTATTTAAATGTTTAAAGAGGAGACATGGGTGTCACTGAACTATATATAGATATATAGGTTACAGACATATTTAGTATAATATTAACATTTAAAAGATTTATGATGTGATTATCCTTCTGAGCCTGATTTCAAGCAGCGAACACTGAATAAAAATATATTTTTTTCTGAATTAGCAAGCTATAATTAAATTGGAATATGTCATACGATAACAATCAAAACAATAATATATCATCGATGACGTAACCGGTTAATAGTCTTTGGAACTATTAACTGGAATGTAGCTGTATTCAGGCAATTGAGATACAATAAACGTTAGAGAATACAGAAGGAGCAATCAAAAATGGTCAATCGAGAGAAACTGGCAACAAGACGAAGACCAAAAACAAAAAAACACAACACAATATGTGCGACACCACTATGTGCAAGCAAACACAAATAACGTAAATTTTATTTAGTCTCAGTACAATTTATGTAAGGCTGAAGCATAACATTCTTCTTGTTTATTTAAGAAGAACTAAAGTATTTATCCTTGAACGTACTTAAAAGTTTTAACATGTTTGTGATATTTCATGCACATATTAAAGAAATCATGAAATGAATAAATCAGGATTAGGCTGAATGCAGAAGAAGAAGACAAATAACCACCGGAAGTAAGACGAGAACTACAGTATTAAAATTATTGTACTGTGACATTTTTATTCTCCGAACTCATCTGATAGAGGGAATTTTTACTCATAAAAATGCTCTTCTAATTGTTCCATATTACTATGTTCTTTGTAGACCAGGTATGTGAAATTGCTCCTATTGTGTGACATAGAACTCAATGAGAAAACAATAAAGTAATTTTAAAGACCATTGTCAATTTTGGGTTTTTCATTTAGATTTCGAAATCGAAGATGGCCGCTAAAAATTTCTCATTTGACTCTGGATTTTTTTTCTGTCAAAATCTTCTGCTCAAAAATAGCCAGGCTGTTTGAACCCAAAATGAGAATTTGCTGATTTCTTACGACCGATTGTGTGCTTATAATTTCGGTTTTATAGTGAAGATGTCTCTATTATGGTTTTTCGTTGGATTCTTTGCGAATTTTTATTTTAGATCCCATCAGAACTGAAAATAGGCGTATATATCACTTAGATATTGAATTACTACCTCTTATAAAAGCAGGCAAGCAGTGCAGTCTCTTAAGAACCTCTGTCGGTTAAACTATAACTGCGTCGTGTTATTCTTGTTTTTTTATTGTCTTAATGTATTCGTCAGATATGTGAATGTGGTTTTTTTAACCTTATATGTGTACATTTAGCAAATCATACTTTGACTTTTTCAAGGGAATGCAATCCTCTTATTGAATTTAGTATAAGTTAAGAAACAAATAATAGATGATCAGATTTTAAAATGTTAGTTTTCAAGCATAATCGCATTTCAATGGAAAACGTATAATGAGCCAGCTATGTAACAGTTGTTTAAATCAATATTTTTCACTTCATTATTTTTTCTTATTTTAAGGATAAAGCTAAACAGATTGACAACAACTAAATAAATAGATCAGGACAAATACATTGTTAAATTATTGCATCCACTAGACAGCACTGATTGTACAAGAGGATTATGCCACTACATCACTCCCATGATCGCACAAGAAGGCTATGCCACTACACCTCTCCCGCCAGAATTGAAACAATCACATTTTTCCATAACTGTCAAAATGATTTTTTTTTTTACACAAATAATCAACCCCACATGATCTTATTAGTTTTGTCTGTTTTTTCCACTGATTTGAAAGATATCATGTTTTCTTCCAGATGGACATAGTTTAGTCATCCCAGAAGGGAGTTTCGTTTCACCTCCCCAAAGACAGTTTTCCGTTTTAAGCGGTGAGATTTAGATGGGTTTTTTTTTTTTTTCTTTTTTTTCTTTTTTTTTACTTCTACCAATTTTCTGATAAAAACCGAGAATAAGGCACTGCTTTGTTGAGATTATAATGGCTAACATACATGGTGAATTAACAAATATATATCGCATTATTTGTAATCAAGAAACTGAAATAACAAATCGAGATAATGGCTTCTGGAATCGTGATAGCGAATTGCAGAATGGAAATAACGGATAGATAAACTTAGACAACGGATGAGTGAATTGAGACAACAATATATTCGTGTTATCGTTCCTTTCTAAATGTTGTCCTTGAAATACTCAGAACATATGTCATTGTTATTGTAAGCTCTCTGATACTCCGTTATTTTATGGATTTGAATGAAATTAATTCTGAAGTTTTACATAAACAATATACCAATAGAGTATGAGTAATAATATTTTATTAGCGATTCTAGCGTTTGAAAAACAAGCATAAAATGTGGCAGGATAATCATAATGTTGTTCGTTCATTCTTTTGTTTCTGTGGAAATTGCTCAAAATAACGGGTTTTGTGTTCGAGTCAAACAAATATAATTTTTAGTATTGGGCTCATTGAATCAGGGGTAATTATACATTGTATTCTACAAGAAATAACCCTCTTATCGGTTAATACGCAAATCTGGAGCATGTTATAAATACATGAATGTTCAAAACGGGCGACTATAAAATCTACATCACTTATTCATGGGTACCAGTAACACGACGGCTGTCAGATGGGGAGCAAGTTACAAGGAGATGGATTTCAGGGATATTGAGTTTTTCTCCAACAATGCAACCAGTGTCTACCACAATCACCGTTTGACTTCCCTTTGTTGCGAGCTGTTCTCCATACCGCCCTATTTAATGAAGTTGTTTTAGTCACTTACGAAATGTACCAAGTTTTCTTCTGACACCCGGTTGCCTCCACTAGTGGAGCAGGAATTGCTTACCATTCCGGAGCACATCCCCGGCTAAATTGTTTCGTGAGGTTGGTGTTAATCGATCTTTTGTTTTATATGTATGTTTTGTAGATCATTGTTTGTCCTTTTGTCCTTTTTCTTTTGGCCATTGTGTTGTCTGTTCTTCTTTGATTTACGGATTATGATTACCCCTTTGGTATCTTAAACTCTTCTTGCATAAGTAACAGCCATTATGTAAATGAAATGGTGCTGATTATGACATTAAGCTCATTAAATAATGTCTGTGACAAAATATTATCTACAAATATTTTCTTAACAGTTTCCTGTTATTATAGGATTTTTCTTTAAAATTCTATTTTTAAAAGTTCACATCAGACATTAACCTCTATTAACACATACTTATTAACAGCTTGAAAGTTGCCCACTGGTACTAAAAAGTTAATATATACATATATATGTAAAAAACTGCTCCAGCAGATTACCATCACACGATTAAACGTTAACGCTAAATAAATAACGGCTATATCACATCTTATAAGCAGATAAGTATACATGTATGTACTTCTGTATCAACCTAAATGTGTGTACCAGAAGAGATTAGTATTTTGCGCATATTTTTAATGTGTGATTTAACCTTTGTTTTTATTGCTTCCAAACACTTTTAAATTATTTGGTTTTCCAATCTGTTGGTTTTGAGTGTACCTGATGAAGGTTATTCCAGAAACGCGTTGTGCGCACTAAATTTGATATCTACGTTTTCATTAATACATTTACTAAGACTAAATGGCGAGCATACTGTTGTACATACTGTATATGTCTGCCATTTTGTGTACTTCGACCTTATGCAACCAAATTTACATCGATTTCAAATCAAGAGCAACACAATAACGAATATGAAAAGAAAGTTTAAACAGTGATGGTCAACAATTCCACCAATATCAACAAAACGTACAGCTATCTCTTATCTTAACCCATTGAACATAAAGACGAACACGACGTATGACGATGGAAGTCCAAGTATTGGCATAGAACAGGCACACAAACCGATTACTGTTATCCCAAATCCACTATAAACAAACAATTAAAAAAAAAAACAGATTTCCTTCCACTTTAAAAGACCACACATTATCACAAACACTAGTGACAACATAGTTACAATAGTTGTGAATTCATTACATGTATGCGGATTAGGTTCTTGATTGTAAATCCGATCTAAAGTCGAATTGATTGAATGTAATTATAACCATTTCCACTAACCGATAAATTTAACTGTTACTAGAGAAAAACTTGCATCACCGCATCATTTCACTAGGAGGGGTGTAATAAATACGTATACATGTAAATCAAATCTGGTCCTGGTGAAAGGTCTAATCCCTGGTTTTGGAAATGCAGGTGCAATACATTAAGTTAGCATGTTAAAAGGATATCTACCCTATCGTCTTAATAACTCAATTTTCAGGAGAAAAAAGCGTAGAAATCTAATTTAGTGTACACGACGCGTTTCTGGAATAACATTCATCAGGTATACTCGAAGTCTAAAGAGTCAAAAGCCAAATAATTTTAAAAGGGACTTAAACAGGATAGACGACGTCGGTTAAGGTCATCTGTGCCTTTGGAAGATGAACCTTAATTTTAATACCAAATATGTTATTTAGGAACTGTAAATTTCAATAATAAACATATATCGGTTATAGCCAACAAATCTAGTTTAACACAGCCTCTGTTTCTGTGGTGTTACGATTGTGTTAGTGTCGTATTTTTGTTCTTCATTTTATTTGTGTTAATTTTGCTTCTGTATACAAACTGTTGCTTCTGTAATACTACGTGGTACATCAGTTTTTTATTCCAATATTCTAATTCCTCAAAAAAATGTAAATGTTGAAACAAGCTGTGTTGGACAATAAATGAGACTTAAACAATTCTTTTCTTCGCTTTAATCAGAAGGATAATTCCAAGTTTGGTAAATATATCAATCGCATCTATAGCATTTAACTTGAAATAAATGACACCAGAGATACAGATAGGTCTGCTTCATACCTTGACTTACACATAGAAGTTGATCTTTAGGAGCAGTTAAGAAAAAAACGACAAAAAAGATGATTTTAGTTTTCCAATTGTAAAATTTTCATTTATATATAGCAACATTCCAGGAGCAGCTGCATATGTCTCTCAATTGATACGGTATTCCAGAGCCTGTGGTTGCTATCATGATGTCCTTGATAGATGGTTGCTTTTGACCAGGATGTTACCATGGTTTAATAGTGAACTCAGAAGAGAAATTAGAAAACGAGACCGTATTCGTAAGACAGTAAAAAAACATAACAAACTGCTATCTACATATAATGTATATATGTATTATTATACAAACTTTGCAACAACAGTCCAAAAATGATATATCCTTTGTTTAAAGATCAGCTGTTTGGTGAAAGAAATTCTCCAGGTATAAACAGTTGACCTTTATTACAGGTGTATGTGTCTGACATGTATGTTATGAGTATACAACAGTAATTACTATTTTTCAATACAGATATAACTATTAAAGAATTTACCTTTTTGTCAAAGGTCACCTGTCTATGATGGACAATATAATAACATCATGGATGTCCGTTTAATACAGGTACAAAAATAACATCATGGATGTCCATTTAATACAGGTACATTTGCATATGGGACATAAATGTAATAAGTACTCCTTAATAGATATAATAAAAAACAATTTACCCTTGTTCTAAACGGTCACCTGTCTTGGGGGGACATTTCATCTATATATAGATATCCCTTTAATACAGGTTCACTGATCATTTTATTTTAAAATATAGAATGACTGAAATACATGTAATTCTTTTTTTTTTGTATGTAGTATTGTGATCGCTTTGTGCTCTCACTAAAAAAAAGCAAAAACAAAAAACTTTGTTTTCCATTTGCCACTGGTTAGTCCATATGTTACACCTATGACTTGAAAGAGTTACATGTTTTGTTTGTACGTGTCATTATATGTTATATATTGGTGGATTGTCATTTTAACCTTGTTATAGTAAACCGTCTCTCTACAAAGTTAATATTACTTAAGTTTGAAGTTTTAATTGTTCATGACTTCAGCAATTATTTTGTAAAATATGGTTAATTTAAGAGTTGGATCATTTAATGTTAAAGGGTTGGCAAATGATAAAAAGAGAAAAGAAATTTTTCACTGGTTACATGGAAAAAAACAAACAATCAGATATCGACAAATATAAGAAACAGAGAAATAGAGTTAATAACTTAAAAAAGATTGCTAAAGAACATTTTGAAGAAAATTTAGACAATATAATCTTAGAAAATATATCAAATTCAAAAACTTACTGGAAAATAATGAAGATGTTAATTAAATCGAATAAAGGATGTAGTAATATACCCCCTCTACAAAATATAATTCAGGATGAAGGACTAGAGGAGGTAGTTTACGGAGACGACGAGAAGTGTGAATTACTAAATAAATATTTTATTTTTATTTCTTCATTGGAAGATGCGAACGTTCTTCTTCCAGATATTGAACTTAAGACCGATAATTTTCTACCTGATATAGTCATTACCACAGAGGAGATTGTTGATATTATTAAAATAATAAATCCTAATAAGGCATCGGGGCCAGATATAATCAGTCACAAAATGTTAAAAATCTGTCCTGAAAAAATAGCAGCCCCTCTCCAAATAATTCTTAATAAATCTCTTCTACAATGTAAATATCCAACCAGCTGGAAGATTGCACATGTGATTGCTATTTTTTTTTAAAAAAGGTGACAAGTCATTACCGTCTAATTATAGACCTATATCTCTCATAAAATGTGTTGGAAAAATAATGGAACGAGTTATCTACAAATATGTATTTAACCATCTACAAAGAAACAAGTTAATTTATGAATATCAATCTGGTTTTCTCCCAAAATATTCAACAGTACACCAACTATTAGAAATGTATAACTGCATTTTAAATTCACTAGAAAAAAAGGAAATTAGCTGTTTTGTATTCTGTGATTTTTCTAAAGCATTTGATAAAGTTTGGCATAAAGGGTTGATACATAAAATTAAATCATACGGTGTGGATAGTAATTTATTAAATTGGTTCTCTAGTTACCTGCAAGATCGACAACAGAGAGTATTAATAAACTATTCGTCTTCTTCACTTTGCAATGTTTCAGCTGGTGTACCCCAATGATCAGTACTAGCTCCTCTATTATTTATAATGTATATCAACGATATTGCTGAGAAGTTAATCTCTCTCACCCGCCTTTTCGCAGATGACACTTCCTTCAGCTATTCCAACCGTGATGAATTACAGATAAAAATTGTGATTGATCACGATTTGAAACAGCTGGATGAATGGTCAAAGAAATGGTTGATTACTTTTAACTCGGATAAAACAGAAATTATGCTATTTTCAAATACGGATATTCCAGAATTCAATTTTACATTTAATGGAAGAACTATTCCTATTACAAATTCTCACAAACATTTGGGAGTTACATTTAGCAGCGATGCTAAATGGAATATACATGTTGAAAATATATTGTTAAATATTTACAAACACCTGAATGTTCTTCGAAAGTTAAAATATAAACTTTCTCGGAAAAATCTAGAGAAATTATGCTTAGTTTATATCAGAACAATTTTTGAATATGCTTGTGAAGTATGGGATAATTGTAGGGTAGGGAATTCTAATAAACTTGACCATTTGCAACTTGAGGCTGCTAGAATCGTTATTGGTCTTCTAATATTTGCTAGTTCAATCTTAATTTATAAAGAATTAGGCTGGGAATCATTGGCAGAAAGTAGAAAATGGAGAAAATTACAAATGTTTTATAATATACAAAATAATAATGCACCCATGTATCTTTGTGACTTAATTCCACCATCAATTCAAAGTACAACCGTTTATCCATTGCGTAATGGAAGTGATATTATAATGCCATTTTGTAGACTATCGAATACTTATGATTCATTTATTCCTTCAACTATTCCCGATTTGCGATAACTAGAGTTATCGTTCTTGAATCGAGTTATTTTTTTCTGGCAGAGGGTATGTACACTTCCGGTTACAACGTCACAAAACGTTTGAAAAATTAAAAAAGCTATGTATTCTTATTCAAATAAAATCCGATTTATTGGAATTATTTTATTTAGCTTTTTATATCGCCCGATATCGGTGGATTCTATGAGATCTGTATTTTTATTTCATATCCTGAATGACCGTAATAATTAATAAATTCAGTGTTTTATATTCAAAGATGTAGCATTTTCTCGAAAATTGGCTTTGCTGTTAAAATTACGGACGTTAATAGCGATGTATGCAAAATTCATTCCAATTTTCGCAGTGGAATCATTTGTTTTATTTTCTTTTACAGGGGATTATCTTAATCTTGAAATGTTTAAGATATTTTATCTGCTTGGAGTCTATTACAAAGATGTCTATTTTTGCATGATATTTAGTTTTGTTTTCTTTTTTTCAAGAGATTAATGCAGATTCCCATAAAAATTACCACAGGCTCCATTTAAGAAATTGAATATTTTACCTTTAGTTATATACATGGTTCATGACTATTCATTCTTTGGTTCCACTTCGGATTTTGTAATAAAAAAGGAACATTTAGGGTTTTTACCGGATTTGGCCATCTCCAAAAGTCAGAGACGTCGGGTAGAAATATGACCGTAGAGTTAGACAGCCGGCATCCGCTCCTTCCAAAAGCTGGATGGGGAAAATGAAGATTTGACACTGATCTTAAGAAAAAAAATGGAAACTTTTGCAGATACAAGTGCTTTCAATGCTGGTGTAAAGGAGAAAAACACGAAAACAAACAAAATTACAATTGTTAAAAATCAAAAACTTGCAACACAAAACTTCCTTTTTAACATGCATATACATTTTCCCTTTGGTAACATATAAAGACTTTTCCTTTTATGGAAAATATGCTTAAATATGATTTTATGAAATATAGGCATCGTTTGCTTTATTATAGAGTTGCACCTTTATATATACCACAAAAAAGAAAACAAAACTTACAAATTTGATCATTGTACCATAGCCGTGATCGTATAGTCGCTGCTTCGCGACCCCTGCAGACTTACACTGAGAGTGCGAATCCTATCGGAGCAGTTTTGGTTTGTTTTGGGGTTGTTTTTTTTTTGTTTTTTTTTTTTTATTTTTCTAGCAACATAATGTGTTTCGTTATTAATTTCGGTTAAAGTGATAAAAATGGAGGCTATATTTATATTAAGTTTTTTTTTCTTTACATATTATAAGAAAGCCGCACAACGAATATTTCCTTACATATGAAATCATAACACGAATATACACGTAAGCTGTCATAATCACTAAGAATAAAGCAATTTAGCACATGTCGTTTTAATCGGAAGCAAACCATCAGAGCCTTTTTAATATTTTGCTTTGTGCTTGGTAAGTTATTTTTTTAAATCTGCAGTTGAGAAATCAAATCGTCTGCTATGCATACTAATTCGCATTTCACCCCATCACTACTCTAAGTAATACATTTACTTGACTAAATGCGGGGGCACAGTAGTCATGATCGTATTGTCGTATTGGCGCGCCTTGTGATGGAATGGATAATTCTAGAAGGTGGTTCGAATCCCATCAGTCCTTTTGTTTGTTTGTCTACATTGTTAAGCTTAGCTTCAGAACGGGATTTTTGGCTGTAAGATTATGAGACTGTAAGTGCATATGTCTAAAAATACATCTTTAATATGACAGATAAGTTTCAATGGACAGAGGTATGATCTCCAAATACATCATTGTTTTTTAAACGATAGACTGATTGCTTGTTCTTGATATATTAAAAACAGAAAAAAGTCGCGTTCGTGATCGTTTTATTTCCTATTCAAAATATTCCATACGAGGGACATTATTCATTCAGAAAAAGGTGGGATCTGCTCTTACGGAAACCGAAAATTGGGATTTGCTTTTTAACTACAAGTCGAGATGGTCGGCAAACGTTAGATGCAGGTGTTCACCTATCTGATAAGCGCACATTGCTAATGAAGACGTTTCAAACACAGTGCAAAATATTCTACCGAATCCGCTTCTGCTTTTACAAATGGTGAAGAAGCAACAGATTCTATTATTTCTAAAATGCTTTCAAATTTATCTTGCCTTGTCTTCGACCACTCGAGTGTAATGAAAAAAATCAAATACGCTTTTTAATGCAAGGAGAGAAAACCTTTTATAAAGAAAATATTCCCGCTTTCAATATACAAAGAAAATCGCGCAATATTTCCGTTTTGCAGAAAAATCTAGTGACAATCATCCAAAACATTTCAGAAAGTTAATTATGTAACATGTTCATTGGTATTATGAAAATACAGATTTGGAGTTATTTGTACAAAAATGTTACAAATCCAGAGAAAAATATGTTAAATAAGTAAATAACTCTTTTTTATAGAAGTTTAAATAAAAGGGAATGTCGTGTATATAATTTTCTTTATAAAAGTTAAAGCCTCTATTGAACTGTCTATAGCAGCTCATTTTTTCATTGTCATCTGACCGGCTGTTTTTAAAAAATACGTCTCTACATCTTTGTCGGAGCTCAAGCTCATTCTTGTTACCACTGATTTTTCCATTGCATTTCCGTAAAAACTGTACAAGTTCAGTCTTTTTTTTAAAGTTAGGAAGTCTTCAAGTGTTGCCTTGGAATTGACGTCAATTAATTTCATATTTTTCACACTTATTATTTATTCAATCAATTTATTAAAAACCGTCAGTAAAACTTTTGCAACCGGAAATGCTATATACCCACTGCCAAGGACAATAATTCAAATTACGAACGATAACTCCATTTTCCGCAAAGAGGGAATACGTCAATGGAATAGCTTAGATCCATCTCTTCGAAATGTGGATTCTATTGCAAAATTTAAAGCTGAATTAAGAAAGCGGAAAGATATTAGCCAAGTTCCTAAACATTACGAAATTGGACCTCGAAAACTTAATATTATTTTAACCCAGCTTCGATGTTTTGCTTCTTTTTTGAATTACGATTTGTTCCAAGTAAATATAGTCTCAGATCCGTCTTGTCGTTGTGGTGCCAATCCCGAAGACTCCTATCATTTCTTCTTCGATTGTTCCCATTATTCAAATATAAGACATACATTGTTTCAACATCTCAACTGGCTACCTAATTATTGTGCTTTAGATCTGCGGTAATCCTACACTCCCGTATGAACAGAACGAAATTATTTTTAAGCAAGTGTTTGAATATATAAAGAGGTCTGAAAGGTTTCTTGTTGTCTAGTTGTTCACCAAAACAACAATCGCACACATCATCACCACTAACCCTCTCTCTCATTCCTTTCTTCATTCTCTGTTTTAGTTCAATCTACACATATTAATGTAAGAAATATTTATATACATGCATGCTATCAAATAATGTTGTAGCTTATTGTGTCTTATCCTTTTTGCACATTTGAGCAAATAAAATATGTTTAAACTAAAACCAGGATGTTACTAAACCGAGGGTTCCTAATGGTAAATTTCAAATCGTCAGATGAATACGGATATGCCATGTACCAGTTGTCGTAGTAACAATACCGTCCTCTTTACGTCTTTCATTACTTATCACTTGAATTTCAACTAGACTAATTCTGTGACTGTCACCTATGGAGCCGGGACTGCTTACCATTTCCGATCACATGACCTTTTATCCGTTTTTTAGGGGTTTTGCGTTATTTAATCTTTAGTTTTCTGTGTACTGGTTTATAGACCAAAGACCTACAAATATCATTAGGTCATTTGGCTTTATCGATCGACTGGAACCATGTTCTGCTCTTGCTCTTTTTTTCGTTCGTCTGATCTAAAGTTAATTGTTTAATAATACACATGCCTTACAGTTAATGCTTTTGACTGCCCATGCATATAAAACAACTGAAGAAAGTATTTATATGTTGGTTTTTTTTATTATCTCTCGCCGACAGAACCATCCATAGGTATATCTATACGAGTCTGACCTCTTAGACCTACATATCCACTCAAGAGTATATTTATATATACTTGACTATTCAGATATACATAACGATTCGTCCGGACAAAAACTTACTTGTTTAAGAAAACCTGATTTTCCTATTACCGTCATATTTCATACTTAACATTCATATTTCACACATATTACAGAAACAACTGGGTTATTATATGATTATCAGCTTGAATTCTGCTGAACATGTCTGCAACAGTCCAACTATTAAAAATGAATTTGTAAGATTTAATATAAAAAAATACAATGTATATGATTTACAATGTATGGTGTCTCCCAGTCAATACCCTACACAGTTATTTAGTATATTCTTTACTTTGTCAAATGGAAAATAAGATTGAATACGAAAGTGCAAAGGTAGCTCAAATCGTCTTAAGCTTAAACATGTAATAAATATTATATAAACAAGCAACGACACACAAAAATACCAATGAAAATTGAATTATAAAATTAGCTAGGTTGGCCAATTTAAAACTGGATGACATAATATGGGACATATACATCTAAAGGAATATAAAACCACAATTTGAAATAGAAATAACAGAGGCTATCAAATTCAAATGATTAGAAATATGTAAGGGTTAGAATGTTACTAAATTTTTCTTAATTGCTAAGAAAAATTTATGTAGCATTCTAACTCACTTAAATGACAGTTTTATTGGAGACTAATTAACTGTAAAGGTGTTCGTCTATGATCTGGTTAGTAAGCCAGGATGTACAATTTGCATGGTCAATTTTAGCACATAATCTAAAGAAACAATAAAAAAGCTATTATTTAACTTTTCTGTCAATAAAAATGTTTCTTCCTTCTGCATCATTCTGTCAAAGAGTCAGGATGGCAAGTTCTGATACTTTCTCTGAGTTGCTAAATTTCGCTTTAGAAATGATATTTTCCTGAAGATGTGGAATTAATTATTCCAACACAACAACTGTTTTTTTCAAATGCACTGAATGTTCCAATGATGAATGATTCTTGTAAAAAAGAAAATTTGGAAGTACATAATGTAGTGAAATATAATTTAAATTTACCTGAAGGAAAAAGCAAAAACGACACAATGGTCATTATTATACCTGATGGAATTAATAATGTTGTAATTGAAAAAAATGGCAAGAAAATTTCTATTTCTCTGTGAATTATGGATTATAAGTGATTATTGCAAAATTATTTAGTGGGATTTATTGTTCTTTCATGGAATATAAATGATTTGTGTAAAAGAAAATAATTAGAAATTAACAATTTGTTACTAATTTATGTTTGTTTTTCTTTCATGCCTTGCTGTCTGTTGATAAGTATAATTTAAGATTCCATGACTAATTGGAGCAATGTATTTCATGTCTCTAAGGTGATAAGAATCTGACCAGTTCTATTGTATTGTAACTGATTCTAAGCACATTAGAAACATAAAATACAGTGCTCTGATTGGTCGAGAGATAAAACTTGTCTTCCAAGAATAGTTAGACTTCTGTTGATATCCATATCTAGGATGTGCTCTAATTAGCAAGACTTTCTAAACAGCTGTCAAACAAAAGCAAAATATGCATGTACTGTCAAGAAACCAACTACATTTTCACTACAGATAACTAGTCGAGCAGCGTTGCTATAAAGAACGCTCTGATTCTGAACATTACACATAATATGATTAATCTAAAAGTTACCTTAGTGTTCAAATATATTTGAACTCTACCCTGATTATTAAATGGTTGCTTCCTGGCCTTTTAAATACTTTGACTTTGAACATACCTCGTGAAGGTCATTCTTGAAACGCGTTATGCGCATTAATTTTGATATCTACGTTTTTTTTATTACTATTTACCCAACACAATCAACTCTTCTGATATTTAGACAATTATTTTCTATTCTTTACTGTTTTCGGTATTGTACTCGACGGATTAAATCTTTAGTATTGGTAGAGATTAATCATTTCGAAAAACAAATATCTCTGGATTTTGTGAAAGTTAGAATCATCCGATCCATCTTTGTTTTCCCTGTTGTCGTTACTGTGCACTTTCAGTCCTAAAAACTGAATGCGTTTGAACCTTTTACCATGATATTATTCCAAATAAGGGTAATAACAAAATTACCGAACTCCGAACAATCTTACAAAGGGAAAGTCAAAACTCACAAGTATATAAACAGACAAAATCAGTCAACAACCGGAAAACTGTGAAAACCGTAATGACCCTGACTTGGTACAGGCATTTCTAAAGAAATGGTGGGTTGAATCAGATTTTAAAGCGCCAAACCTCCCGCTTTCATTACGGCTCAAAGTCTCCGGCTGTCACTATAACAGTATTTATAACAATACTTGAACAAAACAATTTAAGTCTTACCTCGTTATATATGTCTTACTCTGTTGGTACAAATATGTAAGAGGGGGTGGGGCCAATACAACTAGTTTAATCCCGCCATTTTTGTTTTATTGAAGGACATGTACCAAGCCAGGAAAGTGAGGGTCATTATTTGTGTCTTAAGTTGATCAATTTTGCCTCTTTCAACGATTTTGTTATTTGATTTTCAGATAGTTCCGACAGTGTGATATTATTTTGTTTTTTAGTTTATTTATATTTGTGTTATTTCATTATTTTATTGATAGCAATAACACATTTACAAATGCACATTATATAATTATGACACAGTAACAAATAAACAAATTAATTATCTGGTTGACATGAAGATAACTTTACAATTAGGGTTAAAACAAATACATGTAAATCACAATACCAATAGATAAAAAAAACACCAGTTAAGCATAATATTAGAAAAGTACCAAAAGATCTCGCAACTACTCTTCGGCACGGAGAACATAGCTAGTTCCTAATACTGCGCTTGGCCATGACGTCTTCCACACTTCGTAAGATAGGGTTCTCCAATTTACTACACGACTATAAATTTATGTCATTTGACTGAACTACTTTGTTCCTTGTCTGTTATGGTTGTAAATAAAGATAGAGTATGACAGATAGACTTATCCAGCATGAGAGATATCTCTCATGGCATCAATCAGTGGTGTGGCAGAGAACATGAACTTAAAAATACGGAAGTGAAATCAGGTGCACCGGGAGGTATCTACTCCTGTTCCATCTTGCTAACCGCCCCTGAATCTCATTTACAAAGTCGATGTTTTGTGCAAATTGTTAGCATGGTTCGTGTTATTCAATTGTGTGTTTTGTTGTTTTTTGTTGTTTTTTTTTGTGTTGTCTTTTTTCGTTTGGTTATTGTATGGTCTGTTCTTCTTCAATTTACTGCTTCTGATTATTCCTTTGGCATTTTTAAACATTTTTTGTTCATTTCAATAGTGGAGTTGGAATTATGAAAATAGCTTCAATCTAACCCTAATACTAGTGGTCTTGTTATATGTTCAATGAGTTAAGATGAGCTGTAATTGTTCCCTTTGTTGATGTTGGTTTAATTGTTGACCATCACGATTCTGTAAAGTTGAACAAATTAAAATCTCTGAAGCAGATTAATAACTTTTTTAAGAAAGACTCTGGAAATATGTGTATTCAATTATTTCGCTAGCGCGTCATATATATAATCGTACGATCAATTATAATACGTTGTAATGAAATGAACATTAAAAGTGCCTTGCCTATTCAAATAAATAAGCTATAAAAATAACAATTAATACCAAATAGGATTAAAATCTAAGACACTGTCAAACAGGACAAATCCATACATAAACACTGTCAAACAGAGCATCTAAATGTATAGACATTTACAAGAGGCCCAATAGAAGTGAGGACAAAGACATACAAAACAAATAAAAAACAAAACACAACACATGTACAACAGAGAAAACTAAAAAGATGAGCAACACGTACCCGATCAAAATATTAGCTGAACCAATGTTCTCGCGAAAGGTAATCAGTTCCTGCTTCTTATAGGACACCCGTCGTGGTGTGTTACTCATGTTGTCAAGTCAGGTAAAAATCTTTTCGGTGATACACGAAAGAAAATAATCAACGTAAAAGGAAAATGAACATGCAAATGTTCATCTAGACCCAATTTTGAGTTAAGGGAATCGTACTTTGATCACTGTTCTTTGTCTCACAGTAGAGTGTCATGATGAACAGGGGGTCATGAGCGCAACAGCAGACCATCAGTGCTGGTTTGATCTTAGGTAATCTATAATAGTTGACTTTCCAATATTTGAGTATGAGCGTATCAGATGAAGGTTATACCAGAATCTTTGTATGTACTAAATTAGATATCTACATTTTTATAAATATCACTGGCTCCATACATAGTAAAACCTGTCTAAACCGAACCCTTTTGGGACTGACAAATTTGTTCAGTTTAGACATGTATTTGGTTTGCACAGGTTAAAATTACAGACATTTAGTAGATGGGACTGTAAAGTCTGTCTGGTTTAGGCAGGTTATCGGTTTACTCATGGTACGGTTTATACAGGTTTCACTGTATCTGCTGGTGGACCATTAGTCCCCGAGGAAATCATACGCCCAGTAATCAGTACACTGACGTGGTTTATTAGATATATTTATGTTTGAAATTTACATTTCCTACGTAATGTAATTTCTAAAACAAAGGTCAATCTCCCTCGGGTATTAATAACCTTAGCCGAGTTTGCCTATGATTTTAAGAATTATGTTTTCCCGGTAGGTGTCAATGTTGGAGCAGTAAATATCAGCTATTGCCATTGCCTTGTTCACTTCATACTCTAACAAGACAAGATAACGACAATATCTGATTGACATCTAGGGATTTCCTTGAAGCGTCCTAACAATTGTTTTTATAAAACTCCCAAATTCTCCACAAAACCCCTTTCCAAATTATTAATCAATTCTATCAGCAGTCAAATGCAGGCTTCAGAGTTACAGAATAATGTATCTCGCTCATTCAAAACTTGAAATAAAAAATACTACAGATGCAGCCAGGTCAAAACTACAACTGGAAAGTGATAGTGAGGTCCAGTTGAAAACGAAACTATACGATATGAGAGATGATTTCAATTTTCCCATTGTGAACTTTCCATGTATATCTATATGTGGCAATATTCCAGCAGTACCTGGATATATCAATTGATGCAATATTTCCGAGCTCGTGTTTCCTATCAACATTGCCATGATAGCGAGTTGCTGCTAACAAAGAAGCTACTGAAATATGGTTCTTAAGTGTAAAGTTGAAGTCAACACTGCGAAGTTTTCATACGGTCGCCATCATATTTAACATTTTCTTTATAGAAGCTTCAAGGAAAGGAACTTGGAAAGTGCATAGTTCATACTACATATTGACTAAGCGAAACAATAATGTCCTGGTCGTAACCTTTTAATATTACAGGGTCCAATTTCGATGAAAATTTGAAAGTAACAGGCACAATATACGGAAGTGGTACTTTACGTGCCTAACTAGTGAAATCCAGTTTCAAATAATACAATAATGTCGTTAACTCTATAGTCCAAAAGGACTGTATTCCTTTAATCTGCAGGTTTTATGATAGTAAAATCATGGGATTTTTAGATGATTTTTGGTTTTCCCCGGAGGACAAAAATGACCGGTAAAATATTACGATTCAACATAAAAATATTTCAGTATTTTACTTATTACACGATGCCATGTATTCTTTTGAAATAAAATGGAAAACAAAAACAAAAAGATCACATTGTCGGAACATTACAAAATAAAATATCAAAAGCGTAGAAAGATGTAAAATCGATACCCCGAACACACAAATACATGACCGTTCCCTGGCTTGTTACAGGCACTTTAATAAAAAGTGGCTGGTTTAAGCTAGAAAAGAACTTTGTTTCTTCATGTAAGGGTAAGCGATTTATATCTGGCATGGTGTGTTTGTCCGTTTTAAAGATTACAGATATGGCTTGGAAGTACAATTTCACTTGACACAAAGAAACAGCCCTCTTGGACTATAACTACGCAATGATGTACTTTGTAGCTGTTAAGTAATTTTTGTACAGTGAAATATATTCAACAAAATTTTAAAAAAGCATGATAAATTTCTTTACAAAGATACAGTTAACAAATCTGCTTATTTTTGCCATGAACATCGTGCAGTCAAACATTTCACATTTTACATAACCCTACATTATACAAAAGTTGTATTCATACATTTTTGGCATATACATCTACATAAGCTCATCAAAGACAAAATGGCGGACTGATACATTGTGGATGTAAATCCTTTCTAAAAACTTGAAAACAAACTTGCGCGATTAGCTTCGTAATAAAAATACTTCCGATAAATTACTCAAAACGTGAAAGTTCTGTGCACTCTTCTACAAACCAGTGGCTGAAGGTTGCCCTCTAACCTAGCCACCATATGTCACTTCAATTTGCAATGTTTTTCATAATTCTTGGTAATCTCTTTATTTCGTCACATTTGAATATCCAATAAAATGTTTATGATGCAGATTTGTTGGTATATAAAGAATCGGGAATGCCGAATTCTTTGGTATACATCCCATCACTGCAACTACATCCACGAATAGGTAAGATTTTCCGCCAAATTTCACCATGTGGACTTTCATTATTAAGGACTTTATTCAATGTATCTTGAATATGCTGGATTTATTGTGGACATAATCGTCATAATATTTGTGTATCTCTTCTGTTTGCCACTTTTACTTCGCGAATTGTGAGTATTAAAAAAAATGTGGACTGACTTGCATACAATGTATAAAAACGGTCAGTATATCTGGAAAATGAAAATAGCGCTGAATTGTCTATTGCCACTTTAGTAGGAGCAAACATATACAATTCCTGAAATTCATTTTGTGATAATTGCATTCTTATTGTTTTTAAACTTTTTTTTTTTTTTTCAATCTGATATATGATTCCCGAGTATCTGTTTTATTGTAGTTATACGTATATTCCATATTCAAATAATCAGGTATTGCTTCATTATAATTTCATAAATTAATTTTTACATATTCCAAATACATGTAGGCAACAAAATAAGTCCTTTCAAATATTTACCTTTGATAGTTTATTTAATTAGAAATTGTGCAAATGTTTTCTACAACATTTATTCTTCCGTAAATAATTATTTTCATATTCCAAGAACAGTAAAAAAAACAACTTTGTTCCTTAACATCAATCTATGTCTATGCGTAATGCTGGATAGTCTCTTGTGTTCATTTACATCCATATCCTTTCTTACTGATTACAAAAAACTTAAACGTTATTATGATATAGTAGGAAAAAATGTAATAAACCTTAAAATTTATTATTGTTTATTATTTATTAAATAAACACTACTATACAAGACAAATAATAAGAGTATTCGACTGTCCGTTTCATTTTGGAATTTGTGTACATGTATATATATTCTATGCAAATGTTACACTGAGAAAGTGGCACTAAATAACTATTAAAAATTGTCTAATAATTATCCTATGACACTTCTACCTTTATTAAACAATGTCTTTTATTTTCGTTTAGGCAGTGATGAATATTTTAGGGCCCTGGCTTTTGCTAGCCTTATCAGGTCATGTAAAAGCATGGTGGGGTGGTCAAACACAACATGCTTCCTCTGGATCATTTGCGAGTTCACAAAGTCATGCAAGTTCTCATTCTAGTGCTAGTGCCTCGGGGTATGGTGCTGCAACCAACCCCCCGGGATACCGTGCTTCCGCACAATCATCAGGATTCGGTTCCCAACACGCGTCGTCATCGTTCGGCTCCCAACACTCGTCAGGGTTCAGCTCGCAACAATCATCAGGATATGGTGCCAAAGTACAGCATGGTGGAAACTATTCTCCACCAAGTTATGGCGGGTACAATAAACCAAAACCTGTGAACTGCGTGGTTGCTGCCTGGGGTCCCTGGAGCCACTCCGATGCCAATGGCGTTTCCAGTCGATACAGAAAAATACAACAACATTCCTCAAATGGGGGACATCCTTGTCCATCGTTGGTAGAGACAAGAGTTGGTAAGTGAATTTTTATTATGACAATTCAATTCCATGCTGGTAAATGTATTATATTGCATTTCTATTTAAATTTTTACAATAAAAATATCTCGGAACCAATATCTGTGTATGAACATTACTTAATTTTGCGAATGAAAATGCTTGAAATCGAAAACAATAATTACCAAAATGTGATGATGATGAATCGATAATGACGGATTCTTTGGGATGTATCCTATTACTGTATTATGTAACAAACTATATTACATCATATGACATTCTATATAATGCCCCCCCAAAAAACGGCATAATTTTCTACAGTATTCCTCTTTTTTGTATATATATATATATTTTTTTATAGATAACGTATATTTTCGTCATATTTCATAATACTAAGAACGCGTTTTACTTTCAATTGCTTAAATATTGTTTATTACTTCAGTCTTTCTGATCCATTTCTTGTCATTTCTCTTGCAACAGTTACAGTCGACTGTAAAATTGGCCCTTGGGGAGACTGGTATCCAGTTAAAGGAGCTCCTGGTAACTATGCTCGAAACCGTCCTACTTTGGTGCATCCAATCAACGGTGGTCATCCATGTCCACCATGCACGGAATACAAAGTTGGTAAGTCTACTTTTGGTTTACACATCTATTGTTCACCTCTATATAACTGAAATACTTTTTGAAAGTTTCTTTAAACTCCCATAAACTTAATCCTTCTAAAGTCATTACATTAAGACGAGCGCATATAGAGTAAAAACAAGATTTTCGAGTAATGAGGGATTCACCCACACCAGTTCAAACGCAAAGACAAAACAAAATTTGGAAACATATATGACTTCAATTTAGACACTGGGATTCCATATGAATAGAACAATTCATGATGGCGGCAGCATAATTTCTGAAACGATGACTATCCTTGGTTAGGTAATTTGACCGATAAGAAAAACATGATTAAATGGCTATTGACCTTAATAGCAAAGGAATTACGAAATACGAATGCATTGTGTATAATATTAATGACTTCATCAACCTAGAATTTCTACTAGTATCCAAGAGCAAAATTGGTCTCCCGATTTCTTTATATTTCTAATTGGTTCTGCACAGAATAATATACATATACCATTCATTGTACATTGTACTTATTAGCCTTAAATACACCTTATGTTAAAACGTACAAAACCATGTTCTTGTCACAACACATTTCGTAAGGAAAACATGCTTCGTTAAATTACCAATGCGTTTACCTGGATTATTTGAGCTATTGCTTAAATGATATAATCATTCATGTGTTCTAAATAGTTTACTGTAAATCAGTAGTCGACGGCACAGCTGTAAAAAAAAATCAGTTAAACAATGTGTACGTAAAGGATGATAGTACTATACTGACGGAACCACAGATGATTTTGTGACAAAATGGGGAACTACTTACAAGATGGTTTGAATTGCAGTTAATAAGAATTATTTTTAAATGCAAAATAATGCATCCACATTTTGTAAAAGTTTTATATAGAAAGAAGTGCTCTCAATCAGGATACCATGATAAGCTCCCTAGAGTTGGTGTCCAACCATATTTGTGGGTGCTCGTGTTGTACCTTCATTTTTGTGTTTGGGATCGTCTTTTTTCCTTATTAATTTCTTTGGGTTTTGGCATTAACCAAGTTAGTTTTGCATGTCTTGAACCTGGTTGACCTTTGCGAAATTTTCATTTAACAAATGGTGATGAATACTTCCTCTTTTACTAGTGTCCTATATCACCGACACGATTTTTACCGGACTTGACCGTGAGTAACATGGCGTGTGTCTTAAAAGAAACAGGAACTTTCCCCCTTCGCACCCCAGTTCAACCCCGATGTTTGGTGGAGTGTGTGTTTGTCATCGTTTTAGCTTTCAAAGTTGTATTGTGTTTATATTGTGTTTAGCTTAATATTTACAAATTCACAAACAATTTCATCCAATCAAAACATGTTTACGAGATGTATTGTGTGTAAACTTGTTCTCGTTGTGAATATAGCTGATATATTGTTCATCTGCATTAAACAACAACAACAATCAATCAGTACTATACAGGTGTGTGCAGTTATGACCATATGAAGACTAGATTTCAAATATAAATATATCTAAAAATGCATATCAGTGCTGAAACACTGACTAATGAACTGCTGATACCCTCGCGGATTAATAGTCCATCAGCAGAGGTATGGACCCAGTGATAGTAATAAAAAAGTAGATATAAAATTCAGTGAGGACGATGCGTTTCTGCAACAGCCATTGGAAACAAGCTATTAATTAAAGAGCCTATACAGGATATCTAAAATCAGAAATTGTTACCTCACTACCTGTGTCCGAGGTAGATTGACCTTAGATTTAATATCTTACATTATTTAGGAACTGTTAATTTTAAGCAAATATATCTAATAAACCATGTCGGTGCTGAAACACTGACTACTAGGTAGATTATTCCCTCGGAGACTCTTTGTCAACAAGTAGAGGTATCTATCCAGTAATAGTTTTTAATTTAATACAAGCGATGCGCTTTCTAGAATACCCGTTATCTGATACGCTGAAACACTGACTACTATAGGTAGATTATTCCCTCGGAGACTCTTTGTCAACAAGTAGAGGTATCTATCCAGTAGTAGTTTTTAATTTAATACAAGCGATGCGCTTTCTAGAATACCCTTTATCCGATACGCTGAAACACTGACTACTATAGGTAGATTATTCCCTCGGAGACTCTTTGTCAACAAGTAGAGGTATCTATCCAGTAATAGTTTTTAATTTAATACAAGCGATGCGCTTTCTAGAATACCCTTTATCTGATACGCTGAAACACTGACTACTAGGTAGATTATTCCCTCAAAGACTCTTTGTCAACAAGTAGAGGTATCTATCCAGTAGTAGTTTTTAATTTAATACAAGCGATGCGCTTTCTAGAATACCCTTTATCCGATACGCTGAAACACTGACTACTATAGGTAGATTATTCCCTCGGAGACTCTTTGTCAACAAGTAGAGGTATCTATCCAGTAGTAGTTTTTAATTTAATACAAGCGATGCGCTTTCTAGAATACCCTTTATCTGATACGCTGAAACACTGACTACTAGGTAGATTATTCCCTCGGAGACTTTTTGTCAACAAGTAGAGGTATCTATCCAGTAGTAGTTTTTAATTTAATACAAGCGATGCGCTTTCTAGAATACCCTTTATCTGATACGCTGAAACACTGATTACTAGGTAGATTATTCCCTCGGAGACTCTTTGTCAACAAGTAGAGGTGTCTATCCAGTAATAGTTTTTGATTTAATACAAGCGGTGCGCTTTCTAGAATACCCTTTATCTGATACGCTGAAACACTGACTACTAGGTAGATTATTCCCTCGGAGACTCTTTGTCAACAAGTAGAGGTGTCTATCCAGTAATAGGTTTTAATTTAATACAAACGATGCGCTTTCTAGAATACCCTTTATCCGATACGCTCATAGTCACAATATTCGAAAGCCAAATGACTTAAACGTCCAAAAGGGAGCAAGTTAAGCAAAGGGTCTAAACGGGATAGCCAAAATCGGCAAGAGTTACCTATGCCTGGGACAGACTGACCGTAGTTTTATTAATTACAGTACTCCATAACTGTAAATTTCAAACATGAATGGAACCGCATTGGTAGTGTAATGGTTAGCGTGCTCACCTCGAGAGTGGTAACTCGTGGGTTCGAGCACCGGTTAGGTCAAACCAAAGACTATAAAATGTGTATTTGTTGCTTCTCCGCTAAGCACGCAGCATTAAGGAGCTGGGCTGATGTTACTCCCGATGACTAATAGATATCGACCCATCGATAGTAATTAAAACATACACATCTACCAAATACAATTTATTTTTATTTATTTGTATGAAATTTTGTAACAATTTAATAAATAAACATCATTACTCAATTTGTTTTCCTCCAGCGAGGAAATTTCTGAATATTGAGTAATTACTTAAATGCGATTGTCGGTAATATATAGCATTCCATTATACAACTAATTGATTTTGAATTGAGAATTCCTGCAGTATGCTGATTTCTGATCCTATACACATATGTTGCCAGGTATTAAATCTTTCTATGTCCACGTTGAATTGAAAGAGACCTTCTTTACACTAATCGACGAAAACCTGTTACAAAACACTAAAACTTTATTTATTAAAGCAGAATGTCAATAAAAAACTGAAATATATATTAAGGCTTATGACTTCGTGTGTATAAAAATTTCCATGTGAACTATAAAGTGTCACCTAAAAGTATGTCATTGATGTAAACAATTACATTTCATTATATTATGTCTACTTATGGCTAGTCAATATATAAATAGTTCATAATGTAATAAGTTTGTCCTTTTTTTGTCTTTTGGTAATTGTATTGTCTCTCTTTCTTAGAATTACGGCTTCTGATTATCTGATTATCTGATTATCCCATTGGTATCTTCAAACTTTACTTAATTAAAGTTACTCAAAACGATGTCTCTTATTGAACGGTTCTTCCATTAAAAATGTAAAATAATATAAACGTAAATATCAAATTTAGTGCGCACGACGCATTTCTGCAATGACCTTCATCAGGTACGCTCAACATCGAAAGATTAGAAAGCCAAATAATTTAGTTTTGGGAGCAATAAAACCAAATGGCCTAAACAGGATAGCCAAAATCAGCTAAGGTCACCTATGCCTGAGGGAGGAGAACCTTAGTTTTATTAATAATAACATTATTTAGGAATTGTAAATTTCAGTAATAAATATATCTAATAAGCCATGTCAGTGTCGAAGCACTGGCTACTGGGTGGATGATACTCTCGAGGGACTGTCCATCAGCAGAGGTATAGATCCAGTAAAAGTAATAAAAACGTAGATATCAAATTTAGACGCGCTTCTGGAATAACCTTCATCAGGTACATCTTGTACGCTTAAAATCGCACAATTGGAAAGCCAAATAATTTAAAGTTTTGATAGCTATTTGTATGCATAGTAATAGTAATAAATTAGAAATAACAAATACCATGTTGTTTTTCTTGTTGTTCCCACCAACTGTTATTTTATCTTTTTCTTAAGCAAGACTTGATACTTCCTTATCGATTGTGACATCACCTACATTGTCGAACCTGTAAAAAGTATAAATATTCTTAAATTTTCATGTAAAAAAACAGCATACCTTCTTCCATAAGCCAACGTGAAAATCCTGTTTGATCCTATCCAGTACTTAACTGTGTACTGTTTTGTCGATCAGCTGGTACTGTTTTGTCGATCATTGTTTGTCTTTTGCCTATGGTATCTTAGATTTACGGCTTCTGATTACCCCTTTGGTATCTTAGATTTACGACTTCTGATTAACCCTTTGGTATCTTCTGATTACCCCTTTGGTATCTTTTGATTACCCCTTTGGTATCTTCAAACTTGTCTAATCCTCGTGTTACATGACTAGGAGTTACTCTTTAATATATTGATATATAAAAACAAAACCTTTTAATTTTTCATTATTAGTCTGACATTGTTCAGCCAAAACATAACCTTCCTAATAGCGAACGTCTTTTATGTTGTGAAGTTTGATGACCATTTAATTTTCAACTTATTTAATAACATCCAGTATACATTATATTATTATCATTTTAACAGTCAAAGTAGAATGCAGTGTCAGTCCATGGGGAGATTGGTCAAAAAGACCAGATGAATCGGGACACGTTGTGAGATATAGAAAAGTCATACAATACCCGATGAACGGTGCAGGTCCCTGCCCTCGTTTGGAGGAATATCGAGCAGGTGAATAGCTTGTTTCATATCTATCTTTTATTTATGGTTTTTATGTGATTATATAATACTACATGTAGATTTATTTAAATTCGTTGATACAAATTTCGTGGTTTGATGGAAAATGCATGTTCGCGGATTGGTAAATTCTGGACAGTCGACCCGAGTACAAAAGCAAATTCGAAGGAAACTCGCTTAAATAGTGTCTGGTAAGTTACATTTAAATTAAATCGTATCCCACATCTATGTCCGATATCGTAGTGTTTGTGTGGTGACAATTATTCGTTGACTTCTTAATTGCTGTAGTTTGATACGACATGCAAAATTCTCAAAAAATGGTATTTCACCAAAATGATGAATTTTCAATATAAAAAAGGTGTTCCTTGAAAATATAAGACCTTATTTTCACAAAGTTTAGCATCGCCGATATCGTCATTTATTGATCATAGTTTAAAATCAACGACAATATTTTTGCAGTGCCGCTTCCTTGTCTTGTATGTTCTTGGTCAAAATGGAGCAGTCCAGACGATACAGGTTCAGTTTACAGGTACAGAAAAGTCATCAGACCAGCTATGAATGGCGGTAAAGGATGTCCACCTCTTATTGAAATTAAAAAAGGTAAATTTAGCCATTAGTTACGTACACTGATAATTCATATAACATTCGCTACATTGAACAATATTTGATCAGGACCAAATTATAACAATTCATTAATGTATACCAAAACGAATTCCAAGTTTGACATGTGTGAAACGAAAGATCATACAGACAAAAAAATATAAGATGTACCAATTGACGTTTGAGCAATAAGAGTGTTCTACTATCAACACCCTACCCTCAAACACAACGAGGACAACTGAGCAATAAGAGTGTTCTACTATCAACACCCTACCCTCAAACACAACGATGATAACTGAGCAATAAGAGTGTTCTACTATCAACACCCTACCCTCAAACACAACGATGATAACTGAGCAATAAGAGTGTTCTACTATCAACACCCTACCCCCAAACACAACGAGGACAACTGAGCAATAAGAGTGTTCTACTATCAACACCCTACCCTCAAACACAACGAGGACAACTGAGCAATAAGAGTGTTCTACTATCAACACCCTACCCTCAAACACAACGAGGACAACTGAGCAATAAGAGTGTTCTACTATCAACACCCTACCCTCAAACACAACGAGGACAACTGAGCAATAAGAGTGTTCTACTATCAACACCCTACCCTCAAACACAACGATGATAACTGAGCAATAAGAGTGTTCTACTATCAACACCCTACCCTCAAACACAACGAGGACAACTGAGCAATAAGAGTGTTCTACTATCAACACCCTACCCTCAAACACAACGATGACAACTGAGCAATAAGAGTGTTCTACTATCAACACCCTACCCTCAAACACAACGATGATAACTGAGCAATAAGAGTGTTCTACTATCAACACCCTACCCTCAAACACAACGAGGACAACTGAGCAATAAGAGTGTTCTACTATCAACACCCTACCCTCAAACACAACGATGATAACTGAGCAATAAGAGTGTTCTACTATCAACACCCTACCCGCAAACACAACGATGACAACTGAGCAATATGAGTGTTCTACTATTAACACCCTACCCTCAAACACAACGATGATAACTGAGCTATAAGAGTGTTCTACTATCAACACCCTACCCGCAAACACAACGATGATAACTGAGCAATAAGAGTGTTCTACTATCAACACCCTACCCTCAAACACAACGATGATAACTGAGCAATAAGAGTGTTCTACTATTAACACCCTACCCTCAAACACAACGATGATAACTAAGCAATAAGAGTGTTCTACTATCAACACCCTACCCTCAAACACAACGATGATAACTGAGCAATAAGAGTGTTCTACTATCAACACCCTACCCTCAAACACAACGATGATAACTGAGCAATAAGAGTGTTCTACTATCAACACCCTAACCCTCAAACACAACAATGACAACGACAATTCATGCTGGATATCAAGGTCTTGTCTTGGGATATGCATACAACAATCGGCGGTGGTGCATCAGTTACTTGGGATTCAAAATTCTCCACGATTCATTCATGTAACTATAATTCCAACGACAAAGTAGTAATAGAACGACAACAATTAAATTCACATAAAATTAGAGACCACTATTTATCAAAGAAAACGAGAAAAATAAGATGGACAACATAATGGTAGTGTCAGTGAATGTTTGTAGCTAAATACTTACTAGAAAATTGGAAACTTATGACGTAGTTTGTCATTCCACTATAGATAAAAGGGATGTCAAGGTCCAATGTTTTCCATTCCGTTCCATATTCTATGGATTGACTGGTGTTGAACGTCAACGTTAGCAGTATTTCAGCTATATATCCATATTCTAACATTTTTACTAAAACATTTAAAACGAAAACATTATTGGAAGGGTTAGATAAAAAAAGAAAAAGTTTTAAAAAGGGAATATTATAAATGGGCAAATACTAGATCTGGGAATATACATAGTCATAATCTGCACATTAATTAAACCGTACATGTCTTTCTATTAACATTCTGATTTCCAATATCTCTTTCATTTAGTACCTTTACCATGCATCGTTAATCCCTGGTCAGACTGGGTTGGACCTGATGCAACAGGAACTGTATACAGAACCAGATGTGTAAGACGACCTGCCCTAAATGGCGGTGCACCTTGTCCACCTCTAATTGAAATGAAGAAAAGTATGTATGATCCATTCCTCTAAAACGTCGGATAGTACCTGCTTAAAAGCTTTTAAAACTAAAATATTTTTGTACACCATTGCCAACTTCCAAAAATTAGTCGTACAATAACACATTCAGTGAAAACTAATTGTTTACTTTCTATATAAACAATCTAGACTATAGAATGTTGATAAGCATTATAACGCTAAATGATTTATCGATTGGTGTTTAATGCCAACTTTAGCAGAACTTCAGCTATATTACAGCGTAAAACGTTAAATATATACTTTCATAAATTCGAAACTAATTAGTCATGAACATCCAAAGATGGAAATAGTATTAAATTTAAATGAAACGATATTAAATTTATAAAACAACAAATCAGAATATTGTAATTTATGTGCAATACTCGTTTACTTGGTAAACTAGTTAAATGGTCAATATTTCAGCGAAGAAACCCACTATCCAAAGTATGGGGCTTCGTCTGGTAGTTGGATTTATAACTACCTATCGCCACTAATGTTGTGAGTTCGAATCCCGCTCAGAACGAGGTGTACAATATTATGTGATAAAGTTTGACAGTAACTTTTGGCAGGTCGGTGGTTTTCTCTGGGCACTGCAGTTTCCTCCACCAATATAACTGACCTCCACGATATACCGGTATTAACTGAAGTATTATTGAAAGTGGTGTTAAGCACCATAAAACCTAACCTAATCAAAATGATGGTCTATACGAATAAGATTTTACATTGTATTTTAGTTCCCTTACCATGTATCGTTGGTCCTTGGAGTAGTTGGTCTCAGCCTGACGCAACAGGAACGAGAAGTCGCATTAGATATGTAGTACGACCACCATTAAACGGAGGTCATGCATGTCCAGATCTGATTCAAATAGGAAAAGGTTAGTAAATTAGAATCATATCATGCGGGTTCTTCAAATATGGAATATGGGGCAAATTTCATGCATTTTGTGGTACCAGATTCAAGCTAGCAACCACTTTCCAATAGTCAGTTTGCTAGCAGCCACTTTCTAGTAGCCAGCTCGCTGACAATCGTAGTTCAATAATAACGTCTAACATTGGCTATTCCGATATTGATATTTTACCCTTAAAGTAGTTGGATTTACAACTACATATGCAATCAGTGCCTATCACCACTGATGTTGTGAGTTCAAGGGCGAGGTGTACAACATTATGTGATAAAGTTTGTCAGTGACTCGCGACAGGTCCGGTGGTTCAGTTTCTCCACTGGTCCTCCGGTTTCCTCCACCAATAAAACTGACCGCCACGATATAACTGAAATATTGTTGAAAGTGGCGTTAAGCACCATCAAACAAAACAAACAAACTTAAGTTGTCAAGATATTTCAATCTGATGTGAATTTTCGGTTTATACATGTAGATATATCTGCAAAGTGGCTGATGGTTTGAGTCTGGTATTATACTCACAGATACTCACAGATCCTCTTCTGACTGTAGGTCTCCGCAGGAGGCCTCTTCTGTCAGCTTCTCGTCTAATCTAGTTATGCTTAGGTCGTGTCCGGTCGTGTTTATCACAATTTCATGGCTATAGTTGTATTTTCTTGGCTGATTTTCCCAGAATTTGTCTAGTCTTGATTCAAATGACATGGTGGTTGGTGCTGTGACAACTTTAGATGTTAAATTGTTCCATATTTCGACAGTTCTTTGTGTGAATGAGTATTTTCTAATGTCCAGTCTTGAGTGTGATTTATACAATTTGTATTGATGGCCTCTTGTTGTTGATTCATCTCTTGTTCGTAGGAAGTTAGATACATCTTCATCGTATTTACCGTTTAGAATCTTATAGAGTTCTATCATGTCACCACGTGATCTTCTGTACGCTAAAGTTGGTAGTTTTAATTTCCTAAGTCGATCTTCATAGGATAGTGATGATAGCCCCGGTATTTGTTTGCTAGCTCTTCTTTGTACATTCTCTATAGCCTCAATATGGTTCTTAAGATGTGGACACCATACTTGGTTGGCATATTCTAAATGTGGCCTTACTAACGCTGTATATAATAGTTTGAATGTTGTACAATCCATGTATTCCATAGTTCTGCGAAGGACTCCCATTATCGAATTAGCTTTGTTGATTTTTTCGGAAATATGTTGGTTGAATGTTAATTTGTTGTCTATTACAACCCCTATATCTTTCTCTGATTCTACATACTCCATTGGTGGTAATCCATCTTTCAGGGTGTAATCCATCTGCTCTATCCGTGATTTTCCTATTCTCATTGCTTTACATTTTTCTGGATGGAAGCACAGGAGCCATTTATCAGACCATTCTTGTAATGCATGTATGTCCATTTGTAGGCCTACACAATCGGATTGTTGAAATATACCCCTGAATTATTAGCATTCATTTTGGTGTCGTTTGTTGTATCAATTGTATTAAACAAACACTGCAAATTTATTTCAGCGATTAATTACTCGATTTTTAATTATGTCATCACTAATTAAGTTTATTAGATTAGATTTTTGAAGTATGTTTTTATATTCCATATTTCTGAATCTGCAGCTGAGAATTCCGGATTTATCTTTTTCGTCCTGGTACTGGTATTTTATTAGTTTAAAGACTTCCTGTTAGTGTTACTTTACGACGCCTGCTGTACTTTTGAAAATTGTTTTACACAAATACGATCAAATACTAGGTCTAGACTGTTTAAACTATTAGTGATAAGTGTAAGATATAGTATTGTTACTAAAATCACCATTGGCATGGGCTTTACATGTCGGAGAGGTTTAAATTGATCTGATTGCCGTCACCGAAACAGCCGATCAAAATAACAGGCGCACGTACACGGAGTTATTTTAATGAATCACAGATTGTAGGAAGCTGTATTCGTATAATCTTTATCTTTATACATTTGATTTCCTCTGCAACCTTTATCATTTAAAAATCTCCAGTACGTAATTGTATTTATAAAGTAAACATTTTGTATTCATATTTATGTTGGAAACAATAAATAGTAATTATAAGTTGCAGGTGTGGTCTGGGAATGCAATTAATAATGAGAAGGTGGGAGTAATAAGACACAGGAAGATGAGGGGAAAGGACCTCTTTTGGAATTTCACAATTAAGCCTTTTATTTTATGGGATTTGGCAATTAAAACTTTGGTAATTCAGGATTAAAATATACAATATTCTGCCAAAAGTATTGCAACATGTAAACAAAATCCCTATATAACCAACCAAAACCATATTTTTTCAAAAAATTATTGTGAAGTCATTTCTGGATAGATTTTAACAAATTTTACACCAAAACATTCAGAATTGTTTATATTTTGATTGTTTATTTGCTCATTATGTTTATATGAGTGGTTTTTATTTGTACATAATATAAACAGGATTGTTAATTTTTAGGATTTATTTTTAGTTGAAATATATAGGAAAATCAAAGTCAATTTTTATTTGTTATGTTTAATTTATGTACAAATGAAAACCGCTCATATAAACATAATAAGCAAATAAACAATCTAAATATAAACAATTCTGAATGTTTTGGTGTAAAATTTGTTAAAATCTATCCAGAAATGACTTCACAGTAATTTTTTGAAAAAATTTGGTTTTGGTTGATTATATAGAGATTTTTTTACATGTTGCAATACTTTTGGCAGAATACTGTACATGATCGTTATGCGGGGAAACAACACTATTTTTTTACTGAGAATACAGGATATATTTTTCTTAGGATGAATTTCAGATGAAGTAAAACGATAAATCTAGCTTCCTCGTTATTTTCATCAAATATCCCTATAAAAATTTAAGCAGTCTATGATTTTTTTTTCAACCTAAATATTTTAGGCAAAAATATATTAAGAGCATAAACACCAAATAGTATGATTTTAATTTTTGATTTAATTTATGAAAACTTTACCTGAAAATTGTTTCTGTCCTCGCAACAATATGTCATGCATATTCATATCAAGCTTAGCTTGATTTCCCACTATGCAGACTGAAGTTGTTATTTATTTGGAAAAATGGGACAAAATGGGGACATATGCAAAACTACCCCTGATTTACTTTTAATTTCATAGGAATTTGGGATGGACCAATTATTTTCACAGGAAATGAGGGTTTGGTGATTTAATTCTCGGGGAAATCGGGATGATAAAACTTTATATTACTAAATTTGCATAAAGATGCATTGTTTTGTTGATTAATTATAAAATTAGTGATGTTAAGCCTTTAATTATCATTATATTTTAATACAGTACAGTAGATCCCCTATTATAAGGTCACTCCCACCAAAGACCACATACCCATCTTATCAGGCCAGATTTCAGATACACAGAAAGTAAAATACCAAATTGTCCACCTCAAAGAGAGGCTACCACTTATAAGAGGGGGGATATTGTAGTGCATGTTAGTTCCCTCGTATGCAGCTGACATACATTATAACTGTGAGTATATTTTCAGTTCCACTTGATTGCATTGTAAGTCCTTGGACAGCATGGAGTGGTCCCGACCAAACTGGAACCTATGCCAGAGTTCGTTTTGTAACCAGACCTCCAATAAATAGTGGGAAAAAATGTCCAAATCTCATAGAACAAAAAAAAGGTAAACAATTTATAATTTACCCATCAAAATATATATATTGAGTTTCAAATTTATTAGAGTCATGTTAAATTTGTTCAGTCATCCGTATCCACTAGAGAAATTTGAACAACTTTAATGTAAAGGCATTGCAGGTACTGTAGACTGGGCAAATGAAATATTACAATAGTTATTTAAAAATTGTATGTTGTGTTTCATGCAATTTAGAGTAAAATTTATTTGATCTTTGAGGTGAGTATTATTCTTTCTACAAAACAGATAATGTCAAAAAAATCAACGGAATAATAATTGAAATTATCTCTCTTTCTAATTTAAGTAAGGGAGATAATTGAAATCAAGATATGTAAGGGATATATTTGAAATCAAAGTTATGTAAGGGAGATAATTGAAATCAAGTTATGTAATGGGGATAATTGAAACCAAGTTATGTAATGGGGATAATTGAAACCAAGTTATGCGAGGGGGATAATTGAAACCATGTTTTGTAAGGGAGATAATTGAAACCAAGATATGTAAGGGAGATAATTGAAATCAAGTTATGTAAGGGAGATAATTGAAACCAAGATATGTAAGGGATATAAATGAAATCAAGTTATGTAAGGGAGATAATTGAAACCAAGCTATGTAAGGGAGATAATTGAAGCCAAGTTTTGTAAGGGAGATAATTGAAGCCAAGTTATGTAAGGGAGATAATTGAAGCCAAGTTATGTAAGGGACATAATTGAAATCAAGTTTAGTAAAGGGGATAATTGAGGCCAAGTTTTGTAAGGGAGATAATTGAAACCAAGCTATGTAAGGGAGATAATTGAAGCCAAGTTTTGTAAGGGAGATAATTGAAGCCAAGTTATGTAAGGGAGATAATTGAAGCCAAGTTATGTAAGGGACATAATTGAAACCAAGTTTAGTAAGGGGGATACTTGAAAACAAGTCATGAGATAATAAAAAAAACCTCCCTTTTTTTCCATTTTATTATTTCCCATATGTAACTTGGGTAAATGTCAACTCACAATAGTCCAGCATGTATGAGTTGTCAGATATGAATGTATATAATTTGCGTATATATTATCTGGGGCCAAAAAAAATACCTGTGTTTCTGCTAAGGCTACCGACCCTAAAGTCAGATCCTTATCTTGCCTAACATTCGTAAAAAAATAGTTTTGCTTAGCTAACCTACCTATCCTATTTTTATCAAGAATGTTAGGTGGAAACTTTGGTAAATTATTCCTTTGCCTCATTGATATAACATTTACTTGTAGAGAAATTGGAAGTTTGTGTATATATTTCATTTAATTAGTGATTAATGTTATACTTTGACAGTTTCTCTTGACTGTGTTGTAAGTGACTGGTCAGCATGGACAACATCAGACCAAACTGGAACAGTAACTCGTATTCGTATGCAAGTCAGACCTGCAATCAATGGTGGGAAAAAATGTCCAAACATGATCGAATCCAAAAAAGGTTAGTAATAATTTAGTACCCGATTTTATACTTCATTAACTAATCTTTTGATGACTATGTAGCTCTTTGACAATTTTTTATCCAGTCGAGGTTATTGATGGATTTTTTAAAATGATGGTGTATTCTACAATGCCAAGTAAGTAAAAGATCAAACATTTTTCCTGATTTTTACCTTTTTCTCTATAAGGGCTCTACATTAAGGCTTGTCTGACTCGTCCCTTCCAGTCAAAATTGGACTCAGATAAGTAAAAAATCAAACTGCTTGTATAAAGGACAATTAAAAAATTACAAAGCGAGTGTCAGTGATAGTTTTGAATTGATCGCACAGGCTTTATTTATCTTTGGACAGGTACAAATTCATATAACTTCACCTCTTGTCTAATTGACAAGTTGACAAAAATGTTAATTGTAGAGGCCTGGCTATATATTTTATTACACACATGTTTCATTTGAAAGGCTTTTCAGAAAATTTATTTAGTTATTTGTCAGTACATACATACAGTAGAGTTCGTTTATAATGAACAGGCTTGTAACGAAATCAGGCTTATAACGAAGTAAAGATAAATCCCTGGTCTAATCGCTATTTAAACAATGTATTTTTGAAGGCCTATTACAAATTTTTTATAGCGAAAATCAGGCTTATAACGAAGAGAATTTTAAACCCAAACAACATTTTTATTACTCAAAATTGACATGATATAACCAAGAAAATTGTTGAACAAACAAATTGTTTACCTGTCTTCCGTTACGCACGGACGATCACATATTAGAATGGCACTTGCATGACACTTCCGTTATCGGTAATTGAAAAATCAATAATCCCACCTGTGATGTTGTTAATGATGTCAATCAAGACTTTTCTTTAAAATATTCAAACAATAAAATGGGTATTAATGATTAACAAGTTAACACACACGCTAATTTATTGCATTAAAAGTTAATAAAACGTAATCTAAATTTTAATGAATGGATGCACAAGCTAAAGAAATTAAAAACAAAGTCATGTGTGAGATTAATTCATTTGCTAATGTTTATTTTTTCTTTGATGATAGACTCTTTAATTAAACAACAAAGCGTCCTTTAAATTTTAATTCTACCGTTGTTTTTCACATTGCAAGCCGAACATTGTCATCATATCCAGAAATTGATGGTACTTTCCTCATAAATATTCATCATATTTAAATTAGATTTTGATCACGTGACTGCAGTTTCAAGCTTGATGGATCGTTTATTAGATTTGTCAAAAAATAGCCTACAGTACGGAAATTCAATGTGTCCGTCAATGATTCGAAAATTAAAAGTTATTGTTTATTTCCGCAAAGTTTTTCTTCTGTCACAATTCAAATATTTTTGTTTTGTAACGATTTTAGACATGTCTTTGATATCGCGATCATGCAAAAATGATCATATTATATTTAATGTGGGAACCACGAGTTTAGAAGCTAGAAATATAAGGTTAGTCAATATAATTACATATATTATTGAGGAATCTAAATTAATTTCAGAAAATATGTCGCCAAATGTCATTCATTGTTAAATTTTGTGTCACACACCACCAGTTTCATGTATTTCAGACATTTTTACATAGACTCTTCAGGCCAAAAAAGGGTTCGTCGCCTCGGATTTTCATTTAGTCCAGGAACCTCGAATATTTAATTGTTTTCATTAATTTTTATTTCATTTAATTCAGCTTGATTCAATGTATCATTTTCAAGTTCAGAAAATGACACACATGCAATTATGAATGATATCGTCTATATAGATCATATGAAAATTGCAGACGCCCCGGCGTCTTCATCTTAGATATGCAAATGAGCAAAGTACCCATCATTTCTGACCATCAGATCAGATCAGTTTTATTTTAACTGCTGAATTAATAAATTTTATTCAACAATTCTCGGGTTTTTTTTCTCTTCAGAAAAACGATGTCATATTTTAACAGTGTAGGTCACGTTAATTTATTCCTCAACATAGCTTGCACTATGAATGGTGTTACAAAAAAACAAAGCCTCACAAAGCAAAATCTGCTGAAAGTATTTTATTACAACAAAATCATCGAAGTAAAAACATTATTATCTGTCAAATAATAACAAAACAAAGCAAACAAAACAGTTACACATCACTTGAAATAATTTTTTTGAAATACATCATTTTTCAAAAGGGGAGGTACTTCTACATTATTTCTCTTATAACGAAATAAGATCGAGAGTCCCCTGGATTTCGCTATAAACGAACTCTACTGTATATTATAAACTTTCTTTTCATAATATATAGAAATAATTTGTTTGGAAAATGCTAGGAACTTTTCATTAGGGTTAAGGACTAAATCTTAGAAAGACATGGACAACTATTAGCTGCCGAACCATAGCTCTTTTTGTTTTCTTTTTTGTGACCACATGGTGACCACAGCTAGGACAGCTATGTAATGCTTAATGTACGTTTGATTTATTTCAGTACCATTGCCATGTATTGTTAGCAACTGGTCAGCATGGTCTGCAGTTGATGCCACAGGTGGCTCTTCTCGTGTACGTTATGTTGTCAGAATAAATATTAATGGTGGAACTGCATGTCCAAATTTGATAGAGTCCAAGAAAGGTATTGATTCCAAGATATTTCTTTTGAATATTAAGAAGTCTCCTTTTATTTGATCCATATATGAAAATTGGCATGCATATTACATTGCAAAAATAGTGAAAACTATTTTGTGATACAGGTGTATCTGTCATCTATTTATGATGCATACTTGCATACTACTCATACAAGGTAATTTAAAGTTTTTATATGGACTGCATGCAAGAATTGTTTAATCAATTTATATCCTGAAAGAATAAGAATAATCTTACAAGATATTTATTTAGCCAATCAAACAGGTCAAATGGGGACATGAACATGTAACACATACATGTATCATATTTGTAACAATAAGCAAGAGATATTTTTTTTATAAAAAAGGTAAAAAAAAACATTATGGAACTAAGCACATTATATGCCATTGAGCAGCACAGGAAGATTTAGCTATCTTTGTAGATCTAAGAAATCCTATTATTCTGTTTGGTTAGAGAATATATGATTTAGTACATATTTTAAACTTATGTTATTTTCATTGAACTATTCATGAAAGGGGACCCTTTTGTCACCTTAGAGGGAAATAATTTTAGGATTAAAGTAACAAAAATAATTGCATCATTATACAGAAAAAACCTTTCATCAATTGTAAATGTAACTAAAAAAAGTATGGTACATGTATCTTTGCAACATTATATTTTTTTTAATTCATTTTAAGTACCACTGCCATGTCTTGTATCTAATTGGTCTAAATGGATTGGACCCGATGCTACTGGTTCTGTCTACAGAGTAAGAATGGTTGTTAGACCATCTGTTAATGGTGGAGAAAAATGTCCCGATCTTATACAACTCAAGAAAGGTATTGTTAAAATATATGTAATATATGATTTGAAAATAGAAGTATTAAATGATGGTACTTAAAAAAAAACAGTTGACCTATATATATAACTTTACGATTAATTCAGTATGCACTTGATCCAGTAGAGTTTAGGTTAGATAGCAATTTTGTCTATTTTTCAAAACATGAAATATGGTATATATACATCAAATTAAAACCATTCAAAATAAATGAAATGAGAGTACATACTACATTTGACAAAAATACTACTACTTAGAAATAGAAAATTTGCAATAGGCAAACTAAAATCATCATGTTCCATAAATATTTTGACTTATTAACCCTTTGTGTCATTCATATGGGCTGTTTTTATTCATTCATCACAAGGATGACTTAAAATTGGCATAATGCATATAAATAGAATCTTTTTTTTTTCTTCTAATTTTTATGTATGATTTTCAAACAAAAAAAAACAATAGAAAATCTGAATCTTGAAAATGAAAAAAAAAGGATTGAAGCAGCCATATTTTAGGAAGGGTGAAAAACAAACTGTGTTTTGTATGTAAAATATTTATAATTTATTTATTTCAGTACCACTGCCATGTATTGTTGGCCCATGGACTGATTGGAGTGCTCCTGATGCTACAGGAACTAGATACAGAGTGCGAGTGATGGTACGTCCAGCACTGAATGGAGGAACTGCATGCTCAGGACTTATACAGATTGGAAAAGGTACGTAAATTATGCATTTTGTATCATTTATTTTCTGTAGGCATGCACAAAGTTTGGGGCTGACTTATGTTGTAGCCTGAATGTCATAATTTGCATCACTTGTAAATGTGATTGGGTCATTTTTAAAAAATTTTTTTTTACTAAAATGTTGGCCGCATGTTATGGTCAACCATACATGGCAGCCTTATATATACTTCTTGAATATATAGGACTGAAGTACTAATTTGGACATACCAAGTAGTCACATTTTCTGGGAATACATGTACATGATTCTTGCTGCCTTTCTGACACAGGTTTGTTTTGACAAGTAGTTTAATCTCCTTAAAAACACTACCAGATTCTGTCTCTTGAAACTTTATGTAACTTTTTACATGTGTCACATCTTTGAGCTGTGTGAGCTGATGTTTTTTTTTTCAAAACATCTTCTATTGCAGTTTCAATAAATTATCAAAATCTCTTTCGCCTTACCACAAAGAAAATCCATGGAAACATCAGATTTTGAATACAAATAGATAATGAAAACATTTTATTAGGTAAACCTTTTAGAAGTTTTGAAATTCTATTACACATACATGTATATACAAATGTTCCAATTATACTACCCTTAAGATTCTAAATTAAAACAGTGCTGATGTTCATATTAAATTAAAATTTGAATATTAATTTCAGTACCATTGCCATGTATTGTTGGTGACTGGACCAACTGGAGTGCACCTGATGCTACAGGAACCAGATTTAGATTTAGATTGATGGTAAGACCTCCACTCAATGGTGGAAAAACATGTCCAGAACTCATACAGCTTGGCAGAGGTAAACTTAATGCAGTAAAACCTTTCTTAATGACCACATATATTTAGCAATAACATGTATTATAAGACCTTCATTTTCCTTTCCCATACATGGTATTGCATTTTATGTAATTTAAACTTTTATTAAGAGGCCATCTGTATTAAAAGACCACTTTGCTCTCTATTAAGTGTTCTCCTAAGACAGGTGTCAGGGTACTTTTTCTTAGTTTACATTGTTCATGCCATGTGTATCTCAGATATATGGACATCTTTTTTGCATATCTTTTGGACAAAATGAATTCCAATTTTTAGTTTAATTTATTCTGAACCTAAAAATATGTTGTCTTATCCAATATTCAGAGACAATCAAGGTAGAAATTACAAGATGTATGTACATATGATAAATGATTAAGAAATTGTCAACACTAATTACAACATTGAATGTTTACAGTACCACTGCCATGTATCATGAGTGACTGGTCCAACTGGAGTGATGTAGATGCCACAGGAGCTTCATACAGATATAGATATGTACTGAGACCTGCTCTTAATGGTGGCAAGAAATGTGATGATCTTCTTCTCCAACTCAAGAAAGGTATTTATTAAATAAATACATGCATACAATCATTGCATATTATATTTTTCGTTGATATTAATAGCAATTGAATTCAAACAGTTTGAAATACTGATGGAATAAAAATTGTAAATTAAACTGCCACAAAAATGGAGGTATGTGTACAAATCCTGTTTTGTTTAAGATGTAAAATAGGTAGAGCTATTGTTTTATAGCTGATAGAGTAAGATAGACATGGGTACCAGCTATGTTTAAGAAATAGATATAGTCACTCTAAGGACAAAGAAAAAGTGGCCTACTAAGGCAGGTGACCTCTTAAAAGTGGTTCAATTCATATGAAATTTTCTATGACAGGACAAGAAAAAGATGACCTTTTAATACAGGTGACTGCTGAATAGAGATGACCCCATGGGCATGTTTGACTGTATTACATGTCTAACTTTAGATTCTTATATATTTTTATGTGTTTGTTATTTATAGTACCACTGCCATGTATTGTTGGCCCATGGACATCATGGAGTGCACCTGATGCTACAGGATCTAGATTCAGATACAGAGTAATGCTGAGACCTGCTCTTAATGGTGGCAGAACTTGTCCAGATCTTCTCCAAATTGGCAAAGGCATGTGTACATTTTAAATATGGAAATAGAAAGTTTGATGTAGAATGTATATGCAGGTTATGACAGTTGTTTACAATTACCTTTGATAATGAAACCACATCGGTGGTGTAATGGTTATCATGCTTGCTTCACGTGTGGTAGATCTTGGGTTCAAGCCCTGGACAGGTCAAACCAAGGACTATAAAATTGGTATTTGTTGCTTTTCTGCTAAGCACACAGCAATAAGAATAAAGAACAAACACTGTTTGGTTCAGAATCATGGTAATGTGTGAGAATGGGGCAACATGTCTATTCATAGACTGTTCTTTCACTGGGCTATCGCTATAAAAGTCCAACTAAGCATATAGGTCTAGTACAAATACATTTCTCGTCGAATTGTAGCTTGTTCGTGTCATGATATAACTGGAGAATGGCTCTTTTGGCATTAAGCAACAATCACTCACTCACTCCTTCCAATTTGTAATAAATAAAGACTAAACATATTTGAAAAAAAAAGAAAATCATTTTAAAGGAATGATCAACCTATGTATAATAAATATGTTGTATCAGCAATGCATCCTTATTTATTTGTTTTCTAATGATTTGTACAGTATTACTTGTAGTGCAGGGCCCGGGTGACTCAATGAGATAGGTAGTTGGATTACCTAACAACTCATACAAGCCTATCACCAATACCTCAATATGGGTTTGCGCCCGGCTTTGTAAATTACAAAAAAGGGTGCACTCGACTCGTAGCCGCAAGTGATAAAGTTTACCAGTTGCTTGCCCATGGTCGGTGGTTGTCTCCGTGTACTCTGGCTTCTTCCACCACTAAAACTGGTCGCCATGATATAGCTGAAATATTGCTGAAAGTGATGTTAAGCACCAAAAATCAATCAATCAATCAATCAATCAATCAATCAATCAATCAATCAACCACTTGTAGTGGATAAAGACTATATTTGCAGAAGATAAAAATCATTGCAATGATAAAAGATTTGAATGCAGATATCTTATATTTAGGATTTCAGTAGACTTACAGGTGTTTTGTTATTGTAACCTTTTTTTAAAAATAAAATGTTAACTAACAGTACCTTAAAGGACACAAGTTCTTATTGATTGAAGTCACATATTTATGCTATCTGTTATGGTTTGATTACAGTACCACTGCCATGTATCATGAGTGACTGGTCCAACTGGAGTAATGTAGATGCCACAGGTGCTTCATACAGATACAGATATGTACTGAGACCTGCTCTTAATGGTGGCAAGAAATGTGATGATCTTCTCCAACTCAAGAAAGGTATTTGTCACTGATTGTGTGGTCAAAGACTGATATATTTTTGTTTTATATTTTCATATTTTTAAAATATTTTCATTTTTGTTTTAAATGATCAATGCCATAATATCTTAAAATGTCATTACCATGCAATTTTTATGTTGCTATGACATCAAAAGTATTTGAGTATGACTTTGAGCATTGTTTGTTGTTATTTATTTTTGTTTTGTATTAAAGCAGATAATGTTTTCCAGTCTTTTTAAGCTGCAGTAGATGGTCTCAATTATTATCATGTTTATCAAAAACATGAGAAAAAAATATTACTTTAAAGTAATATGAAAGGCCAATATTGTGGAATTTTTGGATTAAATATTTTCACTTAATATGTCACTTAATTTTAACTAAAATCAACTGCATAACATTAAAAATCCACTCACAAACAGATTTTAAGAGCAAATCGCAAAATATTTGACAGCAGATAATTCTGTTTTCCAGTACAGTAATGCAAATGATATGCACGTGACACAAGATTTGAACTCTTTCGGGGAGATTATCGCTCATGCGCTATGTTCAGTTGATGAAAAAATATATATATATATTCCGTGTGTACCACATAAGAATAATTGCACAAAAAAATTGGTTCACACGACATGTAGCAGACAGATTCCTCAATAATCATTGTCAGGAATGTGTGCGTGCTTACCTCAGCATCCATGATTGTTTATCTTTTCTGCACGAGGTCATGATCGGCAATCATCAGACCAAAACTTCTCTTCACAAGGTTATGATCGGCAATCATCGGAACAAAACAACCAAAAGTTAATCAGTCTCCACAATAATGGTGAGGACGATAAACATGCACACTGATTTGCAGATTTCTAGTTGTTGGTAACATATTTCGACTTGAAACATGCATGAATAGCTTAGTAAAGGTACCGCTGTATTCCAGATTGAATTTTCAGGGGGAAATTTTCTTCACCCAAAACTGGTGTAATATTACTTTAAGCAAAAAATTGTAAGCACATATTTCTTTTTACCATTGGGTTAAAACTGGAGATCCTATTTGATCCTTAATACTGTATTTATAAAAATATATAATTAGATGGAAGATTTTAATGAATATGTCCAATCAGACAGGTGGTCACCTTAAAGAAGGCATACTTAATATGGAATTACCAAGAGAAATTATTTGTAGATCACTTAAAACAGCTAGATGGTAACTAGGTTTTATTTTATTTATAAGATTTTGTAGTATTTTGTGAAGGTTGCTATGATAATGCCCTTGTGAACAAATTATTAAAGAAAACTTTTTTTTGTTCAGGGATATTTCAGCCCATGAATCTTCAAAAAGTTAAGGTTTGATTATTAAAAATTTCTATATCTTCAGTACCACTGCCATGTATTGTTGGCCCATGGACAACATGGAGTGCACCTGATGCTTCAGGATCTAGATTCAGATACAGAGTAATGCTGAGACCTGCTCTTAACGGAGGGAAAACTTGTCCAGAACTTATCAATGTTGGCAAAGGTACCTTTAAGGCTTAAGAATAAAACAATATTTTAAGTTTATATTGATGTGAATAAGACATTTTACTTCTATAAAAAATATTGTGTTGGTGAATGTTTTAGTCTAATTTTTTATGTGTTAATATCAGAATATTTACCTTTATGTGATGAGAATGAGTCAATTTTTTATACTAATTTAATTTCACCCAAAAATCAAAGAGATATGGACAGGAACCTCTATTGATTTTAAATTTCAACATTCATATACAATTAAATATCACTGTGTTGATGAAGGGATAACCATAGATCATATTATGTGGTTCATTGAAAGTTGATTAAGAATAACCCATAAGCAATTCATTTCCAACTGACCGGCCTACTCCAAAATCTGATAACAACATCTGTGGTGTTAAGGTTAGCTTGCTCGCCTCAAGTGCAGTAGATGGTGCGTTCGAGCACTGGTCGGGTCAAAGCAAAGACTATATAATTGATATTTGTTGCTTCTCCGCGAAGCGTACTGCATTAAGAAGAAAAGACATGTAGCAAGGACTGGTTGGCTCAGATTCAGGATAATGTGTCTGAGTGAAGGGACTTGTCTACACATGGACTGTTTTGTCTGTGAGCTAACACTAAAACTCCCAACTAAGCATGTTACCGTGGTCTATTGCAAAGCAGACATCATAATAATCTGATCTAATGTAACTTATTCTCACCATGATATAGCTGACAAATTGCTCATTTGGTGCTAAGCAACAATCATTCACAAAATCTGATAGATGACATTTTATTTCATGCAAATTTCTTTGTTCTTATGTTCATTATCTTATTTCAGTGTATGAAGTTCATGGAAGTTTATCATTTTTTTTTCTTTATTTACAGTACCACTACCATGTATTATGAGTGACTGGTCCAACTGGAGTGATGTAGATGCCACAGGTGCTTCATACAGATACAGATATGTACTCAGACCTGCTCTTAATGGTGGCAAAAAATGTGATGATCTTCTTCTCCAACTCAAGAAAGGTGAGCTCTTCATCAGAAAATATTTTTTGAATATACTGTATTTAAGTTTTTGTTTTATTTGATAAAGAAATAAAATCTGTGTTTTGTTCATCGAGGTCAGCAGAAGTTTATGATTAATTTGTAGAAACCTAGAGATGGGTAATGGAACATGAACCCATATCAGTGGTTCTCTGCTTATGGCCAGAAGTAGATTGAAACTCAGAGTCCTATTAACCACTCTGCCACCCAAACTCTGATTACAATATTCAACAAATTGCATAGAAAATATAAATATAATTCAGACTTTTTTGTTATACTATACTTTACTCCAGACTTAATGTGATTCGCTAACATCTTACCTTAAACTTTGTTTTCATTAATTGTGAATCATGTACCTGCTTCAGATTGACATTGGCAGTCATACTTTGTAAAGTTTATGAATTTTTACAGTTTTTCTTTTTTCTTTTGGCTTCTCTTCCTTTATAGCACCTCTAAAAATAAAATAATTGAATTTAGTGCATTAGATTTCCAAAATAATTTTGCTTTCTCTTATTACAGTACCACTGCCATGCATTGTTAGTGACTGGACCAACTGGAGTGCACCTGATGCTACAGGATCTAGATTCAGATACAGAATGATGTTAAGACCAGCTCTTAATGGTGGCAAATCTTGTCCAGATCTTCTTCATGTTTTGAAAGGTAATGTTATAAATGAAAATTTTCAAAATTCATGCTCATAATGATAAGATATTTGACTTCTGCTGGAAAATAATGTGTTGGTGAATGTTTTTAGTCCATTTGTATTTCAAGAATTATTTGTCAATATCTCAAAACAAAATCACAGAATATACTTTGAGTGTGAGTTTTTATACTAAACTAATTTCACCAAAAAATCACCGGAGAATGATTGACATGAACCCTTATTGATTCCAAATTGACGCAAAGCTTTTATTTATTGCAGTACCACTGCCATGTATTGTGTCTGAATGGACAAAATGGAGTGCACCTGATGCTACTGGAACTAGATACAGGGTCAGATATATGTTAAGACCAGCTCTTAATGGAGGAAAAGAATGTCCAGATCTCATCCAACTTGGCAAAGGTAAGCATAATATATGTTATCAATTGATAGACACCTAGGCATTAATCACAAAACATTAGAAAAAAATGTTCAGATCTTATTGAACTTGGCAAAGGTAAAAGTTAAAATATCAAACCAGAATATGCATACAATTTCAATGTACAGTAAAACCTATCTACTACAAACCTCCATGGGACCAGCTTTTGTGTTCGGTTTGTACCAAATGTTTCCTACTTTGGTTTACAGTTATGGTGTTTAATGCCACTAGATTTACAACTACTCGTTCAATCAGTGCCTATCACCACTAAAGTTGTGAGTTCAAACCCTATTGATGGTGAAGTGTGTACTCGATACAACATTATGTGATAAAGTTTATCAGTGACTTGCGACAGGTCTGTAGTTTTCTCCGTGTACTCTTAAGTTTCCTCCACCAATAAAACTGACTACCACGATATAACTGAAATATTGTTGATGGTGGCATTAAACACCATAAATCAAACCAACCTTTTGTAATATGAATTCCATTTTTATAATTGAAGATATAAAGAATGCTCTGTTGAAAGTTGCTGTTTAATATACCTTTAACTGGTGGTTGATTTGACTTAAATTATTTACATAATAAGATTTTAATTTATTACAGTACCACTGCCATGTATTGTGTCTGACTGGACCAACTGGAGTGCACCTGATGCTACAGGATCTAGATTCCGTTACAGAATGATGTTAAGACCAGCTCTTAATGGTGGCAATACTTGTCCAGATCTTCTCCAAGTTGGCAAAGGTACAGTTTTTTTAGTCTTAAATTGTTGATTGGTAGTCTTTATTTTGATTTACTGTCACAAATTTGTGGTTTATATTCTGACACAGTTGGTGATTTATGGTCACCAATTAGTCATTTATATTCTGACACAAGTTGGTGATTTGCTGTTACAAATTTGTTGTTTTTATTCTGACATAGTTGGTGATTTACTGTCACAAATTGATAGTTTAAAAGCAAAACGTTTGTTATTAATGGTTGGGCACATTGCATAATGTTTCTAATTTCCACCCATATTAAAGATATTTTCTGTCAAATGTAAAACACTGAAATGGTTACTTAGGTGAGGAAACCCATATAACCCTTCATGCCCAAAATAAACCACTCCAACTTGAAGGAGTCCCACAGAAATGTGGTGTAAGAACAACTTGCTAGTTTCTTTTCATTGTCTTTACAAATGACAATACCAATTATTTTTCCAAACTCCTTTCATTTTTGAATTTTTACCTGACTCAGATTTTAGTTTTTCCATTCATGTATATTTCTATCCATTCCTTATTATACCTCCACTCCCCGAAGGGGGAGGGGGTATACTGTTTTACCTCTGTCCGTCTGTCCGTCCGTCCTTCCGTCCGTCCAAGATATTTTTCGTCGCATTTTTCTCAGTAACTGTTGATGGCAGAAATCTAATATTTGGTCACAAGCATCATATAGGTATACCATATTGTGGGTAACGTTTTTGAACCCGTCAGATTCCTATTTCCTGTTTGCCGACTTAGTTGGTCTTTATACACATTGAACATATATGCTCATTTTTCGTCGCATTTTTCTCAGCAACTATTGATGGCAGAAATCTGATATTTGGTCACAAGCTTCATATAGGTACCCCATATCGTGGGAAGCGTTTTTTGACCTGTCAGATTCCTACTTCCTGTTTGCCAATTTTGTTGATTTTTATACACATTTAACATACATTTGTATATGCACATTTTTCGTCGCATTTTTCTCAGCAACTATTGATGACAGGAATCTGATATTTGGTCACAAGCTTCATATAGGTATGCCATATTGTGGGACCCGTCAGATTCCTACTTCCTGTTTGCCGACTTAGTTGATTTCTATACACATTGAACATATATGCACCTTTTTCGTCACATTTTTCTCAGCAACTATTGATGGCAGAGATCTGGTATTTGGTCACAAGCTTCATATAGGTACCCCATATCGCGGGAAGCGTTTTTGGACCCATCAGATTCCTACTTCCTGTTTGCCGACTTAGTTGGTTTCTATACACATTGAACATATATGCTCATTTTTCGTCACATTTTTCTCAGCAACTATTGATGATAGAAATCTGATATTTGGTTACAAGCTTCATATAGGTACCCCATATCATGGGAAGCGTTTTTTGACCCGTCAGATTCCTACTTCCTGTTTGCCAAAGAGCGGGGGTGAGGTGAGCATTAGCTCACAGTTCATCTTGTTTTTTTAAATGATGATGATCATTTTTTGCACTTTTGGATGTTTTGTACAGACTATTTCATTGGATACTTGTCTCCTCTACGCTTTCACCATTTATGTATATAATGCTCTAAATCTACTTAAAAATAACCAGAAAACAATTGACATGAACCCCTATCAATTTTAAATTTTAACAGTTATCATATACAGTTAAACATCACTGAAGGTATAAACATGGATCATTGAAAGTAGGGTGAGAATATTCCATAACTTGTTTTATGAACTTGAGGTAATCTTATTTTCATGATCTTATTTTGATGAAGTTAATGGGAGCTTTTTTGTTTATTAACAGTACCACTACCATGTATCATGAGTGACTGGACTAAATGGAGTGTAGTAGATGATACAGGAACTATATACAGATACAGATATGTACTGAGACCTGCTCTTAATGGTGGCAAAGAATGTGCTGATCTTCTACAAATCAAGAAAGGTATATTTTAAGAAAAATTGTAATAAATGTTGATTATCTCTTTTAGTGTTACTGATATGATATACATATGCATTGCAAATTGATCAGCCAATCAACATTATTTATTATAAAATAATTAAGTGTTATTTGTAAAAGAAATGTTTTGGATTTTGTACCCAAAAAATTGATTAAATTATTTGAATTCAAGTTCAATAAAATTCTCTCTAAATAGAATACTTCTTTTGTTTAGTTTCATTAAATTTTTTATAATTTAAATTAAAAAAAAATATCTTCGATTTTAAGTTGTAGATGATTATTCAACATGTGGGTTTGTTTAACTGGAATAGTATTATATAACATTTATTAATTTTTAGTATGTGGAAAGTTTTCACATTATGCCTTTTTGCTTGTGAAATCTACCTGAGGACGCAAAACTATTTAATTATTTTTCAATATTACAGTACCACTGCCATGTATTGTTGGCCCATGGACATCATGGAGTGCACCTGATGCTACAGGATCTAGATTCAGATACAGAGTGATGCTGAGACCTGCTCTTAACGGAGGCAAAACTTGTCCAGATCTTATCAATGTTGGCAAAGGTAAACTTTAAATTAAAACAAGTTCCAGTGTATGTTCATGTGAATAAGACATTTTACTTCTACTTTAAAATACTTTGTTGGTGAATAACTTTACTCCATTTTTATTTCAAGAGTTATGTGTTAATATCTAAATAAATCACATCTTAAGATTGAATTCTTTATTTATTTAATGTGGATTGCTGACAACCGATGGGTATTTGCGATTTCCCTAAAAATCACATCTTTTCATTATTTTATTTTAATGTATGAAGTTAATGGAAGCTATTTTTTTTAATTTACAGTACCACTGCCATGTATCATGAGTGACTGGTCCAACTGGAGTGATGTAGATGCCACAGGATCTTCATACAGATACAGATATGTACTCAGACCTGCTCTTAATGGTGGCCATAAATGTGATGATCTTCTACAACTCAAGAAAGGTACTTGTCATTGATTATGTGCTCAAAGACTATAACAGTTTTTATTGTTGTCTGCTTAGTAGAACTGACATAAAAGGACATATTGTCTTGCATCTAATAAATTTAAGTATAAGTAAAATATCTTTAGGTGCTGTCACATGATACGGTTTTCTGTCCCGATTTCCAAATGGTTCTGCATCTGTGTCACAGGTAGGTTGAATGGCCAGGTATTCTTAGTCTGACTTTCCATTTGATTTTTAAGCAATTTTTAATATCTTGTAGCATTCTCACCAGATGTTAATAAGATGCCACCCAATTTTATAACAACGTTTCCATTCAACTTTTGACATTTGACTTTTGTGTTCACACAGTATGATTTTTGTGGAAAGGTAAAATCGGATGGAAAATCATATTGTGTGACCGCACCTTTACAAATGATCAGTACCTGAAGAATTTCAATATATAAAGGTCAATTGCCAAAACAACACTTTGATAAAATGTTCAAAAGAATAGAACAAGGAACATGAACTCATTTTTTTTATCAAAGAATCATAATATCATTTTTGTGTTCACTCACTTCTGTACAGAAGTACAGTCTCAATTTATTATTTTACAAAAAGGGAAACACTGTATTATTTATTTGTTACAATAAGGAACAGTTTTAAAATACAATATATCTTATTACAGTACCACTGCCATGCATTGTTGGTGACTGGACCAACTGGAGTGCACCTGATGCTACAGGATCTAGATTCCGTTACAGAATGATGTTAAGACCAGCTCTTAATGGTGGCAAGACTTGTCCAGATCTTCTTCTCCAAGTTGGCAAAGGTACAATGGTTTTGTTATAACATTCCATTTCATTAATGCAGTCAAAATTGTTGATAAGTAGTTTTTATTCTGACACAAGTTTTTTTTTGATGGGCCTTAAAAAAATAAGTTTGATATTAAGCTTATTTCACCTTAAAGTTACTATTGATAATGAACCCCTATTGATTATATAAAAGCAATTCAATTCCAAATAACCAGCCTACTCCAAAATCTTATAAATGACATTTTATTTCCTGATACTTTCTGGATGTTATCATGTCAATATGTACAGTGAAACATGTCTCAATCAAATCCTGAATTAACCAGAATTCTATATATACCAAACTTTAAATAAGTCTCATTGTATTAACTCTTTGATAATTTAACCTGTATAAACCAAACACCTGTCTATTTCAAACAAATAAGTTGGTATAAATGAGCATCGGTTTAGACAGGTTTCACTGTATTAGGGGGATCAATTTGGTCTCTTGTTTCTACAATTTTTCTATTTGATTTTGGAAGTGCTCGGACAGTGGTATTTTTATTATTTTATTTTATTTCATTATTTATAGCGCGCATGAGTGAGTTACAACATTATTTGGTCATGAGTGACATATTTTTGATAATGAAACTCGTCAATTAGTTATAGTATTTATTATATAGATAAAAAAAAATGTTTCGAATCGAATTTGATATAAAATGAGTTTAATTGCATTATACTACGTGTATAGCGTAGGGATATACTATAATGGGTATCGCTTCAAAAAACTTAGCGCCACCCACCCACGACAATAAAATAATTAAAATGCTTACCTTGAAATATTATTTTAGTTAAATTTGATCAAAATTGAAGCATACACAAAGCCAAATAACGTCTGATTTTTACGTTTCAAACTGGAAGTCTTCATATGATGTTGACAACGAAATGGCACGAAGTATAGCGAGAGTGAAATTAAAAGCGATAATTTCACAGCTATCTATATAATAACTTGTTTTAATGCATGAAGTTAATGGGAGCTTTTTTGTTTATTTACAGTACCACTGCCATGTATCATGAGTGACTGGTCCAACTGGAGTAATGTAGATGCCACAGGATCTTCATACAGATACAGATATGTACTGAGACCTGCTCTTAATGGTGGCAAGAAATGTGATGACATTCTCCAACTCAAGAAAGGTGAACTTTTATCCCCGACTTTCATGTAAAAAATTATAAATCTTTTTAACTGGATTTGGTTTGAATTGTTGCACAGAATTTACTGTCATATCAATATTTGGTTTGAATTGTTGCACATAATTTACTGTCGTATCAATTATGGTTGCAATTTTTTAAATTTTATTTGGACAAGAATAAAATGTTGAATCTCTTTGCTTTAATAATTTTTTAATCATAATTTAACATTATTTCTTAACATCTTAACTGCTCTATGCAGCTCCATGCTTCAAAACCTATTCGGAAATATGTTATTCACAGTTTGATAAGCTATTATTATTATTAAATCTTCAAAGTGTTTTCTGTTTTATTCAATAATTAAACATGGTAATTTTTTGCATACAATAAAAAATGTATGCAATTTTGAAAAAAAAAACATTTCTAAAGACAAAATAATAATAAAATCACAAATTCATTGTCATTGAAGAACTCATATTCTTGTCATGGGAATTGATACTTACAAAATGAAATGAATGAACTAGTAGCAAGGACAAATATATTGTTTCAATATAAATGACAGACATTAATAATGTTTATTACTTATTCCATGATATATCATGATTTTTTTAAATGCACAATCTAATTAAAATCTGCTGGTATAATATGCTCTCCTTTTATTTATTAAAGAATTATCAGTGCCAAAGCACTGACTACTGGACGAATGATACCTTCCATGACTATAAAAATGATAAAATTAACTTTTTACATTGACAGTATAGCTGTTCAGAATGGTATATATTTCATATCATTTTATTACAGTACCACTGCCATGTATTGTTGGTGACTGGACCAACTGGAGTGCACCTGATGCTACAGGATCTAGATTCAGATACAGAATGATGTTAAGACCTCCACTTAATGGTGGAAAAACATGTCCAGAACTTATACAGCTTGGAAAAGGTAATATATTGTCCATCCAAATTTTTTTAAGACCTCAGTCATCATCGTAGACTTAATTTACACTTCTTCCATCAAAAAATTTATTTCTACTTCATTTGTTTCCCTGCACCTATTCAGCCCAGCCATTTTTACATTTTACATGAATATTCTCCAAAGATTACTGTAACTAGAAAAGTACTGAAAACCTGTTATTATGACCTTATCATGATTTGGTTTTTTTTCGTAATTTTTCTATGCATACTACTGAACAAATTTCACATAACTAATATAGGTAGGGGCCGTCGTGGTCGTTAATGTATGGTAGTATAATTTACAACTACCTGTGCAATCAGTACCTATTACCACTAAAGTTGTGAATTCGAATCCCACTTATGGCGAGGTGTACTCGATACAACATTATTTGATAAAGTTGGTCAGTGACTTGTGGCAGGTCAGTGGTTTTCTCTGGGTACTCTGGTTTCCTCCACCAATAAAACTGACTTCCACGATATAACTGAAATATTGTTGAAAGTGGCATTTAACACCATAACCCTCGCCCTAACTCCAAAATAATTTTGCAATATTTTTGGATAATTGACACAACAATTATTCTTCTGTAACTATTTTTTTTCAGTACCATTGCCATGTATTGTTGGACCTTGGTCATCATGGGCAGGACCAGATGCTACTGGTTCCCTGTACAGATACAGAATGATGGTAAGACCTGCACTTAATGGTGGAAAAGAATGTCCAGAACTGATTCAACTCAAGAAAGGTATACAAATCTTTTAAACAGACAGAATGTAAATATTCTATTCAGAAACAAATGGGTTTTTTTTTGTATTGCATATTGTTTTATTTTTAGCTACTTAAAGAGATTTGAATAATACTTTTTCGTAAGTGGTTTGAATTGAATAATTAATTGTTATCTGGTATTATATTGTGAAATTCCAGAAAGAAGAAAACATATTAAAGAAAGGATGTTTGATTAATGAAGCACAAAAACAGAATTAAATCTAAAGATTGCTCATTTCATCCCGATCCATTAACAAACATGGCCACCACAGGTAGTTCTTGTTTCTGATGGGTCGATTTATAAAAATCTTTTCCTCTGAAACCGCTTTGCCAAATGAAGCGAAACTTTGTAGGAAACATATATGGAAGGTACTCTATAGAGATTGCTAATTTTGTCCCGATCGGTTAACAAACATGGCTGCCATAGGCAATTCTTGCTTCTGGTTGGTCGATTTCTAAAAATCTTCTTCTCTGAAACTGCTTAGCCAAATGAACAGAAATTTGGTAGGAAGCACCTGTTGAAGGTTCTGTGTTAAGTTTCCTCAAAGCAGAATGAAAGGTGAGTCTCTAGTTAAATAAGTAATAAACAGTACAATCTGCTGACTAGTGTTTCTACACACTCCTTAAATCTAGTTCATTCTACAGAAAAATAATTCAATGGTTTTTCTTTGATACATCATAATTTAAAAGTTTCTATTTTGCTCTCAAGATGGATTGATGTTTCTAATCAACAAATAAGTGTCCATTGAGATTATAATAATCAGTCATTGTTTAGAATGTGAGATGGGACAATTCTACCCAAATTTTCACATTTTCAAGACAATAGAAAATGTGAGCACTTGTGGTCCAAAGTTTTAAGTGGAATTGGAAAAAATTCAAAAAAATCTTCTGAAGAACAAGGAATGTCAATGTATTTTGCATGAATTATTATTATGATGATACTAAGATTAAGAATTTTGACTAATGAATGAGGGCCTGGGTGGCTCACTGAGTTAGGTAGTTGGATTACCTAACAACTCATACAAGCCTATCACCAATACGGCATGGCTTCGCGCCCGGCTTTGTATATTACAAAAAAGGGTGCGCTCAATCACAGCCGCAAGTGATAAAGTTTACCAGTTGCTTGCCCATGGTCGGTGGTTCTCTCCGGGTACTCCGGCTTCTTCCACCACTAAAACTGATCGCCATGATATAGCTGAAATATTGTTGAAAGTGGCATTAAACACAATAAATCAAATCAAATCAAATTGATTAATGAATGACCCAGGGTCCAATGGGGTCAAATATTGTGATGTGAAGCTATGCAATAATAAATGATTCAGGTTATTTAGAGCCTCAAGTTTTAGTATGCGATTTATCCAGGGATTTAAATATAAAAAGTTAGCAATTAAGAGTTGAGAAATGCTGTAATTTGTAAGAGACAGAATAATGATTATCTTAAGTGAACACCCAATGGTTGGGAAAGATGTAGATTGGATCCATTTTGAACCAAAGATCAATTTAATTTTTTTAAGGAAACAACATTGTAATAATGTATATACAAATGTACTTCATTTTCTAACCAATAATGGAGAACTTCTTATATATGTTTACAGTACCATTGCCATGTATTGTTGGACCTTGGTCTAGTTGGGCAGGACCAGATGCTACTGGGTCCCTGTTCAGATACAGAATCATGGTGAGACCAGCTCTTAATGGTGGAAAACAATGTCCAGAACTGATTAACCTCAGGAAAGGTATCGTCATCATTAGGATACTTTTTTAATATAAATTAAAGCTATGGAAAATGAATAATCCAGATCTTATTGAACTCAGAAAAGGTATTGCACTTTAAATAAAATTCTAGAAACATAAAAGATAAGATATGTAGTGAAGATTGATAAACCAATCATTAAGTAACAAAAACATTACCATGTGACTGACCTGTAACTATTATTTTCTAAAATAAACATGGATATTTAAGATATATTCATAATTTATATTATATATAAACTTTAGATTACTTATAATTGAGAGGCCGTCGTGATCGTATGGTAGCTGGATTTAAAACGACCTATGCAATCACCACTAAAGTTGTGAGTTCGAATCCCGCTCAAACTAGGTGTACTCAATACAACATTATGTGATAAAGTTTGTCAGTGATTTGCGACAGATCGGTGGTGTCCTCCACCAATATAACTGACCACCACGATATAACTGGAATATTGTTGAAAATGGCATTAAACACCATAGCCCTAGTCCCTAGCAGATAATTGTGGTTAAATGTTGTAAGAATTGTCCATTTTGTCAACAAAGTAATGACAGGAATGCAGTTTCTATATCCTTCTGACAGTCCTTCCATCAATCTTTCTGTAACAGTCGATGTGTTTGTTTGTGTTTGGTCCATCTTTAAAACTTTTAAAACTTCACCATCGTACAAAAGATATGTTCTACATCATTAAAACCTTATCTTTTTTAAACTTCACCATACTCATTTTTAGATGTCACAATTTTTTACTTAAATTGATTTGTTATTGTTTTTTTACAGTACCACTGCCATGTATTGTTGGTGACTGGTCTAACTGGAGTGCACCTGATGCTACAGGATCCAGATTCCGTGTCAGATACATGGAAAGACCAGCTCTTAATGGCGGAAAAGAATGTCCAGATCTCATCCAACTTGGCAAAGGTAAAAATATTTATTGTTTATGTAGATTTACAACCAGAGACTTGCATTGACCTGTAGACCTTTCTAATTATAAATTTGTCTATAATTGAACATGTTGGGTTCCAAATGCAAAAATTTGTCAGTGACTTACGGCAGGTCAGTGGTTTTCTCTGCGTACTCTGGTTTCCTCCACCAATAAAACTGACCACCACGATATAACTGAAATATTGTTGAAGTGGCATTAAACACCATAACCTTAACCCTAACCCAAATACAAAATATACTAAAGTTCTGCATTTACTTAATATTTATATTAAATGGTCTAGGCAGAAAGTTACCAAGCCATATATTAAATGTGTTATTTGAATTGTAGTACCATTGCCATGTATTGTTGGACCTTGGTCATCATGGGCAGGACCAGATGCTACTGGGTCCCTGTTCAGATACAGAATCATGGTGAGACCAGCTCTTAATGGTGGAAAACAATGTCCAGAACTGATTAACCTCAGGAAAGGTATCGTCATCATTAGGATACTTTTTTAATATAAATTAAAACTATGGAAAATGAATAAACTTTTCGCATGTTGATTTGATTAAAATTTACTCTTATTTTAAAACTACAGTAAGTGGTATAAAATTGATTGTCACCTTTGATTTTTTGATTCCCTATATATTTCATATAAAACCACAATTTAAACAAAAATTATACAGAGTTAATTTCTTTACCAATTTTGGTGAAATTTATGATTACATAAGCAAATTTGTTTGAAGTTTAACGAGATAATCTTTGCATCATGTTATGATTTAACATTTTTAGAAAATTCATGATTTAAACAAATCTTTATTTGAACGTGACAAGCTACTATACAATTATTGTATTTTTGAACTTCAAGAATTCAAGACTGTGTTTAAATCATGAAAAGATCAAAACTATCAATCAAAATATTATATGAAGATTATGACGAAAAACTTCAAAAGATTTTGCATATGTCAGCCAACATTTCAACAAAATTGATCAAGAAATAACCCTTGTATAATTGTTTAAAAACATGGTTTTACATGAAACATGAAATATTGAAGGTGACAAACAATTATGTCCACTTACTGTAACTCATTGTTGATATTGATATCCCTCCAAAACATTTTGTGATCTTTTTAATGATAAAACATATATCTATGTTAATCTGCTATAAACTTTTAAAGTCGTTTGTGATGAAGGATTGCTAATAGTGTACAAGTTGATAATTCTTGTATCTATTATTTACAGTACCACTGCCATGTATTGTTGGTGACTGGTCGAACTGGAGTGCACCTGATGCTACAGGAACCAGATTCCGTTTCAGATACATGGAAAGACCAGCTCTTAATGGTGGAAAAGAATGTCCAGATCTCCTCCAACTTGGCAAAGGTATATATCTGTTCAAATTTTTCCCAAAATAAAAGAGGAAATCAATGTTAATTTAATTCCCAGCATCTACTGAATGTTTCAGTTAGCAACCTTCATCAAGGTAAACAATTGCAAGTAAAATACATCTATGTTCAATTATTTTTTTCATCAGTTAGAAACTCACTCGGACCTGTCGTATGTGTTTTTGCCTTGTGGAAAATTTAATAGAACACAGGTCCTATTCATGCTTATTGTTGATTGAGAGTATAAACTACACTTTAAATATATTTAAAACACAAAATATGTACTTAATAGAAGTATTTTTAGATATCTGTGTAGTTGTGAAGTGAGAGAGAGAGAGATTTATGTTTTACAAAGAAAACACTAGAAATGCAGTAGAAAGGGGAGATAATTCATGAAAAAAGCTAAATAATTATCTTCAATTTTCAATGCACATGAAAAATTTAAAGTAATACAATTTGCCTTTGTTCCAGTTTTTAAGACTCCTGCACATAAAATTTATATTTGAAGACACTTTACTAATATTGTATATTATATAATTTACTTAGTTGTGTTAGTTTCATATATTTATAATACATTTGTGATATATATATATATGTATATAGTATATCTGCTATTTTTAAAATGATGTTATCAATAAATTATAATCTGAACCTTATGTATTTCAGTACCACTGCCATGTATTATGAGTGATTGGTCTAAATGGAGTGATGTAGATGCCACAGGATCTTCATACAGATACAGATATGTACTGAGACCTGCTCTTAATGGTGGCAAAAAATGTGATGACCTTCTACAACTCAAGAAAGGTAAAAAAAAATCCAATTGAGGTTTGTTGAAAAACAATAGTATGGTGATCATCTAATGTATTATAAATCATTTACTCACAGCAAAAGCTTCATGTTATGAAATAACAATTTTTGTGTGATTTCTAAAAATAGAATATGCATATTAATTAAAATCCTTATACTTTTTAAAGAAGATGAAAAGTTTGAAATATCTTAAATCAAATTAGCCATGTTTCTAGAAGTAGCTTGTCATAAAGTACCAATTTAAACTGGCAACCAGAATGTAGGAATCAATAAGATTCAATATGATTTCAAATAAATCTTAAAAAAAAAAAAATTAACATCAGCAAAAGTTATGCAAAATATATATTTTTTATATGTATCTTTATTCTCTTGTGATTACATAGGTATAGAGATATGTAAAATAAATTCACAATTTTATTTTCTCATTTTATTTTAAAAGATGGAATCCACATTTTGCACTGATTGTTGATAATATATTGTCTATTGATATTATTGTTACATGGTATACATACATGTATTTCTTTCTACTAATTATTGAAATGGAAATAATGATGTACTAATTCAATGTTAAATGAAAAAGCAATCTCATTATAAATTTTATATGATATGTTAACTTACAGTACCACTGCCATGTATTGTAACTGACTGGACCAACTGGAGTGCACCTGATGCTACAGGATCTAGATTCCGTTACAGAATGATGTTAAGACCAGCTCTTAATGGTGGCAAGACTTGTCCAGATCTTCTCCAAGTTGGCAAAGGTAAAAATGTTACAAGCACCATTCAAAATGAAATTTTATCCACTTATTTATTTTAAAACAAAACAATTTTACTTTTACATGTATGAATTAATGCCTGGAAAAATTTGCCATATCAGGACAAATGTCATATTGTGTAATTGATCAAATAGTTGAGACTGCATCGGTGGTCTAATGGTTAGCATGCTTGCCTTGAGTGCGTTAGATTGTGATTCAAGCCCTGATTTAAGAGCAAGGACTGGTTGGATTGAAATCAGGATAATGTGTCTGAGTGGATCGATATGTCTATACATGGACTGTTGTTTGAGTGAGCTAGCAATACAAAAGTCCAACTATGTGTGTTGGCCTGGTACAAAGCATACATTATCATCAACATAAAAATTGCTCATTTGGCATTAAACAGCAACCCCTCACTCACTCAAATGTTTGAATGTAACTATTAATAATATGGATCTAGATTATATTTATAGAGCAAAATAAAGGCAATTAAATTGTTGGTCATTCTATTATGTATACTGTATTGTAATAGTATCAGGCTACTTTATATTGGGATTTCTTCTGTAAATATCACATATATCATTATTCTGTTACAGTACCACTGCCATGTATTGTGTCTGAATGGACAACATGGAGTGCACCTGATGCTACAGGAGTCAGATTCAGATACAGAATGATGTTGAGACCAGCTCTTAATGGTGGAAAAGAATGTGAAGATCTCTTACAACTTGGCAAAGGTTTGTATTCCTGCTTTTTTTTCTTTTTTTAATACTATTAATTTTGATTGAAAGGAAAGATTATTCTTAGAACCTTACTACAGTAGTCACCTTCCTATAAGGCCACTCTCACCAAAGGCCACCATTCTTATCAGGTCAGATTTTTAGTGCACTGAGATAGTAAAATGCCACCAAATTGTCCCTCTCAAGAGCAGCCACTTCACTTTATCATTTCAGAAGGGGTAGACTTATAAAAGTAGAATATTTTAGTATGAATCCAGACTTCAAAGACATAAAAGAGCAATGTATTTTATATTTTTGCTGGATCTGTCTACCTTTCTGTATAAAAATGAAATGAAATGAAAGTATACTAAGGATTGGCCAATGAGTGGAAATCACAGCAACTAACACCTATATATCTAGATCAATCAAAATAATGTCTGTCTTTACTTCTGCCAGCTTATTATAATAAAAATAAATCTGAGTAATACTATAGTAACTGTTGCTAGGATTAGATTTCAAATTAGAACACAATCTTCATATATATACTAGTGCCTTGTACATATTAATTGCATATTTTATATTGATTTGTGATTTAAATTTACAGTACCACTGCCATGTATCATGAGTGACTGGTCCAAATGGAGTGATGTAGATGCCACAGGATCTTCATACAGATACAGATATGTACTCAGACCTGCACTTAATGGTGGCCATAAATGTGATGATCTTCTCCAACTCAAGAAAGGTGAATTTTTATTAGTGTTTCATCTTTATTGAATGATGATTTGTGTGATTTTATATTGAAAAGTTTATGAAGATACGACTGTAGTTTGACTTATTATCGTTGGTATCAATTTTCGTGGATTGGAAAAAATAGGTTGTTCGTCAAATCATAGTCGAAACATTGGAAAGCCAAATAATTTAAAAGTCTTTGGAGCAAGTAAGCCAATGGGCATAGAAAAGATAGCCAAGATTGGCTAAGATTACATATGCCTTATGGAAGTAGACCTTAGCTTTAGCAAATTACATTATTTTCGGAATTATAGATTTCAAACATTAATGTATCTATTAAACCATGTCAGTGTTGAAAAAAAACTGACTACTGAACAAATTATACACTGTGGGACTCTAAAATGATAAAATTAACTTTTTACATTGACAGTATAGTTGTTCAGAATGGTATATATTTCATATCATTTTATTACAGTACCACTGCCATGTATTGTAACTGACTGGACCAACTGGAGTGCACCTGATGCTACAGGATCTAGATTCCGTTATAGAATGATGTTAAGACCAGCTCTCAATGGTGGCAAGACTTGTCCAGATCTTCTCCAAGTGGGCAAAGGTAGCTTATTGTTGTTGTAAAATGTTTCAATGCAACACATCTGTTGTGTAATGGTTAGCATGCTCGGCTCGAGTGTGGTACATCATGGGTTTCAGTCCCTGTTGGGCAAACTAAAGACTATGAAATTGGTATTTCCAGCTTCTACGCTAAGCATTCAGCATTAGGAAGTAAGGGCAAAGACTGGTTTGCTCGGTGTAAGGATTATGTGTTCAAATGGAGTGATATGTCTGTCCGTTGACTGTTGTTTCAATGAGCTAGCACTTTAAAAATCAGACATCATCATCATTTTATGGAAATATAAAATGCTATCACCATGATATGCTGAAAAATTGGTCACTTGGTGATAAACAACAATCACTCACTTACATTTAAAAAAAAGAATCTGACACTATCTTCACTATGCTGTTTTTTGTTTTGTTTCTTTATTATGTTGTCAGTATTGACTATTTGTATTGAAAATTATTGGTTTTGGATTATTTTTTTTAATAAAAAAATTTAATTTCACTTTAGTGGAAGATATTTTTACATTACTCTTTGAAAAAATGGGATCCATGATGTAAATGGAACAGACAAAACTTTGCAGTAAAATGTTACAATCAAAATCATGCTGCATTATGGGCACAAAAATGTGTATCACATGATTATTTTGTATGGTATAAATTTTGTAGTACCACTGCCATGTATCATGAGTGACTGGACTAAATGGAGTGTAGTAGATGACACAGGAACTACATACAGATACAGATATGTACTGAGACCTGCTCTTAATAGTGGCAAAGAATGTGAAGACCTTCTCCAGATTAAGAAAGGTTATTATTATTTTTTCAATGAGTATAAGTCATATGATATTTTATGTCTTTTAGCTGTGAGATTAACATGGATGAAAAATGTGATTGGTGGAAACATGTAATCTCTGATATCCATTTTGAAGACTGAAGCATATCAGGGGTCCATCGTGGCGGTGATCATATGGTAGTTGGATTTACAACTACCTGTGCAATCAGTGCCTATCACCACTAAAATTGTGAGTTTGAACCCTGTTCATGGCGAAGTGTACTCTATACAACATGATGTGATAAAGTTTGTCAGTGACTTGCGACAGGGTGGTGGTTTTCTTCGGGTACTTCGGTTACCTCCATGAATAAAACTGCCACGATATAACTGAAATATTGTTGAAAGTGGCGTTAAACACCATAAACTGAAACAGATACTGAAATGTATAATTCCTTGTTTAGAATTACATGTACCTTTTAGTACATGATTGCTTGCTCCAGTAGACCATTTTGAAGCACATTAATATGACCTTTGCTATGATATAATAGTCTCACAAAGACAAATGAAGGTAAACATGTTTTTTTTAATTTAGGATATTTTAATATTTCTGTCTTGCAGTACCACTGCCATGCATCATGTCTGAATGGACAAAATGGAGTGCCCCTGATGCTACAGGGACCAGATACAGATACAGAATGGTACTGAGACCAGCTCTTAATGGTGGAAAAGCATGTAAAGATCTACTTGAAATGGGCAAAGGTAAGTTTTGTTTAATCCTAAAATGAACCCTTGTCTGTAATGGTACTTCTATATTAACTTTGTTTTGATTTGTCTTCCTGACACTACAAACGCAATGCAATTATTTTCCTCAACTGAAGAATTTCATTTTTTTTTACTGTTAATTTGAATTCTATTGCAGTTTGTATTGGAGGGCATTTTTTCTCAATGAAAATAATAAACTTTTGGCTTTTTAATTTGATATCCATAAATAATTGCTTATATCAGAGATATTTTATGGTTAAAATTAAGTTCATTTAAGTTTTCTACACAAGACCAATAATTTGTTTACCACATTTGTGGTATAATGGTTAACATGTTCGCCTTGAGTGGGATAGATTGTCGATTTGAGCCTCGATCAGGTCAAACCAAAGACTATAAAATTGATATTTGCTGCTTCCTGCTGAGCACATGGCATTAAAGAGTAAGAGCAAAGATTGGTTGGCTCTGAATCAAGATAATGTGTCCGAGTGAAGTAACATGTCTACCGGCAGACTTGTTTCAGTGAGCTAGCACTATAAAAATCCAACTAGTATGTTGGTCTAGTACAAAGGTTACATCATCATCATATCATCGACTGTAATTCATTCTCACCATGATATGGCTGAAAAAGGCTTCATTAGGCATAAAACCACAATCCCACACTTGCCAATAATTTTAGGCTATTGATTGAAATATTTATGATTCATTTACAGATCATACTTATAATAATAATAAAAATATTTTACAGTACCACTGCCATGTATTGTAACTGACTGGACGAACTGGAGTGCACCTGATGCAACAGGAACCAGATTCAGATACAGAATGATGACAAGACCAGCTCTTAATGGTGGAAAAGAATGTCCAGATATTCTTCAAGTAGGCAAAGGTTAGTCTAGAACCAATTGTTTACTGATGCTTTGATTTATTTTATAGTAAACTTCTTAAGGAATGGCAGTTTTTTTTTTTATATGACAACTTTTCTTTATTATGCCCCTGTCACTAAGCATAGGAGGACTTAAGTATTACCCTTGTCTATATGGGTATGTTCGTCCATGTGTCACATATGTTTTCCGCTCAATAACTTAGGCCAATCATTTGAAATTATACATAAGGTCAGCAACCATAAAAGGAATGCCAAAGTTTGATTTAAGATTTTACCACTTTTTCTGTTCTATGCCCCTGTGTCCATTAAACAAATTCTTTCATTTTTTTCAAATATTTTTTGTAGGTCATAATTTAGATTTCTTTCTTAGATATTTTTTAAATATTTTTTTCAGTACCACTGCCATGTATCATGAGTGACTGGACCAACTGGAGTGATGTAGATGCCACAGGATCTTCATACAGATACAGATATGTACTGAGACCTGCTCTTAATGGTGGCAAGGCATGTAAAGACCTTCTCCAACTCAAGAAAGGTATTTGTCACTCAAGGTTTACTCCATTATATCAGTTTACCAGTATTTAACAGTCACTTTTTATTCTATATTTAAAAAAATCATTGGTAATTAACTATTGATGTGTTCTCAATTCATGATTGTACCAATTAAGCTTTTAATTATTTAATAATTAGCTAAATAAATGTAAATCGCTACAAAAACACCAAACCATTACAAAAGAAGCGACCACCATTTTTTCCAATAAAATATCTTCAAGTAACAGTAATAGGCGAATCATTGCAAACCAGAACTGAAAATCTGAATCTGATCTTAAATAAGCGGTCATTTGTATTAGCCGGTCATTTTGCCCTTGTCACAAGAGTGATCATTGAATACAAGTAGTCTAGAAAAAGTTCATTAACATTTTTGCATGGAAAATCTAAATGCATGGGTGTTTTAGTGCAATATGTTATTGAAAAAATATATCTTGTAAACTTCTCAGCAATAATTAATTTTGTTATAATATTTATTGTACAGCAAAACTGCCATGTATTGTTTCTGACTGGACCGACTGGAGTGCACCTGATGCTACAGGATCTAGATTCCGTTACAGAATGATGTTAAGACCAGCTCTTAATGGTGGCAAAGAATGTCAAGATCTCCTACAATTAGGCAAAGGTAATTGTTTGATTAGATAGATCTTGATCCTTTCAAAATCATTTTGCCACTGAGGTATAGTATAGGTTCAAGTCGATCTTGTCATGAGATGCCTTAACTTTATATTAGGAGGTCCTTGTTGAAACTTCTCCATTCTATTATTATGTTGATATCTTTTAAAAGATTTATGTGATATCAGTTATGTTCATACTCATCTAAGTTTTTGCAGAATATAGTATGAATCTGTCATATTACCAGAAAATAAATACAAGTTGAAAATATTGTTAAATGCCAAAAGTCCCAATCTATTGTTGTGTGAGGGTTTGGATCCCATTTAATGTATTTCTTTTTCTGTGCTGAGCCAGAACTTTGATTTCCATCACATGTCGTGGTCTTTTTTTTGTATTCAGTGGTTTTAGGTGAGAGGTGGTTGTTCATTTTGTTGATATTGATGGAATAGGTGACCATAACTGTTTAAACTTTCTTTTCATAAATTAATGTGTGTTTATTATAGTGCCACTGCCATGTATCATGTCTGAATGGACTAAATGGAGTGTAGTAGATGCCTCAGGAACCACATTCAGATACAGATATGTACTGAGACCAGCTCTTAATGGTGGAAAAGAATGTGAAGACCTTCTTCAAGTCAAGAAAGGTAATGTATTTGTTTTCCCCTCTAGACTTTAACTAATGGAGATTTATTTAAAAAAAAACTTATTTGAAAAGATTCAATAACTTTGGGATATATATTTATTAGAATTATTGCAATACACTGTTGCAACAGCATGTGCATTATGATGAGAAAATACAAATAAAAAAAAGTATTCAGTATTTAAATTTTTATCAGTTATCTCTAAAAATGATTTGTTTAATTCTGACAAATTAGTATGAAAAGATATGGATGTAAATGACCATGATAGACTGTCCAATTTTACACTTAGACACAAATTAAAGTAAAAGTACAGAGCTTTTATTTCTGTGCTGTATTTGAAAGTAGTGTCTTCAATAATGAGCATGATATAGTAAAATGAGTGTGAAATGGTCCATTGCCTGCAGTTGAGCAGTACTCTTTTCTTCTGTTGATGAAGTTTAAAAGGAGGGGGCATATGTGTATTACTGAGCACAATTAGACAATCATATTTGACACTTAGATACAAATAAAGATAAACTTATTTTGTAAAATAAAAAAAATATTTCTCATATTTTTCTTTACATAATTTATATATATATATATAGCAGAGCGAAGTTATAAAAAAATTTGCTCTTTGAAGCTAACATGCGTTCCAATTTAGTCGAAACAAGTAAGGGCTGTTGTGGTCGTGATCGTATGGTAGTTGGATTTACAACTACCTGTGCAATCAGTGCCTATTACTATTGTGAGTTTGAACCCCGTTCATGGCGAGGTGTACTCGATACAGCATTATGTGATAAATATTGTCAGTGACTTACGACAGGTTGGTGGTTTTCTCTGGGTACTGCGGTTTCCTCCACCAATGAAACTGACTGCCACAGTATAGCTGAAATATTGTTGAAAGTGGCATTAAACACCATAAAACCAAACCAATAAATCAAAGCGAGTAATTGTTTGTTAAGACATCAAATTCATATAGCATCAATATACTTAATTTGTATTTCAGTACCACTGCCATGTATTGTCACTGATTGGTCTAACTGGAGTGCACCTGACTCGACTGGAGTCAGATTCCGTTACAGATACATGACAAGACCATCTCTTAATGGTGGAAAAGAATGTCCAGATCTCATGCAACTTGGCAAAGGTATGGCATCTACTAAGCTTGTTGAATGACTTCTCAGAACATTGTTTTATTGTCTTTGTATTATTTATCTGTTAGGTTTATTGTATTGTAATAATGCATTAAATGCAGTAGTATTTGGCAGCCATTTTTATAACGTCTTGGAATATCATATATGTGAATTCTTTCAGCAACTCAATTAAACATGTTAATGCTAATTTTATTTCTTCAAGTTAATTACTTTTGTGTGAAATTTTAAAAATAAATTGACTTGTAAAAACATATTTAAAAAAAAATGATAAATTGTGTTCCATGATAGAAAACAAAACAGTTAAACAGTGACCGTTGATGAACTTTACGATATGAACCATTTCTGTGTCTTCTGTTGTTAAGTTTTAACTGAAAAGGATAAGCATTCTTAGATTAATTATGTATTAATAAAAAGGATTTGTCTTTCAGTACCACTGCCTTGTATTATGTCTGAATGGACCAGTTGGGTTGGACCTGATTCTACAGGCACATTCTACAGATATAGATGGGTAGTGAGACCAGCACTCAATGGAGGCAAAGAATGTTCAAAGGAAAATATCAATCTTAAAAAAGGTACACTTTGATTACATAGTTAGTTTTTATGCTAGGCGTCAGAGCATTAAGTTTTACCCATGTTTATGCATTCCACATTAGTTTTTATGCTAGGCGTCAGAGCATTAAGTTTTACCCATGTTTATGCATTCCACATATGAAATGTATACAAGGTCAGGGACTATAAAAGAAAGACCAAGTTAGATTTCAGACTTTACCACTTTTTCCATGCTAGAGTTATGCCCCCTGTTTACTTTAGCTGAAAGTGGAGGTATCAGTCCTATTGACACATTCTTTCATTTTTACATGTGACTTATATTTCTTGTGTATCAAAGTATAAAAAAAAGGACAAGATTTATTTTGATCCCTTTTCAAAATCAGCTTCAATATTTTTTGAAAGTCTGTGTAAAGATTTAGAATATTGCCTAGTATTTGAAACTTACTTTCATTCTTCATAATGTAGTATTCAGTACATATACATGTATGTTTTGTATTTCTTCACAGTACCATTGCCATGTATTGTTGGTGACTGGTCTAATTGGAGTGCACCAGATGCTACAGGATCCAGATTCCGTGTCAGATACATGGAAAGACCAGCTCTTAATGGTGGAAAAGAATGTCCAGATCTCATCCAACTTGGCAAAGGTAATGAAAAAACAGTGTATTAAGTTATGATCTACTTGGTGCTGTATTCTGTATATATTCTTCAAAATAATGTGAACCACATTGGTAGTGTAATGGTTCGAACCCTGCATATGTCAAACTGAAGACTATAAAATTGGTATTTATAGTTTCTCCTTTGAGCACACAGTATTAAGGAGTCTAGCAACCCAATCAACAGCACTTTTTGAGGTTTAATATTAATAGAAAAAAAAATACTCTGTCCATCATAGAGCTGAAATATTGCTCAATCGTGTCAAGCAACAATCACTCACTCCCTCGCTCAAAATGATGTGTTAGAAACCCTATCAACAGTACTTTTTGAGGTTTAATAGAAAACAAATACAAAAATAATAGCCAAACACACTGGAAGGTATATAAACCAATCAAATAAGAAATTTATGTGCAGCAGTTTTTGTGTAGATCATGTGATCAAACTGTTAGTTACAAACCAAATGGTGATGGTTTCCCCTATATGTGTATTGCACTTTTAACCATTGAAACTAGAAGCCATGATATAACTTACTTATTGTTAAAAGTGGTCTTAAGCTTCAAAACCTGTTTAAATGGAACAAAGTTATAAATTTTTTACTTTAAATAAGAATATGTTAATTTTGGATTTGTTAATTATGTAAAGAAAAGTAAGCTTTGATTTTCTCAGTTTTAATTGGACAGATATGGATATTATTATGATATTGTATTAACATAATTCTTTTAAATTAACAGTACCACTGCCATGTATTGCGTCTGAATGGACAACATGGAGTGCACCTGATGCTACAGGAGTCAGATTTAGGTACAGATACATGATTAGACCTCCACTTAATGGTGGAAAAGAATGTCCAGATCTCTTACAATTAGGCAAAGGTTTGTATTCCTAATAGAATTAAGCAAGTAGCCATTTCTGTTGAATGTTGAATCATGTTTTATACAGATGAAAGTAAATAGAAATGGTGAACAATATTTACCAACCACAAACAACCTTAACCACTCCACTCATCTGTCATACCTCACATTTCTAAAACACAGAAATGACAATCACAGAAACCAATGTAAATCTAGGTCTTGGCTGGGGACAGGCAGAAAAAAGTGGCAGAGATATAAACTTTTATCACAACTGCTTTATAGATGATAAAACATAAGTCTTTTTAGTTTTCTAATATTGTTTAAAGCTAGCAACAATGACCTTATGTGATTAAAGTTATCTTGTGATTTATGTGAAAGTCACCAGTTACTTAGGTTTCCCCACCAATAAAACAGATCTCTATGGCCACTATATAGAGTAACAGCAGTTATGAAGGTTGAAACAGACATTATCACTTGTTATATAGTAGCAAGTCTGATAGAGTGTATGTCAAGACCTTCAAAAATGACATTATTGTTTTTGTCAGAAACGTCATGATGTTTTGACATCAGGCTTACTGATAATTTTTGTCAGAAATGTCATGATGTTTTGACATCAGGCTTACTGATAATTTTTGTCAGAAACGTCATGATGTTTTGACATCAGACTTACTGATAATTTTTGTCAGAAACGTCATGATGTTTTGACATCAGGCTTACTGATAATTTTTGTCAGAAACGTCATGATGTTTTGACATCAGGCTTACTGATAATTTTTGTCAGAAACGTCATGATGTTTTGACATCAGGCTTACTGATAATTTTTGTCAGAAACATCATGATCTTTTGACATCAGGCTTACTGATAATTTTCAGAAGAGTCAGTTCTTTGATAATGACAATATCATTTAGTGAGATATATGGGAAAATATACAAATTACTGATAAATCTGAAATATTATTGAAAGTGGTGCTAAACATCAGTAATTAAAGGCAGACATCTTACTTCATCTTCTCTTTTGTAGTACCACTACCTTGTATCATGTCTGAATGGACTAAATGGAGTGTAGTAGATGCCACAGGTACCACATACAAATACAGATATGTACTGAGACCTGCTCTTAATGGTGGCAAGGCATGTGAAGACCTTCTTCAAGTCAAGAAAGGTAATGTATTTGTTTTCCCCTCTAGACTTTAACTAATGGAGATTTTGGTCTTGTATAACATTTTACGTGAAAAGATTCAGTAACCCAAGGGAAATATTTTCATTAAAATTACTGTAATACACTGTAAAAACTAATGCATCATGGGTAAATATGCCAAAATTGGAATTGATGTTACAAATTTCTATATCCTGGGATTCATCTAATTTTCAGGATGCAATATCTAATTATCTTTATCTATCTAAAAGAACTATTTGATTAATTATGTATTTTTTATTCACTATTTAGTACCACTGCCATGTATCATGAGTGATTGGTCTGCTTGGAGTAAATATGATGCTGCAGGAGTCTCCTACAGATTTAGACAGACGTTGAGACCAGCTCTTAATGGTGGAAAAGAATGTCCAGATGAACTTATACAACTCAGAAAGAGTAAGTTGTATACAAAATGATGAAATATGAAAACAATGTAGTGGTACATGCCATCTTTGTTTTCCTTGACTCTAGTAGACAATTAATTACATGGCAAAAATCAGGTTAACTAACCCTTCGTAACACTCCAGTCATTTACATGGCAAAAGTCAAATAAATGATTCCCTGGTAACAGTCTAGACATTTATCTGGCAAAATCAAATTTTCTAACTAAGTTACAGTTCAGAAGAACGTCCACCTGATAAAAGTCAAGTGTAATATTGGTAATAGTCCATTGTGCAGGTCAAGTTAAAATGCCAATTACAGTCGAGATCTTTTACCTGACATAATTGAAACTTGTAATGTCTTTTCAGCACCATTCCCTTGTATTGTTGGACCTTGGTCATCATGGGCAGGACCAGATGCTACTGGTTCCTTGTACAGATTCAGAATGATGTTAAGACCTGCACTTAATGGTGGAAAAGAATGTCCAAATCTGATTGAACTCAGAAAAGGTAAAGTCCAGTAATTATATTTTTAATTTATTCAAGTTTTTACTGTGAAATTTTATACTTGAAATTTACATATTTTTTACATTTTACATGTCAGTTGAAAATCCAAGATGGCCAACATGCATAAAAAGTTTTTCTCAGGGACTACAAACTTGATTCAACCCAAACTGTGCATGAATAATCATTTGGTCCTCTAGTATAGACATTACAAAGTTTATCATACATATATGTTACATTTAAACATTTTTTGTATGTATTAAGAAACTTTGCTATATACATTTAAATATACAGAAATGAAATAATTTTCCTCACAGTTTTCGGAAAAGATTTATTAATGCTATTTGATTTTCTTCATTATTCCAGTACCACTGCCATGTATTGTCACTGATTGGTCCAACTGGAGTGCACCTGATGCTTCTGGTGTCAGATTCCGTGTCAGATACATGACAAGACCAGCTCTAAATGGTGGAAAAGAATGTCCAGATCTCATCCAACTTGGCAAAGGTAAATATTATTTTTATTGTTGTGAAAACAGTTTCTTCTTTATGTTATCAAATAAATGATGATGTGGTGGTATATTTCATTGTTATATGATCCAAATTGATGAAGAGATAATTCTTGAAAGCCATAATTTGTTGGGAGTTTTAACATGGGTTGGTAGGATATGAGTATTTACAATTTACTAATATCCTACCAACCTATGTTAAAACTCCCAATAAATTATGGCTTTCATGAATTATTTTGATTCTAATATGTCTAACAGTACAAATATATTAGTTTGTTTTGAAGTAAGATTGTAATTTATGTTTATGGATGCAGGATAGGTCACACACAATTTATGTGACACAATTGGCTGTTCCATTTTCCATCCTGTCAAATTCAACAATGTTTTCATTTGTACATGAATTTGAAATGCGTAAATGAAAAGAACTGTAAATCAACAGAAAGTAAATTAATATGTTCATATCAGATTTTACAAAAATGTTTTCAAGTCAAGAAAATGAAGTTGTGTGCATTAAAATGCATTAAAAAATCCAATAACCTTCATTTTTGCAGTCATATTTTTCTATACATGTATTGTCATAGCTCTGGAGGCTATTAAGTTACTGACATTTTCCAATTTGATGGCATTTTCAGTTTAGAAACTTTAACAAGAATAAAGTTAAAAAATCATAAAATAAATCAGTAACTAGGGCAGGTGTCAATGTAGCCAGCGGTCCTTGCAAACTATGTCACCGGAAGATAACAATTTACAAAAGTCAAAGTCGATAGATGGTTATCTTTAGTATTTTTTTGGAGAAAAAATTAATATGTAAAGAAACAAAGCGAGTGTTTTTATGTTTGTATGCACTGCAGTCCTTTATAAATACATGACATCACATAGGAATGATGTCCACCATCTGACCAATTAAACGCATGTGCGAAATAAGATATATCGAGAATTTTATCACGGCATTGTTCATATAGCCAATGAAGGACTTCATATTAGAATTCCCAGTATAATTACAAGAAATATGGTTGATATTCAATTCCAAGGTAATTTACACAATTATTTATATAATCAGGAAATATTATCAAAATGGAGCACTTCATTTAAATGTCCGTATCATGTAGAATTAATGCCCACAGTATTGTCCATTGATAACACCTTTAAATATTTTGCATTCTTTTTTTTTCAGTACCACTGCCATGTATTGTTTCTGATTGGTCTAACTGGAGTGCGCCTGATGCTTCTGGTGTCAGATTCCGTGTCAGATACATGATAAGACCAGCTCTTAATGGTGGAAAAGAATGTCCAGATCTCATCCAACTTGGCAGAGGTAATCTTCTTTTATTTTTGATATAAAAATTATTTATTTAAATTCCTAGTTTGATATTAAATTTTACGTAAATAGACAGCTAGTGCACTATAATAGTAAAATAGAGAATATTTTTCTGGATCAGCAAAATTTTAATACATAAAGTATAATTACGTATTTGTATTTCAGTACCACTGCCTTGTATTGTCACTGATTGGTCCAACTGGAGTGCACCTGATGCTTCTGGTGTCAGATTCCGTGTTAGATACATGACAAGACCAGCTCTTAATGGTGGAAAAGAATGTCCAGATCTCATCCAATTAGGCAGAGGTAAATATTATTTTTTGTTGTGGTTAAAAAAGGACTTTCCCCCAAAAAATTATAATGTGTTGGTCTATTTCATTGTCACGTAATGCACATTAATTGTAGTTTTGAAATATTTTATGATATAATCTATTTACTTCACAATATTTTTCATAGGATAGATTTGATATTTAGATAAAAGATAATTTATCCCTGTACAATACCCCCCTCTTTTTAAACCCCTCCTACCAAGTGCCACTTCTTATCAGGCCAGATTTCAGATGCACTGAGATAGTAAATTACTTCTAAATTGTCCTCTTAAGAGAGACCACCTCTCTTTCAAAACCACTTTTTAATTGTAGAAGGGGTTGCCTTATAAGAGGTGGACTATTTTATCTATATTATGTCTATGATCAGAACTGTGCACTGCATTGGACTGTCCTTATCAGATTCATGATTACTCCTTTGGTATCTTCAAAATATTCTTATTATTACAGTACCACTGCCATGTATTGTCACTGATTGGTCTGCCTGGAGTGCACCTGATGCTTCTGGTGTCAGATTCCGTGTCAGATACATGACAAGACCAGCTCTTAATGGTGGAAAAGAATGTCCAGATCTCATCCAACTTGGCAAAGGTAAGCTTGTTATGTTTCTAAATCAGTGAAGGGCAGATAACCTGTCTATTTTTGTTTTATAGGATCCACTATGGCCAATATCATGTAGGATTCACATCTACTTATGTAATCAGTACCTATCATTACCATGGTTAATGATTTGACTCCCATCCATGATAGCATTGTGTACTCAATTCAAATTTATATGATTAAGTTTGTCAGTAATTTATGCAAGGTCAATCAATTTCCTGCAGGTACTCCCATTTCCTCTACCACTAAAATCAAATACTCATACTCCTAATCCTGTACAGTAGTCCTCCTCTTATAAGACCACCTGTATGTAATGAAACAGTGCCATAGTAAGAGGGATGACCTTTCTTGATGGGGACAATTTAGTAGTATTTTACATTCTTGATGCATCTGATTTCTATCCTCATGAGAGAGGTGGCCTTTGGTGGGAGGAGCATTTTAAGAAGGGAAATACTTTATTTGCAGTCTATAGGAACTGATGTTATGCTATATATAAAGGTTACAAGCTAGGTTACAATAATGTGTGGTATCAGAAGTAGAATTTAAAAATGTGAAGTGAGTGGCTAAACATACAGGCTTTATGAAATAAATTGCTTTAAACATCCAAATTACTGCGGGTTTTTTTTATTAGTGTTTGATCATGAGAGAAATCCCCATGTTCACATAGTTAAGAAAGTAAACATGGCTTTGATTACTATTCAGCAATGAAAGTTCTCTTTACATACTTCAATAGGTGTCTTGGATGTCCAAGTGATTAAGGTCATTGACCGTTGACTACAGGCTTTACACCTCTTACATGAGTTAACACCCTGATACCCATCTCAAGGGTAAAGGTTTCCAGACACCTACCCAGACTAGGATTTTACCATTCAGTTCATTTTAACAGTCCAGGCCTTCCTCCACCAAAAATGTTTTGTATTCCGGATAAAGCTGAAAGATTGCTGAAAGTGACTAATGGGTATAGACGTCCATTAATCAATCCAAACTACAATATTTCAGACCATTTAAATCAGTCATTGATTGTAAATATCAGTAAGAGTGTGTTATATAGTAATTATTATAATTATTTACAGTACCACTGCCATGTATTGTGTCTGAATGGTCTAAATGGAGTGCACCTGATGCTTCTGGATCTAGGTACAGGGTCAGATATATGTTAAGACCAGCTCTTAATGGAGGAAAAGAATGTCCAGATCTCATCCAACTTGGCAAAGGTAAGCATAATATATGTTATCAATTGATAGACACCTAGGCATTAATCACAAAATATTAGACATCAGGCATTCATCAGGCGATTTTTGACATCAGGTATTCATCAGGCAATATTAGACATCAGGTATTCATCAGGCGATTTTTGACATCAGGTATTCATCAGGCAATATTAGACATCAGGCATTCATCAGGCAATATTAGACATCAGGCATTCATCAGGCAATATTAGACATCAGGCATTCATCAGGCAATATTAGACATCAGGTATTCATCAGGCAATATTAGACGTCAGGCATTCATCAGGCAATATTAGACACCAGGCATTCATCAGGCAATATTAGACATCAGGTATTCATCAGGCAATATTAGATATCAGGTATTCATCAGGCAATATTAGACGTCAGGTATTCATCAGGCGATTTTTGACATCAGGTGTTATACCATGTTAATCACACTATATTTAACATCAGCAGTTAATCACACTATGTTTAACATCGGGGGTTAATTACATAATGTTCCATGTCTTAGCCATAAATATTTACCTATACTACAGGGGTGCTAAGCTGTTTCTGTACTAAAAGTTAGCAATAGTCAAAATAATGTCATCTGTTTGTTCTAACGAAAAATGCTGTAGTTTGGATGTTTAAAGCAATGTATTTCACATAGCCTGTATGTTTAGTCACTCACTTCACATTTCTACATTCTACTTCCAAGATCACACATTTTTGTAACCTTTATATGTTATCACTCTATTTTTACTCCTTAGATATCTAAAGGCATGTAAAGACTTTGATTTTGTTTTCTTCGTAAGAAAGTGTATTTGACGATTGCATAATTTTTTTTATATTTTGATCAATTATTTTTCAAACATTATTTAATTTCAGTACCACTGCCATGCATCGTTTCTGATTGGTCCAACTGGAGTGCACCTGATGCTTCTGGTGTCAGATTCCGTGTCAGATACATGATAAGACCAGCTCTTAATGGTGGAAAAGAATGTCCAGATCTCATCCAACTTGGCAGAGGTAAATATTATTTTTGTCATTGTGAAAAAAAATTACTTTCCATTTTATAAAAATAAAAAAAGAAATAAAAATATAACTTGGTGGTATATTTCATTGTCATGTGATCCATAATGATTATCTTTATTAAAAAAAATTAATGAATTACTTTGTTTTTCTTCACATATATTTCATGGCATATATTTGGTATCTTGATCAAAGCTAATTTTTTTTACCAGTATCTATTTTATGCTTTTGATCTGAACTGCACCCTGCTTTGAAATGTCAATATAATGTAAAATTAATTACCTCATTATTGACCTTAGAATGTAGAATTGATGCCAATGGTATTGGACATTAGATACAAATGTAACACAAGCTTTAACCTTTTACAATTTTCTTCATTATTACAGTACCACTGCCATGCATTGTTTCTGATTGGTCTGACTGGAGTGCACCCGATGCTTCTGGTGTCAGATTCCGTGTCAGATACATGACAAGACCAGCTCTTAATGGTGGAAAAGAATGTCCAGATCTCATCCAATTAGGCAGAGGTAATGATCGAATTTATATCTTGTAGAAAGATTTTACACTATAAATCATTTAACAAAATATCCGCCACGATATAGCTGAAATGTTGTTGAAAGTGGCATTAAACGCCATAAACCTTTAACAAAATAACTCTATCATTTTTGATGAATTCACACTGGCATTTCAGAATTGTGAAAATGTTATGTTTTTTGTGGGATTATTAATTTTCCTTTGATAAAGGATCTTCAGATTATAGAAATAGTTGACAAATGTAAAAAGAAGGCTCATTTTATTTTTTGGAGATTTTGATTGTGGTCTTTACAGGATTATTCACATTATTTCTTTACAAAATTGAGGTGACTTTTAATTGATCACAAGGTAATCTTTGAGGAATTCATACATGTATATTAAATTTGTATAAATTATTGCAAATTCCACAGTAAAAGTTTGTTTCTGTTTTCACCATGTTTACATTGGTTAATACTGAGTTATTGCCCTTTTTACAAAACTGTCTATTGTTTGATTTGGTATTATACAGTAGGGCATACTATGTTCCTTGAACTGTGCTATGTATTATGAAATCTTGTTATTTTGTTTATTGTATTACCGGCAACTTTCCAAAATTTGTTTCTAATATTTGATACTTTGACTTGTCTTCATCTTATATAAATTCAAATAAATTAAAAAAAAAAATGATTTCTTTCTGACAGTACCTCTGCCATGCATCGTTTCTGATTGGTCCAAATGGAGTGCACCTGATGCTTCTGGTGTCAGATTCCGTGTCAGATACATGACAAGACCAGCTCTTAATGGTGGAAAAGAATGTCCAGATCTCATCCAACTTGGCAGAGGTTAGTTTGTTACTTGTTGCAAATATTTGTAATACTTTATGAATAAATCTGTTCTATTTCATAATATATTTCATGGAATATGTTTGATATTCAGATCAAAGGTAATTTATATCAGATTGTCCTGCTCCCAACTGTACCCGAATCTATGTTATCAGGAAATATTATGATCAAAATTGTGCACTGCATTGGGTTAGAGTTGTGGTGTTAAAAAACATTATTTCAGTTATATTGTGGCAGTTGAACTCCATTGAACTGTCCTTAGAATGTAATATTAATTCCCACTGTAAATCCCATTTTAGATATCATCAACTTTAAATGTTTATCAATTTTTTATTACAGTACCACTGCCATGAAATGTTTCTGATTGATATAACTTCCAAGTTTTTTTTTTCTTTTTTCACCACATTTTTATTGGTTAATTCTGAGTTATTTCCCTTTTTACAAGTTAAATATTATTAGATTTTATACGATACATGAAGGGCATATTAAGATCATTGGGAGGGACAAAGTATTATGTTTCTTAAATTTGAAAATTAACTTACTTGATTGAAATAAAGTGTTAACCTATATTTTCAAAAAAACATTCAAATAAATTAAAAAAAATTGTGATTTCTTTCCTACAGTACCACTGCCATGCATCGTTTCTGATTGGTCCGACTGGAGTGCACCTGATGCTTCTGGTGTCAGATTCCGTGTCAGATACATGACAAGACCAGCTCTTAATGGTGGAAAAGAATGTCCAGATCTCATCCAACTTGGCAGAGGTAAATATTAACATGTTATTTAAGAATACATATGTCAAGGTCTATGGTTAATGCCAGTAAATGTACTGTAGAATAAAATTTTGCAAAATTATTCCTCAAATTGTATAAACTTCTGGTAGCTTTCACGTAGTAGATATTGGGTATAATGGTATGGTTGGTTGATAATTGCTTAACATCCAGCAAGCAGTATTTCAGCCATTTTTAAAGGACGATAATGAAATGTGAGGTGGATGAGGAGATACAACAGCTATTGCTTTCTACTATCTCTATTTTTTTTTGTCACATAAAAATCAAACTTATAAGTGAGGTAAAACTAACCATTTTGTTTAGCTGTTGAATTTTAATATTGTCCCTGTCCATGTTTTTTCTAATAAAAGAGTTACTTCCCCTTGTAGATAATTACTTTGTTACACTTTATAAAAATATTATGTTTATTTTAGGATTACAAAGTGTTATTTCCTTTGATCAATGCACTTCTGATTTTAACCATTATTACATATGTAAAAGGAATGCCCCTTTTATTTTAGGAGATTTTGTCTCGGGTCTCTTCAAAGATATTTCCACGTTTTTTTATGCAAATAAAACAAGAACCCCTTTTATGTCATTAAGTAACCTTTGACTTGTTCATATAAAATTTCTAGAAAGTATGACAATTTATACCATAATTTTTTTTTTAATATCCTTGGTTAATTCTGAGTTGTTGCCCTTTTTACAAAAATGAATATTATTTTATATTTGTACGATACATAAAGGGCATATTATGTGCCTTGGTCAGTACAAAGTAACATGGAGAATTGTTATAGTGCCGAATTAAGAAATTTTCCAGAGCTTATTTCTAAAATTTTTAAACTTATAACTTGATTTGATTGAAATTAATTATACTTTAAAAATATTTAAATAAACAAAAACAAATGTGATTTCTTCCAGTACCACTGCCATGTATTGTCTCTGATTGGTCCAACTGGAGTGCACCTGATGCTTCTGGTGTCAGATTCCGTGTCAGATACATGACAAGACCAGCTCTTAATGGTGGAAAAGAATGTCCAGATCTCATCCAACTTGGCAGAGGTAATTATTATTTTTTGTTACTTGTTGCAACATTTTGTAATACTTTTTGAATCTGTTCTACAATATATCTCAAAGAATATATTATCACAAGCATATCATGACTTTGATAAAAATTTTGCACTGCATTAAACTGACCTTAGAATGTAATATTAATACCAATGGTATTGCTCATCTTATATAACGCCATCATTACATATTTACCAATTTTATTATTACAGTACCACTGCCATGTATTGTTACTGATTGGTCTGCCTGGAGTGCACCTGATGCTTCTGGTGTCAGATTCCGTGTCAGATACATGACAAGACCAGCTCTTAATGGTGGAAAAGAATGTCCAGATCTCATCCAACTTGGCAAAGGTATTGTTTCTTTTTAATAATAGGTCTATGTTTTGTTGAAAGGATGACCACTAGTTACAATGGACCAATCCTAATGTTTACCCTGGATAAGTTTTGGCAAAGTGACTGGAAATTAAGTGGAGGAATTTCATTTCCTAATGGCAGTTTTGAAAAATGGGAATAATTAAATTTAAGAAGAAATAAATTTTCCTCATTTATATGCATGTAAAACATTCAACACAAATAAGATATCAGACATGAGGATTACTTTAAGCTATCCAGTTAAGATTCATGAAAATTATGATAGTGAATTATGGGAAATATAATAGCCTTGTTTTCATAATGAACATAGCATAAATCATTAATCTTGTGACCTTTTAAATGCTAGTACCACCCTGCTATGCTATTTTCTAAATCTATTTTTGTTTACAGTACCACTGCCATGTATTGTTGGTGACTGGTCTAACTGGAGTGCACCTGATGCAACAGGAAGCAGATTCCGTTTCAGATACATGGAAAGACCAGCTCTCAATGGTGGAAAAGAATGCCCAGATCTCATCCAAATTGGCAAAGGTTTGTATGTTATAGCTAGAAAGTATTAATGAACAGTTCTTGTTAAAAAATACTTTGCAGGAATTTTTCACAAAATTCAAAATAGTTCTCTATAGTCAGGCGCTTTTATTTTAAGTATTGAATATATATGAATCGAGCATATGTATAATACTTGAAATATTCATTATATAAAATACTATTCTTTTTCTAATTTGAATTATGATATGATTGATGAAAGTCATATATTTAATAGACCATTACCACATTTTCGACTTTATTATAAAATTATATGTTTTATTAAGTGTTATTTCCCTTGAATATGGACAAAGGGGTCCCCTTTCATGCAAAGTTCAAGGAAAATAATTTATATTTTTCAATATTCTGTACAAAATTTTAATGTTTTAACAATTTGTGAATTTTCTTTCAGGTGTAAAATTATCGTCTGATTTTTTTTAATGTTCAAATATCTACAAACTATAAGAAAATCATATTCAATATCTATGTCCTTTCTATTTCTCTTGTATGGAAAGGGTACCATTTTACCTGCCATAAGGGAAATTACTCCTATAAAAAAAACCAGCAAAAAACATAGAATTTTAAAATCAAATGTGTAAATGGTCTATTCATTTTACATTGGTATATTGTTGGTAATTTATATCTTTTACAGAGATTATCTGAACTATACTTTATAGATTACATGATGACTTCAATTTTTAATTATTTAATTGTTTTACAGTACCACTGCCATGTATTGTGTCTGAATGGACAACATGGTCCACACCTGATGCTACAGGAGTCAGATTTAGGTATAGATACATGATTAGACCAGCTCTTAATGGTGGAAAAGAATGTCAAGATCTCATACAACTTGGCAAAGGTTTGTTTAGTAACAAAAATATCATAGAAGAGTATATCCTCTCTTCATTATTTAAGGCATTACTTCTTTTCCTGTTTTAATTGTGGAATCTGTTCAAGAGAAAAATGAATGTTCTGAAGGCTAGTGTCAATAGTTACACGAAAAGGGGTATTTGATATGTAATATAATATTTCAATCCTTGTGTCTGAATGGAGTGACATGTCTACCCACAGACTGTTGTTTCAGTGAGCTAGCACTATAAAAATCCAGCTAAGAGGTATTGGTTGTACAAAGAGGACATCATTATCATCTCTCACCATGATATAGCTGGGGAAAATATCTCATTTTTTATTTGTTAAACAATAATCACTCACTCCAGCATTAGGTTTTATCAAAATAATATGATATTTTTGTCTACATATTTCAGTACCACTGCCATGTATCATGAGTGAGTGGACCAAATGGAGTTCAGTCGATGCCTCAGGAACCGTGTTTAGATACAGATATGTACTCAGACCTGCTCTTAATGGTGGCAAAGCATGTGAAGATCTTCTCCAACTCAAGAAAGGTACTTTATATATTATTGAAAATTCCTTAAAATCCTACCAATTTATCTGAACTACAAATATTGATATCCATGAATTTAAGCATTTTTGTAGTATTTTACTTTGATTCTATATTTTTATGATTTTTTTTTACTTTAAAAGTAGGACTTTTTAATAATATTTTATGAAAATTCAATAAGTGAACCGAATACCTATATTTAGTAACTTTTTGTATAGCCTCAAGAGTTGATTCCCTGAGGTATGCTATGGTTGTCTTAAATAAACATAAATACTCTCTAAGAAAAATCAACAACACTCATCATTGAGACATCAATGAGTGTTGTTGTCTTTTCTTAGAGAGTATTTTATGTAGTCATGTTCAATTTTCTACCTGTACAAGGTCATAATTGTGCAGCCTCAAGTGTGTGGTAAATCATCAGAATTGCTATACATGTATAAGCTTTAAATGTTAGGGTCTACAACTGGAATAACATTTGATATGTGTTACTTTTATCTGCAGTACCACTGCCATGTATTGTTAGTGATTGGACCAACTGGAGTGCACCTGATGCTACAGGATCTAAATTCAGATACAGAATGATGTTAAGACCAGCTCTTAATGGTGGAAAAGAATGTCCAGATCTTCTTCAAATGATCAAAGGTATTTGTTGAATTTGAGTATCTGTGCATTTACTGTGTGTGAGGGGGGGTTGGGCTGTTTTAGATCCCCTTACTGAACTAACACTTATAATCAACTAAGCATGTTGGTCTGGTACCATCACCTCATCAAAATGTAGCTTGTTCTTGCCATGATATATATGAAAAATTGCTCACTTGGCATTAAACAACAAACACTCACACACTCACCCCCTTTGAAAAATAACTTTTAAGTTGGTTATAAATCTGATTACTATTTTTTTGTTGGCATCTCTGAAACTGAACCAACTGGTAAACAATGTCATAGAATGGTCTGAAATTAGATAACTTTTCTGGAAAAGTGCCAAACTGTTGATCATATGTTTTATTTTCTATAGTTAAATAAAAAATATGTCAGGATTTTTTGATTTTTTTTTCAGTACGACTGCCATGTATCATGAGTGAGTGGACCAAATGGAGCTCAGTCGATGCCTCAGGAACTGTATTTAGATACAGATATGTACTGAGACCTGCTCTTAATAGTGGCAAAGCATGTGAAGATCTTCTCCAACTCAAGAAAGGTATTGTTTATATAGCATGGCTTTGTAATCTTGTCCTTACTTATTTCATTACTATTGGAATTACAGTGACTGAGACAAGTTTGTACTCTAGCCATTTATGTTTAACATTATCTAAGAAAGCTAAATACAGCAAGCGAATTACATATTTATAAATAGGACTGACATGAAATTTATTATACTTTTTCCAGAAATTTAGACATTAAATCTGAGAGAGAAAAAAGGATTTTCCAATTTATACTCAGTTCCAAAGATTTGAAACAAATTATGAAAACAAATAATTTTATTTTTATAACAGTACAACTGCCATGTATCATGTCTGAATGGACAAAATGGAGTGCACCTGATGCTACAGGAACCAGATACAGATACAGAATGGTACTGAGACCAGCTCTGAATGGTGGAAAAGCATGTGAAGATCTCCTTGAAATGGGCAAAGGTTAGTTTTGATATAGCTTTATTTTATACTCGCATAACTATCTTTTGAAAATCTGTCATCAGGCAGGGAAAAAAACAATCGTAAAGTTTTGTTTTAATATATGTAATTTGACTGTTTCCTTGTAGTTTCTGTATTGTTTCTATCTATTTAGTACCAGTCATTTCAATTTTAATTATTTCTTAATTACAGTACCACTGCCATGTATTGTAACTGACTGGACCAACTGGAGTGCACCTGATGCTACAGGATCTAGATTCAGATACAGAATGATGTTAAGACCAGCTCTTAATGGTGGAAAAGAATGTCCAGATATTCTTCAAGTAGGCAAAGGTAAGCAATAGTTTTGTTTCAATTATCTGTTTGTGATAGGGCCGCCATGGTCGTGAACGTATGATAGTTGGATTTATAACTACCTATGCAATCAGTGCCTATCACCACTAACGTTGTGAGTTTGAACCCCGTTCATGGCGAGGTGTACTTGATACAACATTATGTGATAAAGTTTGTCAGTGACTAGCGACAGGTTGGTGGTTTTTCGCCGGTTACTCCGGTTTCCTCCACAATAAAGCTGACTGCCACGATATAGCTGAAATATTATTGAAAGGGGCATTAAGCACAATAACCCTAACTCTAACCCTTTAAATAACAACAACATCCTGTTTGTATGCAGGAATCAGCATGTGTCTGTACATCTGTGCTCTTTGTTTCTTCTAGTACCACTGCCATGTATCATGGGTGACTGGTCTGCTTGGAGTAATTATGATGCTGCAGGAGTCTCCTACAGATTTAGACAGATGTTGAGACCAGCTCTTAATGGTGGAAAAGAATGTCCAGATGAACTTATACAACTCAGAAAGAGTAGGTTTCAATGTTGCATCTAGAATAGTTGATAATAAATTTTATTGGCATTTTGTTTCTCTTGAATGACGATGTTGCTCCGATTATCACAAGATGTTGTTTCTATGAATTATCTGTACTGTACATGTTGGAATGACCTGTTGTTTCTATAGAGGTTTTGTATGATTCTGATCAAAAATTTTTTAAAGGGAATCATTAAATCATTTAAGTAACCCTGATGCAATAGAAACCATATCAAATCACAAATAATGATTAAAGACAATGATAAATATGGTGCCGAAAAACAAGGTTATGTTGGTACTTTTTATATATAATATTTTCTTGTTTTAGCACCACTGCCATGTATTGTTGGACCATGGTCTAGTTGGGCAGGACCAGATGCTACTGGTTCTCTGTTCAGATACAGAGTTATGGTAAGACCTTCACTCAATGGTGGAAAAGAATGTCCAGAACTCATTCAACTCAAGAAAGGTTAGATATTGTTTTATTTAATTGTGTGTATTTTGATAATTTTCAGTAACCTTACTGATGTTACTTGATTTTTTTTGTTTACAACACCAAATGACAACAAATATATTTTTGTTTCATTGTTTTTGCAAATGATTTCAAGCAATAATGACGGCACAATTTAATATAAAGCTTTTATGAAAACTTCTAAGTCAGTATTTTTTTGGAAGACAAACAGATATAGAGTAACAAAGCTTTATATTGTTACAGTACCACTGCCATGTATCGTTGGTGACTGGTCCAACTGGAGTGCACCTGATGCTTCTGGTGTCAGATTCCGTGTCAGATACATGGAAAGACCACCTCTTAATGGTGGAAAAGAATGCCCAGATCTCATCCAACTTGGCAAAGGTAATTAATTGGGTTTTTTATAGCTCACCTGGACTAGAGGATTGTGTGAAGTATTGTATCCATTTTCGTCAGTCATCAGTATCTGCTTTGTCGTCTGTAATCATTTCTAAATTTGAAATGCTTCTCCAAAAACTTTGCTGTTTAAAACAAAGATTAAATCCACCACAAAAAGAAGAGGCTCATGTCTTATCTATGTTAGTTGTGTTTGTTTGCATATAGTGATGTGTTTTTTGTTTTGTTTATCTTTGTCTGGTGTCTTTTGTACCCAATGTTGCCAGTTTGTCTGGATTGTCAATATTTTTTATTGCCCCTTCGATGTTCTCTCACGTTTATTTGGTTTTTTTTCTTTAGATTCCTTTTTAAATTTCCTGTCTGCATTTAATAAGCAGATTTGATTGTTTCCGAGATAAAAAGGGTCAAAGGGAGCCAAAAAGAGACCAACACCCAAATTGATTTTTTTATTCATTTATCCAAGAAACATCTCCATTTGTTACTAAACCAATTTGAATTGACTTTACCTTATCTAACTTTGAGGGAAATATAGTCGTATCAACTTTTAATATGTTATTTTTTATTAACAGTACCACTGCCATGTATTGTGTCTGACTGGACAACATGGTCCACACCTGATGCTACAGGAGTCAGATTTAGGTATAGATACATGATTAGACCAGCTCTTAATGGTGGAAAAGAATGTCCAGATCTCATCCAACTTGGCAAAGGTTTGTGACTTTTTATTAATGATTTTGTTTATGTATAATTTGTTTTTCGTTCAACTATTGAAGATCTATATTAAAGAAAAGAACGATATTTATTCTTATTGTACATTTACAAACCCGAAATTTAATTGATTCAGCCATAATCAAGTTTTGTATGTCTGCATTTTATGGTTTAGGTTTATGGTGTTTAACACCACTTTTAACAATATTTCAGTAATACTGTGGCAGTCAGTTTTATTGGTGGAGGACACCAGAGTACTGGGAGAAAACCACAGACCTGCCGTATGTTACTGACAAACTTGATCACATAATGTTGTATCGAGTACTCTTCGTCATGAATGGGATGCAAACTCACAATTTTAGTGGTGATAGGCACTGATTGCACAGGTAGTTGTAAATCCAACTACCATATAATCACGACCATGATGGCCTCCTGCAATTTATGTACAGTGTGACACCCATTTATACAGCACCTCCTTGGGACCAACTTTTGTGTTTGAAATAGACAGGTGTTTGGTTTATACAAGTTGAATTAACTAATATTTTCTACATTTAGACTTTTTTAAAGTTTTATTTATACATGATTCCGGTATATTCAAAGGCTTGGTTTAGACAGATATCATCATACTGTTTAAAATTTTATAAAAAGGGTTTAAATGAATAAAAAAGATAAAATTGGAAGAATTCATGATAGAAATGGTCAGCAATATCAACAGCCACTACATGAATCACTTCTCTGGATAACCTCAAACTCCAAAACATCAAATAAGCAATAACAACAAAAAAGTACTAGTAATTTCATTAAATTATTGCTGGTAGCTTTCTGTAAATCAGGGTAACAAAGTCATGGCAATATTATATAATGTTTTTTCAAAGAAATTTAAGGAACAATCAATAAGACGTAAGTTAAAAATATTGTGTTAAAAAAATATTAATTTTGTAGTACCACTGCCATGTATCATGAGTGAGTGGACCAAATGGAGTTCAGTCGATGCTTCAGGAACTGTATTTAGATACAGATATGTACTCAGACCTGCTCTTAATGGTGGCAAAGCATGTGAAGATCTTCTCCAACTCAAGAAAGGTACTATATAATAAAAACGATCATCTTGAATTACCGCTGTACACAACCAGTTTAAAACCATTTTGACCTGATTTAAGTGTTATTTTAGCTAAATCAAATTGTCACTTCATTAACATGGTCAACACTCACTCAGAGTTTATCACATTGTATCAGTTTACCTATATTTATCAGTAAAGTTTCCATTCTAGACTTTGAAAATTCATTCAGTTTAATTAAGTTTGGAGATGCTCTCAATACACTGTAGTATTAAATAAGCTATCAACTCATTGACTAATTAACTGTAAATTGTTCAAAAACTGCAGCATTTCAAAGTAACCACCATTTTTCTCCCCCAAATAATTACCTTCTGGTAACAGTAATGCACAAATCATTACCACAACTAACAATATGGATCGAATGATCTTAAATAAATGGTTGCCTGTCTTACCTGGTCATTTTTTCAAAGGTGACTGTTGAATACAAGTTTGACTGTATACTTTTGATACTCAAATTGTGTGCTTCAATATGGACACTTGAAGCATTGTATAATGAAGCTAACAAAGAAGACCATACAATGCATTTCCAAACATCATGAAATCAACAACAACAACTCATGAAATCAACAGTCTGAAAATGAATGTTAATTTTACATGGTGAAGACAATCACATAATAAAATATTGAACACACAGAGGTCTGTATGTTTGTAATCATTTTGATGGACATATTGTGTTTTAGCATAAGTTGTTTGATACTTACGCTCATCTGTAGCAGGGCTATTGTGGTCGTGATCGTATGGTAGTTGGATTTACGACTACCTGTATAATCAGTGCCTATCACCACTAACGTTGTGAGTTCGAACCCTGTTCATGGCGAGGTGTGCTCGATACAACTTTATGTGATAAAGCTTGTCAGTGACTTGCGACAGGTCAGTGGTTTTCTCTTGGTACTCCGCTTTCCTCCACCAATAAAACCGACTGCCACGATATAGCCGAAATATTGTTAAAAGTGGCATTAAACACCATAAACCAACCATCATTTTTGTCCGTAATCCACTGTTGTTGATCTTACTTATTGAAATTGTCCAATATATTTTTTTTTCTATTGAATTTCAGTACCATTGCCATGTATTGTAACTGACTGGACCAACTGGAGTGCACCAGATGCTACAGGAACCAGATTCAGATATAGATTAATGACACGACCATCTCTTAATGGTGGAAAAGAATGTCCAGATCTCATGCAACTTGGCAAAGGTACCAAATTTTAACAACTAAATGTTTACATTAAGTGTATGTGAAGCAACAGGAGTTTCATGTGGGTTTATAAAATCCCAAGAAAGACTCTAAAATTTTGTTTTTTTCTTGCATCAATGCTTTTAAGGGTAATTTTTTAACCCATACCATTTCCAGTATTCTCCTGTACAAATTTTGCAAATATTAATTTGTTGTCACATATAATATTATTCCATCATTTTTTATTGGTTCATGTGTATTACACATTCTTCCCGCTCACTAGTTTAATTCTGCCACTTTTTATTGCGCCAAGCTGGGAAAGTGAGCAGTCATGTATATGTGTGTAAGGGGTATCGATTTTGCCTCTTGTTTCTATTATTTTTTTATTAGACATTTGGAACTGTTTCAACAGTGTGTTATTTTTTTTTATTTTTTTTTTTTTTACATTTTATTCCTTTGTTAAAATATGTGTAAAATGTATATGAAAATAATGCATAACATGTGATTCTAGAATGAATTTTACTAATCAGATGTTGAATGAATACTTCCACTTGCTCTCTGTTATACCTTTATTAAATGTTTATGGTTGTACATCAACAAGTTTGCCTTCCAGTAAAGTGTTTCCATCCTATTGTTCCACTATTTGATAGTATAATGTGTTATGTAATATCCACATTTATTAATATATTTGGTTATTTTTAATTCCTGGAAACTAATTTTCTTTTGTAGTACCACTGCCATGTATCATGAGTGAGTGGACCAAATGGAGTTCAGTTGATGCCTCAGGAATTGTATTTAGATACAGATATGTACTCAGACCTGCTCTTAATAGTGGCAAAGCATGTGAAGACCTTCTCCAACTCAAGAAAGGTAATATATTATTATTGCTATTTAATAGTAAACCCAGTCCAGAGAAGTTTTAAGATTTTTTTCTGTCACTCACTCCCCCCTTGTTTAACCTGCCAATTTCAACAATATAAGTAAATATATACATTCTGTGTTATTATACTGGATCATGCTCTATGGAGTTACTTCAGACTAACAGTATATACACACATAGACCTGACATAGCATTATCCATCCCCCACATGTCAAAGGCTTCACCTCATCTCCTGCATATGTGTAATCAAAAGAAGTGATTTTACATATGTTAGTACTAAAGTAGTTCCCTCTTTTTCTTATACTTTCTTCCCTTCTGGAATCAAAAAGTGACCTTGCAAGAGGGATGACCTCTTTTGATGGGGGACTATTTAGTTGTATTTACACTCTCAGCACATCTGATATCTGGCTTGATATGATAAGACGGGTGACCTTTGGTTGGAGTGGCCTTATAAGAGAGTAACTACTGTACTAACATATTAAACACCAGAAGAGTATGTATAATACATTTGAATATATTGTCAAACTTGTGTCATAACTGGGGCAACACATGCAATAAATTGTAAATAGAAAATATACAATCGAAGCAGTAAAAATTCTTGTGAAGACTACCACAATGGCTTTCTTGATTCTAGTTGTTCTTTTTTATTAACAGTACAACTGCCATGTATTGTTTCTGACTGGACCAACTGGAGTGCACCTGATGCTACAGGAACCAGATTCAGATACAGAATGATGTTGAGACCAGCTCTTAATGGTGGAAAAGAATGTCCAGATCTCTTACAACTTGGCAAAGGTTTGTTACTTGTTAATTGATGTAGCATTTATTCGATCATATTTAATAGACCATTTGAATATTTCTGACTTGATTATAAAATTATGTTTTTGCACATTTTCATAGGAGTTATTTCCCTTTAATTTTGGCAAAAGGGTCACATTTCATGCAGATTTCCATGAAAATCTGTTAAAAAATTTAATGTCATAACAATTTTAGTTTGCTCTAAAATTATCCTCTTATTTTTTACTAATTATAAAACAATTATAATAAAATTATATGTCCTTTTAGTTGCTCTTGCTAGAACGAGTTCCATTTTTCTCTTTCATTTTGCCCGTCATAATAACTCCTATAAAAAAAAACATATAATTTTAGAATAAAAATTTGAATGTGCAATAAGTTTATTGCTTTGCAGATAAACAAAAGTTTGAAAGACATTTCTTTGAATAAAATAATTGGAAGACAATAAAGTTTAAATGAAAATCTTATTTTTTCAGTACCACTGCCATGTATCATGAGTGAGTGGACCAAATGGAGTTCAGTTGATGCCTCAGGAACCATGTTTAGATACAGATATGTACTCAGACCTGCTCTTAATGGTGGCAAAGCATGTGCAGATCTTCTCCAACTCAAGAAAGGTATCATTTAATCCTTTGATTTTCTAAGGATAAATGTTTAAATGATTGCTTTAAGAATGTGAAATATTTTCTATTTGTCTGCCTGTTAAAATTGTTTTGCAAATACAGTCAAACCTGCTCATGTGGTCACCTCTATATAGTAATCACCCGTATTAAAAGGTCATATTTTCCCTGAGGAATATGAATTGAACCTTTTTTAATATGTCACCTGTCTTAAAGGTGACCTCTTGATATAGGTTTGACTGTTTAATGTTGATATATTGTATAGATTATAGAAAAATAGGATATCTAAGAGGTTTATGCAAAATATTCAGAGTTGCACATTTATAGAAATTTTTAAAACTTCTGAATTCAGGTCTAACTCACATTTTTCCTTTGAATTTCAGTACCATTGCCATGTATTGTTTCTGATTGGTCCGACTGGAGTGCACCTGATGCTTCTGGTGTCAGATTCCGTGTCAGATATATGTTAAGACCAGCTCTTAATGGTGGAAAAGAATGTCAAGATCTCATACAATTAGGCAGAGGTACGACAGTGTATCTAGTTTGAATATGTAGACATGTGGCATTTTTCAGGAATTATCTGATTTTTTTTTTTTATAAAGTATGTCATCAAAAATAACACACAAGTAAGAATATGAAACTTGTTTAGATATATATATATATAGTAGCAAGATAACCGATAATGTTTTAAATTTCATGGAAATGGGGGAGAGGTTATCAAATTATTTATATGATTGACTATCGATGATTTGTGCATTTTCCCTTGATCTTTACACACAATAATATCTATTATCTAACAACTAGTGTGATACTAACATAATATCACTGTTTTCTAATGTGACACCTTTGGTGTGATATTGCTCTGAGAAATCCCTTCTCGTAAAACAAATCAGTGATAGTATATAACTAACACTGAGGTGTAGATTGTTACATAGCTCACTACTTTACTTTATCAGGTAGTTGTCTTTAGTACCTGTACTCTGTCATATTCTTTAGAACTGGTTCTCTGCACAATTGGTCACCATGGCACACCCCAAAAAATTGCTGCAAGTGGCATAAAGCAAACATTATGGAATATTCAGCAAACAACAGTCTTATTACAAAGGTCTTGCCTTTACCAGTTCTGATATTATTTTATCACCTCATAAAAATTTGAAAAAAGACATTCATTCTCTGTTTATTGGTCATCTGGCATTGCGGTGAGCGTGAGTTTGTACTCAAACTTGAAGAACAGCCAACCAGAACATTGTATCAAATAAATACTTATAAGTTTTGTACTTGAAAGTTTTATGAGCTGATAGATCTGTTTCTATGGAATACATCCTTTATAATTATCAAACTTGACTACTGGCTGAATATTGAGAAAAGTTTATCCAGTATGTTATGATGAAATAACATTATGTGTGGTCAATTATTTTTTCTTTTTCACTTTCCAGTACCACTTCCATGCATCGTTTCTGATTGGTCTAACTGGAGTGCACCTGATGCTTCTGGTGTCAGATTCCGTGTCAGATACATGACAAGACCAGCTCTTAATGGTGGAAAAGAATGTCCAGATCTCATCCAACTTGGCAGAGGTAAATTTTAATGTACTTTTAAGCAGAGTTCATGTATACATTAGATATTTTGATTTGTAAAGTGACAAATAAAGCACTGGTGATCACATGCTTGTCAGTCTGTCTCTACCTATCCAAAGAAATATTATCACAGTGATCATTGAGGCATAACAGTATTAATCTAGATTGTCCTTCAGCTAAATAATTCAATACTTTTGTGTAATCATTGCAAAATGATGATATTTATCTATGCCTGTCAATATGACTTATATTTTATAATATGCAAATTTCCATTCGCCTGTTCATTAGAGATCCATTCTCGTATGATATCTGAAGTTACCTTTAACCCAGTGAATATAAAAATGTGATGGATTGAGAGAAGTCATAGCTTGGAGGATTTTTAATTCAAAACTCAAACTATCAAGAATTTCATTATAACCCGTTTCAAAGAAAATCAGAAATTCGTTAAAATCCAAATCCCACACACCAAGATTGCACAATCAAAGTGATCAGTCAGTTTTGTTATTCTTTTCTAAATATACTACTGATTCCAAAAAATTTTGATTTAGAAAAATGTTATATGGTCAATTTTTTTCTTTCTTCACTTTACAGTACCACTGCCATGTATTGTCTCTGATTGGTCTGACTGGAGTGCACCTGATGCTTCTGGTGTCAGATTCCGTGTCAGATACATGACAAGACCAGCTCTTAATGGTGGAAAAGAATGTCCAGATCTCATCCAACTTGGCAGAGGTATTGTTTAATGTACTTTAAAACTGAGATATTTTGATTTGTAAAGTGACAAATAAAGCACTGGTGATCACATGGTTGTCAGTCTGTCTCTTCCTGCACAAAGAAGTATCACAGACAGCTGTATAAATAGCACTCATTAAGATATATGTTAGTTTTTAACCCTTCACCTTTCCAGTGCTGAAAATGTCTTAACTGAACTAAATAAATCGGAATCCTCATTAAATCAATTTGGAATAAAGTCCCAATGTAGGAAGTCTTTGTTAATTTAACCTGTTTATTTCTGATACAAAAGTGAGTACCAACGAGGTTCGGTATAGACAGGTTTCACCCTATATTTGAATATATGACAAAAATAGGCTGTAAGCTTTCAGAGTCTTCTTTTCAATAACTAAAAAGAGTTGAGACCCTTACTTTGTTACAAATGTTTATGAAGAGATTACATAGGTACAGTCTATATTTAGTTTTATACTGTGAGATGACAGTTCTTTGCCACCAATTGTTTTTATATTGATCGAATAGTTATTTATGACAAATTCCTAGTTTTATTTTAAATTTGTACAGTTTGACTATTATAACAACTACCTATGTAATCTAACCTTATTTATTCCTCCTCAGCAGGTGGCCCGGGTGGCTCAATGAGTTAGGTCGTTGGATCTAACAGCTCATATAAGCCTATCACCAATACGGCGTGGGTTCGCGCCTAGCTTTGTAAATTACAAAAAAGGATGCACTCGACTCGCAGCCGCAAGTGATAAAGTTTACCAGTTGCTTGCCCAGGGTCAGTGGTTCTCTCCGGGTACTCCGGCTTCCTCCACTACTAAAACTGGTGGCCATGATGTAGCGGAAATATTGCTGAAAGTGGCGTTAAAACACCAAAAATTCAAATTCAAATTCCTCCTCAGCATTTTCCAGTGTATTTGACCTTTATATGATGACTCCCTGTCTAATGCAACTAACGACCGTGTAGTAAAATAGAGAATCTTTTCCAGATGAACAGAAATTTTGGTTACATGCAGTATAATTATGTATTGCTATTTCAGTACCACTGCCATGTATTGTTTCTGATTGGTCTAATTGGAGTGCACCTGATGCTTCTGGTGTCAGATTCCGTGTCAGATACATGACAAGACCAGCTCTTAATGGTGGAAAAGAATGTCCAGATCTCATCCAACTAGGCAGAGGTAAATATTATGTTGTAACTTTGAAAACAATTACTTCCCATATATATGTTTTGCCATGTGATAGATTGATTAGTTTTTGTAATATTTTAAAAATTAATCTTTTCTACATTTATAATATATTTCAAAAGATGATTTATACCACTATCTATGTTATGACTTTAATCAGAACTATAATGCATTGAAATTTCTTTAGAATGTAGAATGAATGCATGCAGTACAGTCCATCTTAGATGACACATACTTTAGCCTTTTAGCAATCTTCTTTTATAGTGCCATTGCCATGTATCGTCTCTGATTGGTCTGCCTGGAGTGCACCTGATGCTTCTGGTGTCAGATTCCGTGTTAGATACATGACAAGACCAGCTCTTAATGGTGGAAAAGAATGTCCAGATCTCATCCAACTTGGCAAAGGTTAGATTATTATTTTTTTAATGCCCTAATTAAGCAATAATTTAAGTTCTCCTTCAACAAATCTTTTGAAATTTACACACAAGGTCAGATACCATAAAAGAAAAAAAGTTTGATTTCAGACTTTTAAAACACTTCAGTTCTATCCAATTAAGTTTGTCAGTAATTTTTGCAAAGTATATGGTTTTTCCCAGATGCTCCACAACTTTCTTCTACCAATACTAAAATTACAAACCTCTGTTCCTAATGGTTTTATGTTGATTTTGCAAGAATTATTATATCTTGGCCTTCTACATACTTATGAACCTTTTGATCTTTACTTGATATCACCACTAAAGTTATGAGTTTGAATCATGCTTATAGCAGCAAGGTGTACTTAATGCAGTTTTTAGAGGTATAAGTTGGCCATTGATTTAAGACAGGTCAGTGGTTTTCTCTTGACACTACGGTTTCCCCCAACAATAAAACACCCACGATACACCTGAAATATTGTAGAAAGTGGCATTAAAACATCCATAATTCTAACCATTATTCAATACTTTTGAATTGGACTCTTACAGGGACTGACTTTATACTATTAAATTTTTATAACAGTAATTAAAGAGGTATAGTTGAATTGATCATCAGAGAAATTCCTATGTTACTGCTCTCTTTTCCACAGCACCTCAGTTCACACCCGATTTTTTTCAGGATTTGATTTGTTCCATCTTTAGTTTTCTGTGTAATATTTTGTAGATCGTTGTTTGTACTTTTATCCTTTTTCTTTTGGCCATTGTATTGTCAGTCTTTCTTTGATTGACAGCTTCTGATTACCCTTTTGGTATCTTTTTATACCCCTGCTCCAACGGAGGGGGGGTATACTGTTTTACCTCTGTCCGTCCTTCCATCTGTCCGTCCGTCCAAGATATTTTTCGTCGCATTTTTCTCAGCAACTATTGATGGCAGAAATCTGATATTTGGTCACAAGCTTTATATAGGTATGCCATATTGTGGGAAGCGTATTTGGACCTGTCGGATTCCTACTTCCTGTTTGCCGACTTAGTGGGTTTTTATACACATTGAACATATATGCGGGGGTATCATAAGTGAGCATTAGCTCACAGTTCATCTTGTCTTGCATTTGAGTCCCATATCTATGTAAGTCTGGGTATATCACCTTGATTGCTGTTTATTCATTTTTCAACACATTCAAAGCAGTACACTTTTTGATTGTAAATACGAGTGATGAATTTAAGAGTATGCTGATGATATTTCCTGTAATTCTTTGCAGTACCACTGCCATGTATTGTGTCTGAATGGTCTAAATGGAGTGCACCTGATGCTTCTGGTACCAGATACAGGGTCAGATATATGTTAAGACCAGCTCTTAATGGAGGAAAACAATGTCCAGATCTCATCCAACTTGGCAAAGGTAATATAATTGTTATTTATTTGTCAGGTATTTTTTGGCTTTACAGAAGTCATTTGGTTGGTTTAAGCTTGATTACACCTAACGTTAGAATATTTTCCAATAATTTATGGAAAATATTCTGGAAAATAAATTATTTCTTATTACAATAGTTCCCCTCTTATGAGGCCATTCAACAATGAAAAAGTGTCTTTATTAGAGGGGTGGTGTTTCTTGAGGGGGACAATTTACTAGTAGTGTACTATTTTGGTGCATCTGAAATATGGCCTGATAAGAGGAGTGGCCTTTGTTGAGAGAGGCCTTATAAGAGGGGGACTACTGTTCCAGTATTGTTATTTATCCATTATACAATGTATATGTAATATATTCATTCAAATTGTTTTATTGAGATCAAAATTTGTCAAAAATGTCACAAGGATGAGACTTTATTTTAGCAACTTCCTTGTTACAAAGACATATGTTAGGATGGGTGAATTAATTTGATCTTCAAACTAGTGTGTGAATTCACTGATGATGTATACTGATTTTCACAAAGTTGACCCATTCAGACATATTTTATTCTACCTTTACTCTGAGCCAATCGGTAATAACAATAACTCCACAATTCTGTGTACTTGGTAGATCATACCATTCTATTGTCATTTGGATTTTACCAGTCCTAGATGCTAACCCTGATATTCCACACATCAAGCAGACATGGTATATGAGCTGTGATTGGTCAATATATAATATGATAACATGTTTGAATTTATTAATTTGCAGTACCACTTCCATGTATTGTTTCTGATTGGTCTAACTGGAGTGCACCTGATGCTTCTGGTGTCAGATTCCGTGTCAGATACATGACAAGACCCGCTCTTAATGGTGGAAAAGAATGTCCAGATCTCATCCAACTTGGCAGAGGTTAGTTTTTACGTATGGAATATTTTTCTCTTTTAAATCCTAGATTGATGATGTCAATCATTGCTTTTTTTTCTACTTTTTTGTTTTCATGGATTGTAGAGCAGAGTTATGGCAATCACTACCCAACATCTAATATCACTTTATGAAATTTAGCCAGACTTAAAAAAAGTTCCTAGTGATATCTTACTGTACGTCATTATTTCCCTTTAAATTGATTTTTATCTGTATGCACATCATTAGAATAAAAATACCCATTTCAACTTTTGTTGTCTTACTGTAATTATCAGTAGAGGACAGACGACTCTTTTATTCTGGGAAACACTCATTTTCGGGATTATGTTTATTGTACATTCCTGTTCAAACCACATTGATGGTGTAATGGTTAATATGCTCACCTGGAGTATGGGGATCATGGGTTTGACCCTGGTCAGGTCCAACCTAAAACTATTAAATTGGTGTTTGCTGCTTCTTTGCAAAGCATGCAGCTTTAAGGAGTAAAAGTAAAGACTGGTTGGCTCGGAATCAGGAGAATATATCAGAGTGAATCAACATGTCTACATGTGGACTGTTGTTTGAGTGAGCTAGCACAAGGACTGTTGTTTGAGTGAGCTAGCACAATTTGTTCAAGTTCAATTTTGGACTTTGCCAATTTTTCCGTTCTGGAGTTTTGCTCCTGTTTACTTTTGCTGGAAGCAGGGGCATCCATGTCCTATAGACACATTCATCCATTTTATTTTCTAGGCTCTTAGTAAAATACCTATTTAAATCTAATTATATATATCGAATTTTGATTTAACAAACTAATTTATAAAAGTCCTTAAAGGTTGCATTATAAATTGAATTTTTCATTAATATGACTTCAATTAATGATACTTAACTTATTTGGAAACAACTTAGTGAATGTTCATAATAATTTATTGTTTCTTTCTTTCAGTACCACTGCCATGTATTGTCGCTGATTGGTCTAAATGGAGTGCACCTGATGCTTCTGGTGTCAGATTCCGTGTCAGATACATGATTAGACCAGCTCTTAATGGTGGAAAAGAATGTCCAGATCTCATCCAACTTGGCAGAGGTAAATATGATTTGTTTCACAAGGTAGTTTATGACAATGTAATGTTGTTTAGAAATTAAAAGTACATATATTGGTTCTTGTTTACCTAGAATTTAATTGTGAGATATATTTTCAGGGGTTTTTTTTTGCATAAAGAGAAATATTTTACAGGCAATAAGTTAACATCAAACAGATTTATTTTTCTTATACATTTTAAACAGTGGCTCATTTGTTTTACATTTTATGTTAGAAACAGTATTCGACAAACAGAGAAACACAATGTCAACATTAACGTCAAAAGAATGTGACTTGCAATCAGACATCTAGTTTTAACATAGAATAGAATTCATGTACGTACCTTGAATGGGTCTTGGCAATAGACCTTTGCAAGGGTACTTATACTGAACATTTGTGGAATATATTGTCCAGTTGTATCAATTTCTAAAAAAAAAAAAAAAAAAAAAAATTTTAAATCCCATTAAAAATTGTAACTGCATCAACTATGAAAAATATCTCCTAAATAATTGTTCCTTTACAGTACCACTGCCATGTATCGTCTCTGATTGGTCTAACTGGAGTGCACCTGATGCTTCTGGTGTCAGATTCCGTGTCAGATACATGACAAGACCAGCTCTTAATGGTGGAAAAGAATGTCCAGATCTCATCCAACTTGGCAGAGGTTAGTTAATTTCAATAGAATCAGTTTTATAGTTGGGTGCAGATTATTTTTATATGGCACTCATTAATGAACCTCCATTTTGTAACACATGCACCTTATTGTTAATCTTTGATTTTATACCCTAATTTGATAAAATATAAAAAATAGCAGGTCAGCACCACTGTTTTATTGTATCATTGATTTATTTGTAATTCTGTTACACAATTATTGTAAAATCATTTAAATTTTAATTATTATGAGAGTTGAACCATTGCCAAATCATTTTGTGTTGCCTCATATCAGAGACTTTATGCATGTATAGGGATCACTCTGTCATCTAGCGTTGTTGTCCACTACTGTGACAATACTGTTGATAAGGAACTCCTTTACCGTACATTATGCAGAAGTTGTTTATTTCCTTGCTGAAAGGTGACAGGGCATTAAATGTTACCCCTGTCTATCTTTAGTCCATCTTCCTTTCTATATTTTTGTCCTTCCTGTTTTTGTATCTGTACTCTAACTTAAGTTTCCCTTGGTCACATGTTTTGTTATTTTTACACAATTGTTTTTTCAATAAACAGGGTAATTTGGAATTTCATTATCATTTCTTTTATGGTTCCAGTTATTTTATGAATATTTGAAAAATGGTAAATTTATGGTTTTTCTGATCTAATTCAGTTTTCATTGGCTACACGTTTTGATATTTTTTTCACAATAGTTTTAACTACATTGCTATGGTCAAGTTTGATCATGGTTGTAATGTGTTGTACGATTCCAGAGTTATGCCTTTAATTATTTGAAACATGTCATTTTTGTGTGGTTTTCATGCTTTAACTTCAGTGTCCCTGACCAGTTGAAAGCTATTATCTGGTACTCTGGGATAGCTTTTCGTTTAAACATATTTTATTTATTAATTCAATATAACATTACAATATTCAGCTATATACAATACATAATAAGAAGTAATTAATAGGATTGGGAAACAAGTTACAAGAACTTATATTAATCCCTATCCGTATAGCTTTTATTTTGATATTAGCTAGAAGCAGGGGTATATTACTCCTCTGGACACACTCTTCTTTTATTTTGCTACCATTTGTTAGATGTTAAAATAAAAGTATAGTTTTTAATATTTTATCCTATTCGTACTGTAAGGATAGCTAAACTTATCTTCAATTAATAAAAGATTGTGTCGGTTTACTGTATTTTTTGTTTATTTTTTATCTACAGTACCACTACCATGTATTGTTACCGATTGGTCTGCCTGGAGTGCACCTGATGCTTCTGGTGTCAGATTCCGTGTCAGATACATGACAAGACCAGCTCTTAATGGTGGAAAAGAATGTCCAGATCTCATCCAACTTGGCAAAGGTAATCATATTGTATAGCATTCTGGGGAATATTTAAAAAAAAAAAATCATCTCAGAAACTACAAGATTGATGGAATTGTTACATTGAAAAATGTTTACTTACGTGACCCTATACAAAACTTATTGATAAATGCCAAAGTTAGTGATTTCCACTCAGTATATCTTAGACGATGAGCTTAATTTACTATTATGATATTTCATTAAAACCTTAATTCAAAATATGAAGCCGCGTCAGTGTTGTAATGGTTAGCATGCTTTCCTCATGTGTGGTAGATCTGGGGTTTGAGACCCAGTATTGTCAAACCAAAGACTATCAAATTCATATTTTCTGCTTCTCCACTAAACACGAAGGATTGAAAATAAAACTTTGTCAAATAACTTTTTTTTTAAATTCAGGTAGGTCATTATTTGTTTTCGTATTAGCTTTTACTCAGGATAAGATATAACTATGACATTAATGATATCTATGGTTAAACAAAAATAAACTATGGCTTACAAAAAACATGTCTTAAATCCTGCTTTTATGACATATACAGTGCAAAATGTACCCTTGTGTGTGTGATAAATTATAGTAATTGTTTATTTCAGTACCAGTGTATTGTTTCTGATGGTACAATCTTATTTTTGCTCTTGTTTTTTTCTTCTTGATGAATTAGTTATTATTAGTAATTCATGATTCATGATTTTAAGATGTGACATGCCAATTTAAAAATCTTAAGGTGATTTTCTCCAGATACTCCGGTTACCAGCACCAATAAAACTGACCGCCATGATATAACTGAAATATTATTGAAAGTTGCATTAAACACCATAAACCAACCTAAAAATCTTAATAACAATATATCATTTATCTATTTCAGTGCCACTGCCATGCATTGTGTCTGAATGGTCGAAATGGAGTGCACCTGATGCTTCTGGAACTAGATACAGGGTCAGATATATGTTAAGACCAGCTCTTAATGGAGGAAAAGAATGTCCAGATCTCATCCAACTTGGCAAAGGTAAGAATTAAATCTCTACATTTTCATAATCTCCATATGATATACTATGGAGTTGATACAAGCTTGTTATGAAGATTCCTAAACTCTCAATAATGTACTTGTCTGGTCTGGTTTGGTCGGTAGACAGCCTTGAAATTTAATGAAGGGATGAAGTAGCATGTCATTATAGATATTTTGTTTCATTGTAATCTTTGTGAGTGGAGGTATATATACTATTGTTGATTTGCTTTGCAAGAATGGATTTCTCAGAGCAATATTGAAGGTGAACCCTGAGATGTGAAATGTGATGAGAAATTCATTTCAAAGAAATCATATCAATGATAGTATGTTTATCGATGATTTGACAAGGTAACATCAATATAACGTCAATTAGAAAACTGTGATAATATGATAGTATCATGCTTGTGCTTGAAAATAGATATTATCATTTGTAAAAATCAGAGAGAAAATTTACAAATCAACAATAATTAAAAATACATGTAGGTATGTTCTGGGGTAAGATCATTCAAAATTGAAAAACAACAGAAGTTTTTTTTTATAATTATAATTCAGGTTCAATGTTTTTATTTTGCAAAAAGTATTTGAATAAAATATAATTTTTGTCCATTTTGACATAATCGTTTAATAAATTACAGTACCACTGCCATGTATTGTCGCTGATTGGTCTAACTGGAGTGCACCTGATGCTTCTGGTGTCAGATTCCGTGTCAGATACATGATAAGACCAGCTCTTAATGGTGGAAAAGAATGTCCAGACCTCATCCAACTTGGCAGAGGTAATTTTTTTGTTAATCATATTAATTTAATATTGATGACTTGATCAGAGGGAAAAAAATCATTTGATTTATTTATGAAGCAGTTGAAAAAGAATGTAATAAACTGAACTGTGAAAAGAAATATACATGTTCTTTGGAAGGCATAAACAATCTAGTAATGTCCGTAAAATGTTGAAGAAATGCTTGTGACATTGGACTTGGCAGAGGACTTTTACTTTCACATGTAAAATAAATGTATTTTTTTCAGTACCACTTCCATGTATCGTTTCTGATTGGTCTGACTGGAGTGCACCTGATGCTTCTGGTGTCAGATTCCGTGTCAGATACATGACAAGACCAGCTCTTAATGGTGGAAAAGAATGTCCAGATCTCATCCAACTTGGCAGAGGTAATTATTATTTTTTGTTACTTGTTGCAAAATTTTTGTAATACTTTATGAATCTATTCAACAATATATCTCAAAGAATATATTATCAAAGTATATCATGACTTTATCAAAATGTTTGCACTGCATTAAACTGACCTTAGAATGTAATATTAATACCCACGGTATTGCCCATCTTATATAACGCCAACATTGTATATTTACCAATTTTATTATTACAGTACCACTGCCATGCATTGTCTCTGATTGGTCCAACTGGAGTGCACCTGATGCTTCTGGTGTCAGATTCCGTGTCAGATACATGACAAGACCAGCTCTTAATGGTGGAAAAGAATGTCCAGATCTCATCCAACTTGGCAGAGGTAAATATTAACACGTAATGTAATAGAATTGATGACTTGATGAGTGAACAATTTGTTGATTCCTGGTTGGTTAGCTATCATGCCATCATTGACCAATCTCACTCATGAGAAAAGCATTCAAATATATTTTTTGTTCAAAGATTTGTTCTTGGATCATAATTGCTGAACGTTATTTGCTATGCATTTAAATTTGTGATAGTTTTTCTGTGCAAAATGAAAATGGTGATGACAAAATAGGGTCTCAAGTCAATACAATTAGTTATGATACATTATGAAAAGAAAGTTTAAACAGTGATCAACAATTCAACCAATATCAACAAAAATGAGCAACCACCTCTTACCTCAAACAAATGAACACAAATATAACCTCAATACAAATGTAATACACAGATACACCATTGTTTATGTATAAAATAAATATTTGTTTACAGTACCACTGCCATGTATTGTCACTGATTGGTCCAACTGGAGTTCACCTGATGCTTCTGGTGTCAGATTCCGTGTCAGATACATGACAAGACCAGCTCTTAATGGTGGAAAAGAATGTCCAGATCTCATCCAACTTGGCAGAGGTTAGAATTTGTTTAACTTACATTTTTATATGTCCATCTGTTTTGACATAACCCCCATCTATCCATTTTAATTTCATTATTATAGGCCATATTTCCTTCAACTGATTTTAATGTGCTGTTTAAACTGACAAAGGGGAAAATGATTGTTTATTTTGATTTTGATTTGATAATTACTTCCCTTCATTAGCTGACCTGGTTCAGATTTCTAGAAAATTGAACGCTTACTTTTGAGTTTGTACTAGCTCTTAGTGGTAGAGTGTCAAGATCTCATCCAAATTGTCAAAAGTTATTTTTATTGTAGTTTGTCTAATTTTTGTTTTCATTCTCTTTTCCTATTACTAGTATGAAAAGTGACAAAAAATTACAATGACCAATAAATAAGAACAATACTGTACTCAAAAGAGAAATATACCATATTAATCAACGTAGAGAATGTGAGAAAGATTTGTTTTAAACGCATGATACAAATTTAGGCAATTTGTTAAAAAAAAAAAAAATTAAAACCATCAAAATAAAAACTCAATTATTATTGAAATAAAAAAAATATACATTTGTATAAAGTAATGAACAAGATTAATTTTGAAGATTTCTTTTTCTTCTATTATGATTTTACATTTTTACTTCTACTTTCTACAATGAAACTGAAGGCTAACATATACCATTTTGTTCTTACAAAGGGATAATAAAGATTTTTTTAATGATATAATATGGTAAATAGTTATATACTGTTTGTTTTATTCCAGTACCACTGCCATGTATTGTATCTGACTGGTCTAACTGGAGTGCACCTGATGCTTCTGGTACCAGATTCCGTGTCAGATACATGATAAGACCGGTTCTAAATGGTGCAAAAATAAGTTGTCCAGATCTCATCGAACTTACCAAAGGTCATTTTATTTAAATGTACCAATCATTTGAGAATTGAATATGATCCTTGTTGTAAAAAAAGTTCTAAAGTGACAATACAAAATACATAGCTTGTTTCACATGCTTTAGGCTCATGATACTTCCCTGTTAGTTTTTATGTCAACATATAAAATCGACTCAAAGGTAACTTTGATACACTACTGTCGTATCAAATCAATCCAGTATGACTACTGTGAAACAAAAAAATTAAAGCATAAAATGATCATTGTCCTGCTGAATTTGCCAACTAAAAATGTACAATATTTATCCTTCCAAAAACAGAGAGAGAAAAACGACTTTCCATGGCCCATGCATTGTTAGAGGATGAAATTGGTAAACTACATCTCCAGCCATGAAAATGACATGTATGATGTTTCTTTTCTATTACAGTACCACTGCCATGCATTGTTACTGATTGGTCAGCCTGGAGTGCACCTGATGCTTCTGGTGTCAGATTCCGTGTCAGATACATGACAAGACCAGCTCTTAATGGTGGAAAAGAATGTCCAGATCTCATCCAACTTGGCAAAGGTATTTATGTATAAATAATCGTGCAATTAAATTTATTTACAGATATAATCTTCCTCTATTTTATGCATATTTTGTGTTTGGATTATAATATGTGCAAAATTTGTGGGAATAAGATATGCAAGACTCGAATCGATAGATATTTGTTTTACATTCCAACATTTTTTAAGTTTTACCAGCAATTTCGTCCCATACTTATATATATTTTGTACCTTATAACATTTTGATCACCATACTTTGTTAGGTAAAATTCTGATTGTATTACCTGGGTATATCTTGTTATTTAAAGAAGATTAATAAGCAAAGATGAAATAACTTCATACAGTCATGAAATAACTTCATACAGTCGTGACCTAACTTTCGAAATGCAGTCAAACTTGCTTTAGTGACCACCTCTATTAAGCAACAACGTATTATGTGACCTTAATTTTTATTTTCTGTCACAGTTGCATTTCATATTAAGAAAATCTGTATTTAGCAACCACCTGTCCTATGTGGCCATATTTCAATGTTCCCTTGGAAGGTCACATAAGACAGGTTTAAGTAGTCTGCATTAACTCTATACCTGGGCTATAAACCATTAATGGTTTTTAAGATGTGTTGATACTGCTATGTAGGCAGAAAAATAATTGGCAACCCAATGTTCCATATTTTTTTCTCAGTATATCCCTACCAATACATTATCTGTGTAATTGTATTTGTTCATTTGGAAACTATGCTATGTTTAGGTTCACAGACACATCCTTTTGCTATAGTGATTGGAACACCAAAACATTTTTCTTTATGCAGCTATAAATTATGTTAAATAGATTTGTCTCCGTGTTATGACAGAAGAATAGCTTGATTCTTATTTGAATGACAATTTGTTTTATTTTTTTACAGTACCACTGCCATGTATTGTGTCTGAATGGTCTAAATGGAGTGCACCTGATGCTTCTGGAACTAGATACAGGGTCAGATATATGTTAAGACCAGCTCTTAATGGAGGAAAAGAATGTCCAGATCTCATCCAACTTGGCAAAGGTAATATACTATAATATAATAATTATAAGTAATATGATATATGTTATCAATTGTGATTTTGGTTTTAGACAAGGAATATGATGTACTATTGTACTATGTGAAATGTTAATACATCTTGGTAACCTTTATAAAAATATCTTATAGAGTGAGACCTATTTAAACCAATCCTCCTTGGGACTGACTTTTGTCTTTGGATAGACAGGTATTTGGTTCATACAGGTTAAATTAACAAAGATGTCCTACATTGGGACTGTATTTAAAATTCAGATTACACAGATTTTGGTTTATTCATGGTTTGGTTTAGAAAGTTTTCACTTTAATAAAACCCTACTACTACATAGATATATGAAGACAGTAGTGAGGATACTTATCTAGACAAATATTCATTCATAAGACCAGGAAATTTATATTTTTGTTTTGGTGAACTATTTTTCAATAATTAATTAATATAATAATTAATTACAGTACCACTGCCATGTATCGTATCTGATTGGTCTAACTGGAGTGCACCTGATGCTTCCGGTGTCAGATTCCGCGTCAGATACATGACAAGACCAGCTCTTAATGGTGGAAAAGAATGTCAAGATCTCATCCAACTTGGCCGAGGTAAATCCATTTTATATTTATGACTTAGTCATAGAAAATTAATTGCATCCTGTCAGTTTATTGAAATAAAAAGTTGATAAACTGATTTCTTGCAAAAAATTGTGATATATTATAACATATCTACAGCTATAAGTACAGAATTAAAACTGAGAACTATGGAAATGTTAGATGGTAAATACTTTGATATGAAAAATACAAAAAAATATTAAATCTTTAGAAGTATTAAAAGTAAACAAATAGACCATATTTAATAGATGTTTCCAAAAATAAGACCCACCAAAAGCAAAATACATAACTGGTCCTTTTCCTGGCTAAGTACAGACATTTTATTAAATAGGAAATGTTAGGCTGTTTTTCTCATGTTTAACCATATCTCTTTCACAAAATGATACAGTCATATAACATAAAGAGTACTACAACACTAGACATACTGAACAGAATTTAAATGTCATAATTGTGCTTGACATCTCAATACTGCAATATATTGAAGTTCTCTAGTAAAAAAAAAGAAGAAAGAAATAAACTGAATACCATTGGTGTAACATACTGACTATCAAGATATTTATATAAATCATTTTAACCCTGCCACATTTTTGTGCCTGTCCCAAGCCAGGATCTGGATTTCCAGTGTCATTTATCATTTTTATGTTTTAATTTTCTTTTCATAATTAATGCTTTAGTGAACAAAGGAGATCTAGAATTTTGAATCACAGGATGAAATGTAAAATGATATACTAACATTTAATGTTGAGACAAAAATGTAGTTGGCTGCCAAAATGATGGCTAAATATAATAATTTATTGTTTATTTATTACAGTACCACTACCATGTATTGTTTCTGATTGGTCCAAATGGAGTACACCTGATGCTTCTGGTGTCAGATTCCGTGTTAGATACATGATAAGACCAGCTCTTAATGGTGGAAAAGAATGTCAAGATCTCATCCAACTTGGCAGAGGTTAGATTTAGGCTCACATTACTTTAATGGTCGATGTTTAAGAATTTTTACAGTGAAACTTTTATAAACAAAACCCTGAATAAAGAGGAACTCTGTATAAACATAACTTTAAATAAAGTCTCAGTGATGGGGAATTTTTGATAATTTAACCTGTATAAACTGAACACCTGTCTATTCTGAACACAAAAGCTGGTCCCACTGACAGGTTTTACTCTAATTGTCTTTCCATCTCTATAAACTTTTCACATGTCATATCTATTTATTTGTACAAAGCTAAAATGACATATGGTAAGAATACTGGTTGCTTCACTTATATTTTGTTTTCTTGTTGATAACCCCCACCCCCTCCCCCTTCTGGAAATAAAATTATATACACCAAATAACATAAGAACAATAAAGATGCCCTGATGTAGTGTTTATCAACAGAAGTAAAGAGTACAACTCAACTGCAGGTTAGAGGTCATTTCACACTCAACTGCAGGTTAAAGGTCATTTCACACTCAACTGCAGGTTAGAGGTCATTTCACACTCATTTTAGGGTATGTGTTATGTTCATTATTGAAGACCCTACTGTGACCATGAAATGTAGAACAACAATGCAATAAAAGTGATACATCTTTACTGTAATTTGTGTCTAAGTATAAAGATGGATAGTCTCTCGTATTCATTTACAGCCATATTATTCCTTTTCTAATCTAATCTAATGAAATCAACATGGTAGATTAAAATGTGGCATTAAAGAAATGATCTTCTATAATTAATGACATTTATATGACATTGATTAATATGATATGACATAGCTTTACATGGAGATTTATTTTACCCAAATTAGTATTATATGGTATAGCTTTACATAGATTTATTTTACATGGCTTAAGTTATTTAAAAACTATCATTTCCATTAAACACTAATAATCATATTTACTGAACAAACAAACAAAAAATGAATCATTATTCACAGACATTTAATATCACCTTTTGCAAGAATTATATGAAAAAGTTTTGATTATTGTTATTTTTAAAATTGACGTGTAGAAAACCAAACAGAAGGACTGAGAGACCTGCTTTATTAAACAATTATGTATTATTTTATTTTAGTACCACTGCCATGTATTGTCACTGATTGGTCCAACTGGAGTGCACCTGATGCTTCTGGTGTCAGATTCCGTGTTAGATACATGACAAGACCAGCTCTTAATGGTGGAAAAGAATGTCCAGATCTCATCCAACTTGGCAAAGGTAATGTCATTCATAACAGCTTTTAAAGCTATTATTATTTGTATAGAAATGTAATAAATTTTAGTATTTAGATTTTAAATAAAATTTCTATGCATTTTTATCAATTATTTATGCAACTTTTTACCATAATATAAATGGAATTAAATCAGTCCTATTTTCCTATTAGTTATATTTCAATATTAATGAAGCAGGTCCTTTAATTGTTGTTCTTCATATCACAGTAAAATAGTGCTTTGTCCAGGTTATGTTCAGTACTATTTGATATTGTATTGCATTCAAACTGGGGGCCGTCGTGATCGCATGGTAGTTGGATTTACAGCTACCTGTGCAATCAGTACCTATCACCACTAAAGTTGTGAGTTCTAACCCTGTTCATGGCGAGATGTACTCGATGCAACATTATGTGATAAAGTTTGTCAGTGACTTGCGACCGGTCGGTGGTTTGCTCGGGGTACTCTGGTTTCCTCCATCAATTAAAACTGACCACCACGATATAACTGCAATATTGTTGAAAGTGGCGTTAAACACCTTAAACCAAAACCCAATCAGCATATCACAGTAAAATAGTGTTTTTTCCAGGTTATGTTCAGTACTATTTGATATTATATTGCATACAAACTTGACTTTGTAAGTTAGAAATCTATCCTAGAAAGGTTCTAAAACAGTTGATTTTTTTCTCCTCAATAGTACCACTTCCATGTATTGTGTCTGAATGGTCTAAATGGAGTGCACCAGATGCCTCTGGTACCAGATTCAGGGTCAGATATATGATAAGACCAGCTCTTAATGGAGGGAAAGAATGTCCAGATCTCATCCAACTTGGCAAAGGTAAATGATAATTCTTATGCAATTTGTTTGTATCGTCAGATTTGATTGGTTACTATTCTACGAAAAATTCTAGGTAAGCTCAATTTTCAACCTTAAAATGATGATTTTCATCCACAAAGCATAAAATACAGTACAGGTATCTCATGAAATCTACAAATTTTCATGATCTCCCTGTAATATACTATGGCTAAACAGTCAATAATGTACTTGTTTGGTCTGTAGAAAACCTTAACATTTGATAATTGGGTAATAACAGCACATATCATTATATAATTTAATTTGATGTGAATACTGCAATCTGATTGGCTGATCCCTCTGGAGCAACATTTGTTATACTTAATAACCATGGTTGGTATTGTGACGTCGCCAACATATTCATTCCCCAACGACAAATTCAAATAGTCCCATGAAATAATCGTAATTAAAATCAAGGAATCATTAAATTTTGTTGTAAAAATTAAATTATAAGGAATATATGAAATTTTTGAACAGGTTATACTTGTATAACCTGGTTTGGAACATTTTACACTTTTGATAAACCGCTTCACGGTTTATTAAGCGTAAACTGCCGTAATCCAGGTTATATCGTATCACCTGTTAAAAAATTGAACATATTCCTTATATATAATTTTTGTCATTGTAATCTTTGTTGGTGGAAATTTAGAATTACAATCGAGTATCTACTCTGGTAAGTGCATGTAAAATTGCAATGTTTATCAAAAGGAAAATATGTTTTAAAAAAAACCAGGATAAGGTTATTTTGAATATCATATTAACTCTGGTTCCATGGTTTATTTTGCAATAAACGAATAAAATTTTCAGTTTTTCTGTGGTTTTCTTAGGGTACTCAGTAAACTGACCGCCACAATATAGCTGAAATATTGTTGGAAGGGGCGTTAAACACCATTACCCTAACCCTCACTTTTTCCCATTTTGACATAATCATTTAATTATTTACAGTACCACTGCCATGTATTGTCACTGATTGGTCCAACTGGAGTGCACCTGATGCTTCTGGTGTCAGATTCCGTGTCAGATACATGACAAGACCAGCCCTTAATGGTGGAAAAGAATGTCCAGATCTCATCCAACTTGGCAAAGGTATATATTAACATGTTATTAAAGAATACTTTTGTCAAAGTCTAAGATTAATGACTTAAATGCTGTTCAGAATTTTACACATTGTTACTTATGTAAAGGGAAGGCCTCTTTTACTTTTGGAGATTTTGATTCTGGTCTTTTCAGATTTATTTCCATTATTTATTAAAAAAAACAAGACATTAATGTTGTTCATTTGGTAATCTTTCAGGAATTAATATGAACTTTCTAGATGTTATTAAATTTACCACATTGAAAGTTTATTTCTGTGTTTACAACATTTATATTGGTAATCTAGGGTTATTGCCATTTTCACAAAGATGAATTTTGTTTGATTTTTTTACAGTACCACTGCCATGTATTGTCTCTGATTGGTCTAACTGGAGTGCACCTGATGCTTCTGGTGTCAGATTCCGTGTCAGATACATGATAAGACCAGCTCTTAATGGTGGAAAAGAATGTCAAGATCTCATTCAATTAGGCAGAGGTAATATTTAATAAACTCATATCACTTTAATGGTCAATGCGACCTATTTTCTTCTTTTAACAGTAGTAATTGTCTTTCTTTATTTACATGCCAAATCTATATAGAATAGCAGCAGTTTTGAAGGTCGAGACAGACATTATAGCTAGTATCACAGCAAGTCTTACAGGATGAGCTGTAATACTAGTGATAATATATGTCGAGATCTTCAAAACTGACGTTATTGTTAATAGCGGTGACCAATAATTTCCAATATCAGAGTCAGTTCTTGCGCATTCAAGTTACAAACAGACCTAATATTTTTGTGAATCAAGGACAGTACAGTGATCCAGAGTTTATCAGTGGCACACATCAAAGGGAAAATGTCCAATTTGCAGATACATTTATATCTTTAGAATACTATAAAAACATATGCTAGGATAGAATGTTTACCTATATTTATTATATTTAAAAAAAATATTCAAGTAATTTTAAATAAAATGTGATTTGTTTACAGTACCACTGCCATGTATTGTCTCTGATTGGTCTAACTGGAGTGCACCTGATGCTTCTGGTGTCAGATTCCGTGTCAGATACATGACAAGACCAGCTCTTAATGGTGGAAAAGAATGTCCAGATCTCATCCAACTTGGCAGAGGTTGGTTTGTTATATTTGTAAATGTTTTAATAGTGAATACCTAATCCAGTGACCACATCGGTGTAATAGTTGGCATGTTTGCCTCGACTCTGGTAGATTGTGGGTTCGAGCTCCGGTCGGGTCAAACCAAAGATTATAATATTGGTATTTGCTGCTTATATGCTAAATATGCAGCATGAAGGAATAAAAACAAAGACTGTTTGGCTCAAAATCAGAATAATGTATCTAAGTAGAGCGATATGTCTACCCACGGACTGTTGCTTCTAGCACTATAAAAATTCAACATAGCATGTTGATCTAGTACAAAGAGAACACCATCATCTCATCTTATGTACCGTATTTAGGGTTGTATAATGCGCAGGATTTTGCCCAGATTCTTTATTTGGTAGGAGGTGTGTGCATTATAAACAGGAACAATGTGTTTCACTCTTTCCCAGACCGGGAAATCACATGTCCGCCATGTCACATGAAAACGCCAATATAACCCAATACATTTAATATTTTGCAACTTTATTGAAGATGAAAGAGATAAATGGTTCTAAAATTCTCCCAGCAAATGAAACATACTCAAAGGACTGAAAAATATATACGACTGATATTTAATTCTTACCTTTCCGACGACGATTTTTTTCAAAAGTCCATGTGCATTATAGACACGAACTAGTTTTTTTCTGGAGATTTTCAAGACCAAGAGGGGGTGCGCATTATGCACCAATGTGCATTATGCAACCCTAAATACGGTAATTTGTTCTCACCATGAATTACCTGAAAAATTGCTCACTTGGATTTAAACAACAATCACTCATTCACTCTGTTTAACTGTATAATTAATTTCACAAAAGAATTCTCATATAAGCATCAAGCAGCTGCCACTATATTGGTATATGATAAAATATGAAGTGGATGATGAGGTACATCGAATGGCTTTTTTAAAGGTTAAACTTATATACAAGAGAGATAAGATAAGACGAAAATTGAAATTTTTTTAATTATGAAAGCGAGTGAGTGATTGTTGTATAAAACAAAATGAGCAATTTTTCAGCTATTTCATGTCGAGAACGAGTTACATTCTATGAGATGATAATGATGTCCGCTTAGCACTAGACCAACAGGCTTAGTTGGATTTTTGTAGTGCTAGCTCGCTGAAACAACAGATGAAGGAGTTGAAATTAAGTGTCATAAACTGAAGTGTGAAAAGCAATGTTTATGTGTGTTATAATATGGGAAGACATAACAGTCAAGTATTGTCAGTAGAATTTTGATGAAATGCTTGTTACATTGAACATGGCAGATCACTGTTACTTTGACATATAAAATAAATGTATTTTTTCAGTACCACTGCCATGTATTGTCTCTGATTGGTCCAACTGGAGTGCACCTGATGCTTCTGGTGTTAGATTCCGTGTCAGATACATGACAAGACCAGCTCTTAATGGAGGAAAAGAATGTCCAGATCTCATCCAACTTGGCAGAGGTAAATTTAAGCTCAAATATCTTAATGATCAATGTGACCGATTTTCTTTTTTATACAACTGCAAAAATTTGTGGTCAAATTATATTATGGCAGTGTCGTCCGTCTGTATACAGAATCTTTTTGTGTGATTACTGAAGTTATAATCCTTGGCACTGAATAAAGATTGGTATTGATTTGGGGTAATGTAAAAATACCTGTTTCCAAATAAGAAGCCCATAGGTTCAAAAATGGATGTGTCTATTTTTTGTACAAGGAGAACTTATTTTAAGTGAATTTTGATAGGTTTCTTTAGGAAAATTCCTTTCAGAGAAATGATTAGCGTAATTATGTAAGTATTGCCATTTTTGACATAATGAGATTCGTCAGTGAAATATGGCAGTTAATTATCATGTATTTTGATATCCTGCACCAACAACACTGATAGTCATGATATATAACTGAAATATTTTTGAAAGTGTTTGTAAACAACCATAGTTTTAATTCCTGAACTTTTTTTGTGATAAAAAATTCAAAACATCAGTTCCAATTAAAAAAATTGTGAAAACCCTTGTTTTTAAAATTTGAAAACTAACTCCCAGATATATTATTACATGTACTCAACTTACATGTAAAGAAAACAAAATGTGATTTCTTCCAGTACCTCTGCCATGCATTGTCACTGACTGGTCTAACTGGAGTGCACCTGATGCTTCTGGTACCAGATTCCGTGTCAGATACATGACAAGACCATCTCTTAATGGTGGAAAAGAATGTCCAGATCTTATCCAAGTTGGCAAAGGTATGAACAAGACTATGCATTATTTTCGTCCAGTGATCTCCTATTTTTATATTTTTTTTACAACATTTAATACTTCTTTCTATTTTTAAAACACATAAACGAAAGTTTCAAGATGGAGAAAGCTAGCAATAATTTATCTCTAAAAATGCAGAATTTTTTAAAGCTGTTTGAAAAGAAATATGGGGTCAAAGCAATCAAATCCTTTAGGTTTAACCGCCAAGATATAACTCAAATATTGTTGAAAGTGGTGCTAAGCACCATAAACCTAAACCTGAAAAATCAAAATCTCATTCTACCTTGTACCGATAAGTACAAAAAATAGTTGTGAACTTAAAACTGATTAAATAACAATATCTCTGATTTTATTATAGTACCACTCCCATGTATTGTTGGACCATGGAGTAAGGTTATTGGACCTGATGCCACTGGAACAGTTTACAGAGTTAGATATGTGTTGAGACCAGCTCTTAATGGTGGAAAAGAATGTCCAGATCTATTGGAAGTCAAAAAAGGTATATTCTAGAACAAAATACTTGAAAAACATGAGTATATGAGATTGAAAACATGGGTGTATGAGATTGGAAACATAGGTGTGTGAGAATGAATACATCGGTGTATGAGATTGAAAGCATGGATGTATGAGATGTCAAAAATTCATAGACTTTATAAAACAATTTTTTTTTTTATGTTTAAGAATTTATTTTATATGAAATTTATGTCTATTGTTATACATATCCATAAAACCCAGCTAATCTATAAATCTTGCCACACAAGTCCAATTAAGTGTCTAAATCTTTTCTTTTAAATTACAGTACCACTCCCATGTATTGTGTCTGAATGGACCACATGGAGTGCACCTGACGCTACAGGAGTAAGATTTAGGTACAGATACGTGACTAGACCAGCTCTTAATGGTGGAAACGAATGTCCAGCTCTCTTACAACTTGGCAAAGGTTTGTAAAAAGACATTTATGTGAAGATATTACCTATGAATTCAAAAGGGACAAACAAATTTTTCCATCAAACATTTCATTCATTTTTGACCAAGCGGACAACAGTTCTTGGTGTGCATTCGGTTTTAAATGTTAAGCTCATTGCTGATTGGTTGGTTGCACTCCCACCATTTTGTTAAGATGACGTTGACGATGCAGGGGGACAAAAATTGTTTGCATGCACTATTCATATGTACCATCATATACAAGGAAACAAGAAGGAAATCCTTCATTTACAGTACAGAGTTACTGTAAGTCCATCTGTCTACTACTTTACAGTGATATTTTTATTTATAAATTCAAGATTTGTGATTCTTAAAAAATGTAATATCACTACACAGATGCCCAGATGTAACGTTTGCCGACAGAAGTAAAAAGTGCCATTCAAATGCAGACTAAAGGCCATTTCACACGCATTTTAGGATATGAGTTATACTCATTATTGGAAACCCTACCGTGACTGTGAAATGCTTAACAACAATAAAAGCATTGTTCCTTTACATAAATTTGTGTTATGTCAAAGTGTAATGTTGGATAGTCTCTCATCTTCAGTTACATCCATATCCTTTCTTGCTAACAAGGAATTAGTTATTGTTTTTCTTTATGAATAATCTTTATATTTGGACTACATTTTGAGGTCTTTTTTGTAGTACCACTGCCATGTATTGTGTCTGACTGGACTGACTGGTCAGCACCAGATGCCACAGGATCAGCATTCAGATACAGAATGGTTACAAGACCAGCAATCAATGGAGGAAAAGAATGTCCAGAACTTATACAAGCCAGAAAAGGTATAAAATTACACACAAAACATATTTACTGGTATTATATATATAGGAATTAATCAATAATAATTCAGATATATTGTGGCTCCTATTGATGAAAGAAACAAAATCATTTCTGAAGAAAATGTCTGAATCACATCTCTCACTTGCCCACTTTTACTGATATGCTGAGGAAACCCCATTACGAGTCACATGCGAGTGACCTTATGTACCAGACAATGAAAATGGGGATTGCGAGAATATGAAAATTTTACTAAATTGTTTTGCATGTGACAAGCAATCTAATTGGCCGAAAATTGTCATTGTGATTAACGATGTTTTTTAAAATGAGATGACGTTTCTCAGTCATCTCTCCTCGAAGGGCGAAGCCTCTGAGATGAGATGAGAGATGACTGAGAAACGTCCTCGAGTTTAAAAAAACATCTTTAATTATTTATTGCTATGATAGTATGTTTATCAAGGATTTGGTAATGTGACGTCATTATAACGTCATATTAGAAAACAGCGATATTACTACGTGCGTCCTTGACAACGCTTAGCGATTAGCAATAATTGGAATCATCTCAGCGCTTACGTGATATGAAATATATTGGTTTTAAACATCAAAGGGAAAATAAACAAAATAGCGATAATCGTATATATCATATCATTATATATTCATGGCATGAGGTCACTCACATGTGCCCAATAATGGGGGTTCCTCTGTTTTCCCACACTGCTACATATCAGTAAAAGGGGGTCAAGTGAGAGATCTGATTTTAATCAGATTGAAAAAATTATGGACACTTTTGAGATGGTACATGAATTGATTATCATTCCTCTTGTCCCTATTTTGACAAACAAATATAATTATAAACTTTTTTTCATATTTCAGTACCACTTCCATGTCTTGTCAGTGATTGGTCTACATGGTCTAACATGGATGCCACTGGAATGTCATATAGAACTAGAATGGTAACCAGGCCACCAATAAATATTGATGGAGAATGTCCACCACTCATACAATCAAGAAAAGGTAATAGATTTTGATGGATTTTTATTTAGTAGAGCCAAGGTATGGAGATCACTATCTGCTGTCTTATGTCATCATCCTCTGTCATTGTCACACTTTCCTTAATTTTGCAACTCCTAAGCCACTGGATAGAAACCAACCAAGCTTACACATAAACTTCAACAGGACATGAAGTTGTGCACCTGTTACATTGTTCTAATCCCACTGATTTTTAAGGTTTTCCAAAGCCAAACAGATTTTTAATGTGGAACAGAGGGAGGTACATATCTCTAATCTACAGCTCATCCTAAACCACTTGATAGAAACCAACTAAATTTACTTCTAATCTTCTACATAGCATGAAGCTGTGCACCTACTACATTTCATTTTTATATCACATAGACTTCTAAGTTGTCCCAGAGCCAAACATATTTTCAATGTGGCACAGGGGGCTGACCATGGGAGGTGGTATTCATCTCTAATCTGCAACTCCTCATGAACCAATCAACAGAAGCTAATTCAATTTGCACACTTTATTTTACAAGACATGAGGTTGTGCTACTGCTATTTTATTTTTTTTCATTACATTAATTCTGGGGTTTCCCATAGCCGTACTGCGATTTTCAATGTGGTACAAAAGAGGTGTACACATCTCATATCTACAACTCAGCTTACTAGATGAACATTATACAAATATTTTTAATTACAGTGGAAATTGTGCAATCCGACACCTGAGTTTTCGGACATTCTGTGACATCCGACAAAAAGTTATGATCCCAAAGTATTTATGTTAATTAAGATAAATCCTGAGTATTGCTGACATCCTGTACAATCTGACACATTTCCCTGGTCCCTTGGTGTGTCGGATTAGACAGGTTCCACTGTACCAATAAAAAAAGGCAGACGACATATGTCATCAATGGAAGACTCACATTTAAATTAATTATGTTCTCTTTCTTCAATTTGTACCTTTCTTTTATTTGCATATTAGATATCCCATATAATGTAGAAAGATAAAATCAAGCAGTTTCATTGACATTGAAATATTTTTTTCCAGCACCACTGCCATGTATTGTGTCTGACTGGTCCGACTGGTCAGCATCAGATGCCACAGGAACCTCATTCAGATACAGAATGGTTACAAGACCAGCAATTAATGGAGGAAAAGAATGTCCAGAACTTATCCAAGCCAGAAAAGGTAGGACTGGCATATTAAATGTCACAACCACATGATTTCTTAATGGAAATTAGTAATGATAGAAGTATGTGAAATCATACCGTTTTTAGGTTTTAATGTCCCTGCAGATAGGCATCTGGGACATTAAATTTTAACCATGTCTGTATGTACATCCTGCAGTTGGTTTGCACTCAATAACTTAAATTCCCCTTAAGCAAATCATTTGAAATTTTTACACAAAGGCAGGGTCCATAAAAGGAAGACCAAGTTTGATTTCGAACTTGACCACTTTTTAATTCTGGGGGTATGCCCCTTGATTTACCTATCTATGCCTGTTTATTTTTGCTGGAAGCAGGGACATCTGTGTCCTATGAACACTTTCTTCCATTTTTTTTAAATATGTGTTTGTATGGCTCGGAAAAGTTAGGTATTTATTCAAGTGTTGTTTGCATCAAATTTCATTTCACGATCACCTCAAAGTTATGTCCCTTTTAAATTGTGCATACTATGAAATTGTATACAGATTTTCAGAAGGGTAAAATTATTTTAAGTTTTGTAGAATGTATATTTATGCAGTTGTAGCTTTTCTATGATATATCTTGATGCAGGATTCTTGTATATATTTTATACTCTCTTTGATATTGTCAAAACTCTCTTACAGTCAAGTATAAGAGCTTTAATTTTGTTTTAAAGTCTGTCGATATGGGAAAAAACACTGAAAATATGTTTAACAAAATCTAATTGGTGAAACTCAGTTGGAAAATAATGTTATTCTATATTAGTAAATTCTATTAAAATAGATTTCAACTAAAAGTCATTTTTTTAATAAAAAAAAGGTATTCAATGCCTCAGATTTAATATTCACTGGCGGTAATTGTCACGTGCTACTTTTTTTTAGTAATTTAAAATAGAACACTTCCGAATTTCCTGTTCTTAAAAAAGCAACATGTGACATTTACCACCAGTGAATATTAAATCTGAGGCATTGAATATGTTTTTTTATTCAAAATATAGAATAAATAAATTACTGCCTTTTGATTCTATAAATGTGTGGATTAATTGACTTTTGAAAAAAAAATGAATATCATTTTTTTTTCAAAAGTCAGTAAATCCACACATCAAAGGATAGTAATTATATAATATTGTTGCTTAATTAAATATATTTTGTTTGTTCAGTTTGTATTTTTCTTATATTTATATAACAAAACCCATATAATGAAGAGAGACAAAAATCAAGTAGTTTCATTGACCTTCCTAACCTTATGTTAATATTTTTCCAGCACCACTGCCTTGTATTGTTTCTGACTGGACCAACTGGTCAGCTCCAGATGCCACAGGATCAACATTCAGATACAGAATGGTTACAAGACCAGCAATTAATGGAGGAAAAGAATGTCCAGAACTTATCCAAGCCAGAAAAGGTAGGACTTTATTTGTAAATGTCTTCTACCGGGTACACATGATTTGAAGATACAAATAATAGATCATAGCATTATGTAGCATCATGCATTTGTTCTAATTTCTTTCTTTGTAGTTTTTTTTAAATATTGTATGCATAGGTTGGCAAAGTTGGTTATTTTATCCATGTCTAGTGTTGTCAGAATCAAATGCATCTCATAATCACATGATAATCATATTCAGAGTTATGTCCCTTTCAAAATTGTACACATGATTGCTCCTACAGTTTAACTTGGCTTTTCGTGTCTTTTGTATTGCAGTCCAGTAGTCCCCTATTCATAAGGTCCCTCCCATCAAAAACCTCCCCGTTTATCAGTTCAGATTTCAAATGCTCTGAGATAGTAATTTACTATTGAATTGTCTCCTTCACGAGAGGCCACCCTTTTTACAAGGCCTTTTTTTTTTTTTATTGCAGAAGAATTATCTTTACAAGAGACTGACTACTGTAAAATGATTTATATTAAAGTTGAGCCTCTTTGTAGAATGGACAATTTAACATTTATTTGGTAATGCATTTTGTATGGTATCATTTTTTCAGTACCACTTCCATGTCTTGTCAGTGATTGGTCTGCATGGTCTAGCATGGATGCCACTGGAATGTCATATAGAACTAGAATGGTAACCAGACCACCAATAAATATTGATGGAGAATGTCCACCACTCATACAATCAAGAAAAGGTAATAAAGGGTTCAGTTCAATGATTGAAGTCGCATTCACTTGAAATTTATACATTTTCAGGTTCTTAAACACTTTTCTAATGTGGGGTAATTTCCCATGATTTGCCAAAAATACCATGTTCCCAGATTTCATTAAACAACTTAAATTCCCCCTAAGCAGATCATTTAAATTTATGCACATTGTTAGGACCATAAAATGCATGTCATGTTTGATTTTGGACTGTAACATTATTCCCCTTGATTTTCCAAAATATACCAATTTCTCAGGTTTTCATTTAAAAATGTAAGTTCCCATTAAGAAAATCATTTGAAATTTATTAAACAATGTCTTTGACCACAATACACAGGTTAAGTTCAAATTTGGCTGTTATGACTTTTACAACTATCAATTTATTTCCCTGTTTACTTTAGCTGGAAGCAGGAGAACACATCCTTCCTCTTTTTTTTAATTTATATCATAGAATTCTGTATATTTGAAAGGTAAAAAAGAGACAACCAGCCTCATAATTAGTTTAAATATTTTTCAGCACCACTGCCATGTATTGTTTCTGACTGGACTGACTGGTCAGCACCAGATGCCACAGGATCAGCATTCAGATACAGATTGGTTACAAGACCAGCAATCAATGGTGGTAAAGAATGTCCAGAACTTATCCAATCAAGAAAAGGTAGGAATTTATGCCATTTCTTCTAATCATATAAGGGGTAGAGTTATGGTGTTTAACACCACTTTCAACAATATTTCAGTTTTATCGTGGCAGGCAATTTTATTAGTAGAGGAAATCGGAGTACCATAAGAAAACCAACCTGCGTCAAAGCACTAAGTGGAGCAACAAGTCTATCCAAGGACTGTTGTTTCAGTGAACTAGCACTAAAAATCCAACTAGGCATGTTTGTCTAGTACAAACAGAACATCATTATCATCTCATGGAATGTAACTTGTTCTTGCCATAATACAGCTGAAAATTGCTTATTTGGCATTAAACAACAATCACTCACTCACTCTTAACTTAGATATGGTTGAATGTGTATTGTGTCTTCTTGGAATGTCTAACATGTAATGTGGTATCATTTTTTTTCAGTACCACTTCCATGTCTTGTCAGTGATTGGTCTGCATGGTCTAACATTGATGCCACTGGAATGTCATATAGAACTAGAATGGTAACCAGACCACCAATAAATATTGATGGAGAATGTCCACCACTCATACAATCAAGAAAAGGTAATAGAGGGTTCAGTCCAATAATTTAAGTTCCATGTAAGCAAGTCATATGAAATTTATACACAAGGTCATAAACCATAAAACAAAGTGAAGATTGATTTCAGACTTTACCATATTTTCTGTACTTGTAGTTATGCCTCTGTTTACTTAAGCTGGACAAGGGTGTGCATCCATGTCCTATGGAGCTAGGGACACATTCTTCCATTTTTATCCCTCTTCAATCCATAGGCTGGTGAAATTGTAAAGGTCTATATAACTAACCGTATTAACTTCTTGATCATAATCATATGATAGTTTGATCAACCTTCAGAAGACCCTCCTACCAGTGAAGTTTGACTACATAATGACCTTGCATGATTTATTTGTCCATAATTTTACAGAAAGTCCTGGGTTTTCTCTTAGTTGTGGATTTTCTTACCACCATCATATTACACAAAACTTAGCTTTGTAATTTAAATGGTAAATAATGCACTGATGTATATAAAACCACAAAATAAACCAGTTTCACTTTTATTAGATCATAATTATGTTTATATCTTGTATGGTTTTGAAGCCATAGCTGATAGATACATCAAACATATGGGAAAGAATTGTGAATGAACACGACTATAGACAAGAGGGGGAGGTTATTGAGAATCTCCCTTGAAAACCGAGAAGAACTTTTAAAGTTGAGATTTTGGTTGAATTATGACTAGTAAAATCAGGATTTTGATTGAATTATAAACTATTAAAGTCAGTATTTCGACTGAACTATGTCTATTTAAGTTCAGATTTTGACTCCCGTCCGCATACCCATGTCGTATCACAAATTTATTGACCTCACCCTTGATGAATCCTGGCTCAGGACACAAAACTGTGGTGAGCTTCAAACAGTTAATGCGATCTCAACCCTTCTCATAACAATTGGATCTCCTATGACAATACAGATATAAGCATATTACTTTATCTTAGGAAGACAGTTGATCAAAATACCTCATTTTTTTGTCTTTTTTAAATCAAAGTACATGTATATACTTCCACATCACTTATAATTTGCAGAATACATGTACAACTGGGGACAGTATTATTTCAGGGTCAATACATGTTTATTTTGTGAAATAACTAACTAAACAAAAATCATTAAATATTGTAGTGAAATAATAAAATAAGTTGATCTTAATATTAATGGCAGTTTTCTTTGGGTACTCCGATTTCCTCCTCTAAGAAAGCTGTCCGTCACGATATAATTAAAATATTGTTGAAAGTTGTGTAACACCTTAACCCCTCCTACATGTTCAACTTAACCTAATTAAGTTTACATGTGTTTGCAGTCTGTTAGAGAATTGCCATAATATGTTTACCGTTATATTTATTTCAGCACCACTGCCATGTATTGTTTCTGACTGGACTAACTGGTCAGCACCAGATGCCACAGGATCAACATTCAGATACAGAATGGTTACAAGACCAGCAATCAATGGAGGAAAAGAATGTCCAGAACTTATACAAGCCAGAAAAGGTAGGACTTCCATAATTTTTCTCTGAAGGCATTCCAAAATGTTTTTTTCTCTCAAAATTATTGTGTTTATAAGTTAAAATTAATTCTTTGAATGATTTTAAAGAACATAGTTAAGTATTTAATACAGTAGTCACCTTCTTATAAGGCCACTCCAACCAAAGCCCACCCCTTTTATCAGCCAGATTTCAGGTGCACGGACATAGTATAATACTAGTAAACTGTCCCCCTGCAGAGAGACCACCCCTTTAATAAGGCTACATTTTCATTACTGTAGGAGAGCTTATTAGAGGGAGACTACTGTATTGTAGTGTTAACAAGTCAAACTTAAAATCAACATTTTTAATTAAAGCATTAAATTATAATTTAGAGAATATAAATAGAAGATGAATACTTGGGAAAGTTGCCTCCCTTTATGGGTAATATTATTATCTTTGCAGTACCACTTCCATGTCTTGTCAGTGATTGGTCTGCATGGTCTAACATGGATGCCACTGGAATGTCATATAGAACTAGAATGGTAACCAGACCACCAATAAATATTGATGGAGAATGTCCACCACTCATACAATCAAGAAAAGGTAAGAATTTACTTAGTGGCTGTCTGTTATTTGTTAGAAATTTGGAAATGTATGGTTTAAGTTTCTGCATGGTAACTCAAGTTCTACATTAAAATGACTTCTGTTGGCATGTTTCTATGTTAGAATGATTGATCTCGGCTTTTATTAAATCACCAAATAAAATTATCCTTCCGTCAAGAAAATAAAACAAAATATAATATAAGTGTTTGGTCTGAAATGCCTGGACAAATTTATCTTTAATTCCACTTTAATCATATACAGTAGTTTAATGTGAAATGTTTTCTATTTCCATAAATTTCATGAAATATCAATCCACAAATTAAAACAGAAATAAGATGGAAATATTTTTGGTTAAAATCTCAGAAAATATGCAAAAAATGATATCAATGATGGCAAGAAGTCAAGTTATAAAACAGTCATATTCAAAGAACATCACAAAGTGGTGAAATAAGACAAATGATTGCAAAATTTTAATCAGTTTGACCTTATTTCTCATTACTGGGACATACAAAAACTGACCTCTTAATCATGGTTATTTTTTCCCAATAACAATGGCTGCAGCAACATGTTTCGCTGCATTTAAGTAATACAGACAAAAAGGAAATCAGCAAATAAATTTACATGTGTTTGCAGTCTGTTAGAGAATTACAGGTAAACCATAGTATGTTGACCTTTATATTTTTTTCAGCACCACTGCCATGTATTGTGTCTGACTGGTCCGACTGGTCAGCACCAGATGCCACAGGATCAGCATTCAGATACAGAATGGTTACAAGACCAGCAATTAATGGAGGAAAAGAATGTCCAGAACTTATACAGTCCAGAAAAGGTAGGACTGACATTATTTATCTCTGAAGGTATTCCAATATGGTTTTTGGTTCAAAATTATTGTCCCTTTTCCACTACTTTTAAGTTAAAGTTAATCCTATGATTTTAGAGAATATACTAGTATTGGGTTTTGTATGTATGGTTTTGAAATTTGAGTTCTAAAATGTAAATCTTGAAATCAGCATCTTACATCAGAGTGTTAAATTATTTTAAGAAAATAAATTACAAAAGTTGCCTCCCCTTCATGGGTAATATTATTATCTTTTCAGTACCACTTCCATGTCTTGTCAGTGATTGGTCTGCATGGTCTAGCATGGATGCCACTGGAATGTCATATAGAACTAGAATGGTAACCAGACCACCAATAAATATTGATGGAGAATGTCCACCACTCATACAATCAAGAAAAGGTAATATATTACTATTGGTAAAAAGTGTCCCCAAAACAAGTGGTTGTTTGACACAGGTGACCGTAATGAATTAGAGTACAACAGCAAAATAAAATTACAGTCATGCAAGACATGGTACTTGGGTACATGTATTGTATACAGGTTACAATTTAGGGAGCTGTTAGATTTCAATGTCATTATTCAACCTTCTATTTGATTGTTAATGATACATACTGTCTGTTTTGTCTGAAAGGCAGAGTTAAGAAGCTGAATTTTACATATATTTTAGGGCTATCTTATAATTAATAAATCTAAATTAAATTTTGTGATTTTGTTCATATTTTGGAATAAAAGTATCATATTTAAATTGACATTATTCTCTCTCTAATATCACTGTATTGATTTATAATATGTATTTATTACAGCACCACTGCCATGTATTGTGTCTGACTGGACTAAGTGGTCAGCACCAGATGCCACAGGATCAGCATTCAGATACAGAATGGTTACAAGACCAGCAATCAATGGTGGAAAAGAATGTCCAGAACTTATCCAAGCCAGAAAAGGTTGAGTATTATTGTTATGTTATGTAAAGTTAAATAGATGGCAGTAAAATTAATTTTATCATAACCTAAGTATTTATTTTCATACCACCTTTCCCTATCTTTGTTTAATTTGAAATATACCAATACCAGATCAGAAGCGGACTTGGTCTTAAAACCCAGGCCCAGGCATCCATCACCTATCAGGTCGATCCATTGTTCATTGTTATGTTGGTAATCTGAGTATCCCACCAGTAAGTGTTGGAATGACTGTATGGTCAGTCAGCATCTGTACCATACTATAAATGTCAACTTCATAAACCTCTTAATTTTCTTGTGATTTTCATTTTTATTTTGATAAACCTGAATTGTATGATTGTCTTCTACCTAAATTTGTCATAAAAATTCCATAAACTGAGATACATGTATATAATCTTTTACAATATAATTGTCACAAAGCATCATCTGAACCGGTGTTTTTTAAGCTGTCTTCTTGAGAGAAAAAACCCCTCTTGATTATGCAAAATATTTTATCAATTCTTTTACTTCTTCCATATTTATTTGTCACCATGATATAGCTGAAATATTGCTGAAAGTGGCATTAAAACACCAAAAAATCAATCAATCAATCAATCAATCTTTCCATATTTTCTTTTTTTGTACAAATTTCCTCTAATAAAGAACATTTCAATTGAAAAGTTTCTTTACTATAAAATGTTCAAAAAAATATGTTGAAATTTTGTCTTGGATATTTCAACTCTAGAAATACACCCTATGTTATTATTCATCATTGAATTTCTAAAATGTATGAATAATCATTACTAACAACATCCATGAAAATAGGTACCCAAAGAATTTACATGTTTTGTGTGTATATTTTTCTGACAACTTGATCTTTTTTTTGCATCATAATGTAGTTTATTAAAAAGAAAACACCTGTTTACAATAACCTTAGTCATTAATCATCTTATTTATTCAGTACCACTGCCATGCCTTGTCAGTGATTGGACAGAATGGAGTACTCTGGATTCTACTGGTACCACCTTCAGATACAGAATGGTAACCAGACCACCAATTAATATGGATGGAGAATGTCCACCACTCATGCAATCTAGGAAAGGTAAGCTGGTTTAGTTTAGCTTCAAACTTCCATTGTTATTGAATTTTTATAAAAATTTTAATCTTTTGTTGGGGAATTGCTCCATCAGATTGAACCAATCTTGACATGGGTGCTCTTTCTGATTATGTAATTTGGACTTATATGATGGAAGGGCCTGTCAGTGCTATTAAAGGTGGAAATTAAGTTAATCTTTGAAAAATCTTTCCTAGAACCTTTAATTTTTTTTCCATAAAGCATTATTGTTATATGCAGTATCTATGAAGTTTAGCTTAAGCTGCCATGGGGAACATTTTTTCCCTTAGAATCAGTTATGAAGATCTAGATGTATTTGGTATGAAAGACCATTGTGATTGGCAATCTTACCCAATAAAAGGGGCAGAGTTTTATGATATTTTAGCCCTGTGTTCAAAGTATAATATAAGTTGCAAAGGGGAAATATTTTAAAATTTATTCTTTTAAGTACCAGCAGTTGAAGGTTTCTTGAGAAGCATTCATCAGATCTTTCATTGTTTTTTTTATCATTTGTTTAAAATAAATATAAAGGGATATTGACCTTTGACACATTGCAATGATATTTTTTTTATTTTTTTTTACAAAACTTTTATGTTGTTTTCAGTACCATTGCCATGTATTGTAAGTGATTGGTCAGAATGGTCTAAACCTGATTCTACAGGAACTGTATACAGACACAGAATGATGACTAGACCTCCTCTTAATGGTGGAAAAGAATGCCCAGAACTTCTACAAATGAAAAAAGGTTGGTTTATTATTTTTAAACTTAGTGCTGTAGATATGTGTTCTTGGTAGACCATCTGTATATTCATCCAACTTTTTCTGAGAATTTAGACTTATTCAAAAATTTTGGGAAAAAAATGGCCACTGCCAATATTATGTCATCATAAAAACATGTGTTACTTGTTAGGTTGCACGGTGTGTAGTGTTACAGGTGTGTGACTTGAAAACAACTTTTTTATTGACTGGAAATGTATAAGAAACCCAACTATTAGCTATGCAATTTTTTGGGGATTAAATAATGGAAAACGTCCAGAGCCTAACGTTTTAATAGATCTTCAAGATTTGTTTACTTTTTACAAGAAACAATTTGGGGAGTATCTTACCCTGGAATAACATTCTTAATACTTCCTGTTTAGAACTTAAATAGTATGAGAACTACCAGAGTTGTTACAGTGAGTTTTTTTTATTCTTACAGTACCACTTCCATGTATTGTCAGCGACTGGGGTGAATGGATCGGACCTGATTCTACAGGAACAGAATACAGATATAGATATGTTGTACGACCACCACTTAATATTAACGGAGAATGCCCACCACTACTCCAATCTAGAAAAGGTACAAACAAGATATATATTGCCAGGCCTTGAATTCGAGATCATCAAAGATTTGAAGATAAAATTTTGTGATACTTTTTTTTACCATGTTGAATGATTAAAAAAAAACCCAGAATAATAAGGTCACTGTGATCTGTGCTTAAAAAAACATTAGTCAGATTGCTGTTTCAATATTTTATCTTTAGCAAAGTATTGATTCAATATATCTTTTTTTTCTCAATAAACCATTGCAATGCATAGGTATAGAGAAATACAAAACTTTTGACAAAGGTATACAGTTACAGAGAAACAAAAATGGACACAGTGATTAGCCAGGAGCACACACACCATTATTTCTGGCATTTGTCATTTTACAACACTTTTATGTTGTTTTCAGTTAAATTGCCATGTATTGTAAGTGATTGGTCAGAATGGTCTAAACCTGATGCTACAGGAACTATATATAGACACAGAATGATGACCAGACCTGCACTTAATGGTGGAAAAGAATGTCCAGAACTCATGCAAATGAAGAAAGGTAACCATTGAAAGAGTTACACAAATAATTTGATAAGAAAAATACCACATGGATATATTTTTTTATCCTGTCCTTAAAAAGTCAAAAACAGAATTGCCTCCCTTTATAATATTGGTGTAATGCTTGTGATCTTAAGGTTACATGATTCCTCTATGTTCTGTCAGTATATCATTGGATGTTTTAAATCTTGCAGTGAATTGCCATGCTCCGGAATAACCCCTACTCTAAAAATAGCGTCATCCATGAAATTCATTTTTTATAGGTCATGCATCAAGCCCTCAATAAAGGTAATAAATCCAATCAAATTTGGGCCCCAAATAACCCCTATTGACCTTCAATTACAAATTGTATTTATGCCATTCCATTTAATATTTTTAAAATACAACAAAACGAAAGGAGTATTTTTTTGGTTAAGCTCTGATTGGTGAATTGGTGTTTTATACCTAATTGACATGTTTTCAAAAAGAATTTACTCAAATAAAACATTAACAAGCATAAGCAAAATACCACATATTTTCCATCAGGTTATTTGTTATAGTTTAAAGTCAGGGCTGTCTTAACAACATTATAGGCCCCGGGCAAAGCAATGCACAGGGAACCTACCTACACAACCACTCATAAGAATAAAACTGTCAATGTCGATAAAATTAAATATATATTTATTATATTGGTACTTCCAACAAAATCAGTGTTTAAACATTTAAAAACATGCTGTACACAACATACACAGATTAGCAATGGGCCCTCGGGCAACTGCCCAACGTGTCCATGCGTTAAGATGGTACTGTTTAAATTATATAAATATATTTGTTACAGTGAAATTGCCTTGTATTGTAAGTGACTGGACAGCTTGGACTGCAGTTGATGCCACAGGAATGATCTATAGGTCTAGAGTAGTCCTAAGACCACCACTTAATGTTGATGGAGAATGTCCACCATTACTGCAATCCAAAAAAGGTAATCTTAGGAAATTCATTTTAAAAGCTAGAATAAAATCCAGTTTTGTACTTTGTTTCCATTCTATAATGTATAGATTAATAGCAGATTGTTGGTTTTGATCTTGATATTGAAATTATTTCCTTTCTACCAAAAACAGATAAAAAAAAAATCTGAAATTATTAAATTTTCTATGAATAGATTTAGGCTGGTTATTGATGTTGGTCTTGAAATTATTTCATTTCTACCCAACCAAGGTAGCATAAAATCCTGAAAGTATTTTAACGTACAATAGATAATTTTAATTTAGTAAGAAATTTACCCGCCACGGTATAACTGAAATCTTGTTGAAAGTGGCATTTGAAAGGTCATGAAAGGACAAGGTTGATTACAGACTTTACCAATTTTTTCCGTTCAGGAGTTATGTCTCTGATTATTAAAGCTAGATGCTGGGGCATCCTTGTCCTATGAACAGTCTTCCATTTTTCTTCAATGTTTAGGTTTGGTTTGGTTTATGATGTTTAACGCCACACTTTCAACAATATTTCAGTTATATCGTGGCGGTCAGTTTTATTGGTGAAGGAAACCGGAGAAAACCACTGACCTGTCGCAAGTCACTGACAAACTTTGTCACGTAATGTTGTATCGAGTACACCTCGCCACAACTTTAGTGGTGATAGGCACTGCTTGCACAGGTAGTTGTAGATTGAACTACCATACAATCACGACCACGACAGCCCCTTCTTCAATGTTCAAGTAAGTTTAAAATATGCAAAGCCAATTTCTTAAGTGATTATTTTGTTTTTCAGTGCCACTGCCATGTCTTGTGTCACCATGGACAGAATGGTCCAATCGAGACCCAAGTGGTAAGAGAATCAGAATTAGAACCGTCATCCGACCAGCTCTTAACGGTGGAGCACAATGTCCAGATTTAATGGAAGAGAAATATGGTTAGTATTTTACATAATGTTATTGTTTGTTTGGGATTGGCAAACATCTGAGCTTTGAACATAAAAATTAGTTGCAAATATTAATTGTTTATTTGGTAGCATTTTAAATACATGTTAGAGAATACCGAAGGGGCAATAAAAAAAGGAAAATCCAGAGAATCTGGCAACATAGTGTACACAAGACGATGGAAAACAAAACAAAAACAATCCAGAGAATCTGGCAACATAGGGTACACAAGACGATGGAAAACAAAACAAAAACAATCCAGAGAAACTGGCAACATAGGGTACACAAGACGATGGAAAACAAAACAAAAACAATCCAGAGAATCTGGCAACATAGGGTACACAAGACGATGGAAAACAAAACAAAAACAATCCAGAGAAACTGGCAACATAGGGTACACAAGACGATGGAAAACAAAACAAAAACAATCCAGAGAATCTGGCAACATAGGGTACACAAGACGATGGAAAACAAAACAAAAACAATCCAGAGAATCTGGCAACATAGGGTACACAAGACGATGGAAAACAAAACAAAAACAATCCAGAGAATCTGGCAACATAGGGTACACAAGACGATGGAAAACAAAACAAAAACACAACACAACATAAAAATATCATACCTAAAACACTGTATTACTATGTTATTTATACAATCTGCTGTTAAATTTACAGAAAAGGTACCATGCGTAGTTTCACCATGGGGACCATGGAGCCATCCTAACAATTATGGTTTGAGTAAACGTGTCAGAAGTGTAATACAAGAACCATTGCATGGCGGTAAAGACTGTCCTCCACTAGAACAAACCAGAAATGGTATGTACTTATCTTGTTATAAGCTTTATGTATTATCAACAACTATTTAGCTACAGCATGACCAGCTTTTAGAGTTGGAGAATGCAGGAATTTTCAAAGAATTGTACAGTATTCACATCTTTGCTAGCCAAGGGTTGTAATCTGCTCCTTCTCCTCTACATCCTTGGAAACATTAGCTGTAATTTCCCCTCACTGTCATCTGATGGATTTCATCAGTTATGTCGTATAATAATATCATTTTCAGCACAAGACATTCATATCGCCTCATGTCAAAATATGTATCAGTTATCAGGAAACACTAAAAGTGTACCTAAAAATTTTGCCTGTGTTTTATTGGTAGTTCCTCATGGCAATGGTCTATTGCTATGTTTACATTTTTCCAACAAAATGTTTTAGTAATGCACATTATGATTAGTTGCAACTATCTCTGGATGCATCCAATTAAAACCGTTGCAAGAAGATGCAGTTTTCATATTATATAAAGTACCTACAAAAATTTTCAATAAAGGTAAAAGTCTTGCACACTTTTCAGTGAACCGAGCACAAACTTAAGCCTCACTGGTGAAACTAATGTGGATATTGTAGATGATTAATAATCTTAATTACTAGAACATCGCATCCTCTTTGTTACAATAAAGAAAGGGTTTTGTTTTTAATGGGTGAATGGTCCTTGAAGTGAAAGAATAAAGGTGACTCAAGAAATGTAGCTACCTGTACATTAAGTTTGAAATAAATAGTGTACAGTAATTTCCCAACAAGCCATATTTCAAATGTACTGAGATAGTAAAATACTAGTAAAATATTCCCTCAGGAGAGGCCACCCCTCAGGAGAGGCCACCCCTATCTTAAGGACACTTTTTCATTGCAAAAGGGATGGCCTTATAAGAGAGAGACTATTGTACCACTAAACGACTGATGAATATTTGAGAATTTTTTGTTTTGTATTGATACAATAATCAAAGATTATTAATATAAATATTGTAGTAAAGAGAGACTGTGTAGTGTCAGAATGGAGCCTGTGGTCCTCACCTAGTAACAATGGTATATCAGACAGGACAAGGACGGTAGAGATTACCCCATTACATGGTGGTAAAGCTTGTCCTCCACTCCAACAAACTAAACAAGGTATATCAAACTTTTTCTTATACGACGGAAATATATAACTTAATAATATGAATTAAGAAAAATATATATGGCACTGCTCTAACAAAAATAATTCTAAATTTGCAAAAAGGCAGTAAGCTGGATATAATTATATTGAAATAAAGTAAAAAAGTGTGTCTACTACAGGGCTCACCAAACCAGGCGAAGTGGGTAAATTTTTCGCCCTGTTTTCAATGAAATCACCCCATATTTCCACCACAAAGGTGAAGATTTAGTTGCCTCATGAGTCTTTGGAAGTCTGTATTTTTTCACCAATAATCATACTGCCTGCAATATTTGTGTACAAGGAGCTCCCATGTTCCTGAAGTTTGACCTACACAGCATTTGATATTCAATATTTTATTCCGAACTTGTTGATTGTGTCTGTTTTGAAGATCGTTGTGCAGCACATTTGTTTTGTGAAAGGTACAGGGACTTGCGGAGCAGGGAAAGAACGTTAAAATATATGCAAGCTTTCAGAACTCTCTCAGATTTTCCCTAATTTCGCCCTTAAGTCTTTTTTTTACCAAAGTGTGGTAAGCCCTGAAACTTTAAACTTCGGTATATGTGTACTTGGTTTTCATTGATATTAACTCCCATTTGTATTTATTTTATTTATTAACAACCATTAAAGTATTTTTGTGTGTATCTGCATAGCACTGCCAACATTTTGTGTTTACCTACACTTTCAATTATTGTTTTACTACTATTAATCTGCAACTTGTCTTGCTAAATTTACTCAGAAGAATTTCTTAAACTGGTTTTTTTTTATAGTTGATTTGCCATGTATTGTAAGTGACTGGTCACTATGGTCTTCACCAGATGATGATGGAGTATCAGTCAGAACTAGAAGAGTACTTCGTCAATCACTTGGCAATGGTACACCATGTCCAGATTTACAACAATCCAGATTGGGTTAGTATATTTATTATACACCCACATACCTGCAGGAAGTGGGGGTCATACAACACATAGAAGTTATTGTGTATTACATATATTGCACACACAGCTCTATCTTTATTACATTTTATTAAACATATAGGATTAATTATGAAAAGAAAATTTAATCGTCAACAATTCCACCAATATCAACAAAAATGAATAACTACCTCTTGCAACAAAACATTGAACACAAAAATAAACCATTGCATGTGCTGAAAAAAAATATTTGCAACAGGCACAAAAATGTGAAAGGGCTAAAAAATCTCAACCTCAAAATATAGTATTTATTTCTTAACTTTTAATTATGTTTTAGTCTCCTGTAATATATGATTGTTTATTCCTGTAGTTCCAATTGATTGTGATATGGGTCCATGGTCTGAATGGTCTGAAATGATTGAGGGTGGTACAGTAACCAGAAGCAGGAAAATAAGAAAACGAGGAAACAAGATCGGAAAGGAATGTGGTCCATTAGAAGAAACTGAAAGGAGTATGTAAACAAATATGTTCTCTACTCGTTAAATTGCATATGTTCTCTACCTGTTAAAAAAAAGAAAGGATTTTTGTTTATGTCTGTTAAAGTTTCATCTGTTATATTTGGAGTTATTGCCCTTTATTACAGTTTTCATCTGTTATATTTGGAGTTATTGCCCTTTATTACAGTTTTCATTTGTTATATTTTGGAGTTATTGCCTTTTATTACAGTTATCATCTTTTATATTTGGAGTTATTGCCCTTTACTACAGTAACAAAATAAAGGTTCATTACATTTGATATAGCTGAAATTTCTCTCAAAGTTGGCATTAAAGACTAATCAATCAACATTTGATAGATGGTGCAATATTAAACTAATAACGCTGCACCAATATTAATTTAAAATCAAATTTCCCTTAGTTTCATATTCAACCTGAGCAATTCAACTCATATTTTTTAAGAAAATATCTTTATTTTGTTGTAAGAATCCAGACTATGGTATTAACTTCTGTTTTAAAATTCATTTTTTGGAGGGATTATTTAGAAGATAAACAATATTTAGATAAACCCCATTTTTATGAAAATACCCCAGTAGGCCAGTTTCAAACAAATAAAAGAATTTTGCACCTTTTCAACATTCTGAAACAATGGAATGTAAATTGTTTCAAAAAGTAGTCAACTTTTTAAACTTTTGAGTTTTTTCCCTCTAATATTTGATGTGCCATTGTAAATTTAGTTTATGTGTTTCATTGGTGCACGTTCTTCACAGTTCAAATATTTGAATTCAGAGTCAAATAGTTGTTGTGCTAATCTGCATAAATTTGCAAACAATTAATGGTATTTGTTATGTTTAATTCATATGCAGTATAGTGTGCCATATTTACCGGTCAGCATAAATCTTTTTAATTTCAGGGAAAATTGATTGTGTGGTTCAAGAATGGGGATCATGGAGAACCAATCAAATCACTGGTATAACAGCAAGAAGGAGAATTGTCAAGGTTATGGAAATGAACGGAGGAAAACCTTGTCCACGTCTGTTTGAAACCAAACGAAGTAAGCCTATTGCCATTTGTTTAACTTCTCATTCACGCACAGTAGCATAAACACAAATTTACACTCATACAGCAATGAAATTGTGAGGTACATTTGTCCAAATAAGATATGATCTTAGTTCATCAGTTAAGGTTAAAAAAGATTGATATTTGCTGTTTAAAAGTGCAAAAATGACAATAATGACACTAGTCATATTTCACCAATTATGGATATTCAAATATTAACCAGATTGAGTACCACAAAAATAGTTCATGATAAAGGTGTACGTTTGTTTAATACTTTTATGATAGAAATATTTGTATTGTCCTGCTATTGGCTCATATTTGTTAGTAGCAATTTATTCATTTGATGTAAAATTTATAAATATATACAATGGATTTTATTTAATCAAAATTGTCCAGAATGTTCACCTAATTCAGAATCTGATTTTTAGCTCGACTTTTTGAAGAAAAAAAGTCGAGCTATTGTCGTCACTCCTGCGTCTGGGTCGGTTAAGTTTTTTGTCAGAGTCCATTTCTCAAAAACTATCAAAGGTATCCATTTGAAACTTGGAATACTTGTTCACTATCAAAAGTGGAACCAATTACAACAAGGCAGATGACCCTGTGATTTGTATATCCAGAGTTATCTGCCCTTGTTTCGACATAGTACATAGAAATTAGGGATATTTTTTTAGTATAATTAAAATTTCTCAATAACTATCAAAGCTATTAACTTGAAACTCAATACACTTGTAGAAAGTGTTGACCCCAATCTGTTGACAAGAGAAGACAACTCCATCCAGCATTTTATTGAGTTATTCCCCCTGTTCACTATCAAATGGGGAACCCATTACAACAAGGCAGGTGACCCTGTGATTTGTATATCCAGAGTCATCTGCAGTTTAATATCAGATATGAAAAAGTTGAGCGTCCAGCACCCGTGGGCGGTGCTCTTGTTACTTTAAACTTTTAACGAATGTTAATAAAATTCTTATAATTTAACTATCGTTGAATGATATTTTTTATAAGAAATATTTTTTGTTTTGATATTTCACAATTTTATTTTAAGCATACTTAATTTAACTATTATTAGACATTTGGATGAAGTCATGATTAATTAAGAATGATTCCAGCTGTATATTATAGTAGTGTGGAGATTCTCATCATTTAGAATTAATTCTCTTACCCTTTTACTTTAAATATATATATGATAATTTTATCAATAATTTATCCATTTTTCCTTTCATCCCACTGAGCAATTTTGTCAGTATTAAAGGACTGACTCTAATAGTGAAAATTATGGGGTCAATGTGACGTCAAACTTATTATGATGTTAACAGTAAAAACAATAACATCAGTTGTGAAGGTCTCGACATACATTATCACTAATATCAGAGCTCGTTCTATCAGACTTGTTGTGATACTAGCGCTAATGTCTATCTTACAATTCACAATTGTCGTTATTCTGTATATATATTCTAGTGATATTTTTAAAGTGATGATCAATATAGTAAATGTTTTTTTACAGCTAAGATTGACTGTGAAGTAGGAGAATGGGGCTATTGGGGAGCTGCACATCCAAAGACCGCTTTAAGTGAAAGAACCAGACAAGTAACCAGGAGACCAGTAAACGGAGGCAAAAAATGTCCTCCTCTAGTGGAGAGAAAGAGAGGTTTGTTTATTCATTCAATACACGATAAATTGACTTTCTGTCATGTTATTGCATCAAATTGTGTTTTCTTGCCAAACATTAAATAACAACCTTTATTTTATTATAGAATTATAGCCCTTTTTATCGACCCAATGAAAGTATCGACAGAGGACAAAGTATAAACCAAACACAATTATATTCTGAACATAAACGCTGCTCCCAAGAAAGTTTGGTTTTGACAGATTTCACTGTATTGTATATAAAATTGCTTTGTATCACCTTTGTACACTACCAAGGTGGTTATAATTAAGTAGTTAGAAGATTGTGATGACTTGATGGGATTCCTCAAACATAAAGGGATACTGATGTCAATGATACTGTCAAATTTCATGTTATTTTGGGGGGAGGGGACAAAATCATATTTTAGTTGGATTTATAACTCTCTACTCTGTCAGGGTCTGTCATGGCTAATTATTTCTGAGTTTGATTCTCACTCATGGTGAGGTGTACTTGATACAACCTTATGTGATAATAGTTTGTCAATGACGTAGGAAGGGCTGTGGCTTTTTCAACTCCTAACAAAGGTGAGGTGTACTTGATACAACCCTAGGCAATAATGGTTTGTCAATGACTTAGGGAGGTGCATGGCTCTTTCCTGATACTCTTGTTTCCCCCATCAAATAAAAGTGGCCACCACTGAAATGTTGAAAGTGAAATGCCAATAATCTCTAATATTATTGAATTGCAGTAAAGATTGATTGTCGTGTTGAACAATGGGGAGAATGGAGTGAACCATTTGGATTTGGTACAAAGACCAGACAAAGAAGAGTTACTCAGCAATCTGCAAATGGTGGTATGAAATGTCCAGAATTGGAACAAGAGGCTCCAGCTGGTATGTACATGTAAAACCTTTATCCAACAGTGTTTCTAACAAGTATGTTATATAACAAATAAAATGACCAGTACATCTACCAGTATTTGAAAGGGAGTTTGATCTCTTTAAAGTTTTTACAGCTGTATCATAATATAGAAACAAAAATATGTTTTTGACTGTTTTAGATAATTTTAATTTTTATATCGGTTGAAGGATAATTGAGCTCTAATTTCAACTGTACCCAAATGTATCTGTGATGTAGTGGTTAGCATGCTTGCCTTAAGTGTGATAGATCATGGGTTCGAGACCTGGTCGGTCAAACCAAAGACTGAAAAATTGGTATTTGTTGCTTCTCCACTTAACATGCAGCATTGAGTCATGTGATAACATGTATTATGTGATACCTATCATCTGAGAAAAGAGAATTTCACAGCAGTGTGTTTGTTTTATCAAATTGTAATAATTGATGCAGCAAAATCCTAATACAATGTGTGATATTTAAATATTCATCAGAGTACTGTTCTTTTTTTAGCAATCACCCCAGAGACAACAGCCAAACATATGATTAAGCATTTTATCAGAGGATATAATGGTTCCAGAGACCTTCTGATCATACTGGATTCCTCTGGAAGTATCGGAAAAACTGCATTCCATAAATCATTGGACGATATATATAAACTTATTTCCGTTATGTGCCCATCGCCAGAACCTTTCGTCAAGAGTAACAGTCATGGATACAATCAACTTGCCTTATTGCAATTCTCAACTGGCGTAAAGACCAGCATCACATTTGGTGAGGTAGGAAGTCTCAGTCAAATAAAGGGTAAACTGAACTCTATAGAACACATGGCAGGAACGACATGTACAGAAAAAGCCTTGTCAGAAGCAATTAAAAATATTGATTTAGGTAAGATTCTTATTGTTATTAAAGTTAATTCAGGCAAGACCTAGATATCTTATTTTCTTGTCTCATCTTCAACTAGAATTTGATGGCAGTTCTAAGGACTTACTTTCCATAATCATTTCAACTTCATTTAAAGTTGTTCAAATTTCATGACTTCAACATACATATGACCACCAGAGTTTTTAGTTTCAACACAAATACTCAAAATAATTACATATTTTATCTTGACATACAGCTGGATTAACAAGTTTATTAAACAACACTCGACACAAATTGTGTATCATGAGGACATCTATACAACATATAATACATGAACTAAACAGAAATGAACTGGATCGGTGGGGTAATGGTTTGCATGCTCACCGCGGGTGATGTAGATTATGATTTCAAACCCTGTTCAGATCAAACAATAGCTTCTCCGCTAAAGCGCAACTCCTCCTAAACGACTTATTGGAGTTTTGTGAAACTTTACACAGTTGTAGTACACTACCTGCAGATGTGCATGAAGGAATATGGTTGCTGTCCAAAATTTAAAAGGGGAGATAATTCAACTTATACTTTCACTTTGTACCTTGTAAGTGCAACTCCTACTAAACTGCTTATTGAGTTTTTATGAAACTTTACACAGTTGTAGTACACAACCTGCAGATGTGCATGAAGGAATACCGTTGCTGTCTAAAATTTAGAAGGGGATATAATTAACTTGCTAATATACCTGTATTCCAAAGTTTGAACATCATAGTATTGCAAGCCGGGGGTATTACTCAGTGAGGTTACTCACAGTTCTAGTTAACTCTCCAATAAACAAATTAAATCCAATTTGTGAGGTTATATATGTTCTTTTCTGTTGATGTGCACAAATATATAACAAGTCAATCTGATACTTTTTTCCTGTTTCATGGAAAGTGTGGAAAAAGTTGTATTCATGACGCATCTCCCTTAGAAAAAATAATTGTCATCTATTTATAAATTAAAATCTTTCTTGATATAAGTTCATGATTGTAACTAATGTTTAATGTTCCGATTTTTTGTTTATTTTCCAGCACGACCACATACTAAGAAACAAGTTCTCCTGTTGACAGATGGTATGTACAACTGTGCTCCTTCACCAATAGTTGAACGACAAGCCAATATATTAAAACAAAAGGCTGAAGTATTCGGAATGATGATAGGAATTAATGATCAAGGAGGACGAGACAAATTGACAAGATTGGTTTCTAAACCAATACAAGACCATTTGTACTCTGCCAGTGATTATAATGACTTTGAAGATCTTGTTAACACTCTACAAGCTATTTTAATCAATACTGGTATGAAATGCACCCCATTCATTTAAATAGTTATTTTATCACTTTATCTATTGTTTTAACTAATAAAGAGAAGGAAATAGTATTATCTGTTTATTATTTATCAGAATAAAGGAGCACCATGAGCAGAAGCCCTTTTAAGATTTTTATACTACACATCCAAACCTTTATATAGAGGGCACCCAAAGGAACCTGAAGATGTGCCCTTTACACGGCTGGTAGTCGGCACAAGCAGAACAGTTGGTTCTGCAAAGAAATTCGTGAGGATAACTTCCGGTTTTGGTGGAGGAGAGTTCACGAAGACGCTTCGCAAGGTATGTACATGTCAAAAATTGAAATTTTCTTTTTTACTGCTCGAATATTGCAAAATCAGAGAATGCTATGCTGTGGCGAATGCTTTCACGATTAGAAACATGTATAGTTTATTCTTGTATATGAAGTGTAACTCTCGCAAAATCAATCGTCCCACGAAAAACATGACGAAAATTGTGACACTCTTACATTTCTAAGTTGTTCTTGACAAAGATGCAAGTTAAATTTTCAATATTTTTTAATCATGGGAGTCTAAATGTAATCGGGGATAAATTCTGATTTGTCAGAAGTAAATTGAAGTCTAGATAAATCTACAAACTGTCAATTTTCTCGTTTTCCTGCTTGAGGAGATCAGTTCTGATAGAGCACATTGCGAATGCATGAGGAGATTTGCTAGTTTTGGTAGGACACATGTAATCCACTTTATAATCACAAATTTTGCATGTCTGTCTGGTAATAAATTCACGAACTGATGCCCTTCTTCCCATCAGGTTTTTAAAAGTATAAAAGTAACATTTCATTGTTCATGGGCTGTCCACCTAGAAAGAAACATTTCATTTAAGGAATCAATTCATTATTGTAACTGCGGTTTCTCATGATTTAACTTGTCATTATTGATCATTTGTTGTTTGTGACAACTTCCATTGTGTTTTGGATACACAAGATTAACTTCCCTTACATTAGAAAAAATTGAAAATGCACTGTAAGATAATTTTATAATCAAGAATATTTAAACTTAATGTGAATCATTTCTTTATAATTTCTAATACAAATGATACACTCTAAATTAAATATCATACAGTTGAGAATAATATTAATTTGTGGTTTGTTTTTCTATTATGTAGTGTGTTATGTGTACACACTTGTAAATAAAAAAGAGCTCTGTTAGTAGTGGTTACAAGATGTAAAGCGCTTTACCGATTTTAAGGATATGTCCACAGTTTAATTGACATCTTGTGTTTAATTTATTCATGACTACTAGCACTAAGTGAATGTTTATTTACGTTAGACCTATGTATGTGCTGAAATCATGTAATATTATAACTTGTGTAGATCTGTGGTGAAGTTTCCGTCGTCTTTAGTAAAAAGGTTGCACCGAATAGATGTGTAAACCCGTTTGAAAGGATATAAATATTTTGAAATTGAAAGAGATTTTTTTAATAAACTTGGTGTCCTGATTGATGGGGATTTTAAATTTGGTGTACTGCTACTTGTTTTTGTTCGTTTCCTTGGCGGCGATACAGGCAATCTATATCGTAATGGGTTTTTGTAAAGAGTCAATGTCAGTCCCCTTTTCCTCTTTCCCTTGAATCCTGGCATCTGCTGAAAGTGGACAGAGAATAGTTTATTTTGATTAGAGTATTTATCAGTTTTGTGTTTAAAAGTGTCAATTTATCAATTTTGCAGAAAACAATTAACAAAACTAGCAAATTTCCTCATGCATTCCGAATGTGCTCTATCAGAACCGATCTCCTCAAGCAGGAAAACGAGAAAATTGACAGCTTGTAGATTTATCTAAACTTCAATTTACTTCTGACGAATCAGAATTTATCCCCGATTACATTTAGACTCCCATGATGAAAAAATATTGAAAATTTAACTTGCATCTTTGTCAAGAACAACTTAGAAATGTAAGAGTGTCACAATTTTCGTCATGTTTTTCGTGGGATGATTGATTTTGCGAGAGTTACACTTCATATACAAGAATAAACTATACATGTTTCTAATCGTGAAAGCATTCGCCACAGCATAGCATTCTCTGATTTTGCAATATTCGAGCAGTAAAATAGAAAATTTCAATTGTTGACATGTACATACCTTGCGAAGCGTCTTCGTGAACTCTCCTCCACCAAAACCGGAAGTTATCCTCACGAATTTCTTTGCAGAACCAACTGTTCTGCTTGTGCCGATTACCAGCTGTGCTTTATGAGCAGTTGGCCTTCATATACAGGTTGAAATTACATGCACTATTCATTAATGGGGAAAATGAGGCTGCTCTATATATTGACAGTGATTTAAAGCAGGTGGGACTACTTGATATATTGAAAGTCAGAGGTTCTAAATTAATGGATTAAGATCATAGAATGTCATTATGAAGATCTCCATAAATAAAATGACATATTCTGTTTCTCACAAAGCATTGACTTGTATTTTTGGGACTGCATCACTGGTGTAAAGGTTATTATGCTCTCATTAAGTGCAGTAGATCATGGGTTCCAGCCCTCGTCAAGTCAAACCAGACTATGAAATTGGTATTTGCTGATTCTCTTCTAAGCAACACAGCAGAAAGGAGTAAGAGCAACTCTGCAGGTCGACTCGGAATTAGGATAATATGTCCAAATGAAGCAGCATGTATAACCATGGCCTGTTGTTTCGTTGAATCCAACTAAGCATAATGATATTCCATTACTAAAAGCAACGTAAGATGTTAATCTTTGGACTGAACTGAATATCCCAATTACCTCCATATTTTTAGAAGGAACAATGCAGTGTGTTCATTGATGCAATAAAAACAGCTTGCACATCAATCTTTCAAATATTAAAGAGGGACTTCAGAGATAACATTTCACGAACAATAGCACAAATTAAATATTGCTTGAAACAAATTTTGAAAATTTTCTTCACTGTCTCTAATCAGCATCTTGTGAAATTCTGTAATACAAAGAAGTATCAAAACTGTACTCTTATGAGCCATAGTTTACCAAAGGTTTGGTTTATGGTGTATAATGCCACTTTCAACAATATTTCAGTTATATCGTGGCAGTAAGTTTTATTGGTGGAGGAAATCAGAGTACCCGGAGAAAACCACCTACCTGTCCCAAGTCACTGACAATCTTTATCACATGATGTTGTATCGAGTTGCCATGAACAGGGTTCGAACTCACAACTTTAGTGATGATAGGCACTGATTGCATAGGTAGTTGTATATCCAACTACCATACGATCATGACCACGATAAGAAGAGAAAACATTTTAACTTGTAACTTTAATTTCACCATTTGATAAATAGACAATGTTTTGTTTTTTAACCCAGCCCCATTATGGTGATTACTAACTTCTAATATATCCCAATGAACTTATAATTAAGGATGTTACTGATACAGTTATATCTGCCTTGAATTTAGACTTTCAACTTGTTAAGGAAAGAAAGTTGTAACAGTGATGGTTAACTATTCAAACAATATCAACAAAATGAACAACCAACTCTCATCTTAAACCATTGAACACAAAACAGGTCATGATATATGCCATTGGAAATCTAAATCCTGGTTTGGGACAAACACAAAAATGTGGAGGATTAAATCTATAGTGATGGCTTCATCTATCCAGTAGTTTATTTAATTTTCTTGAGGAGCAACATTCCTGTTTCCCATGGTTACGGATTGTTTGTATACTATTTGACAAAAATATTATAGAATCTGTTCTTATGTGGAATTTTTAACACACAACTGCACGTCTGGTAAATTACCCAGTCAGGGTTGTGAGAAACCTAATCTCAAGTCTTAGTTTCAGAAACTACATAGTTGTCATCGTGAACTGGTTGATCTATATGCGATTCTAGCATCTTATCTGATAATAGAATTAGGGATTCGCACTCATGACATGTGCCATTATTGTTACAGGACATTCTAATCCTCTGGGAATGACTGGTATCGATCCTGCTTGTTATCTGAGTTTGCTAGTATTGTTCGAGCAGTTTCTCTGCTTATTGAATCTACTCTTATGTTTGGTTTTGTACTTTTGTGGGATTTTTATCGATATTTGTGACGTTTTCATGTGTGGAAAACTACATTTAGTGAAACTATTGTTTACCAATTTAACGAATACTGGCTTTCCACACCGTATCAGACATCTGTTTTGGATTAATGTGAAATAAAATGAAGAACAAAAAATACCACACTGTCAGAAGTTCCAAAATCTAAAAGCAAAATTGTAGAGAGAGGGAAAATATAGATAAACCTGTTTGGCTGTGTGGAACGTTCCAAATGTGGTTTGGTGAAGAACCTTTAGTTGGAGACACCTCTCCGCCGAATCACTTATAGAACCCACAAGTCTGATATGACTTTTTTACCACTTGCTCAAAGAAAGTTTGAAGACATCAAAGGGGTATATCAGAAGACGTAAGGCCAAACGAAAAAGGACAAAAAAGCATATAATGATCTACACTACACAAAAAATGAAAGATTGAGCAACACGAATGCAACTAAAAACTGGGATGAACTCGGATGCTCCGAAGGGCAAACAGTTCCTACTCCAAAGGTGACACTCGTCATGTTACTCTTGCTACAAATCATGAATGAGGAAAGACAGAGATTGATTACGATAAATTTAGTATATCTGTCATGGTGGCAACTGTAAGACTTTCGAAGGGAATCTGGTATGGCAGGTAGTGGGGTTTGAAACTGTTCTAAATCATGGCTTACTCTCAGTGTCGTATCAGGGAACAAAAATCTAGAACTGGTTCCCTACCTTCTTAGACACAGATGCAGAATTCTGAGACTTCTGTCATTATTCGACATAAAGAATGGTTAACCAACTGTCTAGAATGACTAGGTTAAAGACACCAAATTGGGGGTAGCCAGAAGTCATAAATCGAGGGATAAACAATGCAATGGGCAAAAAGACAAACAATGGTCGACTAAACACTACACAGAAAACTAGAGTTTGAGCAACACAAACCCCACTAAAAAGCAGGGTTGAAATCAGGTATTCTGGAAGAGTAAGCAGTACCTACTCCACTATTGGCACCCATCATGTTACATTCCATCAGAGGCATCCAATATTGTCACCATGGGGATAACATTTCTGAATGACTAATATATATAAATCTTCTCAGAAAATACTTGGACATGTGAATTGGAACTTTACATAAATTATATCTAAATGATCCTCAAAAAAACTTGTATCATTTTGCTCCAGTTGAACATCAAATATTTCTTTCGATGTGCTAATTTTTTAAATGGCTGAAATATGGGGGGGGGGGGGGGGGGGGAATCTTCTTCACAGAAACTACTCAGCCATATGAAATATAAATTACAGCTCAGAAATGATTTTATTCAATATGACCACCATACTTTTCAGGAATTATCTATGTGTATTCCTCAAAAACAATCAGATCTTTTTTATCCAATATTGCCACCTTGAAAATAATGGTCTCATTGATTGATATAATTATTATGCATGAAATATGTTTTTTTAATCAAGTGGGAAATTGCTGGCTCAATGGACCATTCAGTGAGTGAGTGATTGTTGTTTGACGTCAACTCAGCAATTTTTCAGCTATATCTTGGCAAGAACAAGTTAATTTTCAATGAAATGATGATGAGGTCCACTTTGTACTAGACCAACAAGCTTAGTTGGATTTTTATGCTAGTTCACTGAAACAACAGTCCGCAGACTTTTACATGTTGCCCCACTCGGACACATTATCCTGATTCTGAGCCAACCAGTCTGCTCTTTCTCCTTAGTGCCATGTGCTTAGCAGAGAAGCAACAAATACCAATTTTATAGTCCTTGGTTTGACCCGATCAGGGCTCACACCCACGATCTACTGCACTCAAGACAAGCACGCTAACCATTACACCACAGATGCAGTTTTAAGGAGGATGATGGTAGCCAGTACTATCAATACATGATACTGTATGACTACCAAATAACAGATTCACAGATGATGACTGTAACTCTCCTGACCTTTTCTGCAATAGTCAAAAGCCTTGACAGGAGCAGGAATTAATAAGAATAAACATAAACTTAAACATAAACATATTTTATTGACCAATTTGGGGCCCTTGAGTTCACATATAAAGAAAGAAGATCCAAGTTTATAGCAAACATACAATATACATTCAGACAAAGTTTAGAACATGTATTTAGTAATAATATTATATTATGACTTGGTATGACACAGATGCTACATTTAGTTTAAATTCGGTTTACACTGAGACTATACAATACTGTTTATATTTGTAATCTATTGTACACCATATTGTTTTCTCAAACTGAAACAAGTTTTCAAAAAGGTTGAGAAAATAGATAAGATTTTATCCGTATTGGTGGTATAATGGTTAGTGCCCGAGTGTGGTAGATTGTGGGTTCAAGTCCAGGTTGGGTCAACCAAAGACTAAAACATTGCTATTTACATACATTATTAAGGACTAAAGTTATATAAAGACTGGTTGGCTCGAAATTAAAATAATGTGTCCGAGTGGAGTGACCTGTCTACCTGTAGACTGTTCTACCTTTGATCAGCCAACGAAAATGAACAATTAAATGCCAGATTTTAGGGCGGAGCATAGCAAAAGCTGATTTTAATCATACTGTTTTAAATTAAAGTCAAACCTGTATTAAGAGGTCACCTATGGGACAAAGAAAAAGTGGCCTTATAAGACAGGTGACCTCTTAAAAGAGGTTCAATCCTAAATGAATTTTTTAAAAACATGATAAGAAAAACGTGACCTTTTAAAACAGGTGACTGCTTAATAGAGGTGACCTCATGGGCAGGTTTGACTGTACTTCTAAATGTAAATTTAATCAATAGTATATCAATCATTATATTGTATTTAATGCATCTGTAGCCATGGCAACACTTAAAACGAGCAAATTAAACACAATATAAATAGAGGTATGATGAAATCTGTTTAAATGTCTACTGTAATACATTTTGTATTTTTTTTTTTACCACTTCTTCAAAAGGCTTATATGTCAGTCAATATTAAAATATACATCAAGAATCATCTTTGTTATCCACCAAAGCTGATTTAATGCCAATATTTTTCAACTCTTCAACCAGTTCTCCATTTTTATGCATTTCCAGTAACAAATCACATCCTCCAATGAACTCTCCATTAAAATAAATTTGTGGTATGGTTGGCCAATTGCTGTATTCTTTTATTCCTAAAACAAACAAAAAAAAGAGTTTATGAACCATTTTAATTTGTGTCTGCTTTACAGGGCAAGTCTCTTCATAATTATATCTAAAAAATTGATAAAATAAATTGAGGTCTATATGTTTTGAATAGTGTACAATATTGAGTTATATAACTTTCAGGCTGAGGGGGTGTGGAATTCATTTTCACACAATTGGTCCTATGTTAAATTTTAACCCATTAAAATATTACCTAAAATTACAAATTAAAAAATTTGAGAGTTGGTGCTGTTTGCCTGCTTGTAACTGTAAACCTAAGAGAAATCTGTTAAACACTTCAATAAGGAATTTTCAAAGAAATTCAATGGAAAAAATACATACAAATCAGACTTAAAGTAAAAGTGGTCAATTCTGGGTGTTGGTCCTTTTGACCCTTTTCATCCCAGAAGTATAAGAGCTAGGTCAAATCTGTTTGAAAAATGCAGGCAGGTAATCTCATAAGGAATCTAAAGAAATATTCTAAATCAAATTTAAAATAAAAATTCAAAATCATTGGGTGTTGGTCCCAATTTGAAGCCCTTATATCTTGAAAATGGAAAGAGCCACAACAAATCTTTTGGCATTCTCAAGATAAAGGAATTTTATAAGACAAATAATTAATTTTTTTTTAATAAACAAATTTTAAAAATAAACAAACCACCTAAAAAAAACCCACCCTTTTTGGCACCTGAAGCCTCTTGTTTCTGTTGTAAATTTCATAACCTTCAAAAATTTCATAAAACATAAGCTTTGTAGAGGACCAACCAATAAAACATTCCTATCAGATTTAGTTACAATTGGACAAGTAGTTTTAGAGAAGATTGAAATGTAAATGCTTATACAACATGTATGGCAATGCCAAAGACTTCAAATACCCTTTAGGTTATATGGGTTATGGTGTTTAACAATACTTTCAACAATATTTCAGTTATATCGTGACGTTCAGTTTTATTGGTGGAGGAAACCGGAGTACCATGAGAAACCATCGACCTGCCGCAAGTAACTGACATATAATGATGTTCGGGTACACCTCCCCATAAGTGGAATTCCTTCTCACCTCAGTGGTGATAGGCATAGGTCATTATAAATCCAACTACCATATGACCATGACCACAGTGGCCCCTGGAGACCGTTGAACTAAATATATATTAAATAAATAGCAAAACATGATATATATGGGATAGACTACATGCCAAGGACTCCCAGCATAGATATAGCATTTATTTAATTTGAAAATGCAGTGTATGAAAAGTTCCCTTAATCTTGATCATGAACATATTAAATATGGCGTACATTTGGCAACTTAACAGAATCAAAATGCAACTTATAAATATAAAAAAACTGTGTGAGTTCCAGAGGTGGATCCAGACTTTTCAGAGAGAGGAGGCCATCTATATTTTTGGAGGTTCTAAAAATGGCAAAATTTATCTAAAAAAAAATCCTCCAAAAATTCAGGTAAAGGGAAGGGTGAACCCCCTCCCATCTTGATCCACTGAGTTCTTATCTTTGAATCAAGCACACATTGAATTTTGCATTCATCAAATTAAGCTGCATAGCAAGCAAAGCAAAACAAATTTTACAAAAACTGATAACCACTCTATTGAAGGTAAACTTAACAAAGTCAATACTGCACAAACTATTTATTATACCATAAGCGACCTATATAAACGGGCTACATTCTACACATTGATCATATCGTGCATATATCATGAACAAGTTTAGATAGATCTATGTCTCGCCTGCCCCCTGCAAATCATTTATGTGAAGTATTTTTCAGAAAATTAATTACATCAATGTACCATGAAACTGTACCCTCCATCATCAAGGCGTGGACCAAATATGGTGAACCTAGATTGCATGGAAATAGAGAAACTGACCTTGTAAAAAACTTGACATAAATTAAACAAATCAGTAGACCATGAAATTGAGGTCAATGTCAGGCGACACATGCCCAGATAACATGTATACTCCATTATCAATGTGTGGACCAAGTATGTTGAATCTAGGTTGTATGGTAATGGTCAAACTGACTGACGGAAAATCGTGCATGTGACATCATAAGAAAATTAACTTATCCCCCTTTTGCCCTGAAGAAAACTCCCTCAAGTGTGTGGTTAGAAAAAGCCTTCCAACATAACATTTAATGATGAAAATGGTATAATAAATTAATTTTAGAGTCACATGTCATTTTATACGTGTTTTGATAGGTTTAAAAAGTTGAGGTTATTTGTCAATGAACGGAATCTAAAAATAAACGTCTTTCTCAAGGCGTCACGTGCCCTTGTCATCAGGTGATTTTCTTTAAATGAGGCACCTTTGGGGTTATTTAAATTTATTTCCGATTATTTGCCTTATTTTGAAAAAATAAATATATATTGTAAGTATTAAGAACACCAATTTAAATAATAAATTAATTAATCAATTTTATGGTTTTACTTTATAAAATTTGCAAGTCAAACATAGGTGGCATCCTGAAGTACTCTAGAGATTTATGTAAGTGAGCGATTGTTGTTTAAAGCAAAATGAGCAATTTTTCAGCTATAAATTACATTCGATATGATGATGTCCGCTTTATACTAGATAAACACGCAATAGTTGGATTTTTATAGTGCTAGCTCATTGAAACATATACATGTATGTAGTCTGCGGGAAGACATGTGTCAACTTGGATACAATATCCTGATTCCGAGCCAATCAGTTTTTGCTCTAACTCCTTAATGCTGTGTGCTTAGTGGAGAATCAGCAAATGCCAATTTTATGTTCTTTCATTTGATACGACAGAGGCTACACTAAAGTCCTGAAAATTGACCTGAAATGTCCTGAAAAGTACTTTAAGGCTTATATCTGTTTTATTATCCAATGGATTGAGTTCAAATTTGGAAATGTTATAGATACATGCATTAGCATATATTTAAAGAATATTTAAAAAAAAAACATCAAAACAAATTGTTTAGGTGGAAATAATTTGACCTGAAATGTCCTGAAAAGTACATTACTTATTAAAAGGCTTATATCTTTTTTATTATCCAATGGATTGAGTTCAAATTTGGAAATGTTATTGATATTAGCATATATTTAACAAATATTTAAAAAAAAAATATAAAAATTTTTTTTTCAGGTGGAAATAATTTGACCTGAAATGTCCTGAAAATGTCAGGACATTTAAAAAAGTGTAACCCTCAAACCCATGATCTACCCACAGGCAATAGACAATGTGTATATTGGACACTATTTTCTGCCCATTGCTTATGTTATATTCATATTGACACAACGTCTAGTGTCTGTGATCTACCACAATCGAAGCAAGCACACTAACCATTACAACACCAATAAGGTCTGGTCTATTATTCTTTCTTTTTAAATTTTTATGAAAATTTTCAATTTTTTAAGATGTTCAAATTTTTATTCGTCAACTGGTGTTAAATAATTTCTATGGAAATTACTAAATGTCTAAATTTCTGTATTTTAGTTGCTTTATGCTTGTTTTTAGTCTCATACTTGGCTTGTTTTGTACTGCATTTATGTTGAAATGGAATGACTGTATGGTAATCCTGAACAGGGCGACAGCGAGGCGCTTGCCACATGGACCTCTGTTCGGGTTTCTTTTACAGCCCCCTTTCTGCTTTTTGCCTGCATGATATGCTTTAATTTTGTAATTGCATGCTGATTGTATTGTTTTAATGTTGATGTATTTGTGTTTTTTTTATATTCAGTAAAAAGCTCTCGAGAGCTTATATTTTTGTTTATATTACATGCCGAATTGAAATAAAGTTTTACTTACTTACTTATATGTACTTATAATATTAATAATATGAAGTGTAGATTAGATTTAAGACAAATACAAATAAATACAAATATTGTATTGGCACAAACTCATTAATAATACATGGTTAAGGCCTAAGGTGAACATCAAAGAACACAAGATAAAATGAACAACATGTTGAAGCATGTTACATATGAAAATGAAACAAAGCACAATTTATATAATTACTATCAAGAAATCATACTGTTTCTTACTTCTAAACATTCTATTAAGTAAGAAGAGGTAAGTTTTAGGCAAAACTCTGAACTACTATTTACCAATAAATTAACAATATTGTTGCTATTATTATGATTATACAGAGAAGTACTATTAATTTTGGAAAGCAATACTGAATGCTTAGAAACATTTATATTCCTTACAATGCAACAGAAAGTGTTCCTCATTTTCAATTAGTCCCATATTAGAAATTGGACAATTTCTATCTTTCTTAATTATATTAAGATGTCTACCTTTTTCAATCATTAAATTGTGAGCACTTATGCGAATTTTACATATTGCTGCTCTATCTTTAAGATTTTTTAATAGGCAGTGTCTATTCTTACAACAATTTTCAACATATTGTTGTAAGAATAGCTGCAAATCTTATTCTTACAACAAATGATATTACGGAATCCATTCAATGAGGAAACAAATTTTTATTTAAAATAGCGATCATATATACAATGTAGTTGAATTGGGTTCCGTTAGTAACTTACGATTTGTAACTTTTTTCATATAAATTATTATTTTATGATTACAGCCTTATAATAGACATATTTTTATATGATTTATGAATAAAAAAAATAAATAAGTTAGTTGGATTTTGTTTTATTTCAATAATAAAGAGAAAGGGTAATTGGTTTTTAGTCATGTCTAGTTGAACAATACTCACATATCACGTCATACTTAATCACAAAAAAGATAGTACATGTACATTTGTAGAATGGACGTATTGTAATAATACGAAAACATATATAGACATAATGGATAGTGCTTTCAAAGAAAACTTGCTCGACCAGAACTCGCTACTTCTACTGCGACACATACATGTACCAAACAACGCAACCGATGAAAACGTGAATATAGAATGAGTCCGAAAATACTTCACTAAGCGAGGGTGGAAAGCACTGAAGGCCCTGATCATATAAAAAAAATGACATTTTAATCTGGGACTGCAAAATATGTGAAAATGACTTGCATGCCAAAGAGTCAATTTTCTGTGATTACTGTTTAGTGTGGTTCCATCTAAAATGTACCAAAATTGTATTTTATTGTTTTTATGTAATATTTTATTCGATGATGATACATTATATGTTGTGCATATGAAGAAATGTATATAGATCTACCGGGGGTATATAATACAATAAATATATATGATTAATTACAACATTATCTTTTTGTTGTAAGAATAGGCTCTAGAGGCTATTCTTACAACATATTTAATCTACAGGTAATAATTATTCGTTTCTCATTATCTAATCCATAATATTATTTGTTGTAAGAATAAGATTCACGGCTATTCTTACAACAATTTGTTGAAAATTGTTGAAAGAATAGACACTGCCTTTTTAATATACATTACATTGTGTATCTACAATGTACATTTGTATATACGGTGGTCTATAACACATTGTATAAACTCTTTGGAAGAAATCCAACTTGGGTGATTCATTTATTGCAGCATTTTGGCTCTGTACACATTGGTCACTAATTCTTATCTTTATCTGATTCAAGTAAGGTTTTAAAGGAAATTCGTTTTAAAGCATTTATGTTATAGGCACTGGCTACGATTACCCGGATTTACCTGGATTGGGTAATAATAACCAAATATTAGGATTACCTGAAAGACTAAGTACCGGAATACAATTCAGGTTCAGGAACCTATTTCACGGAAAAAAATCGGGTAATCGTAATTTTATTTGTTAGAATTACCTGGTCTTATTATTATCCAGAAAAAACAAAATTAGTTAAATTAATGTTTATCTTTATGCATCCATAGTTTGCGATGGATGTTTAGAGTGTGCCAGAACCATCTTAAATGTGTTGGCCTCAAAGCGCCACCAAAATCCGGCATGTACTGGCTATGCAGACAGTGCTATAACAAAGGAAAGTAACTTGATAATTTCTTATGTAATTCCATCTTTGTAAATATATTTACGAAGTATATTTCATATCTTTTTGACCCCCCTCCCAGAGGGTGTGCCGGGGGTAGAATAGGCATCAGGTTTCTCCGTCCTCTAAAAGGGGCCAACCCCGCGGGCACCCCGGGGTATAGAAATGGGGCCGAGAGCTTCTTCGGCTTGAAGAGTCATCCGTCGGTTGTGCGGGATGCATATATTAACAACAAACCTGTCCTTCGGTTGAGACGTAAATAAAACCGAGGTCCCGTGTTGAGAGATTGCCACCCTCTTCGCACGTTAAAGAACCCAGTGTAACAGCTCATTATGAGCATTATGCTCATGATGAGTGGTCCATAGGAGATCTGTTGCACTGGCTAATTTATCCATACCCATCACCTTTCCTTGTTTCGAGTCCCGTGGCGTTTAATTTCTTGTTCTCGTCCTGAATATAGCTGAAAAATTGCTCGCTGGACGTTAACCAACAATCAATCATATCTTTTTGATGTATTGATTTACAATACATGTATATTATCAATTACAAATTGATATATAATAATAATAATTCTTTCAATTCTTTATGTCCAATAATGAAATCCCTTGAAATTCCAGGTAATAATAAGACTCTAACAAATAAAATTATGATTACCCGATATTTTTCCGTGAAATAGGTTCCTGAACCGGAATGGTATTCAGGCACTTAGTCTCTCAGGTAATCCTAATTTTTCGTTATTATTACCTAATCCAGGTAATCGTAGTCAGTGCCTATGTTATATATAACTGAGAAAGGGAAATCCCAAATAGATAAAAACATGTCGAAATAAGAAATGCCAGTTTGACTAAAATATTGCTTTATAATCAGAATTGTTATTTGTATATGCCCTCGGAAGCAGGTCAAATCGGCCCCAAACCAAATCGGCCCAAAGTCAAATCGTCCCCAAGTCAAATCGGCCCTAGTCAAATCGGCCCCAAATCAAATCGGCCCCAAGTCAAATCGGCCCCAGTCAAATCGGCCCCAAGTCAAATCGGCCCCATTTTTGTTGCTTACTATTGTCAACATGCAAAGTTAAATAGTTTGAACACTATTCAGCAAAATATTTAAATATATCCAATACGTTTTAATTATTGAAGAATTAAAACTGTCTAGTAAGTACAGTTGTGTTTTGTACCAGTAAATGTTTACCATTGATACGAAAATAAACTAAAGGTGTTATAGGTTTTGAATATCTGCCAGTTTCAATCTTTAATTTATGGTTGCTGATTCTAAATTTGGTGATATCTAGCCATGCTTAAAATAATCAATAATCTTGCCGATAAAAGTTCAGTGTCTGCATATATATGATGCACATTTCCTCCATGTACATTGTCCATAGACAATAGAAAAAATCATCAAAGAATGTTCCTAATCAACATAAAGATCATTATATAATTGCCGCCAATCACGTTTTATGTTAGTCCGAGATTCCTCTGTCGTTTAACGGCATTGATAATCTTGCTGTAGCCGTTCAACGACAGAGGGTGATACATACGGAAACCATCAAATTTGCCTCACAGTCATAGTATCGGCACATTTCCATGTTTCGTGGCTATCGGATTTTATTTTCTATCATAAACCTTATATAAATCGCTTCACCAATCATTTTTCTATTCATTCATAACCATCTTACCCTCAGAAAGTGGTGTTACACTCCATTACAGCACGATTTTGCCTTAGATCCTATTATTCCGCCATTTGACTTCCATTTTCGAATCTACACACGTGATCTCGCGATACTAACTGAATGATGACAGCAACGCATTGCATGATGGGAGCTAATTAATGCAGCGTGCCAAATTATTTGGAGCATTATTTGCATACGTAAACAACATTCAAATCACATGGAAGACGATACATTTAAGCGTATTCTGCAGGACAAACAGTCCATCTACAGATCAAAGAAGAGCAGAAGGAAATTATACAGAATGTGTTGGAAAGAAAAGATTCAATGGCAGAGTGTTACCAACGGGCTTCGGAAAGAGCATGTGTTACGTTCCCCCTTTTTGTTTTTGGACAAGGTACTACATTTTTTTTTTCTTATGGTTATCTGTAATTCACTAAATTTGCTGTTAAAATCATTACCAATCAATATAATCAACTGCATTAAATTTTATGTTAATTGTTCTGCCTTAACAGGCGCCTATGATTGGCAATAAAAATATTTGTTTGTTTGTTTATATGCAAATTATCTCCCATGATACATTGCGGTAATCGTAGTTTTCTCGTAGTCACGTGACAAATGTTTGAAAAATGGAAGACAAATGTCGAAATCATAGGTTTTAAGGCAAAATCGTGCTGTAATGGAGTGTAACACCACTTTCTGAGGGTAAGATGTTTATGAATGAATAGAAAAATGATTGGTGAAGCGATTTATATAAGGTTTATGATAGAAAATAAAATCCGATAGCCACGAAACGTGGAAATGTGCTGACCCAGAGTTGGAGAAGCAAATCCGCTGTTTTCCGTATGTATCACCCTCTGTCGTTGAAAGGCTACAGCAAGATAATCAATGCCGTTAAACGACAGAGGAATCTCGGACTAGTTTTATGTAAATTGCTAATCACTTAATTATGCCATAAATTAATCATTAATTAATTTCTTTGATCCTTACAAAAGAATCCGCTCACCAATAAGATTTAAATTTTACATCTTTTAGTTAAAAATATTAATTTATATTAATATATAATTTTAATTTATTTATTCTTTTTGGGCCGATATGACTTTCATTTTGAGGCCGATTTGACTTGGGGCCGATTTGACTTGAGGCCGATTTGAATTGGGGCCGATTTGACTGGAGCCGATTTGACTTGGGGCCGATTTGACTGGAAATCATGCCCTCCTGGGGCCCTGATTTGGTTAATAAACTTATTTCTATTTCTATTTCTATACCTGAACGCAAATCTTCATTTGAAAGAACATCATGTCCTTCAAAGTTCACTCCATGGAAATTGAGGATCTGAACCACTCCATTACTAAAACCACACATAGGAGCATCGGGTGTGCCCTTCATGAAAACCACAATTTTTTGGTCTTTAACCAGATCATCAATGTGCTCCTTGCTTCCTGTCTTATGAGAATAATTTGCTAAGAGACGACAATATGTAGACCTGTGTTCTGTGTTTAACAAAGTGAAAGATTTTCGCAAGAGTCGGTTCATGCTCATGCCGATGTAAACACTGTCAATGTGATTTCACGTCTTTATTTCCGTATTTGATTTCTTTTTTATTTTTAATCTGAAATATCCGGAACGAGCAGAGCAAATTATAGATTAGATTCTGCTGCGACTTTGATTGAGATCTTGCGGTAATCATAATAATGAGTTCCTTAATGTTTTCAGTATCTTGAAAAGGATTATTATCGAACTTGCCGTGTTTGTCATGTTCTAAAAATTATGAAATAAGAGAAAAATGATAATATATCTGCTTTTTAAAAATTATCTTGTAGATCTCTGATAAAATTTTGTCCATCCGTACCGCATTCGATTTTTATAATAATCTATTTCTGATCAAAGGTTGCATAAACAGTTGCCCAAACTATTTGACTTCCGGTCTATTTCTATCCTTTTCCACGAAACATGAATGAAAAATCTGAAATTATCCAACAGCTACACCTCGCTGTGATTAATGACAGGACTGATATATTGCGTGCATTTATATCTACAATTGAACAAAGTATGTAAAGAATATAAGACCGTGCATTTGCATGAATATGCCATAAATAAAAATATCTCGCCGACTCGATACCGGTGCGAGGGTGTGACTTTTTACCCAAATATACCATAAAATCGTATTTATTGTATTAGGTAAAGGTGCTATGTGAATTTTTTTCATAAAAAAGATCAAATTTCATAAATTTGTCACAAGATTAATCAAAATGATCAATTTATTTTATATCTATTATAAACATCGATACACGGTACCGCTACCGGATGTTTCATCCCATAACCAAAACGGACTATTGAAATAAAAAATGTAAATTTCTTTAATAAATATGATATTTTATGTATTAATTTGTTTAGTGTGTTTTAATTATAAACATAGCATCGTGTTATCGATTTTCAGATATATCATATAGCGAATAACAGTGTTAACCCTTCATTCATATGACAGAGATGCAGCTAACCGTCGGACCTAGGGGGCAGAATTTTAGAGGGTCCGGCAAATGACGTCTTTGTGTCAGACCTAATGACCGGCAAACATTTTCACTGCTTGGGGCTGTCAAAAATCAAATTTCTGTCGGTCCTGGTTACCTCTTAGACCCCTAAGCGAAGGATCTTTGATTATCTTTAATAAAGTCAAAAGTCGTAAACAAATCGGTAAAAATTTCTGTTCCTTTCTGTTTATGCTAAATTTCGGGAACCAGTTCCCATTCCAGATTTTATTTCATATCCTATCGGTAATCGTTGTAAATTGTAATTTGATCATTTCCGTTATGGCTGCATGGCCAATTAAGTTTACGGAGGGGTCTAAATCTGGAAAAAAGCACCCACTACCTATCAATTTATCTACAGAGAATAAAAAAGCCAAAAGATCGGCATATGAAAAGGAGAGCGACCAGGGCGGTCCTTTAATCGAAAATGGAAGGGCAAAATGAACAAACAAATGACGACTTGATATCAAAATTAAAGTTTGTTTTTGCCCGCAAAAACGTATGTCTCCCCCTGTCCCACAAACTGTAGTCATAGGTAAAAAATCTATTTGGGTAACAAATAAAATTAAACTTCAATGAATAACAAAAAAACCCTGTTTTTAATCCATGAAACACAAAAATATTTTGATCAAAAGTGCTAAAGCAAGGGTTACAGATACTATTCCATATTGTCATGGCAAAGTTCCCCATTCCAGAAAATTGCTCAGCCCATGTTCCAATGATTTTAAAGGAGTTTTGTTCTTCTAAAATCAATGGATTGGTGATGAAAACTTTTTCAAGGAAATAGTGACAGTTTCAGTAAGGGATATTACACTAGTGTTTGCAAATAACTTCCACAAAATTTAGGGGATCAACATTTCCTGGTAATATGCACAACTACATATGGTGTCCTTACTACCTACCAAGTTTCATGAAATTCTGTTTAGTAGTTTCAGAGGAGTTGCGCTGACAAGCTGCTTCAGAAGTATATTTTGGGAAATTTTTAAGTTCAAAGGGGCATAACTCCCACAAAATTTAGGGGATCAAAATTTCTTGGTAATATACACGACTACATATGGTGTACTTACTACCTACCAAGTTTCATGAAATTCTGTTCAGTAGTTTCAGAGGAGTTGCGCCGACAAACTGTGTGACGGACAGGACAAAAACAATATGTCTCCCCACAAAAGTGGGGGGGGGGGGGGGGGGGGGGGGGGGGGGGGGGAGAGACATAATACTCATTAGAGGAATAATAAAATCTTACTAATATGAAGTATTGATTATTCGATGTTGCAGGGCTATCTAAATTGAATGTGGTCTCAGTCACTAACCCCCCTTTGGCAATATCCTTAATCTGATTCTGGTCGTAGTAGTCGTTAGCCGTGTCAAGATTGTCCCTTTAATCATACTGTATTGACAGTGAAATATTAAAAAAATTCTAAAAAAAAAAGTAGGTCTGGCAAAAAGTTGATAGGTCTGGCAAAACTCTCTTACTTGCAGGACCCAATGTCTGACAGGAATTTTTTTTTATCTGCAACTCTGATATGACGATTGGAATTTTCAAAGAATGGCTAGTTAAATATTTCTTTGTACATAAGATTGTTTTAAAAGCCATTCTTGTATTTTAATATACTCTCGATTATCTGGCAACTTTTGTTGTCAGTAAAATGGCGTCATCTGTTTTCGTGTGAAGTAAAAACAAGGCCGATATATGGGATGGAAACGAATATATAATCCGGAAATGGCTGGTTTTAAAATTTCATGGTTCTGGCCATCTACCAAATCATACTACATCTAAATAAAATAACAGAATGTTTGAAAATTACCACTTTCAAAATTTTGTTTGCTTTAGATGTTTTTTTTAGTGCTGAAACCACAATGCACTGCAAAGTAACATGTATTTTATATAAGAAACAGGCACATTTCAGTCAGCTCTTTTGTTTACAAGTACGATCAGTGACCCCATGACGGGAAGAGCAGGTGTCTGAGAGGCAGACGACATAGTTAAATTTTATATAGCCCTTCTGGATTTTTTTCCAGCTACTTTATAAATGAAGTAAATTTTTAGCATTACAAAAAGTATGGTTCAGTAGGTAGGTTCACTGTTTTTGGTATTTACGTCTTTAAAAGCAAACTTTAACATCTTTTACAGATGTCACGCTGTAGTCTTGTTTATGTTCCATAAATAGAAACCAGAAGACATGTCAAAAATAATGTGTGCACTGTGGAAATCAAAATAAATTGGATAAAACGAAAACAGATGACACACGAAAACACATTCCGTGACGATATGTTCGTTTGCACATAAATTTGCAACAACAAAAAAACAAAAACAAAAAAAACCCATTGCAAGCACATTTTTAGTCAAATCATACAATTAATTGTTACACACTTAATTACAATTATGATTAATTTGATTTTTATTTGATTAAAAGTTAATTAATTTTAAAGAATTTGGTTTAATGTAATTTACTTTAATTTACATCGATTATTAAACCCTCAATGCTTTAATCTTAGTTTCCCCCAAAGAATATGGGCTTGGGTTGATAAAAAAAAAAAGAGCATGTACATAGTAATTAAGATATAATTAACTGATTGCAGTACATGGAATTTTGATAAATTCCATTACAAAAACGAGTAAATTTCTTTGATCTTTGGTTCATAGACAATAAAAGAACATGGAGTTTGTTTTCATTCATTATCATTCTCATAATGGGGACAGACCACTGTGCAGATTGCTCCAGAAAAGTAAATTCAAGACAACACACACTTCAGTGATTATTATACAATCACCTGATAATCAAATCATTTAATCTAATTAAAAGTGATTTGGGTGTCATAAACCAATTAAAACACTGATAATTACTAGGCTTCATCACCTGTACTAATTTGATTTATTCATAAATATAAAAAGTAATTATCACAAATAAGACAAGTTTAAAAAAAAAAAAAATAATTGCACAATAAAAAAAATAAATAAATAAAGATTCTTGCAATACATATTTTTTTCAGGTAGTCGGTTTTGGTTATGGTCCGTTTTAGTATAGTCCGTTTTGGTAATGGTCCGTTTTGGTTATGGTCCGTTTTGGTTATGGGATGAAACGTCATGTAATAAAAAACGACTTACCGAAATCCCCCTAATTTACCGAAATTTCCCTAGAACTTACCGAAATCCCCCCTGTGTGTGGAATAATCCCCCCAGAAGTGATATATATATACAACTTATTTAGGTTCCTATGTAGTTTTTAAATAAAAATAATACGCTTTGAAAGTTGTAGAGCCGATTTAGTGTTGTCAAAAAAAGAAATGTGCATATTCCAAGATGGCGGAAATTTTTAATGGGAGATAACTCTTTACCTGTGAAGTTAGCACTGTTTATGCGTACTTGTAATATATAATAACAAAATTATATTAAATGAATTTTTAAATGCTCATATTGGATTAAATTATTCACAATGAATGTAAATAATTTAAAGCCCCCACACCACGACAAGGCTATGAGCATGTGGAGGGGGCAGGGATTTGAATGGGAAATTTAGTCGTCATTACTTGTATTTATGGATTTTTTTAATTTAATAAATTTTTATCTTTTCTTTATAATTAATTTTGTTTTAAGATACAAATATCATGTAATTAAATATTAAGACAACATTTATATGAGCATGGTTTTCATAATGTCATTAATATGAAACCGGCACGGCCTTAAATGCTCGCGCATCTGAAAATTATCTGGCAATTTCATCAAAAGTGTCGAGATTTTTTGGGCCGAGACATATTGGGGACGACTTTTTTTAGGGCCGAATCTAGTCTCATTCAATCGAGCTGTCGTTCCTTTATTCGAGTTATCGTTCCTTACGAGAGAGGGTACGAGACTTCAGGATCACCTTAGCGCTTTATGTTAAGAAGATCTCCATTAGTTGAGTGTGTTAGTGTGTTACCCGGAAACCGGTGTTTACAAAACGTAAGGAACGATAACTCGAATAACAAATACAAAACGTAGAATATTTTTTTCTTCGACAATATGTTCAGCCATGTTTGTTAAAAAATCCTAAGTATACATTTTATACCATAAAGAGCTCGCTTAAGCTCGCATATTATTTATGAATTGTATGTATTTAATAATTTGATATTTTATAAATATGTTTATAATTAAAAATTGATACAACATAGACCAAGGATTTCTTTAAGGGAAATTTAAAACTACTTAGATATCCTGCACAAGGCACGGGCATACCCATCATAATCCGTGAGAAAAAGTTATTTAAAAATACTTTTCGCCATCTTGAAATAGGCACATTTCTTATATTGACAACACTAAATCGGCTCTACAACTTACAAAGCGTATTTTTTTTTATTTAAAAACTACATAGGAACCTAAATAAGTTGTATATATATCACTTCTGGGGGGGGTTATCCCACACACAGGGGGGATTTCGGTAAGTTCTAGGGAGATTTCGATAAATTAGGGGGATTTCGGTAAGTCGTGGTACCGTCGATTCACCAACATGGCCGCTTCCAACAAATACAAATGTACCCAAACACACTCAAAATTCATATGGTATGTGTTACTTACATACAACAAATATATTTCTTCCAACACTCTTAAGTCTTTTAGTTATTTTATTTATTTATCTTATTCCTTTTCTTCCTTTTTAATATGAATAAAAATATATATGAAAACGGGAAATGATCAGTATGCTCCTTTTTTTTCAGTGATTAGACATACCACTTGCTCACAGCAATCACCTTAAATCAACTGCATAATAAGTTTTTAAAAGACTAGAATTGTTTTCAGTATCAGAATTTCTGTAAAAATATAAAAATAATTTATATATATCGACTTTTGAAAGACAAAATTTTAATGTATATTTGGGTATATTCGTGATTGTAAGTGACCCGACCGAGATGCGTAAAAACCTGACTATTTTGTTGAAAAAATAACGATAGAGGGGCTAATAAATCATTAATTATTCATAAAACATCTCAAAATAATAGAAATAATACAATTTGAAGCTGTATTTGGGTAAAATGTCATGCCGCCGGTGCGACGTCGACATTAGTGTCGTCTGCATCATGAAACTGATGCAGTGTGTTAGTCCTATAACAGGGCTCACCACACATAGTAAAAACAGAGCGACTTGATTCCCTCTCTCTTGACTTAAGGCGAAGTGAGAGAAAATCTGGGAGACTTCCGAAAATCGATCCAAATTTTAACGTTTCTTTCCCCGCTACCGCATGTTCCCCTACCTTTCACAAAAACGAACAATGATCTTAAAAGGATGCAATTAATGAGTTTGGAATAAAATATTGAACATCAAACCCTGTATGTGAAAAAAATACGGACTTGAAAAGACTGACAAGGGCGACTAAAACTTCGCTTTTTGACAGAAAATGGGCGACTTCATTGAAACCAAGGCGAAGAAGTTGCCCACTTCGCCTGGTTTGGTAAGCCCTGTATAACATATAATACATACAAATAATTTCATTGTCAATCAAGACGTCCATAAATTAATAGCAGTAAAATCAATATAAATTTCATTCAATGAGACATGATAAAAATAAAAATGTAATTAAGCTTGTTCTGGACTACATTGACCAAACCCAATTCCGATCAATTGACCTTCTCAAAATACTCTCCAACAGTCAACAATCAATTGGCATCCTCACCTTAAATTGGAAGTCTCAAAGCTATTTCAATGTCATCAAAGAAATCAAAGCAAAATGGAAACCTTACAACAATCTGGAATGAGAATTGAACTCGAATGGACTCCTGGCCATGCAGAAGTACAAGGGAATGAAATCGCTGATCGCTTAGCTAAAGAGGCAGCAAAGGAAGCTTAAGAACAAGATACCGCGGTTCACACCATGGTAACAAAGCAGGATATCATAACCAGAAATTCAATTTCAGAAAAATGGCAACATCAATGGGAAAACTCCGACAGAGGTAGAAGCTACATGTACTTTAAATACCATCTGAATATGTCCGAAAAATGCCGCAAAGATTTTCCATCAAAACCTGTATCTGCAATCATCACCGGTCTCAGATCCGGTTTTATTCCACTTAACCACTATAAACATCTCACCAATCAAATTGATAGTCCAAACTGTTTATGCAGTGAATCAGAAACAGTACATCATTATTTACTGCAATGCCCAAATTATGAGGAAGAAAGGGAAGGATTTAGAACTGAACTCTATTTCGCTACAGGAAGTTTAAATCTTGACCTGGATACCTTACTTTCATTCGGTAAAGACGATCAATACAACTCAACAAGAGATACCATACTTCAACTATTGGGAGAATTCATCAACAAAACTAAGCGATTTCAATTATGCTCTAGTTTCAACCAATTATAAATTATTCAGCGCCACCCAAAAGTACACGAGAGAGAGTTACCAGAGAGTCTTAATTTATACACGTGCAACCCTAAATTACAAGAGTGTTATATAGTGTTGTAGGGCACTTACAAAGACATAAAAATGATCGTTTAATATTGTTTTATTTAACGCCCTACAACAAGGAAGTCAGCCGGTCCAGTGAACCCTTAGTTCTAATATAAAATTGTTAATAATGAAAAAATGAAATTTATAGATATTCACAATTGAAATCAATGAAGGACGACTGTGTTTTTGGGGTATTCACTTGGAAATAATTCTTATAGAATTAATGTATATCGTTTTCTAGTCTGAGATTCCTCTGCCGTCCGACGGCTTTTAGACCCTATGATTTCGTCATTTCCCATCCATTTTGGAACATTTGTCACGTGACTTCGAGAAAACTACGATTACCGCAATGTATCATGGGAGATGATTTGCATATAAACAAACAAACAAATATTTTTATTGCCAATCATAGGTGCCTGTTAAGGCAGAACAATTAACATAAAATTTAATACAGTTGATTACATTGATTGGTAATGATTTTAACAGCAATAGTGAATTACAGATAACCATAAGAAGAAAAAATATGATCTTACCTTGTCCAAAAAGGGGGGACGTAGCACATGCTCTTGCCGAAGCCCGTAAGTAACACTGCCATTGAATTTTTTCTTTCCAACACATTTTGTATTCTTTCCTTCGGCTCTGATTTGAGCTGTAGATGGAACTGTTTGTCCTGCAGAATACGCTTTATATCTATGTTGTTGTTTACGTATGCAAATAATTTGGCACACTGCATTAAGTAGCTCCCATCATGCAATGCGTTGCTGTCATCATTCAGTTAGTATCACGAGATCACGTTTGTAGGTTTGTTTGAAAATGAAAGTCAACATGGCGAAATGATGGTTTACGGCAAAATTGTGCTGTAATGGAGTGTAACACCACTTTCTGAGGGTAAGATGGCTATGAATGAATAGAAAAATGATTGGTGAAGCGATTTATATAAGGGTTTCGGATAGAAAATAAAATCCGATAGCCACGAAACGTGGAAATGTGTCGACGTAGAGTTGCAGCGGCAAATCTGCTGTTTTCCGTATGTAGAGCTCTCTGAGGTCCCACGGCTCCAGCAAGTCTGAAAAAAAGCCGTCGGATGGCAGAGGAATCTCAGACTAATTGTTTTCGTGCCTATTGATTTGACAATAGCACTGTCACCTGTTTGTTTTTGATTCGTTCATAACTCGATGAACTTTTCAATAGAAACAAGTCGTAGCTAAGCCCAGTAAGGGGCAAAACAGCTGGAAGGATCCACCATCTTGAAAACATGAAATTCTACATGTCGTATTTACAACAATACACAAAAATAATTAGAATGCCTACCTTGCAAGCATATTTTAGTTAAATTTTATCAAAATTGAAGCGTACACAAAGCCAAATGATGCCTGATCTTTACGTTTTAAACTGGAAGTCTTCATATGACGTCATGTTGTTAATGTGCCAAGTCGTAAACAAACATTTCGCGGAATTTTAAATTGTGCGATTTTGTTGACCAGGAATATGCAAGAATACATTTTTTATGTTCAGTATTGCATTGAAGAATTATAAGTATTAAATGGTTCTTTTCAGAAGTTCATGCATGTGTAAAGTAAACTGTGCAGATGCACTCACAAACTTTACATAGATGTCATTCAGACATTTATTCAGTTTGTGAGTGCATCGGCACTGTTTATACATGCATGAACTGAAAAGAAGCGTTTAATACTACAATATACTGACTGCATAAAAATAATTCATTATATTGAATTTGTCCACCTAGCCCTGTACATCATTTAAATTATATCCCATTTTCAATATATGTAAATAAAATTCACACCAAAATGATCCTCTCGATATTAAATGTAATTATTAAGTCTCCCAAACAAAGTTTGGGAGACTTATTGTTTTTGCTCCGTTTCTTATTTTTATTATTATTAAGTCTCCCAAACAACATTGGGAGACTTATTGTTTTTGCTCCGTTTCTTATTATTAAGTCTCCCAAACAACGTTTGGAGACTGATTGTTTTTGCTCCGTTTCTTATTATTATTAAGTCTCCCAAGTTTGGGACACTTATTGTTTTTGCTCCGTTTCTTATTATTATTATTCTTATTCTTTCTTTCTGCGAAGCATGAACTTGTCCACGGCAGATCTCAGTAACTACAGGACAGAATTTCATGAAACTTGGTGGAGTTATAGATATATGTTTCTAGTTGATCCTAAAGTTTTCAGATTTGTGGTAAAGGGGGTCAAAGCCATATTTTTGGGGGTTCAAAGGGGGTGGGGGTTACTATAGAATCCTATGGGAAACTTGAAATTTCGTACATTAATGTTGATAACTTCTAACTGGATAATGATAGAGACATAAAATTTGACACAGTGATAGGTCATCATTAGAGGAGCAATTCTGCGTTTTCAAAATTTTCAAGATGTCTGCCATTTTCAAAATGGCTGCCAAAACACGGCATACAAATGGGGGGTAAAAATTCAACATTGTCCGATATCATCAAAATTTGATATGTGGGTAGATAGTGTCAGTGGCCGGTTTGGGAGACTTCATAATCGTTAGATTATAATCATATCTTGTTATTCTTATTCTTATTTTTATTCTCCTTTCTTTCATATGTGGGTAGATTATGATATCCCGAAATGATTCCTGACATCGAAAAATTTCTACCGGTCACCATTTTCAAAATGGTCACCATAATACCGCACAAATTCAACATTGTTCAATTTCAACGACATTTCATATGTGGGTAGATTATGATGTCCCGAAATGATTCCTGACATCGAAAAATTTCTACCAGTCGCCATTTTCAAAATGGCCACCACAATACCGCACAAATTCAACATTGTTCAATTTCAACGTCCTGACATCGAAAAATTTCTACCGGTCGCCATTTTCAAAATGGCCGCAAAAATTCAACATTGTTCGATTTCAAAGGTAGCTTTTAATTTATTTTTTAAACCGGTTGTCTGTGGCCGGTTTGGGAGACTTCATAATCGTCAGATTATAATCATATCTTGTTTTTGAAATCGTCCGAATTTAAATAATTGTTTGCTCGCAGTAACTTTCTTATATTTTCTTTGAGAAACAATCTTTATTAAATAATACAAACAAAAGCATCAATATACGTCATGTCATACAATTTTACCTAAAAAAAGAAATATATGCCCTGTAATATACTAAGCAGAACGTACCAACACTTGATGTTACTGAGAGCGTCTCGATAATAGTTATACATGTATCAGCTATTTATAGCTCAGTGACAACCTGTCCGTATTGCCGCCAAAAACTTTCCCGTGCATTTTTAATTTCCAAATCAAACAGACCTTAAAGACTTAACAAACCAGTTTTATTCTAATAAAAACATTGAACTATAAAGGGAAATCCCATATAGCCGAAATAGAAATACATTACTAGAGTCTACTGTGAATTTGTCAACACTTCTTTAACTATATATGTATCTACTGTCTAGCTCCAGTTTTCTCTCTGAGTACAGTAGAGTCAGAGACATAGCACTCGTCTTGGTGATTTGGATATATCTTTTGTTCTATTAAATATATCTTCAAAATTTCTTTTACATTTACACTTTAGAGTGTTACTATCACCCATAAGTGATATGTCTATCACAGTGATTTGTCGTGCTATATCTCTGACTGTACTGTAAATATTGAAAACGGTTTTTGATTGATCATTTAGTAAACTGAAAGTTATGTAAAGCACATGTATTTAACTCAAGATCAGTGTATAAATTGATAATTGTAAAGATCATTTTAGAATTGAAAAAATATATGAATAAAAAAAATTACTGTTTCAGTGAGCTGCAGAGTACTGTAGCGCTGTAAAGATCCAACTAAGTTGGTTGGTTTTAGTACAATGTGGACATTGTTGTCGTCTCATGGAATGCAACTTGTTCTCGCTGTGATATTGCTAAAAAATGCTCATTTGGCATTAAACAACAATCACTCACTCATGATCACTTTTAAAAACATGCATTGTTTTTATTTTTCAGATGAAGACCATTGCCAATTAATTACAAATGTACTGAGTGATTGCTACTCTGAAGATGGAACATTACTACATGTGGCATCAAAGGTAATTTATACATACTGAGTGACTTATTATAGGATGGAATATGATATTATTGCATGTCATCCATGGTTATGTACTAATTAATTGTTATTATATAAAGATATTATACATATGTTGTCGGAAAATATATAATTTATTTGTACGAGCTTTAGAAACAGATAGAAAAGCGAGATTTTCTAGCCTGTTTCACAGTGAATATAAGTTAATTTTATATTTACAAATTGTTAATGTACAAAAATGTACGTATATTGTGTTTATCCTGTAATGTCAAAAAGTCCAAAACAAGTGCTAACTTGTCTGAAAATAGCTGAAACAAGCGTTGTTGTAATCGTTTCATTTTTAAAGTACATGCATGTAGTAACATAACCGTGTTGGAATCAATATTCAATGTAAATAGTTGGAATAGTTTTAACACTGATAATATTATCTGACAATTAATATAAAAAAAATTACCCCCAGATTTTCATTTACGTTGACCCCTGTAATATATAAAATGGTGCAAAAGTACCCCCTGATTGCACAAATATCATGCCTTTTTAAATTTCTTAGAAAACCATCATAATTTCTGTATTTGTTTGTTAGGTCACTCAGTATCGATTTTGCCTCTTTCTACGATTTTGATATTTGATTTTGGAATTGTTTTGACAGTGTGGGTTTTTTTTGGTTTTTTTTTTCCATATTGATATTTCTGATTAGGTTCATTTAATGTGTTTTAAACCATATTTATATTCATGTATTCAGTAGCATGGTAATATTTTATCATTACAGTTAGGAAAGGTTGACATAGTAAGGACTCTGTTATCATCTGGCAGTGACCCAGGAATACACAATTCTCATGGGAAGACAGCAGTGGACCTGGCAGCAACATCCAATATTACCGGTGTTTTTAATGAAGAATTATTACAAGCCGCTGCTCAGTCAAAGTAAATTTATGATATTTTATGAAAGAGGAGATAGAAGTACTATTATACAATATATTTTCATGTGTAGATTACATACATGATTTCTGTGAAATGGAAAAAAAATAAGTAAAACTTTATCACTTATTAAAAATTATATTAGTCTTAAGTATGAGAAAAATGTAACAAACATATGCATTCATTCCTATGATCAGGTTTCAAACATAAGTAAGTTTACATAACCTCTGTGTGTGTGTGTGTAAATTTTACGATTGATCATTTTATATGAAATACGAAATACTTTATTAAAGAAAGCTCAATCATTGAACATTAAGGTTGACAAAGATTATGAGATAGTAAATGAAAGAATGACATAATGAAATAACAAATAAAATTATAGGTTATAGTTTGCATTGGGAGGCAATGAAAGAGAGATAACTGTATTTAGAAAAGATAAAATATAAAACATTCACGCAGAGAACTATGGTGCCATTTGAAAACATGAGTGAATAAATTTTGCGAGTTCTCTGACGCAAGATGGATCTTCATTGCTCAATATCCAAACAAATTTATCCTATGCACTTAATATAGCAGCATTATAATTAAGGACATCTGAAAAGAGTTCTCTTCTGTGGTTTTCAAACCTAGGACAATACATTAGAAAATGAAGTTCATCTTCTATGCTTTTAGAGTTACAATTGGAACATATACGGTTCTCAACAGGAGTAATTGGACAGGTATATCGACCGGTTTCAATATGGAGCTTGTGGTTACTAGTACGAAAACGTATGTCTACACTTATGAGAAGTAGATATAGCAGATAATTTTTTTATTAAAAAAAAAAGGGTTTTAAAAGAATGCATACACTTTCATCAAAACATATAAATTTAATTGGAAAATAAATTTGCAATATATATGTACAATATACTAATCAATTTGAATCCTGTTATGTTCTTCAATGTATCTTATTACAAAAATGTATATGTTTGTGATTTGTTACAGTGTGGGAAGAGTTTGTCAGTTATTGGCAGCAGGAGTAGATGTGAACCTCCATGACAGTCAGGAAAGTCAGAGTACACCACTACATTGGGCAGCCTCATTTGCTAACAGAGATATAATTCAATGCCTTTGTGGTAAGTCAGAGATTTGCTAACAGAGATAATTCAATGCCTTTGTGGTAAGTCAGAGCACCCTTTTACTATGAAGCATTATTTTCTGTAAGCAGAATTTTTTTTTATTATTTATGTTAAGTCAGAGCATCCTCATAATATTGGTAAACATATATTTAAAAGCTTTTCATTTCTGTTTCGAGGCGAGTACAAACTTTGGACATGTTGATGGAATTTTTTATGGGGAGTCAACAGCCCAGTCCGTGTTCGAACAATGTCTGTTGCATTTGCTGTACACAAGATGCAGGGCAAAAGAAGACTTTATGCATATTGTAGACATATTAAGCAAAGGTTTATACATACACCTTTATATTGACCGTAAATGCACTAATTACAGTATAAATGAATTTTACTTTACTGTAAAATAAATAATGTTTGTAAAATTTTGTGATTTCATGGTTTGTAATGAATTTAAAAGCCTAGCTGCCATAAATATTTTATAAAGCTCTTATGAAACACATGAACATTATTCATGAATTTAAAAAAACAACTCAACCTATAGATTATCTCAAATCTTGAAAATCAAAACCCTTTTAAAAGGTCCTTTATTTCAATTCCCTAATTTTAGAACTTTAAAGTGAGCTCTACAAGTAATAATTAAGGGTCAATTCCTACTTCCTCTTGGTAGTGCCTTGATTTTTTTCAGGATTTTTTATTTTAAGAAGCAAAAATTATTAATTGTATTATTTCATGTATATTCTGAGAAAGCAGAAAAATATGAATTTTTGATGAAACAAAATCTCTTTTATTGTTAATTTGAATGTGCAAAAATGAGACCTCTTGAAGTCTTGGAGAAATTACACAGTTTCTACCTTTATATTTCAGCCAGAGGAGCTAATGTAAACAAAGTTAACAGTAAAGGTTATACACCATTACATGATGCTGTTAAGAGAGGTGATTTAGAGGTCGTTACAGAATTATTGGCTTATGGAGCTGATTCAGCACTTGATGTCAAAGCAGGGTCAGTCTAGTAAAAGACATAATAGTGACCATAACTTTAATTTTGCTCAGTGTCAAAACCTGATTCAAAGGTCTATGCAAACAATTTATTATCACTAGTAGCGTACATCATCCATTGTTGACATTTCACGGACCAATAATTTCCATTGTCAGATAGAGTTAGTTGATACTACAACATGTCCAAATTATCGATAAATGCATTTAACAAATGTATTCTTGGCATCATATAGCTAAATTATTGCTTGCATGGCATTAAACAATATTCACGTAATCTCAATATGTTATTCTTAATAAATTTACTATTTTTTAATTTGAAATCAATGTTGACAATGCAAAGTAGAAACATAGATAATTATTGTAGTTTATAATGTATACACAGGAAAGATGAAGGAAGAACATGTAAAGAATTGGCTGGTTCTAGAACAGAAATAGTTCATGCCTTAGAGAATCCTCCACCACTCATTAACATTGACGAAGAATTTGGTAAAATATTACATTTAAATTTGGTGATTCAGATTTCAAGAGGTTAACATTTAATTAAGAATGTGCTTCATGTTATAAGAATTAAATAATTACATAAGAGCTTGTAATTTATCTAAAAGATTTAATGCTTTGGCTTGGAACAAATTTGCTTCATTACATTTTGACAAATAATTGTTAATGAATACGGTGATTTCACTTATTTTCGTGGATTGGCTGAAAATGAGATGTTCGTTGATTTCTTAGTTCGTTGTTTTTCGAAACTTATTTATAACTTCTCTTATTATATAAGCTTTTCATAGTGCACTGGATATCATGGTTTTATGGTACTAACAAAACCATGAAAATTGATATTAAACGAACAAAAATAATTTCCCAGTATAATACCGTGATAGTTATCACTAGGGACATCAAAATCCTAATTTCCTTGACTGTATATTAATTTCCGTCAGGAAGTGCTAATTATTCGCACTTTTCAGCAGAGATTCCATGTGAAATGTAGGGATTTATACACAATAATAGAGATTAGATTCAAATCGAGAGATTTAGACATGCATCGAGAGATTATAACCTGTATCGGTAAATTATTACTTCGTAGTTCAATTTCATACTTTATTTGGCAGGATTTAATCGATAATCTTTATATATACATATATATAGATGTTTGTACATTTATCGATTTTTTTTTACGGATGGGTACGTATATATATATATACGTGATCGAGTTGAGAAAAATTGGATGTTTGTTTTCATTTAGTTATGTATCGACAGCTATAGTGTATTTATGAATAAAATATGTTTAAAATGAAATAGTGTATTTACCGTTGGCAGAAGTAAAAAAAAACGAATTCGCAACAAATGAAAACGGAATACATATTTCCCAAAGATCGAGTCTGTATTAATGAATATATATATATATATATGCAATCAAGTATTCACGGCTGACAAAAAATAATAAATGTAATTTACACATTTCACCAAGATCGAGTTTAACAGCCGGTTTAATTTTCATGAATTAAATGATGAATGTTGAAATAAAAATTCCTTCTGTCCTGACCACACAGGTGTTATAATTATCACGCCATGTACATGTTTGCATGTGTACTGATCGATCGCGAGAGCTATATATAGCACACAGGTAAGTTATATATTTTAGCTGCAGTACATTAATATGTATATATTTTTGTTTACAGACATTTCAAGAAAAGGTATCAAAATATAAAATCGTTTGCTTTGTGTTATACCACAAGTTAGTTTTTATCTTATAATTTTTAGTTCTTTTTTCATTAAACTTTAATTATCATTATTTCTGTATAGTGTACATGTACTAACAACTGTTTTCACTAACAAAACAATTTCTTTTACAAGTTAATTGCTAACCCTTTCATTTGTATAGACAACAGAATATAATTATTGATTTTTGCAGGTGTGTACGTGTATATGTATCGACGGCCTGTTGACAGAAAATAAAAACCGAATACACATTTCTCCCAGGTCGAGTTTTAAATTTAACAGACTATTTTAATGAATATATATATGCTATCAAGTTATAATGAAGAATGTTGTATTAATCCTGGCGTTTGTTTGGATATTACGCCGTGTTTTTTTTTTTTTTTTTTTTACCGGTTTTTGTACTGCACGAAATCGCGGACAAAATATAGTAGAATGATCATGACCCGATCAAGTGAGTTAAAGTATATCACATAGTGTCATTATTGTAGCTATTAATTATCTGTGTTTATTTAAAACCATGTTTGCTTTTTATTTTTAATGCTTAAGTATAATTGTCTTTAGTGCTTTTTCGGGAAACTGCATATATTTCTTTTATTTTACAGATATTTCAAGAAAAGGTATCAAAATATTAAATAGTTTGTTTTATGTTATTTTGTTATAACCTTCCATTCAGTTTTTGTTATTATTATTTTCTGTTGCGTTTTTATCAGTTATTTTTTATTTCCCTTTTAGTTAATATAATTTCTCTAATTTTTCGACTATTTTCATTTTTGGAGATTTCCAGTTGGATGACGTTTTTTATGTGGAATTTTTTTTACCTGCATTAGTGGGGTTTCGGGTCCGTTCTCCCTGATAATTATATATATGTAGGGTATTAAAAATAAACAAAGTATAAATGATATTTGATGTTTACAAATATTAAATTGAGAAATTTTAACAAGTGTATGTTTCGATTATGAGCAAAGTTAAACATTTCAGTCCCTTGGAATAAGTAAAGCAGATATATATATATATATATATGCAAAGATAAGTGAATTAAGAGTCGGTAGAACGATCGATCTTTTGTAAAATTGATAAAAAAAATCACTCATACTCGAGTGCGGTAGATCGTGGGTTCAAGCCCCAGTCGGGATAAAATGAAAGACTATAAACTTGGTATTTGTTGTTTCTCCGCTAAGTACCCAACATTAAGGAGAAAGAGCAACGACTGGTTAGCTCAGAATCAGGATAACGAGTCCGAGTGGGGCGACATGTCTATCCGTGGACTTGTTTCAGTGAGCTAGCACTATAAAAATTCAATCCAGCGTATTGGTCTAGTACAAAGCGGACATCATCATCTCATTGAAAATTAACATGTTCTCGCCATGATATAGCTGAAAAATTGCTGCAATGACGTTAAATAACAATGATCACCACTCACTCTTTATTAAATTATCGTGTTTCAAAATTGCAAGCTAAATAAAGAACACGACCTATATAGTCCAACATTTAACCTTCATAATTAGATTTGGTAATTCTGTAATTGATTTGTAATCGTGTTTTCGATTGATTTTTTAATTATTTTTTTTTAGAAAACTGCAAGTTGTATAGTTTTTAAATAATCAGTAATGCGGTGTCAAACTTATGTATCAAATTTAGTGTACAGATCCCTCCAAGTGTATCAACGATCATACTCTCAGGTCGGACACAGAGTTTTGTCGGACTTGAAGAGAGTGTCACTCTTAAAATTGTCCGACAAAATCGTCCGACAAAATCCTCCCATGTCGGAGTGAGAGTCTCCACTCTCTCAGATAGTTAAACTGTTAGCAGGAAACGTTCCCAAATTCTGCTAACCAATAAATTCGTGCATAAAGAAACATGCGTATCTTAGTAAAGCTGAAGTAAATGAGTGATATACAGTACGGAAAGTATAGATATGCTAACGGCCGTCACGGGCGATATATACAATAATATCCATGAATAAAATGTATTAACATGCAGTACCCATGTTTTAAGTGCACTAGAAGTGAATATTAATATGTCCCTATGTACTCGCGACAATCGATGCCAAGGCCCTTTCACTTGCTGCAGACAGTTGCCGGTTTACATATCGGGTGCGTTTGCTCTTTTACGTGTTTGCCAAATGTAGGGCGAACGAACCCGGGTAAATAATTCTAATTTACTTAAAAAATTAATTTATATTTTTTTCTTTCTTGCATATGTGTATAAATATCTTAATAAAATAAATACATTTACGGTGAGAAATTATTATACGTCATGATATCGTTATTTAGGTAAATACTTATTAGACAGATTTTTTTTAAAACCATTTTTGCTTTTTTAATGGTTAACTGACCCAAGCTAAATAAATGAAATGTGACTTAATGTGTTAATTATATAAATCCTTGCCTTCTATAAATTTTAATTTCTTATCTAATTCTTATTCTTATTTAACAATATGGTCAGGTTGTTATTTTCATTGAATGGCATCTCAAAATAGATGGCTTCACAGTAGGGGCTCTTCCTGTATATTGGTTACATCCTGTATATTACAACTGACAGCTAATGCATGACAAACAATTTTAATCAGCCATCATTATCATAAAATACATTTTTTTAATCTTTATTTTGATGATGGCACCTAATTCTCATCACCTAATCCAAATTAGTATAGTAGAGGAGTACCGTATTTTTCGGACGATAAATCTAGATAAAAATGACGATTTTGTTTACAGTATACCTTTATTTTGCTGTAGGTTTATTTCTGAATAAGAAGACTCGTATCATCGATGTTCTTGGTATTATTTTTTTTTTAAATAAAGCAATAAAAGTATACTAACAGGGGGTGCAATTCTGGGGATAAAATATTCAACATCCGAAAAAATCAATATTCAGTGATTGAAGTGTTAGCGAAAATCAGTTCAATGTTGTATTTTATAATAGAATATATACTATAAAAAATGTATCTTGTTGAAAAAAATCACAGAGTGGATCGATTTACAATATAAAATTATTATCACAAAATATCTAAATATAGCTATAGCTTTCCCATCAAACACGAGCATGCGCACGTGGTTGTAGTAAAAAATGGCAGTTGCAATACATCTCACAGTAAGCGTGCAGAACAAGCCTTTTATACTAAATATACTGGAAAATAATTTATATCGATTTCGTTACTTAATCGATATTTTATTGCAATAATTTATATTGAGGCTATGGGTGTTTAAACGTCACTTTTCAACAATATTTCAGTTATATATTGACCTTTAAGCTACCTTTCCTGGCGCGAATATGGTGCAAGGTAGAAATACACTAGGGTATTTACGTACCCGGACATTCTACACACCGGAAAGAAAGTACGCTTACAAATACACATCGATCACAAAATGTTTGACATGTTCACCTCGAGAAATGTAAAAAAAATCTTTAAATATCCACTCTCACGTCCGACCAAATACTCTGAATGCACCCACGATGTCCGACCAAATAGTCGGAGTTAGAGGGTGTTGACTCTCAAATTTGTCGGACATTTCCCTGGAGTGAGTCGGACATTTTGGGAGGGATATGTCCGACCTGACCGGAGTGTACTGTACATGACGCGTTTTTTGGAATTTTAGTTAACTGTAACGTTCATAAATAGAAAATGTCACTATGCAATTTTTTTGTAAAGTATAAGGCCTTGTTTTCTTGTTAAAATATTCTTATATTCTTAATAATTATATTGATATTATTTGGGGGGTGGGAGGGGGAATTGCCCCAAAGATATTTATACAGTTAGTCATGCCCAGAGGCCCCTTTCTCGGATGTCAACGTGCTGTTTTCACTACTGTCAAGGTATTAACTATTTTATGGGGGTGAAATACCAAAGTAGTAAGAATTATATAATTTCCTGTCAGTCTGATATTTGTTTTCTCTTTTATTTTTTATTGTTAAGCCCCGTTTACACGATCAAAATTTTCCATCAAAAACTTTGTCAAAGTTTTTGATGGAAAACTTTGATAAAGAACTGCCCTGTTTACAGGATCAAAGTTTTTGATGGGAATTGGCAGGAAATGCATAGATAACATAAACATGGCTGACTTTGTATGTTGCTTTGTATGTGTGCATTTTGTGCACTTTGATTTTAAGGCGAAGGCTGCGTAGACTTCGTGTTAGACCAAGGAGAATGTGGTCTACAGCCTGGCTTCAAAGGAGGAGGACCAGAAGTTACTATAACATTCTACTGCAAGAGCTGAGGGCTGAAGATATTGATGAATATAAAAATATGAGAATGAGCAAAGAAACATTTAATATGCTCCTGGGAAAGGTCCGACCATATATCATGAGATCATTTACTAACTCATTTGTCCAGTTAAATTTTGACATTTTATTTGAACTTGTTTGTCTGTTGTTTCCCGCCATATTTACCATGTGCTTCTGTTTACATAATATCTTAATGATCTTGATTCCAAAAACCATTCTGATTGGTTAGTTCCCATCAAAGTCCATCAAAGTTTTTAGAAAAATAGGATGGAGTTCTATTCCATCAAAGTCCGTCAAAGTTTTTGATGCAGGTTTACATGGTCAAAAAACTTTGACAAAGTTTTTGATTGAAAACTTTGATCGTGTAAACGGGGCTTTACACATTACTTAATTTTGTAGTGGATTAAAAAAAAGTATTGTTTTGCCTTTCAAATGTTTATTTCTTTGGGAAAGTATTTCTTTGTTTTGTCTTTCATTGTTTAAATCATGTTTTCTGTGCATTTCCTACAATCAAAACAATCTCTTGTTTTCTGTATAATATAATAAAATCATATTGATTTTTTTTCATTCATCGCACCAGTTTAAATTGATATGTCCAAATATACGACAGTACCAAAAATGGGTTTTTATAATTTGTTTATGTTACTACTTCTGGTACTGGTGATGTGTACATAATTCTCATCTTCGCATCATGTGATGTCTTTAACAATCACCATTCCTATAATACCAGTGTTGCGGGCACCTCAAATAAACTCTCCTTGGCACCATATAGTTCCCTCCTTCATTACAGAAGTCTTAATAAACTGTGAGGTAGTTTTATCCTATAGAAGCTGCATGAAGGGAAAGGAAGAGCAATTGGAGAACCAAAATGTGTTTGCTTACTTCTACCATAATTTTTTCTAACTAAAATATATACACACACACACACACACACACATATATATATAATACATGTATATAATAATTTAATTCTTTGTAGGTCTGTTGTTGACTAGGCTTCAAACCAGCTTATTTTCTGGAAATATGAAAATTAAAACAACATTAACCTATAAAATGATAAAATTATTGGCAAGAAACAATTTGAAGCTCATTTTTCTAATGTGGAAACGTTACATTTATTTTAATTATAGATAATTAAGTGATAACAAAAATCATTTACTTTCATAAAACTTGATAAAAGTTACATAATTCATTGATAAGACTGTCAAACCTTACTAAGGATTAACAATTAACCTATAACATAATTGTTTTGTTAATGAACACAGTTATAAAAATGAACAATAAGAATAATAAACATAAAAAGTTGTATTAGAAACTGAATTAAAAAAAAAACATTAACAGAAATAATATAACACAAACTACAACAAAAAAAAACTGAATGGAAGGTAACAAAATAACATAAAACAAACTATTTAATATTTTGATACCTTTTATTGAAATATCTGTAAAATAAAAGAAATATAAGCAGTTTCCCGAAAAAGCACTAAAGACAATTATACTTAAGCATTAAAAATAAAAAGCAAACATGGTTTTAAATAAACACAGATAATTAATAGCTACAATAATGACACTATGTGATATACTTTAACTCACTTGATCGGGTTATGATCATTCTACCATATTTTGTCCGCGATTTCGTGCAGTACAAAAACCAGTAAAAAAAAACCACCGCCTAATATCCAAACAAACGCCAGGATTAATACAACATTCTTCATTATAACTTGATAGCATATATATATTCATTAAAATAGTCTGTTAAATTTAAAACTCGACCTGGGAGAAATGTGTATTCGGTTTTTATTTTCTGTCAACAGGCCGTCGATACATATACACGTACGCACCTGCAAAAATCAATAATTATATTCTGTTGTCTATACAAATGAAAGGGTTAGCAATTAACTTGTAAAAGAAATTGTTTTGTTAGTGAAAACAGTTGTTAGTACATGTACGCTATACAGAAATAATGATAATTAAAGTTTAATGAAAAAAGAACTAAAAATTATAAGATAAAAACTAACTTGTGGTATAACACAAAACAAACGATTTTATATTTTGATACCTTTTCTTGAAATGTCTGTAAAAAAAATATATATATACATATTAATGTACTGCAGCTAAAATATATAACTTACCTGTGTGCTATATATAGCTCTCGCGATCGATCAGTACACATGCAAACATGTACATGGCGTGATAATTATAACACCTGTGTGGTCAGGACAGAAGGAATTTTTATTTCAACATTCATCATTTAATTCATGAAAATTAAACCGGCTGTTAAACTCGATCTTGGTGAAATGTGTAAATTACGTTTATTATTTTTTGTCAGCCATGAATACTTGATTGCATATATATATATATATTCATTAATACAGACTCGATCTTTGGCGAAATATGTATTCCGTTTTCATTTGTTGCGAATTCGTTTTTTTTACTTCTGCCAACGGTAAATACACTATTTCATTTTAAACATATTTTATTCATAAATACACTATAGCTGTCGATACAAAACTAAATGAAAACAAACATCCAATTTTTCTCAACTCGATCGCGTATATATATACGTACCCATCCGTAAAAAATCGATAAATGTACAAACATCTATATATATGTATATATAAAGATTATCGATTAAATCCTGCCAAATAAAGTATGAAATTGAACTACGAAGTAATAATTTACCGATACAGGTTATAATCTCTCGATGCATGTATAAATCTCTCGATTTGAATCTAATCTCCATTATTGTGTATAAATCCCTACATTTCACATGGAATCTCCGCTGAAAAGTGCGAATAATTAGCACTTCCTGACAGAAATTAATATACAGCCAAGGAAATTAGGATTTTTATGTCCCTAGTGTATTGGTTTAAAAAAATCTTGAGGTCTGTATATGGCTGTGATTGAATGGAACAATATAGTTCAGTTAATGTCCTTTTCAGGTTTTGAGTTTTGTTGTTGGGTACTGTGAGATAGACGTTGTCAATTACAGATGATTTTTGGTTTTCTCCTGACCAAACAGTTTTAAAGTTTTGACTACTCAAAGAAAAACATAAAAAGGTTCATAGCATGGTAATTTTTATTTCAGATTTAGGAAGACTATCACTAAAATCTGAAATAGGAGCTGGAATTGAAACTATCCAGATGAATGGGACAGCATCCAATGGTTCTGAACCAGGATCCCCTCAATTAAAGACACCAACCTTTATGGTAAGCTTAAACCAGCCACGTATTTAGGTGTTTGTATCCAACTGGTGGATTACGTTGGTTACGAACTGCTAAGCTTCATGAATGTACCTTTAATTTAAAATTTGAGTTCATCTCTAATATATTTTTTTCTAGTGACATCAGATTAAATAAAAAAAACCTTAGCTATGTAATTTAGTATGCATGACATGTTTCTAGAATAATTTTTATCAGGTACACAAAAGATTGGAAAACTAATGAATTTAAGTCTATGGAGGGAGGGGTCAGTAGTTTTCTCTGGGTATTCCAGTTTCCTCCACCAATAAAACTGACAGCCATGATATAGCTGAAATATTATTGAAAGTGGTGATAAACACCATAACTCATAACCCTAACCGTTAATCTTAAAAGTCTTTGGAAGCAATTAAAGCTAAGGTCCTAAACATGTATTTCAAAATTAGCTAAGGTTATCTACGCCCAAAGAAGATGTGTTGCAAATTCTGAAAACTACATTTATATTAAATCCCTTCTTCTTTTCCATAAATATAGATATCATATCTGAAGATCTTGATTATTTTAATCAATTATATTCTGTCATCTGATGATATCTTACTTTCATACTACACTGTATCTGTTTAATCTTATAAATTAATGTATATAATTCTTCATACATGTACATGTATATTGTAGAAAACAGTTTCATTTGATGACATGATACAACCTCCACACCCTGTAATTACTGAGGAGAATCTGAGTTTACTATGGCATCAGCCACAGAGCATACTACAACAGGACATTAATAATTCTTCATACATGTATATTGTAGAAAACAGTTTCATTTGATGACATGATACAACCTCCACACCCTGTAATTACTGAGGAGAATCTGAGTTTACTATGGCCTCAGCCTCAGAGCATACTACAACAGGACGGTAAACCATTTGTTGTCAGTAAACAGTTTCGTGTTTATGTGTCAGGGGGACCTGCAGAAAGTAAGTATCAGAAAATGATCATTTGGTATGAGTGGGTGAAAAATAATGGTTGTTTAATGGCAAGTGAGCTATTTTTCAGATATATCATGGTAAGGACAAGTTATTTCTTTTGATAAAATTATGATGATGTCTGATTTATACAAAACAACACAGTCTTACATACATGTGATAGAGTTGCTATGCTACAACTGGAGATTTGCAAATTTTTGGCTGGAGATTTGGTCTCATAACTGGAGATTTTTATCAACGTTTTTATCGATGTATTTGATGCGTGTTTTTATTGTTTATTGGTGTTTTCCTTTTGTTTGTTTCAGTATTGAACCAACTGTGTCCCATTTCAATATGTATTGTTTACATTTTTCTGTCTTAAGTAGTGTTTCATATGATGAATGAAGGATAAAAACTGTATTTATAATTTATTCATAATCATTCATAATCATAAGGTTATAACAAAGCAATAACAATGAAGACAGAATGTTCTGAACAATAAAGTCATAGAGCACTAAAATTAAAAAGTCACCATTCATCAAGGTACTTGGTCTTTTTTGCTGCTGGTGCGTTGGGTGATAGCATACGTTTCGGCATTTTTGTGGTTTATCAATTCCATCCTGGAACTTGGTCCTTAAATAATACTTTGATCGGCTTTGGTCCTAAACAAGCCATAACAACTCAATCCGAGATGAATTCATTGCACGTTTGATCGAAATAAGAAGTTTTCCCCGGCATCAAAGGTTATCCGACTCGTGTTTGCACAACGGTTTATAACTATTTTTAATTGCCTCTATCACACTTCTAATCATCTAAGCATGTGCCACAAACACACCTCCTTATCCCCAATTAACTGTCAATCAGTGGATAACTGTTGTATAATCATCAACACTTTAATTAATCAACATGAACCAATTTACCTGTAAAGGTGTCAAACAGATCAATAACCGGATATCATTAAATATGACATTCACCTTTACCATTTGTATCTCTCGGCGTTTTTCATCAGCACAGGAGTTCCAAATGGGGAATTTCCAGAAATATTGATCGCAAAATGTAGGTCAAGATTTTTTGTTACTCATTTTTATTTTGTCACGGGCGGAAGATTTTGAAAGTTGACGGGAGGGACGGAAGGGACCCTCAAAATCGGGAGAAAAATGCTACCGCAGGAAGGTTCACATGTATGAATTCTTAATAAAATCACAGCTCTCACTTGCTTGCTTTACTGATATGTCGCGGCATGAGAGATCAGAGGAAACCTCATTACACATCAGGTGACCTTATTATTGTCCAATGAAAATGGCAATTTGGAGGCCATGGAAGCTTTAAAAGTTATTTATCATATCATTAAATAGTCATGACATAGGGTCACTTGCATGTGATCTGTATTGGCTGTAATGTGGTTTCTTGAGATCTCCCATACTGTGACATGTCAATAAAGGGAAGCCAAGTGTGAGATGTGATTTTAATCAGATTAAACAACACGCTGAGCTGGATTTTGATGGTTTGATGCAAGCAAGTTTGATTTAGTTTTAAAATATATTATCCCCATATCTGTCTGTTTTATAACATTTGGAATCTCTTGCACATAATAGTTTGAATAATATTCAACATTGAAGAGAAAATAAAATATCTCGCAACTTTTGTAGTGAATAGTACATGATCATTAATTTATTTCAGGTTCCATACAGATTATGAAAATATTAAAGTTAAGGAAGTCCAAGTTTACATCATTAGGACTGGACGTGACAATAAATTTACTGAGTAGTTTAAGTGATACGAGAGTGCCACATCTACAGTGCCATGTCAATAACCGTCTGTGTCCAGGGCCAGGATTATACAAACTTACCATATCACAAGGACAGGTCAGTAGGTTTTTAACTAATGATGGTTATTAGCTCATCTGCACCTTCAGAACATTATACTAACTTACCATATCACAAGGACAGGGTCAGTAGGTTTTGAACTAATGGTTATTACTAACCATTGAGAAATAATTAAAGATTTGATAAACACTTATATTAAAAATCATCAAAAACAGACATCTTAAAGTAGCATTTCCAGGGGGTCGAAAATGGCTAAATTTCAATGGTGTGAGATAGGGGATTTCATCGACAACGTTACATTGTTCTCACTATTATTAGCTCATCTAGACCAACGGACAATGTGAGGTGCATGTATTATTATTATTTTGCATTCGTTGATGTTTCCTTCCATCGGCTTTTCCAATTTCAATCCTTTTTTTTAATAAATCACTGGAGCAAATGAAGCTAAACTTAGAGGAAATGTTCTTTAGATGGCCTTCAGCATTATTTATGATTATGGTCTCAATCTTATACAAATGAAGACTCCTGAAGTGACTACAGTAATTTATATTTCATTTTTATACCCCCGCTCCCCGAAGGGGGAGGGGGGTATACTGTTTTACCTCTGTCCTTCCGTCCGTCCAAGATATTTTTCGTCGCATTTTTCTCAGTAACTGTTGATGGCAGAAATCTGATATTTGGTCACAAGCATCCTATAGGTATACCATATTGTGGGTAGCGTTTTTGGACCCGTCAGATTCCTACTTCCTGTTTGCCGACTTAGTTGGTCTTTATACACATTGAACATATATGCACATTTTTCATCACATTTTTCTCAGCAACTATTGATGACAGAGATCTGATATTTGGTCACAAACGTCATAAAGGTACCCCATATCGTGGGAAGCGTTTTTGGACCCATCAGATTCCTACTTCCTGTTTGCCGACTTAGTTGATTTCTATACACATTGAACATATATGCACATATTTCGTCACATTTTTCTCAGCAACTATTGATGGCAGAGATCTGATATTTGGTCACATGCTTCATATAGGTACCCCATATCGTGGGAAGCGTTTTTGGACCCATCAGATTCCTACTTCCTGTTTGCCGACTTTGTTGATTTTTCTACACATTGAACACATATGCACATATTTCGTCACATTTTTCTCAGCAACTATTGATGGCAGAGATCTGATATTTGGTCACAAGCTTCATATAGGTACCCCATATCGTGGGAAGCGTTTTTTGACCTGTCAGATTCCTACTTCCTGTTTGCCAAAGAGTGGGGGTATCATAGGTGAGCATTAGCTCACAGTTCATCTTGTTTTGAATTTAGATAAAGATATAATGTAGTGACTACGTTAATTTATATTTCATTTTTATTTAATTCAGATAAAGATGTTATGTAATGACTATAGTAGTTTACATTGTGCCATATCTACATTGTACCAAGTAATGTCTTTGTATCAAGAAAATGGAGAAATAGTTATCCCAGGATTATTGGTAAGATTGTATCAAATAATGATTTAAAAAAATATTCAAATGATAATGTTTATGTAATGTTATTGGCAGTTAGTAATATGCAAAAATATTTTCTGATCCTATTTCCCAACACGTTAGGGTTGAAATATGTAATCGGAAGAGGAAAATATTTTCGCAAATTATCAGGCGACGTCAACATTATTGTTATTATGCTGAATTTCATTGGTTTTATACACAGAGGTGTATCAAAAATTGAAGTAAAATTACCGAGCAATGTTGTTGTACTGCATGATATTCACATATGACATTTATCAAATACTGAATGGCAATGTTAGTGTAATGGTTAGCGTGCTTGCCATTGATACAATAGATCGTGGTCGGGTCATACCCCTTAAAACTATAAAATTGGTATTTGATGCTTCTCCGTCAAGCACACAGCAATAAGAAGTAGAAACAAAGACTGGTTGACTCAGAATATTAACGTGTGTTTTTAGAATTGATGCTAATTAATTTGTTTTTTCTTCTAAGTAGTAAGACTACGAAAGCAGATTAGAATAATAAATTTATACATTAAATGTTGACATTTACCATCATGGTATAATAAACAATTAAAAAAGATAAGTAAAATATTCTTTTGTTTTGTTTTGTTTATAAAGCTGTGAAGATTGGGTACAAATGTATAAGATTTTTTTCTGCTAAATTTGTAGATAGATGACTGGCCTGATCTACACTACAGAGGTATACTTCTTGATTCATCTCAAGGGAGATTACCAAGTTTTGTAAGTACATTGCTTTTGATTACAAACATTTATTAATTTTTTTGCAAACAAGATTAGAAGTAAAAGTAAAAAAAACCCAAAATATTGAATCTTTGACATTCATATTTAAATCATTCATGCTGATATTGTATGAGATAAATGTTTGATGGCAAGAGAAACAATTCATTAGAGATTATGTGTAATTCATATACATTTGCTATCATTTTATGAAAAGAAAACTTAAACAGTGATGGTCAACAATTCCACCAATATCAATAAAACAAACGTTAAAAAATATTACAACATATGACTTTGGAAATGCATGTCCTGGCTTGGGTACAGACACAGGATGTGGCAAGGTTAGACCGATTAATGGGATTCCAACCCTCGCCTCTTGATAACGGGATCTCCAATGACTATACATTATATATAAAAAAAAATGCACAGATTCGCTTCCACATTCACCTCTCATTTGTCTTTATGAAATTCTATTGAATATTTTTATTTCAAAATGGGCATTATTATATATTTTTTATGTCCCCGCCACTAAGTGGCCGGGATATATAGTGTTACCCATGTCCGTAATTCCGAAATAAAACAGTTGTCACCACTATGCTTTGAGATATTGACTTGATATTTGGTATATGAGTGTATAATGATGAGTTACAGATCAAGTTTACATTTTGTTCCGGTCCAATGATTTTTGGTCGAGTTATGGCCCTTAGACTTTGAAATTTGGCCAAATATTTAGTTGTCACCACTTTCTTTCACTATGATTTGAAATATTGACTTGATTTTTGGTATGAGAGAGTATAATCACAAGTTACAGATCAAATTTGAAATTTGTCCCGGTTGAATGATTTTTGGCCAACTTACAGCCGTTGGGCTTTGAAGTTTGGCCAAATATTTAGTTGTCACCACTTTATTTCACTATGATTTGAGATATTGACTTGATTTTTGGTATGAGAGTGTATAATCATAAGTTACAGATCAACTTTGAAATTCATTCCGGTTGAATGATTTTTGGTCAACTTACAGTCGTTGGGCTTTGAAATTTGGCCAAATATATTTAGTTGTCACCACTTTTTTTTCACTATGCTTTGAGATATTGACTTGATTTTTTGGCATGTGGGTGTATGGTGATAAGTTACCAATCAAGTTTGAATTTCGTTCCGATTGAATGATTTTGGGCTAATTTACGCACCTTGAACTTCTAACTTTGGCCAAATATTTAGTTGTCACCACTTTATTTCACTATGCTTTGAGATATTGACTTGATTTTTGGTATTTGGAATTACAATGATGAGTTACAGATCAAGTTTAGCCTATTAAGGAATTAAAAAAGGGTGAAACATTTTGCGAACCTCCTTAATATTCACGGCGGGGACATTCGTGTCGTACCGACACATCTAGTTGTTATTGTTTTTGTAATGTTGTAAAGCAAATGTTGGATTAATACCTAGTAAAATTACCATCAAACATCTATTTTAGGAAACATTACAGAAAATGGTTGATACCTTAGCAGGAATTAAAATCAATATGGTAAGTGTACATCCCTTCTCTTTATTTCTAAGAATATGTTTAATATCTATTTAGTTAAAACAGATCTTGATATAAATTAAATGAGTGACTATCTAGCATCACACTTTGACACAGTATTGCTTCTCTTCATTTTAGTCACAGGAGAGTCTTCAACAATACTTTAAAATGAGTGTGAATGGATCTTAGTGCCTATGCCAGTTTGTTCAGTTATTTCAAATTTTTTTACCATACATAGGGAGACTTGATACTATTAAGATCTTTATGGCATTTAAGTAGTTTATAAAATCAATATTCTATAGAATTAAACTGGTTTACAAGACCATATAATTGTTGGATGGTAAATTTGAAATGATATATTTTTTCTCTTTCTAGGGGACTATGTCATCCATTGACTTTGTTGTGTAAGATTTTTCTTTGCCTCACCTGGATTAAATATGCCCATATCAGGGATGTCAATAGATTTTGAAGTAGCAGGGGAAAATTGAAAAGTAGCAGGCAAATTGATGCGGACGGCACAGCCGTCTGCCGCCAAACTCGGCGCCCTTTACGTCCAGGGGTCTGGGATAAATGGTGCAAAATCCTGCATTCTAGGCTTCTCCTGGCACTTAATTTCATTATTGAAATTTCATTTTTTGTACTATTTTTCTCATATTTTCAGCAATTGTTCAAGATAAAAGACCCTTTTTTACTACTTTTGATTATATTGTGGCAGTGATTCAGGCACTTCAATTTGTTGACTACAAAGATGTATTAAGATTTTATTTCTTCAATGCAATTTAATATGAAAAACAGAACAGTTAACAAACTATAAATGTAGTTTAATTCAGTATCAAAAACTTTTGAAATTTATGTAAAAAATGTTTTACTAATTACCTGCATCACTGTCTATTCTTTGCTTTTTGAAAAAGCCATCCAGTGAACCTTGTTTACATCTTTTTTTGCTCGGCGCCGCCATAGCGTGTTTGATAAGGATGCTCCTGTATAGGAGAAACGTTTACAATTTTGTAAAGTGTCATTCGGAACTCATCGTAATATTCTTAAAAAAAAATAGAAAAAAAACGAGAATATGTAACCCGGATAATTCAGTCCCTCTCCGTCTATGATTTCATCTCCGATGAGCAGAAAATAACGGGTTAGAGGATATGTAGCGATGTTTATTTGTAAAGATCTGGAAACGTAAACATGCTGATCAGTAGATACACGCACTGTACGTTGTATTGCTGGTACTAGATAAATTTTCTCTCAATATTTTTTTTAAAGAGAAAAAGTAACCGGCGGTGACAGCTAGAGTTACCGGAGATTTTCGCCGGTTACCGGCTTCTAATGAATCCCTGCATATGTAACGGTGAAATTTTTCAAGCTTGCAAGTTTTGTCCCATTTTTACTCGCTCCTCTTTTTTGAATCTATTGCTTCAATTACATTTGTATTGCTTTGATTTATGATTTCAGTGTCAAGATCTCTTCAAAATGTGTTTAATGTTTCTTTAATGGTCATTTTATTCATTTCATTTTTTCGGTATTGTAAAATGAAAATGAAAAATATATGAATAAAGAGGAGGAATAACTCAGACGATAGCACAGCAATATTTCAAATTAATTGCTTTGTAAGCAACTGGAAGGACCATAAAATTTAACACAAGTTAAAGTGCAATAAAGAAGATCTCAGGCACCCTTGGGTGAAATTTCAGTCGTCAATGACTGGTGCACTTTGTTAAGAAATGAGAATTCATGCCCTCTGATATTTGAGAATTCTTTACCTTGGACTTTCTCTACACATTTTCTCTGCATGTTGGGAAAAGAAATATTAAAATATTGTCTAAATAGAACCCAGAAGCAAGCAGAATCCTGTGTAAGCCAAACTTTAAATAAAATCCCAATTTAGGAAATCTTTTTAATGAATTTAACCAACATAAACTTAACACCTGTCTATTCCGAACCCAATGAAGTTCAGATTAGACAGATTTCACTATATTGAGATTATAATTTATTTGAATTTTATTACAGGTACAGCTATTTTGTAGATTTATGAAGTTACCAGAATCTACATGGCAAATAGGATATTCTAAAAGGTATTTCTATTGTTATTAGTTTCAGTGACATGCATGTATGAGGAAAGTCTTTGAAATGCACTTAATAAACAGATCATTTCCAGAGAATTGAGATGTAATAGGTCCATATATAATAATTAAATAAGAACCCTAGAGACAAATTAAAATAAGATGATTGTGGTTAAAAACTATGATTAGGAGGTTGTAGGAGGAAGTGGAATAATTTTATTTCTTTGAAAATACTGTCAAAACTGTATATAAAGGACACTGAAGGAAGGCTGAAAATGTGGCCTTTATGAGTAGTTTCCCTTTATATACAGGGTCAAATCATATGCACTGCACTGTTCGTTAAATGGAGAAAATGAAACTGACCTTTATAGACAGTGATTTGTTAAAGACAGATTTGACTGTTTAAATCAAATTAAGTATTAAGAATAATTGAAATGTGTGTGCCATGTATTTGTTAGCTGATTTTTACAGCTGACTTATCAAGTAATGAAATTGTAGTATGCATTATAATAATGGGACCATGATTGAATATAAGATATTTTTTATTGAATTTTTTTTATATTCACAGTGAAATAATGGACCTGGCAGAATATTGTAGTGATGTTGGTATTCAACTAGTTCCTGTTATAGAGGTGGCACCACAAGTTCAGTTTGATGATGTGGATGATTTATATTCAACTGTTGAAGATTTTATGACATGCTTTTCAGATACTCAGTAAGTTGTTGTTTACAGCAGAACTGTATTGGCATGAACTTATTGTTTTCTTGCCAAAGTTATTCAATGAGTATGTTGTTCAAAAGTTATCTAGTACAAAAATGTATAAGTTTGACAATACGGTCAATTTGGTAATGAATGGTCAGCCATTGGACATAGAAAAATGACAGAATAAGACCATTGGCTGCTTATTTAAGATCAGTTGATCGGGATGATCAGTTCCGTCCACGGTGATTTGCATTTTATTGGAACACATGGCGATCTCTTTGTACCGTGATGCTCCAACATTTTTGTAATGGTTTACAGTTAATTATTCATCAATTTGATAGCTTAATGGGTACAACCATGTATTGAGAACAACACCTAAAGGTTATAATTACCAATGATTTATTAATTTCTAAAAATGACAACCCCCCCCCCCAGATGACTGCTTATTTGAGTTAAAATAACTTGTAAATCTGATAGGGGATGTTTATATTGGTCATTTACAACAGTTGACCTGTATGGCTAGTTTGACTCTAAATCTTTATAAACTCTCTAAGATGCTTCAAATATGGCAAAAATTATAGACCTTTTATTGGTGAACTAAGTCTTCTTGACAACTAACTTAATGCATATTTGTAGATATATGTTTTTCACTGTCCATGTTTTTATTCTCTTTCAAGCTTTGTGTTAAAGTGGATCTGTGCATGGTTTTCATGTTTTGACTTTATGGAGATCAAGTCATCAAGAGGGAAGGGTTGGAATTACCATTAATTGATTTAATCCTGCCACATTTCTGTACCTGTCTCTAAATTTCTATGGATTTTTAAATTTGAGAGACGAGTGCTTTATTTTTGCCATATTGTTTGCCATTTTTGTTTTTACTGGTTTTCAAATTAGTAATAAAAATTTTAAGGAACTGCTTTAAATATTGCCGGTAAGCAGATGTAACCAATTCAAAGTAGGATCACTGTAGTGAATTTCTAAATAAAGGAAATTTCCAAAGCATGTTGATCATATCTGATTTCTGAATAAAGGAGACAAATGTCAACCAGTTTAACCCCACTGTGTTCATTGGCTTGATGGTAGAGGTGGTTGATTGTTTTGTTGATATTAGTGGAATTGTTGACCTTCACTGTTTAATAAAATTTCTTTTCATAAAACAGGTTAACTTGTAGTGATTTCTTAATAAGGAAGACATACAAAGCAGGTTAACTCTAAATATCAACTGGAATACAATTCTAACTTTTACTTTGGATTTTGTTTTTACAGATTTGTTAGTCTTGGTCCACGGTTGAGTAGTTTTGTTATAGACTCAGAAAACAGATTATTGGATATATCAGACGCCATGAAGCTTTTACCAATCAGACGTGACCAAATCATCAATATATGTGGTTATCCTTTACATGGAATAGATTCTGAATTGCTGATGCACTTGCCACCTGATATTGTTATTAGTGAATACGGTATACAGGTAAGTCATAGAATTTGAAGGCATGTTTACTAGTTTGCTTTTTTCTTATTTTCTACGAGTGTCAATTGCTAATATTAATTACAGTAATTTTTGTTGTTTTCAACCTTTCCATCATTATGCACAACTCAACCTACAATTTAAAAGGAAATTCCTTAAAACTTACTCATTGCCATATGGAGAATTAAATATTATTGCGACATTTTTATTAGACCATTTTTGAAGAAGTTGTTGCCCTTTGGATGAAGTGGGGGGGGGGGGGGGGGGGGGGGCAACATAAGAGGTTGCTGCAGGAAATAGTTAAGCACAAATACTAAAAATAGGTCAAGCGATACACTTGAAGTCACAAAAGAATTTATGCATGAAACAAATTTCACAATTCAATCTTCTCAGATACTATGGAGCCAATTGAATGCAATCGTGGAATGAACATCATTGAATTGTCTTCTTGAAAGTTTTTTTTGGTGCTGATTCGAAATTATTACAAAGTAGTATCTTCATAGAAACAAGGCAGCTGATTAAACCCAAATTGAATACAGTGAATGATCATTACATACTATACCATAGTTATGTGCAAAGTTTGTGTTATTGGTACAGATTGATAAATCCAAGATGGCAACTACTACAAGTCAAAGTTTAACTGGAGAAATTCCAGCAAACAGTATTTCAGCTATATTCAGGTCAAGAACAAGTTCAATAATATATAAGAACTATAAAGAAAGGAGAGAAGGGATGGGTCAACCTAGTCAACAACTTTTGGCTGCCACTGAAAAAGTATGGAGAGTTTTGTAGGGACGAAAAAATATAGTCTTGTAGTAGGTCTGTATACTCTGTTTATGATTTTTAATGATCTGTTATTTTTTATATGTAGGCAGATTATGATTTTCAGAGATTCTGTTCACCTCTGTCCAACCATGGGTGAGTGGAATAATAGAATATTGTAGTCTACACTTGTCTTTTTTGATATTTGATTTCTAATCTAGTTATGTGAAAAATCATTTTTCTAAATGAAGAGATCTACTGCACTATCTAGTCACATGTCCTAATAAAGAATTGAATGTTTCTGCTTACATTGATGAAAAGTTATGTTTCTAGTGCACTTTTATGGAAAGATATTTTGGGGTTTCAGCCCCAGTCGGTTCAAACTAAAGACTATAATAATAGATATTTGTCACTTTTGTGCTATAAAGCACACAACATTAAGGAGTAAGAGCAAAGTCTGGTTGGCTTTGAATCAGTATAATGTGTCAGAGTGGAGTGACATGTCTACCCACAGACTGTTGTTTCAGAAACCACTATGAAAGTCTTAACTAATCTTGCTGGTGTAGTGCAAAGTACATCATCATCTCTTTGAAATGCAACTTGATCTTGCCGTAATATAGCTGAAAAAAATTGATCAGTTGGCATAAAAACAACAATCACTCACTCACTCTTCATGAATATAATATGGACTTTATTTTGGACATCAACAGTAGGTTATTAATGGTAATTGATATGTGAATTTTCTTCACATTATATATTTTCTTTTTTATTAAGTATGAACAATTCTGACGAGTTATGTTTTTTTTAGAGAAATATTAATTTTTAAAAAAAAATTCTCACAAAGCTATCTTTGAGGACCCGATTTTGTTATTATATGTTTCATCTTTCAGGGTGAGTTATATTGTGTGTCCAGGAACGTCAGCATGGAACAGGTAATTTTCAATATTGTTTATAAGTTTTGATTATATTTACTTTTATTGGATGTCATGATCTAGATCGTATGGTAGTTGGATTTATAACTACCTATGAAATCAGTGCCTATCTCCACTAAAGTTGTGAGTTCGAATACTGCTCATGACAAGTGTACTCGATACAGTTTTATGTGATAAAGTTTGTCAGTGACTTGCGACAGATCTGTGGTTTTCTCAGGACCCCCCGGTTTCCTCCACAAATAAAACTGACAACCACAATATAGCTGAAATATTGTTGAAAGTGGCATTAAACACCATAACCCTAACCCTAACCCCTATTTATTTTTGTATACAGTCACAAGTTTAGGCAAACAGTCAAAACTGTCATGTCGGAGTCAAAGGGATGAATGATTTTAGTTCTACATAGCTGAATATTCAAGTTTTCCTGGATGAATTAAGCTAAAAACCAATTACCCAATAAAAATCAAACTTAACTTTTGCTAATATAAACAGATAAAAGCTAAATCTCTGATTTTTTTTTCACAGAAAAAGGGTTGTGATGATATTGAGTTTCTACCATAAAATTTGTTCCGACTGAAGAAAATATTACATTATATTTATTCTAACAGAATAACTATTTTAATATTTATTCCTAAAGGAATAAACAGCATAAAATATTTGCTCCTCCGAGAAAAAATATTATAGAGTTGTTTATGATATATTATCTAAACGAGCAAATATTATGCAGAACAAATACATATATTCGTTCACACATTGTGTTGTGTTGTTTTAGGTGTAATGAATTAATGTTCATCTTTAATTATTTTATCTAGCTTATCAGGATGTCCAGAAGCTGCCATAAATAATATCTACAATGCTGTTAAATGTGGGGATGCCCATGGTGCTCTTGGGGCAGTTGTCTGTAATTGGTTAGGTAAAGGTCACCTGACCCATCAGTCATTTGCCTGGCCTGGATTCCTTGTATTGGCTGGTTTATCTTGGAACTCAGACTGTCATCAGGTGAGTAGTGAAGTGGTTCATGTACATAATGTAAGACCTCACTGTGAATGTGTGACAGGATAGGTGATGAAACGGTTAGCATTCTCATCCCAAGTGCGATAGATCAAGGGTTATGACCCCGGTCAGTTCATACCAGAGACTATATGAAATTGCTATTTGCTGATTATCTGATTTAAACTTATTTTATTGTTCATAATAACAACAAATGGATCAGACACAAGTTTTACAACTTAGAAATGTCTTCTCCACTGATTATCTGCTAAGCATGTAGCATTAAGGTGTAAGAGATAAAATCTGGTGGGTTCTGAATCAGGATAATGTGTGAGAGTGGAGCGACATGTCTACCAGCGAACTTTTGTTTCAGTGAACCAGCCCTGAAAATCTAACTACAGGGACATGAACAAATTATGCAATGTGTCACATTTCAGTAGTGAAAGAACAGTCTCTAAAGAATTTATGATTTACCAACAATAATTGTTTTCTTAGAAATTAGATGTATCATGTAGCGCTATGTAAAATATTCCTAAATAGATGTCTTATTATGTGTAGGTATTATACTGTTTTTATGAACATCAGTAATAGATTTGTTGAAAAGTAGTACTACTGGTATTTTTAAACAAGTGTAGAAAAAACAGAAAAAGAGAATTGTATATGTTTTTTATGATTTATGAATAATATCTAAATATTGAGTAAATCTTAGACAACTACTATGTAGTCGAGTGATTAATAGAGGCTCCATTAACCATTTTGTTATAAAGAGGAACTTTATTTATATCAACAGGATTATTTATATAGTAACCTAGGAGAACTGTTAAATCGTCACATATTTCTGGACACGTCTAACACTGTAGGACATGTCATCGTAGAGCTTGGTAGAGCTGAAACATATCTAGTAAGATGTTCTAGAGGACAAAAAGGTGAGTATATAGTTTTAGTAATTGAGTTAGCCTCTGTGTTATAATCTGTTGGAATAGTTTCTTATTAGTTTTCATTAGTAGGGGGGAAAAAACATTAGTAGTATAATAATGGTTAGCTTGCTTGTCTCAGTGTGGTAGATAGTGGGATTTAACCTTGGTCAGGTCAAATGCTTACCTTAAGAAACAGCACATACCAATTTTATAGTTTTTGGTTTGACCCGACTGGATTGAACCCAAAACTTACCTTACTTGAAGTGAGCACGCTAACTATTACACCTCTGATGCTGTCATTTAATGTAGACAAGGTATGTCTGAAATGTAAATTGGAAAGTACAATTACAGTTGCTTTAATGAGTACCTCTCTATAACAAATCACTGTCTATAAAAGTCACCTGTACTGAAATTCATTTAAGGTTCACTCAATTCTTTCTGTGGAAAATTATATCACAAAATATCCAGTGTTGTTTATTGAAGTTATTAATACATTTTCAGGTGCTGATAGTCAAAGATTACCAGATGAGCATGGATCAACATTATTTCAATTTTTCTTTAATCCTGATTCTGTTCCCATGGAACACTTAACTTCTGAAGCAATACAGGTAAATAGATATAAGGGGTCTAGGACAAAAGCCCCCCAGACATAAAGCCCCCCAATAATGAATAGTACAAATTATTTATATATTGGTATCTTTGCATGCATTTTGGACTTGTTGTACTGTTATTAATAGGTTAGCATTATTTTTTAATACCATTTTTCATAATAAGTTATTTTTGGAACTTGAAGATATCATAAACAATTGAAATATTTGTTTAAGCATGAAAATAACCCTCATCAAAGGAAATAAAAAAATATAATGTTGTATTGTCTAAAAAGAAATCAAACAGGATGAGAAAATAACTCGCGCATAACTTTTAATAACTTCAAAAGCTATGAATGTAATTATCAATTATTTATCAATAAAAACAATTCTTGATTAACTTTACCTGATTTATTTAAATTTAAACAATTGAGCGGTGTTTTTTTAATTTACACTTTATAAATGAACATAGCAACAAACAAAATGTGGATCAAATATTTTATTTTTAATAGGGGTGAGTTTTGATCTTTAAGATATCTTTAATATCACCTTCAATATGAAAAAATGTAATAAGATTCTATGATTATTTCATTATGGGGGGCTTTTTGTCCTAGGGGGGGCTTTTGTCCTGTTCCCAGATTTAAGACTAAATTGCACATGAAAATACTTGCTACATTTTTTGTAGTCATTGTATTCAATAAAACTCTTGGTAGTGTAATGAGTTATCATGCTCACATTGAGTGCTGAAGATTGTGAGTTTTATCAATGGTCGGGTCAAACCAAACACTATTAAATTGGTAATATTTGCTCCTCCTCTTAAAGTGAGTCATAAAGGAATAAGAACAAATTGGCTTAAGAGTCAGAATAATGTATCCAATTGGTCTGCCTACCACATGGGCACTAAGACAACAATTACTCACTCATCTACTTGCAACCAATACAGGTAAATTGTTATTACGCTCTGTAAATGCTTGGAAGTAAATATTATCCTTTGTATTAAACAATAATAACAAAAATATTATGTCTTAACTTTCTGTCGTAAATGATACAAATAAATGTTTTAGTTTATTAACGTTTATTAAAATTTGTCAACTGAAACAATTCATGACTTTTAATTATGTAATCAGGTTTAGAAAAGTTAAATAATTGTCTCCCCTTCATAAGGAGAATTAATATGAGACAGGCACAACCTGTTCAAGGACAAAGCCTATTTGATGATAATGACAATTAAGAGGGAGGCATGGGAGGCGAATGCCTCCTAAAATACAGATGAAAATTGAAGAAAAAAATGTTTGTTAATTTAGATCTATTTAGAACACCTTTTCAATAGACGAAAACTTTAAAAAAAAAAAAGGGGGGGGGGGGGGGGGGGGGGGGGGGGGGGAGTTTCTGGTCACAAATCTCAGTTAATAAAAAAAAATCCAAATCACGATTCACGGAAATTAATATTTGTCATTTTTGAGAATTTCACAAGTCACAGTGAATCAATATGAGCCATAAATCAAGGGTCACACAAGAATAAACCAAATACCCCAATCACAGATCATGAAATAAAATGGTGAAAGAGAGAAAAAATAATGTATGCGTGGCAGTGAAAAGGGGAGTGAGGGTCAGATGAAATTGCAATGTTTTTAACCTTGCCATGGAAAATGTGTTAAAAGGCTTACCTGACAAAATCTGAGATCAGTTGTCCAGACATCATACACAAAACAAAAGCACTTCAAATGTACACATTTTTGAATCACGGGAGATGAAATAGGTGTTTCTGTATACATAAAAACGATGCAGAGCTGTTCTTCAACGATTGACACCCGATCACAAAGTTCTCAGAGACAGGATGACCAAGAAGTGCATGCAATTTCATGTTTCCTCTCCGAAGCAGACGAAATGCAATACATCGGAACTCCTCGCGTCTTTCCCCAAGTGAACTTGTTTTTTCACTTGGGGAAAGGGGCGAGGAGTTCCGGATGATGTGTATTGCACACTAGAAAATGACGTCGTCCATTTACACTGATTTTGATATTAGAATTTTCTTTTAAGTTTATTTCAATTGAGAAGAATTGAAATGGTTACAGATTTGTGAATTTCTCATTGAAATAATTTTTATTTTGTTTTTAAATACCACTTAGTTCTATAATTTCATACTTCCGATGAAAAAATATTTAGCTATCAATAGGGGAGTATGACTAATTACCAAAAATCGTATAGCCAATAGTTAAAAGGGCTCCGCCCTTTATTATCGCCTAAAATATTATACCCATTGTTAGAAGTATAGCATATTACATTTAACTATAATAGTTAAATGTCAAGTTTATTTGGCATTTGTTCTAAATGATTAATTTTATGCTACAATAGGTAATTTTCACATTTCTATATTCAAACTGAAACAATTGTGATTGATAACTTGGTCAAGTTTAAATTTGTGCTGAAAATTACTATTTAAGCAAGATTTTGTTTTTGTTTTTAGAGGACTGTTCGTCATTTGAAGAAATGTCAGCAGGAATTGCTAAAAGTACAAATGGCCTGTCCAGATGCTGATCTCATTAAGCAAGAACTTAGTTTGACATGTGATCTGATGTTATTTTCTGCCAGGTAAAGTGTATAATAGTTTGACGATGCAATATTTGTAGATTTACCCGAGTTTATAAAAATAATTGTCCCTAAATAGACTCCTTAATCCAATTTAGTAATAGACTATAGTGTTCTTTGATCTTTTTGAAAATTGACATGCCAGGAATCAGCAATAGGTAGTCACTCAATGAGCAATAGCTGGTTATTATCCAATATATATCATCTTATCTTGTGGCAAAATACCACAAAATCTTAAGGAGATACAGTACATAACAAGAAAACATGGTTGAATGAACTTTTCTAATACATTGTTTTTGTATTAGAAAAAAAAGTATGTCACATTTCTTTAAAATTAATTTATAATGTATTATTATTTATTTCCCATTTAGAGATGCTAAAATGTATTCAAGCAGAAAATAAGCCACCAAATTGTCAACCATTTTTTAATATTTGCATGTCATGAAAATAAACACTGAAAATGGCATTGTTTTGCATTATAATTTCTTAATTGATATGTAGCAAGGTAATAACTTGAAGTAAAAATTAGATTTCAGAAACCATTCAATTCATTTTCAGAATTTGTAAGTCATTGTTATTAGTTGGAAAGAATCCAAATGCTGGCCATGCTGGCTATGCCATTGTAAATCTTGGTGTCCATAATCTGCCTGCAACTGTCAAGACAGATTTGGCTAACAGGTAATTAACAAGGATGACATGACAGGTCCAGACCAGTAGCCAGGTTTTTTTCAAGGTGGGGTTTAACAAACTCGCAATGTGACATGGTCTTGGGACTGGTAGTAAAAATCCAGACATTAATAGTCATAGTTCAACCGAAATCTCAATTTTAATAGTAATAATTCAACCATATTCTTGACTTTGATAGTCTTCTTGGTATTCAAGAAGGGTTCATATGAACATCTAGAATCTCCCCTCCTCACTTTGATAGTCCTTAGTTTTCAAGAAGGGTTCATATGAACATTTCAAACTCCCCTCCCCAATTTAATAGTCCATCTTGGTTTTCAAGAGGGGTTCTTATGATATTTACAGGGGAGGGGGGGGGTTTATTGATAAAGAGTTTTTTTACTGGGTACTTGTTTACCTTTGAGACAAAACCTGGCCTTACTGTCATCAAAATTTAAAGAGATTTTTGTACTAATAAACAACCAATCAGAACTCTGTATCAAATATATCAAGTGTTGTGAGTGAACGATTTTGCAGTACACATATGAATAAAAATGTAGATATCAAATTTAGTGTGCACGAAACATTTCTGGAATAACCATCATCAGGTATGATCAAAGCCAAATAATGTTAAAGTCTTTAAAGGCAAGAAAACCAAAGGGCCTAAACAAGATAGCCAATATCGGCTGAGGTCATCTATGCCCGATGGAGGAGAACCTTAGTTTTAATAATAATTTCAAGATTTACGAAATCATAAAAAGTTTTATAACTGTGAGGTCTGGTATTTACATCTTTAAAAATTGCTTTGCGAACAAAAATAAAATACAATCAATAAATATGTTTTAAATTTGATTTTAGGTTATTGGAGCTTATAGAACCTTATAAAGAAATATGGAGTAAGAGATACATAGAGCAGGTGGGGTTGTCAGAATCTGTGGGTAAATTGTATGGACTGTTTAAACTTCTTATACCAGGAAGTGAATCAGATGACCTAATGTCAACACAGAAAACAGAAGAAATTGTGTGATAGCTCATGGTGTTAACACAGAAGACAGAAGAACACTTATGATACTCTGAAATCATTATTAATCGTGGGGGTTCTAATTTATCATGGATTTCGTTGTCCACTTAAACCAGGAAAATAAATATCCAACGAAATACAATTTCCCCATTGATTGTTGCCTGTAATGTTTGAAACCACGAATTCAAGAACCTGTGGGTCAATGAATTTTGTAAAAACCATGAAAATTGGTGCTAACGAATAAAAGTACTTTCACGGTAGATGGTGTTAACACAGAAGCCAGAAAAAGATTTGTGATGGCAAAGACATTTTGATGTAGAATATATTTTCAAGTCTTCCATCTTTAATTTGCCTGCCAAAGGTCATCCAAGCTTTTCACCTTCATGTGACATCTGTTTTCTCCATTCATCCATGTTATATTTTTCGTTTTGAATGTCCAAATCAATCAATTTTGCCATTTTTGAGCAAACTATGGTGGGGTTATACCTGGGATGTCCTCTTTCATAATTGTGTTGGACAGAAAATTGTAATGTTATCGTTTTTGTATAGTATGCAAATTGTGTCTGTTTTGACAAAAATATCTTCACCAATTTATACAAACTTTGCTGCCATGATCTGGTGGATAAGCAGTCTATCATCTGTGATAACCAATTAGATATTATAGTAATATATACTTTAGTTCAGTAGTACTTCATGAAACTAAAAATAGTTATACTTTCACTTTGCATTATTTTGTTATTAATAATTGAATCGAATCATAAATGCAGTAATCTCCCTCTTATAAGGCCATTCCCACTAAAGATAACCCCCATCAGACCAGATTTCAGATGTACTGAGAAAGTATAATATTAGTTAACTGTCCCCCTCAAGAGAGGCCACCCTTATTATAAGGCCACTTTTTTATTGCAAAAGGGCCAGCCTTATAAGATGAAGATTACTGTACTGTGATTTATTCTACAAAGAATTTAACTAATTCTTAGACTCCAAGTTTACTTGTAGTTTGAATAATTTTTAATGAAGAGTTTACATTTTGAGAAAATTACATTGTCACTATTAGTAAACTTTAGATAATTTTAAAAAATATTTTGAAACCAGTTAAAAGCCTATTCTTTATCAGGTGACCAACTAAATGCTCCATGGAATGTCTGGTTGTTATTTTATGCTAGTAGATGTTTTAAAAGATGAATGTGGTTTATGCTATAGAAGAATTTTATGACTGGCAAAAGAATGAGAGTTTGCAAATTAATGTAATGCTTAATATTTCATAAAATTTTCATTTCCTCCTTAATTTTTATACTTTAGAAGTAAAATGTCATACAGAACATGATAGGAGAGGCATTATGTCTGTTAACTGAACTCTTTAATCATATGTCCAGATAAGCTGCATACAGGCATATTTTACGCAATCAAATTTGATAAAAACACATGACATGTAAAAACTCAGTGAACAATACACTGGCATAATGTTAAATAAGCATTAAAACAAAATCTGTACGTACTGGTATGCCTCATCATAAATTCAACTCTTAAAGTACAGTGGTTGTGAAATTTCCCTCCTCTTTAGTATTATTATGAAGCCAAATGTAATCATACAAAAGATAAAGCTGGACTTTGTTAAGGTAAATTGCAATTTGATTCAATATTATCATTGAGTTAAACAAATGTAAACACATCAAAAAATAGATTTTGTAAAGTAGAGTTCTGTCCCTTGGCACATTCAATACTTATAAAGTTATTTTCTGCTTATTTATTAATATATGAAGGAATATAATCAGAGGGGCATAGTAAAAATTACATGTGTTTTCTACAATTTAATACTGTAAATATATTAATATTCACAGTGATTTTATTTTTCGCTATTTTCGAGGTCACTCTCCACAAATATGAACCTACTCAAGATTGGAAAACTCAAAAACACTTCAGATATGAGACATTGTGTTAATTAAATTGTTTTCTTTTATGGGTGCAATCGTAAAGCAATATATTTTATATAAAAACAAATATTAACATATATTTAATTATACTGGTACTTTGTGATATTGTCTATCAAGAAAGTGAGTAGATTTCAAATTGCTCTTTCATTATGAAAAATAAATACCAAAACAATTTCATTACATAATGAAAAAAGCACTAAAACATTAATATGTCTGTAAACCAGAAAACACCAAAATTGTAATCGGTGTAAAATCATTCTTTGACAGTTTCACAGAAATTGTAATATTTTTACTTAATGGTCCATATCTCATATGTGTGTTATTATTTAATGATACAATGAAACATGCCTAAGCGAACCATGAATAAGACAGAATTCTGGGTATACCGACCATGTAATTTAACCATGCCATTTGAAAATGTAATATTGTCTAATCTTAATGCTTGTGGATTGATTGTTAACAAAACATTTGAACCACAGGTTTTTATATAGACTGGTTTAACAAAACATTTGAACCACAGGTGTTTATATAGACTGGTTTAACAAAACATTTGAACCACAGGTGTTTATATAGACTGGTTTAACAAAACATTTGAACCACAGGTGTTTATATAGACTGGTTTAACAAAACATTTGAACCACAGGTGTTTATATAGACTGGTTTAACAAAACATTTGAACCACAGGTGTTTATACAGACTGGTTTAACAAAACATTTGAACCACAGGTGTTTATATAGACTGGTTTAACAAAACATTTGAACCACAGGTGTTTATATAGACTGGTTTAACAAAACATTTGAACCACAGGTGTTTATACAGACTGGTTTAACAAAACATTTGAACCACAGGTGTTTATATAGACTGGTTTAACAAAACATTTGAACCACAGGTGTTTATACAGACTGGTTTTACTACTACGGGAAAAAAAAATTCTGTTGATTGTGACAGTCAAGAATTAGGTTGTTGTAATATCTGTGAGAGTATGTGTTCATTTTTCATTCAAGCAAACCTTGTCATCATCATTTCTGTATTTAAAAGTTTATGGTTTCCCAGAAGAGTGGATCTTACTTTTACAGCAGTTTGATTGGATCTATTTTGAAGGAGTTGTTGCCCCTTTTCACATAAAATATCTCATCAAAAAGTTTGTACAGTTGTCTCTCTCTTAGGCTACCTATCTTCTCAGGCAGGATTTCAGATACATTGGGATAGTAAAACACTTAATTGTCGACACCAAGAGAGGCTACACCTCTTATGAGGTCATAATTTCATTGCAGAATGTGTGGCCTGATAATATAGGGCTTACCTGTATTGTACATACAACTCCAGCTACATTTTAAATGTAAATTCCTCATTACTTTGCATGCTTACTATTTGAAGATTAGCATATCATTACAGCTGTTTGAATGGATATATTTTGAATGAGTTATTGCCCTTTTTCACTTTTGAATCACTTTAATCAAAATGGTTGTATGCACAACTCTGCCTACATTTTAAATGGGAATTCCTCAGAACTTTTTATGCTTGCTTATTATCATTAGAGATAAGCATATTGTTCTGGTGGTTTGATTTGACAATTTTTATGGAATTATTTCCCTTTATGAATATTTCATACATTAAAAAGATTGTTTTTGCAATTTCTCATACCATTTCAATGGGAATTCTTATAAACGTATGTGTAGATAATATGCCTATTGCTGTGTCAGATTGATAAAACCAGTTTTGAAGGAGTTATTGCCTTTTTTAGATATATTGTTGAAAAGACAGGGGACTGTCTTTATACAGGGAACTCATTTTGCATATTAATTTTTTAGTTATTTTATTATGTCAGTAGAATACAAAAATGTATGTATATTTTTCCAGCTACCTATAGATATTACACATAGCTTCAACAGGGATATGAAGAATGTGAATATACTTTACATAAAAGTTCGTTCACAACACTGACAGAAACATCTTTTCATAGTCAACATATGATACCTGCATAACATTTTGAAAATGATTTTAAAATCTCCATTTTAATTTGTTTTTTTAAAACACTTGGATTTCACTTGGTAAATCTTGGTCCAAGTTTATAGTACTTGATAACCTTCATACACTATCACATACTTTGTATTAAAGTAGTATATGGCATGTATAAAAAATAAAATAAGTAGAGTCTTGCTGGCCATGGTTGTATGGAAGATGGATTTACAATTACATATCCAATCAATTCTTATCACAAAGGGGCTATGTTCATACCAGATACAACTTTATGTGATAAAGCTGGTCAGTTACGTAGAAAGGTTAATGGTTTACTCTGACTCGATATTTTCCTACACCAAATATTCTGACTGCCTTGATGTAACTACAATATTTGTTGAAGGTGCTGTTAAACACAGATAAGCCTACTCCTTATTATTTCAAAAAATTTCGTTTCAGCATAGATTTTGAACTTGAAGCTTTGAACTTTAAACTAATGAAAATTTCCAATTTGGCTAGATTAACCTCATGGAATAATTAATACATTTTCAAATGTTTCTTTGTGGTCAAAAAAAGGGATATTCTTTATAATTGCATTGTTATGACTATAGAAGTATTTATATAATGGTGTAGTCTGTTTATGAATTGCTGAATATAGTAAATAGTCAAAATAATAATAATATTAATGTTGTGTTTCCATTGACAATGACCACTATTTTTTCACTAAGGCAATGCTAAATACAACACAAAGACTATCTCAGAATGAATGTATTATTATTATGCAAAGTGTTTTCAGCACCTTTTTATTGTATACTGTTTGTCCATATATTTAAAAACAAATAAATTCATCTCTGCATTCCAACAGGTGATGGTACTATTGGAGAATGCTGATTGAATTAAACGTTCAAATGATTCAAGCATTTTGGTGATGATGTACTATTTACAATAGTATGATATTGCCATACTATGTCTTAGTAAAACGTTCAAATGATTCAAGAATTTTGATGATGATGTACTATTGACAATAGTATCATATTGCCATACTATGTCTAAGTAAAATGTTCAAATGATTCAAGCATTTTGGTGATGATGTACTATTGACAATAGTATGATATTGCCATACTATGTCTAAGTAAAACGTTCAAATGATTCAAGCATTTTGGTGATGATGTACTATTGACAATAGTATGATATTGCCATACTATGTCTAAGTAAAACGTTCAAATGATTCAAGCATTTTGGTGATGATGTACTATTGACAATAGTATGATATTGCCATACTATGTCTAAGTAAAACGTTCAAATGATTCAAGCATTTTGGTGGTGATGTACTATTAACAATAGTATGATATTGCCATACTATGTCTAAGTAAAATGTTCAAATGATTCAAGCATTTTGGTGGTGATGTACTATTGACAATAGTATGATATTGTCATACTATGTCTAAGTAAAACGTTCAAATGATTCAAGCATTTTGGTGGTGATGTACTATTGACAATAGTATTGTATCCTATTGCCATACTATGTCTAAATAAAATGTTCAATTGATTCAAACATTTAGATGATTCTATACTATATTGACAATAGTATTGTATCCTATTGCCATGCTATGACTCCATATTAATTGCACTACTATTGCTGTAGAAATTTACACAGGAAATATTATAATATATGATATTATTACAGCACTATGGTTGGGAAGCATAAGATATTTTTTTTTTTAGAGGGAATATATTAGTGTATAAAAGAAATTAGCAATAAACCTAAAATAAAAAGCACTTGTTATTGTCTTTTATTAACAACATTAAAGATCCTTTTGACACCGGGAACCACACCCATGGTGTAATGATTAGCGTGTTTGCCTCAAGTGCAATATATCATGGGTTCGAGCCCTGATTGGTACAAACCAAAGACTTTAAAATTGGTATTTGTCGCTTCTACGCTTAGCATGCAGCATTAAGAAGAAAGAGCAAAGACTGATTGGCTCGGAATCAGGATAATGTGTCTGAGGGGGCGGCATGTCTGTTCCAGACTGTTGTTTCATTGAGCTAGCACTATAAAAATCCAACTTAGTGTGTTGGTCTAGTACAAAGCAAAGTGGACCTCATCTTCATCTCATTGAAAATTATCTTGTTCTCGTCATGATATAGCTGAAAAATTGCTGCGTTGGCGTTAAACAAGAAGCACTGGACACCAGGAGTTTTGTTAGTCTAACTTGGTTTATCACTTATTTGAAATGTTCCAAGTTTGGTTCTTGGTTCACTTGAACTAAATGTCTGTGTGAGGGAGATATTATCATTACTTTTCTTCCTTTGTTGTCATATAACATCATGGCTGTCAGAGTCTAACCTTTTCACAATTCAATCTTTGTCTTTCTAGTCACTCGACCAATTGAAATCGAGCCAGCCAAAATGTTAGTAGGTGATCTCAACATGTTATATGATTTCTGAAATTCAAGATGGCTGTTTGATCAGTTATGCTCTCTGATTGTAATTGTAATGTTATGTATGTTCCTTTTATTATATAAACAAAATTAATCAGTGATGTTCAACAATTACTCCAATATTAGGTTTCACCTTGTCTATCCGAATAGTGTTGCCTCAAATTAGTATTATGTCATCATCCTATAGATACTATTGTCCAATAAAAAGCAACAATTTAATGTTTATTTTATTTAATTGTCTTACACTCACTAGGTGGAGTGAAAACGCTTGGATCTCTGATTCCTTGTTTAAGATCAACATACCTGTAGTAACAAATAAATCATATTAATATAGTAATTAACATAATAATATTCTGATCATTTTGTTGACGTTTAGAGCGACAGAAATCCCAAAAACTACAACAACAACAAAATTGTGCATAAGATGTGGCATGTCAAATATCTAAGGCTTTTCATTTCAGCTTTTGCTTAGTGGTCATGCACAAAGACAGAAAAGATGTATTCGAGTGAGTGCGTGATTGTTGTTTAACGCTAAATGAGTAATTCTCAGCTATATCATGACGAGAACAAGAATAGTGCCAGCTCACTGAAACAACAGCCCATGGGTAGACATGTAGCTCCATTCGAACATATTAATATGTTCCGAGCTAATCAGTATTTGCTATTCCTCCTTACTACTGCATGCGTAACTATTTAACTTGAATTTAGGTTTCACTCAACTATGGTTGACCAATGTAGCAGAGTAGCTTCCTGTTACAAAATGTCACACACTTTTCCTAATGACAATTGCATATTACATGCTTCGACCGTAAGCTTTGAGAAGGTTGAAAAGATATAGGCTACTTATTTGGTTTCAGACATATTAATCCTATATCAATTCATTGCCTTTGTGGCTTTGGATTTTATTGTAACAGTTATCAAATATACATTTTATTCCAATGATATTGTTTATCTATTGAATGCCTATAAACTTGTTTCAGATTTGATTTTTATGAATTATAATTTTTGTTTCCGAAGTTGAGCAGCTCGAAGACATTTCTTATCAAAATTAGATCATGGATTGCTCGAACGTCAATTCATACCGGTAAACTATAATTATTATTAGTATCGTGACTTTCGTGTTTTATGCAGGGATAATGAATTTTTCTCGGGTATCTGGGTTCACTCTGTTGTTATTTTTTGTTGGGTCGTGTTGCTCATTTCTTTTAGTTTTCCGTGTTATGTTTTCTGTTTTGTTTGTCTTTATTCCGTGTCTTGTGTCTAATGTTTCTGTGTCTCTGTGTCTAATGTTTCTGTGTCTCTGTGTCTAATGTTTCTGTGTCTCTGTGTCTAATGTTTCTGTGTCTTGTGTCTAATGTTTCTGTGTCTCTGTGTCTAATGTTTCTGTGTCTCTGTGTCTAATGTTTCTGTGTCTCTGTGTCTAATGTTTCTGTGTCTCTGTGTCTAATGTTTCTGTGTCTCTGTGTCTAATGTTTCTGTGTCTCTGTGTCTAATGTTTCTGTGTCTCTGTGTCTTGTGTCTAATGTTTCTGTGTCTCTGTGTCTAATGTTTCTGTGTCTCTGTGTCTAATGTTTCTGTGTCTCTGTGTCTAATGTTTCTGTGTCTCTGTGTCTAATGTTTCTGTGTCTCTGTGTCTAATATCTCTGTGTCTAATGTTTCTGTGTCTCTGTGTCTAATGTTTCTGTGTCTCTGTGTCTAATGTTTCTGTGTCTCTGTGTCTAATGTTTCTGTGTCTCTGTGTCTAATGTTTCTGTGTCTCTGTGTCTAATATCTCTGTGTCTAATGTTTCTGTGTCTCTGTGTCTAATGTTTCTGTGTCTCTGTGTCTAATGTTTCTGTGTCTCTGTGTCTAATGTTTCTGTGTCTCTGTGTCTAATATCTCTGTGTCTAATGTTTCTGTGTCTCTGTGTCTCTGTGTCTAATGTTTCTGTGTCTCTGTGTCTAATGTTTCTGTGTCTCTGTGTCTAATGTTTCTGTGTCTCTGTGTCTAATGTTTCTGTGTCTCTGTGTCTCTGTGTCTAATGTTTCTGTGTCTCTGTGTCTAATGTTTCTGTGTCTCTGTATTGTCCATTTGTGATTGCTCCTTCAGTTTTTACGAGTTGAACATTTCGTAGAATACACTTACGTTGCTGTGATGAAAGTTGATGGTGGTGTATATTCTGTATAATGAACAGGAATACAGCTATGAGTGGTTACAACACCGTGCAATTGACTTGGCTCAAACAGAAAAGACCAAGTTTCAACATTCATTAATTCCCCTGAGACACCAGCAGCCCCAATAGTTGCATAGCCGTCAAACGTGGCTCCAAGTGATATAGCATACGGCGTAGATGTACTAGTTATAGCTGTTACATTACACTGTTTTGTTGTTTGATTTATCCTGTATCTCCTTCCCTGCAACAACAAAAATGATGGTTATATTAAATAAGATAGATATATACAAGTTGTTTTACTATCACTGAGTCGATACCTCTGTTGGTGGACTATTGTTATATCATCCACAGTTATATCAAGCACAGAAAACCTTCTGATACGAATGCAGGTGAATATAAAATAAAAACCTCCTGAAACTTTATCTTGCTTACTAAGCACCGTCCATTTAATGTAAATAAATATTGTACTTGTACAACATTATTACACGTGGAGCGGGAAATTCTTAGCCTTCCCGAGCACCCGTGTCTGTTATGTATTGACGTTTTGTTGTATTGTGTATCTGTTTTGCAGTGTGTGCAGATTGTTGATATATTTATCACTCCTTGTCCTTGGAGAGTCTGCATTGAACTTGTACACATGTTTGTATATAGTATTGTCTGTTTATTTATGCATTGATTTTTTTTTTTTTTTTTTATTTAAATGTATTTTTACATTTTATCTACATGTCTTATATATATTCATACTTTCCAGCTCACGTTTTACTAGCATGAACTGCTTACCATTCCGGAGCATCTGAATTAACCCCCTTGTTTTTGTGGGGTTCCTGTTACGCAGTCTTCAGTTTTCTGTGTAGTGTTTGCAGATCTTTGTGTGTCATCTTTGTACTTTTTCCTTTGGTCATTGTATTATCTGTCCATCTTCGATTTATACCTTCTGATTACCTTATAGTATCATCAAACTTTTCTCTTTATTGACTACCATCTTGTAAGAATCCAAGATTTAACTTACGAGATCAAACAGGTATATTACTTCAACATATTGTTTCTCTGTTGCAAGCGAAATTGTTTCTAATTCTCTGATCCTCCGATTTACTTCGTCGTACGTTATTGTAACTTCTTCATCAACATTGTCAACGCCTCGTATAAACTGAAATAACATTATTTAAGGTAATAAATAAAATTATAGGCTTACATGTTATAATGGTGTTAATATAAAATAAAATTATAGGCTTACATGTTATAATGGTGTTAATATAAAATAAAATTATAGGCTTACATGTTATAATGGTGTTAATATAAAATAAAATTATAGGCTTACATGTTATAATGGTGTTAATATAAAATAAAATTATAGGCTTACATGTTATAATGGTGTTAATATAAAATAAAATTATAGGCTTACATGTTATAATGGTGTTAATATAAAATAAAATTATAGGCTTACATGTTATAATGGTGTTAATATAAAATAAAATTATAGGCTTACATGTTATAATGGTGTTAATATAAAATAAAATTATAGGCTTACATGTTATAATGGTGTTAATATAAAATAAAATTATAGGCTTACATGTTATAATGGTGTTAATATAAAATAAAATTATAGGCTTACATGTTATAATGGTGTTAATATAAAATAAAATTATAGGCTTACATGTTATAATGGTGTTAATATAAAATAAAATTATAGGCTTACATGTTATAATGGTGTTAATATAAAATAAAATTATAGGCTTACATGTTATAATGGTGTTAATATAAAATAAAATTATAGGCTTACATGTTATTATGGTGTTAATATAAAATAAAATTATAGGCTTACATGTTATAATGGTGTTAATATAAAATAAAATTATAGGCTTACATGTTATAATGGTGTTAATATAAAATAAAATTATAGGCTTACATGTTATAATGGTGTTAATATAAAATAAAATTATAGGCTTACATGTTATAATGGTGTTAATATAAAATAAAAAGAAAAACAAAAAAATATCACACTATCGGAACAGTTCCAAAATTCAATAAAAAAATCATAGAAAGAGGCCAAATCTGTACCCTAGAACACAAATACATGTTCTCTCACTTTCCTCTCTTGGCACATATACTTCAATAAAAAGTGACTGTGTTAAACTAGTTTTATGGACCCAAACCTGCCCTCTTAATGAAATGATGCGGACATGCAAGACCAATGAAGTTCTTTCCATATATGAGATATAAAAAAAGATATAAAAACCTAGATAATAACTTAGTGTGCACGACGCATTTCTAGAATGATCTTCATCAGCCGAAAGATTGGAAAATCAAATAATAAAAGAGATAGATATGCAATAAAAAAAAAAAAAAAAAAAAAAAAAAAAAATTCCACAAGATGATTCGAATTTTGTTAGTTTCTTTTGCTTTATGCATGGTAGGAGATGGTACCCATCGAGACGTCTTAATTTACATGGATTGAATAACGCGAGCTCTCAAAAAGACCATGAGTGGGAAAAGGCCTAACAGTGGCAAGTTGTTTTTTTGGGTGTGCCTTTTGTATGAAAGACGTCGTAAAATACATGTGTTTACACATAGAAACTGCTTCACCATTCTTGTTAACAGAACCACACGTTTGAATTATTATATATTACTCACATGTCGTAAAATGTAAATATTTTTATGCATTAATTTGCTAAAATGAAACTTCGCTACATCGATCGTAGACTTTATTGTAGTAAATATATCTAGCTTCTACCATTTTACCTTTAATTCCAATTTGATATGGAAAGAAGTCTGATTAACTTTGGGAAATATTGGAATTAGGTAGAGATTAGGTACAATTAGTTAAAGCTGCAGCTGTTTAGCCACAATTTAAACCTATTCTTGTTAATTTTCCGTCCATTCTTGTGATAGTTGAAATTATATACTTTTTGGCTTGTTTTGTATTGATGTTTCTTCGATATACAGATTCTGATTACCCTGATTTTGGTATCTTCAAACTCTTCTTTTTATTCTCATTTTGAAAATTTCAATAATAATCTAAAAGGAAATGACTTTTATTTTCTTGATTTACACACAGCGATTTAAAACAAATAGTTTCATGGTAGTGGCGATGATGATAATGATCTTAACACGTCGATCTTTAGAGGTCATCATTAAGAGGGGAGGTTGTGTCCATAAAACTAATTTAATCCCGCCACTTTTTTAAAGTGCCCGTAACGAGCCGGGAAAATGAGCAGGCATATATATGTGTGCTGGGGGTATCCATTTTGCCGCCTTTTCTACAATATTGTAGTATTTTTAGTTTTTCATTGCATTTTAGGATGATTGCATCTCTTTCAGTTTCCAAGCAACATTTCCTATAAGAAAAGTTTGAAGATATCAAAGATGTAATCAGACGCCATAAATCGAAGAAGGACAGATAATGCAATGGCCAATAAAAGTGCAATCAAAGATCTACAAAATATTAGGCTGCACAGAAAACTACAGATCGAGTAATACGAATTCGACTTTTTTAACTTTCAAAACAAAATGATTATTGCAGCTATGTTAACTGCTTCTCTGATGACTTGCACTTAGTTTTACATTAAATCGAATTATTTACAACTTACCACAACGTTTAGAATCCTGGGCACGTGCGGCGATGAAAAAGCAGACGACAGCTAAAAGTTTCATGGCAATGATACAAACAATTAAGTGACCTAAGCTCTTGACTTATATAGATGTACTAAATGTCATATCTTTGTAAAACAGTTTATAAGTCTCTACCCTAATGTCATTCTGGAGTATAAAATTAACCTTGGAATGTCTAGTGCCATGAGTGCGTGTGCACCTAAAAGAAGCCCTTACAATATTCAGGTTTACAAGCACAAAAATAAGTTTTAAAAATAAGAATACCCTAAAATAATGATATAAAGAGAATCGGTACGGGTATTTTTATTGTTTGTGTTGTGTTCGCTTTACCGTTGGAGATTGTCGTGATCGTATGGTAGTTTGGTTTATGCAATCAGTACCTATCACCACTAACGTCGGGGAGCAAGTGAGAGTTATGATTTTATTCTGATTGATTTCTTGACATCCGCTATGAATTAGGATCTAAACTATCTCGTGAAAGAGACACATAATAGTAACATTCTAATGTCAGTCTGTATATTTTTCAGCCTATTTGATACACTAGAATTGCTTTTTATTTGATAAATTTTGCAACATTGTGTCAAACATTTTTGAAAGAGGACCTTCGTCTTGTCATTCAAATAGGTAAACACTATTTTGTGATATGTACTCAAATAACGAAAGGTATATTAGATTTTGAAATGTAGCTTACCATGACCATGATGTAATTAATCAAAAATGTTGTGGCCCTTTAAGAAGATACTGGAAGGTATTTAAATTGTTTTGTCCTATAAAACTTGATTTTTTACTTGAGTATCAGTACAAAAACGACCATTCATGGAAAAAGATTCCTGTCTTTGTGGCGTCTTTCATGGAGGATTACAATATATAAATGCATTCCGCGTCCTTTACTATAACGCTGCTCATGCAATTGTATATGATGGTTGGCACTCACATATGGAAAACACTTGCATGACCGCATCATAGCAGAGGTTTGGGTCCATAAAAATAGCTTAGCTCCGCCACTTTTTATTGAAGTGTCTGTACCGAGCCCGAAAGTGAGATGCATATATATGTTTATGCTATCTATTTTACATCTGTTTCTACGGTTTTTCTATAAGAATGTAGAACTGTTCTGATAGTGCGGATTGCTTTGCTTTTCATTCGATACTTGGGGAAATAGTACTCAAAATTATTATTGTCATAGATGAATTACCTCCGCCAGTAAAACTGACAGCCACGATATATTTTTAGCTGAAATTTTGTTGAAGTGGCGTTAAACACCATAGCCCCAACCTTAACCCCTGTTGATTGTTCACCAGAATGTAGCTAACATTTCAACTAGTTATCGCAACTACATTGTTTTGGTTGGTTTTGCATGCGTTTTTCAGAATCATGCTAATTGATTCCCTGTATTGTTTTGATGGTTTGGTTTATGTATCGATTTTATTTGTTGTTGGATATGTTGTTTTGGCTGGCATTTTTTTTCTTCCTTATTTTTGTTTGTTTTTGTTATAAAAGAACGAGTTTACAGCAATAAGAGAAAATGAATTATTTGTCAATGAAAATCAAAAACATGCATTACAGAAAATTTATTTATTGAGAAAAAGAAAGGATTAATAGGTGCTTTACATCAGTTTTGTGTAATGAGTCAGTCATATATTACATTTCACCTAATATATACTGGCACATATTTTCTAGTTGCAGTTTCTGATTCTATGTTATATACAGAAAATATATGTATACAAATATAATAGAGATGAAACAATTTCAGAAAATTATCTCTGCCAAGACATAGTTTGCAGTTTGTACAATATGTTTATTTCATACATTCACTAGGTGGGGTGAACACGTTTGGATCTCTGATTCCTTGCTTGATATCAAAATACCTGTAGGAAGAAATAAATAAAGGTCATCAAAGCAGTAAATTTATCTTGCATTATGATAATTTACTGTTATGAAAACATACAAAATATTTTATAAAAGTCATATATTATGTCATACATTTTGTTATGTCAATTTTTAGCTGTTGGGAAATTGTAGCACATAGTAATACCCTTATATGGGGGTTGATAGTTCTGAAATGGGTTTTTTTCTATAAAGCAAAATCGATTTGTATTTAATCAACACCAATGAAAGTATTTCAAATTAAAATGATATTGTTGTAAATATTTTCACATTGAAATGGTATGATAATAAACAATATTTATTAGATAGGTTCCCAGTCGTTATACCACCAATACATGTTAGTTCGATTCCCGACCATGGAAAGGTGCACTCGATACAACGTTATGTGATAAAGTTTGTTAGTTATTTGAGGCAGGTTTTCTCTCGTTAATCTGGTTTTGTTATTCCACCACTGAAACTGATCGCCAGTATATAGCTGCAATATTGTGTGGTAAAAGTGGAGTTCAACTCCCATTACCTCTTAGATTATTTTAGGCCGGCTTATCTTAAATTACATAATCCTCTTTCGTCATGGTAGCTCCAATATTATTTTAGATTTTGGTATTCTACATTAATCTGTTGGTACCGAAACAATAACAACTTAGTATGAAAAGTGTAAATATACAAAAGGGTTATGTTAGGAAGAGTTTGAAGATGCCAAAGGAGTAATCAAAATCTGTAAAGACAACACAATGGCCAGAAGAAAAATGACAAAAGGACAAACAATGATCGGCAAAACACTACGCAGACAGCTAAAGATAAAGTAACACAAACAATACCAGAAACCTGCTCCACAGATAACACCCATCTTGTTACTATTAAACGATACGAACATCATATGGAATGGAATGGTGTTAAGGTATGTACGATAGTCTTATTGATGTTACTTACGTTGATGTGGTGAAGGAATGGGAATGGTGTTAAGGTATGTACGATAGTCTTATTGATGTTACTTACGTTGATGTGGTGAAGGAATGGGAATGGTGTTAAGGTACGTACGATAGTCTTATTGATGTTACTTACGTTGATGTGGTGAAGGAATGGGAATGGTGTTAAGGTACGTACGATAGTCTTATTGATGTTACTTACGTTGATGTGGTGAAGGAATGGGAATGGTGTTAAGATACGTACGATAGTCTTATTGATGTTACTTACGTTGATGTGGTAAAGGTAGCAGGTGGTACAAACTCTGTATATTCTACAGGAACACAGTCAGGAGTAGTTACAACGCCATAAAATCTATTTTGTCCTGACATAAAAGACCAATTCTGAACATTCATGAATTGCCCAGAAATCCCAGCGGCTCCAATGGTTGCAAAACCAGTAAAGTTAGCGCCATTTGGTACACCAAACGGCCTAAATGATGACGTTAGGGCAGTAACGTTACACTGTCTTGTTTGTAGATTTATCCTGTATTCCTTCATCTGTAATTAGATTTAATTCATAATATAAGAAGAGTTTGAAGATACCAAAGAGGTAATCAGAATCCGTATATCGAAGAAGAACAGACAACACAATGGCCAAAAGAAAAAGGACGATCTACAAAACATACACATAAAACTAAAGATCGAGTAACACGAACACAACTAAAAACCGGGGGTGAACTCAGGTGCTCCGGAAGGGTAAGCAGTTCCTGCTACACTAGTGGCACCCGTCGTGTTAATCTAGTTACAAACCCGGTGATAAATCATGAATGCGGTAAGGACCGGGAAGTGTTTACAAGTGGAACATATAAAATTGTAACTATATGATGATTCTACCAGTTTTAGTGACTTCTTGAAATATATTATTTTCGAGGGGATTGAGATTCTTGTTGTTCTTTTAAGCTTTCTGTGTTTCGTGATTGTGAATTGCAGTTGTCTTTGTTTGTTTTTACCATGGCGTTTTAGTTGTTTCCTATTGATTTATGACTTTTGATCAAATCTTGGTACCTTACAGCATTTTGCAGTAAGTAATTACTACAAAATGCTGGATATTTTGATCAACAACATATTTGTTGTTTGTTGATGACCATGCTGTTGAACAGACAGTTGCTATTCCAATTATGTATTAATTGTATTCCATTTACGACCGTCTTGATTGATTTTTTTGATTTTTGGTGTTTTAACGCCACTTTCAGTAAGCCATGGGCAAGCAACTGGTAAACTTTATCACTTGCGGCTGCGAGTCGAGTGCACCCTTTTTGTAATTTACAAAGCCGGCCGCGAACCCACGCCGTATTGGTGATAGGCTTGCATGAGTTGTTAGGTAATCCAACTACCTAATTCATTGAGCCAACCGGGCCCTATGACCGTCTTATTCCTATCTTTGGATGAGGCGTATTTCATACAGGGGATACTACAGAGTAAAGATAAGAATTGATCTTAATCCTTTAATTTCAGCTTCCGCTATATAGATGATGTCATATTTTTAAAATATGCAGGATTTTATTATTTGTTATCGTATCTATTCCAACGAGATTGAAATTAAGTCACAACAGACACTCTTAGGTCCTCTTGATTCATTAATCTTTACCCACGACGATTCATTTGGAGTTTATACATCTCAATAAATACGATATTCCAAGGCCTGTGATTATACATGTATTTAATGGATAGAGGATTGCCGCTGACATACAAACTGTTTTAAAAGGGGTTAGATGGAAACCTTTACTACGATGTTTTACGGTCGCCACCATGCATTTGTTGATCCCTACACTGTGTCTATCACACAAAAGACTGTTTGCGCTGTCGTAATCTCTTTCTGCTTCTTTTATCTCATCCATGACATTTATTGGTATTTGACCGTTACTCTGAGAAACATGGTGGGTATTAAATATGGGACACGATCTACTTACCCTACCGGAGGGTTTAGCTCAACCCGGTTTTTGAATGGATCCGTGTAGTTTTCTGAGTTAGCTCACGTTGGTTATTGTTTATATTTGTTTCCCTTTATATTTTTTCACCAGATGTTTGCTTTTCTGTATTGATTTAGGATATTTTATACCTCCTGGTATCTCCTGCCTTTCATATTAAGACAATCATCAAATATAGAATTAATGCATTTACATGCATGAGATTAGAAAATCAAGAAGTTGGGCATATTCTTTTACTTTCTATACTCTATTTAACGAATACATGACATCCTTGCATGACAAAACTACATGTGGAAAATGTGATGTTTACTCTTTGAAGCAACTAATCTAACTTCCGGTGTTTTATGAAAGTTTATGATGTCATAGCTTTGTATTGGAAATATTCTACATGAATGTCTTACATAATTGTACTTGTGATATCGTTCTTGTATGTATGTTATTAAAAAGGTTTTCAGAATAGTTATCGAATGTTGGCACACTTATTCTGTATATATATAAGGCAGACACATCAGTGCACATAACTCGATTGGAGTATTTTCTAGTGTGCCATTAAAATCCATCTATTAAGATGCTTACACGACTGTACCAAGTGTAGCTTACTCTTTACCATTCTGTATATGGAATATCAAGAGTACTTACATCTTTAAACAAGTATATTCTTTCATACAATTCCTTTGGTGTTGTAAACGAAAACTCATCGACCTCTCTGACTCTTTGATTGTTTTCATCGTAACTTATTGTAGCTCTCTGGCCGGGTGAGTGAACTTTCATACTCCCTCGTTCCACCTGTAATAGCAATAGTTATAGCCTAGTAATAAATGAATTATTAATACTCGAAACTGTTAAAACATGTTAATTATTATTTTATTTTTAAAGACCAATGTTAATTGGCCGATGATGATGATTTGATGTGGGGTATGATAGTGATGTATGATACCAAATTATTTGGCTTGCTTAACTGTTACGGAATGTCTGTATCACAGATGATCACAGATACATGTATGTCCCGTTTGTCGTTTTTCTTCACCATGCCTTGAAATCGAATTTGACTAGTAACATTGGCAACACGACGGGTGCCGTTATTGAAACACGATCTTCATACCATTTCGGATCACCTAAGTTTTTTCCGGTTTATAGTAGTGTTCATATTTCCCAATGTTTTCTGTGTACATAGCGTTTTGTGTCATTGTTTGTCTTTATGTAAAGACTGTGAAATGCAGAACACTAATAAAAGCGCTGTTCCTTTACACTTAAGTACAATGTTGAATAATCTCTCATGTTCATATCTTTTCTTACTAACATATAGAACTGTAAAAAATTAAGTAGAGTTAATCTCTATTCGTGCTCTTATGCCTGGAAGCAGTAGTTAATGTCGGTTCTTAATAAACTTACCCGTAGAATGTTAGCTTCCCATTGTTTTGGTGATTCTGTAAGGTAAAATGGTAATTAATTATACAAAAGTCAGCTTAATTAATATTAAGATTGAGTGTTAGGTGTTTTAAAGCGGCAAATATGTAATGCATATTCAGGACCAGAACAAGTACAACAATGTATTAAATATTATACAGCAATATTTAGGGGGGGCGGGGGGGGGGGGGGGGGGGGCGTGGGAAACCCGTTCAATGACTTTTGACGACCACAGCACAAGAATGGAGAGTTGCATAGGAACAAAAATGTAGCATTTTGTACCAGACCCTACTCTTTTTCTAAATATTTTTTAAGTATACAACTTTTGACTATCTGCTTGTCTATGCATTTTTATAATTTCTACACATAACTCGATGTAAGAGTAAACATTTTCCATCCTCCCACCAGATACGTTACAAAGATCTATTATTTTAATTATTAAGTTTAATCATAAAAAAACTATCCAAATCGGTAAAAGAAAAATTGTAAAACTTACCACAGGGTTGAGGGACCTGTGCGTTCACTGCGACTAAAAAGCATATAACAAATATAAGTTTCATGCTGATGATGGTGGTCTTAACAAGTCGGTCACATTATTTACCTTTCCTTTTATATGCCCTGGATCGTCTTGTCTTCTTATCTAATCTAAATGTAGTCTGTTAAAAATACCCTCATTGAAACCCAAGGTATGATGTGTTGTCCTTCAGATGTTTTGGTATGCATGTACCAGATACAAGCTTAAGATACATGTAGGTTAAGTATTTAAACGTCTATTTTTCAGCATAAACTTGATGGAAAATAACAACGCAAGCAAAAACTGTGCACTTTTATTCTGAAAAAAGAAAAGAAAAAAAGAATTAGTATAAAGATTGTTTCAATGCTAAATAGTAAACTTTAAATTAAAGAAATATCTGACTGCTATTAACCTCTTTGTTTTTATGCTTGTACTTAGAATATGTGCAATTGGGTTAAACTATTAATGATAGACGTGACGACCTAGATGTTCTAGAAGTAAAATTGTTCTTTATGGAAAGGCTACATTTCATACTCCCCTGCATACACTAATCATACGGTTTCCAGTAGTTACTTCCTATTAAGGCCCACTTTCATGCAAAGTTTAAATAAAATAGCATATATTTTCCTCGTAATCTGTTCATAATTTTAATGTAAATTTTCTATTTAAATTATGCTCTGATTTTTAACAAGTTAATTATACTCGAATTCGTTGTCCTTTTTAGTGTTCTTGCTAGACAAAGTCATATGGAAGCTAACTCATATAAAAAAGATATGAAAACGTATAATATTAGAATAAAATTCAGAATGTGCAAATGGCATATTGTTAACAGGATCATTTTCTTGTCAGCAATAACTTGATTACCGTTACGAAGAGCATAAGCGTAAGACAAGTTTAAAGATACCAAAGGAACAATCAGAAGTAGCAAATCGCAGAAGGACAGACAATGTAATGGCCAAAAGAAAAAGAACCAAAGGACAAACAATGATATACAAAACACTACACAGAAAACCATAGATCAAGCAACAAGAACTAAACTAAGCATCGGAGGTGCTTTGAAAGGATAAGTATTTCCTGCCACACATGTCGCACCCGTCGTGTGTTACTCTTGTTACAAGCTCGGTGATAAATCATGAATGAGGAAGGACCGGATTGTGATTAAGACAAAAGGAACACATCCGTGGTCATTTGTGACACAGATATTCCGTAGCGGTTAACCGAGTCATGGTGTCTAACGTCATAAACTATGTGGTCATCTACTTCATAAATTAATTGATAGTATATGATAACAGTTTCTGATATTATTACAGACATATTTGTAATATAAATCTGTGAATCTATTGCCCTTAAATACCTTGGCCATTGTCATTACTGGAACAATAGACAAAAGCAGAGCTCATATGTTTAAAGATATTTTAAAGTAAAAAAAAACATCCGAATTTATAAACAACACACAGAACACAGATGTGAGACCATCTGATGCTTCAGTAAGGCTAGAATGTGCTTGGCCGATGAATGGCAATGGTTGTGTAATTCTACTCCCAAAAGCCATATAGAGTTTCTCAAATTTCGATTTTAGACATATCTGTAATAATTTGACAAATTAAAATTCAAGATAGAACAAAATTAGTTCTCAAGTATTCTCTCCAAAAAATGTCACTAATGATTTCACATATATTTCTAATGTAACATTAAGAATGAATATTTCATTAACTGATTAAGAATTAGGACTTCGTGACAGTTCGTGTTGGCCTGTACATGTACATGCTTTATGTGATTAGCATTTTTTTTTTAAATCTATTAAAATTTTCGCTCCATAACTATAGTCGGTTCATTATTTACATTCTATTTATCTATATTAGTTTGTTGTATTTTATATAATTAGTATATATATCCAGCTTTATTTCATAGCAGTATATTATTTCAGATAAACTGTAGCTGAACGTTTGCGTGCTATATTCCCCGATATTGCACTAGTGCAATATTGCATTAAATGATGACGCCATAGACAGGTTATTATGATGTTCTTATCAATTCTGAAGTTCTATGCAATTTGAAGAGCTTGTAGATACCAAAAGGGTAATAAGACAATACATTGGCTAAGAGAAAAAGGACAAAAAGACAATGTTCGACATATACATAATACATAGAATAATAAATGTTGAGCAAAATGGACCCCGCTAAAACCGGGCTTAATTCGTGTGCTCCAGAAAGGTTAGCAGCTCCTGCTCGACTTTTTGCACCCGTCGTGTGTTACTCTGGTTACAAATCTTGTGGTAAGTCATATATATTCCATATATGAATACTACGTTTACGGCACAAACATTGATTGAATGTGGAACTTTATAAATCAATGTATATTAAATAGTTTAAAATGCATATTTTGTTTTTAAATTTGCGATTATTCAGCAAATAAGGAGAATAGTCTAAAACTGTTTTGATATACAATATATGTTAGGTTTTTATTAAATTTAGACTATAGTGTTCTGTAACAAGGAGAGAGTTAATGTTATCCCGTTGTTGTCACGATCCCTTTTACTCGACCATATTAAGATGTATTTGCATCCGTGTTTATTATACACTGTAAATGATAGTCTAACAAAGATAAATATATATCTTAGATCAAAGCCAGTTCTGACCAAACTAATCATATATGTATCACGCGATCTATATTTTATATACAATCAGAGAAAGTCTTGACACAGGTTTTCTTGTTCAAACAGACATTCCATAATTGTCAAAATCGACGATTAAGCAGCAAATATTGTTGCACAATTATACGATGTATTATCAAAATGTCAAGTCTCCAAACTGATTAAACTTAGCAGTCATAGTTTCTAAAATATTCTAGTTAACATTCTATATTTTTAACCCCACAACGTACGAACGCTTATATAAGCACCTAATTGTAATCTCAAGTAATATTGCAAAACCTTTTACGTGAAGTCTATAAATTTATTTATTTTCATAAAATCTGTTTATCTACAGAATTAAAATGAAAACATAGGTATATGAAGCATAAGTAGAAATGTTTACTTTCAACGTATACATTATTGTTCCGTCAACGAGACGAGTCATTTGAAGCCACCAATCTATTTTGTTTTACAAAAGCCTGTATATCGACAGATATAGTGTGTCGTATTCACTTTCATAGAAGAAAATCTTTGGACAACCACCTTTGGTATTTGTGTATATTTTTCGTTTCAATACTTGATCGACTTTAAAACACAATCAATGATTGGTTGTTGTTTTTTGCATATCAGAACACACAAATATGCATCATGTTAGACGCACATGATGTTTGATCGGGCCAATTGCAATTTGGTGCACTATATATGCATTAAACTAGCTTAAACAAGCCACTTTATTTTATTGAAATGCCTGTGCAAATCCCGACAAGTGAGTGGTCATGTATATGTGTGTTAAGGATATCGATTTGTCCTCTGTTTTGACAATGATTTTTCTATTGAATTTTGGAATTGTTCGGACAGTGTGGTATTTTTTGTTTTCTCTTTTATTATATGTTTGACTTTCATATTCAACGCTATTTCAGCACCAAGGTGCCAACTACAAAACGACCAATGCACTCCTGGATTAACAATCCACAATCAGTGTTATCGCCCAGTGACAGTAATAATCAAAACAGCAAAATAATAATTTAGAGCAACTCTATATTTAGCTTTTTCACTGAAATTTCAACGTAAAATTGTCAGCAACATACAGCAGGTCGGTGGTTAAAATTGTCAGCAACATACAGTAGGTCGGTGGTTAAAATTGTCAGCAACATACAGTAGGTCGCTGGTTAAAATTGTCAGCAACATACAGTAGGTCGGTGGTTAAAATTATCAGCAACATACGGTAGGTCGGTGGTTAAAATTGTCAGCAACATACGGTAGGTCGGTGGTTAAAATTGTCAGCAACATACGGTAGGTCGGTGGTTAAAATTGTCAGCAACATACGGTAGGTCGGTGGTTAAATACTATCACCCATAACCCCAAAGTAAATTGTTGGGAAAAATGAACGAGTAGGATGAAATGGAAAAACAGAATACCTCACTGCCAGGACAGTTCCATTATCTAATCGAACAACTGTAGATCTCCTTAACACAAATATACATGTTCGCTCACTTTCCTGGCTTGATACAGACACTTCAATAGCAAAAATCAAACAAGCGTTTAACCCTAAAGGCGGATCAAGCACATCATATACTACCATGTGCAGGTGTGAAACAAACGTTACTTTTACATTAATTTCGCCTATGCATTATCAGCCTGTGTCTGAATAAGAATATTGGTCATGCATGGCACATGAGATGTTGATTATTTTGGTACATCTGATTTGTATGTAATATTGGTCATGCATGGCACATGATATGTTGATTATTTTGGTACATCTGATTTGTATCTAATATTGGTCATGCATGGCACATGAGATGTTGATTATTTTGGTACATCTGATTTGTATCTAATATTGGTCATGCATGGCACATGAGATGTTGATTATTTTGGTACATCTGATTTGTATCTAATATTGGTCATGCATGGCACATGAGATGTTGATTATTTTGGTACATCTGATTTGTATCTAATATTGGTCATGCATGGCACATGAGATGTTGATTATTTTGGTACATCTGATTTGTATCTAATATTGGTCATGCATGGCACATGAGATGTTGATTATTTTGGTACATCTGATTTGTATCTAATATTGGTCATGCATGGCACATGAGATGTTGATTATTTTGGTACATCTGATTTGTATCTAATATTGGTCATGCATGGCACATGAGATGTTGATTATTTTGGTACATCTGATTTGTATCTAATATTGGTCATGCATGGCACATGATATGTTGATTATTTTGGTACATCTGATTTGTATGTAATATTGGTCATGCATGGCACATGAGATGTTGATTATTTTGGTACATCTGATTTGTATCTAATATTGGTCATGCATGGCACATGAGATGTTGATTATTTTGGTACATCTGATTTGTATCTAATATTGGTCATGCATGGCACATGAGATGTTGATTATTTTGGTACATCTGATTTGTATCTAATATTGGTCATGCATGGCACATGATATGTTGATTATTTTGGTACATCTGATTTGTATCTAATATTGGTCATGCATGGCACATGAGATGTTGATTATTTTGGTACATCTCATTTGTATCTAATATTGGTCATGCATGGCACATGAGATGTTGATTATTTTGGTACATCTGATTTGTATCTAATATTGGTCATGCATGGCACATGAGATGTTGATTATTTTGGTACATCTGATTTGTATCTAATATTGGTCATGCATGGCACATGATATGTTGATTATTTTGGTACATCTGATTTGTATCTAATTTATCGTGGTTGTTTATGTTGTTCTGTCTTTTGTTGTTGTATTTATTTCTAATTCCATGTTTGATTGTGGTCATTTTATACTATTGTGATTGTTGTACTATTCTTAACTTTGCCAGAAGATTTCCCTGCGGGGTTGGTACCTCATCTGGTTTGATTCTCAATAACTTACATTTAAATAATGAGTAAGACCATCGGCCCATGTAGAACTAGAATAATATATGATAATTTCTCTGTTAGGAAGATTTAATGTATAATATTCAATATTAGAACTCAACGTTCTCCACAGCAACGCCGATCATTTAGCTTTATGTGAAGGTCGGCATTTAACTCAAATGTTGAAAACACCGCATCATTCACAAAGGGGAATGTTGGTGCCCATAAAACTAGTTTGTTCCCGCCACTTTTTGTTGAACTACCTGTGCCATGCCATGTGTGTTAGGGTGTGCATTTTGTCCCTGTTTCTATGACTTTTCTATTAGATTGTGTAACTATTTTGACGTTGTGTTATTTATTTTTTTCCTTTTATTCATAAATGTTCAAAACCTATTTGAACTTGTATGTTAGAGCAAAACCACAATTTAGATGTATAAAAGAACAAATCTTACTGTAGAATAGTTACATATCTATTCAGTTTGATTAAATTATGTATATTTGTTTGAATTATTTTCAATTATGTTTAAATTATTCCTATCACTATTTTAATTGAGTGTAGAAAGATCTTATATTTATGCTTTAGTAGTTGGAATGCTATAGGGAATCCTTTGTACATTAAAAATAGGTTCTCAAAATGGCCGCCTTTGATTAGTTTGGTTTGGTTTTATGGTATTTAGTGCCATTTGCAACACTATTGCAGTTATATCGTGGCGGTCAATTTTATTGGTGGAGGAAACCGGAGTATTCGGAGAAAACCACCGACCTGCTGCAAGTCACTGACAAACTTTATCACATAATGTTGTACCCTCGCCCTAAGTGGGATTCGAACTCACAATATCAGTGGTGATAGACACTGATTACACAGGTAGTTGTAAATCCAACTACCATACGATCATGGCCATGATGCCCCCTGTCCGCCTTTGAAGACTGTATAGAGTTAGACATATATAATTGTCCGATATTTAGAGAAACAAGGATTAACTTGAAAGAAAATTAATTGCAGACATGGAACGTTTTGCATGATAAGGGAAGCCTGTCGTTTTTCATCCTGGTTTTGCTAAAAATAGTTCCAATACTTACATATGTAATAAGGGAGATGTTTGATGTAGTAGCGGAATCGACCGAAGTGAGCCGGATACCCTTTCCCGCATTAAGAGGAAATAACTCGAATGGAAATGTATTAAACGTATAATGTTAGAAGCAAGTCGGAAATCTGCATAACATAGTCTATTTGTTTTGTTTTGACATAGGTTACGGTTATATTTTATGAGTGTTTAACGCCGCTTTCAATAATTCATTGCAACGTTCAATTTTATTATGGGTGAAAACCACCATCTTGCGATAAGTCACCTCACTGACAAACGCAGACGGGAATCGTACATAGTGTTGATAGATACATTGTACTATATCATGACATCTATATAATTGAAGTCTTCGATAAATAAAACATTGATACAAATTTTTTATTATTTTATTATACAACTAAACCATCATGCATTCACGAGGTGGTATGAAGACATTTGGATCTGTGATTCCTACGTTGATGTCAAAAAATCTGCAAAGAACAAAAACATTAAATCAACTGTTTGCACTTATAGCAAATATCCCATTACTTAAAAAACTGAATGCATTGAGTTAATATGTGACCTTTTAAAGGAAGATTATTGCTATGCTGCTCTTTACCTCAGTTGTTTGTATGAGGGCTCATGTCTTATTTACGATATTTGTGTTTCTTTGCGTTGAGTGAAGTGTTTTTCGTTTTTGTTTATCTTCGTCTTGTATCTTGTGTACCCAAAGTTGCCAGTTTCTCTGGATTGTTCATTTCTTGAATGCCCCTTCGGTATTCTCTAACGTTCATTTGTTTGTTATCGATGTAGCATCAATTATATTATTTTTGGATAGCATTTTTTCATGACTTGACAAAAAATTGACAGGTCAAGAATTATTGAATTCATAGATATCATAGACTTCATAAAAAGCTATCAGGTATCAACGGTTCAATAGTGTTTTGAGTATGTAGAGTGATCAAAAACAAACAAAATATAGGAACTTTCATACGAGAATAATAAAGTTTACACACTATGATATAGTATGTTTCTGCTTTCATTTCTTTTTTCAGCATGACTACGTCTTAATTGATATTTGTTTCGTAGAAAAAAACATAATTATATAATTAATGGATTTAAAAAAAACAGGCATTAAATTAATGGTTCAAATCATCGCTTGATGACTTTCATACTGGAAGTTGATAAAACGTGTGCGTATAAATGCAACTTACGTTGTTGTGACTAAACTTGTTCTTTCTGAGTAGAAAGCGTATTCAATTGGAACACAATCAGGAGATGACACAACGCCATAAAATTTGTCGTCTCCATCTGCCAAGGACCAGTTCTCAACCACAAGTGATTCACCGGGGATACCAGCTGCTCCAATGGTAGCAGATCCATCAAATTGAGCTCCTGGTGGTACACCGTATGGTCTAAATGGTCTGGTGAGTGCAGTAACATTACATTTTCTTGTTTTAATGTTTAATCTGTACTCTTTACCCTAATGTTATAAAAGAAAAAAATATATTTCATACTCTCCAATGGAATTCGTTTTAGAATATTAAGCTATCAATTAGAATAGTGTCAATTTAAAAGTTTATTTGATAAGGTTACTTTTTTGCATTTCACCACAAATAGTAGAACTTTTGTTGTTCCATATAAGGATGAATTTCTAAATTCAACATAAACTATATAAAGCAACTAAAAAATAGAAATAAATAATAACAATGTAGATATTTCATTTAATACACACTGTGTGTTTTTTTATGGAACATCCTTCATCAGGTACGCTTATTGACGAGAGATTTGAAAACCAAATAATTAAAAGTGTTGGGGAGCAATTAAGCCAAAGGGCATGAATAAGGTAGCCAAAATCCGCTAACGCCTGAAGGAGATTGACCTTGGTTTAAGGAACTGTAAATTTCAAACGTATAAATATATCTGTTAAGACATGTCAGTGCCGAACCACTGATCATTGGGCGAGTGATACCCTCATGAACTAATAGTCTATCAGCAGAGTTATCTATCCAGTGATAATAATAAAACGTAGATATCTAATATAGTGGACACATGTAAAAATGAAAAACAAACTGTTGACTCCAGGTCACCGTTTCACAAAGTTCCACACAGCTACATCAAATGCAAGTCTTACGGTTCCGAAATAAAGTAATTATTAATAAAACTAACATATGTGACTTTAGCCAATTTTTGATATCTCGTTTAGGCCCTTTGGTTTGATTGCTCCCAAAACTTTAAATTATTTGGCTTTTCAATCTTTCAATTTTGAGCGTACCTGGTGTAGGTTATTCCAGAAACGTGTCGTGTGCACTAAATTTTGATATCCACCTTTTTATTAAAGATAACTTGTGAAATATGTTCTATAATTCATCTTTTTAATTTAATCAATACGTACAACATTATGGAGGTACAAAACATCGTAGATCTCTTTGTCTGATCCAAACTCTATTTCTTCTATTTCTCTAGCCCTCGTGTTTGTTTCGTCATAGCTCAACTTAGCTATTTGTTGGAAAGCCTTATCTCTGTCATACTACAAAAGGATGAAAGGTTTATACAAGGTAATTATATTAAATGACTTTTATGAGGTATTTTTAGTTGGGTAACATATATAATTGTGTAATATATACAAATTCATGTCCACTGTTTATTATGAGAGCTCTGTAATCATCATCATCATCATATTTGTATAATAGTAGAACCTCAGAACTGCTTGGGGCCGTCGTGGCCGAGATCGCATAGTAGTTGGATTTACAACTTGCTATGAAGTCAGTTCCTATCACCACTGATGTTATGAGTTCGAATGTCGATCAAGGCGAGGTGTACAACATTATGTGATACAGTTTGTCAGTGATTTGCGATAGGTCAGTGGTTTTCTCCGGGTCCTCCGGTTTCCTCCACCAATAAAACTGACCGCCACGATATACCTGAAATATTGTTGAAAGTAGCGTTAGGCACCATCAAACAAACAAACAAGCAAACAAACAAACAATCAGAACAGTTAGTCGCGAAAAAAAATTATATTTGTTTATTAATTGCCTTTTTGATGTGTGCTATTTTGTAACCCGGATAAAACTGTTTATATTCTTCTTGAGAATCAGTATTCTACATTTAACATGATAAAGGAGTGGGTATGATAAGGGTAGATATTGGCCCAATCTCAGAAACTGTTTATATAGATATAATATTAAATACAATCATTGAAAGGTAAGAATTTTTTTCTTTTTGATGATTTCACTTTGTCCTTTGTTGCTCAGCAACGTAAATGGAGGAGGGTCCAATTAATCATTGGAAATTCAAATATGGTGGTTTTATTTTACATATCTTGCATAGTCTTTTCGACAAAATGTTATATTCTGTGTATGTACACTCTAAAAATAATATTCCAATTCTCTATGGTGGCATATAGTATTTTTGTGTAGTTTTGTCACCCTAGCAACGGTTTTGTAAACATTAAATTAGCCTATATTATTGCAATTAATGGTTGAATTTTGACATCTACGATCTTTTGACTTGATATTTGATTAAGCGGTACATTTTTGTCAAGCTATACACACTACAATTGTCATTTCATATTTCAAAAATACATTTTGATATTTTTATTCATAGTTATGCCCCGTCCATAGCAACAGGTTTCCCTATGCACAGTATTTTCCTGTAGATCTCATGGACCTTTTATTTAATCAAGAAAAAAAATTCTACAACAGCACCTTAGCAGATCTAGAGACATCTTATCATTGACTAACCAGTATATATTATAAGAATTCCTTAAACCTTACAATGTCCCTAGTAACCAAATATTATCCCTAGAAACCGCAGAAACTCTGTAAATTGCTTTTTTAAATTCTTTTTATAACCGAATGTTGATCTTTTTATTTTTAAAATCATGAGAGGAAATTATTCTCAGTAATTAGAATGTCAAAGGAACCAAGTCAACTGCATAACATGGTAAAGCAGCGCTACAGCGGCAGGAGAGGATATAATCCATGTTGAAAAATTAAGAAATAAATCATGGAAGCCAGAATGTGTTGGAAGTTTTAACATGGATTGATGGATATTATACATTATTAGTCTCGAGATGTTATATATCCCGTTTTAAAGGGCAGTAATTTTGTTAAAAGGTGAGGCGTCAGCCATGGTTTTGTTAAAAGGTGAGGCTAAGCCGAACCTTTTAACAAAACCACTGCCCTTTAAAACGCGACATATAACATCTAGAGACTGATAACATTTTTATCTGAATGGTCCAACATTAATAAGTATGTCCTTATTATAGGAAAAACATAAATACGTGTATCTTTGGACAAAGATCACAGAGAGCGATTATTGATTTTCTGTCATCTTGTGAAATGTGTGTCGTCTGCTGTGCACAATGTAAATGGACAGCACATAGGTGAGAGCGATTATTGATTTTCTGTCACCGCACGGCTTCCCTGAAGTTTTAAAAGTACCTTTTTAGCCAATCAAAATTCTACTTGCCACGAGAACATCAGAGAATAGTATTTTATCCCGAGCCAGAAGCGAGGGAAAAAATTTACTAATATCCGCCAATCCATGTTAAAACTCAAAACACATTCTGCCTTCCATGATTTATTTCGATATGTTTAAGAGTACAAATACGGTAGTATACTTTAATCTAGCAATTGATTCGCTATGCAAGGGCCAGTAGCAATTATTCTGATTTCCTGAAACGTCATCTTCATCTGAGAAACAGGCTACTGGACCAGGGCTATAAAAAGATTCGCCTTATTCGATCTCTTAAAAAGTTTATATTCCGATACCAATATCTTGTCGAAATATATTCCGTCTCTGCAGAAAAAATTATTAGCGATGCATTTTCATATAGTGAAAATGTATAAAGATAAGAAGTCAAAAATGTCAAAGATGTTTTTTTTGTCAATGTGTGACGTAAAAATATTTTTGACATTTACGTCACCGAATATGGTACTGCTTTGACAACTATTTTATCTATTTTGTTCCTGTATTTAAATACTGTTACAGTGACAGCCGGAACCTATGAACCGTAATGAGAGCGGGAGGTTTGGCGCCTTAAAATCTGATTCAACCCACCATTTCTTTAGAAATGCCTGTACCAAGTCAGGGTCATTACGGTTTTCACAGTTTTCCGGTTGTTGACTGATTTTGTCTGTTTATATAATTATGAGTTTTGACTTTCCCTTTGTAAGATTGTTCGGAGTTCGGTAATTTTGTTATTACCCTTATTTAATTGGAAGACGGTAATTTATATTTACGGTATCTTCAAACATTTTTTGTTGAGAAAAGTAAAACGTGATAGATTATATAAATAGAATGCTTGGTAATACTGTATTATCGGTCATGGCCCATTAAAGTAAAATCATACCACTAGAATTCCAAGTAATACTACACATTTAGCACTGACTCATAAACGATAGACTATATCAATAAAATTTTTAGTAAGGATAACAAAAGGACCATTATAAACAAAACACCGAATATGTAAATCAAACCTGACATCCGTGTACTATGTTAAAACATGCACGTTATATCGTTATATGTACTGTATTAGATGAATTATGAATTATCAAATATATTGTTTGTTTTTTTCCATACTTTATTGAAATAAGTAAGAATAAGATATTGATCTCACGATGTACATGTTGTTATCGGCAGTCATGTGTGCTAAACCATTACGCCACCGCAACGTTAATATTAAGAGATTATTACATGACATTTTCCATATCGGCCCTGGTATTAGCCCGAGACTCCCATATCAAGCCCGACAGCGAAGCTGGAGGACTGATATGGGTCGAGGGTTGATACCAGGGACGATATGGAAAATTTCATGTCATAATCTTTTTATCACATATTTTACATTGACCTTTTCCAAGCATTGACTTTTATATTGCAAAAAAGATCTTTGAACTGACAAATTGCGAAAATAAATCCTTAAGAGAGTTGCCTTTGTTCAACTTCGAGTCTGGTTTCAAAAATATACCAAACAATGCCGATCTGTACAATGACGTTAGAAACTGTTTGTAAAATCTAAACAAGACGTTGACATTTGAATGGAAATTCCTATTCAACGCGACGTATACATTTGAGCTAATTATTCCGTTTCTAGTTATTTAAACTTTATTCCAATATGTTGAAATGTGTTAATTTGATTGAAATACGATTTTATACATATTTCCATGCATCATCTTTCCTTGTACTTTGAGACCACTGCGCAGATACCGGAATTTGAATTCGGGGGCAAATACGGATATATGAGGGCAAATATGGATATTTGAGGGCAAATATGGATATTTGAGGGCAAATACGGATATTTGCCCAGAGGGCAAATAACCAACACTGACTTTCAGCTATTATTGGACATGCAAAAACGAACATATTGCAACAAAATATGTGATAATAAGCTATATATAAATCAAATTTACGTTAATACAATTATTCATCGGGAATTCACTTTGCGAATGAACTAAATAAAATATATTTGTTAAAGAAGCAAAAAATAAAGAAAAAGTAAAGGGACTACTAAAAATAGAAAGTTCCAATGTGTTTACATATCCAATGAATTAATTTCTAAGATAATCTGACGTACTAATTTTCTTTTTGGTTGCTTGTTTTGTTTTCTGTACTTTTCGTGAATTGTGGGGATAATATTAAAGTATACTTTAGTATAGCAACACATGAAATTCCACTGAGGGTTAGAAAAAAAGCACGTCGGACTCGATGCACAATCAGGTCGGCAGTAAATCACCTCCAAAATTTATTTAACGTCAAAACTGTTTCATAAAAATTGTTCAAGTTTTACTCCCGTAGCAAAACAACTACGATAACCAACTTTATTCTGGATGAGATTAAAAGGTCGATTTCTATTTCTGTCTATTACGGATGAAAACGGTCAATAAAAAATGGCCGCTGACGAGAGATCGACCTTAAAATTATTTTTTGATTGCAGATTTCATACTCTCCACACTCGGGTACCAACACAAAAATTAAATGAGATATGTGTTTATGTATATTAAACATCATACTAAAATATGCCGTTGGTACATGCTTGTGGTTATACTGAAAATTGACATTAAATACACATTTCTTGTTAGATTTCATATATTTTCACGAAACGATAGACTTTCATTGACTAGTGTGACGTCATCGCACGTGCAAATATGGAAAATGGTTACCAAAATAGTAGTTGGGGTAAAGGTCTTATAAAATCAAGAAACAACAATTTTTTAGGCCAATTTCTGCCCTTATCATACCTACTCCTTTAGACAAAGATTGTAAACCTGTTACCATTTGTACATCTTATTATCAACACTGTTAATTATACTCACTCGGAAAAATCTGCCTTCCCATTGTTTTGGGGACTCTGAAACAATAATAATTACATTTAAATTCTACGTAATAATTCATAATATAGCTAATAAATTAAATTTAAAAACAAAACTATTAAAATGAGTATTTGTCTCGTCTCGACCAAAACCATCTTAGTCTGTAACTTTGAATATATTAGTCAAAGATCAATTATTTCGCAAAAAATGTATAATATAATGATAATGCTATCACAATGATGCAATATTAGCTCACATGAATGACCAAAATGTTGTCCTATGCATATAATATACAAGGTATTGTTTGGTTGGTTTATGGTGTTTGACTCCACTTTCAACAATATTTCAGTTAAATCGTGGCTGTCAGTTTTGTTGCTGGAGGAAACCGGAATATCCGGTAAAAACCACCGACCTGTCGCAAGTCACTGACAAACTACAAGGTATAAGCACCCTATAAAAACACACTTTTGGATTTTGGTGGAATTGCTTAAGTATTCGTTTACAAAATTGGTCCAACTGTTTCTATGATCGGCGTCTACAAAGTTCATGTTTTTCGCGCCGATCACTGCCGGACATTATTTAAGAATATTGAAAATTCAAAATGTGTGAATTAGAAGCCGTAAATCAAAGGACAATACATTGGAACCTATGTTGAAATTAAAAACAACCCTCTGATCAGAAACTAACACTGGATTGAACAGAATCTGAGTACGAATAATGATTTGAAATGTTCCTCACGAGATTTTACGTCGTTCTGAAATTAAAGATCACCACCATATGTATACACTGTTAAACTTAGGACTCTACAGGAATAATAGAAAATGTTTTAAAATCTTCAGAACCAATTGAAAACATATTTCGGCATAATTTTCTCTGCCTTTCAACGGACATAACCGGTTTTAAACCAGTTGTATTTAAATGATCATTGGGTTGTGAGGGTAAATAAATAATTAATAACGAGGTGAATGATCCATGCGCAGATGAGCCTCTTGTTTCAAATTCATTGACAGGTTCATGGTAGTTGAGTCAGCTTTATGTGGATATATAGTGAAAATTGCACTATATATAGGACAAACTAATTCTTTTTCCATATTGAGGGAAGAATACTTTATAACCCCATTCTACGCAGTGTATTGTGAACCTAACATCTTTATCATATAAAATTATATTTCACTGATTGCTGATAGATATATCACGCGTTACAACAGAACGTAAACATACCCTCAATAAATGTGTGTTGTTTTTCGTCAACAGTAAGTATGTACATGTTATTTTGTGAAAACACCCCCCGCCCCCTTTCACCAACAGATTCATAAAACATTTATCAAAAAACATTTACATCATATTTTTAATGTTGAGAGGTATTACTCCTCCCAAACCCTAGAAATACATACAGGTTGTTAAAATATTTTAAAAATGCATAGATGTACTCACCACAGGGCCTAGGCACCTGAGCGTACACGACGACTAAACAACAGAGGACAACGAGAAGTTTCATGATGATGATATGTCGGTCACCTGAGCTTCTTCCTTTTATATGTCTTGGGTAGGCTTCTTATCTTATCTATCACCGTCTTATGAAACATTTAAGACTTAAATATCAACCTGTTATCATCGGGTAGTATCGTGCTATATGTATTCAGTCATGGGTTTTTTTAATGTGAAAAAACTAAAAGTGTCCTGCAATGGTTACATCATGTATTCATCTACATATTAATTAAATCATTCTCGAACAACAGGTCATTGAATTTTGACACCATCCATTGAACCGTTATGTGGATATATCACCCCACCCGAGCCTAATTTTTTTCACTCGAAAAAAAAACCAAATTATTTTTTTCTCTCAAATTCTACCAAAAGGACTGAGAGCTATCAGGGCCAAAATCGGCCACACCTCAGATGTCGATAAAATTTTCTCCAAAATGTATTCACAATATGTGCTTTTCAGAAATAAATACAGTTAGTTAATATGTGTATCTAATTCCTCACGATCGACAAATTCAGGTAATGAAAAGCAGTGAACGTCATTTTTTTGCTGCCTGTCTAGAATATTTTATTTTTTTCTCGATCGATAGTTCAGAAGCTAGAAAACAATATGATGAATATTGTCTGTCAATCATGCAAACAATAACTTATGCACCTGACAGAACGCATTTTCAATGCACTACATGCACAAACTTTTGATCCATCATTTGTCCATTGGAGATTGATTTAAGAGAATGGAACTGATAGAAGTTAAAAGTTTAATTTGGGCGCAAAAGGGGAAGCTCTATATAATTTATGAAAATTTGATGTGAATTCAGTGGCCAACCATCCCAGTCTGGTGGCAAAAGAAAGGGTATAGTTCTGATATGCCAAACGTTGTGTCTGCAATTGACGGAACTTCACATGAGATACAAATTCCATCCAATGAACCCCAACAAAAAACCTACTTTCAGCAAACCAATTCTTTTCATTGATTGTTATGAAAAGAAAGTTTATAAACAATGATAATCATAAATTCCATCAATATCAATAAAACAATTACCTTTCATCTTAACTGAACTTGAGCCGTCGTGGTCGTATGGTAGTTGAATTTACAACTACCTGTGCAATCATTGCCTATCACCACTTAAGTTGTGAGTTTGAACCCCATTCATGGCGAGGTGTAATCGATAAAACATTATGTGATAAAGTTTGTCAGTGACTTGCGACAGGTCTGTGGATTTCTCTGGGTACTCCAATTTCCGCCACAAAAGTAGTAACTGGAATATTTTTGAAAGTGGTGTTAAACACCTAACCTCCAATTAACAAATGATGGATCAAACGTTTGTGTATGTAGTGCATAACATAAAACACCTTTGGGTCATAATGTGAGAGCTATCTGTTGGATTGTGCCCAAAAAATATCTACTCCTTTTGGATCAAACTATTTTACTTCATTTTAAAAGTAGCATCGATAGACCATTAAACGGCTACCTCCGTATCCCTGTAGTAATAACTATTTCAGTATCCTGGAAGAAATTATATAATCAATAATTGGGAGCTTATGAAAAAAAATATATTTTGGATGAAGTGGTGTTTATTTTATTTTTATCTTACATTTGTATATAACTGTTACATGCCGACATACATGTACCATCGTTTTTTACGGCAAAGATTGCTTCTCAAATATAAAACGTCATCGAAGCACTTGGAATATTTGAACATTTTCCCGTCGTTTTTCAAGAAATTTAGCACCTCGTGAAACCAAAAAAAAATTGTGTTTTATTTATTTCAATAATCTGGTCAAATATTTTTCTGGTGCACGACTGCGGAGGTGCTTAATTTTTTCGAAAACCGTCCAAATATCGCGGGCAAAATTCCACGAAATACAGAAAACAAATAACGCGCATGACGTCACAATGACGTCAAATACGTATCGATTTTGTTGGAAACAAGTTTTAACATCAAAAGTATGATCTCGTCTATAATACATCAAATTTTAATCAAGTATTTTCTAAGATAATGATTCATTAAATATGGGGCCATATGTGGCACTTATAGTTCCCAGTTCTTTTTATGGCATTGACGCCGGATTGCATGCACTGAGTTTTTCTCTTGGTTTCAATGTACACAATCTGTATTTAAAATAAATACAATTATTTACAGAAACATAAGTTATTTACTGATGAATTTCATTACTTGAAATGAATCATGAAATGTACAGATTGTGTATATAATGGTCTCATATATACAATCAGAAGAGTGAAAATATTGATTTTAAGGGTCTGGCTGAGGTTATAAATAAATTAATATTTAACAACCTCCACAATCCTCCCCCAACAAAATATTTTGATATACTCATTAACCCTCTATACTCAAAACAGCTGCTCAATTTGGTGTTGGTGGAAGACTGTGGAGGTATATAAAATGTACATTAAATATGTCGTTTGTAGTTCATTTTTTGCATTATCCGTCTAATTATGATGTCATTATGACGTCATAACGCACCCAATTTCACGGAAGGTTATATTTTTTGAAAATTTCTTTATCTAACAATTAAATTAGTAAATTGTTTTTATTCTATGTCGAGCATTATTTTTTAATATAATGTGGGGCCAATTTTGCACCTTAACTCCTCTCCCTCTTTCTTATTGGAAACTGCAGAGTAATGTTATTAATTTTTTGCATCTTTCATGTAAAAATATTAGTTTATTAGAAATAAACAAATAATAAAACGACAGAAATAATGACGAAAATGACTTAAAACTCTCGTTTCCTCTTTATGAACTGTTGTAGGAGTTTATCCAGGGGATACTTGGCATCAGGAAGAAGAAACATTTACTTTAAACCTTAATTTTCACTTTTCGATCCTAGATTCAATAAATGATTTCTTTTAAAGACATAATAAAAAGTTGTAAATCCAATGTAGAACATATATATTAACAAGTATGTAAAAAAAACTGTAAAGATTTTCCAATGCTACATTTGCCCCATAAAGTATCAACATGAGAGCATTCCCTTGAATATTAATATTAGAGCATTCACTTGAGTATCAATATACCAGAATTCGCCTGTGTATCAAATGCTAGCATCTCTTTGAGTATCAACATGCCCATACCATGTGAGTACTAGTATCAACATGCCAGCATCGTCTGGGGTAAGAAAACGAAAGGAAGGTTAGGTTACCCGATCTTTCTATTTCACTTTCCGCAATATAGATGATGTCCTAATTATAAATAATTCTACGTTTTTTGTTGATCGCATCTATCCCATATCTATTGAAATGAATGATATCGCAGATACAGCAAGATTTGCTTCATACCTTAACCTGCACATCGACATTGATAGTTAGGGTCGGTTAAGAACTAAACTTTAAGACAAAAGAGGTGATTTCTATTTTTCCCATTGTGAATTTTATATGTAGCAACATTTCAACAACTTATTGTTCATATTACGATATGCTTGACAGAGGGTTCCAGCTAACTAGGAAGCTACTACACTAAGGGTTCATAGGAGCTAAGTTGAGGTAATCAGTTTGAAAGTTTTAAGGTCGCCACCTGACTTGGTTATCCGTTACGAAATATCTGTGGCGCAAATGTCCACGAATATGTTTCGTTTCTCGCAGCCACAATCCGTTAATTTCTTCATTCATGACTTACCACTGTAAGAAGAGTAACACGACGGATTCCACATGTGGAACAATAACTGCTTATCTTGCCAGAGCATCTGCCTTTGCACCCGTTTTTTAGTTTGGTTCGTGTTGTTCATGTTGTCCAGTTACATGCACTGATGTTTTCATTTCCATGTTGTAGTGTCCGCTATGGTTTCCTCGTAAAACCTCTGTTCGATTCGTCTTAACTTCCATTTGTTTTGCAGGTGGTCCATGTTTGTTTGCTTTTTTTTTTTTATTGTTATGTTTATTTGTTCACGTATTCTTGTGTCCAGCACGATTTCCATCTCATATGATGCTCGTGTCGCTTAGCAGTCACACGATGGATACCACTAGTGGATGGAGGAGCATTTGAGTTCACCTCCCCGTATTTTAGTGGGGTTTGTGTTGCTAGATCTTTAACTTTCTGTGCAGTCTTTCGTAATTCATTGTTTGTCCCTTTGCCCTTTTTCTTTTGGCCATTGTGCTTTCTGCTTATCTTCGATTTACGGAGTTTGGTATCTTCAAGCTTTTCTTGATTTGAATAATATTATTTTCAAGACGTTTTAGAAAACAAAAAATGATATATCCAACGAAAGGCTCCGTAAAACCGTTATTAGTTATAACATAAATCCATAAGTTGAAACCACCTAGGATTTTTATCATTGGTGTTGTTAAAATGTATCATTGAAAGTGGTAAAATTCATAGCTACGTTCTAGATGTTGACCTTTGACTTGTTATCTGAACAATTGCAAAACGGCAAGTTTGTTATATTATTACGAAAGTATTTTGGTGACCCGTTAAGACCATAGCTCTTTTCACAAAAATTAATGTCATTATTTGACAAAACACAGTGATGAGTCGCAGACTCCTATGATATTTACATATGTCACTTCTAATCATCGAACCTTGAATAAAATTAAAAAAAACCGAGGTCAAAGTCACGACCCTAATTTTTACTTGAAGCTTGTACAGTGTCACTGGAAAGACCTTCCAATTGTTCATTACTCACTTGACCTTTCATTGTATGTATTCGTATCGTATGATAGTTACCTATGTAATCAGCAACTGTGGTATGATGTTTAAGTATTGTAATGTTTTTGTGGTGGCCAATAACATTTCTTTATATTATATATTTACAGTTGTTTACATAATTCAAGTGTTGTTGTTTACATAAACCATGACCTCATAACTGTACAAGTCGGAGATGACTGGAATGACAAAGGAATTTGTAACTAGATGAATTATGCATTTAAATATCTGCTATGTCCAAATTTCCACTGAACCTTTTAACTCGGATCCTGAGTAAATCCAGGAATCACGGTCATAAAACTTACGAGTATGAGCTTCGTTCTCATGCGCAACAATCATCCAATCAGAGTATGATATATTTACAGTCAAACATGTATTAAGAGGTCATCTTCGGTACAAAAAAAAGTGACCTTATAAGACCGGTGACCTTTAGAAATAATTTCAATCATAAGAAATTTTCTATGAGAGAACAAGAAATGATGAACTTTAATTACAGATGACTGCTTGATAGAGGTTACCACATGGACAGGTTTGACTGTCTATTTGATACAGTGTTTTGCTTGGTTGTATTTCGAGTATGAGTGCAAAAATCGTACTCAAATTGTATGACCGCAAGGCCACTAGAGTTCGTTCTCCAGCTGTATATGTTTGTTACATGTTATTAGATTACCCCATTCGTTACATTGTTAATTTCATGGATGTCAATCTTGTGTTTATCGAAGAAATTATTGACATTGCAGCGTAATCTTCGTTTGAAATTCCATGGCAATTAAAATTATGAATATAGAGCAGAACACATTTTCTGACAATTTGGACACAGACAAGATAAGTCATTCAGTGTATATATTTTATTTGTATGATTCATACTTGCTATATTTACAAGTGATTTTGTCTTTGTTGGATAAAACTTTAGAAAAAAAGTTTTATAATTACATTATTTATTATCGATGCCAGCGGTCTGTCTGTCGCAGGTCACAGACAAAAACGGTTGGAATCGAACGTCAGTGGTGATTATCATTATGGTTAGAAACCTTCGGTCTGTTACAAGACAATGACAAACACAGACAGAAATCGAACTGTAATGTTGATATCCACGTTGTTTGCCATATGTGTATAAGAATAACTTAAATATTAGATGTAGAAAAATTAAAATATTATGTTTGATATAAGTTTTTTTTCTCAATATTTATGCTTTATCTAGGACGTCATGCATTTTTATGGTGGAATGAAAACATCAGGGTCGGTGATTACTGTCTTGATATCAACAAATCTGCACACACAAAAATAAAACAGCAAAAAACAAATGCATCAATCATACAATTAGAACATATGTCTAATTATTCTAATTATAGGTTAAAATGTGGCATATGAAATAAAGTCCATTGAAATGCTGATTTCTGTTTACTTAGCCGATTTTGTCTATCCTGTTTCGGCTCTTTGGTTTTATTGCTCCCAAAACTTTTAAATTATTTGGCTTTCGAATCTTTCGATTTTGAGCGTACCTCATGAAGGTTATTCCAGAAACGCGTCGTGCGCACAAAATTTGATATCTACGTTTTTATTTTTTATTACTGTCCATGTAGCATCGATTATACATCGTTTCTGAATAGCAATTCGCACGGTTTGGGAGAAAATTACAGGGACAAGTATTATTGATATATAGACATTTTGTTGATTTCTAAATGATATCTGAGGTGTTTGTGTTTAAATCATTTATTAAATATGTAAATTGATGGAACCAATAAATATTTGATAATTCATATTAAAAATTTTTTTTTTCACACAATGCTAATATGCCTTTAATCGGACATTCAACTATGTTCACTCTCATTTCTTGCACGTCCCTTTGGTCACCCAGTTTATTTTTGGTTATATATAATGTTACCGCGAATGTAAAGTATTTTCCCTGTACATTTGCTAGATTACAACAGTGCATAATTATAGCTAATGTTTTCCTTACCTACTGGGAAATATAATGTAATATGTGTGAACATTGGTTCAAAAAGGGTTTGAAATTACCAAAGGGGTAATCAGAATCGAAGAAGAACAGCCAACACAATGGCCAAAAGAAAAAGGACATAGAACGATCTACAAAACATACACATAAAACTAAAGATGGAGAAACATGAACCCCAACTTACGTCATTGTAATCAAACTTGTTGAGTAGAATGTGTATTCGATTGGATAACAACCAGGAGAAGACACAGTCCCATAGTATTTGTTGTTTCCGTCTGTTGAGGACCAGTGGTCAACAGTAATAGATTCGCCGGGTAGACCTGTTGCTCCAATGGATGCAGACTTGATAAATTGGGCTTCTATTGGTATACCATATGGTGTGGTGAGTGTATTAACTGTACACTGGATTGTCCATTCTTGATGGTCCCTTCGGTTTTTTCTTACCGTGTCACATGTTGTTTTATTTTCTATATAGAGGAATGAAAAGTAGAACTTACCTCCCTTTCACATCCGTTCTATAATTATATAGAAGATTGTGAACGTAACATCTTTATCGGTTCAAATATAGTTCACTTATTATTGATAGGAATATCACAAATCATTACAGAAATGTGAACTCATCCTGTGTGTCGCATTTCAGCAATGGTAAGTATGCACGTTGTTTTATGTCTCGGAATATCATGAAGAACAAAACAATATCGTACTGTCGGAATTGTTCCAAAATTTAATTAAAAAAACAACATAGAAACAGATGCATAATGGATACTCCTAGCACACATAATATACATGACCGCTCAATACACGTGCATATAGTGGGGTTCGTGTTACTCGATCTTCAGTTTTATGTGGATGTTTTGTAGACCGTTGTTTGTTCTTTTGTACTTTTTCTTTTTGCCATTGTGTTCTTCTTCCGTTTACGGATTTGGTATCTTCAATCTCTTCATGTTGACCTTGTGAGATAGTGCACCTCCTAAATTCTAGAAATATTGAAAATAATTAGCTTTACTTACCACAAAGCTTTGACATCTCGACATCCACGAAGACCAGACAACAACAAGCAACGACAATCTTTATGATGATGATAAAACAATCACCAGAGCAGCCCCGGGTAGTGCTGTTGTCCTATCAATCACAGTCCTGAATTAGTACGGCTTAAATTTTAACATGGGTTATAATGTTATAACGGGGTATGTATATGTCCTATGTTGTTTTTGTAAGATTATAGGGGGAATTAAAAGATGTCATGCAATGTTTACTATTTACCTTCAGTTTAATGAAATCTACAAGGTGCCGTTATTTCCCGAACAGAGGAACGCTTAAAAACTTTTTTGAGAGATATCAATTACGTATATCTTATTGTCGAACATTCTGTATATTTGGATTTTATCAGTGGGGTTTTTCCTTTGATGCAATGCATGTTGTAAATTATATTATCTTTATATACTTGCATTGATTTGAAAAGACATACAGTTGCTAGTTTTTCAGAGTTGGGGTATATGTCTCAATACAAAAACATATTAACGACTTCTTAAAGTGATAGAAAATCCTCGTATTGAGTTATTACATTCTAATTAAGCATAAAAAATCGGGAATCGTGGCTCAAACATATCTCGGTAAAGACAAATTGTAAATGTATGAATACCTTAAGGCTTACCGATGCTTGATTATCAATTATCTTTATGGTGTATTGCAAACTACTGAGGTAATGCTAGATTTAATAGTATGCACAAAAAGGAAATTACAAAATACCACATTGTCGGAACAGTTTCAAAATCTAATAGAAAATTCATAGAAACAGTCAAAATCGATACCTCTAACAAGTATGAGAATGACTCAGTTTTTCTTAACTGTATTAAACTTTTTGAGTTTATACCAATAACAGGAACAATTTTTCAAAGGAAACTATGTCACTTACTATATCCCGAACTTTTTTTGTCAAGCATAGTAAATATGCTGCATCATGCCACAAACATTTATAATAATGTCTCTGACAGTTGTTCCAGAGCTATACTGATAACTAAAGGTAAAAATCTAGGACGTGACCTTACCTCGACTTTCTTCAATGTTTGGTGATTGAAATTGCAATTGAGAAAATCTTTAAAAGCTTATCATTTTGACGAATAATTGCACCTATTAAAGCTTTGAATGGCGTTATGCTATAAGCGGTCGCAGAACTCTTTCGATCAACGTATAACAAAATTGCCGTATCTTGCCCAAACATTTATTATTTAATTTCTTTCTTTGGATAAAATAATAACAGGCTTAAAGTCAGAATCAAGGACGTTAACTCAACATTGATCTTTTTGAGTTTTTTTTCACCCTTAATGTTATCTGTTAACTTTCGAATTCAGTTATGCCCTTAAAGAGTCATGAGCCAAACTATTTCGATTGAAACATAGCAAAGTTGCAGAATCATGTCCCAAATATTTTTCACCCTTTATCATTATTTTTTATATACTTTTTGTTTTGATTTTTGTTTTTTGAAGTTGTTGAGTTTTCCGAGTCATATTCTTTCGATCAAAACAGAAAACATTTGCGTCTTCAAGTTTCAAAACATTTTCATATTTTGAATATGCTCTCTTTCTATCAGAGTGGTGGAGTTATTTACATTACAAGGTCAAAGTTGAATGTCACACTTGACATATGACCGTAGACATGTCCATAGGTAACATAATGTGATGTTGCTTGTTGAAAATCCTAGGTCTGTGTAACTATGTGTTACGATTAACGAAATCGAATATATTTATTTGGGAGATTGGAAGACTAACTCATAAAACTAACTAAATACTGCTCGTTGACTTTAAATAACAGCCAATCAATCTTTCAACATAAAAACCGAAATCAAATGTTCTGAATGTACCAAAACAAATAACCTTATTTAATATATGAATTGTTGATATATCATACTTCTATTTACAGAATTCAACGATGTTCTTACATTTCATTTGTGTTTTCATAGCGACTGTATGTATTGGTTTTGTAACAAACATAACTATCACATCAACAATACGTGTAACAACTGGACCTGAGGACTCTAACAAGGTACTGTTACATCATGCTGATACTAGTCAGTTTATTTCAAGAAAAGCCAACACAAACAAACGTCTACTAGATGAAAGCTTCACTGTATTCTCAACTAATGTGTAAGTTGTATAATACATTTATAATATCCTTTGAGCCGTAATGATATGGGGAGGTTTGGCGTTTTAAAATCTGATTCAACCCACCATTTCTTTAGAAATGCCTATACCAAGTCAGGGTCATTACTGTTTTCACAGTTTTCCGGTTGTTGACTGATTTTGTCTGTTTATATACTTATGAGTTTTGACTTTCCCTTTGTAAGAGTGTTCGGAGTTCGGTAATTTTGTTATTACCCTTATTTGTAAGTTAACAAAATCTGTTCTTTATTGAATATGAAGTATATAATGCAAATGTTTTTAAAGAGTTCAATTGCCATCAGATAGACATAATTCAGTCCTTCTGCCCACATTCATGACTTTTCACTAAAATGACTTATCATCTGACTTTAGCATCAGTAACACGACAGGTACTACTAGTGGAGTAGGAACTGGTTGTCCTCACGGTACACAGTTTACTTCCGTAGTGTAGTGGGGTTCATTTTGCTCAATCTTACGTTTTCTGTGTAGTCGTTTGTATTCTTGTCCTTTTCCTTTTGGCAGTGATATTGTCTATCCTTCTTTTGATAACTATAACCCCTGTGGTATCTTAAAAAATTTCATAATTTATTTTTCTTTCTAAGCTCTATTTTTTAACCTCTGACGAGGAAATGATATTTTAGAAGATGTACATTTCATATGAAAGTAAAGTCGCAATTGGTATTTTTAGTAATTCAGATATGATTCTTTAAAACTAGCTACTTTCTACAATTTGTCAGTTTGTGCCTCTTTCTGCATTTTTTCTATTGAATTTTGGAACTGATGTAGAAGAAAAGAACCCACCAACCTGTCATAAGTCATTGGCGTATGTTGTCTGAGGAATTTCCAATATTTTGGTGTTTTTTCATTTTTATTATTTCCACCTTGAATATTGCATCATATTTTCACAGATTACCAGATAATTCAAGGATTTTACCTACTATTGGTAATGGACATATAGCGACTGTTGTTTACACAGACACTATATACATGAATGGTCTCTATAACGGATTAAATACATTGAGTCATCGAGCTAGAATACCATCAACATGTGCAATCGAAATCGCTTCCACCTCTGCTCACATAACTAAATCTTTGTACTCTCTCGATGTGGAAACAGGTATGTCTTAATTAATGCGGTGTTGATATGTAGATTTCTTTCAGCACAACTGGTTGTTTTTTTATAATATATTTATAAGTTTTTCTCAATGTTTGAGTCAAACAGACGAATATGAAGCCATAATGACCGTTATTGTCGCGAAATTATTTACTATGGAATAATAAGGTTATTCGCTGAACCAATAAAATGTCGAGTTTTTTTTTTACCTTTAATGGTTATCAGAGCAAAAAGTATCCAAGTTATTTTATGTCGTTACGAGCCAACAGGTATAATTCTTATTTTGTAAAGGTATAATGATAATTTATGTTGTATTGTTAGCAACGGACAAGAGTTTGTCTCAGTTGAGTTGTCCGTTACATGTAGATACATATATGTTGTTATAATATAATCAGACAAATGTTTGTGTATTGTAAACTGTACTGTTTTGGTTTTATTGATTCCGAAAACTTATTAATCATATGGCTTTCCAATCTCGATTTTTTAGCATATCCGATGAATGTTATTCCAGAAACGCGTCATGCGTACTAACTTTGAAATCTACGTCATTATTTTTTTTACTGGTGCATGTAGGTTAATCTCTGTCGTATTAATAGCATTTAGGTCTCCACTTAATTATATCTTATCTGTTTCATTATTTTTTATAGAGTGGCTGACATAACTCATTTTAAATGAGCATCTTGCATTTATTTAATTTCTCAGATCTCTTACATAATTCTCTTATTTAAATTTATTTTTCAGGCATATTTACTGAAGTTCGCTCTGGTCCCGGTTTTAAGCTACAAATCAAAAGATATGCCCACAGATCGTTGAGTCGTCTTCTTGTCACAGAACTAACGGTAGATAACTGCTGTCTGGAAACCTTCACTGTTAACTTGAAGATGAATTATGGGAATGATACGGATGACATAGCACTTGTTAGTCACCTAGAGGGAGGAGTCAGGTATTGTTCTTCGCAAAATATAATTTGATTGGAAGGGTTAGGGGTTAGAGTTAATGTTATGGTATTTGACGCCACTTTCAGTAATATATCGGTTATATCACAGCGGTCAGTTTTATTGGTGGAGGAAACCGGAGTACCTGGGGAAAAAACACCGACCTGTCGCAAGTCACTGATAAACTTTATCACATAAAATTATATCGAATACACTTCGCCTGAGCTGGATTCGAACTCACAAGGTGATAGGCACTGATTGCATAGATTGCTGTAATTCCAACTACCATACGATCATTACCACCACGACCCTCTTTTATTGGACGATATATATAGCAATTTACCAATCTGCTTATAAGTATACAATGTTAAAGTGAACAGATGTAAGCACATTAATGTAAGAAACTAATGTATCAAACATAGCACTAATACATGTATCGTATTACATGGTGGGATGTAAACATCAAAATTATCATATCAGTATTATTGCAGGCGTGTGTCTCGTTAGATTTAGAATTAATATAGAATACATATCAATTTTTAGACATACGTACGGGAAAACAAAACAGTTAGAAGACGGTTCTCCTGGAGGATTACAAGTTTACATGATTTCAACAGACCTTCCAAGTAATGGTTCCATTGTGATTAAGCCGAGAGATAAAACATCGTATTTGTTCCTAACTTCTATTGACATAGAAAGGCAATCGGCGCTAGAAGCGTTTAATGCAGGTATAAAACTAGAGTGATCAAAATGATAGCATTGTTTACCTTACTGTGACTATGAAATGTAAACGGCAATACCATCTTTGTTTCTATACTTTAATTTGCGCTTAAGAGTAATGATGGATAGTCTCTCGTGTTCATTTCATCCACACCCTCTCTTAACATAAAAAAGCTACTAATGACTCTTTCATGATCATGATATGTCATAAATGTTTTGTAAATGTATATTCCTTGTTCTTCAATAATAAAATATAGTGACTTTGAGAGATTGTAATTCGCCTCGAGTGTCGTGTAATATGTGTTATCATTTGGACAATATTATTTTCACTCTCGGTGTTTTGTTGGAGGCCGATATTCTGGTTTAATCTTGTCTTAATCTTTCCTTGATTACGAATCTGCGTTTATCCATTGGATTCGACATTGTCATAATCGTTATAAATATCCATAAAGATTCGCAATCATTCCAACTTTAAAACTGTTAGATAACGATAAATGTTAGAGAATGCATGTTGCTATCTGTATCTGTATGAATACGTTGAAGATACCAATACTGGCGTTAATTCAACGGGAGAGAGAGCACATATTGATGGTGTCGGAGAGCAGATTTGAAGCTCTCAACGGAGGTAGCGCTAACTATATTTTCCTCCAGATGGTTCCACTCTAATATAGTTTTATTGAAGAATATGAAATGGAGAATAGAATGGAGTGGAATTTTCAACGTCAAATGTTTTTTGTGATGTAGCATTTGAAACTTTCTTAAAATGTAGAATGTCATACATGCAGCAGATGCGTAGTAGCCTTTCAAGCATTAGATCTCCCTGGTTTGTCTGTCTGGTCTGTGATTGTTGTACTACTCTCACTACGTGGTAGTTTGTTTTTATATTACTGATGTTATCTGCGGATCGTTATTTTTAATTTTTTTTTCTCTGAGTGTTTTTGCCGTCTTCTTGAAAGCCATAATATTTATTGATTCTTTAATAGGTGTATCAGAGTATTTCAAAGGCGAGCTGGAGTTAAAACATTCGGATGCCTGGAGAAGCATATGGCAGGATGGTCGTGTTGACATAAAAGGTGATGCAGAGATTGCTAAAGTAGCTTATGGGTCATATTATTATATTATAAGTTCAATTCCTCGTACTAATGATACAGATTTATCATTTGTTGGACTTTCACCTGGAGATCTGGCTCATGGTGGACTTTTAAAGGTATTATGTATATGTATTGTATTTGAAATACTAATTAAAGTCAGTATTATCAAATTATTTATTGTTGTTTTCATATTTCAAGTTATTACAAGGAAAAGTTATTAGAGTTAAATGTAAAAAAAAAAGTGTAGTTTGAAAAGTAAACATACCAAGAGCAACATTTGATAGTCTTAAGGATGAATACATAGTAATTATTCTTAAAGAAATCGAGAGAATGATTAGAATCAAGTTCCAATTATTAAATTATTTCCATCTATTTAAACATATGAACCGCTCTCCATTGCAATTTCACATTCACTTAAACCCCAAAAAATTAGTACAGTTGTTTGTTTTTGTTTTTTATTTTTCTTGCTTTGTTTATTTATTATTTTTTGTGGATGTTTTTTTTCTTGTTGAAGGAGGGAGTAGTTCTTGGGTGATTTTGGTTTAATATCCCCCGGAATTCATCGTGTCTATATTATTTGTGATTTTGTGTTTTTTTTTGTAGTCGTTGGTTTTTCATATTAGTTTATGGAATAAAGATTATAACATTGTATTAATGTGTACTATTAGTTACATTTACTTTTGCTAGGATTATCAAGGTCATGTGTTCTGGGACCAAGAAACATGGATGTATCCTCCTATACAAGTTCTACATTCAGATTTCGGCAAAACTTTGATAAAATCGAGAATAAGGACACTTGATTCAGCAAAAAAGTTGGCCAAACAAAAGGGATATAAAGGTGCTATGTACCCCTGGGAAAGTGCATATACTGGTACGTTTATCCCGTAGATGTATCTATACATTTGTATATAATAAAGTAGACTCACTGAAATTTTAAAGAGATGGTAGAATGTGGTACGATCTTGATTTGAAAAATGGTTTTAACACAGAAAACAATTACAGGAAAACAAACGTATATCCTCAGTCAATTATTATAAGACCTGAAGTATTCAATTTGAAAAGATGAATTTAGACCATCCTTGAAGATATAATTTTCCATAAAGAGTTTGCAAGTTCCTAATTTTGTTCTTCTCATCAATAATTGCGGAACAACTTCAAATTATGTTTGAGTGGGCGTGTAAAGATATATCCTGCACCAGAAAAGTCTACAATAAAATGTGTATTACACATGTCGATAGTAAATTCATCTATTTCTTCTGGTCTCCAGTATTAAAATATGTCCGGTAAAGACTTTCTGAGTTATAAACAGCTAATTACACCAACACAGTATAAAAAGTAAATACAAGTATTGCAGATTTTGAAATCGCAACTGATTATGAAACGCCCAGTTATCATCTCCATATTATACATGTAGTAGATATATTGAAATTGTATATTGTAGGTTTTGAGACGTCCCCTTCTGATGAAACAGCTGATTATGAGCACCATATTACAGGAGATATATCTCAAGCGTTCTATTTGTATCTTGCTATGACAAACGATACAGATTTCATGACGGATGGTAGAGGTGCTGAAGTTATAACTAACATAGCTGACTTCTGGGCATCACGAGTTATATTAGATGAGTCCACTGGACTTTATCATATATATGGTATAATAGATACAAAGATTAGAATATGCTTTGAGATGATAATGTCTTCTTGTACATTGGAATATTACAAATATTTTCCTCATTTCTGTTTTCTTAAGAATAAAAAAAAAATCAGTGAAATTTTGCTATATACAAAGACCGTCGTTATCTTGTTACTATGTTTGATTTACACCATCTACCTATGTAATCAATCGCCATAAATTTGTAATTTCGATTTCCACCTTTAACTTGGCTAGGTGTACTCGATAAAGTTTGTCAATGACTGGTGGCAGATCAATGGTTTTCACCTCTTAATCTGATTCCCACACCAATAAATGTGGAAACCACGGTAATTTGCTGAAAGAAAAGTTGAAGATACCAAAAAATCAATCAGAAGAAAAGACGCAAATCTAATGTCAGACAATGCAATGACCAAAAGAAAAAGGACACCAATTTACGAAAGCAATACGGAGAACAACTTAATCAACGAAATCTACCAAAACGATTTCCACATGGGTGGACGCTAATCTTTGCAGGTTTTTATTGTTTGTTTATATCTGATTGGCTGATAGACATCGATATCAGCAGGGAAGGGTTATGATCCAAGCAAAGTCATTTTATGCCTATCCTATTTTACGCGTTGTTTTGGTAGCATTACTAAAGGATTCCTGTAATTTCCCAATGTTATATTTGATGTATATAACATACAAGAATAAAACTACATACCAAATTGATTTTTACGCGATTTAGTAGATATGCTTTTATTACATTCTTGTATATTCAGATGTGATGCCCCCAGACGAATACCATTGGCCAGTTAATGACTCTGTATATACCAACTATGTAGCCAAGATCAGCTTACAGACAGTTGAAAATATTCCTTCTGCGAGTGCAAAGAAAAATTACAAAGCTATTGCTGATAATATATACATACCATTTAACGTGACAGGCCAATGGCATCCAGAATATGACAGTTACCAAGAAGGTTTGTGTGCTCCGGAATGGTCATCCCCCATGTACATTTATATCATCACACATCATGTAAAGATAACGCAAACATGGTTTTACGTGGACATCATGGTGCACAGAACACCTAGATCTACAACTACAAGAATCAAATCTTTACTTCATATACAATAAATAAACTACCACAAAACAAATGTGAAAGACATTATATTACACAGTAATCACCATAGACCACTGCAACATACAACAAAGCACAAATATATAGGACAGCGCGAAATCCCCTTAATAATATTTAATTAATATCTGATGTTAGCATTTCTTGCTACATAAATAAATTGCACTCTTCTTGAAGCGGTTATGGATGCAGGCTTTGGAGTTACGGAGATTAACAGGTTTACGTTGGAAATATGTCAACAACCAAGTAAGACCTGGATATTTCATAAGGAGCAATAATTCACGAATGATGCTTAGTGAATATCTGGTTATTTGTTGTAATTTGGCCAAGCAAAAGTTCAATAATTTCTGTCGGCAGGAATTGTATCTAGAAGTATATCTGGTAATATCTATATATCATTTAATGTGACGGAGAAGTGACATCCAGAGTAATGAAGCATGTCATGTGTGAATTGTATTGAGCTGCCGTTGATTGTTATATTTTTATACCAGTTATCAAGATATTTGCTATTGATGGTAATGATGACAAATTTGTATATGTCCGATCTCGTTGTATTCTATTTCTTTTTTATAATATGTTTAAAAGGTAAGTTTTGTCGATCTGGATCTATGTAACTGTATCCCTAACAGATATTTTATCTTTGTATGGTTTAGGAATCACGGTGAAACAAGCTGATGTTATATTACTTGGATATCCACTAATGATGAATATGTCAAAAGATGTTCTAAAAAATGACCTCTTGGTTTATGAACAGGTAATACATTTACTTTGTAACACTTAATTTTATCAAGAGATTGTAGTGTCTGTAAGAAGTAGTATAGAGGGTACTATTGTACTTAAGAGTACATAAAGATAAAATATATTAATACAACGGAAGCAATAACTTGATAGAAAACTTCAAAAAGCACGTGTTGGAGCATACTTTTTCACAATATTCGGTTATTATCACAATAATGAATAGGAATAATAAATATCTAATTGAATACCTGCATATTTCAAGTATAAAATTAAGGCTGCTTAAGGTAGTAAGTCATTTGGTCGGGTTCCATATATTGGAGTCCGGAAATTGTCCCTCCTTGTTTCCAAGCTCACCCATTGTCTAGGCTCTTTTCAATGTTGCAAGTTTTGATTTTTTGCTGTACTTCTGGTACTTTGTAGCGGAATCATCGCATTGCACGAAAAGCATCTTCTACCTTTGGTACTCTGCGTTCGCCTTATAGCACAAATCTATAAACAACTAATTATATAAAAGAGATCAATTAAAGAGAGCAATGCAAACATCACAAACCAAATAAGCGAAAAGGACCTTAATGAATAGTGAAAGGAACGGGAAAAACAAGATCAGACAACTCGGAATGCAACCACGAAACCAAGTGTTTTTCAAACTTTATATATATTTTTTAAATATAATAACACCTCACCAAACTAATAAAGCCTCAACCATAGCGTCTATGTTGCTATGTGAGATATCAGAATTATTTTCCTTTAATCAAAAGAAAAGCAACAACATATTTAGCTGTATAGTCTTTATCTATGATTGGAAAAATGCTGTCATTTCCGTGATTGTATAGCTGTAAACTTATGCTATGCAACGAGTACACATAACCTATTGCATCTCCTGGGTAATCGATACAATCTTTTTTAATTTTGAAAAATTGTAGATACCAAGGGGTAATCAGAAGCCGTAAATCGAAGAATGACAGTTGACAGGTACAAAGGACCAAGAAAAGAGACAAACGGTCAAGCAATGATCTACAAAACACTACGCAGAAAACTAATGATTACACAACGCGAACCCCAATTAAAACCAAGGATGAACGTGAGTGATCCGGAAGGGTATGGAGCTCCTGCTTTACTAGTGGTACCTTTCATGTTACTGTTAAACGATACGAACATCATGTGATATGGAAATGAGGTTGGACACAAGAGTACGTAAATTAAATACAAATGGAAAATAAAACATTGATCTCTGCAAAACAAATGGGAGAAAAGACGAATCGAACATCGTTTGTACGCGAACATCGTAGCGGACACACAACACATAACTAAAAGTGTAAGTGATTTTTGCTCGGTGATTTTCTCCGCGTGCCACTGTTTCCTCCACTTATAAAACTGACCACAACGATACAACTGATATATTGCTTAAATTGAAGAAACAGCTACAATTCATAACCGTGTGTTCAAAGTGTTGATCTAAACACTATTCTCCATCTTTATCCTATGTAAAGTCAATAAGCTTCATATTATAGACTGTTTAAAATTTCAAGTAGTTCAAATAATATGCATACGGAACAGTGTTATTATCTTTGAAGGTTACACCTGGTGGTCCGGCAATGACATGGGGTATGTTTGCTATTGAATGGCTTGAACTTAATCAAATCGACAAAGCAAATTCCTTATTTGCTAGACAGTTTGACAATGTTAGAGCACCGTTTTATGTAAGTGTTTCTATTTTTAAGTGACGATGACACACAGTGTCTAGAATGCTTGTAGTGATTATAGAAAGCATCACTGACCCATACAAAAAGAGCAGAATGTACATTAATATCAAGCTATATAGACTAACCCGTAAGGAGAATTCATATGGTTGAATATTGAATATCCGCAAATATTATTTGTTTCGTTTGGGCTATGGGCTACCTGGTTTGTCGGTAATGTTATTTAAAATGTTGTTTATGACAACAAATGAGAGACATGACAAACAAACAAAACATGATGACATATTCCTTAAATTTAATACATGCATGTTCTATTACAGAACATACGGAGCGTCCTCTTATGAGATTAAAAAAAAACTATTCGCAGTACGAGTATTATAAAGACATATATTAGTTCTATATATTATCACGCAGACTTAACAGTACATAATTTTTCTCTTAGAATCATCTAAAAAATGTTTTTATAATCACTAATGAGATTCTGCGTATTCGGTTTGCAACCAATTGGAATGAGGGTAGAATCGAGAAACAAGTGAAGTAATTGGCCTCTTGAGATAAACTTCGCATTAGATTTTAATTTTTAATTTTTGGTGTTTTAACATCACTTTCAGCAATATTTCAGCTATATCATGGCGACCAGTTTTAGTGGTGGAAGAAACCGGAGAGAACCACCGACCATGGGCAAGCAACTAGTAAACTTTATCACTTGCAACTGCGAGTCAAGTGCACCCTTTTTTGTACTTTACAAAGCGGGACGCGAACCCACGCCGTATTGGTATTGGTATTGTATGAGTTGTTAGATAATCCAACTACCTAACTCATTGAGCCACCCGGGCCCTACTTCACATTAGAAAATTGCATACAAATATACATAGATCAATAAGAAAAGTTTGAAGATACCAAATGGGTAATCAGAAGCCGTAAATCGAAGATACCAAAGGGGTAATCAGAAGCCGTAAATCGAAGATACCAAAGGGGTAATCAGAACCCGTAAATCAAAGATACCAAAGGGGTAATCAGAAGCCGTAAATCAAAGATACCAAAGGGGTAATCAGAAGCCGTAAATCAAAGATACCAAAGGGGTAATCAGAAGCCGTAAATCAAAGATACCAAAGGGGTAATCAGAAGCCGTAAATCAAAGATACCAAAGGGGTAATCAGAAGCCGTAAATCAAAGATACCAAAGGGGTAATCAGAAGCCGTAAATCAAAGATACCAAAGGGGTAATCAGAAGCCGTAAATCAAAGATACCAAAGGGGTAATCAGAAGCCGTAAATCAAAGATACCAAAGGGGTAATCAGAAGCCGTAAATCAAAGATACCAAAGGGGTAATCAGAAGCCGTAAATCAAAGATACCAAAGGGGTAATCAGAAGCCGTAAATCAAAGATACCAAAGGGGTAATCAGAAGCCGTAAATCAAAGATACCAAAGGGGTAATCAGAAGCCGTAAATCAAAGATACCAAAGGGGTAATCAGAAGCCGTAAATCAAAGATACCAAAGGGGTAATCAGAAGCCGTAAATCAAAGATACCAAAGGGGTAATCAGAAGCCGTAAATCAAAGATACCAAAGGGGTAATCAGAAGCCGTAAATCAAAGATACCAAAGGGGTAATCAGAAGCCGTAAATCAAAGATACCAAAGGGGTAATCAGAAGCCGTAAATCAAAGATACCAAAGGGGTAATCAGAAGCCGTAAATCAAAGATACCAAAGGGGTAATCAGAAGCCGTAAATCAAAGATACCAAAGGGGTAATCAGAAGCCGTAAATCAAAGATACCAAAGGGGGTAATCAGAAGCCGTAAATCAAAGGACAGACAACACAATGGTCAAAATAAAATGACAAAATAACAAACACTGATCTACAAAACACAACGCAGTAAACTAAAGATCGAGCAACACGAACCCCATTAAAATCCGGGGTGAACGCATGTGCTCCGGAAGGGTTAGCAATTCCTGCTCCACATGTGGCACATGTTGTGTTACTGCTAAATGACATCTGAAATAGAAATAGTGTTGAACACCATTATGCGTAAATAAATACAAGTAACATACATAGAACATGAACTTCCTACAAAACAAATGAGAGCCAAGACGAATCGAACATCGTTTTACGCCAAAATCGTAATACGGACGATGAACCAAATTAAATTTAATTTTAGGTATGGTCAGAGAACGCCCATGGACCAGGTGCTGCCAACTTTATCACAGGAATGGGTGGTTATCTTCAATCCCTTATATTTGGATATGGTGGACTTCGGATTTACGAAGACAAACTAGCTATAAATGGTGTCCTGCCTATGACGGCAACATCAATGAAAATCATTGGAATTGATTATTTGGGTGGCAGCTTAGACATTTACTTTTTGCACTCGTCAGTGGAGATAATATTAACTAAACAAGCTATGATACCATTACAAGTGGTAATGGAATCTACCAGGAGAAGTCAAACATTGAGTATAGGGGTACCAATTATTGTTAGACGTTCTAAAGTGTTTATAACACCAGTTTAGGAGGTTCATGCGAAATAGATGCATGGTGCATGTTTTGGAGATGTATTTTTATTAATAAATTCACAATATACAGTTTAGATTGTGTTCCTTTAATATTAGGACCTTTTGTGTTTTCCTACATTTCCTAGTATTCGTATGTATTGATAATAGGGATGATCAATGTGTGGCTCTTTGAAGTAAATGTAAATAATTTTGATCGCCTCTAAATATTAAGTTGAACGTTCTTTAATTTTAATGAGAATGTGTGTTGTCTGAGCATTATATCTTTTCCTTTGTTTTATCTCTGTGGTTGTATTGCTCTTGTTTTCTGTATTCAGATTTTAGTTTTCCAATGAAATTTCAGTTTGTCAGTAAGAATAACCATGTGGTGTATACGTATCCCAATTGAACGCTCTTCGAAAACTCGAAAACATTCTACCTACCATATGCATGTGTTCCTAAATAAGAGACATACATATGTAAAAACAATTACACGAATTATGTACTTAACAACTGATTAATTGTTGAGGTTAGCAGTTTTTCATATATACTTAGGACCAAAACTAGCTTACCAACAACTGACATTAAATCTGCCAATGGCATCAGTTATGCTAATTTTTCATGTTCACTTCCGTTTTTGGGTGTGATCCGTGTTGCTCATCTTTTTAGTTTTCTTTGTCTTCATCCTGCGTCTTGTATTGCCAGTGTCTCTGCATTGTCCATTCCTTATTACCCCTTCGGTTTTCTCTAACGTTTATTTTCCCAAAGAGTAGTGGTTGTTAATGAACAGATTTTATCTTCTTAGCAACCAGTGTTAGTTAATGACCAGCATTCACTGACCCTGTTATTGTACTATCCATGTTTATGTTCTTCGTCTTTGTGATAGTGCATGATTGTTTTAGTGCAAGCGAACCTAAGCAGGCTTTTTATTGTTTGTTTATATCTGTATTGCCCCTGCATAGAGGTCAAACTATAAATAGGAGAGGGGTGGGATCCTATTAACCGGTGTTTGTCCGTCTAAAAAAGACTTGTCATCACCATGCATTAGTCTGAAATTTCGGGATTTCAGAGGATCAAATACATATATGTTGTTGAACTTGAAGATATTCCCCTAATTTGATAACTATAACATTTCACCCTTTGACTTTATGTAGTTATAATACTCCAATTCACGAATAAATGCTTCAAGAAAAGGCCTCATCGATAATGTATTGGTTATCGTGCTCGCCTCGAGTACCGTAGATCGTGCGTTCGAGCCACGGTAGTGTCAAACCAAAGACTCTAATATTAGTAATTGGTGGTTTTCTGTTAAGCACGAAGCTGTAATGAGTTAGAGTAGATATTGGTTGGCTCGGTAGCAGGATAAGATTATGTGTTCTCGTAAAGCGTCATATCTGGAGAAATTTGTAGGAGATGGGGTGGTCTAATATTTAAGCTTTAAAACAATGTTCATCATTAGTGCTAAATTGTATGTATGCTGTTTGAAGATGCCATAGGGTTAATCAGAAGCCGTAAATCGAAGATGGCAAGTAAGCAATACAATAGCCATAAGACAAAGGACAAGAAGGCATGCAAAGTATGGACAAAAACACTACACATCAAACTAAAGATTGAGCAATACTAATAATCTCTCCCTAAGCATCGGAGGTGACTTCAGATGCTACTGAATATACATATAGATATACAAAGCTAAATTTGATTTGTACCAAACTGACATAATCGTGTAAGATAATAATGAGTGTGCACATTGAGGGGGCAAAATATGTGACAAAACTATAATTTAATATCATCACATTTACATAAGCAATTACGTGTATTGGCTCGTCCACTTGATACACTTAAATAAGATATCTCCTAACTTACGTCTATATCAGAGATGTCTTTGTTACCAAGCAGTTTGTTGACAATAACTGGACATTGTTTGTACCCCTGATAATTGTTTATAAAAGCAAGAGATAATATGGACACACAGTATATAAAGATTATTTCATCTTTATAGCATCTCCTGAAGAGATAGTTCTATCATGAAACTTGTCCTAGCGCTCTGTTGTTTGGTCGTGGTGTACGCACAAGAGCCAAGGCCTTGTGGTAAGTTGCCATTATTATCCTTTTCTTTTAAATTGCATTTTGTAGATAAATGACACATCTCAAATAAAGCATTAATAAAAATATGCCTAGCGACATACTTCCATTTGATCTCAATGATCAAAGATGACAAGTACAGAATCAAGCTTGAAGACTACATAATTTAACATAAGATGAGTTCATGATTCGCTTTCATTGCTACATAAGTCAGGTTAAGGTGAGTTAATGAGTTCGCTTTCGATGCTATTTCAAGCTACAATGTTATGTTTAAATGTTAATGTTAAATTTTAATGTTTAACATGGTTTTATTAGTCTATTGAACTGTCAATTAATGTAATGTTAAATCGGTTTACATCAGTTTTTGTAATGTTCTATTACAGAGTCACCAAAACAATGGGAAGGCAGGCGATTCGTGGTATGTACAGTTTAGAATAGACAACTAGTAATTAAAATTACTTTGCATGAATTCTCATCATTTGTTTTCTTCTTTTAATTACGAAACATTACGATGAACATATATGACAGTTTCAGTGGTCAGTTTATTGTATGGGAAATGTCGGCAGTGTGTGTAAGGAGAGCGTTTACAGTGGATATAGGGAGAGTGTCTGCAACAGTTGTAATGGTCTTGTCAGCAATGGGTGTAGGTAGAATGTATACAGCGGGTAGATGGGATGTCTAAAGCAGATATAGAGAGAGTGTCTACAACAGGTGCATGGGGGTTGTCAGCAGCGGGTAGATGGGATGTCAGAAAATTTCGCCAAAGGCTCGCTTTTCTACCTGTTTCTAAAGTTCATACAAATAAAATTTATATTTTCCGACAATGTACGTATATTGTATATATGTGTGGTGACAAGGCATTTGATTTGTACCCGTTCAGACAATATTACTTGACTATGATGCAATATTTTGACAGTAAAAAACAAACATCGGACGATTGTTTTTCATACACGACTGATGTGCCATCACATATTTCTAATAATATATCTTCTTAATATGTGGACAATAAGACCTCATTTTATTTTTTATTCTAACAAGAAACAAATGATGTCTACTTTTTTTTCGGGGGCATCGGTGGTGTAATGGTTAGCGTGTTCGCCTCGTGGGTTCGAGTCCCGATCGGGTCAAACCAAAGACTATAACATTGGTATTTGTTGCTTCTGCGCTAAGCACGCAGCATTAAGAAGTAAGAGCAAAGACTAATTGGCTTGGAATCAGGATAATGTGTCCGAGTGGGGAGACATGTCTATCCACGGACTGTTGTTTCAGTGAACTAGCACTATAAAAATTCAACTTAACGTGTTGGTCTAGTACAAAGCGGACGTCATCATCATTTCATTGAAAATTATCTTGTTCTCGCCATGATATAGGTGAAAAATTGCTGAGTTGGCGCACCCTACTTTTTTCTTACTTTTCAGAATGACAGGACAAAAAGATTCCAGGAGATAGCCAAGGTGACGTACGATGAGACGAACATGAGAATTAGAGCAGTAGAAGAGGTCAATCTAGGAGAAGACCGGGATTATTACGATGTTCTATATCTCCATAATATCGTAAGTAATTTACAATTCAAACTGACCTGAATTACTACGATGTTCTATATCTCCATAATATCGTAAGTAATTTACAATTCAAACCGACCGGGATTACTATGATGTTCTATATCTCCATAATATTGTAAGTCATTTACAATTCAAACCGACCGGGATTGTTACGATGTTCTATTTCTCCATAATATCGTACGTAGTTTACAATTCAAGCTGACCGCGATTGCTACGATGTTTTATATCTCCATAATATCGTAAGTAGCTTACAATTCAAACTGACCGGGATTGTTACGATGTTCTATATCTCCATAGTATCGTAAGTAATTTACAATTCAAACTGACCTGAATTACTACGATGTTCTATATCTCCATAATATCGTAAGTAATTTACAATTCAAACCGACTGGGATTACTATGATGTTCTATATCTCCATAATATTGTAAGTCATTTACAATTCAAACCGACCGGGATTGTTACGATGTTCTATTTCTCCATAATATCGTAAGTAGTTTACAATTCAAGCTGACCGCGATTGATACGATGTTTTATATCTCCATAATATCGTAAGTAGTTTACAATTCAAACTGACCGGGATTGTTACGATGTTCTATATCTTCATAGTATCGTAAGTAATTTACAATTCAAACTGACCTGAATTACTACGATGTTCTATATCTCCATAATATCGTAAGTAATTTACAATTCAAACCGACCGGGATTACTATGATGTTCTATATCTCCATAATATTGTAAGTAATTTACAATTCAAACCGACCGGGATTATTATGATGTTCTATTTCTCCATAATATCGTACGCAATTTACAATTCAAACTGACCGGGATTATTACGATGTTCTATATCTCCATAATATCGTAAGTAATTTACAATTCAAACTGACTGCAATTGTTATGATGTTCTATATCTCCATAATATCGTAAGTAGTTTACAATTCAAACTGACCGCGATTGCTACGATGTTCAGTATCTCCATGATATCGTACGTAATTTACAATTCAAGCTGACCGCGATTGTTACGATGTTCTATATCTCCATAATATCGTAAGTAATTTAGGGGCCCGGGTGGCTCAATGAGTTAGGTCGTTGGATCTAACAACTCATACAAGCCTATCACCAATGCGGCGTGGGTTCGCGCCCGGCTTTGTAAATTACAAAAATGGGTGGACTCGACTCGCAGCCGCATGTGATAAAGTTTACCAGTTGCTTGCCCATGGTCGGTGGTTCTCTCCGGGTATTCCGGCTTCCTCCACCACTAAAACTGGTCGCCATGATATAGCTGAAATATTGTTGAAAGTGGCGTTAAAGCACCAAAAATCAAATCAAATCGTAAGTAATTTACAATTCAAACTGACCGCCATTATTACGATGTTCTATATCTCCATAATATCGTACGTAATTTACATTTCAAACTGACCGCGATTGTTACGATGTTCTATATCTCCATAATATCGTACGTAATTTACAATTCCAGTGGAACACAAGAGATATGATTCCTGAGTAGTATTGTAATTAATCACGGTACAAGCGAAATCCCTCCATGATTTATAGACAATGGTTTATATGGCTCTTTTATCTTTATAATGCTATTTTACTTGCGGAATCAACACACAAAATGTATGTAAGACAATACATATTATAATGATAGTATGATACACTAGTTATGATAATCATAAAGTACACTTTGTATATAATCATTGATTCTACCTATCTCTACTTTATTGAAATTAGTTTTTCTTTACAATATTTTATTTGCTCTTTAGGGCAAAGAATATAGATTGAATTTCAAAACAAGAAAATGCAATGTGACAGCTATTACACATCCATTCAGACCAGCTGGTGTTCCTCCAGAAGCTATGTTCGATGGTTCTGCTACCATTGGTGCTGCTGGTGTACCAGGAGAATATGTAGTCGTAGAGAACTTCTCAGGACAACGTGAAGATGAGAAGTATTTCGGAATCGTTACATCACCAGATTGTTACCCAGTTCAGGTCAACTTCTTCTCTAATGAGACTGGTCTAGTCACATTTTCGTAAGTTGATTTATTTGGATAAAATCCTTCTTCTGTAAAGAAATCAATAGGCGGATTTCAGCGTTCACAGAATGCAATAGTATTGATATGCATTGTTTCATGTCTAAGAAGGAAAAGAACAATCAAGTCTCCATGTGTTTTATGGGGTCCTTGTTGCTCATCTTTTTAGCTTTCTATGTTGTGTTTTTGTATTGTTTGTCGTCTCTCTGTGTCTTGTTCCCAATGTCGTCCATTTCTCTGAATTGTCCATTCTTAATTGCCTCTTTTCTAACGTTTATTAAATTGTTGTCACTGTTAGTTGTCCATTCTAGATTACTATTATAAACTGTTTTGGACAGTCGAATCATCCGCCTCAAAAATGCAGAGGGATCTCAATAAAAAAGTTGTTTCCATACAATTTTGACGAATGAATTTGTGTTGTGTGAGCTCACGTGTCTGTGTATGTAACACAATAGTATATAACGATGAACACAAAAATGTAAACTTATACCACTGTCTATAACTATGAGCTTTGTTACTTGACCGCATTGGTGGTGTAATGATTAGCATGCTCGCCTCGAGTGAGTGAGTGTCGTAGATTGTGGGCTCGAGCCCTGCCCGGATCAAAGCAAAATCTGCTGTTTGCTGCTTTCTGCTAATAACGCAGCATTAATGAGTGAAAGCAAAGACTAGTTGGCTAGGAATAAGGATTATGTGTCCGAGCGGAACGACATGTCAACCCGCAGACTGTTGTTCCCGTGAGCTAGTACTAAAAAGCCAACCTAGCATGTCGGTCCAGTACAAACGGACATCATTATCATCGAAAGTAAGAAAGGTCTGAAGATAACAAAGGGGTAATCAGAAGACGTAGACCGAAGACTGAAGATAACAAAGGGGTAATCAGAAGACGTAGACCGAAGACTGAAGATAACAAAGGGGTAATCAGAAGACGTAGACCGAAGACTGAAGATAACAAAGGGGTAATCAGAAGACGTAGATCAAAGACTGAAGATAACAAAGGGGTAATCAGAAGACGTAGACCAAAGACTGAAGATAACAAAGGGGTAATCAGAAGACGTAGACCGAAGACTGAAGATAACAAAGGGGTAATCAGAAGACGTAGACCGAAGACTGAAGATAACAAAGGGGTAATCAGAAGACGTAGACCGAAGACTGAAGATAACAAAGGGGTAATCAGAAGATGTAGACCGAAGACTGAAGATAACAAAGGGGTAACCAGAAGACGTAGATCAAAGACTGAAGATAACAAAGGGGTAATCAGAAGACGTAGACCGAAGACTGAAGATAACAAAGGGGTAATCAGAAGACGTAGACCGAAGACTGAAGATAACAAAGGGGTAATCAGAAGACGTAGACCGAAGACTGAAGATAACAAAGGGGTAATCAGAAGACGTAGACCGAAGACTGAAGATAACAAAGGGGTAATCAGAAGACGTAGATCAAAGACTGAAGATAACAAAGGGGTAATCAGAAGACGTAGATCAAAGACTAAAGATAACAAAGGGGTAATCAGAAGACATAGACCAAAGACTGAAGATAACAAAGGGGTAATCAGAAGACGTAGATCAAAGACTGCAGATAACAAAGGGGTAATCAGAAGACGTAGACCGAAGACTGAAGATAACAAAGGGGTAATCAGAAGACGTAGATCAAAGACTGAAGATGACAAAGGGGTAATCAGAAGACGTAGATCAAAGACTGAAGATAACAAAGGGGTAATCAGAAGACGTAGATCAAAAACTGAAGATAACAAAGGGGTAATCAGAAGACGTAGACCAAAGACTGAAGATAACAAAGGAGTAATCAGAAGACGTAGATCGAAGACTGAGGATAACAAAGGGGTAATCAGAAGACGTAGATCGAAGACTGGAGATAACAAAAGGGGTAATCAGAAGACGTAGATCAAAGACTGAAGATAACAAAGGGGTAATCAGAAGACGTAGATCAAAGACTGAAGATAACAAAGGGGCAATCAGAAGACGTAGATCAAAGACTGAAGATAACAAAGGGGTAATCAGAAGACGTAGATCAAAGACTGAAGATAACAAAGGGGCAATCAGAAGACGTAGATCGAAGACTGAAGATAACAAAGGGGTAATCAGAAGACGTAGATCGAAGACTGAAGATAACAAAGGAGTAATCAGAAGACGTAGATCGAAGACTGAAGATAACAAAGGGGTAATCAGAAGACGTAGATCAAAGACTGGAGATAACAAAGGGGTAATCAGAAGACGTAGACCGAAGAAGGACAGACAATGAAATGGTCAAAAGAAAAATGACAACGGACTTGTTCTTTCCATAGTACAGCTCACAAATTTGTTATACATCAATAATTAACTCCTTTGTTACTTTTCCTGTTGACATTGTATTTTGCATTGCTTTTTCATTAGTTTTTATATTTATTCAAATTTTCTTTATATTTCCAGATATTTTGACATCAACGTAGGAATCACAGATCCAAATGTCTTCATACCACCTCGTGAATGCTCTATGTTATAAAATACCTCGATTAAATTTTAAAAAGCCCATTTGTTTTAAAATTGATCTTGCACTTGAAAAAGGGTACCAGTCTAACTATGAAAATATATTGCCGCCGTTATATATACATATAGGTACCATACATGGGACAGGAACTGCTTATCTCCGTTTTCAACGGGGTTCTTATTGTTCAATCATTAGTTTTATGTGATTTTTTTCTGTCGACCATTGTTCGTCTTTTTATCCTTTTTTCTGTCGACCATTGTTCGTCTTTTTATCCTTTTTTCTGTCGACCATTGTTCGTCTTTTTATCCTTTTTTCTGTCGACCATTGTTCGTCTTTTTATCCTTTTTTCTGTCGACCATTGTTCGTCTTTTTATCCTTTTTTCTGTCGTCCATTGTTCGTCTTTTTATCCTTTTTTCTGTCGACCATTGTTCGTCTTTTTATCCTTTTTTCTGTCGACCATTGTTCGTCTTTTTATCCTTTTTTCTGTCGACCATTGTTCGTCATTTTATCCTTTTTTCTGTCGACCATTGTTCGTCTTTTTATCCTTTTTTCTGTCGACCATTGTTCGTCTTTTTATCCTTTTTTCTGTCGACCATTGTTCGTCTTTTTATCCTTTTTCTGTCGACCATTGTTCGTCTTTTTATCCTTTTTTCTGTCGACCATTGTTCGTCTTTTTATCCTTTTTTCTGTCGACCATTGTTCGTCTTTTTATCCTTTTTTCTGTCGACCATTGTTCGTCTTTTTATCCTTTTTTCTGTCGACCATTGTTCGTCTTTTTATCCTTTTTTCTGTCGACCATTGTTCGTCTTTTTATCCTTTTTTTCTGTCGACCATTGTTCGTCTTTTTATCCTTTTTTCTGTCGACCATTGTTCGTCTTTTTATCCTTTTTTCTGTCGACCATTGTTCGTCTTTTTATCCTTTTTTCTGTCGACCATTGTTCGTCTTTTCATCCTTTTTTCTGTCGACCATTGTTCGTCGTTTTATCCTTTTTTCTGTCGACCATTGTTCGTCTTTTTATCCTTTTTTCTGTCGACCATTGTTCGTCTTTTTATCCTTTTTTCTGTCGACCATTGTTCGTCATTTTATCCTTTTTTCTGTCGACCATTGTTCGTCTTTTTATCCTTTTTTCTGTCGACCATTGTTCGTCTTTTTATCCTTTTTTCTGTCGACCATTGTTCGTCTTTTTATCCTTTTTTCTGTCGACCATTGTTCGTCTTTTTATCCTTTTTTCTGTCGACCATTGTTCGTCTTTTTATCCTTTTTTCTGTCGAGCATTGTTCGTCTTTTTATCCTTTTTTCTGTCGACCATTGTTCGTCTTTTTATCCTTTTTTCTGTCGACCATTGTTCGTCTTTTTATCCTTTTTTTCTGTCGACCATTGTTCGTCTTTTTATCCTTTTTTCTGTCGACCATTGTTCGTCTTTTTATCCTTTTTTCTGTCGACCATTGTTCGTCTTTTTATCCTTTTTTCTGTCGACCATTGTTCGTCTTTTTATCCTTTTTTCTGTCGACCATTGTTCGTCTTTTTATCCTTTTTTCTGTCGACCATTGTTCGTCATTTTATCCTTTTTTCTGTCGACCATTGTTCGTCTTTTTATCCTTTTTTCTGTCGACCATTGTTCGTCTTTTTATCCTTTTTTCTGTCAACCATTGTTCTTCTTTTTATCCTTTTTTCTTTTGGTCATTGCATTGTCTGTACCTCTTCGAATTACGGCTTCTAGATAACCTTATGGCATCTTCAAAATGTTCTTCTTAGTATTACTACATAGATTTGGTTGACCATTACGGAATATATGTGTCGCCAATGACCACGGATATGTTCATTTGTCGTTAACACTTCCCGGTCCTTCCCATTCATGACTTATCACCGGGTTTGTAACTAGATTAACACGACAGGTGCAACTAGTGGAGCAGGAACGACTTACCCTTCCGGAGCACCTCAGTTCACCCCCAGTTTTTAGTGGGGTTCGTGTTACTCGATCTTTAATTTTATGTGTATGTTTTCTAGATCATTGTTTGTCCTTTTGTCCTTTTTCTTTTGGCCATTGTGTTGTTTGTCCTTCTTAGATTTATGGATTCTGATTGCCCCTTTGGTATCTTCAAACTCTTATTATATCTTTTTTTCTTAAATAATAAAGATGTTGATAATAAAAGAGTGTACCAGAGATGTTTCTATGTATTACACTACAGTGGTACTCGATTAAATGCCAAACAATTTAAAAGCAGAAAAATCAGAATATCAAAACATACAACCACGACCAAAATATGTTTGTGTTCAATAAATTGTAGAAGGAACACAATACTTTTACAATAAATTCTCAGATCTAATATCTGAGACAATCTGTAAGAAAAGTTTGAAGATACCAAAGATGTAATCAGAAGCCTTAATTCGTAAAAAGGGCCAACAATACAATGTCCAAAAGAAAAAGAAGATTAAAACAATTAAAGATCGACAGAATACTACAAGGAAAATCAAAGATCATTAGTTTTATATCAGCTTATAGGTTCTGACAACTGGGCTTGAGATATATCATCGGGGGCAGTCTTAATGGTACCGACACAGTGAAGGTAATATACATAAGCATACCAATATTTATTGTGTAGAATGGATGGTTTACGTAATATTACAAAAGGTGGGTGGTTAACATGACTTGCAACAACATTTTAGTCATATCGTGGCAGTTAGTTAAATTTAAAGAAACGTGAAAATTTGGAGAAACCCGCAATCCTGTCGAAAGTAACGGATACAACTTTGTAGCATAAAATTGTTTCAAGTACACCTTCGCCACGTATTAATCGAACTCACAAAATTAGTTGTTATAGTCGTTTGATGATGCCCTCTAACTGAATAATTCCAATTGAACTTGAAATAAAGAATACCACATATACAATTAGGTCTGTTTTATGATTTGACTCACACCAAGACCGGGCCGGTTTAGAACGAAACTTTATAATAAAGGGGGTTAGTTAAAATTTTCCATTTTGGACGTTATGTGTAGCACCATTCCAGCAACACCTGCATAATATCTCTTAATCAAGGCGATATTTTAGAGCTTGTACTTCCTATTAGTGTGTTACTGCAAACAAGAAAGTTACTGCACCAAGTGTTACTGCAAACAAGAAAGCTACTACAACAAGTGTTACTGCAAACAAGAAAGCTACTGCACCAAGTGTTACTGCAAACAAGAAAGCTACTGCACCAAGTGTGTCACTCGAAGAGGTGAAACTGTTTACCTTCCCGACCACCTGGGTTCACTCCCTATTTTCAGTAGGATTCGCTGTTTTTTTATAGATTTTCTGTGTTTTGTTTTGTGCACCATTGTTTATTTCCTTTTCTGTTGTCGTTGTGTTGTCTGTCCTTCGTTTTATGGATTTTGAAGTCCCATTTGGTATAAATAATCTTTTCTTCATTCCAGCAAAATGGTGTTTCGAAATCAAAGGGAATTTATATCAGAGTCGTGTGTTCGTAATGGAATAATTGACAATAGATAAAATAAAAAAATAAAGTGCACAACATGAAAGAGTTTTGATACTAATAAATTAGAATACTGGCAATTCTACCAAATACAAAAATGTAATAATCATTTTATGATCAATGAAAATAAATCAGTAATACCATCATGATAATGTTCGTTCTTGTAATAATGTTTCTAACTTAAATGATCGTACTCTCGTGATAATGGATTTTTTCAACCTCAATATACCTTTTCCATATATTATTGAAAACTTTAATTAAATTTTATTACCGCTATAACAGATCTTGAATATCAATGCAATTTTACATGCAGAGATCTGATCAAAACAGAAATTCCCAATTCATGTTGCTATAACGACTTTATTAAGAAAACTAAAATGTTCAAATTTAGCACATAGATCTAAGAAGAGTTTGAAGATACCAAAAGGATAATCAAAATCCGTAAATTGAAGAAGAGCAGACAACACAATGACCTAAAGAAAAAAAGTTCAAAGGATAAAAAACGATTTACAAAACATACACATAAAACTAAAGATAGAATAACACGAACCCCACTAAAAACCGGGGGTGAACTCGGGTCCCCCGGAAGGGAAGCATCTTAACTTGTAAAATAATTGAAAACGTTTATTCCTAAAGACTATTCGACTCTTAGAGACATGCTTTCCTAAATATATAGACAATCTGTTGGTAGAACTATTAGCCCAAACTAGCAATTAATCAGTACTTTTATATTTCATTCTACTATATTACTATTTTATATACAATATTTAATTCCAACAAATTGATGACCAGTTTAGTCTTGTCTCTCACGAAGACTATATTAATTTCTTAAGATGTTTATGACTAATTGAATAAAGAGTGTTTGAAGCATTATAAGTTATTATACTTTTTGTCCTTAAAAATAATGGTCTTTAGCAAACAGATTCTACTTTCTTAGCTAGTAGTTAGCTAACTACGAGCATTCACTGACCTGCTTTTGTTCATTTTTGTTGTGTAATTTTGAGTGGAAGCGAATGTATGCATATTTTTTATTGTTTGTTTATGTATATATAGTGGTGCAATTATGAAGAAGGGGTGATTAGGTTAAACCCCTTCAGATTATATGCCATGATCTGGATATCGTGGTATTTTTGTGTTGAATTATTCCAGGTGAAAGGAAGTTGTTAATTTTGTTGACATAATTATGTGGGTTTGTTAACTATCACTGTTTAAACTTACTTCATAAAAACAATAATCAAGGATATTACGATTAAAAACTTTCACAATATATGAGTGAAACCATGTGATGCAAAATTTCATTTATTTAAGACAAACTTAATTGTGCTATTTGTTTAACGAACAAAAACACAAGTAAAGCAAGAACTTTTCAGTCAGTCAGTCAATCCGATATCATACAAGATCTGTCAAGGGGAAATAACTGGAGTTATGTAGTAAAACAACAGTCACATTTTATCAGGTTTGATCCATTTATGGGATCGAAACCCATATAGATATTACATTGCAGTTTTGAAATTAACCATTGAACTTTGAACTTTTTAAATGCTATTATTTTAAACGTATAATACAATGGTATTTTTTGTCAAATGTATCTTTCAACTAATTAATTTCGAATTATAATTAATTGTTTTGTTAAATAATAACTACATAATGTGATAAATATTCCGATTTGATATATACGTTTTATTACTATCAATGGGTCGATACCTCAGCTGATGGACTATTAATATCATCCGTCCAGTAGTCAGTACTTCGGCACTGGTATGGTTCATTAGATATATACATGTTTGAAATATACAATTCCTATATAATGGAATTTGTTAAAACTAATGTCATTCTCCTTCAGGCGTTGGTCATCTGTCGCAATGTTGACTTTCCCGTTTCTGTCCTTTGGCTTATTTGCTCCCAAATATTTGCTTTTGTTTTTTGTTTAGTATTTTTGTTTTTGTTTTTTGTTATTTTGGTTTTTTTTTGGTTTTTTGTTTTTCAATATTTTGACAATGAACGTAGTTTTATATATTTACATATAGTGAAGTCCAACACGAATCGACTATATAAGTAACATGGTGAGTGTCTTATAAGAAGCAGGAACCGCTTACACTTCGCGAGCACATGGAGTTCATGCTGCTCACCTTTTTAGTATTCTTGTGTTGTGTTCTGTTTTTTGTTTTGTTTGTTTTGTTTGTTTCTTGTTTTTTGTGTCTTCTTCATCCTGTGTCTTGCGTGCGCACTGTTGCCGATATAACCAAATCTGACTTGTGTATTCTTGATTGCTCCTTCGGCTTTCACCATTGTTTATTTATTCACGTACCCGATGAAGGTTGTTCCAGAAACGCGTCGTGTGCACTAAATTAGATGTCTACGTTTGTATTCAAATAAAAATAGCTTAGCCTCCGTGCACTTATAATACCACCTTGTGTGTTTAAGGTATTTCTTGAATGTGTTTAAGGACATTCTTGAGTTCGATTATGAACACGAGGTTAGGATAACTATTTTTATACAAAGTTCCTATGTACCCATCTTTCACTTATCTAGAATATAGTCTTATATCAAAAACAAGTTGACATATATTTGTTGAGAAAATACCTTTGTCACCATGAAAACAGTATGTCCTTCATCTTGACCTCGTTTGCATCTCGGTGAATGATTTTCTAATAATACAAGAGAGGCTTAGATAAGATATACCCCCGATATATTACCAAACATCTTCAGTCCATGTCTCATCACCATGAAAGTTATTGTAGCTCTCTGTAGTTTTGTCGTTGTGTTCGCTCAGGATAAGCCCTGTGGTAAGATATCATTATTATTAAATTGCTTACTTTTATTTTTAACCCAATCGTTAAAGTATGATATATTCATGATATGCAATTCGCAGTGTATAGTTAAAAAGAGCTATTATAATAAAATTTCAAGACGTGTACTTTAAAAAAATAATTTTTACTATATGTATATGGATTTTCCTATAAGTACTCCGCCAAAAAACATCACAATATTTATTCTAAGAGGTTTTTTTTACCATCCTACTTAGACAGTTTGGTTTTGCTTGCTCCCAAAGATGTAAATCTTTTGATTATGAGATTATCTGGTGAAGGTTATTTGAGAATCGAGTCGTGCTCACTAAGTTAGATTAACTGCATCAACAACGTGCTCACGATACAACCGTGGCAACTACAATACATTACCATCAAAGCAGATTTGATAGCACGGGTATGTTCCGGTTCTTTCCAGGTTCATGACTTATCATGACGGGTTCCACTAGTAGAGCAGCAACTGCTTACCCTTCCGATGCACCTGGGATCACCCGCGGGTTTTTGTGGGGTTTTTGTTGCTCAATATTTCGTTTTCTGCGTAGTATTTTGTTGATTGTTGTTTGTCCTTTTGTCCTTTTGCTTTTGGCTATTGCATTGTCCGTCCTTTTTTCGATTTACGGCTTCTGATTGCCTCTTTGCTATCTTCGAACTTACCTAGACTAACACGAGTACTTTAGCAGTATAAATACAATAATTGGTTGAACTACCGGTATAATGAAAGAAAAAAATACCACACCGTCAAAACAGTTCTAAAATCCAATCGGAAAATCGTGTGAACAGAGGCAAAATCGATACCTTAAACAAACATATACATGAGTTGGTGTGTGAACAACATGAAAACTACATTTAGATGCTATTATAAAAAAAATAAGGCACTCCTCGATGAAAAAAAAAATTAAACAAATTGATTAATTCCTTTAACGCACATGTACTTCATAAATAAAGACAGGTGAGTGATATGTTTTGACATCTATTAAACAATGTTCCAGAAACGCGACGTATGCACTAAATTTGATATCTACGTTTTTATTTTTTTATTAACATTTGACTTTTAAATACAGCACCAAATTTAAGATGAATTTAAGGGAATACGGTACAGTAGGGATTGCCAATTGATTTTTTCATGAAAATTCGTGATTTGGTCAATTTCGACATGCTCTTTCCAAATATGCAAAGAAAAATATACCTTCGTGACTTAGTTTTCGAGATATTTACGATCGAATTCCGACCATTTTTCGACAAATTTTTATAGCGGTAAAGAAAATATCACAATTTCAAAACGGTAAAAGATAATTGCATCCAGTTTTTTGCAATAGCTTCCTATGATAATTTCGTTAGTTTAAACATATTTTATTTGCATAAAAGTTGCAAATGGGATTGGACACAAGTTATGACAACATTAGTGAAGTCCTTTCCCTTTTACAAAGATATAAACAAAAAATAATTGTACATAATGGCGATAATTATACAAATAAATTTTACAACATGATATATTTAGACGTTAATAATAAAGTAAATATAAAGAAAAATAAGGTGAAATAAAATATTCAAAACATAGGGATAGAAAGAAGGATAGGAAGAAGAAGAAAGGTTTCAAACAAACAAAAACAACAAAAAACAACATGGACTGGAGTGAGTAAGCTAGTATATTAGTTAAAGCGCTGGGTGCTTCTAATAAAAGAATAAACAACAGAGAAGATTTCAATGTTTTGGTTAGGAGTCAAATTTTCATCACCAGCTAATATCAATTCAATTGTAACTACGTAATTCTTTAATTTATTAAACAAGATTGCCCTATTTTCATTGTAAAAGGGACATTCAAGGAAAAAGTGTATACAGTCTTCAAAACCATGACCACAGATACATGCAGGACTAGGTTTTAAATGGACAAGGTGCAAATCTGCATTTAGCGAACTGTACATATTTCTAAGTCTGCTATGAATAATATTTAGTTTTCTATCACCCCAACCGAAATAAAAAGGCACTTTTTCAAGCAATATTTTAATTTTTCTTTTAAATATGTTAATATTACCAGAATTTCTAATTTCCGGACTTAAATTGTTCCAGTCCCGGGTAGTAGAGGGGAAAAAGGACTTTTTGGTAATTTCTAATCGACAATTAGGTAAAACATAATTATTACTATTTCGTAAATTATACTGGGAAACACTACCAACCGGAAGGGGCATCAAATCACAAAGATAGTCTGGGGCAGATTTGTTGTGAATAGAATAAAATAAGCTGAGCCTTCTTACCCTTCGCCTATCAGATAGTAATTCCCAACCCGTTTCAGAATAGATAGATTGACGACTTGCAAATAGAGGCAGTCCGGTTACTATTCGTCCTGCCTCTATTTGAAGCTTTTCTAAATTATCAGAGTCTTGTTGACTACAACCATCCCAAAGTTCACATGCGTATTCCAACATAGGCCTTATAAAGATCAAATAAATACGAGAAAGATAATGTCTATTTAATGCATATTTAAGTTTTCTTAGGGCACACAACCTCTGACTTGCTGATTTAATAATATTAACTATATGGGTATGAAATTTTCCATTGCTGTCAAAAGTAATACCCAAATGTTTGTGACAGGTAACAAATTCTACTAATTTGTCTTGGAATGTTATTTCTATATCGTTGGGAAGATTAATGTTGGAAAATACCATTGCTTTAGTTTTTTGAGGATTAAAATTTACTAACCATTGCTTAGACCATATAGATATAGATTCCAAATCACTATTTATTACATCTTCTATAGTATATGGACTTTGACTAGAATATGAAAGAGAAGTATCATCTGCAAACAGTCTAGTAAGACTTAAAAGGTTATCTGCAATATCATTAACATATAATAAGAAAAGTAGCGGGCCAAGCACTGAGCCCTGGGGGACTCCTGCATTTGTATTTACTAAGGGGGATTTGGAATTGTTTATAAATACACATTGTTTCTTACTGGAAATATAGCTTTCAAACCATTTAAATAATTTACCATCTACCCCGTAAGCTTTAAGTTTCAGTAAAAGCCCTGTATGCCAGACCCGATCAAATGCTTTAGAAATATCACATAAAATAAGGGTAGTAATACAATGATCATCCAGAGACATACATATTCTGTAATAGATTTCTATTAGCTGGTGAACGGTAGAGTGACCTGGGATGAAACCTGATTGAAATTTATACAATAAATTATTTGATATTAAATGATTAAATACTTCCTTAAAAACAATTCTTTCGAATACTTTGTCAACTGCTGATAGTAATGATATTGGTCTATAGTTAGATATTAATGATTTGTCTCCCTTTTTGAAGAGTGGCATAACAGATGCGGTTTTCCATTGCGTTGGAAATTCCGATTTAGAAAGCGATAAATTAAACAAGAGAGAGAGGGGAACACAAACAGTATTACACGTTTTCTTAAGCATTTGATGACTAATGGAATCCAGACCTGACGCTTTTCCAAGTTTTAGAATTTGTAAAATATCAAGAACTTTACTCTGAGTAATTTGAAAGAAATCTAGTGTTGCATTTGTTCTGAGAGGAAAGTCTGGTTTTGATGTATTACTGTCATTTAATGTAGATATAGAACAGAAATAATTATTTAGAAGACATGCTTTTTCGTAATCATCTGAGATGAGGTCATTATTTTCTTTTTTTAATTGACTAATTGGTGACATGTCACCAGACGATTTAACCAATTTTTTAATCAATGACCAGTAAGATTTTGAATTTGAACTTGAAAAATCATCTAGTATAGTATTAACATTAAAATAAAATTGTTCTTTAGCATGCTTTTTTAAATTATTTACATGATTTCTTTGCTTCTTGTATTTATTAATATTGGAATCACTATTAGATCTACGAGCCAGTTTTCGAAGTCTGTCTCGTTTTCTTATTTCCCTTCTTAATTCGGAATTGAACCAAACTTTATCTTTTAGTCTTATTGTAACTTCTTTTTGGGGCACACAATTTTTAATTATTTCAATAAATGTTTTTGTAAATGTTTGACAGTTTTCGTCCATACTATTTTCTGGAGATATAATTGAGTTCCAATTTAAGGAGGATATACAATCGTTACAGGTCTCAAAATCAGCATTTCGATAATCCCAGACCAATCGTTTATAAGTATTGATTGATTTAAGAGGGACTTTTAGGTAGACAATTGTTGCTTCATGGTCACTATATTTTCTATCTACTTGAATTACATACGACTCAAGGACATTACAATTATCAGATATTAAAACAGGGTCAAGTAAAGATTGGCGCGTGTTACATGTTCTGGTAGGTTCAGTAATCATGTTTTTCAGATCATTCAACCTCATAATATCAAATAATTTCGTTCAAAGATGATGAACATGTACATTGCCAATAATAGATTAAGTAGTCCAAAAATTCTACTTATTTGTGGAATATGGATTATTTAGTGGTTTCTTCATGAATAAATTTGCATGTAGAAAAAAAATGACAATTGATATTTTCTTAATCATTTTGTCATGATATTCTCGCAATGATTTTATTTAGAATTTTAACAAAAAGTAAGGGGGTACATGTTCTTGTTTTTTAGCTACAGAACAAAAACCGTGCATTTTTCATGACAAACCTAGACATCGTCAATTTCGGCGCCAAATTACCCTACAATGTATTTTAATAGGTAAAACGTCGTGGAGTCTTTCCCGCCGTTTTCCTTGAATTGGATGAAAGAGCAACGCAACCGGAGAATGAAATAAATGAAAGAGAACGGCTATAATTATACAGCGAATAGATAAGTAACTGCCGAACCCGTGCAAACGTTCTTGCTCAATATTCATTAGATTTAACGGTGTATCACAACCGTCACACGCGTTTAATTGCTCTGCTAGTGTTTTTAGTTCAACTATTCGTCTCCCATCCTGCCAGCATATATCTTTATAATCAGTTCCAGGGCTTGCGTCCGTCTGGTCTGCGTCTGTCTGGTCTACCTCTGTCTCACCAACATTCCTATCCAACTCTTTCAAGTGCTCTGAACATTTTTTCCGACGGCGTATTTCTCCTTCTTTTAAAAACGGCATTATTCGGCTTGAAGCAGGTGCTTTCAAATTTTTACGCAATCGGCTTTTTATGACGTCGATGCAACTTCCGCGGAAAATGTCGCGCTCGTTACTGTGACGTCGCGAAAACAACATGCGGTATTCGGCAAAGTAATTATCTGCCCTTGCTACTGTATCGTATTCCCTTAACGTTATGGCCGTTCAATTACGGTATGTTTTCTGTGAAGGTATACATCCTCATGAAAATGCAGTTTCAGCAAATTTCATTGTATTAATACGTAATACCGGTAATAGCATTGTAAAGAACACAGAGTATCCAAGTGCGAATGTCTTTTCTGTTACAAAACAAACAACAGTACAAATATATGATAAAACTAGAAGAACTCGAATGGAACGTCAATAATAATCCTTCAGTCATCTCCATTGAAGAGTTTTCTGGTGTAAGTTCTACATAACATTATGTTTGTTGGTTGGATCGTTGGCTATTGTTTGTTATACTGTGATCCACTAATATATAACAATGTTATACGACGACTAATTATCATGAACCGCCGATATTTTTGTCTGAAATGGCGTCTCTGTTATGTGATAACCAATCGTAACTACTCGGCCATTCTCGCTACCCTGTTATTTGCAGGGTAGCGAGAATGGCCGAGTAGTGACGATTGATGTGATAACTACGTATCTCCTCCATCAGGCATAGGTGACCTTAGCCAATTTTGGCTATTCTGTTTAGACCCGTTGGCTTTATTGCTCCCAAATACTTTTAATTTATTTGACTTTCCAATATTTCGATATTGAAAGTACATGATGAAGGTAATTCCAGAAATGTGTCCTGGCACTAAATTTGATATCTACGTTTTTTCAACTAACTTGAAAGGCTTTCGATCATGTTTTGAAAAGAGAGTTTAAACAGTGATGGTCAACAATTCCACCAATGTCAACTAATTAACAATCGGCACCTCTCACCTTAACTTACTTTACACACAAAAAACAAAGACATATACTGTCTGCTAAAGTAGAAATTGAAACGATTACTAGAAATTTGAGCGTGTATTAGGAGATAACTGTATTGTATTTGAAAATTTCACGGCATCACTTGGGAATTTGATGGTCGCAAATTAAGTTTACTGGCGACGTGATAGCGGAGACAGTAAACGACATTTGCGACCATGAAATCGACAATTGATGCTGTGAAATTTTCAAATACAATACAGTTATCTCCATTCTAATGTAATCATGTGTATAGATGTGTATTGTACATTATTGACAAGATGACGTAAGCGGTAATCAGCTAAAATTTAAAATAATAAAAAATCGCATGCTATTTCAACCGTGGAATTGATCCCGTGCAAATTACACCATTAAATCGACAATTAATGCCGTGAATTTTTAAAATACAATACAGTTGTCTCCATTCTAATGTAATCATGTGCATTGCCACATTATTAACAAGATGACGTAAGCGGTAATCGGCTAAATTATCTCATGATATCACAGGGGCTTGTACTCTAAAAACCACAAGGGAGGAATCTAAAATGTCAAATTTTCATACACCACTTTTTCAAAATAGTTTTGTATTGGTGTCTTGACCTCATTCGCCATAATATTGGTACTAAATTGAAGCTTAATAAATATATTTTTGATATTTCGATTCCTTTTTCTCATCATCTTTACCTATCTGCAACTTTAAAGCAATACTTCACAGAATTTGCACTGGCCTAATCCTCCCTCAATCATGTTTACATGTCAATACCGGCTGAATTCATACGTCACGTGTGATTTGATTGGTCGGTTATTTTTAGGTAAGGATTGCAAAGAATGTGTTGATTGGTCAGTGATTTTGCATTTTTTACCTAGCTAGAACACTGTTGTGACTGTGAAATGAATACGATCACAAGGAGTCAATGATATGTCCAGAAAAATAAACAGGAAGTTCGAAAATCCCCCCCCCCCTTAAATTTTGGCTTGCAATACCGGTACCAGATTTCAAGTTGTTTGCATAGAACGGGATTTAAAACGATATATATTGTATTTATTACTTTCATCAGATCAAAATCTATCTTAAATAAACAATCATTTATACATGTATTAACTATATGAGAGGAAAAAATGAGAATTTCAGACTTTCAACTCATGTGCGACTCTTACGATAGTAAACTGGGGGTTAACAAATTACCTAAGAATAACCGACCAATCAAATCGCACGTATGAATTCAGCCCGTATTGACATGTAAACATGATTGAAGGAGGATTAGGCCAATGCAAATTCTGTGAAGTATTGATTAAAAGTTGCAGATAGGTAAAGATGATGACAAAAAGGAATCGAAATATCAAAAATATATTTATTAAGCTTCAATTTAGTACCAATATTATGGCGAATGAGGTCAAGACACCAATACAAAACTATTTTGAAAAAGTGTTGTATGAAAATTTGACATTTTAGATTCCTCCCTTGTGGTTTTTAGAGTACTCGGAAAAAAAATAAAAATCGTAACAAGCCCCTGTGATGATATTTCAACCGTGCAATTGATACCTTGAAAATTATAGCATTGTCCAACCACAAAACCAGGAATATGAAACAACTACATTAGAATGGATAATATCTGTACAATTGTGAAACCCGAAAAACTCGATATTTCTCACTGAAAAGTAATGTATGAGTATCTCACTGAAATATAATGTCTGATTATCTCACTGAAACATAATGCATGAATATCTCACTGAAATATAATGTCTGATTATCTCACTGAAACATAATGCATGAGTATCTCGCTGAAATATAATGTCTGATTATCTCACTGAAACATAATGCATGAATATCTCACTGAAATATAATGTCTGATTATCTCACTGAAACATAATGCATGAGTATCTCGCTGAAATATAATATCTGATTATCTCACTGAAGCATAATGTATGAGTATCTCACTGAAATATAATGTCTGATTATCTCACTGAAACATAATGCATGAATATCTCACTGAAATATAATGTCTGATTATCTCACTGAAACATAATGCATGAGTATCTCACTGAAATATAATGTCTGATTATCTCACTGAAATATAATATCTGATTATCTCACTAAAGCATAATGTATGAGTATCTCACTGAAATATAATGTCTGATTATCTCACTGAAACATAATGCATGAGTATCTCACTGAAATATAATGTCTGATTATCTCACTGAAACATAATGCATGAATATCTCACTGAAATATAATGTCTGATTATCTCACTGAAGCATAATGTATGAGTATCTCACTGCAATGTAATGTCTGATTATCTCACTGAAACATAGTGCATGAGTATTTCACTGAAATATAATGTATGAGTATCTCACTGAAATATAATGTCTGATTATCTCACTGAAACATAATGTATGAGCATCTCACTGAAATATAATGTATGAGTATCTCACTGAAATATAATGTCTGATTATCTCACTGAAGCATAATGTATGAGTATCTCACAGAAATATAATGTCTAATTATCTCACTGAAGCATTATGTATGAGTATCTCACTGAAATATAATGTCTAATTATCTCACTGAAACATAATGTATGAGTATCTCACTGAAATATAATATCTGAGCATCTCACTGAAATGTAATGTATGAGTATCTCACTGAAATGTAATGTCTGGTTATCTCAATGAAACGTAATGCATGAATATCTCACTGAAATATAATGTCTAAGTATCTCACTGAAGGATAATGTATGAGTATCTCACTGAAATATAATGTCTAATTATCTCACTGAAGGATAATGTATGAGTATCTCACTGAAACATAATGTATGAGTATCTCACTGAAATATAATGTCTGATTATCTCACTGAAGCATAATGTATGAGTATCTCACTGAAATGTAATGTCTGAGCATCTCACTGAAATATAATGTCTGAGCATCTCACTGAAATGTAATGTATGAGTATCTCACCGAAATATAATGTTTGAGTATATAATAGAAACGTCAGTGTTGTTTTATTACAGAGTCACCAAAACAATGGGAAGGCAGAATTGTAACGGTAGGTATATATTTCCTTTATCTATTTTAGGAACGGGATTGAAAATTTATTCAAGCTTATTTGCACTTACTCGTGTTGTATACTATTTATTTATATGTTCACTCGTTTCAATCTTGACTTATTATGCTCAGCTGTTTTTTTTTATTATAAATGCCATGTAGAATTTTGTCTTTCCGGTACTCCTGAGTAATGTTCTCGTTTTGGTTAATTTTTTTAAAGTGTATATTACCTCTATATCAGAGGCAATAGCGAAAAGATCACGGTTTAGTTAAGAATGCACCTTTTTAATTATGTCTGACAGTTTTACCCTGTTTAATTTTATCTTACAGTTTGAACTATTTTAATTTTATCTTATAGTTTGAACTATTTTAATTTTATCTTACAGTTTGAACTATTTCAATTTTATCTTACAGTTTGAACCATTTTAATTTTATCTTACAGTTTGAACTATTTTAATTTTATCTTACAGTTTGAACCATTTTAATTTTATCTTACAGTTTGAACTATTTTAATTTTATCTTACAGTTTGAACTATTTTAATTTTATCTTACCGTTTGAACTATTTTAATTTTATCTTACAGTTTGAACTATTTAAATTTTATCTTACAGTTTGAACTATTTTAATTTTATCTTACAGTTTGAACTATTTTAATTTTATCTTACAGTTTGAACCATTTTAATTTTATCTTACAGTTTGAACTATTTTAATTTTATCTTACAGTTTGAACTATTTTAATTTTATCTTACAGTTTGAACTATTTTAATTTTATCTTACAGTTTGAACTATTTTAATTTTATCTTACAGTTTGAACTATTTTAATTTTATCTTACAGTTTGAACTATTTGAATTTTATCTTACAGTTTGAACTATTTAAATTTTAACTTACAGTTTGAACCATTTTAATTTTATCTTACAGTTTGAACTATTTTAATTTTATCTTACAGTTTGAACCATTTTAATTTTATCTTACAGTTTGAACTATTTTAATTTTATCTTACAGTTTGAACTATTTTAATTTTATCTTACAATTTGAACTATTTTAGTTTATCTTACAGTTTGAACTATTTTAATTTTATCTTACAGTTTGAACTATTTTAATTTTATCTTACAGTTTGAACTATTTTAATTTTATCTTACAGTTTGACCCGTCGAAGGGTTTTCTGGAAGCATCGAAGATGTCGTACGATGAAACAAACCAAAAAGTACGAGTTGTGGAAGAGATAGAGGTTGGTGGTGACAGGGACTATTACGACGTTCTGTATCTTCATAATGTTGTAAGTTTTTATCTTTAACGTTTGAGACTGTTATATTTACTTCGAATTAATAAAAGTTTTAAAAATATTATTTAAAACATTTATAAATATTGAATTAGTTACTAAGAAAAGTTTGAAGATAACAAAAGGGGTAATCAGAATTCGTAAATCGAAGAAGAACTGACAACACAATGGCCAAAAGAAAAAGAACAAAAGGACAAACAATGACCTACAAAACATTCACATAGAACTAAAGATCGAGTAACACGAACCCCACTAAAAACCGGTGGTGAACTCAGGTGCTCCGGAAGGGTAAACAGTTCCTTCTCCATTAGTGACACCCATCGTGTCAATCTAGTTACAAACACGTTGATAAGCAATTCGGCAACTATCAAATATAATTTCACTTTCTAATTTTTTTTTTATTTCAGGGTAAAGAATACAGATTAAATTTTAAAACAAAAAAATGCAACGTGACTCAACTAACAAGACCATTTCGGCCATCCGGTATACCCCCTGAAGCACAATTCGAGGGTTCTGCATCTCTTGGGCTACCTGGATTACCCGGGGAGTCACTCATCATAGAAAATTTCTCAGGAGAACGTAGAGACGAAAAATATTTCGGACACGTCACGTCTCCAGACTGCTATCCTGTTCAAGATAACTTCTTCAGCGATTTTACTGGTTTAGTAACTGTCTCGTAAGTTAATTTTATGTTAATGCCTTTCTTCATTTTCAGACAGGTGGTATTCTCCGGGTACTCTGGTTTCCTCCACCAATAAAACTGACCGTCACAATATAGCTGAAATATTGTTGAACGTGGCGTTAAACGCCATAAACCAAACCATTTTCAGACATGATTTTTACAACATAATTATCTTATATTAATGAAACGACCACAACATACGGATAGACCTACTTGTCATTGGCAGCTCAAATAATATTAAATATATGTTATTAAAGCTCTAAAACAAAATAAAGGCGTATTCGTGTAAAACATGAATGCAACAAGTCGACATGCGCATAAGCCTTATAATTACATATCATTACTGCAAGCGCAACATTGCATTATCCTTGCAATCTTGAGGAAAATTTAGCACGATTCGACATTGACATGGTTTGTTATATATATTGTTATGTTTGAAATATACAGTTTCTAAATAATATAATTTATTATAGCTAAAGTTTCCTTCATACATGTAATACAAGCCGATATTGGTTCTCCTGTTTATATCTCCTTCATACATGTAATACAAGCCGATATTGGTTCTACTGTTTCGGCTCTTTGACTTTGGTTTATCTGTTTTCAAAAACTTTAGTTTTAATTATTCGGTTTTCGAATCTTTTTACTATGAGCGTACCTGATGAAAGTTGCTCTAGAAACGCGCCCTAAAATACTAATTTATATGTCTGTGTTTTATTATGTTCATCTATTACCAATACTAGGTTATATGTACTATATTAGTGCCACGATATAGCTGGAGTATTGCTAAAGTTGGCGTTAAACAACAATCAATCAATCATGTACTATATTAGTTGTACTTCGGGGGTTATGGGTTGGGATTATGGTGTTTAACGCCACTTTCAACAATATTTCAGTTATATCGTGGCTGTCAGTTTTATTGGTGGAGGAAACCGGAGAAAACCAACGACCTGCCACAAGTCACTGACAAACTTTATCACATAATGTTGTATCGAGTACACCTCGCCATGAGCGGGATTCGAACTCACAACTTTAGTGGAGTTGTACTTCATATAATAAATACATAGATATCAAAATTAGTCCGCACAAGTTCGACGGTAAAAAAAGAAACGTAGGAATATATTTTTGTGTGTGTGACAATGTTCGTTTCAGTTTGATCTGCGTTGAAAGCAATGTTTTTGTGAAATGAGTCAAAATCTTATTTTCTACTATAATATTTTTATTATCTATTATTATTATATATATATATATACGTCTGACAATTAAACCAAACAGTGTTAGAATTAGATTTTAGAGCTGTCAAATTTTTGTTCTTCCCTCGACGGGATTTGAACCCACACCATTGTTACACTGCAGCACCATTCGCTTAGCCTTACGTCCAGCGCCCTAGACCACTCGACTACATCCATATATATATATATAAATTTTGTTTTTATTTCCAGATATTACGACATCCATGAAGGAATTTCAGATCCCAATGTATTCATACCACCAAAAGAATGTTTTATGCTGTAATATTTTAAACAATTATGGAGTAGAACATGACTTTTATCTTTAAGTAGCACTTTTAGCAAACTTTGAATTAAGCACAACATGTAAATTTAATAAAGGACTAATTGTACAAATCATTTATGCCAACACCACGCGGTTGATTTCGTTTCTACATCTACAAAAGAAGTAGAGTAGCGGACACACCCGATGATAACCGATTGACACAACACTATGCATTTAAACTTCCTGTAAAGCTAAAGTAATTTTAAAATGTATTTTTTCCTTTATCGGCCATTGTTTATCGTCACATAAAAACTATGTCCAACCACACAAATCTAATTAAAATTAGATATCCACACGTGCTCCTTTATTTTTGCTTGGCTTGGCAACAGCGACTGTCAAGCAAAAAAAAATATGAGCAAATGTGGAGATGTAATTTTAATTAGATTGATCCACACCTGCATTCCATTATAAGCGTTGTGGTATTTTATGTCTGTACTTTAAATAATATTAAATCATGCCGCTTCTTGTGTTTTTCTTAATAATATAGTATGCACTGTTGACTTTTAACCAAGCTTAAATGAAATACTAACTATATAACTGAGTTTGTAAATAAATAATACCACAGATACAGCTAGGTCTGCTTCATACCTTGACATACACCCCGAAATTGACAGTGAGAAAGAACTACACTTTATCACAAAAGAGATGATTTCAATTTTCCCATTGTGAAATTTCCATTTATATGTAGCAACATTCCATCAGCACCTGCATATGGAGTAAATATCTCTCAGTTGATCCAATATTCCAGAGCTTGTGGTTCCGATCGTGATTTTCTTCATAGATGGTTACTGCTAACAATGAAGCTACTGAACAAAGGGTTCCTAGTTGTTGAGTTGAAGTCATCCCTTCGAAAATTTTACGGTCGCCACCATGACCTGGTTAACCGTTATGAAGTTATATATGTCACAAATGACCAACGATATGTTCTGTTTGTTGCCATTACAATCTTGTCCTTTCTTCATTCATACGATGGGTGCCACATGTGGAGCAGGAAATGCCTGCCTGTCCGGAGTACCTGAGTTCCTCCCTGGTTTTTAGTGAGATTCTTGGTGCCCGATCTTTACGTTTCTGTGTAATGTTTTATCGATCATTGTCTGTCCTTTTTCTTTTGGCCATTGCATTGTCTGTACTTCTTTGTTTTGTGGCTTCTGATGACCCCTTTGGTATCTTCAAACTATTAGAATCTCCTTCTCCCTACTAAGCTCTCCGCACATGTTATCGTTTTCATATCTTGGTTGGACTTGTTCTACATTAGTTATTCTTCAAAACGCTTGATAACTTTCGATTTACAAAAAACCCATATTTACAATCAACATGTCAACAAATTAGATACACAGGTGATGCTGTGATAGGATTACTGCCTATCGAAATAACACTGATAAGACAATATACAATGGATACGAACTGTTCTTATTGTTAACAGCTGTTACAATAGTTCAAGGAGTTTGTCATTATCTACAACCCTGAGCTCATTTACTATCACCAACCTAAATGACATTGTCCATGAAGGAGAGGTTGTACCACGCAAATCTGAGAATCATGCAAAGTTAATATATCCGTACATATATGATACTACTATTGATGTCAGTCTCCGTTGTTTTCATTTTGCATTAATATATAAGCTGACGACCAATTAAAATGTTGCCAATATATAAAGACAAAATTTACCATATAATTTAAAACAAAAACTGAGTAGAGAGTGCTCTTTAGGAAGAGGTGTCTTCTTCTTCTTCTTTTGGTATACAGCTATCCATCCACTGGATGATCACTAGCTGTTGCGCATGCGTGGGAATAAGAAATAATAATAAATTCAGTCAGTTTATAACATATTTACAAGTGGTGCCAACAGAAACAAATTTTGTGGTTAAAACTATTTACAATTTCATTTTTATTTAAATTTGTGATTGTAGATGGCTGAGAACAGTTGGTGTTAGCTGTTCTCTAAACGTGTTGACTGTTGGGCATAGAACTATAGTTTGAGGTAGTAAATTCCAGTGAATGATTGTGTTCGGAAAGAATGAGTACTTGTACGGATCTTTGAATGCATGAAGATGTCTGTATGTAAATGGATGAAATTGTCTGATTCTTGGGTCTGTAGGTATTAATATTGTTGTAGGAACTGCACAGATAAACGTTAGAGAAAACCGAAGGGGCAATCAATACTGGACAATCCAGAGAAACTGGCAACATTGTGTACACAAGACACAGGACGAAGATAAACAAAGCAAAAACACAACATAGAAAATTAAAAAGATGAGCAACACTAACCTCACCAAAAAAAACCAGAAGTGAACCCATGTGCTCGCCAAGGATAGGCAGTTCCTGCTTCTTATAAGACACGTTGTCTCTTATAGAGGGTTGCCATTAACAAGAGTACTACAGAACCAGGTGTACCTAATGGTAATGTTGAAGTCATGCATCATTTCGAATGTTTTACGGTCGCCACTATGACGTGGGTAACCGTTACTGAATGTCTGTGTCACAGATGATGATGGTTATGTTCCGAAGGTCGTAATTAAATCCCACCCTTTCCTTGTTCATGACATAATAGAATATTCCTATCATTGGATTATGAATTGTTTGTTTATTTGTTTGATGGTGTTTAACGCCACTGTCAACAATATTTCAGTTATATCGTGGCGGTCAGTTTTATTGGTGGAGGAAACCAGAGAACCCGGAGAAAACCACCGACCTGTCGAAAGTCACTGACAAACTTTATCACATAATGTTGTATACCTAGCCCTGGTCGAGATTCGAACTCACAACATCAGTGGTGATAGGCACTAATTGTATAGGTAGTTGTTAATTCAAATACCATACGACGACGCCCCTCCCGGATTATTAACATGAGTAACATGACGGATACCCCTGGCCCTAATGGAAAAGGAACTGCTTTTCCTTCCGGAACACCTGGGTTCACATCCGGTTTAGCCCAATCTTTAGTTTTCTGTCCAGTGTTTTGTTGATCATTGTTTGTATGTTCGTCATTTTTTGCTTCGGCCATTGTATTGTCTGTCCTTCGATTAACGGTTTCTATTTACCTCTCAAACTTTTCTTAGAGTGAATTTGAAGAAAAGAAATGCAGAATATACCTGTCCAAGCAATAAGACAGACAAAAACGCCTCGGATACAATACAACATGAGAATCGATCATAAGCAGAAATCTAATTAAATCAATCCTGCACAACAGGTACTTATAATAAAAAAAAAACAGATATGAGAAATTAATATTTCTAGATTACTCCGAATATGTGTGAATTAGACAAAACTTTTCAGACGTTATTTAATGAAGCCGGATGCTTTGAAATGTCAAATATTATTTTTGAAAATACCTTCTTGCATAGATAAAACTCGCAACATAATAGTAAACAATCGATCAGGTTTTTTCGGAAACCCTGTTGAACATTTTAAAGTTTTACAAAAGAAATAATGATCTGAAACTTTTCTTTCAAAGAAAGCCACATATCACAAACAGCTTGACTAATATTTTTTTCCTAGTTATTCATAATTTAACGGCATTAATCTTACAGGATTTTGTATACGTCTTATTGACGTTGGTTTCCCGTAATTAGTCTCCCATGACGGAGGTTTTTCTTTTAATTGTAATTTTCTTCGTCTCTTCATTTCCGTTCTTAACTTTTCCTCTCGTCTTTCGGCACGCAATCGTGAAGTTCCAGGTTTCAATAACTTTGACTTTTCCATTGTATCTCGTACATATTCGCTAAGTTCGTTTTTCTTCTTTTTCCATGACATCCATGTGGTATTATCAGGATCCAGTCTATATCCTATTGTGTGATAAGACACTGGCGCTTTGCATGGGAAAAATGGGCACTGTCTATGTCTTAATATTCCATAAATACAAGAGGAACGACACTTTACACTCTCCCGTGATTCTGGGGTTACAGGAAGTCTCCCGTATAATGAACTAGATGAAATCCTCGGAATTGCCAAACCAGGCCGATTTTCCCATTCTAAAATTTCCAATTGTTTCTTTACTAATTTAATAGACTGGTCTAATTGAACCTTTTGGACGGCATAGTTTTTCTCGATTGAATGTAAATTTTGTCCCAATTGGTTTTCCGAAACTTGTAGAATTTTCTTAAATTTTAATTCCGGAACCATATTTAGCAGCCGCTTATTCTTCATATTCCACAAAATCCTCTATTCTCATTGAATTCCAGGTTACCATTTAACACTAACTCGAGTTTTGAATTGACTATAATAACTCTTGAAATAATTCAACCAAAAGTACAGATGGTGTATTCACAAACGTCGTTGTGGTAAAGCTCAAATCATTCATCACTTCAAATGTTATGGTCGCCATAGTGACGTGGTTTCTCGTTACGAAATGTCTATGTCACAGATGATCATGGATACGTTTCGTATGTCGTAATTAAATCCCACCCTTTTCTCGTTCACGTCATGACATAATATGACCTATCACCGGATAATAAATATGATTAACACGATGGGTACCACTGATGGAACAGGAACTTCTTTTCCTTCCGGGTCATCTGGGTTCACACTCGGTTTTTAGTGGAATTATTGTTGCTCAGTCTTTAGTTTTCTTTGCAGTGTTTTGTTTATCTTTATCTTTTCGCCGTTTTTGTTTCGGCCATTGTATTGCCCGCCCTTCTTCGATATACGTCGTCTGATTACCCGTTTGGTATCTTCAAACTTTTCTTAGAGTGAAACTGAAAAATAGAAAAGCAGAATATACCTATCTAAAAAGTAATACAGAAAAAACACTTCGGAAACAATATACAACATAAGAATCGATCATAAGTAGAAAACTAATGTTAACGCTTTCACAACAGGTACTTCGGGAATGTACTAACAAAACATACTCTATACAGACGTAATTTAATGAAGCTGGAGCACAAGAAATATCCAATATTGGTTTTTAATACCTTCTTACATAGATAAAACAGGCAACATAATAGAACCCACGTCGTGGGCGTGCAGTTTTTCTGAATCCGTGTTAAACTAGAATTGAGTTACATGTAAAGGGTAATGATCTTAAGCTCCTTCTTTTTCAAGGAAAGTCGCATATCACACATTTTCCCCCAAGTTATTCATAATTTAACGGCATTAATCTTACAGGATATTTTATACGTCTTATTGGTGTTGGTTTCCCGTAATTAGTCTCCCATAACGGAGGTTTTTCTTTTAGTTGTAATTTTCTTCGTCTCTTCATTTCCTTTCTTAATATTTCCTCACGTCTTTCGGCACGCAATCGTGACGTTCCAGAATTCAATAACGTTGAATTTTCCATTGATTCTCGTACATATTCGTTAAGTTCATTTTTCTTCTTTTTCCATGACACCCATGTGGTATCGTCAGGCTCTAGTCTATATCCTATTGTGTGATAAGACACTGGCGCTTTGCATGGGAAAAATGGGCACTGTCTATGTCTTAATATTCCATAAATACAAGAGGAACGACACCTTACACTCTCCCGTGATTCTGGGGTTACAGAAAGTCTCCCGTATAATGAACTAGATGTAATCCTCGGAATTGCCAAACCAGGCCGATTTTCCAATTCTAAATTTTCCAATTGTTTCTTTACTAATTTAATAGACTGGTCTAATTTATCCTTTTGGACGGCACAGTTTTTCTCGATTGAATATAAATTTTGTCCCAATTGGTTTTCAGCAACTTGTCGAATTTTCTTAAATTTTAATTCCGGACTAATATTAAGCATCCGCATGTTCTTCATATTCCACAAAATCCTTTATACTCATTGAATTCCAGGTTACTATCTAGCACTAACTCGAGTTTTGAAGGTTAGAGTTATGGTGATTAACGCCACTTGCAATAATATTTCATTTATATCGTTAGAGTTTTGACTATAATCACTCTTGAAATAAATCAATTAAAAGTGCACATGGTGAATTCACAAACGTCTAAAGTTGTGGTTTTTCCTCTCTGAAAAGCCGAGCAAATATTCCTAAGATACATAGAATGATATGGGAAACATTAGTCTGTAAGTAAGCCAATCAATGATAGATTTCCTTGGTTGCTGTACAACAGTGTATCAATACCCAATCGTTAAATACAATACGTAAGTAAACATTAAACAATTTAGATAGTATATATAATCGTAACTGTCAGGTATACAGCATGGTGAAAATTTATGTTCTCAGACTCAATAGAAGTTAAAATCAACTAGGGCTTTATAACGATAATCTATCACATCAATGGATTTTTAAACTAATAAATTAGAAGTAAAATGGAAACTTCGAAAAATAAACAGAGTTTGACAATGGGTGTTTGATTATTACAACTACATGTATATAAATATGTGTTGACATTATCATTATAAAGATATATTTGTAGAAAATATTACATAAAGATATATACAAAATGGCATATATTATATATATATATATATATATATATATATAACACGTAATGTTTGTTCACATATGTATATTTCATTGTATGAATTTAAATAATTGAAATGTTGATGCAGAAACGAAAATCGATAACGGTTTTCTAATAAACACGTCGAATGTTAAAGGGTACCATATTGATTGCATGACAAGGAAACAAAGGAAAATTTACAGAACTCAAGCCAAGTATCAATACTGTTTTAACTTGAGATTAGAACGATTCTCATCATGAATAATATACTAGACCTTCTACAAATTGATTAAGTTCTATCTTAAGGTTTTAGTTAAAAGTTAGACAATAATAAACTATGTAAAAGGGGGATAAGTCATGATCAGTTAACAACTATATGCAAAATGAATACAGTCAATTAACAACTATCTGCAAAATGAACACAGTCAATTAACAACTATCTGCAACATGAAAGCATCTCGACGCTGGAAGTATCTCGGGTTAGAAGTGTCAAGTCTGCCACAGAAGCCCAAAACTCACACTGAAAATTATATATATTTATATTAATATCCCCCACCCAAGAAAAACAAAAGCCCGCTTATATCATCCATTATATATAACATAAATACATTTTACAAAAATAACAAGCCAGTAAAACAGTAAAAGATATACTCGCAAACTTCTAAAATAAACATGTACACGATGTTGAAGAAAACTTCGTATTAATTTGATATTTCTCTCCTTTTATGTCGAAAAACAGTAATAGTTACATGACAACACTCTGCATTTTTCGCAAAGGGATTTTCCCAAGAAATTCATGAAAGAAGTCCCATCAAACTCAGATGAAAAAAAACTGTCCATGAACAAATAACAGAAACATAAATTTTTGCACCTTATGGCCTCTTGTTTGGAAATGGGTAGGGTTACAATACCCCAAACCAATAATAACCTTTATTTAGTGTCAATGATCATTGTGTTCAAAATTCAAAACTATCTCAATGAAAACCATTCTGTTTACAGACGGACAATGATGATAACGACAGCACAATAGCATAATACAACCGCAAATTTTTGAGGTCGTATTTATTTAAAAGCTATTTTTCCTTGTATAAAGAAATCTACATATATCAAAATGGCACAATATAGAGGAGAAAATTGATAGTCAAATTACTCCTTTTCGAGCAGAATAAAATAGATATCTAAACTGTCTACTATTTTACAGAGATAATGTATGTTTAAAGGGTAACCTTCTGCGATTTTGGTTATCCTGCTTAGACCCTTAGATTCACTTGTTCCCATTGACTTTTGAATTATTTGGCTTCACAATCTTTTGACTATGAGTGTACCTGGAGATTCTTATTCTAGAAATATGCTGTGTGCCAAATTTGATATCTGTATTTTCATTACTATCACTGGTTCAATACCACTGCTGGTGTACGACTAGTCCCCCGATGGTATCATCTGTTCATGGTTTATTTAGATATAATTATGTCTGAAATTCATAGTTCATAAATAACGTATTTTATTAATACTAATGTTAACCGCCCTGAAACATAGGTAACATTAGCCGATGTTGTCTATCCCGTTTACTTGCTTCCGAAAACTTTTAATTATTCCGATTTCTAAATCTCTTGGAAGATTGCTCGGTGTTCGGTAATTATTACCCTTATTGGTGACGTTATTTCGGAAATGTGTCGCGCACTAAATTTAGATATCTACGTTTTTATTACTAGGTTGAAAACTATTGTTCCCTGCGGTATCATCTCCCAATTAGTCAGTGTTTATATATTTATTATTGAAATTTATTCTTCCTAAATTAAATATCATAATTATTGTTAAAACTAATGTTTATCTCCCTCAAGCATATAGGCCCTTTGGTGTTTTCTGCTCCTAAAGAATTTAAAATTATTTGGTTTTCCAGTCTTTCGACTTTCACAGTACCTGATGAAGGTTATTCCATAAAGGTGTCATGCACATTAAATTAGATATCTACAAGTTTAGATTTATATTTTAAGCTCATTTGCATCTAATGTCACATGCCTCATTTAGACCCAAACAGGCTGGTTTGTTGTAAAAGTATTTGTCGCTATTTTGTTTATTTTCCCTTTGATGTTTAAAACCAATATGTTTCATTTAAGGATTGATCGCAATTTTTATTCGGTTCATGAAGAAATAACCTCAATCCTTATAAATTAATTCAAACTTTTTTTGTTATGATATTGGAAAATATATTTATTTTTTTCAAAATAAGGCAAATAATCGGAAATAAATTTAAATAATCCCAAAGGTGCCTCATTTAAAGAAATTCACCTGATCACGGTAAACGGCACGCGACGCCTTGAAAACGACGTCTATTTTTAGATTCTGTTCATTGACAAATAACCTCAACTTTTTAAACCAATCAAAACACGTATAAAATGACATGTGACTCTAAAATTAATTTATATCACGCCGAGACGATTCAAATTATCGCTAATCGCTAAGCGTTGTCAAGGACGCGCAGTAATATCGCTGTTTTCTAATATGACGTTATAATGACGTCACATTACCAAATCCTTAATAAACATACTATCATAGAGATAAAATAATTGAAGATCTTTTTTAAAACTCGATGACGTTTCTCAGTCATCTTTCATTCTTCCTTCCATGAGAGATGACTGAGAAACGTCCTCGAGTTTTAAAAAAACATCGTTAATCACTTAAAATCAACATTAGGTGTGACCATATCTATATATCTTAGAAGCTTGCATTTTATAAATCATATACATGTACATATTGTGAATCATGTGGGGGTATCAATATTAATGTAGTGTGTTCAAATGTGATATTCATGTGTACAAGTCTTGGAAACATTTTACTTTTGGCAGTAAAAAATCCTGTCCATTACAGTGTCACACTGCACTTAAATTGATTAATTCTGTATTAATTTGTTCTTTTCATGTCTATGACTGATATACTGGAAATCTAACATTAAATAACAATCAATTAATCAATTGAAATAATGACAAGTATGAGGTTCACCATGCATATTTCTTGCTTCACTTAGCTTCTGAAAAACCATGAATGTGACTTACAATGTTTAAAAAAAATTTGCAAGATTTTACTCATATTTTGCTTTCTTGTTGATAACACAGCATCTGGGAAATGAAATTATATATACCAAATAACATTGAAACCACAAAAATGCCCAGATGTGGCTTTATTTGACAGAAGGCTGTAGGGTAAGGTGACATTTCACACTTATTTTTGAACACGAGTTATTCTCATTGTTGAAGACCCTACTGTGTCTGTGAAATGTAGAAAAGCAATGAAACACAGTTTCTCTACTTTAATTTATGTATCTAAGTGTAATGTTGAACAGTCTTTATGTTCAATTACTATGTACATCCATATCATTTATAACTAATTGTAATGTATATGTTTAACATTTAAGTCATGTCTCTTCATGAATTGTGTACAGGTTACCTGTGAACTTTGACAGAAATATCAAACAGGTAAAAATAGATATTCAAGCTACTTTTTCTCCACTGTTCAAAAAATGTAACCTTTGAACTTATGTCACTTGTCATTGCTATAAAACACCATGACTCATACTAAAACCTATATTTTTCTGCATAGAAAAAACTATTGTATTACAGTAATGGTTGAGGTGTTTAACACCACTTTTAACAATATTTCAGTTATATCGTGGCGGTCAGTTTTATTGGTGGAGGAAACAGGAGTATCCAGAGAAAACCACCTGTATTACAGTTACATTTAAGATATTGTATAGGGAGTGAGTGATTGTTGTTTAACACCATGTGAACAATTTCTTAACTATATCATGGCAAGAAAATGATTATGTCCACTTTGTGCCTAGTTGAATTTTTATGGTGCCACTGAAACATCAGTCTGCAGGTAGACATGTTGCTCCACTCGGCAACCAGTCTTTGCTCTTACTCCTTAATACAACATACTTGGCAGAGAAGCAGCAAATACCCATTTCTTAGTCTTTGTTTTGACCTGAAAGGTCTCGAATCCATGATCTACCACAGCTGAGGCAAGCACACTAACCTTTACACTGACAATGTAGATAAAATATTCTCTAGGGTAAGGGTTATGGTGTTTAATGCCACTTTCAACAATATTTTAGTTATTATATTGTGGTGGTTAGTTTTATTGGTGGAGGAAACCGGAGAAACTGGAGAAAACCACCAACCTGCGCAAGTCACTGACAAACTTTATCACATAATGTTGTATCGAGTACACCACGCCATGAGCAGGATTCGAACTCACAACTTTAGTGGTGATAGGCACTGATTGCATAGGCAGTTGTAAATCCAACGTCCATACAAAAACGACCACGACGACCACAAATATTCTATAAGTTTTCATTCAGAGATAAGACATTTCACACTCCCAGTATCATTAAATGTTGTTTTTTACATTAAGGAAAGTTAACAACACACTAATAGGTAATATATTTAATTTTTTAATAAAAATAATAATATTTATATAGCACATTGTAAAATATCAATAAAATATCACAGTATTTTGTTGTCGAAGTTCACATTGTCTTGTTAACTAAGATTATACGTACATTTCTATCATGTCAATTTCTCAATTCTGAGTGACACAAAATTGTATTACATAGATTTCAGTGAAAGAAATCCTTATTTTATTTCAATGTGTGACGTCACATTACCAACATCATCACGATCAAAACTATCATTGAGCGTCCGACAATGAAAAACAAGCTCCTTTTTTAAACATCTGATTAGTGCACTCCAAAGTCTTCAATCTATGTAGTAGAGTATAACCACTCTTGCTTTCTGAATATCAAAAATATATTACTCATAATTGAGCAAAGATGTTAATTCACTCAATGCATTCAAGCATTGCTATCTTCTTTGGTTACTCATGATATATATTCGAAATTTGGAATGCAGAGAGTAGTTATACTATAATTACTATCTCTTGGAAAGAGCAGACGAACAAACATATCTAAAACATATGCTTTTCATTCTCATATATAAAACACCTAAATCTCACATGTCTAAAATAGCTTCACTTTAATTTCATCATATTCTATTTATAGACATCATATTCACGTTTTCACAGATTCGTCCCAATGTACACGTTCTTTAAAAACAGGACCAGAAATATATGCTTCTTTTTCCTCTGAATGTACATTAGAGATTATTTCGTCCACTAGAGGTTTGTTTGAAGATAAAAATTTCTCCAGATCTTCTTCGTTAGATTTAGCTATTTGTTTGCGTAAAAATTCCACTTCGCGCACCATTAATTGTCTATCTTTCATTAAACGGCTCTGACTGGCTATCTGCTCCAAAATCTGTAATGAAATAATTGGTATACTTATATGACATGTCAGATTTCAATATTACTGTGAAAGTTAGTAACCCAAGTACAACGACAGTAGTTCTCCTCTTATAATGTTACCTCTTCTGCAATGCAAAAAGTGACCTCTCTTGAGGGGGGCAATTTAGTAGTATTGTACTATCTCAATGCCTATGAAATCTGACCTAATAAGAGGGATGGCCTTTGGTGAGAGTGGCCTTATGAGAGGGATGACCTCCTTGAGGGGGACAATTTAGTAGTATTGTACTATCTCAATACCTATGAAATCTGACCTAATAAGAGGGATGGCCTTTGGTGAGAGTGGCCTTATGAGAGGGATGACCTTCTTGAGGGGGACAATTTAGTAGTATTGTGCTATCTCAATGCCTATGAAATCTGACCTAATAAGAGGGATGGCCTTTGGTGAGAGTGGCCTTATGAGAGGGATGACCTCCTTGAGGGGGACAATTTAGTAGTATTGTACTATCTCAATGTCTATGAAATCTGACCTAATAAGAGGGATGGCCTTTGGTGAGAGTGGCCTTATGAGAGGGATGACCTCCTTGAGGGGGACAATTTAGTAGTATTGTATTATCTCAATGCCTATGAAATCTGACCTAATAAGAGGGATGGCCTTTGGTGAGAGTGGCCTTATGAGAGGGATGACCTCCTTGAGGGGGACAATTTAGTAGTATTTTAGTGCATCTGAAATCTGTCCTGATAAGAGAGGTGGTCTTTGGTGAGAGTAATCTAGTATTGTTTAACACAATAAAGACAACACAGTTATAATTCAAGGTAAATGTTGTAGTATTTTTTATGTTCAATGAGTCCAGGTAAGATATGATTGTTTGTTTTGTTGATATTGGTGGAAATGTTGATCATCACTGATTAAACTTTCTTTTCAGACAGGTGGTAGTATATATGTTTAGTTTAAAGACAGTTTTCACTATACTCAAAGTCTTAAGTGATCTTAAAGGTTCAGAAATATAAGCCAAATGAACTATTTAAGAGTAAAAAACATAATTTAACTAAACCTATATATAATGTTTTGATGTTCAATGAGAATGAAATACACTGGTAAAATCACTACAGCCAAATTCTTTTACAACGTCAGAGTATAAACAAGTATGTGATATGACTATGAGTGAGAGATTGTTTGTTGTTTAGCACCAAGTGAAAAATTGTTCAGCTATACCATGGCAAGAACAAGTTACTTTTTGATGAGATGATAATGTCTGTTTTGTAATGTACCAACAAACTTAGTTGTATTTTTAAGGTATTAGCTCACTGAAACAAGAGTCAACGAGTAGCCATGTGACTCCACTGTTACACAATATCCTGACTCCAAGCCAACCAGTCTTTACCCTTACTCATTAATACTGCTTTCTTAGCAGAGAAACAGTAATATATATTCTATAGTCTTTGGTTTGATCCGAGGTGAGTATGTGATATGGATCTCAAAGATAATTTAACACAGTCTTTTTAATATCTAAAGTGTGAATATTGATCTCCAAACTCACTCACTGTATGCTATACAACATACAATATCAGACAGCAGTTTAGTTTAAACTACTGTCTTCATATTGTGTGTTTATCTAACAGTACCTGTTGTGATTGACTTTGACCGTGATCATCTAACATTTTTAATCTCTCTGTCATCTTCTTGTGTACACGATCATGTTGTTCACTCTGTTCTTCTAAAGTTGTCATATGTGTCACGGCTCGTTCTAATCGCAGACGTAATTCATCATTTTGTTTGCGTAGGTTGCCGCATTCACTTCTGTAAATTTTCATAAAATAAAAAAAAAGTTAAGGAATTGAGGAAGATATGAGATGTAAAAAGTCAAAAGAAAATTTGAAAGAGGATTTACAAAACTTCTGGATTTCAATATTTTTCAAGTCTACCAGTACTTCACTATTTACAGGCGGTACTTTTTATTAAAATTTGAACAACGTTCTTTAAAATCAGGAGGTACCAAAGACAATTTTAGGCACCACCCCTTATTGAAAGCCTTGACAATGAATAGGAACATGACAATTATTATGTACAAAGACCTTCTTTTCCGTGGTGATTTTAAGATTGTAACAAGGCTAGGTAAGTAAAGAAAGCTGGAGTACCTTGTACAGGGGTAATGTTTTTAATTATCCCTTGAAATATAAAGATTCAAAGCAGTAAATATCCCAAGGAGGAGGCTTCAAAGATGAGGATTAGTGGATTGTACAGATAATCACTTGGGAACATCTTATATCACTGAGACATTATAATTCATTGAAATGATTAAAAAATTACATTGTCCTGCCATTTTAATTGGGTTATTTTGTCAGCTTGAGTAATAATCTTGCAAAATAGCAAAAAATAGCAAAATCTTGAAAATTAGATTGCTATAACATAAATATCTTATGTCCCACTGAATTTAAATATATATATATTATATCCTTTAAAGTAACTTTGAGATCCAGTGGGACAGATATATTGTATGGTTGTCACTTGCTTCTAGACGTTTGTATAATATACTTTATTTCCTGTGACTGTATAATGAATTCTTCATTATCCTATACAATATATTAAAAATTGCTGAGTTAGATTGCTGTCAAATTATAATATTAAAGTATATATGTACCATCTACACACGCTTATACACATGTCTTACGTCTATCCCTAGATTTTCCTTACGAGACAAGGTAACACTACGACTATTGAAGCTCCTTTATTAGGGAGTGGATGTAGTCGAGTGGTCTAGGGCGCTGGACGTAAGGCTAAACGAATGGTGCTGCAGTGTATCAATGGTGTGGGTTCAAATCCCGTCGAGGGAAGAACAAAAATTTGACAGCTCTAAAATCTAATTCTAACACTGTTTGGTTTAATTTTCAGATATATATATATTTTTTTTTTAACACAATTGAAAATAAACACCATAACCTATATTAAAATTCCCTATATTACTATTCAATAATTCTTATATGATTTACATAATTAGAAATCCTATACTCTGATTGGGTATAAGCACTTATGGAGGCGGGGTTTTGTCAGTCTATTTTTCGATAGACGATGTTCAGCAGACTACTTTTTTCGTAATGTAAACAAAATGGCGGCTTGGATTCCCGATAATAAAAAAAAGATAAAAGAAACAATGTTTATTGTTAATAATCGACAATTATTGTTAGATATGAAATAAAAAAATTAAATGCCAATGAAAAAAAAAGCTTGTGTATTGTTGACATAAAAAAAATTCCGGAAAAAATACTTAAGACAACCATCTATCGACTTTGACTTTTGTAATATATCGTCATCCTGTGACGTTGTTTACATGGGATGCTGATTGACACAAGCTGGTTACTGATTTATTTTACGATTTTGTGGGCATTTTACTTGTTTGAGTAACTAAATGCAAAATGCCATAAAATTGGAAAATATCAGTAACTTAATTACATCATCGTCTAGTTTAAAGTAGGAGACCAAGGTTAGTTCATTTTGTTATTCATGTCATGGCCGACACACATCAATGGAATGTATGTGTGCGTACTGGGGATCCCCAAAGGTAAATTTTCAAAACAAATGAAAAAAAAAACTTAGTTACAGAATTATAAGGATTAAGCGCATTTTTTCCGGAGTTTATTGATGTATAACCTGGACCAAGTCACTCACAAACTTACATATTTTTTATTTGTTTGTGAGTGAATTGGTCCAGGTTATACATAAATAAACTCCGGAAAAAATGTGTTTAATCCTATATTAATGAATGAACTAAAGCTTGTATTTTAATGACAGAATTGGGCACCCCCCTCCACACATAAATTCACTAAAACCAAAACTATAGTAATTTTCAGTAATTGCTTAAAAAGATGTTTCTCTCTCGTTTACATGATTTCACAATAAAATTTTACCAAGATCAAGAACAATTCACCTATATGATAACTAAGCATATAAATACATAGAGACACTGACCTATTTTTCTTGACTAGTTTTTCAATTTGTGCTGCTTGTCTTTTACATTCATCTCTTAACTTTCCAATCAGTCGATTTTGCTTTTTCATCATCACATCCATGTCATGAGTTGTTCTAGCTAAAATGTCACACATATTTTGATTAAAGTTTGATGAAATTAGTAGTCAATACAAGTCAATGTATGTCGAGACTTTCAAAACTAATGTTATTGTTTTTTTCAGTAACATCATAGTGTATTTGACGTCACACTGACCAATAATTTCCAGTATCAGAATCAATATCACTTGAAGATATCAAAGCAAAAATGTTCAAATTATCGATGAAATTTTATATTAGCTTTCATATTCTACTGAATACAAGATTAAACAAAATATTGTTATTAAGAAAACCTATTATTGCACAAAATATTCAATTTCTGATCTGATATTACTGTTATCTTTCAAATATTGTTTCAGTAATAGCACATGATCAACTTGTTTCTAAAATAATGCACATTTCAATGGAAATAGTATGCAGTCTGTTCATAACCTGAACAAAACTTTTTCTATTTGCAATAAAATTATTCTCTGATTTTTTTTACAAGGTTCATATATTTACAAATTATAAGAAATTACACTCCAATTCTTGTTTCAATTTCATTGCTCTTTTATGGAAAGTGCATCATTTTGTCTGTTACAAGGGAAATAACTCATGTAAAAACATAATTTTAGAATCAAGTCTGAAATGTGCAAATAGTGCAAAATGTAAATCAATCTAACCAGTAAATAATTTATTTAATTGCATTTTATAAATTTAATATCAATATTCTACTTACACAGTAAAACGACACGATTGACATTTAAAAAAAATGTAAATGCTTTATCATTAATAAATCAGAGTGGTTCAAACAAATAATTGAACAATGTTTAATGTCAAAATAGCCTATTCATTTTCCAGCCACCTGTTTATATCAAGTCAGGAACAAATAGCATTATGGAATACAGGATGCATTAATCTGTCTGCTTAATGCTGTTACTTAACAGAGATAAAGACAGCAAGTATCATTTTAACAAAGCCTTTAGTTTTATTCGAGATAAAAATAATTTAAAAAATGTAAAATTATTGGATTGGTGAATGAATATATCTATATCATACCATTTTTCTCTTCTACATCTTCTATAAAACTACCAAGCTGTTCTTCCCTCTGTTTGGCTCTCATAGAAATGGCCTTCAAATCATCGCTACGACCTCTTTCTATACTATCTCTGGCTATTTTGGCCAAATGTAACTAAAAATAAGTTAAAAAAAAAATTCATAAAATATTGACGTATAAAACAGTTAACTGTAAGGAGTTGAAAATATGCAAGATCTTAATTAACATGGACACTTCTTGTATAGTGTGAATTCGGTTAGAATATACAGCAAACCTGGTCTAAACCAAACCCTGAATAAAGCAGAAACCTGTATAAAATAAAGTATCAATGTAGGATATTTTTGTTAATCTAACCTGTATAAACCAAACACCTGTCTATTCCAAACACAAATGTTGGTCCCAAGGAGGTTCAGTTTAGACAGGTTTGACTGTATACCAAATCTTGATATGAACTAAAGGCTTATATGAGCCTGCATTGACCACTTTATATTTTTAAGATTGAACTTTTAGGACCCCTACCAGCCCCTTCCAAAGAATATACAGATGCACGAACATGCGTAAAACTTAATGATCTCGATGCCTAGCAGCGCAGGCATAACAAAATATGTTGTCCTGTACACAGCCATTTATCTCAAGATTTTAAACACTGTATACTACATGATGACTATAAATTAAACTGGTCACAGTACATGTACATTGGAACTTGGTTCTATACCTCTCTCTCTAAAGCCTGAGTGTTTGTAGTAAGATGGATACATTCTTCTTTACTATTAACTAAATCTCTCTCTGCTTTTTTAAGTCTTCTTCTTAAATCTTCAATCTCCATTGACCATCTGGCTTTCTCCTGTTAACAAAACAATGCAATTCAATGTTTTTAATACATAACCAAATATCAATGTCCGACCAACTTAAAATATTCATTTAGTAAAAGATGTTAATTCATACCTTTCAAATCTCTCAAGCATGTTCAGTGTAACATAAGATTTCATATGGATATTTTTAGTCATTTCCCACACACAAGAAGGCCTGTATTGAATTTGGAATAAATGGTTTGATCTGAGCAACAATAAAATTTTCATACATTACATAATCTTTTCATACTATACGATTACGAACTTCATAGAATATGGACATTAATAATTGTCAACCGTTGATGGTTTTTTTTCCAGATGATTTTTAGCACAACCCCTCTCAGGTTGACAATTATTAATGTCCATCTCCAAACAGAAAAGTATATCCCCAAATAAAAAATTGCACTGATGATATCATTTATGATTTTATGATGTCTATCAGTTTTTTATAAATAACCAAACTGCAACAAAATGAAGAAAAATCGTCAAAAGAACAGTAACTCTGTCTGAACCAATTACATAGAATCTAGTGACCCTTTTGCTAAGACAATTTCATTTTCAGAAGACCTGGTGAAGCTGTCCATTCTGCTCATCATTTTGTTTATGAGCAGACTATTTTCGGTCCAGAAATAATGTATGATGTCGTCATTTAGTGAGGATCCATAGGGGATGTCAGAGAGGTTGTCGAGGGTGACAATACTATAGTGACTTAGTCGCATCTCCATTGAAACAAAATATATTTTAAATGGTGTGTTTGATTCTTGACAGTTTTTCTTATATATCTTAACAAATAAGAATCTATTGTGCCTCTTGGTGGCTATTTCAGATGTCAGATTTGATTAGATCAGTTAATCAAAAACTATCATGGTTCACAGCCATCTGATCGATACAAAATTGTGAATTTACAAAAGAACATTTGTACAACATTTCAGTTCGGCTGTTTCTAAGATTGTAATGTGTAAAGCTAACAAATAGCAGATGCCATATGATGACAAAACCTCAGAAGCCTATTGGAAGAATCAGTGACTTGCGGCAGGTCAGTGGTTTTCTCCCGGTCCTCCTGTTTCCTCCACCAATAAAACTGACCGCCATGATATAACTGAAATATTGTTGAAAGTGGCATTAAACACCATAACACTAACCCTTACCCTATTGGAAGGACAATCAACATAATGGACACCAGTGAAAATTTGGCATCATATCAAATTTTCTATTTATCCATATTGAACTTTGACATAAGAATGCTTTCTCATACTGACCTGTTTTGATTCTATTTCTAATGATTCGTAATTTTTCCTTAATTTGCTCAGCTCTTGTACAGCATGACTTTTCTGGATACTAGCATTGGTTGATTCTTGTCTAAATGTGTCGTGGGCCTTTAAATATAGAAAATAAAGTCTATGAATTCAGCTCATTTGCTTTATAGCTGGCAAAATTCATTTCACCAAAGAATGGGAATCTTTTACTGACATATCAAATACCTTTTTCTCAATTACATTAAATATAAAGTAAAGTGAGATACATGTCAGAAAAACATCAATGCTTTTCTATTTAAAATATTAGTATGTGTCTGGGGTGAGGGGGTAGAGAATTGTAAATTAAAATAATGAAAAAAATCTTATAAATGTAAAGTACAAATATGTTTCTTTTGAAAAAAACACAACTAAAATTAAATACAAAATTAAACATACAATATGCCAGATAATTCCAAATTAAACAAATATCAGTGAAAAATGGATAAAAGCACATTAGAAAATTGTTTATAAGCCTCTAAAATACACGAAACAAGATTAGTGAAATCTTTTGCTACGCTTAAAAAGAATCATAATATTCCAGTCACCGCATCGATGGCGTAATGGTTAGCATACTCGCCTCAAGTGAGGTAGATTGTGGGTTCGAGCCAGTCGTGTCAAACCAAAGATGATAAAATTGGTATTTGTTGCTTCTCTGCTAAGCAAGCAGCATTAAGGAGAAAGAGCAAAGACTGGTTGGCTCGGAATCAGAATAATATGTCAGAGTGGAGCGACATGTCTACCCACGGAATGTTGTTTCAGTGAGCTAGCACTATAAAAATTCAAATCAGCCTGTTGGTCTAGAACAAAGTGGACCTCATCATCATCTCATTGAAAATTAACTTGTTCTCTCCATGATATAGCTGAAAAATTGTTGAGTTAGCGTTAAACAACAATCACTCACTCACTCTAATATTCCAGTCTTCATATAAGACTAACCAAAAGATGAACTTAAAAATTTGATCAATAAAAACGTAGATTTCTGGAATAAACTCCATCAGGTATGCTTAAAGCCAAAATATTGGAAAGTCAAATAATTTAAATCTTTGGAAACAAGAAAACCAAATGGCCTAAACAGCCTGCAAGAGGGAGAAGAACCTTAGTTTTAACGATAATTATATGATTTAGGAACAAATTTTTCCAAATAAAAGAAATTTAAATGAAATTTTAAGATAATTTCAATAATTTATTATTATTTTTTACAATAAACTGCTGGTTAATTCAATATTCCCTTACAAGGCATACTTTACAGCTAACTTTCCTGGCAAAAATACAACTGAAAGGTTGACCACAAAAACATGCCCTTGTGAGACACAAATGTTGATACTAGAACAAAAACATAAGCCCTACCAAACTTTCTTCATATCATAATGCCAGGGAAACAAAATTAATATAAGACTATATCTCGTTTCCAGATCCCTTTAATAGAACTGTATATTTATTTACCTTTTACTGCCATTGTATTGTTTGTATGTTTGATGAATTGATTAATTAAATATGTTTAAACAGAGATTTCTTTACTTGAAAAACAACTCTCCTAAAAATGTACTTGTGACTTACAATTGAAGATTCTTTGTCAAATCTTTTCAGTTGCAGTTTGGTTTCGTCTAATTCACTAATCAATCCAACTTTATCTCGAGATAATTTCTCATGTTCTGCCGATAATGCTGCATTCTGTTCAAGAGTTTCCCTTAGCTATGAAAAAATAAATAAAACTCTATTTAATTACATTCAGAAATCAGCTTTTGGTCTTTAGTTTAAAACAGATCTATACACTACATCAAGTGATCTGAAAATATTTGAAATAAATTTATTTTCATTACTTTGTGCTCTGTTGATAATTTTCAAATTATAATACACTCTTACAGTAGTCTTATAAAGCTCCATAACAACATACCTTGGCATTTAGTTCATCAACCAACAGTTTGTTCTCTCTACGGACAGATTCCCTCTCTTCATGAAGTCTGGCCTGGGTATCAAGTATACCTCTGTCAAACCTATCCTTCATATTATTTAACTCTTCAGCTAACTGTTCCTTCTGTACTAATGCCTATAAGTTCAGAAAAAATAAATATATTCTGCACATACATTTGTAGTTTCAAGTACCAAAAGGAAAACCTTTCATGTTGACCAATCAACAAGACTTTGTAAGTAGGTACCAAGGATCATCCTTTAGCATACTTAGATTAAATTGGTAAAGCAGTTCTTAAGAAGATCATTTAAGCTATTATGGGACAGGAAGCCATGTTTGATTAAAATTTGGCACCAACGTAATAGCATCCAGTCAGGACCTTGTAAAGTTTGGTTTTCATCCCTTCAGTACTTCTTGAGTAGAAGTTTCCAATATGAAAAATTTATGGACGCAATATGCCATACGATGACAATAGCTAATATGACCGTTCGTTTCAGGTGAGCTAAAAAACGTAATACAAAATAGAGTAAAATTCATGTATCATTAGTCTGCATAAATGTGTAAATTGCTAAGTCTCCTGTGAATCATTGTCTGAATGGCACAATGTTTTGTAATTTGTAAATAAGATAAAATACATGGAGAGCAAATGTGGATTCCTGTATAATAAATAAATTACAAGTTTAACAAGTTCCTGGGTTACTGTTTTGTCATTTATTGCATCCTGTACCATTAACCTTCCCATTTTCACATCATTCCTGCAAAGTTTCACCTCAAAATGCCAAGCTCAATATCTAAGGAGTTAGGAGCCACACAATAAATGATGGATAATCATACATGCAGCCCACATGGCCTTTGGTTAGGCAATCTACCATGCACCATTAAAATAACATTAATGACAGATGCCTGGCTGACATTTACACTATAAGTGATGAAGGGTTACTGAATAACAGATCTAATTACTACTTTTGTTGACATGGTTACCAGTTCTGCTGGTAAACTTGGTAAAGAAATCCCTATCTTGCTTACTGCAATTATTTTTGCCCTGACTTGCCCAGTCAAAAAGGTTATAATTGTGTTCCTACCTGAGTTTGTTCTAGCTGTGCTTGTTCAACAAGCTCAATGCCTTTTTTCATTTGTTGGTAAGCTTCTTCCTCACGATGACTCATTTCAAGTACTCGATTCTTAAGACTGGTTACCTGATCCATTAGTTCATCTCTTTCCCTTTTGAAGAAAAAAACATGTAAAAAAAACTGAAGCTCTGTATCAGACAACTGTTTGTTATGTAATATACTGGTTCTTAACACCCTACAAGTTGAAATATTGTATTCAAATAGAAAAGACAACCATAAATTTCTTATCCTTTACACAAAAAGAATATATACATGTATATAAAAAGTGGTTAACATTTGAAACTGTCCTTGGTGTTTGAAATTTTATTGCAGAGCTGCAAAATGTTTGTTTTTATAAATTAAATGTCTTTGTCTGTAATATTGCATATGTATGTCATATGTTGTTTTTTTGTATTAGTATCTGCTTCTGCTTTTCTTTAAAAATAAACAAATTACAAAAAAAAACCATTTTATGAGGGGTTTTTTTCAGTGAACAAAATATTCCAACAAAATCAATTCTATTTAATTAGAGAGAAGAATTTCTCTTAACTCATATCAAGATTCTACTTCAAAATATTTTCCTTACTAATCAGCCTGAAAATGTAAACATTTTTTTAAATGATGATTTTTTTCTCAATCTTTCACACTTTCGCATGAATGATTTGTAAACAATTGATAATTTAGTTAGATCCACTACAGGTTGAATATTTTCCTCACTTGTTTGTGGTTTCTTTTAAAACAGCTAAAACAATTAGTAAGTTCAAGACTTTCTGCATCTCCAAATTAGTAGGCTTAAGCATTTATCTGAGTTTAAACAGACTCAGAGACATATAGATTCTCCTCATTCTACCAGTGGATTATGACTTTTGTCCACTTGAGATAGTGAGAGCCTTAAATTGGAAAATATAACTCTCAAGACTTGACAAATATAATCCACAGGTAACAGAAGAATCTGTTTCTCTTATGACAACAATGTCACGTACCGGTATATATTGAAGTTGTTAATTTCCATTGTTAATGATTGTCAAAAAGAAATTTACAGGAATTCTCAATAAGAAATTTATCCACCATGGTGATTAAAAAATATTACGAAAATTTAATCAACTGGCTAAAGACTTGCTAAGAATATGAGAAATCATTATATAACAACCTAGATAACTGGTTGATGGTGTGTACATGGAAAGAGTTGTGTCCATCAGCATATGGTTGAAATCCACTGTCTCTCGTTGGTATAGAATCATGAACTCGTAGCTGTGACTTGTAATCTTCAATCATCTGTTCATATTTCTGTATTTCTGATCTATTAATAAATAACATAAAAAATAAAATAAATAACCCTTTCTGATCTTTTATTAAATATTGTTAAATAAATAATCCTTTCTGATTTTTTAATAAAAAATGTTAAAATAAATGACAATTTCTGATCTTTTAATACATAATGTTGAAACACAAACTACCGAAGTCAAAGAGAACTTTGAGTAAAGTGAGCATCCTGTTACAATAAAAAAAATTAAAACGATAGTGCAAAATGAAAACAAAAGAACAGTAACTCAGAGATGAGAGATCTTATATTGACAGAAAATTTAATATATCAATACATAATTAAAGAAGTCTTATGTATAATAATTAACATAAAAATGATCAGTTGTGTGAGACATATCATACAAACAAACCTTGCATGTTCTAATTGAGCTTCTAATCTGTTACATTTGGCAGCATGGAGGGAATTCAATCTTTCCTGCAATATTTACATGTACAACATATACTAACAGAATACAAACATGACCATTAAAAATATGAAAAGAAAACAAAAATTAATTCATAGTGATCAATAAAAGTGTATATTTAGTAAAGTTTTTGTTAGGTTGTGTTTATCTTCTTTTTTTCTATATCAAGGCAACTAAGTGTTAAAAGTATTTGATAGAGGAGACAGGCAGCCTTGAATGTTTCAACAGAGCGACTCATAACAATACTGTAGATTAACGTATTCTTGTCTTTGTTGAGTCTTACAAGGAGAGGTAATGAAAGACAACGAGTGCATGTTCCATGATTGTCTCAAGTGTGGCTTAAGTTTGTCTGTTTTTCATAAAGGTTCAATAAATATTCACACTTTTTTAATGTAAAATTCACGATTGTCTCAAGTGTGGCTTAAGTTTGTCTGTTTTTCATAAAGGTTCAATAAATATTCACACATTTTTTAATGTAAAATTCACGATTGTCTCAAGTGTGGCTTAAGCTTGTCTGTTTTTCATAAAGGTTCAATAAATATTCACACATTTTTTAATGTAAAATGCACGATTGTCTCAAGTGTGGCTTAAGTTTGTCTGTTTTTCATAAAGGTTCAATAAATATTCACACATTTTTTAATGTAAAATTCACGATTGTCTCAAGTGTGGCTTAAGCTTGTCTGTTTTTCATAAAGGTTCAATAAATATTCACACATTTTTTAATGTAAAATTCACGATTGTCTCAAGTGTGGCTTAAGTTTGTCTGTTTTTCATAAAGGTTCAATAAATATTCACACATTTTTTAATGTAAAATTCACGATTGTCTCAAGTGTGGCTTAAGCTTGTCTGTTTTTCATAAAGGTTCAATAAATATTCACACATTTTTTAATGTAAAATTCACGATTGTCTCAAGTGTGGCTTAAGCTTGTCTGTTTTTCATAAAGGTTCAATAAATATTCACACATTTTTTAATGTAAAATTCACGATTGTCTCAAGTGTGGCTTAAGCTTGTCTGTTTTTCATAAAGGTTCAATAAATATTCACACATTTTTTAATGTAAAATTCACGATTGTCTCAAGTGTGGCTTAAGCTTGTCTGTTTTTCATAAAGGTTCAATAAATATTCACACATTTTTTAATGTAAAATTCACGATTGTCTTAAGTGTGGCTTAAGCTTGTCTGTTTTTCATAAAGGTTCAATAAATATTCACACATTTTTTAATGTAAAATTCACTTCAAAACTGTATTTTTTTTTATTTATAGAGGTGCCCTTTTCCCCCTTTCATTAGCTTTGCTGTATTTCATGATACATGTATGCTTAAAAATTATCTCAATGACAGTGAATGAGGCTGTTGAAGGGGAGGATTAATTTACTGACAATGTAACTAACATGTGCTACAATGAATGATTTTGTAGTATTAAATGAATCCTATGATACAGGGTAAAAATTAAACTACAGAATATGCAAAATGTACAGTTACTCAGATTGCTATAAAAAAAAACATTTAAAATCATATAAATTTCTAAATTTATATCTATTCTAGTTGCACAGCTATAAATAACATTAATTACTATATTTTGTGCATTTTATATATCTATATGTGAAATGCACAGTTTTGAAATAATGTAATTATTATCAAAGCTAAGTTTTGAAATAATGTAATTATTATCAAAGCTAAAAGTCATGTTTAAGCTCTTTAGTTTTCTTGCACCAAAAGGCTTTTTAATTCATTTGGATTTTCAATCTTTTGACTGAGCATGTCTGATAAAAATTGTTCTAAAAACGTGTTGTGCACACTAAATTTGATATCTATGTTTTTACTGTAATGACAAAGACAAGTTATACATCTAACATACCATTTCTACTTGTATGTTTTTCAATTCTCTCTTCTGAAATACTCTGCCACTATCTTCACTGAATAAATCATCCAACTGAAAAAAATACAACAGCATTCATTGAAGTTTGTATGTTTGTTTTATTACAATTAGTCTCATATATACATAAAAGAGTACCACTCAGCTAAATGGTCTGTTTCACGCTCATCTTAGGGTAGGAGTTATGGTCATTATAGAAGAGTCAGACTCTACTGAGACTGTGAACAGCAATAAAACAGGAGTTTTGTTTACTTTAATTTGTGTTTACTTGTAAAGTATTTCATGTTCAACTACAATTCATATCCTTTCTTACCTCTTAATGAATTAATAGCTTGATAACCAAAATAATAATGTATCTTGTAGTAGGATGTACTTCTTTTACTCAGAACCAAAATTAAAATGGTTATTTCAATGTTTTTTTTTATAATAATTAATTAGAAGGTAACAATATTTTAATCAAATATGGTTGGTTTATAGCATTAAGGCCACTTTCAACAATATTTCAGTTATATCGTGCCAGTCAGTTTTATTGGTGGAGGAAGCCGGAGTACACAGAGAAAACCACTGACTTGCCCTGAGTCACTGACAAACTTTATCACATAATGTTGTATTGAGTACACCTCGCTTGAATGGGGTTCGAACTAACACTGATTGCATAGGTAGTTATAAATCAAAGTACCATGCAATCATGACCAAAATAATAGAGCATTTTGTTTTACGGTATGTGCTTCTTTCAATCTGTACCAAAAGTAAAAAAATGTTATTTCAATGTTTTTTTTATATTATAATTAATACGAAGGTAACAATAACACTTCTGCAGATTTTAATCAAATAAATTTCCACTTGATACATACAAACAGAACAAAGACATTACACATTTTAACAAACCTTGTTTATTTCTTTATCATCTCCCATAATTTCTTGTAGAAAACTTGACTTCAATTCTACATGAAGTTGTTGATTTTCTTCAATCAATTCACTTTGTCTAGCCCTCATGGCAAATAATTCATCCTACAATTTAGTAAACAATTGAAATTTTCATAATATATTGTATGGTTTTGTATCTAAAGAATATAATAGAATTGACTTCAATTCTACATGAAGTTGTTGATTTTCTTCAATCAATTCACTTTGTCTAGCCCTCATGGCAAATAATTCATCCTACAATTTAGTAAACAATTGAAATTTTCATAATATAGTGTACCTAAAGAATATAATAGAATGGCAGCTTTTATTGGTGAAAGCAGTATAAGTTCGATTTCTGAATGTATATGCACAAAACAAACATGAGATCACATATAAGATCTGCCAAACATGAACAAATACAATGTTGTATAGCTAGGACAATCCTAGAAACATTATTTGCAAGTTTGTCTACAAATAGTTAGATGTCTGATCAAATAGTTATGTGGCTTCAGATAAAATTATATAATAATTATCTCATTGTTAAATCAAGTTCTGTAATGTGTCATAAGAAGAGTTTGAAGATACAAAAGGGATAATCAGAATCAGAATCTCTAAATCGAAGAAGGACAGACAACACAACGGCCAAGAGAAAAAGGACAAACAACATTCTACAAAACGCTATGCTGAAAGCTAAAGATTGCACACGAACCCGACATAAAAAACAGGATGAACTCAGGTTAGCAGTTCCTGTTCAACTAGTGACAATTACCATGTTAATCTAGTTACAAAGCTAGTGATAAGTCATGAATAAGAAAAGAACTGGTAAGTGCTTACGACAAGTGGAACATATTCATGGTCATTACTATAATTCTATATGTGATAATATTGAACAAATTGTTGTCAAGTGTTTACCACTTTTATCTCAGTTTACCTTGCAGTATCTATTTTCAGCCTCTAACTGGTACATATAGTCAGTCTGTGTTTGTACAATAACAGCCAGCTCTTCAGGTGATGGTAGTCCTGTTCGCTGACCTGGGGCTCCTCCTGGTTGTAATTTCTGAAACATATATAAACAGAGGCATAATTATTTGTATATACAACAATATAGCAATATGTGAATCTTCCAATGGAAATAAACAAGTACAAAAAAAGATGAGAAATTCCCATTTAAAGTGTAGCTGTTGTACATGTTCTAATTGAAAAAGGGCAATAACTCATTCAAAAATGCCTGAACAAACTGATGTTGCAATATATGCAATTCTTCATAAGATAATAAACAAGCATACAAAGTTCTGAGAAATTTCATTTAAAATGTACAGTTGTAGGAGGAGATGCACACAAAAACATTTTGATCAAATATTCTGAGTGAAAAGGGGCATTAACTCCTTCAAAAACGATCCGATCAAACTGATGATTGATTGGTGTACGTCTCAAACTGTGGTAATGATATTTGATTCTTCATATGGTAATAAGAAAGCATACAAAGTTTTGAGGAATTCCCTTTTAAAATGTACAAGGAGTTGTGCATATAAATATCTTAATGAAATATTCGACGTGAAAAAGAGCAATAACTCCTTCAAAATCATATGACCAAACTGTGGTAATGATATGTGATTCTTCATAAGTTACATTTAATAAGCAAGCATGCAAAATTTGGAGGGATTCCCATTTAAAATGTAGGAATGATTGTAGCCATTACAAACTATTGTGACGGACGAAAACAATATGTATCTCCCAGTAGGTGGATACATAATTACACCAGGTCGTCATCTATTTAATTCTATTTAGAATTATATAATTAACTGAATCAACAATACCTTACATAAATATACAAATTGTGTCACTCTGTAAACATGAATGAACCACATTTACATTTTTTTCATTGTCTATGACCCCTTACAAGCTAATAACATGATATCAATTAACTAGACAATCATATTCCCACTCATACATATGTCTTTTATTAAATTACCTGTGGTTCATGACCCAATATGCTGTTGAGTTGAATTGCGGCATCTTTATATTTTAATGGTCGATTATTTTCTTCATACCATTTGAGGGTACGAGGATGAAGTACTGATTCTAATTCGTGTTTAGCTCTAGATTGATGTGATGTGTTGAGAGATGTACCTTGCAGTATGTCTTCAAACTCATGGAGGCTGGCACTTGCTCGATCTAAAAATAAATCCAGAATATATACCTGTAACCATTTGAATTATTTTCATGAGATACTTTTTTCAAAAACTAATTCAACTACACTGTATAAAAATTTGACTGGAAAGTGTCATTTAAATTACTCAAATAAAATTACTGGCATTTGAACTCAAGGTATCAATAAATAAGTAAAACAATGCATTGTGTTACAATAGCCTGAACCCTGATGCAATTCCAAACTTCTTGTGATTTCTGAAATTCTGAATTCACAATTTCTCAACTAAAGTGATCTACTGTTATTTCAAATAATCTACAATATAGGAATAAACTGACTTCGGAAAACTTTCCAAAATCTGAAACATAATTTCCGGATAAGCATGTGTAAAGTTAAGCTCTGTTCTGAGGTTGATTCTATATTTCTACACTTTTCCTAGCTAAGATGGCAGAAAAAAAGGGTGGAGTTAAGAACAATAAATATTTATCCCATTTAAGGACGTAAATATAAGTATTCAAAGATAATTAACTATGGAAGCTTATAGAAAAATATTTATTTAACCGACAAGTATATCAATGTACTTATTCGACGAACTCCACAATGGAATTATAGTACCCGAAAGACCTGATCTCAGTTACAGTTCAGCAAGCTTACAAAAGGGTGAAATCTATAGAATTATGGTCACAAAAAAAAGACCATAAAAGCTACGGTTCAGCAGCTAATTTTAAAAAGTATAATGTACATCTATATGTGTTTTCTTGTTTTTGATCAAGCTGGTTAAAGACCTCATGCTATTTTTTGTATTGTATATATATTGTCTGATGACTCTAAATAAAGATTACTACTTTACTTTACTTAAAAAAAAGAAGTGTTGTAATGGTTAGCATGCTCGTCTCGAGTGCGGTAGATCATGGTTTCAAGCTCAGATCGGGTCAAGCCAAAGACTATAAAATTGGCACATGCAGCATTAAGGAGAAAGAGCAAAGACTGGTTGGCTCGGAATCAAGATAATTTGTCCGAGTGGGGCGACATGTCTATCCATGAACTGTTGTTTCAGTGAGCTAGCACTATACAAATCCAACTAAGTGTGTTGGTCTAGTACAAAGCGGACTTTATCATCATTTCATTGAAAATTAACTTGTCCTTGCCATGATATAGCTGAAAACTTGCTGAGTTGGCGTTAAACAACAATCACTCAATTAAAAAGTGCATGTACAAATGTATCAGGGATCGCGCTGTCGGTCGCCAATGTCGCAATTTGCAATTTTTTTTCTTGACTGGCGACTGAAATCGGCTTCTGGCGCCTATATTTCCTTGTGTAAATTTATAGATAATCACTGTGTACCATAACAAAAATCAATAAATTATTGACGAATGATTTTCGAAAGTGACGAGTATTTCCTGTACCCAATTCGTCACTTGAATTTTCAAAAATTCTTAAAAAAATGTTTGTAACAATCCATCCTTCTTCTACATTTGCTGATTAAAACTAATTAGTCACTACAATGACAATTTTATTACATGTTTCACTTGTTTTGATTGCGTAATCTTTGATTACACCTGGCTTGATTTACCTGATCCCGACAAAGAATTCAATTTTTAATTTTCTTTATAAACCAAACTCAAAATGTACTTTGGTTTATAAAGAAACTTATAAAATAAAAATGGAGCGATCAGCAGGAGTTCGCAATGTAATCCACCGATACTTTTAACCAAACGAACTTTTGCTATATTTATTCTCATTTCTGTGAAATATAATCTTAGTTCTCATATTTAATATGGTAATTTTTTATATGCGAAGGTTGGCCATTGAAATGCACTGCACAAGGACGCATAAGTTTTTTATCGATCAGCATCCGGGTAACAATTGCGTTCTATTTATAGAACTATTTACAAACAGACACATGTCTGCAATTAAAAATAATAACCAGTCAGTATTTGTATTCCAATTGTTGCAATTTGATTATGAGATCTGAGAAATAATTATTTATTTTACAACTTGCTTCAGTTTTTGACGTTTGTTCTATTCATTACCTACATTTTGTATAAAGTATCTAGAAGTTGGACATAGTTTTTTCTGCTGAAGACTACACAAATATGAGTTATTACAATTGTTGTGGTATTAGACCAAAGCACAGTAACATTTCAAAAAGGGTGGTGGAGGGGGTTATTACAATTTGTGTGGTATTAGATCAAAATCATGGCAATGTTATGTTTTATCAGTTGGTTTCTAATTTGCAGAGTATGTTCACATCCTAGGAGGTTTTCATAGCTTTTCAATCTCCATTACTAACTAATAAGGCAAAGTAACTGATTATAAGATTAAGCTCATTAAAAATATGTTCTGCAAAAGTGACTAATGGTCTCAAAATCCTGGCTGAATCCCTGATAATCCGTAAAATACAGTATATTGTAATAAATTATATAAATCTTTTTGTTTTTGATGATGAAATCGAAATGAAAAACAGAAGTACAATACAGACATTAACATTTGTACAAACAAATCCAGACCATTTATAATATACATGAAACTGGTGGTGGCACATGCAATCATCCACACTTTCAGTTCGAAAAATTGACTCCTTGTAAAAAATTTAGCTGGCTCCTAAACTGGCACCTGGCGATTTTTCTGGCTCCTACTTTTTGGGAGCCAAAGCAGCCCCTATGTATGCATGTTCAGACATGTTTCAGTGTTCAAAATATATCACACAAATTCACATCAATGTTAGAATCAGACATGACATATAGGTTTGTTAATCGTGAATGATGTTCTAATATTTCAATCAATATAAATATCTTTCTAATCAACTTTTACCAAATGTTCTTATACACTCAAATTCTGTCATTGTTATTTGAATAGCCTTTATAAATATAAGGGATGTCAACGGTGATCCTTTCATTGTTAGCAGTTTCTATTTAATTTGAAAATAGACATATTCTAATTGTGCACCTCTCACAGCTTTTTGGTAATTTTCTACAGCATCATCATCAGTGTATGCATACATTTTTCAACAGTATGCATTCCACAGTGGTTGTTTTTGTATTCACCGGAAATCAACAACAGAATAAAAAATAGTCCAATCCGTGAGCTCGTAACAAACTTCAGTCTTTAAATGCACTTCCGGTGTATTCAATGATCTAGTGAAGCGTGACGAAAAGATAAGTGCCCGTCATACATTTTGTTCATAATATTATTAAGCAATAACAACGAGATAATTGAAAATATGTAGTGACAACTTGTTCTTTCTCGGGAGTAGATAATACAATGACGTCGGTAAGAACAATCTTTCCTTTACAAACACTAGCAAGAAAAATATGAAAATAATCGTCTGCTAATATAATCACAGACACAGAATGAAATTGAAAAGGCAAAAGGGTGTCGGTGTTGATTTACCAGCTTTGTTTTTGTCAGTCGTGTGTTTTTGTTTTTTTATAGTTGTATAAAGTATTATTTTCCTTGTTTTAATTATGCCCTTATTATATCAAAGACCCCATTAATACTTTGAGTTTGATATAAGCTGGATTTCTTTTTTCTGTTGACTATTCTCACTGGCAATGCATAAAAAGTTATCATAATGTCTCACAGACACAAGGTCTATGATATAATTAAATAATTATCAAAATACAAGATCAGTGGTAAAATATTTCAATGTAGTAGGAGAATAGAATCATTGATTCTTGAAAGACAGTGTTAAAATTGTTGACCTTTTTTAACTTTACTTATCGTCTCACTTTCTGTGTAATTCTCTTCCACATTCATTAATTTTCAATAAAAATCACAACTTTTAGACATGAACAAGTCATTGAACAGACGTTTTGCACACATTTCCCCAGAAATCGACCCTTATTATTACATAACCCATGCTTGGAAATAAACCCTGGTAGTGGTTAAAGACTATTGTTCTGTTCTCTTGTATGTAACAATGCCTAGTGATAACCTTTGCTGGACAAGAATCTGGTGCAGGAAGACTTTCTGCTGTTGTATCATGCTGTGTCCAGCTTAGCCCTTTATTTAAAAAAGATGTTTTTCCCATTATAAGTCTCTATGCAAGAAATCCAGAAAATAAAGCAATAAGACCTATAGTCCACACGGACAAATAATCCATAATAAGTATACTATAGATTAATTAAACAGACTTGCCTGTGTAAGTGAAAGTTGATTAAGATATCATATCATCAATTTATATACATTGTTCAGTAGTTATGTTATATAGATTTGTTGTTATCATCCCTCTGCGGACACAATGGTTTCTGTGCAATAACGTTTGTTCTAATTAACTGAACCTTCTGAATTTTGAACACATCATCCTTGGCACATATCAAAATCTGAGATTGATTTGGGGAATTGTAATTTGTAGCCCTACCTGTTTACAAACATCGTCCTGTTGAAATACTGCCTGTTGGACGTTTAAACAATAATCAATCAATCAACTGTTTACAAGCAAGAGGTCTTAGGTGCTTTCTGTTTTTTTTGTTGTATTTTTTTTATGTGGAGAACTTATTATTCATCTGTTTTTTATTTGTTTTTTAATGAATTCCTTAGGTAAATCCCTTTAAGAAAAATGCCTAGTGGTGCAATGTCATACTATTACTGTTTCTTACTGAAAAGAGGCCAAAAAGGGGAATATGATTATCAAAATTTGAACTCATTTAATTTTAATTGAGCTATTACTAGTATATGTTAAAAAGGGGCACAAATTTGGAAAATACTGTGTATACCGGAAGATTTTTTTTTTTCAACAGATTTTTTTATTTGGGAAAAGAGATTTATAAAAGGTGGCAAAAATTGTGAATTTTCCCATATTTAGAAGGTATGCCGCTTTTTTATTTTTCATTCAATTTTGATGCAAATTTTTTTTTTTGAGCTATTTTTTTTCTTTGAACTGATTGAAAAAAAGGGCTTTAGGTAGCATTCCCTCTATCAGTTTCAGGTTTTGAGTTAAGCTTCATTGCAATAAAACTTGTATGGGAGGAAGCCCTTCTCAACTGTCTGTGGTCGTATCATGCTGTGTCCGACGTACCCCTTTACTTGCAATGTCATGACAAAATTTGAGGTATATACCTATTTCATATCATGTCTAATAACCTAATTAAAATTTTAAAACAGCATTTTTTAGCAGTACATGTAATTAACAGTAATATATGAAATCAAATGTCTGTGATTTTTGATATCCTAACAAAAGGCATTTAAATGATAACATGGCCTAATTTTACCATCACCATGATATAGCTGAAAATTGCTGAGTTGGTGTTAAACAACAATCACTCACTAATTTTACGAATCCGGGTCGTTTCGCCCCGGGTCGATTCACCCCACTTAATCGCTATTATATTACCGGTATAATAGATGAAGTCTTTTTCGACAATTTTTTTGGTAATTATTTATTATTAGTTGTATGTAAAAAAAATAATAATTCATTCATTTTGGTCTACTTTAATTATTTATTTATTAATTGTATACAAAAAAAATAATAATTCATTCATTTTGGTCTACTTTTGTCAAAGATCTCAACTCAAGTGAAACTTTTCTTGCAAAATTTACAAAAAACAACACAAGGACAGTAAAAAGGTTGTTTTTTTTAGTACCAACGCAAAAGTGCATGAAATGACTAAGATGCTGTAAAAGTGCGCAAATAACCTCTTTTTTAATGAATTACGCATAGTATAAATTTAATCAGATGTCAAACAAAGAGTGAAGCAATACATAATATTAAACACGTCAAGAAAGCATGTTAATTATGAGGAAGACAAAAATAAAGTACCCATGAACAAGCCTTACAACATCTAAAATACGAATATTTGCAATGGTATTTTCCATATTTCATTTTTTATAGCACTATTAATAAATGAGGGCGAAACGACCAGGGGCGAAACGACCCGGGGCGAACAGGATTCGGGGCAAAACGACCCGGTACCTAATTTTACCATACTGATATACTTTTTAACTGTCCCAATATAATTTTGTTCTATAGTAGTCTCCTTTTTCAAATGTTATTTCTATTACATGCACTGTTATGTAATCATGTAATGTATCTTCGATCTCATGATAGGATCTATCAGTGTAATGGTGCATTTGTTTAAATCAAGCCAATTAAATTTGAAAATATTTTGATCAATTTAAATTCCTGATATATATTTTGATGAAAAAAATGCACTTAAATAAAATTAAAGCAAGATCTTAAAGATCGACACCAAATATATGAGATGTATCAGACATTTTATAAATTTAAGATATCATATATACAATATATAGTGTGCATATATCCTAGTCATGTTATTGATCTAGTGAAAGATAGAAAACAGGCATTAAATTTGAGCTAGAAGTTAGTATGAAACATTTCTTCTGAGTCTTGACTGGAGGCTATCGTTAGTACATGTCAACATACATACATGTATATCTTTATTTATTGCAATGAAATATACAAATGTAAGATATGAAATTTAGATAATTAATAAAGAAGTATATATTTATTGAATTTGTAGTATGAACAAAAATCAGTATGGTACTATTATTAGTACAGTATATAATATATCATGTACAAAATGTTTGGGAGCTACTAATTGGAAAATTATGTTCAATTTGTAAAGATTTAGCTAGGTGTCATACAATATATGTTTATTTCTATGTACAATGGATGTACAGCTGTTATTATTATTTTTTGCTAAATAATAGTTACATTTCCTTTGGGTATATATATAATCAATAATGGGGAATTTTTTTAATGATTTATGTGCAGCAATCTTTTCATGTAAACAACAAGTGCACACAATGGTAGACAAGATTACATCACAGGTTTACACTTCATTCACATATCATTCTCATTGTCTATGTTCTATGTGTATTGTATAGGAAGATTTCATGTTCACTGAAGGGGAACAGTCTGTTGTTATGATATATCTAAAGAAAATCTGATAAGAAATAAATACTTATAACTCCATACATTTAGGTCAGAAGTTCAGACATTTATAAGGAACTTAAAAGGCAGAAAATATTGGAACTTTCAAAGTAATATATATCTCAATGTTAATTCCATGGTCAAAGTATACTTTCATATATGCAAAATTAACTAATTATCTTGAAATTTCCAATGCTATTATCAAAGACTGATCATGCTGATATTAATCGCCACTCCATCTGACAACTTTTTTTGTGTGGTGAAATTTGTAATTTTTCAGATGTTATTGATTATGATATGATATGATTAAATAGGACTATTGTACTAGTAGTCTCCTGCTCAGGCGAGGTGTACTCGATACAACATTAAGTGTTAAAGTTTTCCATGACATGCAGCAGGTCAGTGGTTTTCTGTGGGTATTCTGGTTTCCTCCACCAATAAAACTGACCGCCACGATATAACTGAAATATTGACATTGTTAAACACCATAACTCTAACCCACCCCTATTACTAATAGTAGTCTCCCTTGTATAAGGCCACCCCTACTGCAATGAAAAATTGGCTTTATAAAAGGTGGGACCTTTCTTGATGTGGACAATTTAGTAGTATATTACTCTCAGTCCATCTGAAATTTGGTGGGAATGGCCATATAAGACTACTACATGTATTCTAATTTAGTTTGTACATTCAAATATGTATTTAAACATTCTTCCTTCAAATCACATTGGTTGGACCAAGTTAGATCAAACTTGGGAGGGATGATCAATGGGTGGTTCTAAGACTGTATCAACATTTGAGATAAGTACTCCCTTGGGCTATTTCCAGAGTTTAAGATAATGTAACATTTTTTACTCTAAATATCGTGTTGGGAGAAGTTTTCTTTTGTTGATATTTGTTATATTTACTCAGTGAAATCTCACTCTTTATTAATATAAATTGTTATGGTCACTTTGTCGTCTTATTAAATAATCAATGTATATTTGCTTTATATTTTAATCAAATACTTTTAGCAATTTGAAGTTTGTAGTCAAACTTATATTGAATGAAATAGAATTATCGTTGAATTTGTCAGTTTGTTCTGCCTGTATCTAAGTGTTGATTTATGACAAGCTGATTTTATAAATTCATTCCACCCTCATTATCATAAGACAGATTTAAATGATCCCCTTTTATCTGTTTAATTGAAATTCCATAAATTTAGAGACAGTGCCAATCGTAACTGGATTGAAAACTACTTACATAAGTTCGTAAATCTTAAAGAACTTATACATTTTGTATAGGAGAGGAACGTGAGATTTTCTATATATTTGAATGATAGTACTATCAATGAATTTGCCATGGGGTGTAGAACCCACCCCTGTACTATGACAATAACAACATGTTTAGATTAATTAAGTTGTTCATCAGATTACATACTATCTTATTGTTTGTTTTGGATAGTGAAATGGATTAGGCTATTTACTGCAGCAGGATTTAATTTGTGGGAATTCAGAAAAAAATAGAATACTTTTTGTTTTGCTATATATATACCTTGTATATATTTATATATATGTGATTTTGTTCAACCACCTGTGATAAATTTTTCTTAATTATTTATGGTAATTGATTAATTGACATTTTGGCAGTTATCTTTCTTTCTTTTGAAATAAAGATAAATTCTAAAGGAATATTTGAAATTTTGTCAATGACAAAAAAAATAAAGAAGAGAATTAATTGACGATTTTTGGATGAAATTTCATATGTTTAATATTGTTATGATAATTTTTGTTTTAAGTCATTAAGAGCTTATGATAAATTAAACTCATGAAGCTTCTTTGGAAATCATCTGGACATTTGATACTTATTATGAATCAAATACAGTTAACACTTAATTGTACATTAATTTGAATTAATGTGAGAAATGTGTCGGAATTATAACATGGAAAAGGCAATATCAAAAGCTCACATGCTCATCTCTAAACTTCAGAAAAAATATGGATTTAAATACAAGTCAAGAAATTATTTATCAACAGAATTTGCTAATAAGGTAAGATTATGTAAATGTAGAAAGTTTCTAAAGAAGGATCAGGTTCTGCGACAAAAATGTTGTCACCAGTGTACTTGTATGCAATTATTTTTACATTAAAAAAAAAAGTTGTACCAATTTCTTTGAGAAAAAAACACACCAGAAAAAATATTATAAAGTGAATTATTATATATTCATTTGAAAGCACCTGTGTGTATATATATATATATGGGTTATCTATCATATGGCCCATAAAAATAGTAATGTTTAATACACTAGCAAAATAGTTCATTTAATTAGATTCCAGCCAAATTTATACACAAGCTTTATATGGAAAGTATCCCTGTCAAGTTTGTCCAAGAAATTTAATAGAGATGCCACTTGAAGATGTTAAAAAGTGTAACCCACTATTAAAATAGTTCAATAGATTCAAACCAAATTTAATACACAAGCTTCCGTGGTTTATGAGAAATTTTTAGTTGAGAGAAAGGAGTTTGTTATAAAGAAAGACAACTCTGATGCTTTTATGATCTGTTTATTTGTATATATACATCTACGGTATGTTTTCTCATGAATGTGGTTGTTTCAGATTGAGAATGGGAGTACATTCCTTTCGCCACATGCTATTATAAAAAAAAATTAAATGTTGAATGTCTTTCCAGGAAATAAAAAAAGGTTCAGACTTTTAGTAGTTTACCGGCTTTTACCTTGTTGCTTACATTTGTTGTTGAGTAATAAGGGGCAGTACCAGGTACTTTTACCTGCCCAAAATGGTCTTTGGTACCTCCTGAATTGAGTTGTGTTGTGGTGTGAGTGTTATATAAGATAATCATGAAAATTGTTCAAATTTTAATAAAAAATAATGCCTGTAAATAGTGAAGTACTGGTACACTTGAAAGCCCTGACTTCTATGTATTTAGGATGTGCCATTTACCATTTAATACAGAAAACACTTATAATTTGTAAGAGATCCTAACATAGGTTCTTGAAAGATGTGTGTGTGTGTGTGTTCAGATGCATTTTCTTTTTATTGGGAGGGGTAGAGGGTTTAGAAAAGATGTACTAGGTTCTTACTTCTCGTTAAAATTGACAATACATATGTTTTTTTGCTATAAAATGACTTTTTAATTAATGAAGAAATGTTAAATAATGTCACATTGTCACATGTCAAATGGACATTCCTTTGTCAAACCACCAACTACAACAATAAAAAACGATTCGACACCTGATGTCCCTTAATATGTTATAATTAGAAATGGTATACCACATAATTCATTAATTGCTTACATTTAGTGGTTTTCTCCACAAATAACATTATTGGTAATGAGTGCCATGATGTAGAGTTAGTGGTCAAAAGTGTTTGGAAACTTCCAATTTTCCCATGAAACTACATTTTAAAAAAAAGTATTCTGGTCAATTCATGTTCAATTTTAATTATTAAACAAAAGCAGAATTAAATGTAGTTTTCTTCCATAATTTGAATACAATTTTATAAATTAAAATTTTGAGTATACATAAATTAAACACAAAACTGAATTAATTTTGCCCAAAACAAAATACAATGATGCATATTTTTGTAGACAAATAATTTAAGTCTGTATTTGAAATCATGAGAATTTGAAAAAAGACATACTTCTGAATATTATATTCTGGTTTTATTGATAATAGAATTATTAAAATCGGACATGAATTGTCTACAGGATATTTAAAAAAAAATTATATACAAATGTATGACATGTAATTTTTTATATTGAATTATGTTAAATTTCATTACATTATTGTCAATTAATGATATATTTTTTCACTGGAGTTACTTCCCTTGGGTTCTTTTGCCTTTGTCTTTGAATTTGTTTTGCAATTTCCTTTATATTAACTTTGAATTTTCATTCTGCTTCAAATATAAAGGTTGATGAAGTGTAAAAAAGTATAAAATTATCATGGATAGTAGAATGAATGTATGACATTTTTATTATCTACAACAAAATACAAATGTTATTTTTATAGCATATATTTCTCAGTTATTACCTGTTTGTTGACAATGGCAGCTACATGTGCATATTTTTAATAAGAAATCATTTGGATATTGAACATTTCACAAAATCTATCTTAAACTTCAACCGACAGTCTGGTCACAGTCTTCACCGATGAGCACCGGTCCTCCAGCCCAAGACCAGTAAAGCTTTGTTCGGACCAGTAAATTTTTCAGTTTTTATATAGAAATATATAAAGATAAATTATAGAATTTGATTCGGACTAGTAATTGAGTAAATCAAAATTTTCATTTCGAGAACTGCAGTCATTGGAAGGAATTTAATTCATATATTAAAGTGGTGTGATATGGACTCTAGCCTGTAGATGAGCTATACTCATATATTCTATTAGATAAATTTGTTAATGTGTGATAGAATTTCTGCCATATAACATTTGTTCCGACTGGAAGAATTGTTACAATATATTTATTCCAACGGAAAGAATATTACATTTTATTTTTTCTAACAGGAACAGTAGAGCATATTTGTTCCTCAAAGAAGAAAAATTATCGAATTGTTTATAATAAATTATAAAAAAACAAAATTTTACGTGAAACAAACAAATAATTTTGACAAGGACATATGCGTATAGAATATGATTGTAGTATATACAGATGCGAGGATTCAGTGGACATTGAAGATATAATACATTTGATTATAAATACAATATTGGTCCACATATAAATAAAAAGGCACTATTGTTTGTTTAACAATATTAATTGAATTGAAGATCCAGGGGACATTGTAAAAAATCGGCTAGAGGAAGGATATCAGTACATTATTGTACAGTGCACTAAATGTAATAAGTAGACTTTATTAGGATAGGTATGACAACAAAGCTACCTTTATTAAAAATCATTACGTAACAAATTAAAATAAAGGTAGAAATGACAACAATGATATCAATGGTGACTCAGTGACGCATTGATGCAAGCTGTTTACTACCAACCAGCTGTAAAATGCCTGCTCAGGTAATCCCATGGTTATTGCTTCAGGTATATTATTATTAACGGTTTTCTACCTGTCCGATCATCATTGATGTTAATAAGGGCATCTCTCCGATTAATTCTCAACATCAATGTATGCGATCTTGTCAAAACAATGTGGTAACTTTCAAAATGATACTGAAAATGACTTTTATGATCACTAAAAAGACCATTTTGTGATGTGATTTATAAGAAAGTGTCATCATATATGTACAAATAAAGAACTGTCAAACTAACAATGAGTTTTAAACATTCAACTAGCCATTCTAATATTTTTGAGATTCATGGTCATTTACAGTTTAAATTATTGACCAGGATTTATTTTGGTGGAAGTTCAGAATTTTCTCCAGAGCCTCAGGTAAGAGTAACGAAATTGATTAAAATCCTAAAATATTATTTGAATTATTTTGATATATGTTAATACTCTCACGCATAATTCTGTTCCTGGTAAAATTCAAAATATAATTGCACTACTGACAGTGACTAGATGAAAGTTCATATTTGAAATTTCTAACCATAACTAAATTTTGTGGTAGAAACAGACCTGATATCTTTTGTTTGTTTTCAAATCAATATCAAACTACCAGTAATCGTAATACTTTTAACACAAAGGTACTGAGTACAATGACCGGAGAAAATTTTGTCCAAGTATATTAAAAGTTCAGAATGTTCTCCAGAGCCCGAGATAAGACTAAAGAAATTTATAAATATCTTAAAATATAATTTGTTAGATCTATGGCTGCTTGAGATTATGGTTTAGCAATTGTAACCTTATATGGTAAATACAATTATAATTGCATTATATGAAAGTTCATATTCTAAATTTTGTGGTAGACACAGGCCCAATATCTTTTGTTTGTTCTCAATTCAACATAAAACTAATCATAAATTTGTTGTTTAAAATGATACTTTAACACCAAGGTACTGAGGGCAATGACTTAGAAAAAAATTTTGTCCTATTTTTTTTAACTCATTTTGAAACAAAACACCAAGTTTAACAGACTGTTTGGTTATCAGTCAGGCCTCGACATTAACGTTTGTCCGATTGTCCGGTACCAGTGAAAACTGACGTCGGACAAGTAGATCTTGTATTACGGTTGTCCGATGGGACAAGTGAAAAAAAAAAGATTCCCAAACGTGCCGGTACGACGGACATATCCATTTCCACTGCATAGCCAGAAATGATAGGTGATTTGCTCATTTGCATATTCAAAATGGCGGCTCAAAGAGAATTTGGATTTTAACATATAGTTGAATGGGAAACTTTCTGTTAGCTTGGGCCGGACAATTTGCCGGGATAAAAAATTAAACTATGCACCGGTTTGAACAATATCTCAAAATATTACAGCTGTACCATGAAAACTCAAGGTTCCCACCTAGTTTCAAATTTTGAAGAGTAAGCACCATTGAAAAGCATTGAGAAGAAGTGAAATAATGCATCATGCACGGTTTTCAAGACCTAAAAGCACTTTTCTTACAATCCCCATTCTAGTTGCCGGGACAAATTCGGTCAGTTCCGGTAACATTGTTGAGGAATCTTTCTTCGAGAAATATTTTGCTGAAAAATTAAAGGTTCCCACGATAATTTAAAAGAGGGCTTCACAATTTTTTTTTATACCTTTCTAGTAGAGATTCAATAGGGGTTCATGCAAAAAAATCTACTATTTCATAAAACTGCTTCTGCTAGACATAGCATTATTTGAGTAAGCACCGCATTCCATTGTAAATGTAAATAAACAATTAAAAAAAGGCTCCACAAGGATATTTTTTTTATTTCGACAAAACAACAGAAGAAGTAACTATAATACAATTGGTAACAATACTGCTGATATATAAAGTTCAAAAAATTTTACAATATATATACTAAACGATTTCAATGACATACTAATACATATGTGGGGCAGAAATTGAAAAAAAATGCACAATATATTTTTTATTTACATATTTTTATTTCGTGGAAAAAAAGGGGGGGGGGGGGGGGACAGTGCATTAAATATATTTTCGATCTTTTACACACATCATCGGATTCCTAATAAACAATGATGACAATTAATTTTGATACGATCACAAATAATTATGAAGTTATTTATATTTATGTGATCAAAACTGTGATGAAATATTATTTAAAAAAAAATAGATACGAGTTTTCATCAGCGTCTTCCAAATATGGTTCAACGTTTATTTGCTGACGTCATACATGACGCGATTTGGTTTATGAATATTCATGAGCAAAATCACCCATGATTTCTGGCTATGTGGCATAAAATACTGGGTTTGTATAAAAGAGCCCTGTTTGATCTCCAATTTGTCCATAATTTATTTTGATTAAAACTAAAGTGAAACGCCAGATCAAAACTCTTTTATTGATATCATTTATCGTTCATCCATGCTTTGATGAAGTTCAAGGACATTGACTAAATTAAAGTCGCAATCTCAAAAACGCTTTAATGAACGGAAATATCAATATTTGAAATATAAGAACAAGAATCACTCCGGAACGGACACGTAAAAATTATCGGATATCAATTTGGCGCCAAATTTAAACTCGTCTTTTGTGCAAAATAACATAGAGGACTTGATTTAGGCTTTTGGGAAATATTGAAACCTTTGAAATGGACAAATATTACAAGCTTTTTCCTGATCTGGTTGAAAAGATCCACTAAAATTTTTATTTCTCTGTGAATTTAAATAAAATACTTTGCTTTATTAATATCACAGGCACTTGTTTCTGGTAAGAAAAATATACCTAGATACTGGTATATATAGTATCTAGGTATATTTTTTCCTACCAAAAAAAAAGGATTTATATAACACAAATATGAATTATTACAATTTGTGTGGTATTGGATCACAACACAGTAATATTTCAAAAGGAAAAGGGGGGGGGGGGACATATAAAAATCACTGGTATGCAAGACTCCAATCAAGGTAGACAGAAATAAAAATGTGACATTGAATATATGTCCTTAAGGTAGTTATGAATAAAAAAAACCCAGAACAAATCAGTTCGGGCAGCTTTAACTATTTACTAAACTTGGGCAGGGTAACGTCAGAGGGGTCGCGAAACAATGTTTCGATTAATCGCAATTGACTTCTCCCAGAAGTCTCCCCACTTCTCCCTGTGAGCTCTCTGAAAGAGAAGTCACTTCTCCCTCTAATTTGAAAGCAGTGGGAGCCCTGGATATTTATTCTCTAGATTTTGTAATTTTTATTAATTTTTTTGGACAACTAAAAGATTGAGTCGGACAAGTACTTTTTTTAGTTAGTTGTCCGAAGGGACAAGTTGAAAAATATGTTAATGTAGAGGCCTGTCAGTGGATAAATATTTAATTTAATCTGAAAAGAAATGATGTCTTTATAAGGTCAAAATGTGGATCTTTTTAATAAGCCAAGATAGGTTTAAAGCTCATTGATATATATATATATATATATATATATAGGGAGTGGATGTAGTCGAGTGGTCTAGGGCGCTGGACGTAAGGCTAAGCGAATGGTGCTGCAGTGTAACAATGGTGTTGGTTCAAATCCCGTCGAGGGAAGAACAAAAATTTGACAGCTCTAAAATCTAATTCTAACACTGTTTGGTTTAATTTTCAGACGTATATATATATATATATATATATATATATATATAAAAAAAAATAATTGACAGCTCTAAAATCTAATTCTAACACTGTTTGGTTTAATTTTCAGACGTATATATATATATATATATATGAATATGTATATCTGGAATGAAAAGAAAGAAAATCAAAATATTTTTGGTTTTTAAGCTATTTGTAGTATCCAAGCAATAGTTGTAAGGCATGGTAGCTAAAACTTTTTCTTCCAAGCATGTTCTTGGAGTATTGTTACAACCATGATGCAAAGCAAAAGGCTTTTTATTTTGCTCTCTGAAAAATTTTGGGGGAGCATATAGTCAATGCTATTCCCATCCGTTTGTCCATCTGTCCAAAAGGACTGGTTTCCAGATGATAATTTTACCTTGCCTCAACATAAATCTTCCTTCTTTTGCATATATATTATTGACCATAAAATATGGATCAAGCTCAATTTTACTATGGTGGCGGATACCATTGAGGAGTTATACCTCTTTAAAATAGGACAATCACCTTATGATATCTTTAGTTTGCCTCAATATGCATCTTTCTTCTTTGGAATAGGTAATAATTGGCAATTATATATCGAACAATTTGGGCTTTGACTATGGTAGCAGATACTTTTAGAGTAATGACCATTTAAATAGGAAAATCGGCCAAATTGATGATTTCCAGATGATATCTTTAGTTTGATAATTACAATTTGACTGGCCTTTGGAAAAGGAGAGTTGACACTACCCCTGATATTTTATCTGAAAATTACAATTCACCTTTTTTTTACTCCACATGTGTTACTTGATGTATTTTGTCTGCATTTAAGGGAACATCTGTTGACTCTTGTTAACTATTTACTTGTTTAATAAAACATCTTACATACCTAAAACATACTGTAATATTGCAGAGTGCTTGAAGTGCATGCATGTGCTTTTTTTTTTAAAGCATACAGTGCATCAGCACTTTATTGACCTGTATAACTTGTTCTATTCAGAATATTTGCATTGTGTATTGTGGTTTAAAAGTTCATAGGTCAATGATTAATAAGTTGTTTACATTTTATCCTGGAATTACTTATGACCCTTTCAGTGTTACAGCTAGGATTTCAAAGGATAAGGTGCAACTTTGTAAAAAAGAGCACAAGACCTGCTATTCAAGCTGAAAAAACCATTTGATACAACACACATTATTAATCAAAAAGATTCAAATCACCTCACATTTTACCATGACTGCCATAGGATTGGAGTAAGGTCTTCAAGTAGAAAAAAAATTAATGAGGTAGATAGGCATGGATGATATATGAGTTGCAAGTCTCCATTAAAAAGTGATATAATTGATCATATTCAGTAGGACTTTTATATTGACCTTTGTCTTGTTTTCAGTTTTATGTCATTTACAATATATTTTCCAATATTGAAATCATTTAAATTGGGAAGAAAATGGTAAATTATCTAATTCAAGAAGTAGGTTTCAATTTATTTTATTTATACAAAATATTAAATATGCAATTTTTATTGACAGATATGATTCATGCATTCTTGTTCTATAAATTCAATAAAAAGCACACTTGAACATCCGCTTCCTGATTTTGTTCCAGCGTGGCAAAGCAATCATGGATATCATTCAATAACCTCTCCCTAGAATCATTTGATCAGAAATAGACATGACAGGAATTCCTTTCTTCATCATCCTATAATCAATATTTTCCATGATGCACTTGTTCATAAGCATATAAAGTGGGAATTTAACATTTTATTCCTTTTTTTGTTGTTTAAATTTTGAAATCAATAGGATTGCCATAATTTTGATATATATTTAAAAAGGTAAGACTGTAAATGTCCTTTTAAATGAAATGATTGAAAAATTTACTTTGTTTTTGCCATAATAATTCTATAGAGAAATTAACAATTAGACAAATAATAGTCCACATAGACTTGAAGTCAAATGTAGTATTTCTTGGTATATCAAAGTAAAAACATAAGTTTAAGATAAGATCAAAACCCTTCTTTTAAGGCATCTCAAAAAGGGCCATTTAAAGTTCAAGAATCTGTGAAAGAAAGGATCCCTTACTTACATGACTATATTGGTTTCTATAAATTTACTTGAAATTTTATGATGTAATTATTCGGTAACATTTAAAAATATTAGATAATATTCCCACCTGTATGATACAAGTTGTTTAAGATCAATTTTGTTCATTGAAGGATGACACTTTAGTATAGAGTTGATAGCATCTTTTATATGTGACCTTACAAGGTCATCATAGCTCTTTTGATCAAGGTTATTTGAGAAAAAGTAATATAGTACACAGATTAATATTCTATTTCTAAGCAGGGAGTTGTGAATTTAACATACAAAATGACTATATCCCCCTGTGAATGAAAGAGAAGTCGATTTTAAAAGTGAAAGCTTATTTGCCTTTTTATATAAAAGTCTAGACATTTCTATATAAGTCGAAGATCAGAGATCAAGATCTGACTTGTCAAAAGTTCCTGATCAATGCTAATGTAATGTCTATGGCTTGTTAAAAGTTTCTGATGCTAATGTAATGTCTATTGATTTTAACAATAAATTTCATATCTGTGTACATGTATTACATTTGTCAATGATTTGAATACAGATTGTCCTTTTTATGCCACCTATATTGCCAATATACATTGTATTATGATACATTTGTTTTGTCTATTGTCTGTTAGCTATCCATTGATACAATGTGGAAGGGAAGGTCCCTTTTGGCCTTTTTTTTTTTTTTTTTTTTACTTGTGTTGTTTCAGTTTTTTTTTTTTTTTTTCCAAAAACTTGTGTTGTTTCAGAGTCCCCCCCCCTTTTTTTGTTATAGTAAAAAAACCAACCAATTTTCACTTTGCAGAGATACTTGTAATTCGTCTGGGTGAAGCCTGGACTCATTACTTATGTTTGGGACTCACCTTTTTTTTTTATGAAAAATAACAATGAATGCACTACTGGGACTCCAGACTTTTTGGTCTGGAGTGGACTCATCAAAATTTTATCCTACAAGGATCTCTGCTTTGTAGTTTGATTACAAATATTTTCTTTGATGAATTATTAAAAACGTTACAAATAATTATAAGAATAATTAAATTGTTACTGCAACCTCTGACATATACTAGGTAATCTTCAACTTGTTGAAGGCAGTCAGTATTTGGTAGAAATAAATAAAAGAATGCTAAAACAAAAGATTGTCTTTATTTGAACAATTAAATTTAGACTACCGGTATACATCTACATGTAATGCCAAAGTCATATAATCTGATAAAAATTATGCTTTGTCATGCTATTACATATATTTTCTATAACGAATTTCTGGGATATCACCGATTTTGACATTGTTACTTTAGAGTTATTCCCCTTATTTGTCATTCAAGTACAAAGTTATGACAGTTGTAATTTTCTCCATAAAATTTATATTTTTACATTTTTTCAAATTTGACAACTTTTAATCATGTAGTCCGAACCCTGTTCATGGCGAGGTGTACTCGATACAACATTATGTGATAAAGTTTGCCAGTGACTTTCGACAAGTCAGTGGTTTTCTCTGGGTACTCTGGTGTCCTCCACCAATAAAACTCACTGCCACAATATAACTGAAATTTCCTTCTTTTTTTTAAAAACAAAAATGTATATTACGTACACACAACAGACATATCATGCAAGGTGGGCAGACTAGTTTATTAAATTCTATTATGAATAACATGTATATGATATGATACATTTGTAGCCTAATTTAAATATTCTTGTTCAGGTTATTTGGAAATAATAGAAACTTTATGACCATAAATATACAGACAATCTGTAAAGGGGACCACTAATAACAGAAGGTATACAACATGACAGAAATTTCTACTTTCAGAACCTGATCACTTATTTTTACCATCATTGCATGCCTCCTAAAGTAAACATTTTGTTTTCCTCTTTGGTGGTAAATAACAACAAAATATATAGAGTTGTCAATTCAATACAAGATTTCAATTTTTATGTTATCATTTTAAGATAGAAAATAAATTCAGATATAGCAAAAATAAAGTCAAATATTCAAATCAGTGGAGTTGATCATGATTTGAACCATAAAATTAAAAATAAAAGAGTTGGTGACAAATCCATAGACCATTTACCTGTGAAAAAAGAGAATTCAATCAATGTGACCTTAGCTACCTTTCATATGGAAAAATTTCATTTTGATAGACCATAAAGTAATGGATATTATTAATATTTTTGTCGAACAATTGCATGAATAAACCATTTGCACATTTCAGACTTTGATTAGAAAATTATGCATTTTACAGGGTTTATTTCCCTTGAATGCAGATAAAAAGGATCCATTTTCATGCACAGTTCAATGAAAATAACATATTATTTCCCCATAATCTATTGTAAGAACTTGTGAATTTTTTATTTGCTATGAAATTATCCTCAGGTTTTATTAATAAAAATGTAAATTGTATAATTTTTATTGCTAAATTGGATTGGACACAAATTATAAAAATTTACAAAGGTCCTCCCAAAAAGTATTGTCCAATAAAGGCTTGACATTTCACTTCCTGTAAGGATGAACACTTGTGTTTTACAGGCTATTATTATTTTGTATTTCCTTCGAATTCACACTCCAATATTTTCAAGAGAAAATATGTCAAATAAAGAAAATGCATGAAAAAATGTGACTAAAAGACTAGATGTTTATAACTTGAAATCAAACAAAACTTCATCTGCAATAATTAGTATGTTTTTAGTGTATCACATTCGTTAATATTTGCAGATAATTTAATTTTACAAAGATGGAACCTTAAAATTCCAGTTCTTTCAAATGTATGTTAAAAATGGATTCCATATCTTAAAATACCAGTTGAGGACAAACAGTAGCTTTAGTAAAAAAATTTTCTTGTTTATTTCCAGGACCCAGATACGACGTCAGATGACTGGGGTCTGGTGGATGCCTGTGGTCAGAGGTACCTCCTCCCAAAGACTATGTTATTTATGGGGAGGGAGGAGTGTGATATAGTTGTCCAGGTATGTATTTATAGAATCTTTTCCTTGATGTGATGAACAATGTATGTATAGTTTAAAAATATTTTCCCCACATCATTATATACAGGTGAATCTCGTTATCTCGAAGTTCACGGGACTGTTGCAAAATTTCGCGTTATCCGAAATTCGACTTAAGGGGAGTAAGGGATTACGTTTAATAGTCAATTTTGTCAGGTAATTTTGACAGAAGTCAATGCAAACTATTGTGGTCAGTCATTTACAATATTTAGAATAAAGATATGGACTACTGTACTGTACAATGTATATTTCCTAAATACAAGAAGACATTAACAATCCACCCCAAACTATACCAACACATGCAAAAATATAAAGTTTTCTGGTCCTTGTTAACAAAGGATTGATACAGCCAACCAGTATTTACCCCTGTAATAATGTTAACCTGTACAAATCAATTATAATAATCTCCAATACTGGTAATTAAAGTAGTAACAGATTTGTTACATCATATTTAAAATAATGCACAACCATAAAATAAACATCAACAAAAATATCAATGATCGGGAGCCCCCCCCTGTTCTTAGTTCAGAATTGTTGTATCATGTTTAAGACAATACACAACTATAATATAGACATCAATAAAAATATCAAGACTCCAAGATGTTATTACAATATTAGTTCTAAAGGCTGCATCATATATTATTTTGAAGTCATGTTTAGATGTTTGAGTTATCTCCCTTCTGATGAAGTCATATGACCTGGATGTTTTTGTAAATGTAGTACTAATGTTATGTTTGTGATGGAAACCTGTTCAACCACATGTTATAATTGTCTGTGAAATTCTCAGGAGGACACATTCAATAAATATATAATTTGTTGGAATATTTATTATCATTTGTAAGTAGAGCCAGTATATATATTATTATTGATTATTATTTTTTATGAATGATTTCTGAGTTTTATTATTCATTCATTCATAATTCATAAGAATACATGTGTGTTTGTTTTTTATTGAATTTTTAAAAATTATTTGAACATTTTGAAATTTAATTTTTTAAAAATTTGTATACAACTAATATATTTTATGTGTTTATTTATCTCTCTACTGATAAAGTTTTCTTGAGGATATTTTTATATTGCCGGTATAACTGTATAAAAAATATTAAATTAAATTTGAGGTTTTATTGAAAAGTAAAACCTGCTGTGAAGGGATAGACTTGTATAGAAAAGTGTACTGATATTTTAATCTCAACGGGGTCAGATATAAGTAGTTATAGACCATAATTATGACAATGATTGATATAAACAGGAACTTATCTACCTTTATTACTTTTAGGATACCTAAGTACTTTGATTTTATAATACAAAATGATGTCCTTGTTTTGTATTGTGTAAGAAATGAAATGCACAGTATTTTCAAGTGTGAACTTGAATTCCAATAAATAGAATCCATTCAGATAAGAATCTTATCAATATTCCAATCAGTTTTGTTGAGGTCAAATAAGTTTATGTCAGTTTATATTTGGACACCTTTTTAAACATGTAAGGAAATAACAAAAAAATCTGGAACAATTGAATCAATGGAGAAGGAGGAGTGTAGTTAAATATATGAAGTTTGTGTCCTCTGTAAATCAATGATGTTCTATTCATATCAGAATAATTAAACAGTAAACAAGCATATAGTGAAACCTGTCTAAACTGAACCTCCTTGAAACCAACTTTTGTGTTTGTTATAGACAGGTGTTCTGTTTATACAGGTTATTTTGACAAAGATTTCCTACATTTGGACTTTGTCTAAAGTTTACCTTATACAGGATTCACGGTTTTGTTTAAACAGCTTTGACTCACTGTATTACCATTCATGAATCTAAAGCGTTGAATTCTCATTCATATTGATCTATGTTTGGATATTCACCCCACCCAGCAGAACTTTTATAACATAAGATCTTGTATTGAAAAGATTTATTTAACAGTCAACCTTCAATGATAAATATACATAGTTTTTGTGGGTCTGTATACTCAACTAACATTTATCTTTATAAGAACATTTAAATTATTGTTAATTTTTATTATCAGTGAAAGGTTTTTTTTCTCCATTATTAAGAATTAAATAACTATAAAATATACAAAGGATCGGTTAAGAATAAATGTTTTCTATTAAGCCAACTTTAAACCTCTTTTATCAAGGCTTTGTACCAGGTACAATGGTATTTATTTATATACCAGTAAGATGGTTTACAATAATAATGTTCAGGCACCACTATGATAAGATGTGTTTGGATAAAACACTGATCATTGTTTTACATTCATAATTGATAGGCCGAGATGAGATAAAATTGTAGACATGATAGAAATTGATATATACATGTATATATATGTACAGTCAAACCTGTGACCTTCCAAGGAAACAGTGAAATAGGGTCACATAAGACAAGTGGTCACAGGTTTGACTATTAGATTTTGCATTGTTGGAAAAAAAACTAGTAGGATTTATTCATTGGATATCCAATAGCAACACTAATACAAATATTAACAATACAGTAGCCCCCTTTCTTATCAGGTCAATCATTCTGCAATGAAAAAGTTGTCATATATATGAGGGGTGACCTCTCTTGAGGTTGACAGTGTAGCACCTGTAGTATTTTAGTCTCAGTGTAACTGAAATCTGGTCTGATAAGAGGTATGGCCTTTGGTGGGAGGGACCTTGTAAAAGAGGGACTACTTTATTTTTGTTTTAGAGGCTTTAAATTGTCAAAATTTTAATCTGTTCTTTTACCTAAAATTTATTTGAAATGTATCTGGAAATTGCACATAATTTGTAAATTCAGTTTGATTAATATTTTAACTTTTGAGTATAGGTTCAAATTTTGGTTTTCAATCAATGACAAGCAATATGTTTTTGTTTGTTCAAAATCATCATTTCATAAATATAATTTTGTTTTCAAATGTTTTATAACCCCAAGGCCTGTTACTTTTCCAATGAAATGATTTATGCAGAAGATGTGCATGTATTGGTTCTGTCACGAGTGGCATTAAAAAAAGTAAAGACCCCCTCAATGATGTAATGGTTAGCATACTTGCCTCAAAATAGAAATATCAAAGGTTTGATCCCTGGTCAAGTCAACCAAAGGCTAATAAAATTGATATTGGCTGCTTTCAGTAAGCAGGCAACACTAAGGAGTAAGGGCCACGACAATGTTTCCAAAGTACATATATTGCCTGTCCTATGAAAACTTTACTGATAAAGAAATGGTCTTTACATCATTCTATTGCAGTGAGCAGTACTAAGCACACATAGATCATTAAGGAGTAAGGGCAATGGCTGGTTTCAATCATAGTACAAGTACATATACATATATACAATAGTCTGTCCTAAGAAAACTCTACTGATAGACATGCTCACTCACATTTTTCTGTTGCAGCAAATATTTTATGATTTAAAAAGAAATTTTTTTTAATTTGGAAACATTTACAGAAAATTGAAGAAAAGTAAGGTGGTTCACAAATTTACACTCAGTATTACATAATGCACTCCATCTTGACATAACCACTATTATTTCTGATAACTTGTTACAATATAATCATTATAGCATAACATAGTTATTACATTCTTCTGGCATGGTTTACTATCAAGTTTGGCACTGCCTTCTTCAACTTGATCATAATGATTAGATAAGACTTGTTTTTACAAATGTCTGGTTTTTAGTTTTCACTTTTTTTCCCTTGGCATAGCCTAAGATAAGATAAGTGTTTTTGTGTGAAGAATAGAAATGTAGCCAAAATATGATAATTTACCCAGTAATTTAAGAAATGTTAAGTATTTATTTACATTATACATATGATTGTTTACAAGTCTACCATTTTAAAAACTAATCTGCATTTTCGATTATCATATACATGTATATACTTATATTGTTCTCAATAATCAAATGATATTGGTTTGTCATCTAGTGTTTGTCTGACAGTCTGTGAACAAATTAGTTTTTTCTGCCCTAACAGTAATCATAAGGCTTCATTCTTTTGAAATTACTGTACATCTCAATTATGGGATTAAAGTCTCAATTACATGATCTTAAGTTCAGGGTAAGGGTTATGGTGTTTAACGCCACTTTCAACACTATTTCAGTTACCGGTATATCGTGGCGGTCAGTTTTATTGGTGGAGGAAACAGGAATACCCAGAGAAAACCACCAACCTGTCGCAAGTCACAGACAAACTTTATCACATAACGTATCAAGTACATCTTGCTTACGTTGAAAATGAAAAAGGACTTTATGGGAAAATGTATAAGGAGGGGCGTTATGGTGTTTAATGCCACTTTCAACAATATTTCAGTTATATTGTGGCGGTCAGTTTTATTGGTGGAGGAAACCGGAATGTATAAAAAGCTTTGTGTATAATATCACTTTTCTAACTACTATTACATATGCTAGCTGCTACTATTAGTTGGCCAGACACAGATTATTGTCCAGTAATGTATGGCCAGACACATGTTATTGTCAAGTAATGTCTCTCTAGGGGTTTGCTTCAAAATATAGATTGTACTGTGCAAATTAAAATGACATTTTTGTATACATGTATATATACTGTTTATTTTTTTATTTTTTGTACCAAGGCAATTTATATCAGGATATAAAAGACATATGTGAATAGATTTTGTATTAATGCAATTACTCCACCCCCCCACCCCCAAGTTACTAACTATTTAAAACATCAAGTGAATGTTACTCTCATCTGTCAGTCAAATCCATCCAATGTTCCAATGTTGTTTCTGTTCAAGAACTTTGCTGTAAAGAGATAAAAATTTAGGTTTTTTAAATGTAACTACTTACTTCTACAGCAAATACTGACCGCCTTCAACAATTATAAGATTATGAAAGAGATTGCACCAATCTGGTTAAAAACAGATCTCTCACTTGCCCTCCCCCCCCCTTTACTGATATGTTACAGGGTGAGAGCTCTGAGGAAATGCCATTACGGGTCACATGTGAGTGACATTATGTCATGAATATATAATGATATGATACAAGTAAATATGGTTATGACCCTTTTCGGCTTATAGCATTTAAAGCAGTTTAATCAAACTTTTATAGTCTCACAATCACCATTTTCCTTGGATGATAGTATAGGGTGACTTGCATGTGACCTGTAATAGAGTATATCCTCATCTCCCAAGCCACAACATATCAGTCAAAAGGAGCAAGTAAGAGATCTCATTTTAATCAGAATGGAGGTTACACATGACAAACAAAAAAGTTTAAAACTATTTACAGGTTTATACCAATGTATTCTATGGTCACATTTTGGTGCATAATATAATATATTACCCATGTCAGAATTCACATATAAATGAAGTGATTTACGATAAGTGAGAAGATTTCTAACTATATCATGGCAAGGACAAATTAAATTGTTAATTGTATATTTTGATATCTGCTTGTACTAGACTAGCTGGACTGGGTTTTTATTAAAGTGTTAGCACTCTAAAGTATCAACCCTTGATGGACTTTTCACCTACCAGGACACATTTTTCCGAATCCCTATTAATCAGTGAGTGACTGAGTGATTATTTTTTAAAACAGAATAAGCAATTTTCCAGCTATACCATGGCGAGAACAAGGTATATTTTTGATGAAATGACGATGTCTGCTTTGTACCAGACCAACACGCTTAACGGAGAAGCAGCAAATACCAATTTTTATAGTTTTTGGTTTGACCCGATCAGGGTTCGAACCCACTATCTTCCGCACTCAAGGCGAGCATGCTGAGCTTTACACCGCCTAAGCAGTCCTGCTGATTAGTTCCCTCATGTATATCTCTTTAATTTAAACTAAAGTCTTCAGTTTGACCAGATTGAGACCTTAACCCTTTTCTAATATACTCACTCACTGAGCCATTATACCACAGACTGAGAGTGGAGTATGTCATGTCTGTAAACCATGACAATATGTCATTAATGATTGAGAAACACATGTTTTAATTAAATATGATATGAGTTAACATTTACTGCATTGTAATGTCTCAGTAATCAGAAAAAAAAATCATATTAAAGCTGATTTCTGGTACTAATAGTTAGAAAATAATTTTGAGAAACTTAACAGTTAGAAATATGATCTGTTTGAGCCTTTGATGTATATTTTATATAGAAACTAAATGAGAGGTATGAAATTAATGATGTAATGTTAATTTTATCACATACAGGTATTTCACACAAATAACTAACAGTAAATCCTTGTAGGTTTAAATTCTATCCTACAGTTGAGTTGATGGTACACATTTTATATAGACATGAATTTTACCTAATTTCATGATGAATGGGTGGATTAAATTGTAGACTAGTAATTGTGAAATTTTTCTTTTCAGTCACAAACTGTGGACAAACGTCATGCTGTGATTACATTTGACCATTACCTGAATAAGTTTAAGATCAAAGACCTAAGTACAGTTAATGGGGTAAGGTTTTTTTTATATCATCTTCTTAAAGAGTTGATTCCATATTTTCAAAATTACACATATTTAATAGATGACTCAAGTTATCTTATTGTAGTAGAGGCCGTCGTGGTCGTGATCGCATAGTAGTTGGATTTACAACTACCTGTGCAATCAGTGCCTATCACCACTAAAGTTGTAAGTTCGAACACTGTTCATGGCGAGGTGTACTCGATGCAACATTATGTGATAAAGTTTGTCAATAAAACTGACCGCTACAATATAGCTGAAATATTGTTGAAAGTGGCGTTAAACACTATAGACCCGACCTCCACCCTTGTTGCAGTACTAAGTTCCATCTGTGTCTAGGTTGATACAATACCTCACTTACTTGCCTTTAGGCCAAAAATACTCATGTATGAAGCTGAGCACTATTACACAAAGTCTTCTGGATTTGGGTACAATTTTTATCCCCTCGCCATCGAAGTTGCGAAGGAATATAGTAACGCTACCATCCCTCCTTCCTTCCGTCCGTCCGTCCGTCACATCCTTGTGAACACTCTAGGATCAACATCCTTCAATGGATTTTGACCAAACTTGGTACATATTTAGTCTTTAAGAGAATCTGGAATCCTATCGATTTTCAAGGTCATAGGTCAAAGGTCAAGGTCACCAGATCAAATTTTTACCACATAACATCCTTGTGAACACTCTAGAATCAACACCCTTCAATGTATTTTGACTAAACTTGGTACATACTTAGTCCTTAGAAGAGTCTGGAACCCTATTGAGAAGAGTCTGGAACCCTATTGATTTTCAAGGTCAAAGGTCAAGGTCACTGGATAAAATTTTTGCCATGTAACATCCTTGTGAACACTCTAGAATCAACATCCTTCAATGGATTTTGACCAAACTTGGTACATACTTAGTCCTTAGGAGTGTCTGGCACCCTATTGATTTTCAAGGTCAAAGGTCAAGGTCACTGGAATAAATTTTTGCCATGTAACATCCTTGTGAACACTCTAGAATCAACATCCTTCAATGGATTTTGACCAAACTTGGTACATACTTAGTCCTTAGGAGTGTCTGGCACCCTATTGATTTTCAAGGTCAAAGGTCAAGGTCACGGGGTCTAATTTTTAGGCGAGGGGATACGCCACGCTTTGCCTTGCCCTTGGTTTTTTTTTTAGCTCTAATGAATTTGTGAAAGATTGATGCACTTGTAGGGTAGTTTTAGGCCTGGGGTGTGCAATCAGGAAGAGATGCAATTTGATTTACATTTTCTTACATTGTCATACAATTTTTATCTACCATATTTATATATGCATCATTTCTTTTTCTTCTTTTTAATAAAAAAAAAATGTTTAACTATTCAAAAGAGATATTTGTTTAACAAAAATTTTACTTGACAACTTTCATATATCTATGTTGAAGCAGTAATGTCGTGATGTTTATATGTTTAAATTATTTAAATATAAATGATACAAAAATGTTCTTCCTTGCTTGATTGTACAATGTATTTGAATCTCGTTGAAAAGAGTACCATACTGTAAATTAGAAAATTGCTTACATTATGATAATCAAATCAATGATACACCTAATAGGTATACTCTGGTAGCATTTATTATTGAAAGTTTTATAAATGTTTTATCATTTTCATGCATGAGTTCATATCTTAAATGAACCACTTTATATATAATACAATTTTATGAAGTACAATGTTCTCAGCTAGTTTTATAAATGAAATCACAAATTTTAATGAGTATTCCATGTTTTACAAGGTTATATACATTTTAATATTTGTAGACTTACGTAAATGACAGTAGAATACAAGATCAAGAATATGTCACCTTGAAGCATATGGACTCTGTTAGACTTGGCTCTGATATCCTTTGTAAAAACATACGTTTTTTTTCATTTCCATGACAACAGACCAAAATTACTTCATAACTTTTAGAGTTAGATGGAGAACGTTTTTTTTTTATTTAATTGCATGTCAACCACCTTATACAACAATCCTATTTCTAACAAATTGGCCAAGGTTCATGGTTTTTTTTTATCATCATATGGTTTTCAGCTCATGTGATGTGAAGGGCCACATGAGCTGTTGTCATCACAGTTATATCTGTCCTCTTTGACCTGCCTCCATATTAGATTTCTCTACTGTAAATTTTCAAATTTAGATCCTCATCTTCAAATAGATTAGTTTTATAGTCACATGTCATTTTATATGTGATTTGATTGGTTTAGAAAGTTGAGGTTATTTGTCAATGAACTGAATCTAAAAATAGATGTTGTTCTCAAGGCATCGTGTGCCATTGTCATCAGGTGATTTTCTTTAAATGAGGCACCTTTGAGGTTAATTAAATTTATTTCCGATTATTTGCCTTATTTTGAAAAAATAAATATATTTTTCAATATCATAACAAAAAAAGTTTGAATTAATTTATAAGGATTGATCGAAATTATTTGTTCGGTTTATTCGAAATAACCTCAATCCTCATCTTCAAATGTTTTTTGTGTGTTCCTCTTTCAAATTAGTGAAATCAAAGATTACTATAGATAAATTCTGAAGCCAATTATACTCTCTAATTAACTAAAAGTTAAAACTTTCTTCTCAGAATCACATGAATGATGGAATTAATACATTTGTAGGTGTTTTAAAATTTTCTCTTCAGAAACAAATGAACTATTTGAACACATCCTATACACTTTGATCTCTAAAATTCATTATTGGCAGAACTTGAATCCAACAACATCTACAGGTTAAATTTCCCCCGAGACTAACATGGTAAAGTTATCAATATGTTGAGTGTTTCAGGAGTATTTAGTTATCAAAAGGGAGTAAATGGTATGTATAGAAAATTCTACATTATCAGCCATATTACATACGGTACACATACCAGCACAGCCTTGTATAACTAGTGGTCAATTTATAGAAAATTCCCATGTAATGCAAGAAACATGTTGGAACTAAATTGTTCGTTCCTAAATCTTTCTAAAACTAGGGATAAAAATGGCTCTGTAAAGGATCTAATTGTAATATCTTTTCCAGTTTTGCTGATTATGCAAAATGTTTTGGTAGATTTCATAAGTCACCATTGGATTAAATTTTTCAATTTATTGATCTGATTATGAGACAAATGGTATGTTTAAAACATTATCTATTTATATAAGACGCCTATTATTGACCAGGTATATAAATACTCCTTCAGGATATCATTTATCAAATTTTCTTGGGATTGCTTTACATGTAATACACAAACGTTTTAAATAATAGGTTCTGGACAACTAATTGTTTTGGAATTTGGACTATAGAATAGTTGCCATATATGGGGCAGGATATTTTTACCCTTCTGGATCACTTTGTTCCATTCCTTAAGTATTTTTTTAAGTTTGAGTTGTCTGAGCTCTTGTTTTATTATCCCCTCGCCAACGAAGTTGCAAAGGGATATAGTAATGCTACCGTCCTTCCTTCCGTCCTTCCGTAACATCCTTGTGAACACTCTAGGATCAACATCTTTCAATGGATTTTGACCAAACTGGGTACATATTTGGTCCTTAAGAGAATCTGGAAACCTATTGATTTTCAAGGTCAAAGGTCAAGGTCACCAGGTCAAATTTTTACCACATAACATCCTTGTGAACACTCTAGAATCAACATCCTTCAATGGATTTTGACTAAACTTGGTACATACTTAGTCCTTAGGAGAGTCTGGAACCCTATTGATTATCAAGGTCACTGGGTAAATTTTTTACCACATAACATCCTTGTGAACACTCTAGAATCAACATCCTTCAATGGATTTTGACCAAACTTGGTACATACATAGTCCTTAGGAGAGTCTGGAACCCTATTGATTGTCAAAGGTCAAGGTCACCGGGTCAAATTTTTACTGCATAACATCCTTGTGAACACTCTAGAATCAAGATCCTTCAATGGATTTTGACCAAACTTGGTACATACTTAGTCCTTAGGAGAGTCTGGAACCCTATTGATTTTCAAGGTCATAGGTCAACGGTCAATGTCACCGGGTCAAATTTTTACTGCATAACATCCTTGTGAACACTCTAGAATCAACATCCTTCAATGGATTTTGACCAAACTTGGTACATACATAGTCCTTGGGAGAGTGGAACCCTATTGATTTTCAAGGTCAAAGGTCAAGGGGTCAAATGTTTACCATGTAACATCCTTGTGAACATTCTAGAATCAACATCCTTCAATGGATTTTGACCAAACATGGTACATGCTTAGACCTTAAGAGATTCTGGAACCCTATTGATTTTCAAGGTCAAAGGTCAAGGTCACAGGGTCTAATTTTTAGGTGAGGGGATACGCCACGCTTTGCGTTGCCCTTGTTTACATATGTGTTTGTCCTGTTGTTTTTTGTATCAGGATTGTCCCTTATAATATTTCAAATTTCTCATCTAAATTGGTTGATTTTTTTGTTTTGATTTTTGGTGTTTTAACGCCACTTTCAGCAATATTTCAGCTATATCATGGCGACCAGTTTTAGTGGTGGAAGAAGCTGGAGTACCCGGAGAGAACCATTGACCTTGGGCAAGCAACTTCTTCTAAATTGGGTACTAGACATTAATCTTTGATTTACCATTGTCCTAATTATTGAGTTTTGTATTCGAAAAACCACCAACCAAAGACTTAATTGTTCTGATTGAATGATTTTGGAAGGAGTACAAAAATTGTACTCAAAAGTGTTATGTCTTTAAGGTCAGAGGAGTAAAATAGATTTTATGTGAGGGATACATTAATCTAAATCCAATTTGCAGACAAAAGAAAATTATTTCATTAGCTTTATCCTGTATTCTTTGATTAGAGATGTAATTACATATTGATTACAGTTTTTCTTCACTATAGTAGAAGTAGAAAACTTTTTTTTTTTTTTTTTTTACTTTGATAGAATATAAGACAGAAGTCCATAAGGAGTAACGTTATAGTCCAGGAAGTACATTACTAACTTTCTATAGAAGAAGTGTGTCTTTCTTTTGATGGATTAAATTTGTTTCATACTGATTTTTTTAGGGGGTTGGGATGGAGTGGCGGGTGGCAGTCTGTGCTAAAAACCACTAGCCCTATGCCCCTGTCTAGTAAAAATTGGTTCAGGCTAGTAAAATTTGCATAAAATTTTCCTAACCAAATAGAAAAAAAATTCTTCTAAAATGCTGTTCGTGCTAGTTTGTCAAAATGTTTTTGGCACAGACTGGGATGGTTCACTTACTTAGTAAAGTTTAAAAATAAAAAGTCCAGGAAATACATTACAAACTTTCTATGGCAGAAACATGTCTTTCTATAGAGGGATTAAACTGTTTCATTTTTGATCAAAAAGAATTGAAAAAAAATTAAGGTTTTTTTCAGTTACTTAGTTAAATTTAATATTACACTAAATTTTAGTGAGAATTGAACTTATCAACATTGTGAAAATCTCAGAGAAGAAATAAACATAAGATTTGGCAGGCCATGCACATTCCATAATATAAGACAATGTAAAAAATAAAAAGTAATTCAGTATTAGAATAGTTTTATTATTTTTACTTGATAAAGGATTGGTAACAGCTTAAGTGTGAAAGTCCACAAGTTGTTTACTTATTTATTACATGATCTGTAAATAACATTTATATGGTTTTTTTATTCAATAATAATCCATTTCTTCAGACTAGGTTTCATCCTTGTAATCAATTTACTTGAAAAAAGTGGAAGCAAATCTGTGCAGGTTTTTTATGGTTTGTTTGGATATGTATTGCTGTTGGATATCCATTTATCAATAGGGAAGGGTTGTGATCTCATTAACAAGTTCAACCCCGTCAAATTTTTGTGCCTTTCCCGAGCCTGGACCTGGATTTCCAATGTCGTATGTTTTGTTGATATTGGTGGAATTGTTGACCATCACTGTTTAAACTTTCTTTTTAGAATATTGTTTATTTACCTACATGTCCCATTATTCCATTGCATCTTATCTGCACTGTGATCATGTGATAAGGTCAAATTCTTATCACTCACCTCCCTCCCCCCTTTTTTCTCCTATGATATTGAAACGTATCCAAAAATACTATTGACTAATTTACTGTATTAGTTCTTGGAATGAATAGATTATATTGTTACCTATAGGTCTAGAAGAAGGTGATGACCTCAACTTACTATGTTTGATGATCTTATTACACATGTTACACGACAGGCAAAAATATCATTAGTTACGATTTTTAATGCTATAAAATGTATTCAGTGTGTAGTAATGTAAACAACATTTAGATTTGATAATAAATCTCAGCAGTAACTTATTGATGTTTCTTAAATGAAGCGTAATTTTTTTACTGTATATTTTTTTCTTTATAATATAATAGCTTAAGAATTGAAATATAAATGTTTCTCCTTGACACTAGTGGATACTAGTGAGGTTCATGTTGCTTTATATTAATTATGCTATTTTCTTATCAAAGATGGTTTTCAATCTTTAGTTTTCTATGTAGTGTTTTGTAGATCATTGTTTGTCCTTTTTATTTTGGCCATTGCATTGTCTGTCCTTCTTCGATTTACGACTTCTGATTGCCCCCAGGACCGGCATTAAGTCAATTGGACTAATTGCTCCCAGTTAGGCCTCACGCTTGAGTTATCTACTCTCAGCTGCTCAAGTACACACAACAACACACTGCAGGTTTTACAGAGAACGGACCCCCATACCTCCTAAGGCTGGCTCTGATTGCCCCTTTGGTATCTCTAAGCTTTTCCTCCTAGTAAGATAAATTTTAATCAAGGGGTGTGTCTTTTATGATTTTATGTCACATGAAATAAAACTGAGCTTAAAAAACTTATATAAAAATAACCATTTTGAAATGATGTCAGTAAAGATTATTTTCAAACAATGATGTCATTTCATTTGTCATCAAAACATCTGTCACCGTAGTTATACTTTTAAAATTAGTCTGGAGAAAATAAAAATAAAAGAATATGACTTAATTCCTCTTGATTATCGCTTCAAATTGTTGGTTTTTTTTCGATCTTTTTCGTACCAAATGGATATATTAATCTTTAACAATTTATCACATTCTATGGTTTACTACATGGAGCAAATAGAAGAGAAATCTACAATCAGTCTGGAAGATGACATCAACATTCCACCTCCACCTACGATGCCAGCCTGGGCAACACGGGAGCTAGCATCACTTGCGGAATGTGAGGTAATTTATTTAGTGTTATTTTTTAGCTGTCAGTTTGTCTAACTTCCTTATTTATCTACCTATGTCCTACTATTCTAATATAAGCACTGATATACATATTTTTTTTGTACTATTTCTTACAAGGGCTTTATAAAATGACATGGAACCTGGACAATATTAAAGAAAGTTACATTTTGGTAGAATATAATCATTTGAAGACATTTAAACATTGTAGAACTACCTTGTTTAGAACTTTGTATGATAAAAAGGATGGTTTTTTGTCATGATTAGTGTGATGTAATGCAGATCTGTAGCCAAGATTTTTCAAGGGTGGTGCAATAAACTTGTGATGTGAGATTATCTTGCGGTTGTAGTAAAAATCTAGACTTTAATCCCATAGTCATAGTTCAGCTAAACTCCCGATTTTAATAGTCTTGGCTAACCAAGAGTATACTGTATCCTTAGAAGCCAATAGATGTGAAGTTATTCCATGTTTATTTCAAAATTTTATACAAACATCGAGAAAAATTAGACATTAGACCGGTACTTAAATTGTAAGAGACTTCTGTAGTGATAATGATAGTATGGCTAGATATCATAAAGACAAACATTGCTTTGTGTTTTACAGAGGGGTTAATCTTGCTTAGTAAGCACTTATTTACTATAATGAAATCAAACCCTCAGTATAGGATACATATCTACAGATTACAGTTACAGATTTTTATTTTATTGAACATGATATGTATTGATATATGTACCATACATGTAGAGATGTGTATTGGGGATACCACAGGTTATAATGTATATAGACATAAGTTTTAAGCTTTACCTGTCAAAAGATTATTGATCAGGGATTATTTTCCTGCCTTTTAATTAAAGGTATTCAACTGTAAGGTTTCTCATATAATGAGCCATCTCCTGATCGTTGGTTATGCTTGAAAGCAAGTCAGCAGTGTATGAAACACAATGTTTTTCATTCTTCACCATATTTATTTTTCCAATCTTTGTATTCACACAAGGCTTTAGAGACAAAATTGACTACAACAAATATTTGTGAATTTCATTACATATATTATTTTCTAGGTCACCTTGATAGACTTACTTACAGTCACTAATTTTTAAAGTACATGTTTTTTTTAAACTTGCTTTTCTGAGTACATACTACAAAATTGAATTATTAGTTTTAGTCCTCAGACCACTAACTTTGCACTTCAGATGTCAGCAATGGCAATTTAATCAGTTATAATGGTCTATGTTTTGATTTCATGGACTTTATTTTATTTTATGTATTCATGACCACAACATCAGTTCTCAAATAAGAAGAAATAGAGATAGCAAGCATACTGTAGAAACATGAAATGTAAAACTTGATATCTTAGACTTCACATTGTAGAATTTAAGTTACCCCCCCCCCCCCCCCCCCACCCTCTTTAATGTCATTTCATTATTGCATTTATAAGTTCATGTACTTATCTTGGTTGTAGTAAGTGTTTAAATGACAATTTAACCCTAAAAAAAACAGGAAGTTTTGAGTATGGATTTGTTTTTTATATGATTGTTAAATTTTAGAATATTTTTTTGGAGAAAATGTCTTCCTAATTCATCAGTGACTATCTTTAACTTTTAAGTAGTATTAAGTTTTAGGTAACTAAATTTAAGTAGTAAATTATTTATAAATATTATAAATAGACTCGGGTGATTAGTTGGCAGTTTTTAACATTCTTCCATAGATGAATAAATTTACATAGTTGGTTCAAGGTTATGTATGTATATACATTTGTATAAGTAAACTATCAAAGTTTCCAAACAACTTTTAAAGGATACAGCTTATCTCTATTCTAATACCCTTATATTTATGATATTAAAGGCAGCCATTGTATCAACAAAACTTTCATTTCATAGTCCAATGTTAGATATTATCTAATAGTCAAATAACTGGTTTAATGTACTTTTATTGAAATCATAAATCGTGGTGGAAGCCATCTTTTATAACAAGACATTGGGGTTGGAAATTTGCATTCTTCAAGAAAAGAAGATATCTCTCACTTGTCTATTTGACAATGCAAAATTATCTTGTATATACAGTAGTCCCCCTGTTATAAGACCACCCCTTCTACAATGAAGAAAGTGGCTGTCCTTGAGGGGGGACAATATAGTAGTACATCCAAACCTATATATAAAAGCCACTCAAGGGAACCTGTGACCTTTATGAGCAGTTGCCCTTTATATACAGGTTAAAATTATATGCACTGTTGATTAATGGGGAAAATGAGACTGCCCTTTATAGACAGCGATTTGTTATATAGAGACGCCCTTTATAGACAGCGATTTGTTATATAGAGGTGCCTGATAAGAGAGGTAGACGTGGTCTTAAAAAAGGGGGATTACTGTTAAAAAAATAAATTTCAATTTAAAGTCTATGAAAAGATTGATCGATATTAAGAGGAAAGAAGTTACTTATGCTCTTCATTCATCTTTTTGGTTGATTTTCATCAGAACATGTCACAATAATGTTAATAGACATATGTCAGGATTCCTACATTTTTGTATGTTGGGATTTCTATGTTTCATTGTTACCTATTTATGGTCATTACCCTGTTTTATATTATCATTACTTTCATTACAAGCCTACTTTCCAAGGAGTGTATCTTCCTCTACAACCGCTTATGGTATGTATGTATGTATGTATTGCTCAGCTAATGAGATAGAGGACGAGGCACACTTTTTAATCAAATGTGACAAACTCAATAACAAGAGAGAGGAGTTGTTCAAACTTATTTCATCAAAAGTGAAAAATTTCACCAAATTATCTAATAATCAGAAATTATATTATATCCTAACCTGCGAAGATCAAGAAATCCTTTTCAAGTCCAAAAATAGAAATAATCTGATTTTTATTTTGTATGAAATTTTTCTGGATTAGGGTGAAAAAAACATATCCCCCTCTGTATGGCCGAGCCCTAAAACAAAGCAAAAAAAATCCATGTAAAAGTAGCTTTACATTAACATAAATTGTTATTTAGAAAAAAATTAGTGTGCATATTTGATTCCAGTAGATGTATTACAAAACAAATATTCCAGATTATATCAATTATTTTCATGGTTACAAATAAAAGTAAAACTGCATTTCTAAATTTTGATTATTTTAGGGTTGTATAGCTGAACAGAAATTATGTCATACCTGTGGAGGAATGGATGGAGAGGTTTGTCCTGTAGAGGAAGTGGAAAATGAGGTCCACATTCACACAAGTTACCATCGAGACAAATCAAAAGACTCAAACACATGGCCTAGAAAGAGGGTTAGAAATACTCAAAATATTGCCACGTTCTTTACTGATCAGAACAGCTTTGACGATTCTGACAGTGGTCCTAACAGAGTGTTGAGAGGAGAAAGTAGCATACCCGAGAACCTGCCTCCAGGTGAGAATGTGTGGGTGTAACTCCCATTTAAGTTTATTGTATGTCATATGACTGATGATAAAAATACAAGTCAGTTATGGTGATTATGAGGGAATAAATAATGGTATTGAAATGGACATGATAAAACCAGAAAAAATGGTAATTTTCAATATTGAGAGTATGTTGTAATGTCCTATTAAATTACAGTAAAACCTGTCTAAACTGAACCTCCATGGAACCAACGTTTGTGTTTGGAATAGACAGGTGTTCTGTTTATACAGGTTATATTAACAAAGATTTCCTACATTGGGGTTTATTTAAACTAAAGTACGATTTATACATGGCCCTCTATAAAAAAAAAAATTCCTTGATCAGAAATAAAATATGGCTATCCTTTGATGATAAACAGACAATTTATAACTAAATGAGAAGTACAGACCCATGTGATCCTCTTAGTTATATATGAGGTCACTATGATGCCATTTATCAGCATTTTCAGAAAAAGACAACATTTAAGCTATTTTCAAGTAGTTTTTGATTGAATTATATTATTAGATTGCAATCACAGCATTTGTAAAAAAAATATTTATCAAGTTAATGTAACCTAGGAAGATGAAATAAACTCTGTCAGATTATTTGGGGCTTGGTGCAGTTCATAGTTAATTATCATTAAATCTTTGAAAAAATTGTCATTATTTAGTAAATTTGCATGTTTTCCCCCTTTTTGAAGACCGAATATAAGCTTTATGTCCACATTATAAAATTAGACGAATATATATGAATTAGGTACCATAATTATATTGTTCTGTGATGTATGAGCAAGATATGGTCATGATGGTGTCTCTACTTGGCTAAAATCATTGTCGATTGCAGTGAAAAACTATGTTAAACTGAGTTCTTGACTTTCTTTGTGAGGACTATCATTTTTCATGCCAGAATGTTGGTTTGATGATTATCAGTTTTTGTTATGATTATTGATAGGAAAGTGAGGTCAAGTTTTTTTTTATTTATGTCATGGGAGGTCAAGCTTGTTTGTTATCACATGATAATTTTTTATCAAGATTTTATTGTTTTCTTGGCTTTTTGTCATAATTAAGGTGGAAACTTGTCTGTTTTAAAGAAAATAAATAAAATCCAATGTCTACATCTCTTAAAAAAACAATTTTACTGAACATGAGTTCAGTTCTAAAGAATCATATCATTATACAGTGAAACCTGAGTCTCCCTGGGACCAACTTTTGTGTTTGGTATAGACAGGTTTTTGATTTACAAGGATTCTGGTTTATTCAAGGTACATTTTTAGACTGGTTTCACTGTATTTACACTTATTTTGTTAAAGTTCAGAAATTCGCTGTAATCAAATTTGGAACCCATTGATAATTTTAAAGATCTATTATTGTTCGATGTACACGTAATGCACAAAACATCTTAATCCTCTAATATGTATAATACTGGATTAGATTTAATGTCATAATGAAACATTAATTCCTCCAGGTGGGTGTATATATTTAATAAATCTCTATATAGTTTTACTCGATATAATAATTTTACTACCCTATAAATTTTAAAGACAAATTAACAAAGATTTGGAAGAGTTGTGGTTCTTGACAGATATAATTCTTTGAGTAGAATCAATAAAATCATCTATAGGTCGGAAGGAAATGGTTTTAATACTGTGGTTTGTTTGTTTTGTATATCAGTTATAGATTGATTTGGTGAATATTTGAAGTGTGAGGGAAATATATGTAAGTTATTTGTATTTGTCATACTGTCGTAAACAAACATCTTTAATTCATTCGGAACATCACACCCTGGTAACATGGCATGTATTAAAAATCAATATACCATTGCTTTCTGCTGATTCTCAAAATGGTCTGTCAAGGTTGCATGGTTTCTTTTCTTTTTTAATTTTTTTTTTTTGGATATGAGTATTGGATAAGCAGGAAGAAATAACACAAATAAAGCCTCCCCATTATGTTATTACTGCATTTTGTAGCAGCATTTAACCTCTTTGTATTTATAGCATTTCTTTTCTTTTTCTTTTTTTTTAAGGGGGAGGGACATCGGCATTGGATATAGAAAGAAATGATACAAATGAAGTCTCTTAATTTCTATTATTACTGCATTTTGTAACAGCATTTCACCTCTTTGTACTTGACAGTATTTATACTTTTTATTCAACAATACATATAATTGAAGGAGAACTTCTTTGTTGAAAGGGGCCCGGGTGGCTCAATGAGTTAGGTAGTTGGATTACCTAACAACTCATACAAGCCTATCACTAATACGGCGTGGGTTTGTGCCCAGCTTTGTAAATTACAAAAAAAGGTGCACTCGACTTGCAGCCGCAAGTGATAAAGTTTACCAGTTGCTTGCCCATGGTTGGTGGTTCTCTCCAGGTACTCTGGCTTCTTCCACCACAAAAACTAGTCGCCATGATATAGCTGAAATATTGCTGAAAGTGGCGTTAAACACCAAAAATCAAATCAAATCATCCTCTTTGTTGAAAACATTTATTGCATCTTCTTATTCCTCTTGGATAACCTTTAACTAGAAACACAATTCATTAGACTGGTGTTAAACTGGTTTAGTTGATGAGAAATCTTTTTAAGAAATGCAATTTTATACCTATGCATCAATGAATAAATGTTCAATAAATTTTATGAATGATATCAAATTAAGTGTGCAACACCTTTCTGGAATAACCTTCATCAGCTATGCTCAATATTGAAACTCATATAAATCCCATTAATTCATCTTTAATGAGATGTGAATATGTGTAAAAATTTAAAAACATATAATTTTTTTTCCCACCCAAACAACTGACCAATCAGGCATGCATATATACAATGAAAAAAACCCATTGCACACCTAGAACTTAAAAAGAATTATTGATATTTAAATAGTACCGCTATCTTTATATTACATTGTATATGACCTAGACATATTAGTAATTACTAGAACTGATTGTATTAGTTTTGACAACTTGGCGATTGTCCATACTGATCAGACTGATCGTAGGTGCAGGACAACCTGGTGGATTTTGATTTGCAGTATATTTGTTATAAAGGACATAAATTACAATGGATTACATATAATAAGGAGGAATATTATCACATTATTATTTATGATAGTCAGTTATTATATAGTAAGTTCAATGACTCAGGCATTATAATTGGGTAATGTTGATTGTGGGAAAATGCTCCATATCAAGCTTATGTTACTAGAAACTTTTATCAATAAGGGAGTTTTATTATACAATTGTGTATATATATATATATATATATATATATATATATATATATATATATATGGCATATAGCTGTCTCAAGTTAGACTTGTGTTTGATTTTTTCATTATTTTTTCATTTCGAATTAACAATTTTTTTACTATAACATCGTGTCTCTCTGCGATTTGATTGTGTCAGATTTTATAATTTGCTGACTTCAATTTTACCAGAAAATTATCCAATTTAAGTTTGATTTTTTCCTTATTGTTTACCTAATTATGAATTCACAATTTTTTATTATAACATCGTGACTCTTCGCAATCTGATTGTGTCAGATTTTATTATTTGCTGACTTTAATTTTACCAGAAAATTATTCTAATTTGTGTTGTATTTTTTCCTTATTGTTTAATTTTGAATTCACCATTTATTTACTATAACATCGTGTCTGTAATAATTTGCTAACTTCAATTTTACCAGATAATTATCCAATTTTCACAAATGCAGATAATATTGGTAACATTGTAATACAGTGGAACCTGTATAATCTGAACACTGAATAAAGTGGAATCTGTATAAACCGAAAATTAGTTATTAGTTATTTCGGTGTCTCAAGGAGGTTAAGTTTATACAGGCTTCACTGTATAAGAACAGAAGACATCTGGGTTTTTTTAACTCTTAATTTGAGTAACATTAATTTCATGATTTGTATACAATTTTAATGTCATTTGAAGATATTGTTATAAGATAAGATAAGACAAGATTTTATTGTCCAATCAAGGTCCCAGCAAGGGACAGAGTCATTACAGTGATTTATATTACAAAAAAAACCATTCTAATACATAAATGTAATAAACAGTATACAAACAAGCAATTTGCAGAAATTAGATTGGTACATAAGTACTAAACATATATATGTCTCTGATGAGTATAATATTTGGAAGAGTCCACTGGGCAATTACAAAAAAAATAATAATAATAAATATATATCATTTGTTGATATTTAATAAGTTATTAACTTCTTCTTCTGTTATATAATATAGTGTGTTGTAAAAGATCATATTTCTTTGATTTAAACAAAAGAAATGTAAGCATTTAAGTTTGAAATAATTTCCAATCATTTAACTTTTTGTAGACAGGTATTGGAGCATAAAAGAATAGTAAGATTAGACATAATGAGATTTATTTTAGCTTTGAATTTAAATAAAAGGATTCATTTGTATTTAATTATTTCCAAAATATATCCTGTTGTTTAGGATTAAAGTAAACATCGTCACCTATTATTTCAAAACACGGAAGAAAAGTGTGTAGTAAAAGTGTAGTGATATGATTATTGTTTCTACACTCTGTAGGAATGGTCCGACGAGTGAGATTAGGTAAGGATCATTTGTCAGTTTTAACATATTTTTTTCATTTGATTTTTTTATTTTACTTAAAATTTTCTGATATTTAATAAGGAAATTTTTGTTTGTATCTGATTATTGTTGTGTGAAAATGAAAAGTAAATAAAATGAAAAAGATCCTCCCCCTGATTATGTTACATTTTTTGGTTTACAAAACAGAACAGATGTACAATTTATTTTACATGTACATGTACTTAATTAATTACAGATTTCATTTAAAGTCTACAATGTTATTATACACCCCCCCCCCCCCCGCCCCCGCTCCCCGAAAGGGGAGGGGGGTATACTGTTTTACCTCTGTCCGTCTGTCCGTCCGTCTAAGATATTTTTCGTCGCATTTTTCTCAGTAACTGTTGATGGCAGAAATCTGATATTTGGTCACAAGCGTCATATAGGTATACCATATTGTGGGTAGCGTTTTTGGACCCGTCAGATTCCTACTTCCTGTTTGCCGACTTAGTTGGTTTTTATACACATTGAACATGTATGCACATTTTTCGTCACATTTTTCTCAGCAACTATTGATGGCAGAAATCTGATATTTGGTCACAAGCTTCATATAGGTACCCCATATCGTTGGAAGCATTTTTGGACCCATCAGATTCCTACTTCCTGTTTGCCGACTTTGTTGATTTTTATACACATTGAACATACATTTTGTATATGCTCATTTTTCGTCTCATTTTTCTCAGCCACTATTGATGGCAGAAATCTGATATTTGGTCACAAGCTTCATATAGGTACCCCATATCGTGAGAAGCGTTTTTGGACCCATTAGATTCCTACTTCCTGTTTGCCGATTTTGTTGATTTGTATACACATTTAACATACATTTGTATATGCACATTTTTCATTGCATTTTTCTAAGCAGCTATTGATGACAGGAATCTGATATTTGGTCACAAGCTTCATATAGGTATGCCATATTGTGGGAAGCGTTTTGGGCCCGTCAGATTCCTACTTCCTGTTTGCCGACTTAGTTGGTTTTTATACACATTGAACATGTATGCACATTTTTCGTCACATTTTTCTCAGCAACTATTGATGGCAGAAATCTGATATTTGGTCACAAGCTTCATATAGGTACCCCATATCGTGGGAAGCATTTTTGGACCCATCAGATTCCTACTTCCTGTTTGCCGACTTTGTTGATTTTTATACACATTGAACATACAGGTATATGCTCATTTTTCTCAGCCACTATTGATGGCAGAAATCTGATATTTGGTCACAAGCTTCATATAGGTACCCCATATCGTGGGAAGCGTTTTTGGACCCATTAGATTCCTACTTCCTGTTTGCCGATTTTGTTGATTTGTATACACATTTAACATACATTTGTATATGCACATTTTTCGTTGCATTTTTCTAAGCAGCTATTGATGACAGGAATCTGATATTTGGTCACAAGCTTCATATAGGTATGCCATATTGTGGGAAGCGTTTTGGGGCCGTCAGATTCCTACTTCCTGTTTGCCGACTTAGTTGGTTTTTATACACATTGAACATATATGCACATTTTTCGTCACATTTTTCTCAGCAACTATTGATGGCAGAGATCTGATATTTGGTCACATGCTTCATATAGGTACCCCATATCGTGAGAAGCGTTTTTGGACCCATCAGATTCCTACTTCCTGTTTGCCGACTTTGTTGATTTTTATACACATTGAACATACATTTTGTATATGCCCATGTTTAGTCGCATTTTCCTCAGCAACTATTGATGGCAGAAATCTGATATTTAGTCACAAGCTTTATATAGGTACCCCATATCGTGGGAAGTGTTTTTTGACCCGTCAGATTCCTACTTCCTGTTTGCCGAAGAGCGGGGGTATCATAAGTGAGCATTAGCTCACGGTTCATCTTGTTTTATACATGCTGTGATTGTTTACCCCTTCATTTAGGGATCATGATTGGAACAGCAAAAATATTGTATGTTATGAAATTAAATCTGTCGAATCAATACCAAAAGTACTCCATGATATGGCTGAAATACTCCTGAAGTTGGAGTTAAGCACCAATCAATCAAACATTATCAATAGAACTCAATTTGTTTTGGTTAGTCAAATTGATTCTAAAAAATTGTAAGAATTTATTTATTCTTGGGTTGAGTTATTGTTGTTTCTTGTCACTTTCAACAATTTTTCTGTTGTATTGTGACTAATAGACTTAATGGGGAAGTCTAATATGAACTGATCGCTGATACCCCGGCCATAGATAGGTGTCTGGAAAACTTGACACTTGGAAATGAATATCAGCGAGCGAAACCCACACAGGAGCGATGTGAGGCTTATCGTCAGAAGTTAACAACCTTAGCCACTCACACGCCCCATTCCTTCAATACTACAATTATTTTTACAGAGTAGAATATTGCTAAGGACTCTATCAATCTACTTTTAGTAAATAAATTTGTTGTGTACCAGTTGTCATGGTTTTCATGGACATTGATGAAGACTGTTGAGAATTGTTTCTATCAACCGAAATATGTATGTTTTACTATTATTATTTTATTGCAGAGTTAGAAACTGTTAAAAAGGGAACCCCTCTTTATGGACAGCCAGACTGGTGGGGTGAGGATGATAGCAATGATAAAGGTATGTAGTCAATATGTTGTTTTGGTCCGTTTAACTGTTCAAAACATATATTAATTAAATAAGGGTTAAGGGGTCAGGGTTATGATGTTTCACGCCACTTTCAACAATATTTCAGTTATTTTGTGGCGGTCAGTTTCATTGGTGGAGGAAACTGGAATACCTGTAGAAAACCACAGACATGTCGCAAGTCACTGACAACCTTTTATCACATAAGGTTGTATTGAGTATGCCTTGCCATGAGCAGGATTTGAAGTCACAACGTTACTGGTGATAGGCACTGATTGCATAGGTAGTTGTACTACCATACAATCAGGATCACTATTAATTTGATAGAAGTCAACAATGTTATTTTAATCAGATGTTACTGCGATTCCTACTAAATTTAAATACAATATTGTCCTCTTGCACTGAGATATAGATCAAATTGGAAGGTCGATTTACTTTCTTTGGTTTGATATATTTTACTTAAATGCCATTGTGAGATTAGAGGATTAACTAAAAATCAATAAGTGAACCAACACCTGTATTTGGTAATTTTCTGTGAAAGAACAAGTCGGGTGGATATCCTGAGGTATGCTGAGGTTGTCTTACATAAATTATCTCTAAGAAAAAGCATGCATCATTTCTAGAGAGGACAGAATTTGTCATTTGTGTAGAGACAGAGTTGGTGATGAATATCACTACCTCTTCCTCTGCAAAAATGAAGCTGTTTTTGAATTAAGACAAAAATATATGCCAAGGTATTATCATCTAACTAATATAAACAAAATCGGTGGCATGTTGTCACTGTGTAATGTAAAACTGTTAAATAATATAGCTGCTTTTGTGAACAAACTGAATAAGTTATTCTAATTTCAATGTTTGTATTATGTGTTGATGTATGACCTCATGTAGCACATGTTTGTGTCTGAGTGTACCAATAAAATTTTGAAAATCTTGAATCATTGCCACATGTTTATGCATTATTCAGGTCTACATATGTTTTACCATAGTGATCTTGAATTTCATTTTAATAGAAATTATCATAGATTATCTCTAAGAAAGAACAACACTCATCATTGTCACATGTTTATGCATTATTCAGGTTGACATGTTTCGACAAATGTTGGGGCATGCGATAGTTGTTTTTACTGTAATGATCTTGAAATTCATTTTAATAGAAATTATTATAAACAACTTCAGAATTATTTTATGGTAATTTTTTATCTGTATGTTAAATAGAAGACTTAGAAATATGTAGACTTGCAAAATAAGTAAACATTCCACTTTATGACTGTCTTGAACAATTTGAACACTTGTCCATGTCGTCCCAGGATTCTTAAATTTTATTAACTTACTGTATTTTATTTACTCCAAAGAAGTATCCTATATATATTGCTGTATGTGATCTTAAAATTTATTCTTATTCAAAAGTAAAAGACATTTACATTATGATTTTTGCATACCTAGAGCGTGAAGGATAATGAAGTTTTATTTGAGATGCAAAAACGCGACTAGACTTTGTGTAACATTAGACTATGCGTCACGATGAAGATAAATATAACACGGAGTTCAATGAACTAAGGGACGGACCATTTAACTTGAAGGGGGGTTACATTCAAATTTTCTTGCCCATTGAATTTACATATATACCAGTACGGTAACTGCAGAGCCATTGCTCTTAACAGCCCTTTTTTGACAGTCAACGGTTTAAAAAAAAGCAAATTAAGAGCTAGGGTTCCTCAGCCACATATAGCAGTAAATACATTTTCAGTCGCACGAAAAAACTTTTTCATGATGTGAAAAATTTCAGTGGATTCTTTTTAAAAAAAGATCATCACAAACAAAATGTACTAATTTTGTAATCAAAGAAAACAAATTGAGGAGGATATTACAATATAGCTTTGTGATAATAGGGGCAGGGGTTAGGGTTATGTTATATGGTTACGCCACTTTCAACAATATTTCAGTTATATTGTGGTGGTCAGTTTTATTGGTGGAGGAAACCGGAGTACCCGGAGAAAACCACCGACCTGTCGCAAGTCACTGGCAAACTTTATCATATCATGTTGTATCGAGTAGACCTCGTCTGAGCAGATTTCAAACTCACAACATCAGTAGCCCCTTGTGATAATGGTTTAGGTTAAGTAAACATTAAAAACACACATTTGGTGTACACTAGTATATGTAGAAGTACAGATGCTACCTATTTTGAAACACCAACAAAATTACAAGAACAAAGTTTTAAACTGGGATGAAATCTGTCTTATAATAAGAAGAAAGACCTGTTTCTTATCAGATCAAAAGAAGAAAAAAATATACAATAATTCTCAAAACTAAATGTTTGAGACTAAAAAAATAATCAGAAATACTCTTCATATAATCATTTGATAATCAGTTTTTTGTAATCAGTATAGTTAACATTTTCTTTTGTCAATCAAGTATCAAAATAATTTAAACAATTTGTACTGATGGTTTATAATTCTGCCTATCTTTTGTTGCTGAACGTCACAGATTAAGATTCATTAACTAAATTATAATACAAAAAATGGATGTGTAATGTGTATAGTACATATTTATGTAAAATGTGCACACCATACCTCTGACATGTGAATTTAGGATTGTTCAAAAAGAATTATAGGTATATGTACTTTCTTAATTCTTGTGTATAAGACATGGATTGTCAAAATTTTTTTTCTTGTTGCAAAAAAAGGAGGGGGCTTAATCAACAATGAGCTAAGGTGAGAGGTGATTGTTCTTTTTGTTGATATTGATAGAATTGCTGACCATCACTATTTAAACTTTCTTTTCATAATCTATTAACAGTTACAAAAAGATAAACACTGTGTACAAAGAGTGCTAAACTATGTTTTTTTTTTTACAAATATGAGAATAACTATTGGTTGTTAAACAAAATTCTGTGAATTATCATCTGCTTAAGTCAAAATTGCACTGTTTTTCAGATTCCAGCACAGAGAAACCATCCAATCTAAGTGTTCAGAACAATGTAGGAACAAATGATAGTAGTCCTCCAAGTGAAATTGACAATAGTAAAGGCTCTTCATTATCTAAAGATAGTTTATTATGTAGTCAAACTGGTGAAATGGACACACCCGAGTCTCCAGATAAAGCATCTGTCTCAGCGTCTTCTGTGGCACCCAAGCCATCAGATGGAAGTACCAGTATGGCTTTTACAGTTGAATTTGATGATGAATCACCTAAAATGAATATTAGTGGGAAATTAGAGGATTTCATGCCGTCAAAAGTTCGCAGAAGTTTTAGAGGTCGTTCAGATAAGCAGCCTAAAACATCAGAAGATTCGTCTAAAGAAGAGGTAACACTATTTACAATCAAACCTCAATATACAGCTAAATTTTTAGATATGTGCAACATTTAATTTGTTCATTGCTATCTAATTGTTATTTAGTCAAGATAAAATGAAAATATATATTAAAATCCAACATTACACATGTACTTCAAACTTTTTGGTATTTTGTATTACATATGTGAATGATATGTATCGACACATGTGACACACATATCTGCTTTCATGTCATACATATTTGTTATACATGAAAAAGTGTAGTTAGTGTATGTAGAAACTTAATTAAACACTTAAAATACTTTTCAGTCAAATTGGTTATACTGTTGCTAAATTTGACACTCATTTCAAATGAGAGTGAGTAAGTAATTGTTGTTTAACTTTAAGTGAGCAATTTTTCATCTGTATCAAGACAAGAACAAGTTAGATTTTGATGAGGTTATGTCTGCTTTGTACTAGACCAACAGGATAAGCAGAATTGTTTTTGTGCTAGCTCACTGCAACATTAGTTAACAGGTAGCCACGTCACTCCACTCCTAACACATTATTCTGATTCCGAGCCAACCAGTATTTGTTCTTACCCCAGTACTCCTTACTGCAGCGGACAAGCAGCAAATATCAATTTTATAGTCTTTGTTTGACCCGACCAGGAATCAAACCCACGATCTACCACAATTGAGACAGGCATGCTAACCATTACACCACCAATGTGGTTCATTGAAATGTGCAAATAATTATTTGTATAGCAATGCAAAAATGATAAACTCCTCAAGGGGGAATGGGGGTTTACTTACTTTAGCCAAAAATAACATATAACTCTCAAACAACAAAAGTAAAATAAAAGGACTCTTCAAGTGTAGACATATGTATTATGCGCCCTTTGTATTACATAGTAAGGTATGTTTCGTCTGTTTAAGTCTCTTGTGCATCCATGGCAAAATTTTGGGTCATTTTTGTACGATTCTGATATTTATAATTGTTAATTGTATTGATTTTTTTTACATTATCATTTTACCCATTTTTCAACCCACAGACCTATAAGATATTTATAATTTTGACATTTGTTTATTGAACTCAAAATACAAAATTAGAATCCCTTCCTACCACACCATAGATAGTTCTAATGTAATAGCCCTAAAGTTAACCTAGGTTTCATGATGAATTTACCATGCCATGAAAATATTCAGGTATCAAATTTAACTCATTTGCATTTGTAATAAATGTGAAATTTGGAAAAAAAAGTCTAAATCTCTACATAATTTATTTTTTTCCATGCTTTTTCTTGAAAAAGCATCTTTCTTTCTTATTTAAAAAAAAAAATCTTGTTGTTTTTATAGAAAAGTTCTGTCAGAGGAAGTTCTCCACCCAGGCAGAAGAGTTCATCAAGAGGGTCGTCACCTGCAAAACAGAAAAAGATAGATGAATTATGGGAATCTTCTGAAAAGCCTAGAAAAAATGTCAGACGAAATTCCAGTGGTGCTAGTGATCACAGAGAGGAATCTAAAACTAGTCAGTCAATTAAAGGTATGACAGCGTCTAGTTGTAATATTTTTTTTGCCTTCATGGATTACATTTCATGTTATGTTAAAAGTCTTCTTGCTTTAAAGTTTAACTGTATGTCTTATGTGTGATGTCCATGAGCATTTCCACATTAATACAAAAACTGTGTCATGTCTACAGTACATGACAGATGCCATATATGAAACAGTACAAGCTGACCGTTTCAGAGAACATTTATCTTAATACTGATTTTAATGTAGTTTCCATTGTCCAAGAATGTGCTTTGAAATTTTGATTTCCCCTTTTTTTCACCTTTGTGTTTGTACTGTTGTTTTTTCATTCAAATTGTTCCTTTTTTATTGAACCAATATTATTTATTGTTTATTATTTAAAAAGTAGCAAGGTTTTTAATATGTAATAACAGAAATGAAACATGTTCCTTGCAAGGGGAGATAACTCTATCACTGAATTGTAAATTGAATCTAATATAAAAAAAAAAGGTATTTTCAATGAACTTTAAATAATGAGAAATATATAATATTTGAATTGTGTATTATTTTGAAAAGACAAACCCAAATAACCTATTATTTCAAATTGATCCCAGATGTTGATTGATTTTATTTGATTTCTTTTCAAATAAGAACTAATGGTAATTTTACTGTGAGTTTTACCAGTTAAAGATTTGATTGAGTGAATGAGGTTTAACAGTGTAGTATTTATAGATCAAAGTGGAATACAGAGTGTTGAGGCAATGGGAAGCACTTTCCTTATGCTACAATTAGGACAAGATGAATATAAATGATCAAATATAAAGCATGTCTTAGATTGACTAAAATTATATGTAACTTTTATGGGTTTATTTTTAGTATTCTTTTAAATCTAATATTCCTATATTTTTCAGACCTTAATACTCATAAAAGGAAGCTTTCATCAGGAGGACTTACAAGAAATAAGTCATTGAAAGCCAAAGAAAATGATATAAAATTGGACCCGGAGGTCAATGAAAGTGCTTCATATCTTATTGATAAAATGTTTTCTTCTGGTACAAAGACTGCTACCACTAAATTTCCAACAAAGTCTCCCAAAAGTGACCGATTTACAGAGCATGCTCTATACAGAGAGGCTAAACTTTATGAATTTGGGAAAGAAAATGCAAAGGATAATGTTGCTTCCAAAAAACAATCCCGTCAGTCTTCTAAAAAGAAACCAGTTGAAAATCCTGAACCCGTAAATGTTAGCCCAGTTGAAATTTCAAAGAAGCAAGTTGAGGATAATGTGAGTGAGTCTGGGACATACACAATTGAAGCTGATGAATCTATATCTAAGGATGAGGAGGAGAAAGCCAGGGAGAACATTGACAAAGCTTTTGGTCTTGACAAGGATTATCTGTCTCAAACCAGTACTGAACCTGGTATAAAAATTCAGAAATGTTTGAAAAATGATGAATTAGAAGTAGAGGATATTGAGGATCAGATAGAAGAATTAGAGAAGGTACGAGCACATGGACCTGAAGCTGAGAGTTTAGATGTTGAAGTTGGTAGTGATGTATTGACAGAGTTAAAGATAGTAGAAGATGGGGTTAGTATTTACTATCACACAGGGCTATATCATATGAGGGTTTTTTTCAGGCTTGCATTCAGTATTATCGATTAAGTGAAAATTGTGAAGCAGTTCTACTCGAAAACGATTTGTTAGAAAATTACAAGTTGCAATATATATTGTAATAACAGAAAATTAAAATTTTTGAAAATGTGTTGTAGAAAGATTTAATGAAGCTGTAATCTAGTGATATACAGTAATTTATATACAGATTTGTCTTTGTAGGAATATAAAAAAAACACACAAAAAAAACTGATTGTTAAATGAAAACATTTTCAACTCTCCATTCTAGTTTTGACGTTAAATGAAATATTTGTATGTGTTCATTTAATTTGCATTCAACAGAAACACACAAAATTTCTTCCTATACACAGTAAAGATTGTGGTTCATATAAAACAGTAGAACAGATCCAACAGACAAAATTTATATCAAAGCGATCGATACCTAAATGCAATTATAAAAATAATGACGTCTACAATAATCTTCCAATAACAGCTCTATCATTTACATATTGGTATTCAGATCGGATCATTATCATATTTTATCATACATGTCATGTTATTTCATTTTCATTTTTTAAGATAAAAAGGAGAGCCAAGCGGCCGACATCCTGGAAGGTACTCTTACCTGTATCTCTTAATAGTTTTCTTATATTACATTTTCTTTTTTATTAGGTTTTTGACCAAAACATCCCATCCTACATTTTGTTTGGGCAGACGGTTTCATTTTACAATGGTTTGCTTGAGGGTTTTGATATTTAAGTACATTTTGTATGTCTATTATTTGGTAGTACAGTACAGTCCAGTTATAATGCTATCAGTTATAATAATAAATTTATTATATTGAAGAGATTATTCATCCCCATCATTCCTCTTGATTTTATATCAGTTCTAGTTTGGTTATAATGAAAATCAAGATTTCATTTCCCCTAAAATATCATTATATGTGGACTAGACTGTATTTGGGTTTTAATATTTTTTAGTAAAAAGTAAAAAAAAATTAGTAGTTTGTAACATTGTCTAAATTATTTTATGAATTAGCTTATCAGAAAATATTCATTCAACACATTCATTAAAAATATAATTATTTCATTTGACTTTTTAGCTCACCTGACCCAAAGGGTCATGTGAGCTATTCTCATCACTTGGCGTCCGTCGTCGTCGTACGTCGTAAACTTTTTCAAAAATCTTCTCCTCTGAAAGTACTAGACCAATGGAAACCAAACTTGGTCTGAATCATTACTAGGGTATCTAGTTTCAAAATAGTGTTCGGTGATGCCGTGCACCAACCAACATGGCCGCTGTTACTAAAAATAGAACATATGGTAAAATTGCAGGTTTTTGGTAATAACTCAAAAACCGTTAGTAATATCAAAAATCTGACATGGGGTAAAAATGATCAGCACATCAAGATCTACCTACCCTGCAATTTTGAAGTAAATCTGATTACCCATCTTGGAGTTATTGCCCTTTTTTCATCAAATTTGTAAAATTTTAATGCTTTTCGTCTTATATTTCAAAAACTATAAGAGATAAAGGTTAACTTTAAATTGCAAATATGTGCGGCATATCAAGATCTACATACCCTGCAATTTTGAAGTAAATCCCATTACTCATTTTGGAGTTATTTCCCTTTTTTCATTAAATTTTCAAAATGTTAATACTTTTCGTCCTTTATTTCAAAAACTATAACAGACAGATGGTAAGTTGAAACTGCAAACATGCTCAGCATGTCAAGATCTACCTACCCTGCAATTTTGAAGTAAATTTGATTACCCATCTTGGAGTTATTACCCTTTTTTCATCAATTTTTTTTTTCATTTTAATACTTTTCGTCTTATATTTCAAAAACTATTTAGAGATAGATGTTAAGTTTATTGCAAAAATGTGCAGCATATCAAGATCTACCTACCCTGCAATTTTGAAGTAAATCCCATTACCCATTTTGACCGATTATGCAAATTAGAAAAAAAGGGGGATGAAATAAAAAAAAATTCTTCTCCTCTGAAACTACTGAACCAATCTCAACCAAACTTTGCTGAAATGATCCTTAGGTGGTCCCCTTTCAAAATTGTGTCCGTTAGCGCCGTCCTGTATCCAAGATGGCCGCCATTACTAAAAATAGAAATTTCTTCAAATGATCAAAACTGCTCTATTTTAAGCCAGAAAGTGCCCAAATTTGAACTGTATAAGCATAATGATGAGCTTTTTAACATATATTACTGGATTTTTTATGAACTTTGAACTTTTACCGAGTTTGACCGATTATGAAATTAAAAAAGGGGGGATGAAATTAAAAAAAAATCTTCTCCTCTGAAACTACTGAGCCAATCTCAACCAAACTTTGCTGAAATGATCCTTAGGTGGTCCCCTTTCAAAATTGTGTCCGTCAGCGCCGTCCTGTATCCAAGATGGCCACCATTACTAAAAATAGAAATTTCTTCAAATGGCCAAAACTGCTCTATTTTAAGCCAGAAAGTGCCAAAATTTGAACTGTACAAGCATAATGATGAGCTTTTTAACATATATTACGGGATTTTTTATGAACTTTGAACTTTTACCGATTTTGACCGATTATGAAATTTAAAAAAAGGGGGGATGAAATTAAAAAAAAATCTTCTCCTCTGAAACTACTGAGCCAATTTCAACCAAACTTTGCTGAAATGATCCTTAGGTGGTCCCCTTTTAAAATTGTGTCCGTCAGCGCCGTCCTGTATCCAAGATGGCCACCATTACTAAAAATAGAAATTTCTTCAAATGGCCAAAACTGCTCTATTTTAAGCCAGAAAGTGCCCAAATTTGAACTGTATAAGCATAATGATGAGCTTTTTAACATATATTACGGGATTTTTTATGAACTTTGAACTTTTACCGATTTTGACCGATTATGAAATTTAAAAAAAGGGGGGATGAAATTTAAAAAAAATCTTCTCCTCTGAAACTACTGAGCCAATTTCAACCAAACTTTGCTGAAATGATCCTTAGGTGGTCCCCTTTTAAAATTGTGTCCGTCAGCGCCGTCCTGTATCCAAGATGGCCGCCATTACTAAAAATAGAAATTTTTTCAAATGGCCAAAACTGCTCTATTTTAAGCCAGAAAGTGCCAAAATTTGAACTGTATAAGCATAATGATGAGCTTTTTAACATGTATTACGGGATTTTTTATGAACTTTGAACTTTTACCGATTTTGACCGATTATGAAATTTAAAAAAGGGGGGATGAAATTAAAAAAAATCTTCTTCTCTGAAACTACTGAGCCAATTTCAACCAAACTTTGCTGAAATGATCCTTAGGTGATCCCCTTTTAAAATTGTGTCCGTCAGCGCCGTCCTGTATCCAAGATGGCCACCATTACTTAAAATAGAAATTTCTTCAAATGGCCAAAACTGCTCTATTTTAAGCCAGAAAGTGCCCAAATTTGAACTGTATAAGCATAATGATGAGCTTTTTAACATATATTACTGGATTTTTTATGAACTTTGAACTTTTACCGATTTTGACCGATTATGAAATAAAAAAAAAGGGGGGATGAAATTTAAAAAAAATCTTCTCCTCTGAAACTACTGAGCCAATCTCAACCAAACTTTGCTGAAATGATCCTTAGGTGGTCCCCTTTCAAAATTGTGTCCGTCAGCGCCGTCCTGTATCCAAGATGGCCACCATTACTAAAAATAGAAATTTCTTCAAATGGCCAAAACTGCTCTATTTTAAGCCAGAAAGTGCCCAAATTTGAACTGTATAAGCATAATGATGAGCTTTTTAACATATATTACAGGATTTTTTATGAACTTTGAACTTTGACCGATTATGAAATTTAAAAAAAATCTTCTCCTCTGAAACTACTGAGCCAATTTCAACCAAACTTTGCTGAAATGATCCTTAGGTGGTCCCCTTTTAAAATTGTGTCCGTCAGCGCCGTCCTGTATCCAAGATGGCCACCATTACTAAAAATAGAAATTTCTTCAAATGGCCAAAACTGCTCTATTTTAAGCCAGAAAGTGCCCAAATTTGAACTGTATAAGCATAATGATGAGCTTTTTAACATATATTACGGGATTTTTTATGAACTTTGAACTTTTACCGATTTTGACCGATTATGAAATTTAAAAAAAGGGGGGATGAAATTAAAAAAAAATCTTCTCCTCTGAAACTACTGAGCCAATTTCAACCAAACTTTGCTGAAATGATCCTTAGGTGGTCCCCTTTTAAAATTGTGTCCGTCAGCGCCGTCCTGTATCCAAGATGGCCACCATTACTAAAAATAGAAATTTCTTCAAATGGCCAAAACTGCTCTATTTTAAGCCAGAAAGTGCCCAAATTTGAACTGTATAAGCATAATGATGAGCTTTTTAACATATATTACGGGATTTTTTATGATCTTTGAACTTTGACCGATTATGAAATTTAAAAAAAATCTTCTCCTCTGAAACTACTGAGCCAATTTCAACCAAACTTTGCTGAAATGATCCTTAGGTGGTCCCCTTTTAAAATTGTGTCCGTCAGCGCCGTCCTGTATCCAAGATGGCCACCATTACTAAAAATAGAAATTTCTTCAAATGGCCAAAACTGCTCTATTTTAAGCCAGAAAGTGCCCAAATTTGAACTGTATAAGCATAATGATGAGCATTTTAACATATATTACGGGATTTTTTATGAACTTTGAACTTTTACCGATTTTGACCGATTATGAAATTTAAAAAAAGGGGGGATGAAATTAAAAAAAAATCTTCTCCTCTGAAACTACTGAGCCAATTTCAACCAAACTTTGCTGAAATGATCCTTAGGTGGTCCCCTTTTAAAATTGTGTCCGTCAGCGCCGTCCTGTATCCAAGATGGCCACCATTACTAAAAATAGAAATTTCTTCAAATGGCCAAAACTGCTCTATTTTAAGCCAGAAAGTGCCCAAATTTGAACTGTATAAGCATAATGATGAGCTTTTTAACATATATTACGGGATTTTTTATGAACTTTGAACTTTTACCGATTTTGACCGATTATGAAATAAAAAAAAAGGGGGGATGAAATTTAAAAAAAATCTTCTCCTCTGAAACTACTGAGCCAATTTCAACCAAACTTTGCTGAAATGATCCTTAGGTGGTCCCCTTTTAAAATTCTGTCCGTCAGCGCCGTCCTGTATCCAAGATGGCCGCCATTACTAAAAATAGAAATTTCTTCAAATGGCCAAAACTGCTCTATTTTAAGCCAGAAAGTGCCAAAATTTGAACTGTATAAGCATAATGATGAGCTTTTTAACATGTATTACGGGATTTTTTATGAACTTTGAACTTTTACCGATTTTGACCGATTATGAAATTTAAAAAAGGGGGGATGAAATTAAAAAAAATCTTCTTCTCTGAAACTACTGAGCCAATTTCAACCAAACTTTGCTGAAATGATCCTTAGGTGATCCCCTTTTAAAATTGTGTCCGTCAGCGCCGTCCTGTATCCAAGATGGCCACCATTACTTAAAATAGAAATTTCTTCAAATGGCCAAAACTGCTCTATTTTAAGCCAGAAAGTGCCCAAATTTGAACTGTATAAGCATAATGATGAGCTTTTTAACATATATTACTGGATTTTTTATGAACTTTGAACTTTTACCGATTTTGACCGATTATGAAATAAAAAAAAAGGGGGGATGAAATTTAAAAAAAATCTTCTCCTCTGAAACTACTGAGCCAATTTCAACCAAACTTTGCTGAAATGATCCTTAGGTGGTCCCCTTTTAAAATTGTGTCCGTCAGCGCCGTCCTGTATCCAAGATGGCCGCCATTACTAAAAATAGAAATTTCTTCAAATGGCCAAAACTGCTCTATTTTAAGCCAGAAAGTGCCCAAATTTGAACTGTATAAGCATAATGATGAGCTTTTTAACATATATTACTGGATTTTTTATGAACTTTGAATTTTGACCGATTATGAAATTTAAAAAAAGGGGGGATGAAATTAAAAAAAAATCTTCTCCTCTGAAACTACTGAGCCAATTTCAACCAAACTTTGCTGAAATGATCCTTAGGTGGTCCCCTTTTAAAATTGTGTCCGTCAGCGCCGTCCTGTATCCAAGATGGCCACCATTACTAAAAATAGAAATTTCTTCAAATGGCCAAAACTGCTCTATTTTAAGCCAGAAAGTGCCCAAATTTGAACTGTATAAGCATAATGATGAGCTTTTTAACATATATTACGGGATTTTTTATGAACTTTGAACTTTTACCGATTTTGACCGATTATGAAATTTAAAAAAAGGGGGGATGAAATTAAAAAAAAATCTTCTCCTCTGAAACTACTGAGCCAATTTCAACCAAACTTTGCTGAAATGATCCTTAGGTGGTCCCCTTTTAAAATTGTGTCCGTCAGCGCCGTCCTGTATCCAAGATGGCCGCCATTACTAAAAATAGAAATTTCTTCAAATGGCCAAAACTGCTCTATTTTAAGCCAGAAAGTGCCAAAATTTGAACTGTATAAGCATAATGATGAGCTTTTTAACATGTATTACGGGATTTTTTATGAACTTTGAACTTTTACCGATTTTGACCGATTATGAAATTTAAAAAAGGGGGGATGAAATTAAAAAAAATCTTCTTCTCTGAAACTACTGAACCAATTTCAACCAAACTTTGCTGAAATGATCCTTAGGTGATCCCCTTTTAAAATTGTGTCCGTCAGCGCCGTCCTGTATCCAAGATGGCCACCATTACTTAAAATAGAAATTTCTTCAAATGGCCAAAACTGCTCTATTTTAAGCCAGAAAGTGCCCAAATTTGAACTGTATAAGCATAATGATGAGCTTTTTAACATATATTACTGGATTTTTTATGAACTTTGAACTTTTACCGATTTTGACCGATTATGAAATAAAAAAAAAGGGGGGATGAAATTTAAAAAAAATCTTCTCCTCTGAAACTACTGAGCCAATCTCAACCAAACTTTGCTGAAATGATCCTTAGGTGGTCCCCTTTCAAAATTGTGTCCGTCAGCGCCGTCCTGTATCCAAGATGGCCACCATTACTAAAAATAGAAATTTCTTCAAATGGCCAAAACTGCTCTATTTTAAGCCAGAAAGTGCCCAAATTTGAACTGTATAAGCATAATGATGAGCTTTTTAACATATATTACGGGATTTTTTATGAACTTTGAACTTTTACCGATTTTGACCGATTATGAAATTTAAAAAAAGGGGGGATGAAATTTAAAAAAAATCTTCTCCTCTGAAACTACTGAGCCAATTTCAACCAAACTTTGCTGAAATGATCCTTAGGTGGTCCCCTTTTAAAATTGTGTCCGTCAGCGCCGTCCTGTATCCAAGATGGCCGCCATTACTAAAAATAGAAATTTTTTCAAATGGCCAAAACTGCTCTATTTTAAGCCAGAAAGTGCCAAAATTTGAACTGTATAAGCATAATGATGAGCTTTTTAACATGTATTACGGGATTTTTTATGAACTTTGAACTTTTACCGATTTTGACCGATTATGAAATTTAAAAAAGGGGGGATGAAATTAAAAAAAATCTTCTTCTCTGAAACTACTGAGCCAATTTCAACCAAACTTTGCTGAAATGATCCTTAGGTGATCCCCTTTTAAAATTGTGTCCGTCAGCGCCGTCCTGTATCCAAGATGGCCACCATTACTTAAAATAGAAATTTCTTCAAATGGCCAAAACTGCTCTATTTTAAGCCAGAAAGTGCCCAAATTTGAACTGTATAAGCATAATGATGAGCTTTTTAACATATATTACTGGATTTTTTATGAACTTTGAACTTTTACCGATTTTGACCGATTATGAAATAAAAAAAAAGGGGGGATGAAATTTAAAAAAAATCTTCTCCTCTGAAACTACTGAGCCAATCTCAACCAAACTTTGCTGAAATGATCCTTAGGTGGTCCCCTTTCAAAATTGTGTCCGTCAGCGCCGTCCTGTATCCAAGATGGCCACCATTACTAAAAATAGAAATTTCTTCAAATGGCCAAAACTGCTCTATTTTAAGCCAGAAAGTGCCCAAATTTGAACTGTATAAGCATAATGATGAGCTTTTTAACATATATTACGGGATTTTTTATGAACTTTGAACTTTGACCGATTATAAAATTTAAAAAAAATCTTCTCCTCTGAAACTACTGAGCCAATTTCAACCAAACTTTGCTGAAATGATCCTTAGGTGGTCCCCTTTTAAAATTGTGTCCGTCAGCGCCGTCCTGTATCCAAGATGGCCACCATTACTAAAAATAGAAATTTCTTCAAATGGCCAAAACTGCTCTATTTTAAGCCAGAAAGTGCCCAAATTTGAACTGTATAAGCATAATGATGAGCTTTTTAACATATATTACGGGATTTTTTATGAACTTTGAACTTTTACCGATTTTGACCGATTATGAAATTTAAAAAAAGGGGGGATGAAATTAAAAAAAAATCTTCTCCTCTGAAACTACTGAGCCAATTTCAACCAAACTTTGCTGAAATGATCCTTAGGTGGTCCCCTTTTAAAATTGTGTCCGTCAGCGCCGTCCTGTATCCAAGATGGCCACCATTACTAAAAATAGAAATTTCTTCAAATGGCCAAAACTGCTCTATTTTAAGCCAGAAAGTGCCCAAATTTGAACTGTATAAGCATAATGATGAGCTTTTTAACATATATTACGGGATTTTTTATGAACTTTGAACTTTTACCGATTTTGACCGATTATGAAATAAAAAAAAAGGGGGGATGAAATTTAAAAAAAATCTTCTCCTCTGAAACTACTGAGCCAATTTCAACCAAACTTTGCTGAAATGATCCTTAGGTGGTCCCCTTTTAAAATTCTGTCCGTCAGCGCCGTCCTGTATCCAAGATGGCCGCCATTACTAAAAATAGAAATTTCTTCAAATGGCCAAAACTGCTCTATTTTAAGCCAGAAAGTGCCAAAATTTGAACTGTATAAGCATAATGATGAGCTTTTTAACATGTATTACGGGATTTTTTATGAACTTTGAACTTTTACCGATTTTGACCGATTATGAAATTTAAAAAAGGGGGGATGAAATTAAAAAAAATCTTCTTCTCTGAAACTACTGAGCCAATTTCAACCAAACTTTGCTGAAATGATCCTTAGGTGATCCCCTTTTAAAATTGTGTCCGTCAGCGCCGTCCTGTATCCAAGATGGCCACCATTACTTAAAATAGAAATTTCTTCAAATGGCCAAAACTGCTCTATTTTAAGCCAGAAAGTGCCCAAATTTGAACTGTATAAGCATAATGATGAGCTTTTTAACATATATTACTGGATTTTTTATGAACTTTGAACTTTTACCGATTTTGACCGATTATGAAATAAAAAAAAAGGGGGGATGAAATTTAAAAAAAATCTTCTCCTCTGAAACTACTGAGCCAATTTCAACCAAACTTTGCTGAAATGATCCTTAGGTGGTCCCCTTTTAAAATTGTGTCCGTCAGCGCCGTCCTGTATCCAAGATGGCCGCCATTACTAAAAATAGAAATTTCTTCAAATGGCCAAAACTGCTCTATTTTAAGCCAGAAAGTGCCCAAATTTGAACTGTATAAGCATAATGATGAGCTTTTTAACATATATTACGGGATTTTTTATGAACTTTGAACTTTTACCGATTTTGACCGATTATGAAATTTAAAAAAAGGGGGGATGAAATTAAAAAAAAATCTTCTCCTCTGAAACTACTGAGCCAATTTCAACCAAACTTTGCTGAAATGATCCTTAGGTGGTCCCCTTTTAAAATTGTGTCCGTCAGCGCCGTCCTGTATCCAAGATGGCCACCATTACTAAAAATAGAAATTTCTTCAAATGGCCAAAACTGCTCTATTTTAAGCCAGAAAGTGCCCAAATTTGAACTGTATAAGCATAATGATGAGCTTTTTAACATATATTACGGGATTTTTTATGAACTTTGAACTTTTACCGATTTTGACCGATTATGAAATAAAAAAAAAAGGGGGGATGAAATTAAAAAAAAATCTTCTCCTCTGAAACTACTGAGCCAATTTCAACCAAACTTTGCTGAAATGATCCTTAGGTGGTCCCCTTTTAAAATTCTGTCCGTCAGCGCCGTCCTGTATCCAAGATGGCCGCCATTACTAAAAATAGAAATTTCTTCAAATGGCCAAAACTGCTCTATTTTAAGCCAGAAAGTGCCAAAATTTGAACTGTATAAGCATAATGATGAGCTTTTTAACATGTATTACGGGATTTTTTATGAACTTTGAACTTTTACCGATTTTGACCGATTATGAAATTTAAAAAAGGGGGGATGAAATTAAAAAAAATCTTCTTCTCTGAAACTACTGAACCAATTTCAACCAAACTTTGCTGAAATGATCCTTAGGTGATCCCCTTTTAAAATTGTGTCCGTCAGCGCCGTCCTGTATCCAAGATGGCCACCATTACTTAAAATAGAAATTTCTTCAAATGGCCAAAACTGCTCTATTTTAAGCCAGAAAGTGCCCAAATTTGAACTGTATAAGCATAATGATGAGCTTTTTAACATATATTACTGGATTTTTTATGAACTTTGAACTTTTACCGATTTTGACCGATTATGAAATAAAAAAAAAGGGGGGATGAAATTTAAAAAAAATCTTCTCCTCTGAAACTACTGAGCCAATCTCAACCAAACTTTGCTGAAATGATCCTTAGGTGGTCCCCTTTCAAAATTGTGTCCGTCAGCGCCGTCCTGTATCCAAGATGGCCACCATTACTAAAAATAGAAATTTCTTCAAATGGCCAAAACTGCTCTATTTTAAGCCAGAAAGTGCCCAAATTTGAACTGTATAAGCATAATGATGAGCTTTTTAACATATATTACGGGATTTTTTATGAACTTTGAACTTTTACCGATTATGAAATTTAAAAAAAGGGGGATGAAATTTAAAAAAAATCTTCTCCTCTGAAACTACTGAGCCAATTTCAACCAAACTTTGCTGAAATGATCCTTAGGTGGTCCCCTTTTAAAATTGTGTCCGTCAGCGCCGTCCTGTATCCAAGATGGCCGCCATGACTAAAAATAGAAATTTCTTCAAATGGCCAAAACTGCTCTATTTTAAGCCAGAAAGTGCCAAAATTTGAACTGTATAAGCATAATGATGAGCTTTTTAACATGTATTACGGGATTTTTTATGAACTTTGAACTTTTACCGATTATGAAATTTAAAAAAGGGGGGATGAAATTAAAAAAAATCTTCTCCTCTGAAACTACTGAGCCAATTTCAACCAAACTTTGCTGAAATGATCCTTAGGTGATCCCCTTTTAAAATTGTGTCCGTCAGCGCCGTCCTGTATCCAAGATGGCCACCATTACTTAAAATAGAAATTTCTTCAAATGGCCAAAACTGCTCTATTTTAAGCCAGAAAGTGCCCAAATTTGAACTGTATAAGCATAATGATGAGCTTTTTAACATATATTACACGGATTTTTTATGAACTTTGAACTTTTACCGATTTTGACCGATTATGAAATAAAAAAAAAAGGGGGGATGAAATTTAAAAAAAATCTTCTCCTCTGAAACTACTGAGCCAATTTCAACCAAACTTTGCTGAAATGATCCTTAGGTGGTCCCCTTTTAAAATTGTGTCCGTCAGCGCCGTCCTGTATCCAAGATGGCCGCCATGACTAAAAATAGAAATTTCTTCAAATGGCCAAAACTGCTCTATTTTAAGCCAGAAAGTGCTCAAATTTGAACTGTATAAGCATAATGATGAGCTTTTTAACATATATTACAGGTTTTTTTATGAACTTTGAGCTTTTACCGATTTTGACCGATTATGCAAATTAGAAAAAAGGGGGGATGAAATTAAAAAAATCTTCCCCTCTGAAACTACTGAGCCAATCTCAGCAAAACTTTGCTGAAATGATCCTTAGGTGGTCCCCTTTCAAAATTGTGTCCGTCAGCGCCGTCCTGTATCCAAGATGGCCACCATTACTAAAAATAGAAATTTCTTCAAATGGCCTGAACTGTATAAGTATAATGATGAGCTTTTTAACATATATTACGGAATTTTTTATGAACTTTGAAATTTTGCCGATTATGCAAATTAGAAAAAAGGGGGGATGAAATAAAAAAAAATATCTTCTCCTCTGAAACTACTGAGCCAATCTCAACCAAACTTTGCTGAAATGATCCTTAGGTGGTCCCCTTTCAAAAATGTGTCCGTCAGCACCGTCCTGTATCCAAGATGGCCACCATTACTAAAAATAGAAATTTCTTCAAATGGCCAAAACTGCTCTATTTTAAGCCAGAAAGTGCCCAAATTTGAACTGTATAAGCATAATGATGAGCTTTTTAACATATATTACTGGATTTTTTATGAACTTTGAACTTTTACCGATTTTGACCGATTATGAAATTAAAAAAAGGGGGGGATGAAATTTAAAAAAAATCTTCTCCTCTGAAACTACTGAGCCAATTTCAACCAAACTTTGCTGAAATGATCCTTAGGTGGTCCCCTTTTAAAATTGTGTCCGTCAGCGCCGTCCTGTATCCAAGATGGCTGCCATTACTAAAAATAGAAATTTCTTCAAATGGCCAAAACTGCTCTATTTTAAGCCAGAAAGTGCCCAAATTTGAACTGTATAAGCATAATGATGAGCTTTTTAACATGTATTACGGGATTTTTTATGAACTTTGAACTTTTACCGATTATGAAATTTAAAAAAGGGGGGATGAAATTAAAAAAAATCTTCTCCTCTGAAACTACTGAGCCAATTTCAACCAAACTTTGCTGAAATGATCCTTAGGTGGTCCCCTTTTAAAATTGTGTCCGTCAGCGCCGTCCTGTATCCAAGATGGCCGCCATTACTAAAAATAGAAATTTCTTCAAATGGCCAAAACTGCTCTATTTTAAGCCAGAAAGTGCTCAAATTTGAACTGTATAAGCATAATGATGAGCTTTTTAACATATATTACAGGTTTTTTTATGAACTTTGAACTTTTACCGATTTTGACCGATTATGCAAATTAGAAAAAAGGGGGGATGAAATTAAAAAAATCTTCCCCTCTGAAACTACTGAGCCAATCTCAACAAAACTTTGCTGAAATGATCCTTAGGTGGTCCCCTTTCAAAATTGTGTCCGTCAGCGCCGTCCTGTATCCAAGATGGCCACCATTACTAAAAATAGAAATTTCTTCAAATGGCCAAAACTGCTCTATTTTAAGCCAGAAAGTGCCAAAATTTGAACTGTATAAGTATAATGATGAGCTTTTTAACATATATTACGGAATTTTTTATGAACTTTGAAATTTTGCCGATTATGCAAATTAGAAAAAAGGGGGGATGAAATAAAAAAAAATATCTTCTCCTCTGAAACTACTGAGCCAATCTCAACCAAACTTTGCTGAAATGATCCTTAGGTGGTCCCCTTTCAAAAATGTGTCCGTCAGCACCGTCCTGTATCCAAGATGGCCACCATTACTAAAAATAGAAATTTCTTCAAATGGCCAAAACTGCTCTATTTTAAGCCAGAAAGTGCCCAAATTTGAACTGTATAAGCATAATGATGAGCTTTTTAACATATATTACGGGATTTTTTATGAACTTTGAACTTTTACCGATTTTGACCGATTATGAAATTAAAAAAAAGGGGGGATGAAATTTAAAAAAAATCTTCTCCTCTGAAACTACTGAGCCAATTTCAACCAAACTTTGCTGAAATGATCCTTAGGTGGTCCCCTTTTAAAATTGTGTCCGTCAGCGCCGTCCTGTATCCAAGATGGCTGCCATTACTAAAAATAGAAATTTCTTCAAATGGCCAAAACTGCTCTATTTTAAGCCAGAAAGTGCCAAAATTTGAACTGTATAAGCATAATGATGAGCTTTTTAACATGTATTACGGGATTTTTTATGAACTTTGAACTTTTACCGATTATGAAATTTAAAAAAGGGGGGATGAAATTAAAAAAAATCTTCTCCTCTGAAACTACTGAGCCAATTTCAACCAAACTTTGCTGAAATGATCCTTAGGTGATCCCCTTTTAAAATTGTGTCCGTCAGCGCCGTCCTGTATCCAAGATGGCCACCATTACTTAAAATAGAAATTTCTTCAAATGGCCAAAACTGCTCTATTTTAAGCCAGAAAGTGCCCAAATTTGAACTGTATAAGCATAATGATGAGCTTTTTAACATATATTACTGGATTTTTTATGAACTTTGAACTTTTACCGATTTTGACCGATTATGAAATAAATAAAAAGGGGGGATGAAATTTAAAAAAAATCTTCTCCTCTGAAACTACTGAGCCAATTTCAACCAAACTTTGCTGAAATGATCCTTAGGTGGTCCCCTTTTAAAATTGTGTCCGTCAGCGCCGTCCTGTATCCAAGATGGCCGCCATGACTAAAAATAGAAATTTCTTCAAATGGCCAAAACTGCTCTATTTTAAGCCAGAAAGTGCTCAAATTTGAACTGTATAAGCATAATGATGAGCTTTTTAACATATATTACAGGATTTTTTATGAACTTTGAACTTTTACCGATTTTGACCGATTATGCAAATTAGAAAAAAGGGGGGATGAAATTAAAAAAATCTTCCCCTCTGAAACTACTGAGCCAATCTCAACAAAACTTTGCTGAAATGATCCTTAGGTGGTCCCCTTTCAAAATTGTGTCCGTCAGCGCCGTCCTGTATCCAAGATGGCCACCATTACTAAAAATAGAAATTTCTTCAAATGGCCAAAACTGCTCTATTTTAAGCCAGAAAGTGCCAAAATTTGAACTGTATAAGTATAATGATGAGCTTTTTAACATATATTACGGAATTTTTTATGAACTTTGAAATTTTGCCGATTTTGACCGATTATGCAAATTAGAAAAAAGGGGGGATGGAATTAAAAAAAAATCTTCTCCTCTGAAACTACTGAGCCAATCTCAACCAAACTTTGCTGAAATGATCCTTAGGTGGTCCCCTTTCAAAATTGTGTCCGTCAGCACCGTCCTGTATCCAAGATGGCCACCATTACTAAAAATAGAAATTTCTTCAAATGGCCAAAACTGCTCTATTTTAAGCCAGAAAGTGCCCAAATTTGAACTGTATAAGCATAATGATGAGCTTTTTAACATATATTACGGGATTTTTTATGAACTTAAAACTTTTACCGAGTTTGACCGATTATGCAAATTAGAAAAAAAGGGGGGATGAAATTAAAAAAATCTTCCTCTCTGAAACTACAGAGCCAATCTCAACCAAACTTTGCTGAAATGATTCTTGGGTGGTCCTCTTCCAAAATTGTGTCCAGCATTTCAGAACACCGACCAAGATGGCCGCCACAGCCGAACTTAATTTAACATAGGACCCTATGGGAAATTCCCATAAAAATCTTTTTGTCTGAAACCATTTGCTCAATAAGAACAAAATTTTGATGAAATAGTCATTGGATGGTTCTCTTCCAAAAATGTGTCTGGCGGTTCGACCTTTCGATCAATTTTTTTTTTTACCTGCAATTTTGAAGTAAATCTGATTACCCATCTTGGAGTTCTTGCCCTTTTTTCATCAAATTTATAAAAATGACGAAGGCTACAATTGTTAATTTTTTTTACCGAAGTTATCAAGTTTTATTGACTGATGTTGTTATTATACCCAGGTGAGCTATACAGGCTCCTGGGAGCCTCTAGTTACTGATTTTTTCTCCTTGCAAAAATATAGACAGATAAGTAAACTAAAGTTCTAAAGTAGTAAACCTGCATGATTAGCAGGCCTTTCAATAAGGGGAGGTACCAGATACTTTTACCCTCTTAAAATGGTAATTGGTACCTCCTAATTTCAAAGAGTGTCGCATAAGATATTCATGAAAAATGTTCAAATTTTAAGAAAAGTATCGCCTGTAAATAGTGAAGTACTGGTACACTTGCAAAATATTGGAACCTCATGATTAGCCCGTCTTGCTATTTGTAACATTAAATTAGACATTGCATCAAGCTAGATTTTACAACTGTCAGCAAGTCTTTATTTTAAAACTTGGAATATAATTGATTTTTTTTTATCTCATTGAAGACGTGACATATATGATATATTATAAGTGAGTTGTACATCACTGTACCATCTCATGTACACTACATGATAAAAAGTAGATTAATTGATTTTTTTTAAGAGAGCCTCCAGGTCAAAATTTAAATTAAAGTACTTAGCAACCTCATGTATAAGGACCTTTAAATTGTATGTATCACTACACTAATGGTTCACTTTCAATAAAAAATGAATAAAAGTTTCCTTATTTGTTAAGTAGATCCAGATTAATCCATTGAATGGATGTATAGTTTTATGTTCGTACCTGACATTAAAATGATAATGTTTGGTTTTTGATTTGAAACCAAATTGTGGTTCTGGGTTATGGTAGATTATGTGTCCATATTAGAATTCTTTCAATCTTTTGCTTTCCTTTTTAGTTTGGTACCTGCCAGTTGTATATATATGTAAGACTCAGATCGACATCCTGTCTCTAATCGACGTCCAATCCTCAAATCCATGTCCGATTTCTACGTCACAGACATTTGTCCTTTTTCAAATTCTCAAATCTGCATCCAATTCTCAAATCTATGACCATTTCTCACTTTCTCAAATAAACATCCAATGATGTCACTGACGTATGCCCTAACACTAACCAATAAATCGGACATAGATCTGAGAATTTGGAAAGGACACCAATTTGAGAATACCTTTTAATCGGACCATAATTTAAGATAATGACGTCAGTGGTTGCCGATTTGAGTCCGGACACTTATCTGAGTCTATCATATTTTTTATCCCTAAGTTCAATGTTCTTATATTAAAAATATATTCAAATTTATTAGTGTTAATGTTCTCTCATTTATATTATTATACATCTGTATTAATTTATAGTTTATTTAGTACATGTTGTCATCCATTGAATCAAATGTTTGTTTGATTTGTTTATGACTTACTTTTACACATATGTATGTATGTCACAGGAGAATGTGAAGGGGACGATTTCTTTTCAAATACAAAACTTTTTATCAGAATATAGTTCCTGGAGGGATGATATACATGTTTAAGAAATTATGTACATCTCTGTATGTATTGTACCACATAGAAATTCCATGGAGAGATCAAATTGTTTTCCAAGGATGTAACCATTAAACTTTTAGTGGGGGAAGGGGTGGCTATGTCCCCCCCTCCCCCTATCCAGAAAATATTGTTCACACTATACAAGCATCAGATTATTTCTTTGCTGGACATGAATAATCTGTAATTTTTCATAATATTTTACCAACATTTATTGTTTATGTTGAAAACTAGCAAGTCAGATTATTAATTTTTTTGGGCATCTTTCATGTCAACTTACTTTTTTCTATTAGAGTTTTCCACAGTTATTGAAATGATCGTTCTCAAAAGGTTTAAATTCGTCACTACACCCCATAAATCAGTAAGAGCTGTTGACATTATCACATAATCCAACATGATCATACCCAGTCATTTTCTACAAGTTTTAAATGACTACCCCCTTAGGACTATAACATAATGGCCATCTGAATGTGGTCCAATTTTATTGTCAACTATTATGTTTGAATATGAAGCAATTAAAGTGAAATTTACAGGTGGATGTTTATAGCCCTCCCTATTTCAACACATTGTACAATTACATATTGTATGGGGACATATTAAGATTTATGGTACTTGTGTAGATATCATCTCCTCTTGTGCAGAAATAATTTTTGAGCCATCATGATCAGCTGTTACAGGGATACACATCCTATAGTTTTATTACATACTGTAATATGATATAATATTTAACAGACCTATGGTCAATAAAGAACGGAATTTTAACAAAAAAATAATGATAGCTAACAATTTTATAAGTGTTGCAAATAGAAAAAAAAAATATATATATATATTATTTTAACTAAAGAAAATTTGTAGTGTATGATGAAAAGGGGCCATCGTGGTCATGATTGTATGGTACATGTAGTTGGATACTACCTGTGCAATCAGTGCCTATCACCACTAAAATTGTGAGTTCAAACCCTGTTCATGGCGAGGTGTACTCGATACAACATTATGTGATAAAGTTTGTCAGTGACTTGCGAGAGGTCAGTGGTTTTCTCCGGATACTCCAGTTTCCTCCAACAATAAAACTGACCGCCACAATATAACTGAAATATTGTTGAAATTGGCGTAAAACACTAAGCCTAAACCATCAGATTTTGTCTGATGTATAATGAAAATGGAATCAACACTTGTCAATCATGTACATACAATTTTTGACTTAGTTCCCCATTGCAAATTATATCAGGGGTCGTCATGACCGTGATTGTATGGTAGTTGGTTTTTACAACTACCTATGCAATCGGTGCCTATCACCACTGATGTTGTGAGTTCGAATCTCAATCAGGGCGAGGTGTACAACATTATGTGATAAAGTTTGTCAGTGACTTGCGACAGGTCAGTGGTTTTCTCAGGGTCCTCCAGTTTCCTCCACCAATAAAAATGACCACTCGATATAACTGAAATATTGTTGAAAATGGCGTTAAACACCATCAGACGAAACTAAACCAAATTATATCAATAAATAATGCAGTGAAACTTATATTAAAATGTAACTCTGGGTTTAGGAATTCTAACCCACTTTACTACTTGTGATACAATGCAAGCACCTACAGTTGATCTTACTTCAGAAATGAACAATGGCAATTTCCAAAGCAATTCAAATTCACTTAGTTTTGCCAGTATGTCAATTTAATATTAAAAAAAATTTAAAGGAGAGAGAGAGATGTCACCATGAAATTTTGTCCAAAGGAAAGTAATTAAATTATCAAATTACATAAAATTAATTGAAAGTTATTGTTGAATGGAACAGATAATTATGGTGAGCTGAACACAATTCGTAAGAGTCATATTACTTTTCTTTTTTTCAAACATCAGTGAAGAAAAGGTTAGAAAATGGGATCATACATGCACAGCCCAGCCGAGCTGGAGTCTGCACCTGCTTTACTCATGTTGACATGCAATGTTGATATCATCCACAATAGACAAAAGTACTTTTCCTTCTTAATCTAATCCACCTTTTATTTCCATAACAATGGGAAAGAAAAAAATGATATATCATGTAGATTTGATATAGTAGTTAATTTCTTCCAATTGTATCTTGATCTTCAAGCTTTTGTAAACTAGTTTTGATGAGAAAAACACTTGAATTACAACATGTTTTTGTAAAGGAAGTAGAGCACAAACCTTTAAAGATAGGTCACCTGTGAAATAACATTATAACCTCAGGGGAAATTATATGATGTTAGGAAAGATCTCAGCAGCATTTTAGAAGGTAATCTTATTTGTATCTTCATATTTATCGTAATTACTTACATTTTTTTTTGTGTGTGTTTTTTTTTTTATAATTTGTATTCTTTTTGGTTTTGTTACTTTAAAAGAGAAAAAATATTAATAATAATAAGGAAATAAACTTCATTTACTTCCATAAAAATTGGATTACCTATAAGTACTCCAAATAAATAGGATGTTTTATTAATACAGGTAGTTTGAAAAATTTCAAGACCCCCCCCCCCCCCCCCTAAAGTTTTTGAAATATGTTATCTGTTCAGTATATAAGATAGGGATCATGTCTGGTTTTACTCTTGCAAAAGTTGTTATATTTTTATTTAAAATCTTGAGTTTTTTTAAAAATCATGTATAACATGCTTCTGATGTCAATATTTTTGATCTGGTTTAGCATGTTTTGATGGATGACCTAGAAATCTATGATTGATGGCTGTAAAAAATACATTTACATGACAACATGACATTAGTCATCTCTCTTAACATTATCATGTGCTAACTTATTAAAACCACTGACCATGCTGGCTTGTTGGTGGCAGTCTTTCATATTTTTTTTTCTAATTTTTTAATGAAAATATTGTGTTTTGTTGCCATAGTTGTTCTCTTCAATTCTTACTAAGAAATCGTAATGGATGCAGGCAGTTTAAAATACGTCTTTGCCATGCAAAATTCCCGAAAAATTACTGTTATCACCACCCCTCTCTTAGTTGGGGTAATGTAGGTCAATGAGCTTAAAGTTTAGTGACATAACTTAATAATCATTATGCTGTTTTATATGTTTTTTTAAGAAATATAGACAAACAATTGACATACTCCTGACCATAATAAGAACATATGGTATATACTAAACCATGGTAACCTCCCATCACTACATTTTTGTTTCCATATCCAGTTACTTTACCAGAATTTAGTTTTTCATAGATTTTTTTGTGATTCATTCCTTAACTCTGAAAGAAAATATGTGCAGATTGTCATAAATTACTCACTTCCAATTTTGCATACAGTAACTAGTTCCACATGATTCAAAAAAAAAAAAACGTACAGTACAGTAAATAAATGGCTAAACATTTATGAAATTGATGAAAAACAGTTATCCTGATTCAAAAATTGTTTGGACATTACGATGCATCCTATAATGGCATATAAATTCTGACACAGATCAAGATTTTTGGGTTGGCATTAAGAAAATTATTATTTTTGCCTCTAATTTCAAAGAAAAATAAAGATGTCAATTTTAGGTAGGATGAAAATTAACCTGTCAGGTTAGCCATACAAATAAATATAACTCCCAATAAAGAAAGTAATAATTTTGTCTCAGTTAAGCTTGTATAGAGGTTTGTGGTAATTAGTTATTACTTGCTGAATGTACTATTTTCTTTTATTCTTTAGAATATTTGGTCATTGGGTTAATCTAATTAATCCAATTCATTTCATAACCTTCAAATGTGTCTTAAAAACCTCTTTAATGAATATAACAATCAAACTCAAATGATATTGACTAATGGGATTATCATTAATATTTATCAAAGGATTATTTACCTGTACAATTCAAGTATGAAGGGGAGACTTAAATACCTGTATATATGATTATCATGATGTGTATTGCTTATTCCACATATAATTTATATGGAGGAAGAAGGAAATAAAACATATTTTTTTTCTCGAAGTATATTATTATCGACACATTTGTTGATTATTACGATAAATAGATGTGTTATTATGTGATCTACCTGGCAGGTAAATTTAACTATCACTAATTAATTTCATGGTTGAGTGATCAGATTTGACAGACTACAGTTTGTACATGTCGTGACTACCAGTGATCTTTTTAAACTTATTATTGACATACCAAACATACATAGCATTAGCTTTCAAATATGGATAATTTTATAGTGGAATAAAGCACACATATGTTCTAGTTTCTAAGAGTAAAATATGGCAAATCATGTTATTTTGGATTCTTTTTTTAATGGAGGTAGACATTTTCAGGTGAGTTTATATTATTAAATAACAATATTGATGTTGTTATGGCCAGTAACCATTGATTAGGACTTCTTGTTTGTAATCTCTCTTAAATGTGTTTTCATTCTATATTTTTCATTCATTTAAATATTACACCATACAAAAGAAAATTCTTTTTTTGCCTGAAGGTATTTAACCATGGTGATATATAAATATCTGCTTGAGAATTCTATGCCATTTTAGATTTACAAGTTCGAAAAAAAAAAATGTTTAATACATAAATTGTATTACCCTTCAATTATGCTAGTATTTGTTAAATTATTTGGTTACTATGGGTATAAGCAATACATATAGCCAGAAAAATGTGAAATGTTATCTCAATTACTGTAAACCAACTTATTTTCGCGGCTATTATGTTTCGCGATTTTATGCTTCAAGACAGTTTCGCAGAGATTTATTTTCGCGATAACCAAAATGCTGAAAGTTCAATGCTAGGTGGATTAAATGTGCCTGGGAAAAGCTAAAAGTTCAAACTAATGTTATCAAAACTGGATGGTACAGGTCAGGAATGCTCTATGAAAAGTCCGTGTAAATTGTAATACCGTGCAACGAAATCCTGTATATACCATATATAATGAAGTATAACACTTACTAGTACTCTGCATTAAATTAATTGTCAGTATCTTACAAATAAAGTTCTTTTGAAAATTAATTATGTTAATTTACATGACCCCTCAAATTTAACTACGTATACATGACTTTGTGTTGTCTAACGGATATCGATCTATACCAGAAAATACATGACGCTATATGGTGTTTGCTAGGCTATATATGTTCTTGTTTCTTACACACTTTAGACCGACTTGTTCGCGGATATAAACTTTGGCGATTTTGTACTCTACCGCGAAAGTCGCGAAGGTTTATAGCACGCGAACAAAAGTTGGTTTACAGTATGCCATAAAAAAAACATTCCACTGTTTGACAGTTAAAAAGGAATTACATGTGTAGCATGTAAGACCTTGACTTTCTCTGACCATATTACACTTAACCATACAATACAATACAATACAATACAAATATTTTACTAACCAATCAAGGGCCCTCGAGGGGCAACCAGCTAAACTACAGATACACATATAAAGGGGAAAGAGTTGTTTGATTGATAGATAGACATAACAATACAATAGTAAAGTAATATGTATGAACATATATAGATATACATTTTATATATTTATATATGTTCATACATATTGCTTTACTATAGTATTTCAGTTATAGCATGGCGGTCAGTTTTCTTGGTGGAGCAAACCGGAGAAAACCAATGACCTGCCACAAGTACATGGTAGGCATGTTTAATTGCAGTCACATGAAAATATGCATATCACCCCCACCCTCACACCACCCTTTGGTTTAATGAACAACAGTACATTTTTGTTTAAACAAAATACTGATTAAGCCCTCTCTCTTTATTGTTGTGGGCATGTAGTACATAAAGTCAGGGAATTATAAACATTTTTTTTTTTATGAATCCCTGGTAAAGCAGCTGAAAGGTTGACACTATTGATTTTTGATTACCAGAGATATACAACACTGCTCTAAAAAGGAGGAGGGGGTGTGTATGCCAATTGTTACATACACTAAATCATGACAACTACTTTCTGTTATTAGCACCAAGCCTATGATCAGATGGCTACATTTTTGTTTCTTATCAGTTTTCTTAACCAAAAGTCTTTTTATCATAGATGTTTGTGACTCATTAACAACTTAAAGAAAATAAAAATAAGCCTTGCATAACATCTTCATGAATAATTACTTACCAGTACATTAATAATGAGTGGATTTGAAGGGTAAAAAACAATAACATGAAAGTGTTAATCAAAAGTCTGTTCAACTCTATAAATGTCCTTTATATGTTTTGTTTTCTTGACATATGTGTAACAATAATTTGAGATCAACATTCTGACATATACATAAAATATATATGAAATATTTTTCATCTTTATCATAGAGATAATACAGTTAGACTCTTTGTCTGAAGTGAAATCATTCTTTATAATAACGAGTATCAGCTGGGATATTTTATATACATACAGCATGACAGAAATTTTTACTTGGCTTATTTTTGTACAACACATGGCAGAGATGTATGACACATTGATAAATTAAACTTGTTTTGGGGCAGAATTAAATGAAAAGCAAAATATCATTAGAGGATAGAGGGTAATAGGATATCCGGATATTTCAAGCATGATCAAATCTGTCCCATTACACAGTATAAATTTGTCAAGTTGGTACTAATTTATACTAAGTGGCTGGACTATTGTTTAGTGATGTGAACTTTGATAGTATTCTGTGTTCTACATAATTGAGTCAGTGGAGAGAATTCATTGTTTTGATCTGGAGGATTGGGAATGTTATGACTATATATTTTATTGAGGTGTGATACAAGTAACAAGCTACATTTAGAGGTAAAGTTCAGATCTATACCAGTATAGACTCAGACTATATATTTTATTGAGGTGTGATACAAGTAACAAGCTACATTTAGAGGTAAAGTTCAGATCTATACCAGTATAGACTCAGACTATATATTTTATTGAGGTGTGATACAAGTAACAAGCTACATTTAGAGGTAAAGTTCAGATCTATACCAGTATAGACTCAGACTATATATTTTATTGAGGTGTGATACAAGTAACAATCTACATTTAGAGGTAAAGTTCAGATCTATACCAGTATAGACTCAGACTATATATTTTATTGAGGTGTGATACAAGTAACAATCTACATTTAGAGGTAAAGTTCAGATCTATACCAGTATAGACTCAGACTATATATTTTATTGAGGTGTGATACAAGTAACAAGCTACATTTAGAGGTAAAGTTCAGATCTATACCAGTATAGACTCAGTATATTATCAAGTGCAGTGATAAATTATTATTTTTTCCACAAGTTATGTCATCTCTCACTTTTTATTCTATTTGAATGTAATGTTCTAGTTCTACTTCTTGGAAGAGGAAACAAAAAGGGGATATTTCTTTGTTTGGAAGAAGAAAAAATCATTGTTACAATGAAATTGTTGATTTTATAAAAGAATTTTCTTATTTTATCTGTCCATGTTACTGCCACGATATAACTGAAATATTGTTGAAAGTGGCATTAAGCACCATAACCCTAACCCATTTATCAGAGTGAAAAGGGGGTGATAAATTGGGAAATGTATTTATTTTTCAATGGAATGTATTTTTTAAATTGGAAATAAGAAAGACACTCTCCAATATTTCTGTGCCAGGAAGGAGCTTCTTTTGGCATAATTTGGTGTGTATGATTAAGTGTCAAGGAGCTTTTTAAAACACACTTACGAAGCGGACATAATTAAAGAGCAAAGAGATCAAGTGAGATGTGACTCTTTAGACGACATACTTATTCCAAGTGTATTAGACATAATAAAGTTTTAAGTCAAGAACCATAAATCACCACATGGAATTTTGTACCTAATCCTGTGTATTTTTAAAGTTGCCTGAACAGATGACATACAAATATTATTTATATACCTGTTTTACCAAACATGTTATTTTTCACACTGACAGGTATCCAAAACTGGTATCGACAATGTCAATTTTAATGTGTTGACATAGTATATTAGCTATCAATATACTGTAAGTTCAAGTTTGTTTGATATTGAAATTTTGAATAATTTTCTTTTTTCATTTCAGGAGACAAATAATGATATGAAATCAAGGGAACCTTCCACCTGGATGACGCAGTGGGCAGCTCTAACAAGTAAATCCAATAAGTCGCCATCAAATGAAATGGCAAGTCCACGCTCAAATCCAGGTAAGACCAATAAGATATATGACTGTCATGTATTGCTTCACAGTTGTGGTTACAGAATCATCCAAATGCATTGTGAAAGGGAAGATAACATTTAAAACATTCCGATTAAAACACAACATAAACCTCACGGCTGAATTAATCTACTGGATTTATTACTCAAGCTGAGGCACAAACAAATCTACACATAAATGTACTATATTCTCATTGACATTCTTGATTCTGCCCTTGCCACAAGTGAAGCCATGATTCACAGCAAGTGGAGAATTACCCCTTACCAAAATATTGAGTACAAATGTCAAACAATAATCAGGTTTATGAAGATTATAATGAAACTGCATTGTGATTCTTTCATAGCACATTTAATGTTATATCAGTTTTATTTACAATACCAAAGTTGTTGTAAATGAAACAAATAGGAAAACAGGAAGATTTTGTTCTCCAGTGAAACCTCCGTACCTCCTCGGGACCAGCATTCATGTTCGGAATAGACAGGTTTTCGGTTTATACAGGTTAAATTAACAAAGATTTCCTACATTGGGACTTTAATCTAAGTTCAGTTTATACAGGATTCCTTTTTATAGAGGCTTGAGAATAGACAGGTTTCACTGTATTTTAAATAAAGTTTCAGATTTAATACAAGTTATGATGATATAGGTTGTAATAATATTCTTAATTCAGAAATAAATATGCATGATGTCAGGTTGATAGGTGTCAGAAATTTGATATTCTTTGCATCTTTCACACTAGCTAAGATGTCTGAAATTTGATATTCTTTGCATCTTGCACACTAGCTAAGATATCTATGTTTTATAACTACAAAATGTACATGTATCACTTTCACATCAGCTGATGGACTATAAGTCCTTGCAGGTATCATCCGCTCTGTATTCAGTGTTTAGACACTGCCATGGTTTATTTTTATTATTGAAATTTACAGTTCCCAAATAAGATATTTATTATTAATACTTAGGTTTTCTTCCCTCAGACTTGGGTGACCTTAGCTAATTTTGGCTATACTGTTCAATTATTTGGCTTTCTTCCCTCAGACTTGGGTGACCTTAGCTAATTTTGGCTATACTGTTCAATTATTTGGCTTTCTTCCCTCAGACTTGGGTGACCTGAGCTGATTTTGGCTATACTGTTTAATTATTTGGTTTTCTTCCCTCAGACTTGGGTGACCTTAGCTGATTTTGACTGTACTGTTCAATTATTTGGCTTTCTTCCCTCAGACTTGGGTGAACTTAGCTGATTTTGGCTATACTGTTCAATTATTATCCCCTCGCCAATGAAGTTGCGAAGGGATATAGTAACGCTACCGTCCATCCTTCCGTAACATCCTTGTGAACACTCTAGAATCAACATCCTTCAATGGGTTTTGACCAAACTTGGTACATACTTAGTCCTTCAGAAAATCGGGAACCCTGTTTATTTTCAAGGTCAAAGGTCAAGGTCACTCAACTTTTTACCACATAACATCCTTGTGAACACTAGAATCAACATCCTTCAATGGATTTTGACCAAACTTGGTACATACTTAGTCCTTAAGATAATATGGAAACCTATTGATTTTCAAGGTCAAAGGTCACCGGGTCAACTTTTTACTGTGTAACATCCTTGTGAACACTAGAATCAACATCCTTCAATGGATTTTGACCAAACTTGGTACATACTTAGTCCTTAAGAGAATCTGGAACCCTATTGATTTTCAAGGTCACCCGGTCAAATTTTTAGGCGAGGGGATACACCACGCTTTGCATTGCCCTTGTTTGGCTTTCTTCCCTCAGACTTGGGTGACCTTAGCTGATTTTGGTTATACTGTTCAATTATTTGGCTTTCTTCCCTCAGACTTGGGTGATCTTAACTGATTTTGGCTATACTGTTCAATTATTTGGCTTTCTTCCCTCAGACTTGGGTGTCCTTAGCTGATTTTGGCTATACTGTTCAATTATTTGGCTTTCTTCCCTCAGACTTTGGTGACCTTTGCTGATTTTAGCTATACTGTTCAATTATTTGGCTTTCTTCTCTTTTGACTTGGAGCGTACCTGATAAAGTTAATTCCAGAAACGTGTCGTGCACACACTAAATTTGATGTCTACATTTTTATTACTTCTTTTTTTTTCTTTTTTTTTTTTGGCTCATAAAGAAGAAGGTTTAATATATCATAGAAAGGTTTCATCTAAAACCTCAAAGAGGGTGGTATTGTTGTCATTTTGTTAATGTTGACCTTTTCAAAGAGCTTGATAAAAGGTTAAATACAAAATGAATACAGGTATAAATATATAGATTTAAACTGACACACAGTTTAAATTGATATAAATCCTGTAAGTTGCTTTGATGAGTAGACAAATTAAACTGCTGGATATCAAAGAACATAATATTTTTTAATCTTTTACACCAATTAAAACTTTTATTTGAGTGGGATATCTTAGATGTGGAAGGGTTTCTAAAAGAAATTATTTACTTAATTTGGAGAAAACAAGAATTCCTACTGGTATATACTGGGTAATGTATTGACTTCTTTTGTATTTTCAAAAGCTATGAATGTGTTATGAATATATTTTCTCTTTCTGTAAAATAAGCTTTGAAGTAATGATAGGTTATTGCATATATTGTATACTTATTTGATCAATGAAATTCAAATGTTAACATTTTTTCTCATTGCACTAGTTTCTGTTATACCAGTAGTTGTAAATAAAAAAAATGCAAGGTCATCAATGCAAAGTTAAGGTTATAGTGTTTAGTGCCACTTTAAACAATATTTCAGTTTTATTGGTGGAGGAAACCAGAGAAAACCACTGACCTACCGCCAGTCACTGACAGACTTTTATCACATAATGTTGTATCGAGTGCACCTCACCATGAGCAGGATTCAAACTCACAACTTTAGTGGTGATAGGCACTGATTGCACAAGTAGTTGTAAATCCAACTACCATACAATCACGATCACGACTACTCCTTTCATCAATATTACCAACCACAACAAGAAGTCTTGATCTGGCAAATCTCAAATTCTTAATCACATAAATGACAACCACAAAGGCCACATACACATACTATCACGAAAATGAATGACAAGGTAAACATGGCCAACACAATAACAAATGTTTATGTTATCTTACTACTAGCAGAGAATCTGTTGGTTGTAGACCAATACTGTTGTACATTTTTTTGCCTTTTAGTAGGATATCTTAGAACTTTAATACTAATGTAAAATCAGTTTGTGTTATTGTTTGTTGGTTACCAGATTTGTAAGTGCTCTTTAAATGTAAATGAAATGTTAATTCTTAAGAACAGCATATATGTATTTATATTATACCTTTACATTCCACAAATTCAATATCTACAAATGAACATGATAAATACAATATTTTTTAAATATTTATTATGCTGCAAAAACAATAATTTTAAAAGACAGGTTTATAATATCACTCATTATCAAATCCCAGTATTGATATTATAATTATAATATGAAAAATGTTAGAGAAAATGGAAGAGGCAATCAAGAATGGACAATCCAGAGACACAGAAAACATTGGGCACAAGACACGGAATAAAGTCAAACAAAACAGAAAGCTAAAAAGATAAGCAACACAGACCTCACCAAAAACCAGAGATGTTCCTCTTTTAAATAATATTATAGGTTAAAATTATCATCATAAACAGTGGTGATAATATGTTTATCTAATGATTAATTCATTTATATATATTGAGACCTTTTAATTGTTTAGTAGGTCATTGGTGTTTAACACCACTTTTAACAATATTATTATGGCAGTCATTTTTTATTGTAGAGGAAATCAGAGTACCCAGAGAAAACTAGCACATGTCTCTGATAAACTTTATCACATAAAGTTACATTAAGTATGCCTGGTCACCATCAGGAATTGGAGTCACTATCTTTACTTTATGTTTGAGGAGGGAATTGGTCAGGAATTTGACCTTATGTTGATTAATACAGGATATTATATTAAATTTTATGAAATCAAGAGATAAAAAGTAAAATAGTATCAGTACATTTCTAATAACCTTATGTGCTTATTTTCAGATGACTTGAAGTCACCACATTCAATAAGAAAGCCACCATCTGGTTCAAAGAAGAGACCTGGAACGGGAAGGAAATTACCCAGGCTTCCTAATGATAAAGGAAGTCCATCTGGGAGTGAAACCAGTTCCAGAATGAGTGAACGAAGCTCAAAACTTAGTGAAGGTACAACTAGTCCAAGATGTCCGTCTACTCCTAATGATGGCTCTAAAAAGATTGTAACAATATCAGATAGGGTTGTGAATAGGTATGACGATACCGACACAGAAACGGTGTCAAAAACTAAATTTGAAACAGATTCAGAAAGTAATTTTACGAGGATTGATTCTGAAGGTGAAAAAACTCCTCAAAGTTCTCGGTCGTCTGGAGTGAGTATTGATACAGATATACTTTTAAAGGATACAGCACATGTAGTTGCCGCTGTAGAGAATAAGAGTAAAAAATCGTCACAATCAAAACCATTACAAAATGGCCACGTCTATTCTTACATGAACGGAAGCGGTAAAGCTCGTGTGAATGGAGATTACCACGATTCTGAAAGTATGGTAGCTTTAATAAATGGTGATGAAGAGTTTGAAAAACCTTCAGATTATGGAAGTCCCAGAGAAAATTTAGCAAAAAGTACTAAAGCAAAAAATAAAAAACCTCTGACTCGAGTTTACTCAACTAGTGCTGCACACAGACTTCAAAAATTTAAAGAGAATAATTTTAAACGAACTTTAAGTACTGGCGATCAATCAAGTGTTTCTGATGTTTTAAGTGAGAGTGACACTTCAGCCGCTGATCTATCTTTGGACCTATCCACATTTGAAGATACGGAGATAAATAGGAAAGGTTCCAAAGGTAAAGGAACAGTCACATTGACGAGGCCAAATCGTGCATTCCAACTACGGCGTCAAAGAGCTGATGGAGATGTACCAACAACTCCTGGCTCAGATATTTCTGAAAGTACTTCATTTACAGGTGTGTCAAAAGTACCATCTAGGAATGCTCGTACCCCAACAACAGGTTCATCGAGGACATCAAAAACACCAACTAGTTCTTTACGAAGTTTGGGGTCAAGAACTCCAACAGGTGTGTCTAGTAACAATTCTTTAAGCTTTACAAAATCTGTGTCTTCTCGTCAAAGTTGGCATGGATCATCATCAAAACCTGACTTAACTAGTTCTTCTAGTACAAAGGGACGTAATTCTGGATCAGATCGTCAGTATGATTCCTCTGCTCGTAGTGAAGTCAGTTTAGGTGCTCAGATTGTCAGTAAGAGTCAGGCTAATATTCGTGGTACTAATATAACACGAACAGACCTCGGTAGGCATAGTTTAAAATTAAATAAATCACTTAGTACTTTAGACAATTCATCTACTGATGTTAGGAAATCTGATTTAAGATCGTTTAAAAATAGATTAAAAACAACACAATCGTATGGATTAAGTGTGACAGGTGTAGGAAATAAAAACACTTCTCAACCATCAAGTAGAACAAATTCACCGAAATCGGCAGAAAAAGCTGCATGGAAAAGACGGAAAGAATATGATCCAAGAAGAGCTGTGGCCGAAGCTAAAACTAAAGTTAAAGATAAAGGAAATCCTACGTCAGCATTGACATCAATGAAGAGAATGACAAGGTCAGCATCATTTACAAACACTGCCGAACTTGGTGGACGATATCATAAAGATAAATCAGTGTCATTATATAGTACAGACAATGTTAGTATAGCAAGTGTTGAAGGGAATGATACTTTTGATGACAGTAGTATAGCATCCTCTCATCGAGGTTTTATTCCATATTCAGGAAGATCTCAGTCTAGTCACCTTTATAAAAATTCTGACGATGAAGAACTTAGTATTGTAGCTAAATCTTCTCAGGTTGGTATATCCTTAATATGTATTATAATATTCTCAGAACAACTATTCTACAATATTTTTCATGCTTTACTTGCCTTTTGTGTTTCTTTCAGTAGGATTATTTCTTATATATACTTGCTATAGACCATTATTGTTTTTTGTTCAAATTGTTATTGACATTTCAGTTGGGAAAAGAATTGTATTGATTTTAAAATACCTTTAATCAAAATTTTGTTTAGATTTCGTCAGTGAATAATGGTTTACTTAGATCAGTTTGATTTCAAGATCTTTCTCTTTGCCAATATTATTTATGCATGATATTTATGACAATTTATACTATGTGAAATTGACGTAAATGTATATTGCATGAAACGTGGGACACTATTTAAATTTACTGGGAAATGAAATAAACAGATTGATGTTGTTTCAAATTAAGATATACAGTAGTATGAACATTTTTGAATTATAGTATATGAAAATTAAATTGTGTACAAAATTACAGTCAAATATGGTTTTGTCAAAGTCAAAGATAAATGTGATATTACTTCATGTTAGCCAAGTAAAGTAAACTAGCAACTAAGGAGAGGATTGGACAAGATTTTTACTTTAGGTCTTCCATAGAAACAACTTATTTAAATTCAAGATTCTGAGGCTGGATTGAAAATAAATTTTCTAGGGTATGTCCGTTTTAGAATATAACTTTTATGCTATGATTAAATCAGATCACTCCCAATTACTACATATACAGTTCAGTAGTACATACCTATGGTCTATGACTCAGTAGAGCAATAATTTAGTGATACATTTTCCATCTTCTACAGTGAAATAATCTATGACATTTTCATTTATATTTTGTACTCCTTCTTTAGCTTAGTTTGTAGTATTTTATACCATATACTGTTTTATTTTCAGTAAATGTATTTGTTTCCCTTTCTTTCATTTTATTTACTGCATTTAATTACATCTTCAGTTGCTTCCATTATGATTTTTTTTGCATCATTATTTTGCACCTTGTGTTTTTAGGATTTAAGTCGGTGTTTACTTGGTAGTAAACCACATTTGTCAGCATTTACACCGCCACCTCCTAAACTTGCCTCTCCTCTACCACGACCTATATCTGTTCACAACAAATGCCATTCTGTTACCGAGGACACAACAGACATTTCCAATATCATCAGAAAATATCATAATAATCTTGTTTCTCAGGTTTGTGCATTCGCTATCATGGTGAAGTGGCTATTATTAAATGTGGTGGGATGTAAAGTAACTGCATGCTCAATATACATGTATGCCAATTGCTAAAAAAAAATGTATGACCATTATAATGCTAAAAATAACCTTGTCATTTTGACTAATTTCATTTGGATTTCATTCTCATTTCAAAATTTAAATACTACTTCATATTTTGAAGTGGTTAAAATTGAGATAATTTAAAAAGATATTTTTATTGTATTGAAAATTTGTGCCATTATTTAATACCTGATAAAAAAAGACTATAGATAAACCTTGGCTTTCTTAAGAATAGGAATAAATACTTTAATAATTCTTTTGCCAAGAAATATCAAAGTATTTGAAATATTTAAATCCTTGTCACTTCGATTCACGTTTGGTAACACAGAAAAGATTGTGGAAATATGATAAAAAAATATCTGGCTTTCATGCATTATAATATTGTCAAATATCAGCTAGTCTACCAATCAAATTAAAATTAGATGTTTGTTGTATCTTTTTTTTTCTTCATTTCTTTTTTTTGATCCACTAACATCTAGCGACATCCTGTACGGAATCATGTCAGAATTCTATTTTCAAATGACCAATCAGCGATGGGCCTACCAAATCTTGAGGTATTAAAACCGAACACTATGAGAGCTGTTGTCTGATTGGTCAATATATTTAACTGTCTTGTAATGATTGGATGATCAAAGATAAATAAAAGATTACCTGACATTGCCCCAAACCAGGATGTTATTAGATGTTCGTGTATCACCACAAAACAAATGAAAATAAGATAAGATACAACAAACATCTAATTTTGATTAGATTGCAATTGCTTGTCAATAATCCATGAAGCTTTTTTTGGCTCATTTGAAACTACTTACTCAAGAAAGATTTATGGCTTATATTTGACAAAACTTATTAGCAGAAAGGAATAGTATACTGGCATGATTAAAGTTTATCTGCAATATTTGGACTTTTGATTGTTTTGTCTGTGTGCAGTAGCAAAAGATTTGCTTCTTTTTTTTCCTTTTTTTTTTTTTGCATGAAACATGTACAGTACATTTTCATATTTTTATTTCTACGCATTTGTCAGCTGACATTGATTTATATCCACTGAAGCCTAAGGCACATTGTACATCATAATCATATTAACTACCTATATCACATATTTATATATATACAGTGTAGTACAAATGTATATGTACAGGGTATAAACAGGTATGTATGCTTGACTATATTGACTTTTGTTACACTTGAATAATCTTAACAAATTCATAAATTTTTACATAATATAACCTATTACATATTATATACTTTTAATCATAAAATCTCCATGACAACAACATGAAAATATGAGTATTCAAGAGGTTGAACAAAGAATGTAAGAAAGCAAAGATAAAGGGTGGGAGAGCAAGGGTTAATGTGTACATAAAGTAATTTCAAGTACTGGTAAAGAGAATAGGACATGATTTTGGATAGGAAAGGAGTTAAGTTAATATCATCTTCAGTAGCCCCACCCATTTCCATCTTTGACTGTAACCCACAGCTGAATACGCTCTGATACTCTGCACTCGATCAACACCTGTGAGACACTAGAAAGAAAATTCCAAGTACTTAAGCATGAATAATTCATCTGGAAACTGATTGGCTCCAATATGTTTCCATATTGGGAATTTTATCTGCCCTTATATTACATTATATGTATTATTTTATACTAAAAAGTTATTATTTTTTTGACCCACCAACCAATTGTAAAATTTGTGTATTGTTACATATTGCTATAGCAGCATATAATTTTATGCTTAATCAGTAGAGGGGCTGTCATGGTCGTGATCGTATGGTAGTTGGATTACAACTACCTGTGAAATCAGTGTCTATCACCACTAAAGTTGTGAGTTTGAACCCCATTCATGGTGAGGTGTACTTGATACAATATTATATGATAAAGTTTGTCGGTGACTTGTGACAGGTCAGTGGTTTTCCCCAGTTACTGTCACAGTGTGGTTTCCTCCAACATTAAAACTGACCACCACAATATAACTGAAATATTGTTGAAAGTGGCATTAAACATCATAAACCAAACTAAACCTGAATCAGTAAAACGAAAACACCAAAATGAGAAATTGAAATTGTATAAGTGTCCCATGATGATGAGTGGAGAGGATCATTACATGATCAGCTGTGTGTTGCCAACGATGACTTGCCATTTATAAGTGATTAAAACATACTGCTAAAAACTACTGCTGTGTTCGTAAAATGTTCTTATAAAATATGTACTAGGTGATCCAACACTTGAGAAATATCATGCTGTAAAATATCCTAGGAGGTGGGTACTGATAGGTATGTAGGGTCTTCCAATTTAATCAACTGACATTATAAACCTACATAAACCAACAACAATTTTCAAGATTGCAAAGGTATTGTTTATTTCATGTGAACAAAAAGTATTAAAGTAATGAACATAGTTATATCATTGAACATGACATTCCTGTGGTGCCTTATAATAGATTACTGCTGGGATATTAAAAATGATCAGTTTTATGAAAATGGTTAAGTGTGATATATGATGCAGGATGATAAAATTCAACTTTGCATAAGATTACTATATAAAAGAAAGAAATTGTTTTTATGAAAACTCAGAAACCAAAAAAAAAGCCATTTAATAAGATAATTATTATAGGATATTGTACCCCTGTAGGTGGTGTTATTGTATTTAGCTTCTAAATGTTTAAATTATGTGTGAACGAGAAACCAACACCTCTGTTATCTTATACCCAGTCTCCTTTGAAGTAAAAGGATTAAGAATGATTGTAACATGATGTATTGACCTTTCTGTGATACTGACAACTGAAATCTGATCATAGTTGGGGGAAAATACTGTTGTGATCAATTTTGATTCTTTTATCAGTTAATAACATTGTCTGATATTAATTATAAGATCAATTTCCTATATCTATTACAGTCCTATGACAACATTTTAGTATCGTCCATATACCAACTGTCTGATAAACTCCAGTCAAAGACAAACCATGTGGTCCATAGATTGAGGTAAGTCTATTGCTGCTGTTGCATGTTAATTCTCTCACTGAAAAAAAAATATTAGAAATATTCTATAAATACTGGAAGCAAAAAATGAAGAAGTATTGCATTACATGGAGGAATTTAAATATATTTCTTTTAGATTTTCAGACAAAGGGAGATTACTCAAAAATTTATCTGGAAAAATAATTCCATTGTTTTGGGTTTTTGATACTTATACCAGTAATCAATCTTCAACAGATATATACATATTTTAAAAAGAGAACCAGTGGTAACCTGTAATCACACAATAAAAAATTTACAAAATACCGGTATGCCAAATTGCATGTCATTGTCCAACAGCCAATGAAAATATGTCATCCCTGAAATAATGATGATCTGAGACTGTCTTCTATTTGAGTACATAATTTCATTAACATTGATTTTTTTTTTACATTATTAGGAAAGAAGATAGATTAATGCTTAATTCACCATCACCAATAGATGATATTATTGATCAATCAATGAATAGTGATATGCCAGCATGGAAATCAGCCAATCAGGAACTTGCTGGAATTCTTAGTAATTTAAGAAAAATTGAACATCATTTAAGATGTAAGCTTTTATTATAATTTAACTTTTGCTAGTTTATATCAAAGTGATTTATATCACATAGGTGGTGTAATGGTTAGAGTGCTCGTCTGGAGTGTGGTAAATCGCGGGTTTGAGCCCCAGTCTGGTAAAACCAAAGACTGTAAAATTTGTATTTTCTGTGTCTCCGCTAAGCATGCAACATTAAGGACAAAGACCAAAGACCGGATTTCTCGGAATCAGGATAATTTGTCCTAGTGGAGCAACATGTCTATCCACAGACAGTTGTTTTAGTGAGCTAACACTATAAAAATCCTCATCTCATGAAAAAGTAACTTGTTCTCGCCATGATATAGATGAATAATTGCACACTTGCCATTAAACAACAATCACTCACTATCTACCTGTATATCAATTTTTTTTAATGTTTTCACTCTTAAATTGTTTATTTGTAATGCTGTTGTATATCAGTTGGGGCTTTTGTAATACAAATTTGATATGGTGATATTTTTTTTTTTAAGCCATTTTATTTTTCATTTAGGTTTAAATAGAGTAATCTTTCCTGGAGAAGTGAGTCCATCAGATTCGTCAATGTCAGGAAAAGAAAAACAAGAATATTTACAAGAAATAGAAAGAATACGCAGTGAACTAGCAGGATTTCAACCTATTGCAAATAAAGAAGATACGTGGAAATTAAGACATGACGATGAATCTGTAGAATCAGATTGTGAAGAACTAGGGGGACCTGAGGAATTCTTCTAATGTGTTTTCTTCTTTAATTTACAAGCGCTTTGTGATATTAGTAATTGTTATAGAATTCCAACAGTGCTTTTTTATGCTGCCAAATTATATCTGCTGAAGTCCCTTATCTTTATACTGTTGTTGTCAAGTGATACTTTTTCATGTCTGATGGTACAATATTTACTCCAAAAGTCAAATAACATTCATTTGTATGACATTAAACTTAAGGTCAACATTACCTGTAAGTTAATAGATCTAAGAAAAAAGATTCATTGTTATCCCTGTTTTAAGATGGATACAACATTTTCGCATAAATTTGCCCCTTTCTTCATTTAGAATGAGCAAAGTAGAATCTTTTACTAATATGTTTTTTCGTCGTTAAAACTTACATACATGACACCAAGATGGGAAAAATGTTTACTATATTTGATGCAGAAATGACAATATTTGAAACTGGTTCTGATTCTTAATTATGAATAATGCTGTAACAGAACATTTTGTTAAATATTTTACATTCTTTTTATATGATTGTTTCTGTTAAGAATAATGATTGTTTCTGTTAAGAATATTTGTGATACTGAGAAATGATATTATTTTCTTTATTAAGTGGGATCATCCATGTTTACCTTCAATATATCGTTTCTTTTATCTGAAGAAAACAAAGGTCAATTTTAATTTGTCCACAATTCCTTAAAGATTTGTATGTAACCATCAATACGTTCACAAAATTAATCCTGCCAAACGTATGTGCTAAGTTTCTTATAAGAAATCAACAATTATGTAGTTTTTATTAATCCAAGGGGAGATAACTAGCGTTTTTGGTCCTATAATAAAGGGAGATAATTGATTAATTTTTTTTTCGTGGATGATCCTAATCTATTCTGTGATATGTTTCTATATCTTTTTTACTTGTTTTTAAATTGTTTTCTGGCAGTGCCATGATAAGCAGTAATTATAATATATTGACATAGTTTTTGTATCAAATTCCAATGATTTTTCAGAACTTTTATATTTCAAACTTTTCTACAATAGAGAAATAAAACAAAATATTATGATAGAGGTTTATTATGCAAATTATTGGAAAGAGGAAGAATAAAAAATTAAAAAAATTACCAAATTACTGTGTGAGGCTGTAATGTGTTGTAAACAGTTTGTCACTGCTTTGTCTAAATATAGTAATAAATTAACGTGGTGCCATTTACGAAAAAGCTTAGGTCTGATTGGCTGACTGCACACTCTATGAAAACTGTAATAAGTCGGCTAAGGACCAGCTTTTACATTACAAATTACACAATATGTAGCAAATGAACAAAATTTATGTCTTTTATACAAATTATTTATAATGATGATAAAAAATTAGAACAACTATTTGTTTTATTTCTTTTTATGTTAACATTTCCAAATTAATATCCTTTTGTAAATAAACCAGAGGCTCATGAGAGTCTGTAACATTTACTTGGTATGGAAATAGGTCCAAAGGAGGCAAACAGTAATTGGAAAACTATTTTTGCGTGATCTTGATGAAATGAGGAATCTTTGTAGAAGACAAGTATCATTTGTACCGAGTTACAAAGCATTTGTACTTGTCGTTTTAAAGTAGGGGGAAAAAAATAGCTATTGAAAAACAAGTATTGCTCATGACAGCCATGTGTTTTGCACTATTAAAACAAAATGAGGAATCTGTGTAGACTACTGGATGTCTCATACATCATTTGTACCAAGTTACAAATCATCAGTTTCAGAGTTTACTGTATTTCAAATCATTTGGACCTGTAGTATTGAAAAAGAAGATTTTTAAAAGCTTCAGCCAATCAGAAGCAATAATTGTCAATGGTGGCCATGTTTTCCCTATCAAGATCAAATGAAGATCTCTGTAGAGGATCTTATAAGCAGTTACAAATTATTGGAGTATGTAGTTTCGGAGGAGAATTAACATCATTTCCTCCTTTCATAAACAAACATTGCCCATGACAGCCATGTGTGTTTTTTGCTAGATTTATCTTGCATACATTATTTGTACTAACTTTATGAATCAATTGGACTTGTAGTTTCAGAGGAAAGTATTTTTTACATTTTAGTCGATCATGGGAATTTGGTAGAGGATCTATCAAACATCATTCCAGCAAAGTATGGGTCTAATTAGCCCAGTAGGTTCAGAGGGATGATGAAAATAAGAAATGTTAATGAGAACGGACAGACAACACAGGCAAAGTGGTGACAAAGGCTTACATGGTCATATGAGCTAAAACGAACAAGTAATTGTGTGTATATGCATATACTACACATTTTTAAAATGTTTAAGTTTCTCATTGACTAATTGAACAGAAGAAAGACAATAATTTGAAAATTGAGGACTATTGTAGATAGTGTCAGTGGGAAATGTTTGATGACAAAGATATCTTTTTAGCTCATCAGAGCTAAAGGTTTGAGTGAGGTTTTCTCATTACTTGGCATCCGTGATCTATTATCTTTTTACATTTTGATCTTTTCGAAAATAATTATCCAGTAACTGTGTCCCACATCACAGATGGCCACCATGGTCATTGGTTGAAAAATTGAAAACCAAATTATGTCCCATGACCCTTTCAATTATCCCAAGATTTGTGCAAGTTTTATGTTTTTCCAAATTATCTTCAGTTTCTTATATCTAATATCTGATTTATTTTAAGGTACAGTATCTGACTTATTATTCCAGAGTTGTGCCCCTTAGTTGATGCTCCTCTTCCAGAATTGTGTTCAGTGAATTGGCCCTTCATTCAAGATGGCCACAATGCCTTCTGATTGGTTGAAATATGGAAATCTTTGAAACCACCTGGTACTGATGATACCTAAAAAATATTGTTCACTAGCATTTGTACTTTAAAAATTTCTCTTGGTGGAACTAGACCCAGATCTGTCCTATTATATTCCACTTGAAAAAAGAAAGTTTGGATGCCGATGGGAACCAGCTCTTGACATCTTTCATGAAAGCAGGACATTTTGTGGAGCAAACCTATCACTAAATGAGTTTGATCACCCAGAAGAGAACAGGACATATTTAAAAGGGTATCCTCCAAATTAGGAATGGATGAACACTGATTGGCTGTGTAAATGTGCTACCGCTGCTTAGACAATTCTGGTAAATTTACGGGGCGTTGTAGATATGTCAAATGGCACCGCCTTAAAAGCATGCATTTGGTCCTGGTCTTCCCACACAAATTTCAGGAATTTCAGGGTGAAATGGGGATGTGAAAATAAGCACCTGTCAAATCTAGCTACGTTGTTATCATACCTCGCCCTCATCTCGCGTATCCTCTTCACGCCGGTGACGCATGAGGCTTTGATGCACTGCCTCCATTTGTTTCTGTCTTTGGCCTTGCTCAGCTGTTCATCCCTAGTCTCTTTCTGTGTCTACCGTCCTTCACATTGTTTTTGGTCGTCCAATTTTCGTCCGCTTTCCTTCAGGTTGCCACGTCAATGCAGTGGTACAAATCATGTTGTTGTCCATACATGGCCTATCCATCTCTATCTTTTTTGTATAATAATTTCTCTTGCTTTCATTGTTTTAGCTCTACTGCGTAATTCATTATTTGATATGGTCTCCGGTCATCTTGTTCTTAATATTTGTCTAAGGCATCTATTTTGGAATGGGTCAACTTTCTTTTTGTCTTGTTCTGTCCAAGTTTCACTGCCTAAGTTAGGCTGACATTACTAGACTATTACAAACTGTTATCTTACCTGAAAGAAATGAATCTCTGATACCGGTATATGTCTTGGCCTTCATCTTGAAATGTGGCTCTATCAGATGCTGATTCAAGTCGAAGATGTCTATTACAGCTTGTATCTTCCCATTTTTCTTTACGAGGAGATGAAGACATGGGAACCTCAGACCGAATGGTGTAAACGTTTTGTTTGAGAATATCGCGATAACATACCAAAGAAATGAGAACATCTTCAATAGACGATCCATCAAAAGATGGTGTCAAACCACACAAAGCACATGGCGACTTAGACGTTTTGGGTGAACAGGAGAGCAATTATCATCATGAGATAATAATCAAAAATGTTCCACCATGTTATCAGCACCTTCAATGGTGTCGATGCTAGTCATGCGAGTATGGTCTTCTCAAATAACGAAAGACGGTTGGTTACCCAGTTCTGGGTATTACGCATTAGTAGTTGCCTGAAATTGGTTTACAGAATTAGTCAACGGTGAATTTTATGAGCCAATGAAAGAGTTTGGTCCGATTGGAAACACCAGACGCCAGGACATGTCTAGAACTTTCCACAGTTTTATTTAACGCGTCGGAGCAACAGATGTAGGAAACTGATTTATAAAGCAAATCCCTATCCGAGGTGATAATAAAGTTTTATTACTCCAAATTGCACTGGAACCTATTAAAAATGCATTTGTGTATATAATTTGTTTAAATTAAATGAAATTTAATGTTTTTAATATTATTTGATACCTTTTACATACTGAAAACACGTGTTCATTCACGAATGCGCTTTTCTTAATTCGACAATTTACCACCGACCACTGCCGGCCGCTTGAATGAAGGTTGAAATGTATATCTCTTTATTTTAATATACTGTCCTGAACAGTGGGCGAGTTGTCCCGAACAGTGGGCGAGTTGACCTGAAAAGTGGGCGAGTTGATCTGAAAAGTGGGCGACTTGACCTGATACCTCGTGGATTCGGGCACGGATCAAGTCAAACCAAAGATCACACAATTATTTGCTGCTTCTCTGCTAATCATGAATTGTTAAGGAATATGGTCAAAGGCTGGTTGGTTCGGAATCAGGTTAATGTGTTCAAGTCGAGCGACATGTCTACCCGCAGACTGTTGTTTCAGTGAGCTAGCACTATCATGAAAGATGCAACTGAGAGTGTTCCGTTGATCTAGTACAAATCTAAATCTAAATTGTATTATGGTAAAAACCATTGACGTTAAAAGAAGATATGCATTGAACAACTTGTTTAATAGCTAACCCTTCCGGGGCATCTGAGTTCACCCCCATTTTTTGCGAGGTTCGTATTGCTCGATCTTTTAGTTTTCTGTGTAATGTTTTGTAAATCATTGTTTGTCCTTTAATTCTTTTTCTTTTTGGCCATTGTATTTTCTGTCCTTCAGTTTACGGCTTCTGACCCATGGTAACCCTTTTGGAACTTTAAACTTGTCTTAGCAAGTAGTAGTGGGCTATTATTAAACAAAAATGGGAGATACAATAAATTCATTTTCTTTAATAAATACCTCGCTCAATAAGTGGAAATTTCGATTATTTTAAGGTTCACGATAACATTTACCAAGGTGTGTTCGACTTGCAATTTGATAAGAAAGAAAACACTTTTTTTTTCTTGAATCAATAAAAATATAGAAGTATAACAGAATAATATACTAATAATCAAAATTTTTTACATGGGAATACTTTTGTTTACAATAATAAAGGAAATATAATATATCATATAAAACCGTTTTTGCAACTTCTCAAATTTCACCGCCAGATTTCGTTTGTTAGAAGGCTAAATCTGTCCAACTAAATTGCTTTTAATGCTTATAGAAAATATTGGAGTATGTCTTTATTTTCAAGAAAAATACATATCAATATGTCTATATTTCTTGGGGGAATATTTGAATAAGTACAAATTGTATGTATTTTTCAAATTTGAAATATTTGAACTATAGCTGTCCGAAGTCAGTCAATCGTGCACATCTTGTTATTCTTGTTAAAAATTCGGTGAAAAGTAATGAGAGAAAAAGATTGAGGACGGAAATGTGACTACTACAAACGAAATATATCCGTGGTCATATGTGAAACATGCTTTCTATAACGGTTTACCAATGGCCATGATGGCGACCGTAAAACTTGATAAATAGTAACTCCGTTGGTTTATTAGCGTTCGTGTTAGAAGCAACCTGATATAAAATAAATCCCAATGAAAACCACAAGTTCCGGAATAACGTATCAACTTAGAGATATATTCTCCTTATGCAGGTGTTGATAGGTTGTTGCTAGCCTACATATAAATGGAAAGTTCACAATGAGAAAAATTAGATAACCTCTTTTGTAGTAAATTTTGTTCTTAGCCGATCCTCATTATCAATTTATAATAGTAGGACAAGGTATGAAGCAAATGACATCCAATTCTTTATTTGTTATCAGGAACATCTAGAATGCAGGGTTCGGAACATGACAACGATGACATACCCGGCATTCTATATTACAATGATCAACTCCATGAAGAAAACCCCAAAACTTATTGGAAAATTATAAATGATTAAAAAATGATGGGGCTGTCCAGGATAGTAACTGTATTTCACCTTCGGTATGGCTTACACACTTCAAAAATCTAAATGAAGTGAAGGATCACTTTTCTCAGAGAATAAAGGAACTAGAGATGAAACTGGAATCCCTACAAAATATTAAGTGCTTTAATGAGCTTGATTTTCCCATTACTGAATCTGAAATTTCAGATGCTATACTAAAAATTAGACTGAATAAATCTCCAGGCCTAGACAATATTACAAATAATATGATCAGATGTAGTCAGTCTGCCCTAATTAAGTGTTATAAAAAAATCTTCAATGCTTGTTTAGCACATGGAATTTATCCTGAAACATGGGCAGAGGGCTATATTATTTCCCTATTCAAATCAAAAGATGTTGATGATCCTAATAACTACAGAGGCCTTACAATTACAAGTGCTATAGGAAAATTGTTCAACCGTATTCTCAATTTACGTCTTGATAAATTTCTATCAACAAATAATATAATTAATAACTGTCAAATTGGATTCACAAAAGAAGCCAGAACTTCTGACCACATATTTGTGTTAAAAACTATAATTGATAAATGTAATGCTGCAAATGAAAGACTGTTTGCCTGCTTTGTTGATTTCCAAAAAGCATTTGATACAGTTATCCACACTGGAATTAAGTTAAAACTTTTGGAAATTGGTGTTGGTACACTCTTTTACAATATTATCAAAAATATGTATGCTGCTAGTAAATCTTGTATTAAGGTTAATAATGAGATAACAGATTATTTTGAAACTAAACTTGGTGTAAAACAGGGTGACAATTTTCTTTATTAATGATTTACCCAAATATTTACAGGAAACACCTGATTTCGTATCACTGAATGGCCGTCCTGTACATTGTTTAATGTATGCAAATGATGTCATCTTGTTATCCAAAACAGCCGCAGGTCTTCAAAGTAAAATTGACATCCTTAACCATTATTGTGAGGACTGGTGTCTTAATGTTAACACCAGTAAAACAAAAATTTTGGTTTTCAACAAGGCGGGCATGGTTTTTTGTTTGGTTCAGAATTTTTTTTCAGACAACACGAAAGTTAGAATATTTATTTTTTTTGTCGCCCAAGCACTAATTTTTTTTCCAGAATTTAACATTAGGTTATATGACAAAAACTCTGAATCAGATTATTTATTTTTTTCCTCCACCAAAATCAGAATATTTTTTTCAGCTACATTGGGAATCAGAATATTTTTTTAAGTTAAATGGTCGGTCCCTAACAAGTTATCTTGGTTTTCATCCATAGATGTTATTATCAAAAAAATGCAATCCTCAAGACCAGTACATAATCCAAACTCTAGAATTAATGATAATACTTTATACAATTATTTTATTAATGATTGGGAACAAAATCTTGCACAACATTCCAATGGTAAATTGTGTACATATGTAACATTCAAAACTAATTTTGAGTGTGAAAAATATTTGTCTATTATTTCAAGTTTTGATCTTAGAAGATGTTTGTCAAGATTACGTCTGTCAGCTCATGCACTACGTATTGAAAGAGGCAGATATCAGGGTACTTCCCGGCACAATAGAACATGTCCCAGATGTGATAGCGGTGAAGTTGAAGATGAAAAGCATTTTCTCTTTAACTGCAATTCCTTGATATTACAACAAAGTAAACTACTTTCATGTATAGATGCAAATTGTACTCAATTTAAAACTCTTGATAATAAAAACAAACTAATTTGGCTAATGAATAGTGAAAACAAAGATGTTCTTTTGGAGTTGTGTAATTTTATCAAGAATAACGAAAAACGCACTTAGTACTGATAACACTTATGAATTGGGACATTGTTTCATTGTGGCTGCATCGGACATTCAATAAATTATATTTATAACTCTCTACTTCTTGGTGGTGACTATGTAAATATTATATGAATTTAGGTCCTTTTAGCATCGACCATTGGTGTCCCCTGCATTTGAATAACTATTGCAATTGCTCATGTGCTTGGGGCACGAGGATGACTCATTTATTCATATTTATGATAGTTCATGTCATGACATGCGTCACACTCTTAAATTATAGTAGATTCACATATTTAGCTTATTAATAAGTCCTTTTTAGCATCGACCCTTGGTGTCCCCTGCATTTGAATAACTATTGCAGTTGTTCGAGTGCTTGGGACACGAGGAGGACTTACTCATTTATATTTATGTTTTTGTTTTTATTTATATAGTACATATACATGTGTCTTACTCTAAGTCTTGAATTGTAATAGATTCACATATTTAATTATTTAATAAGTCCTTTTAGCATCGACCATTGGTGTCCCCTGCATTTGAATAACCATGGCATTGTTCATGTGCTTTGGACACAATGAGGACTTTTTCTTCCCTTTATTTAATATAAATAGACAGACAAACAAATATTGGTATGAGTGATATATTTATTCTCTCATGCTTTAAGTATTTATACAGTATATGTATTTAATTTCGAAAATGTAGTTATTTCACATGTATAATATGTGTGCGAATGTGTTACAGTCCTATATGCGCCGCCCCTTGGTTTCCTCTGCATTTGTACAACTACCGTACAGTACTTGTCCATGTGCATAGGACACGGGGAGGACTTGACCACTACACTACATGTAAATTAACCATTGATGTCTGATGCCATAGTCGACGGCACTTAATTATTATTATAATTATTATTAGTATAAGTATTTAGTATATGTTAGGGGCAGTTTTGTTCATTGTAACGTACAATATTTATAGTTTTATTTTTTAATGTTATTGTTTATGAATCACTGTAATGACTTTGCCCCTTTTGGGCCCTCTATTGGACAATACAAATTCTTATTCTTATTCTTATTCTTATTCTAAATGGTCCTCCTATTTTTCATTAATGTTTAGCGATCGTCTTGTGAGGTTACACAATTCTCGTATTAAACCATATTATGCTGTATATGAGGAACTTTGATTAAAATAATCATTAAAAACTACACCGTATTATGTTTTTAAATGTATACATACGATTTAAGATCGTTGTGGTATATTATTTATATTGCATTACTTTTGGTATTAAGACTTATGAGTACACACAGGAAGTTAAATGAGTGCATCATGGGAAATCTCATTTTGTCCCAGAATTTTTATTTAGATGTTGTTGAAATTTGGTAAATATTACAGCGAATTTTCCCACTTCCTTAACGAATCTACAATCGATTCATTATCAGCCAACAATACAAAGCAATTTTGTATATAAGATTGGTTATGAAATTATGCATTTTAATGATATTTACTAGGTGTGGTACACCATAATTTGGCATAAAACAGCTGTTTCGTGACGTTTCATTATTTATAATGAGTGATATTTGAACCAGTTTCTAAAGTTTGAAATGACTTACGCCAATAAACTTGCATCATATATTGCAGAGTAACAAGTCTGGATGTAATAATGTGTATTCTGAACAGAAACAAGTACTCTGAAGAACCTAACAAGACTCTAATTCGGATCTAAACACAATAATGTCAAATTAGTCCGAGATTCCTCTGTCGTTTAACGGCATTGATAATCTTGCTGTAGCCGTTCAACGACAGAGGGTGATACATACGGAAAACAGCGGATTTGCTTCTCCAACTCTGGGTCAGCACATTTCCACGCTTCGTGGCTATCGGATTTTATTTTCTATCATAAACCTTATATAAATCGCTTCACCAATCATTTTTCTATTCATTCATAAACATCTTACCCTCAGAAAGTGGTGTTACACTCCATTACAGCACGATTTTGCCTTAGAACCTATGATTTCGACATTTGTCTTCCATTTTTCAAACATTTGTCACGTGACTACGAGAAAACTACGATTACCGCAATGTATCATGGGAGATAATTTGCATATAAACAAACAAACATATTTTTATTGCCAATCATAGGTGCCTGTTAAGGCAGAACAATTAACATAAAATTTAATACAGTTGATTATATTGATTGGTAATGATTTTAACAGCAAATTTAGTGAATTACAGATAACCATAAGAAAAAAAAAATGTAGTACCTTGTCCAAAAACAAAAAGGGGGAACGTAACACATGCTCTTGCCGAAGCCCGTTGGTAACACTCTGCCATTGAATCTTTTCTTTCCAACACATTCTGTATAATTTCCTTCTGCTCTTCTTTGATCTGTAGATGGACTGTTTGTCCTGCAGAATACGCTTAAATGTATCGTCTTCCATGTGATTTGAATGTTGTTTACGTATGCAAATAATGCTCCAAATAATTTGGCACGCTGCATTAATTAGCTCCCATCATGCAATGCGTTGCTGTCATCATTCAGTTAGTATCGCGAGTGTAGATTCGAAAATGGAAGTCAAATGGCGGAATAATAGGATCTAAGGCAAAATCGTGCTGTAATGGAGTGTAACACCACTTTCTGAGGGTAAGATGGTTATGAATGAATAGAAAAATGATTGGTGAAGCGATTTATATAAGGTTTATGATAGAAAATAAAATCCGATAGCCACGAAACGTGGAAATGTGCCGATACTATGGCTGTGAGGCAAATTTGATGGTTTCCGTATGTATCACCCTCTGTCGTTGAACGGCTACAGCAAGATTATCAATGCCGTTAAACGACAGAGGAATCTCGGACTAATGTCAAATATGCTACTTCGGGTATTATGGTTCCGGGTCGTTTCGCCCTGAATCCTGTTCGCCCCCTGAGTCGTTCTGCCCTCATTTATTAATAATAATAGTGCTTTAAAAAATGAAATATGGAAAATACCATTGCAAATATTCGTATTTTGGATGTTGTAAGGCTTGTTCATGGGTACTTTATTTTTGTCTTCCTCATAATTAACATGCTTTCTTGACGTGTACGGTGTTTAATATTATATATTGCTTCACTCTTTGTTTGACATCTGATTAAATTTATACTATTTTAGCATTTGATGCGTAATTCATTAAAAAAGAGGTTATTTGCGCACTTGTACAGCATCTTGGTCATTTCATGCACTTTTGGGTTGGTACAAAAAAAACACCTTTTTACTGTTCTTGTGTGTTTTTTTGTTAATTTCGCAAGAAAAGTTTCGCTTGTCTTTGACAAAAGTAGACCAAAATGAATGAATTATTTTTTTTTTTGTATACAACTAATAAATAAATAATTAAAGTAGTCCAAAATGAATGAATTATTAATTTTTTGCATACAACTAATAAATAAATAATTACCAAAAAATTGTCGAAAAAGATTTCATCTATTATAATATAATAGCGATTAAGTGGGGCGAATCGACTCACTTTCCGTGGCGAACAGGTAATCAGGGCGAAACGACCCGGATTCCTACTTCCTAATCAATGACCGCCTTCAACAAGCTGAAAATTGACAGGTTTGAAACAGAAAAGCTTTGTGTTTATTGACACAGTGCCAAGTATCTATTCTCTTATTCCGAGGAACATCATATTATGTACATTGTAATTGATCAAGCATAATCCTCGGCTCAGGTTTCTACATAGACTTTATTTTGATATCTAATAGTAAATTATATAGTACAGTCAAACTTGTATATAGCATCCTTGGCCAAAGGAAATATTACTCGTTGCATTTAACTGCTTATTTAAGATGGGTAAGAACACATCAGTGGTGTAGTGGTTAGTGTGCTTGCTTCGAGTGTGGTAGATCATGAATTTGAGCCACAGTCTATAAAATTGGTATTTGTTGCTTCTCCACTACCGCTAAGTATTAAGGAGTAAGAGCAAAGAATGGTCAAATGGAATCAATATAATGTGTCAATGGATATGAATCTCTTGCCTCTACCAAGATGTCATCCACATTTTTCTATTATGGTTTATTCTACCGCTTTTTCTCAAGTCCCAATCAGGCCTCTCGGATATAGAGTGTCATCAAAATAATACAAATTTTGTATATATTTTCAGATATATATTGAAAAAATGTTTGATTGAAAATGTCAAACTTCATACCAATAGTGTCCTCCTCCCCGCCGCCTCTGGAGGATACAGGGGGTTTTGATGACTGGGGCGATGATGATGATTTTGGAGGTTTCATGGCAGCTGATCAGACACAGAATGAGTGGAATAACTCACAGACCTACAATAAAACTGCAGATCAAGTTAATGCAAATCTTACCTCACAGATACCTCAAAATTTTACAGATACGGAGAAAATTGAAAATTGCAAATCACAATCAAGTCCTATGTCACTCAATTTAGACAAATCTTTGCCTTATAGTTCTAATAGCATATCATCAGAAGAAATTCTGGATAATAAATCTCTTAAAGACAGCTATGATAACAAAAAATTAACTGAAAGTAAAACTCTAGATAATCTCAGTGGAAATTCAACGGGAGATTCAGGACTCTTCGATGTATCACCCGTTCCTATATCGGAGGACACGAAAAGTGAAAATTCAGACGAATCACCTGATCAAGACACATTCCAGGAGACATCAGATGACATTCCAACTACTAAAGACACACCAATTATAAATTCAGACTCTAAAACTGAGGTAGACAAAAATGAAACGAACAATGAGCGAGTCAACGGAAATCAATCTGTTGAAAATATTCATGGTCATGAGTTATCTTCTTCTCAGTGTTCATTTTCAACAAGAGAGGATTCACAAAATATAAGAACGTCAGAGCATGACAAATCATGTGACCATAATACTGACAAGGAAAATACAGGGAATATTAATTTCAACTCTAATTATACTACAAATGAATTAATAAGTAAAAACGTAGACACAAATACAAGTTGTATTACTGATGATGATGTTTTATCAAACTCTTGTAGTTCATTAAACACAAATAATTCTGTTTCAAGTAATGATGCAAATTCTAGTCCGCAAGAAAAAAAAATCAATATTGAAACCTCTACTAGCCAAGATCAGAATATGGAGTTTCATAGCGATCAAGATACATGTGCAAGGGAGAATACTGACAATGATGTAATGAACGAAAATTTAAAACAATCGTCAGAGGAACCTCCTTGTGATACAACTAACAAGGATGACAAGTCAGATTTTGTTGTCTTAAGTGGAGGTACAGACAGTAGCTCAGAAATTATTGTGTCCAAAACTGGGAAAGAAAGTAGTGACTCTGCTGTGTCAGATATTGATCTTGCAACAGATAAACTTGAAAAAGACTTAATCAAGGAAGGTTTGCCTGAGGAGGAATTGTCTTTCACAAATGAAAGCTCTGATGACCATGAAAGTTTTGAAGAAGAGTTTGCAGACATTGCTTGTGCTGAAGTACAAGAGGAGCATTCATATGATTCAATTACACAAAAAGAAAATTCAAGATTTGAAGACACAAATGAAAACATGGGGGATGATTTAAAATTAAGTTCTGATCCGTCAATCGTTGAGGACAGTAAAACAGATGATGAAAAGATAAAACAAGAAAATAATGAAGAATTTGTAAAACATTGTTCTGAAGTAGAAGGAGAAAATGATGAAGAATTTGCAAAATTTACTTCTGAACCAAAAGAAGAAAATGAGGAGGAGTTTGCCAACTTTAGTTCTTCAATGACAGACAAAAAGGATGAGGAATTTGAAAATTTCAGTTCTGCTAAAAGTAGCGACAATGAAGATGAATTTGCAAATTTCAGTTCAGTTAAAACTAACGGTAATGAACATGAGGAGGATGAATTTGAAAATTTCAGTTCAGCTAAAACAAACGGTCATGAAGATGAAGATGAGTTTGCAGATTTCAGTGCTGCAAAAGTAGTGGACAGTAGTGCTGAATTTACAAATTTTAGTTCTACAAACTTGAATGAAAATCAAGATGAAATTGCAAAATGTAATTCTTCAAATACTGAAAGAGAAAATGATGCAAGTGCTAAAGAACAAAAGGATGAAGATTTTGGTAATTTTGCCTCCGATGGAAATATAGAAAGTGAAGATGAATTTGCAGACTTTAGCTTGGCACAAAATGATGCTGAATTTACAAATTTTAGTTCTTCGGGGTCACAATTTAATGGTGCTTCTAATGATTCAGACAGTTGGGCCACATTCCAGCAGACAGATACTACTATTCCTTCCATTACACCAGCTGTATCTGTGGTAAGTACTCAGATAATTCCTAAGAAAATATATTTCTGTGCAGTATATGATTAAGAAATAATTCATGGAAGCCATAGTTTGTAGAAGATTTTAACATGAGTAACAATAATATTTTTGTTTAATAATAGCGAGTGATAAAATTCACACTAAATTTTGTGAATTGAAGACCTGGTTGGGTCGAACCAAAGACTATGAAATTGATATTTGTTGCTTCTCTGCTAATAACGCAGCATTAAGGACTGATTGACTCAGAATCAGAATGCGTTCCGAGTGGAGCAACATGTCTACCCATGGACTGTTGTTTAGTGAGCTAGCACTCTAAAATTCCAACTAATTGGCATGTTGGTCTAGTACAAAGCGGACATCATCATCATCATATGATATCTTCTTGTTTTTTATACCCCAGCTCGACGAGAGCCGGGGGTATATAGGGATCCTCATGTCCGTCCGTCACACTTTTGGTTTGCGGATAATAATTAAAGTACCGCTCAACCAAATCTTTTCAAACTTTCACACATTGTTGTGTACCATAAAATACAGATTTAGTTTGATTACGGTGTATTTCACATTTATCGTTCATGAGTTATGGCCCTTTTTCTCTTAGAAAATAGGGACTTTTTAGGTTTCCGAATGATATTTAAAGTACCGCTCTACCAAATCTTTTCAAACTTTAACACAATGCTGTGGATCATCAAATACAGGTTAAATTCGATTACGGTGTATTTCACATTTACCGTTCCTGAGTTCTGGTCCTTTTTCTCTTAGAAAATAGAGACTATTTAGGTTTCCGAATGATATTTAAAGTATCGCTCAACCAAATCTTTTCAAACTTTAACACAATGCTGTATACCATAAAATACAGGTTAAATATGATTATGGTGTATTTCACATTTACCGTTCATAAATAATTGTTACACCAGTTCACTTTTCTCAGCATTCCTTCATTACAAGTGTGTTTCCATCATATGTCTTATAATCAGTGTTTTGATGTAAATAGTGAAAGAAAAAAGGAAGTGATTACAGGTAATGATAAATCTGATATAAATTAATTTGGCAAGCAATAAAAAGTTTACTACATTGTCAATTACAAGAATTTGTAAATTTTTGATGGCCATGAAATGAATAAGTTGTAAGATAAATCACAACATGTTTCATTCCTTTCATTGCCTCATTCAAAATTTGGAATGCGGGGGTTTCTGTGATCACCAGATCAACTTTCTCTAGTTTCTTTATGGCGAGGGCCTGTTGTGGTCGTGATTGTATTGTATTTTGATTTACAACTACCTGTGCAATCAGTTCCTTTCACCAGTAGTGAGTTCGAATTCCGCTCATGGCGAGGTGTACACGATACAACATTATATAATAAAGTGTGTCAGTGACATGCAACAGGTCGGTGCTTTTCTCTGGGTACTCTGATTTCCTCTACCAATAAAACTGACCGCCGCGATATAACTGAAATATTGTTGAAAGTGTCATGATTTGAAGCAAAATTGCAGTAGTTGAGATATAAACTTATGAATATGATAATGTGAATGGATTGTGTTTTTTTTCCTCAGATTAGTGTAGTTAAGGATGGCAGCACACTTTCTGAATGTTTCCATGAATCTGTGGTACTTTCTGAACAAACAACAGATTTGGATGCTGTTATACAGTAAGTAAGATGACCTATAGTCTGATATGGTGCAAAATGTATATCTTTTAAAATTGTTTAAATACAAAACCTTCTTTTAAGAGTTTGAACTTCGTTGGTTGTGAAATGGTTTTGAGCTATCGTGGGGTAAACCCACAAACAGCAAAATTAGTATTTGTTGCATCTCCTCTAAGCACACAGCATTAAGGAGAAAGAGTGGTTTACTCAGAATCAGATAATATGTCCGAGTGGAGAGACATGTTTACCGAAAGACTGTTGTTTCAGTGAACTAGTACTATAAAAATCCAACTATGCATGTAACAGTGGTTTTTTCTTGTACAAAGTGGACATGTTATGATGTAACATGTTTTCATTTGGCATTAAAACAACAATCACTTGCCCACTCTTTAAAGAGTGATTTGCTTTGTTTATAAATAGTTACCATGGTTGCATTTTTAAATAACAAGGTAGGTTAACATATGTGCTGTCTGAAATTGTTGGTATACAGAAAATAAATATTTAAGCTGGTAATTAAATGTCAGTCTTTGCCTTAATTTTTTTCACCTACTTGCCCGAAAGCCAAATTTAGAAAAAATTTCTATTTATTCAAACAAATTCTTTCATAATTTTCACATGTCCGAATCCAGTTTTACTTGTACATCCCAGGTTTCGGGCAAGTGGGTTAGCGTGAAGACTGAATGTACACATGTGTATATTAAGTAAGGAAAGTTATGTAAGGATGTTTAGCAATTTCAACAATGACAGAAAACATTGACACAAATCCTGGTTAATCCTGAAGTCTTTAAACACAATTAAAAACAATATAAAAAAAAAAAAAATTCTAGGACATTGCTTTAGACGATGTTGTATCCATGTTATAAAACATTTGATATCTTTATAATATCTACACATTCATATGAAATGTACACCACATGTTTTGAAACCAGGAAGGTTGGCACAAAGACACATTTGCATGTTTTGTTCTGATTTTAAAATAAATGTGGAAAAAAATATAAGGACTAACAATGCAAATACATCCTTTCAGTAGATCTAACTGTATATTACCAATTATTAAACAAATTATGTGTTAATATTTATAGAGAGAACAAGAATCAGTTGTGGATCAAGTTACAGAAATTAGACAGGACTGTTCCTGTACTAAAATGGCCGCAGTTTTCTTCAAATAAGAACTTGTTTGTCTCCTTGAAGATTGATACCAAAAATATAGTAAGGAAAAGCAAAACTGCTTTGTTTTAGATTTAGCATGTTTAATTAAAATCTGATTTCTGGTCTTAACGGTCATAAAACTTACGATTTTTGTTCTTGTACTCAAAAAACAGCCAATCAGACCACTAATCAATATATACAGTGTTCTGATTGGACAATTTTGGAATACGAGAACAGAACTTGTGCTTGAAAACTTTATGACCGAGAGGCATGTACTGTCATACAAACAATATTACAGAACAGATTTTAATTATATCTCCCCTTCGAACGAAGGGAGACATATTGTTTTAGTCTGATTTTTTCTTCTTCCGCTTCCGCTTCTTCTCAGCGAAGCTTGTCCGGACCATAACTTTTTTGTCTTTCCAGATAGGTCAATGATATTTGGTATGTGGGTGCATGACAATAAGGCGGTGTGTCGCGTACTGTAATGACCTTCGTGGGACCTTGACCTTTGACCTCGAGGTCAAATAATTGTTTTTTTAAGTAGTATTTTCTTGTCCGGGTCATAACATTTTTTTCTTTCGAGATAGGTCAATGATATTTGGTATGTGGGTGCATGACCATAAGGCAATGTGTTGCATACCGTAATGACCTTCGTGGGACCTTGACCTTTGACCTCAAGGTCAAATAATTGTTTTTTAAATAGTATCATTCAACTCATAATGTGTAACTTATTGTTGTACAGATGGCCGCATTAAGGGGAGACATAAGTTTTAGGTATCTAAAACAGTTCTTCCTAGTTAAGTTTTGTATTAGTCACATTCATATATGCACATAATTACTTCATTTTGTTGTGCCTTATTTAACCCGCCGGTTTACTGTGAATTTATTATATTTTTTGCCCTAGTGCTTTCCTTTCATTTTCATTATTTACACAATTGCTAAATAACATTAAGGTATTTTTTATTAATTTTTTTTTATTCATGTTACATTGTACTTAATTGTCTTGTTTTTGCTCAGAAAAGATGAACATTATTTTTTATGTCAGAGTTTATATGAAAATTGTTATTCATCTAATTGGTGCATATAGGTTTATAAGAATGTTTTCTGTTTATATCTGGTGTATGTGTTGTGCTTTTTATTAGTTCACCTGGACCAAAGGTCCAGGTGAACTATTGCCATCACTTGGCGTCCGTCGTCTGTCGTCTGTAAACTTTTCACATTTCAAGCTTCTTCTCCGAAACCACTTGGCCGATTGGAACCGAACTTAGCAGGAATGTTCCTTGGATGGTCCTCTACAAAGTTACTGTTTTTCGTTCCAGTCGGATATTCAATATGGCTGCCAGGGCCAATAATATGCTCTGATTGGCCGAAATTTCAAAGATCTTCTTCTCCGAAACTAATGAACTGACTGAACCCAAACTGTAAAGGAATGATCATTGGAATGTCCTTTACCAAGTTACTGTTTTTTATGCAGTTCGGAAATCCAAGATGGCCGCCATCGCAGGACATAGATTAACATTGGACCCTATGGGAAAATGTTCAAATGCCTTCTTCTCAGAAACTACAAATATGATTAAAGCCAAACTGTACATGAATGTTGATTGGATGGTCCTCTACAATCTTAAGGTTTTTTGTTCCGATATGAAATTCAAAATAGCGGCTACGACAGGACTTAGTTTAACATTGGACCCTATGGGAAAAATGTTTCAAAATGCTTCTTCTCTGAAACCACTTGTTTTATTTTAGTATATTGCTATGATTTTGTTTATTATTTTATTATATAGTCAGCTAATGTATTTTTATATCATGGGATGATTGTTATATTTTGTATGCATGTTAGTATATGTAGTACTAGTAGTGATTGTATATGACTATATAAAAGGACCAATAGACTTAATTGCATATTCCTGATTTGATTCTAAAATTATATATTTTTGACATTTTGTTTATTTGAGTTATTTCCCTTACAGTGAACAAAATGGTTCCTCTTCCATGCAAGAGCTGAGCATCAGAAAGGATAAAGAATTTGATTATAATTTTCTTAAAATTTATAGATATTTGAACCTTGTTAAAACTCGGAGGATAACTTTATAGCAAATACAAAATTCATAAGTCGTTATAGCATTAAGTTTTATACAGAGTATGAGAAAATATATGTTATGTTCATTGAATTTTGCATGAAATTAACATTTGTTCTGCCTTAAAGGAAGTAACTACAGTACAATCCGAGACATAGTATGATAAATCACTGTGATAGATGTATCACTCTTCTTAATGATACTGATATGTTTTTTGCTCTGTTTAATCTATTTACTCACTTTCTTGTGTATTTTGGGTGATAGTATGTAACACTCTAAATACAAAAGAAATTTTGAAGATAAATCTAATAGATCAAAAGATATATCCAAATCACCAAGATGAGTGATACATCTATCATAGTGATTTAATCATGGTATGTCTCTGACTGTACTGTACTTAAAAAAATTGAAAAAAGCATATAATTTTAGAATCAAGTCAATTTTCATTATTTTCAAATAATAATATACCGGTATTGATTTTGTTATCTAATTGTTCTGTGTTTTTTGTTTAAAATAGCAAAGCACTAAAAGTACTGCTAATTTATTTGAATTTTATTTTGTTAGGTGAAATTAGAATTAGTACATTTATACAATAAAGATATGATATAATGCTTTGCCATAACAATGCTTCTCTCTCTCTCTCTTGCATTATCGGTTATCACGCTCTGATGCTCTCCGCTCAACATCTGTGGGTCAATTCATATGAAAACTATTGTTTGTAATATGTGATTTGATTGGATGTACAACAGTGGATTGGGACTAATCAAAATGTTTTTATAATGACTCATCAATATTTCATGACTACGAGAACTTCTCCGTCGGTTGACCTATTGTATTGGGTTATCGACGATGTTTCTCTAGATAATCTAGTTTTCTCTACCATTAACACTGATTTTTCTGAAAATTACTTTGCTTATTAAGTTAGAAACTGTTTTTTTTTTAATTTAATTTAGTTGACATTAGACGTAATTAAGAATTGTTTTGATTTTCATTTTAATTATAAAAAAAGTATTTGTTTTAAATGTGTATTGCATCTTTCAGTTCTGTCCACAATTTAAGAGATAGAACAGAAATTTGAAAACTGTAAAATAAACAAAAATATATATTGCAGATAGCAGTGATGATAATCTAAACATAATTTTATTTTGTGTTCTTTGTTTAGATTTAGAAATCAATTTAAAACAATGGAAACATTTGCATGGAGCAGAGAGTTTCTTGTATAAGATATAAAATCAGTTTAAACTGACAAAAACCATACAATATATTATATGACTTTGCATTTTTTATCACATTTATGACCAAAAAAACCACCAATCAATGTTGAGACCTTTATAGGATTGTGAAGTCACAATTCATTTCTTAGGTTAAAAATGTACATGTACAGGAGAATTCTCACATATATATAGTTCAGTCATTTATCATTTCATAGATTGTAAATTATAGATAAAAATCAACTTACCTCATTATACATGTACATGTATCCATATATAACCAGACTCGGAGTGTTCTTAATAATTAATCTAGTCATCATTACTAATTAAATTTTGCATATGGAATACATGTAGAAGTAGTAAGGACCCAGTTTGTCCAGAATACTCAGAAAAAGTTAAAAAGGAATTATTCACTTGTAATTTTTATGCTAAAATAGAAGAAATATTTTCAGTAATAGAGAGCAGTTGACATAGCATACTTTCAAACAATTATAAAGAAGTACAGACAAGGATTGGCATACCGATATAAACACTTTCATTTTCCTATAAACCAATCATTCTTGGTCTATTTTACAGCAGTTTTCTGTATGGATAACAATTTTTTCTACTTTTTTGATTGCCCTGTTTCATGTGAAATATTGTCGTCACTTAGGATCCATCATCGTTCAGGTTTTTCATTTTATACATTTTATTATCATTAAATTTTTATGCAAAAAAATGAAAAAGTGACACAAGATTGTGCTCCATGTTTCCCAGACAAAATGTTCATATAATGGTCTTAAATTATTCAACATATTCATGATTAAACTTTTTGTATGTTTAATTCTCTGTATTTCTAAATTACATTTTGACTTTGTTATGTGTAGGACAATTTAAATTTTAGCATTGTTTTATTCTGAAATAGTTGAGTATTGTGGCTATTTGTAGTCCTTAATGCATGTACATGTACTCCTTTATGATTTATTGTAAAATGTTTTGTTTTTAGGGTAGATATTTTATTTTCATGGTAGTCATCTTAACTCACAAATAAACAGGGAACAAATTGATTGTTATAAGATAATATGCAGCATATCATTAAAATTTTTCATATTTGATATAAATTTCTTTTGTCTGTTTGGCTGTGCCTTGATATATGTGTCCTATAATCGGGAAAAAAGAAAAATAACCCATGATATATATATATATATATGTATACAGTGAATTCCATTTTGGAAGATCACAATATGAGATTTCTCAAGAATGAAGAATTTTGAATATTGTATTTAAAAAATGAGATGGGTGAGATCTTACAAGATGGGATTTTCACTACAGAAGCAATTGTAGTATTTTGATGTATGAAATCTGAAAATAACAATTTATATATCTAGAACATTGTGACACTGTGATAGCAAAAAAACAGCATTTGTAATGTTTGTTAATTATTTACATTTTGTACTTAGTTTTATTGTGAAATGCATGAAGATGATAGAGTAATATGTCCAAAGTGCAAACTACCAAAAAAAGTATTTATATTTGAACAAAATCAGTGAATCCCATCGATGATATTGCAATGTTTTTTTTTATTTATATTCGGAAGAAATGTGTTCTTGTTGAAATTATTTAATGTTATAAAGTTTTGTGCTTTTACTCTATATTGTCATTTTATTATTAAACAATTACTTAAAATTTTAATTTTGTTTTGTTATTTTTCTTCTTGTGGAGATGGTGGCCATTTTGATAATTTTCCATCTTTAGACATTGATTAGTTTTTTTTCCAGAAATGTGTCGTGCACACTAAATTAGATATCTGCGTTTTTATTTCAATTTTTTTTTCAGTAGACACATTATCCATATCTTCTTTTCTTTTTTGGAAAAAAAAAAATGTGTAATGTCAATATTTGTCCTTTTTAGGTATGAATAAAATTCTAGATTATTTTGGGCAAAAGAATATATCATCTTCATGGATTCAAATTTATTGTGTTCATTGTTAAATTGTTTCTCGTACAATGTAATGTAGAATTCTGGCATATTATTTTTGTACACTAAAATATTTTAGCTATTGGAAGAAATCATTGAAGGCAATGAAGACTCTAACTTAGACATGTATTCAGAAGACAATATAAGATCTCTATGCTTTATAATTTAAGTTAGTTAATACTGTGATGCAATTTTAAATATGTATATTGACTTTTTTAAAGGAATTTCCGTTTCACATGATAGAAGATTTATTCTAGTTTCAAAATCTAAGTTGTCAACTGAAGCACACATTCTTCAATTGTTTTTGTTACAAGCTACAATTGGATGTCAACTGAAGCACACATTCTACAATTTTTTTGTTACAAGCTACAATTGGATGTCAACTGAAGCACACATTCTACAATTTTTTTGTTACAAGCTACAATTGGATGTCAACTGAAGCACACATTACAATTTTTTACAATCTACAGTTAGATTAGACTTGGACAGCTCCACTGGGCACACAGATTTTTTTGGCTGTCACTGAATTATTCTAAATTTCATCAAAATTTGAGAAATTCTCTAAATTCATGGATTGTAAAAGGTGATAAGTCACACATACACCTACATACGACCCTCAAATCCACAATTGGAACCCAAACGAAACCTTAATCCTATTGAACTGAGAAGTGAGATACGATCACCCGCCATATTTGAACCTGGCAACATGTAAACAATGAGAAAGATGACAACTTTTAAAGGACTCCAGCTGACAATAATTATATATAGAGTGATACTATTAATCACATCCCTCCCAACATTCAGGGAAACATTCCTATTGAGTCAATAGAGTCTTCCATCACATCTGCGACTAAAACTTGGTATGAACTGTACCCAACACTCAGTTGGAGAAGTGTAGCAGCTATCAGTCTTAAGACGACAATTATGTCATGACTACATCAAGTGGCAAAATGATAACATTGAAACATCAAACAAAACCCTCTCCCTGTTAAACCTTATTCTCCTATCGGGCGACATTCATCAGAACCCTGAACCTATCAAATATCCATGCGCAATATGCAATAAGCCAGTTGCAAAAAACCAACATGCACTACAGTGTGATGAATGTGATGCATGGGTACATACCAAATGCGACGGGATCAGCAAAGAAGATTATAAACGCTTTGAAACAGTAAATAGTCTAGTATTTGAATGTCCATCATGCAGACTACTTACCTTCACTGATTCATTTTTCATAAGTGACCACGAACAGTCATATGAATCAACAAACTCATTTCACATGTTAACTGAATCTGACACATCTGCAGAAGATAGCGCAGAGAACATAACCAACCTGCCAAATTATCATTCAAGTACTAAAAACCCTGGCAAAATTCGTATACTGACAGTCAACTGCAGAAGTCTAATGAGTGACAAGAAAAGAATAGATCTTCATAACCTCATTGAAACACATAAACCAAATATCATAATAGGTACTGAGTCCCACCTAGACAGTACGATTGTAGCAGTGAGATCTTTCCAGACAACTTTCAAAACCCATATAGAAAAGATAGGAAATTAGGAGAAGGCAGAGATAACAACTACATAACAACCGAAACAATAACAAAAGAAGACTGAGATCAAATGGTGTAAAATCAACATTGCAGGCAACCAACCTCTACATATAGGAGCCTTTAACAGACAACCAAACAGTGGATCAGAAAAAATTGAAGAATTAGAGAAATCCATCAATACCATCATAGAAGGAAGTAAAGTTACTGTAAACCAACTTTTGTTCGCGTGCTATAAACCTTCACGACTTTCGCGGTAGAGTACAAAATCGTTTATATCCATGAACAAGTCGGTCTAAAGTGTGTAAGAAACAAGAACATATATAGCCTAGCAAACACCATATAGCGTAATGTATTTTCTGGTATAGATCGATATCCGTTAGACAACACAAAGTCATGTATACGTAGTTAAATTTGAGGGGTCATGTAAATTAACATAATTAATTTTCAAAAGAACTTTATTTGTAAGTTACTGACAATTAATTTAATGCAGAGTACTAGTAAGTGTTATACTTCATTTTATATGGTATATACAGGATTTGGTTCCACAGTATTACAATTTTTCTGCATTAAAATTTATAAAGTTACGCGTTGGCAAATATAATTATAAGTGAAGAAAGTTATTGAAATGTGTTCAAAACAGGTTTTATAATCATGCATGTATATTGTAGTATAAAGTGCTGTGAGCATAATGTTGACAGGTAATTAAAAGCGTTTGATTGTAATAATCAGCTGGAATTATAAAATCAATAATTGCTGTCACCTATAAGTACGTTGATAATTGAAACTATTAATCAACGGGGATAATCCGATAATCATTGGAAAAACAAACGAGATCAACTACAACATTATGACATGTTGGTCTATCTTGTTCTATAATATAAACTTTTTTTCGTTTTTTGAGAAAATAGCACAGGTGACAAATTTATTGTATGATGACAAAAACTTTGAACTTTTAGCATTTTGGTTATGGCGAAATTAAATCTCTGCGAAACTGTCTTGAACCAGAAAAACGTGAAACATAATAGCTGCGAAAATAAGTTGGTTTACAGTAACCTCCCCAACATCATCCTTGGCAGAGACTTCAACCTACCACATATAGACTGGTGTTTAAACACCGTGAAACCAAATCCTTAGTATGGAAAGGAAATAAACAAGAAACTGACAGATATTGTACCTAAATGAAAATGATTTAACACAAGTAGTGAGAGAACCAACAAGAGGAAATAATATTCTAGACCTCATGTTTACCACCAACCCTGGATTTATTAGCAGCATTGAGGTGCATCCCGGTATGAGTGATTATATTGTCATCATTACTGATGTAAATCTTAAAGCTGAATCAGCAAAGAAAAAACCACGCAAAGTATTTCTTTATGAAAAAGCAGACATGGATGGGCTTAAGACCTTCATCAAGGACAAACTATCCGAAAAGACAAGAGGTAGCCACATCAGCAGCGCTGATGTTAGCGAACACTGGAATTACCTCAAGCGAACAATCACAGAGGCAATAAGTAAATTTGTTCCACAAAAGACACTTGGAGGGAAACAACATGTTCCATGGATAACAACACATATCAAGAGATTAATCAGACGTAGGCAACGCAGATACAACGCCGCAAAGAAACAACACCAACAAAAATTGGAAGAAATACAAAGTGATGAGAAACCTAGTAAGAAAAACCATGAACGAGGCACTTGACAACTATATCCATCAGATCCTAAACCATGATGAAGACAGCAAAAATTCTAGCCTGAGTAAAAACTTCTGGAAATACATCAAATCCAGGAAGAAAGACAGTATGGGAATATCGCCACTCCAAAATTTACCAGGAATGTACATTATTGACAACAAAGGCAAAGCTGAGATTCTCAACAAACAATATGACAGCGTCTTCACTGATGAAAACCTAGAACAGACACCACTACTTGGAAACTCCTCAGTACCATCTATCGACCAACTCAATATAACAGAGAACGGAGTTTGCACATTACTGAAAAAACGAGATCGTACAAAGGCAAACGGACCAGACCAGATACCAACAAGGATACTAAAAGAAGCATGTAATGAGATAGCACCCTTCTTGACCATCATACTTAGACAATCACTCATCACTGGAGAGATACCAGAGGATTGGTGACAGGCAAATATAACAGCTATATACAAGAAAGGAGACCGGAACCAGGCAGTGAACTATAGACCTGTGTCATTGACCTCCATTTGCTGCAAGACAATGGAACATATATTATATCGACATATCATTGAACATCTAGAGAACCACCAAATTTTGTCAGATAACCAACATGGTTTTAGAAAACACTGTTCCTGTGAAACCCAACTAGTCAATACCATCGAGACAGTTGCAAGATCACTAGATAAGAATGAACAAGTTGATATGTTGATATTGGACTTTTCCAAGGCGTTTGACACCGTGCCACATCAGCGTCTGATCAACAAGATGGAGCATTATGGAATAAAAGGCAACATACATAGATGAGTTTCTTCATGGCTAACTCAACGACATCAGAGAGTCTGTGTTGATGGGGAGGAGAGCAGTAACAAGCCTGTAAGATCTGGCATTCCTCAAGGAACAGTTTTGGGACCCCTCTGCTTCCTGATCTACATTAACGACATGGGAAAATTTATCTCAAGGACATCCACATTGCGTCTTTTTGCTGATGACTCGCTCTTATACAGACCAGTAAACACCACAGATGATGGCAAGAGACTCCAGGAAGACCTGACAGAACTTACAAAATGGGCAGAACAGTGGCAAATGACATTTCATCCTGCAAAATGTTACATCCTAAGAGTAACCAGAAAGAAAAATTCAATCATCATCAATTATGAAATGCTGAGGCAACAACTGGAAACAGTACATCAATATCCTTATCTAGGAGTAGAACTATCAGAAGATCTAGAATGGGAGCCACATATCAACAAGGTCATCTCAATAGCCAACAGAACATTAGGATTCTTGAGACGGAACATCTACAAATGTCCTCAAGATATTAAAGTCTAAGCCTACATATCCCTAGTACATCCGCACCTTGAATATGCTTCATCCGTTTGGGACCCATTTAGAAAATGCCACATCAACGCATTAGAAATGGTACAAAGGAAAGCTGCCAAATTTGCCACATCCAACTACACCAGAGAGCCAGGAACTGTAACTACCATCTTGCAAAACCTTGGCTGGCAGACACTGGAAAACAGGAGAAAAATGGCTAGACTCATTCTTTTCTCTATAGATCCATCAATGGAGAAGCAGCCGTAAACATTCCACCTTACCTGACCAAACCGACCACTCGAACCAGACAATACTACTCTCAGTGATTCTCTAGACTAAGCACCTCTACCGATACCTACAAATACAGCTTCATCCCGAGAACTATCAGTGACTGGAACAAGCTACCCCCTGAAGTCATCCTATCACCATCAGTGGACAGCTTCAGAGAGGGCCTGAAGAAACAAATGTAAACTTCAACACCAGTTTTGACTCTCTTTTATTTCACATTTGTAAGTAGATTTTTTAACCGAGCATCCAGGTTGATGTTTGCACAGCAGTATCTGCGTAATGGTTTCCAGTTGTAGATCAACAATATAGATGTAGATGTCAATTGAAGCACACATATTCTACAATCTACAATTCTTAAAATGGTAGTCTCCTGTAGCACACATATTCTACAATCTACAATTCTTAAAATGGTAGTCTCCTGTAGCACACATATTCTACAATCTACAATTCTTAAAATGGTAGTCTCCTGTAGCACACATATTCTACAATCTACAATTCTTAAAATGGTAGTCTCCTGTAGCACACATATTCTACAATCTACAATTCTTAAAATGGTAGTCTCCTGTAGCACATACATTATAAAACTGAGAATAGTAGTCAACAATAGCACACACATTCAGAAGTTTTAAGGTGAAAAAAGTACAACCGTCAGTAATAGAACACACATTTACAATTTGATGTGAAGGTAGTACATTTAGTTGTAGCACACAATTTCAGCAATTTGAAAGTTAGAATAGAAGTTACTCGTAGGTCACCAATCTACAATTTCAAAATAATAAAAAGTACATGACAGTCATCCATAGCACCACACCCTATAACAGACATGGGGTAATCATAATTTGTAATTGTAATCGGTTGTAATCGATTACATTTTTCATGTAATTGAATGTAATCTGTAATTGGACATTTTTTAGATTACATGTAATCGTAATGTAATCGATTACATTCATTTTGACCCTGTAATCATGGTTACTTTCTGATTACATTTAGATTACTTTTCATCATTTTGACTTATTTTATCTTAACTGAAACATATATCTCCTTAGATATTTAATGTATGATTTATGTAAATGAATTTTCATCATGAAATTTATTAAACAAATAATGTAGATATTATTATATGCTTATTTGCAATCAAAACTATAACAGCTACAAAAAATATTAAGTATAAATTATGACTATGAAAGACTATCACCATGTCCTCATGATTCGCATAAGATAAAGAAATATTTTATATAAACCAAAACATAGGTATCTTATGAAGATTTCTTATACAAGTTTAAAAAGAGATTTAAATTTCAATAAAAATATTATATAAAAAGCAAAATGTAAGTTATAATTTTCAGAAACATTTATTTATGATGCTCGTACATATATGTATATTACAAATTAACTGATAAATAGCAAGTTGTAATATTTTTAAAATTTTGGATATTTTTTTTAAAGAATATTCTAATGGGGCTTGTATCTGATATTCAGATATATGTGATATTTCTGCTTTTTATTTTGGTGCTGATTTTCCTTTTAATATTGGATTATATGATAATTTGTTCATTACTTGTGGGTTACTATGCAACTTGTAATGGATATTTTATTAAACCTATTTACATAAATTGAGGATTTAGTTTTCATATTTAGACTGAGAAATTAGGTACATTTTTAAGCAAGTTTTTAGAATCAGAATGATTTATGTTTTTTTATCTTCTGAATTATATATCAAGGACAAACATTCAAATGGTGTGAAATTTAGTAATGGTGATTGTTACATAATTTGGTGTCATAAATAATACCTTAATTACAAATTGTATGAGGTAATTAATTGCTAGTTTATTATCCCCAATATACTTTCACAGGATGTTTGAAATTATTTGATATCTATTTATTAAAATGTGCAAATGTATGTTATAATATTTACTAATAGTATAAGATGAAATCAATATTGGTAATATATAGTAATAAGAGAAGACATATATGAAAAATATGAAAATGAGAATTGCTGTTTATAATTTACAATGTACTGTTTGTTATTGCATGTAATGATCACATTACAACTGAATTGTAATTCATAGTTCTGATTAAGAAATACATTAAAAAAAAGAAGAGATATTGGACAGATACACACGAGACAAAATAACATAAAACACTAATGTATTGGTTGTCATGACATTAAATGTAATCAGTAATGTAATCGATTACATTTACAAAGTGATTGTAATTTAATCTATTACATTTGAAAATTGATGTAATCGTAATGTAATGTAATCATGAAAATTGCAAAGTAATTGTAATGTAATCGATTACATTTGAAAGTAATTGACCCCAAGTCTGCCCTATAATTTGAAAGCGAGAATAGTAGTTGTTCGCAGCACTCAGATTATATAGTTTGAAAATAAAAATGGAAAGTGTTCTGGGTATTGAAAACACCACTACCAACAATATTTTATGGCAGTCAGTTTTTGTGGATGGAGTAACTTGAGAACATCACAGATCTGCCACAGTAAACATGTTATGTTAGAATAGTACATTCACCCATGGCACACATATTCTAAAACAGTTGTATAAACACATGTACATGTGTATATATAATTGTAGAATGAAAAGTTGATTGTATCACACACATGGAACATTTCTTAGGTGAAATAGTACAGTGAGTCATAGTACACATATTATAAAGTAACAATAGTACAGTGAGTCATAGTACACATATTATAAAGTAACAATAGTACAGTGAGTCATAGTACACATATTATAAAGTAACAATAGTACAGTCACATCTTCACAAGTCGAGGTTTATTGTCTGCTTCCTTCCTCTACAGTCTGACATATGTAGCAGTACATGTGTAATATTTGTGTAGTAGATTATGTGTATTATGTGTGTTGTATCTCTTGAACAGTTGCACAAATTAGTAAAAAAAAAAAAATGTTTTTTTCATTGATGCTCTGGCAATGATATCTTTCTACTGTTTGGAAAGTATATACATGCATAATTTACTTAGGTAATCGTAGCAAAGATCTGTATAAGTGCATAATTTGAGGTTATGAAACATATTAAAGCCTACATTGAAAAAATATTCACCTTCAAAAAGTTGTCAAAGTATTCAATTTGCAAATTTATATGTTAATAGTCCATTTCCAACTTGATTATAAGATTATACGTTTTTGCATGTTTGTTTTATTAGATATTTCCCTTTAATGTAGGTAAAGAGTGTCCGTTCATGCAAAGTTTAATGAAAATACCATGTATTTTTCACGTAATCTACAAAATTTTAATATTGTAACAACTTGTCAATTTTGTATTTGCTATAAAAATATCCTCTGATTTTTTACAAGATTCAAGTATCTACAAATTCTTTGCCCTCTCCTTTTCTCTTGCTTGAATGGATACCATTTTGTCTGTCGTAAGGGATATAACTCATATTAGATAAGTATAATAAAGTAAAATTTTAGAATCGAATCGGGCATGTGCAAAAGGTCTATTTGTAACACCAAATCTGCTTGTATGCAAATAAATACAGCCCAAAGTGACTACAAAATATTGCCTACTTAAACCAAGAGGAGGGAAGCAATTTTAAGCTGTGACTAGCAAAAATTAGTTAATTGTACCCAGGCACAAAAAATGAAAAATGTTAGACTAACAAAAACATTGATAAAAATAGTGAAACTAACAAAAAACATTGATAAAAATAAAGTATACAAAACACCAAATGTAACTCCATTTGAAAACTTTTTATCTTGCCTGTGAGCTAACATTGAACCCTACAGTAAAATGATGCAAAGGCCTTCTTCTCAGAAACTGCTAAACTGATGGAACAAAAACTGTAGATTAATGACTATTGGAAGGTTCTACAAAATGTTTTTTTTTCTCATATCGATAGAAATACCCAGATCGTTTTATGGTCAATTCAGTATCCATAAATTTACTGGACATACAATGTGTTATGGCATATAATTATCCATCCATTTCTTTGCAGTTCAGGGTTGTACATGTACAATAAACTTTATATGTATTATTTCAGATAGGAAGAGGAAAGTCTCATATTTTTTTTATAGCTGTTTACATGTGGTGTTTCAGAATTATTTCCCTTTTCTTTGTAAAAATGAACCTAATTTTTGTTTTGTTGAATGATAACATGTATGGTCAGTTTTCATTACATGTTTATGTAACAATAAAATAAGTGATGGTTTGAAATTAGTTCGGACAGAATAAAATTGACAGTGAAATTACTACATGGACCATATAATTTTCTAGGAAGAAATGTCCCATGGACTATTTCAATTAAGAAAATTATTTCAAGAACCTTTTAAACTAGGAAAGTTTATAACCTTATATTTATTTGTTGTTGTTGAAATTTTGGTTCATAGGGAGTTATTTTATGAGGAAAAATTTATCACTTACATTTACACTTTGTTACTCAGCTTTTATACACTGCCATTTTTAGATTGTAACCCTTTATTCCATAGAAGAAACAATGTTGTTTGATATATGATTAGTGTTTTATGTAGTTTGGTTACATGTTATTATAAGTTCAATACAGAACATGTCTGGGGGTCATCGTGGTCATGATCGTATATGGTAGTTGGATTTACAACTACCTGTGCAATCAGTGCCTATCACCACTAAAGTTGTGAGTTCGAATTTCATTCATGGCGAGGTGTTCTCAATACAACACTATGTGATGAAGTTTGTCAGTGACTTGAAGCAGGTCTGTGGTTTTCTCCTGGTACTCTGGTTTCCTCCACCAATAAATATGACCACCACGATATAGCTGAAATATTGTTGAAAGTGGCATTAAACACCATAATCCTAGCCCAGAACATGACTTGCTGAAATACCTTCAATAAAATGAAAGAAAATGTTCCTGTTGATCATCAGAAAATAATTTAATGTCCATAAGTACTATCTTTGATTTGCTTTGCGAGAATGGATTTCATGGAGCAATTTCGGATTCTATGAAAAGTCCATTTCAAACAATGCATATAAACGATAGTATGTTTATCAATGATTTTTCAAGGTGACGTCATTCAAATAGTTTATTCATAGAAATCAACAATAATATGTTCGTATTGCGCTTGTAGCTTGATAATTATAGAATATTATATGGCATTTTTCATATAACATGTCATATCAATGCGAGATGCGCATATTAGCCTAAGTATGGGTCGAGGGTTGATATGGCATGTGATATGAAAAATGCCATATCTACCTTTTTATTATATGTATATATATAATATGTATAAGAGACATAGTCCTTATACAGTTACACTTTTTATACAACAACACAAGATGATTCAATCTTTGGTTCATAAAGGAGTGTCATCATTTGTTGCATAACGAGCATTTTCCATTTTGACAGTAGCAAACGACGGAAGTAAACAGCAATATATTAATAACGAAAATCTGATCGGACCGGAAAACATGAATTTCAGAAGGAATTTTTTTTTTTTCCAAAAAGACAAAATATTTGTGAAAAACTAAATACTCGATTTTATGGTCGCCATTTTGAAAAATCCATATTACACCCCCCCCCCCCCCCCCCCCATGTAATATGGCACACATTATTACACCCCTGGGAGATATGACTTGTTGCATTTCGGATTTATCACATATGGGCTAATATGAGCATCTCTGGTTGATATGACATGTGATATGAAAAATGCCATATAATAATCTATAATTACCGTTTGTAATGATCAAAAAGAAAATTTACAAATCGATTAAATAGATTTTTGTTTTTGAGGACAACTGAAAGCCATAAACTGCTATAGTATTTCTAGATCTCCCTAACACACCTGTTAGTTCACTCCTATTGGGGTTGAAATAGCTTTTTTTCATTCTTAAGTAGCATATTCTCTTTAATCTTTTTTGTGTGTGTATGCAAATACTGAATTTTAATTTCTTTTAACAGCTGCTAGGACACAAGAAACCACCAGTACCTATATATGCTGCTAATTTAACATTACTAGAACCTACTAAAGGATTACCAGCATTAGAGCCTGAAGTTACACTTGTAGATACAGATAAAACAGAGGATGTTAAGGTTTGTTGAATGAGGGTATTTTACCTTTAAAAAATAACAAAATGTGTTATGTAGGGTGAGGACAACAAGCAGGTTTTGTCTTACTTACAATCTTTACTCATGCATAATGAACGGACATCATTGGTCCTGCAGCATACAAGTAAGACAAATACTACAACACAAAATTAATCTCATTTTCACAGATTATTAACTTACTATTTAAAATCTTTGTGATTAGGCCTGTTTCCAATGAACCTCAGGATGGGCCAATCATATTTGATCTACACAACATCTGTCCTGCAATGTATACATATATGCCAACATTATGTCCTGGGAATTTGATATCCTTTCCATGGTCCATTGAGTGTAAATTTGTCAGTTTTGTTGTTGTTGTGAATTAGCCATTTTCTCTATATATCTACTTAAGAATTAATCATGGAAGCCAGAATGTGTTTTGAGTTTTAGCATGGGTAGACAGATAAAATTTATTAATATCCACCAACCCATGTTAAAACTCAAAACACATTCTGGCTTTCATGAATTATTTCGATTCTGATATGTCTAAGAGTACAAATATGGTAGAATACTTTGATTGGAAGATGGTAATTTATATTTACGTTTGCGGACAATGTCGCATGCAATTTCTGCTGAAAATTTGAGCAGACAATTAATCAACATGTACATTTACAACGGGAAAGTCAGTCACATGCACCGGCGCATGTGCTAATGAGATTATATCCAATCGATAAATCGCTCGTTTGTTTACAAAACTAAAGAAGGACGTCATGTTAGAATTGTAATTAAACATTAATATATGTCGGTTGAAACTTAGATTTTTTACAGTCCACTGACGATTAATTTAACCTGTGCTAAATTCTAATTATACTTACAAGGTCAGCTGAACAAAATCTAAGTGATAGTTACATTCACATCTAACATTGATATGTTAAGTTCATTATTGGTTCACAGACAGTACAGACATTTTTATGAACACCCCTGGCCTATTTTGTGCTTATATGAAGTTTGTCTTGATAGTAAGTTATATTTGTAGTCTTCATGAAACTATGATTTAAGAACATATTTTTTTTTGTACATGATGCTCTTGTTCAAGAAACAAACTACACATTTTAATAATTTCATGCATGTTTGGTTTTCATTTTCAAGTTATAAATTAAATTAAGTTATATTTGTTTTACTATATGTCATATTTTTCAGGATTTACCACCTGTGCAGTTTGATTGGACCACAAGTGGCCTCACTAATCCACTGGAAGGTATGCCATAAAAGGCCTCACATATTTAGATATAAATCTGCTTTCAAATTATAATTGAAATAATAAATCTATCAGTTGATTAATGGGCTCAATTTCTTACAAGAAAGTCACTGTCAAAACCCAAAAATAGAAAAATGTTAGATGGCCATTTGGCAAAATGATTACCAGTAACAGGTTAAAAGTTTTTATGATTATATTGTCTATTATTTTGATGGAAGACATAGTCTGTGTATAGGAAGATGAAGTTTAACATCAATTTCGATAATATTTTGGTTTAATGGTGGCGATCAGCTTTATTAGAGGAAACCAAACGTCTTCAAAAAGTAAATGACAAGTTTGATTATAAGGTTAAATATATGATTGCAGCTATTGGAATCCTATCAAAGAAAAAGGTTGATTCTAATTTGAATCTTGCTGTAAACAATGATAAAAAATTATTTCAAATGAACTTTTAGCTCACATCATTGTTCCTGCTTTGGGACAGGTGCAAAATGTGGCAGGGTTAAACCAGTTAACTGGATCTCCAATGGCAGTACAGATATAAAAAAGGATTTAAAAAAAAACCTGCACAGACTCGCTTCCACTCAAAAAGACCACACACTATTACAAAAATGAATGACAACATAAACATGGATAGCACTGTAGCAGGCCTGGGTCAATGACTGCTCTTGGTTAAAACCTGCAAGTTTATGATAGTGTGTATTATTTATATTTTCAGTTAACAGTAAGCTACAACAGTTAGATTTCCTGACAGTGGATGACCCTGATTTTCAAGTAAAATCAAAAGGTAGGTTGATATCTGTGAACAAGAATATTACAGATATTAGAAATTATAGATCCAGTTCCATAGCCAGGACTTTTCAAAAGGGTTGGATAAACTTGTTAATTGACTCGGTCTTCAAGCCGGATGTCAAAATAGTCAATGCTCAACTGAAATCCTGATTTCAGTAGTTATTATTCAACCAAAATCTTGACTTTAGTAGACCTTGGTTTTCAAGGGAGTTTGTACAAACCCTCTCTGCCTACAAGTGTGCAGATTTATTCACTAAGGATCACAATTATTTACCAGAATTTGAAATACAGAAGAATATTTTTTTTCTCCTAATATTATGCAGGAGCAAGTTAGATCTGTAGTATGTGTAGACAATATATCAACTTCTTTTATAGCTTTTTGTAATAATTCACAACTTTTAATTGTGAATAGATGACTCATATGTATGCACATGACATTCAAGAAGACAAAATGTCAGAATTGATTCTGCAGTTTTTTGGGGTTTCTCTTATTACAACTAGAATAAAATGATATTATTGTATGCTGTGCATTCGAAATTAATTGATATTATTGCTCCTTTGTTATTAGACAAATGGGATTGGGGTAATTATTACATGTTGTTATGTAACAACTGTTTCTGTTTCTATGTTGTGATGAATATGTTTTTTTGTTACTTGTTTGAAGACAATGTAAACTTTTGTCATCTGAGTACTGAACCATTAAATTTAATGGTTTTTATACGCCCGTCTTGAGACGGGCCGTATTATGTGATTGGGTATGGCGGGCGGGCGTCCACAGGTTTCCGCACAATAACTTTAGTTCTGTATATCAGATCTTTACCAAACTTGGCCACATGATTCCCCTGTGGAAGGGGAAGAACTCTATTTATTTTGGGGTCATTAGGTCTAAGGTCAAGGTCACCGTTACTATAAATATAATTTTTGACAACAGGGTCATTTCCACATAACTTTAATTCTGTATATTGGATCTTTACCAAACTTGACCACATGATTGTTCTGTAGAAGGGGAAGAACCCTATTTATTTTGGGGTCATTAGGTCAAAGGTCAAGGTCACCATTTCTATAAATAGAATTTTTTACCGTTTGATAATTTATATAGATGGGCGTATTTTGTGATGCACACATTTCTTGTTAAAGAATCGTCTCATCTTATCTTTCAAAAATTGTTTTTTTCGGAAGATATCAATACCTTGTTGAAAAGTATTCTGTCATTGTACAGATGACTAAAGATGGTATTGGCAATTTAGATTTCTGTTCAAAGTTAAATTATGTTTCACTTTTATGTTTTATGATGGCCTTGTAAACTATCTAATATTTAAGTGATGTTTGAGGCTATCGGATCTCTTTAATAGAACTAATAAAAAATATAAGAAAACATCTCTGTCACGAAGATTAAATATTTTATGTATAATATTCAAGATTATTGCGTTCTTTATAATAACGCTGTTCGCCCTTTTATATGTGAGGGTTGGTATTAAACTCACATGCAGAAAACACTTGCATGACAGCATCATTTCAGTAAGAGGGAGTGCCTATAGACGTTTTCAGAAATCGGTGATTACCTAGTTATCGTTTGTGGATGCTAGGTGGTGTTACTATCGTCCACCATTACGAAAGTGTAACAATCGGTTGTTTACACTAGTTACGATTAATCAGTATTCATAATTGGATTAGATAAACACTCTTCGGTTAATATTTTATGGCTTATTCCCGTGATTTTGGCCGAATATTTCGAAATATGGATTATTGAATTGAACTTAAACGGTTATTGTTTAAATTGTTCAGAATCACAAAGTTCAGGACCAGGTCGGACAAATATATACGGTCATCAATATTATCAAAATTAAAGAATTAGCCATTTTGCCAGATGTGGGCTAACAGATCGATCTGTAGCTATTCAGATTTTAACCTTGCTTATGTGGCAGAATTTCAATACAAAACGGGGTACGCAACAACAACAAAACGGTCGGTATGGAAACCCTCAACACACATTTTTTACTAATGGTATATATTTTGTACAAAAGAACTAAGTTCCCTTCTAATATTGTCTTCACTTCATAAAGCCACAAAGTAGCATATTTTTATGATGTAGGGAGCACTTATGCAATTGACCAAAAAATCAATCATTTGCACAATGATAGAGTAGCAAATATGTGGAGGAATAAGGTTCCTACCGTATGCGGTAGATGATAACATAGAAAGGAAAAAAAACTGAGTTAAATGTTGTCTTAAATGAAAGCTTAAATACCATAAACAAAGGAAACGGGAACAAAGTGAGCAGTGTAGGAATTATTGTTTTTCATGTAGAAGCCGCATAAAATAATTAACAATTTACAAAGAGATAAATCTTGATTCTGTAAGAAGTAAAAATGAACGACATGATGTCCTGCAACAAAATTCGGCGATTTTTGTTTCTTTTAGTTTTTTGTCATTATAATTCAGTTATATATATTTTTATCATTTTTAACCCTTTGTGGGAAGGGGGTAGAGTTTAACTGTCATATTGCAAATCAAATACATTTAGGAATCAACCCAATACATAAATTAAATTTTTGTGTTTTAGTAATGTCTTTGCTATAACTTGTTATGCAATACACAGTTAACTATCAGTTATAATGATAGTTATCTTTCTACAATATGAATTTAACACCTTTGTTGCAAAATGACACGACTGTCTATTCCCCTAAGTGCCAAACCCGGGAAGCATCGCATCGCTGTTGACACGGTCGACCTTCAGCAGACTACAAGTCTAGAAAGTGCTACCACTTCCTTAACACGTCAATATTAAATTTTAATTAATCTTCAAAAACATATAAAATTAAAGAATAAATTAATATAAAACTATGAAATCCTAGCAAAGAAATTTAAAAAAGAAGACAAATGGGGTGAAAAATGCCCGTCCGGTTCACGTATCTGAAACCTGGGAGCAAATAGTTATATTAGGTTCCTCATAAAACTTTTTTTTTTCAGATAAAGAAATTCAGATATTCAGATGTTTTAATTTGATAAAACTTAAATTCCTTTTCATCTTCACTACAGATCCCTATAAAGAAATTGACCGACAAAAAGTTTTAATTTGTTTTACAATTTAACAAACAAAAAATAAATAAAATAAAACAGAATTGAAAAATGCACCTTAAGATGTCACATTCAAAGTTAAGTTCTTTCTTATAAGTTAGGCACACTTTTTATCATTATTACTTCACTTTAAATCGTATAGTAATAATTTCAAAAAGCGTATATTATAATTTATATATTTACTTTTTGATTTCATACAAAATATTAATTTGATTACCCCTTTTTTCTTATGCTTGAAAAGCAACAAAAAAAACAAAAAAGGAAAAAAAGTGCATGCAGTTTTTAATCAAGTAGGATTTATACTGATTTTGTATGGGGAATATAATGGTAATTTTAAGAAAAAATACATACCAGGTAATTAAGTCTCCCAAACAACGTTTGGAGACTTATTGTTTTTGCTCCGTTTCTTATTATTATTATTATTATTCTTGTTCTTGTTATTCTCCTTTCTTTCCGTGCACCATGAACTTGTCCACGGCAGATCTCAGGAACTACAGGACAGAATTTCATGAAACTTGGTGGAGTTATAGATATATGTTTCTAATTGATCCTAAAGTTTTCAGATTTGTGGTAAAGGGGGTCAAAGCCATATTTTTGGGGATTCAAAGGGGGTGGGGGTTACTATAGAATCCTATGGGAAACTTGAAATTTCGTACATTAATGTTGATAACTTCTAAATGGACATAAATTTTGACATAGTGATAGGTCACCATTAGAGGAGCAATTCTGCGTTTTCAAAATTTTCAAGATGTCTGCCATTTTCAAAATGGCTGCCAAAACACGGCATAAAAATGGGGGGTAAAAATTCAACATTGTCCGATATCATCAAAATTTGATATGTGGGTAGATAGTGTCAGTGGCCGGTTTGGGAGACTTCATAATCATTAGATTATAATCATATCTTGTTTAGTTGTTGTCATTATATCATTGTCATTATATCTCCGTTTAAAAATCACTTCACAGAAGGTATTATCATTGAATTTCAAGCCGAAATAACAGTATATTGTGACACCTGTACTAGAGAAACCATACATTAGCGTATCAATAAACCCCGAGAACATAAGATTTTGACACTTTACTAATGGCGGACACACTCGGAAGTCGATAATGGCCGCACCCATGTTTTTAAGAATAAAAAGGTCTATACTGAGCCAGGAAAGTCAATACCTGTTACATATGTGGGTGGCTAAAAGCTCTGGTTTTTATGTCTGTACCTTAGTTTTCATGTAGTGATACATGTTGTGTCTATTTTATATGTTTTATTTTAAAATAGAATATGGTCAAAATGTTCTGTTCTAGTGAAAAATCATTACTACTTTTATATTACATTCTAATGACTGGTCTACTCGATTTCAGTAATTGATTAAGGATGCATTGTATTTAAAAAAAAACTCAGTTTATAACAGAGTTGTGCAGTGAGGACCCTTGAGAAACATTCATTTAAGAATAAACTATATCCCGGTACATAGGGATTAATACATAGACAAAGAATTAAAATGGCATTGTCTATTTTTTTTCAGTATTTAATTCAGGGCTTTTCCAGGAAAAAAATACCTGGGGGGGTCGGAACTCCGTCAATAATTTGGGGTACTACCACCAGAATTTTAATTATTTTTGGGGTACCACCACATAAATATAAATACTTAAAATGACCCCCACCTAGAAAATAGAAATTAAATTTGAAACAGACTGATCAAATCTGTAATACTGTTTAATGGCAGTAATGCAAGTACAAGTGTGACCTATAAAGTGTGTTGTTTATTTATTTTTGAGGGGGAGGGTTTAAAACCAGGACAGGTATTTTCCAGTAAGTTTATAGGTATAACTTTTGAACTGAATGAGATATTTTCATGATGTAAATTCCACAATAAAAAAGATATTAAAGGCTTTAATTTGATATAAAGTTTTAAAAAAAATATTGACATTTGATACCCAAAATCGTGGCAGGACAGTATTTTTCAATGGTGGAAAACCAGGACAGGTATTTTCAGTATGTTTATAGTTATAACTTTTGAACGTAATGAGATATTTTCATGATGTAAATTCCATAATAAAGAAGAGATTAAAGGCTTTACTTTGATATACAGTTTTTTAAAAAATATTGACATTTGATACCCTAAATCGTGGCAGGACAGAATTTTTCAATGGTGGAAATGACGATAATTTGTATCAAAATTTTGTTTTGATCACGTATAACTCTTTTAAATCAAATGTCTGTCAAATAAATGTTGCACCATTTTAAAGTTTATATCTCGAGGATTAATAATATGCATAGTTTATTATTTTTGGATAAATACTTTTTGAGAAATTGTGCCATTTGACCACGTTTCGTTTTCGACTTGTACTTTTTATCTCGGAACCCAGGAACGAAAATAAAAGAACCAGGTACCAGTTCATCATTCGTATTTCTCCATCTTTTACATAACATATCATTCAGAATATTTCAGAAGATAAAGGGAGACAATTTGGCTTAAAAATCATGCAAAAGAAGCAAAATCGCTGAACAAACAACCGAATATTATACACCATTTAACGAACAACACAGTGACACAACTTGCCGACAAGTAGGTCTATTTTAATATAACGAAATGGTAAAAATACTGACAACCGTGATTAATTAAATAGAAATTTGACAACAACCCCCAGAAAAGAAATACGTTTTACGCCTCCCACCTAGATAAAAAAAAAATCAGTGGCGTTCCGACCCTACCGGGTATTTTTTTCTGGAAAATACCCTACATGCACAAAGAATTTTAAATACATTGTCTATTTTTTTTTCAGTATTCATCTCAGAATCATTTCATGGACAAAGAATTAAAATGAAATTGTCTATTTATTTTTTCAGCATTTGATTCAGAATTAATACATGGACAAAGAACAGCAATGCAGCCATTACAAAGTATTCTGGCCAATCTAAAGGTGACAAAGAAAACACGTTTAGAAGATTTGAGTAACGAGGCAGGCCGCATCATCAGTCATCTTCCTGACTTGTCTTTTATGAAAAAAAAAGTCCTCATGTTTCCCCTCAAACAGAATAATTTGTGATACATTGCCATTGTTAAGGAAAAGCTAAAATGTGATATATTTATCTTTTTTTTTACTAGCAAACAATCCATTGTAATTTTCTCACCTAAAAATGGACAAACATTTTGAATGTCGATGTCACTGTATGGGAACTTTGTTACAATATAACTGGTTCCTTTCTAATTCTAAGGTAACACAGTTCCCATACAAATGTCCTGTATTTATTCTACAACAGACCTGAAGTGTCTACATTGTAATACAGTAGCACCTCCTCTTATAAGTCCACTCCCAACAAAGGCAACCTCTCTTTATCTGGCCACGTTTTAGATGCATCGAAATATTAAGATGTTACTCTATTGTCCCCTTCAAGAGAGGCCACCCTCTATCTCTATATTATAAGGCCACATTTTCATTGCAGAAGTGGTGAACTTATGAGGGGAGACTACTGTATATGAAAATAAAACAGAAAGAAGTAATGAAAATCTATTATTAAACGAAATTCCCCAATATTGAATATAAATTTTAATATTGAATATTTTTCTTTTTTTTTTGTCTTGATCACATACAATATCAGTATTTATTGACCATATTTAGGTATGGAGGTCCTATAAATTGATTTGGGAGCTGTCATGGTCATATTCATATAGTAGTTGGATTTACAACTACCTGTGCAATCAGTGCCTATCACTACTAAAGTTGTGAGTTCGAACCCCATTCATGGGGAGGTGTACTCGATACAACGTTATGGGATAAAATTTGTCAGTGACATGCGGCAGGTCGATGGTATTCTATGGGTCCTCCGGTTTCCTCCACCAAAATTTTTTATTTAGGACTTAGATTTCCGTCGTCAACATAAAAACACATTTAGGGCTTAGATTTCTGTCATCAAAATAACAACATATAGGACTTTGATTTCTAGCGTCACAATGAAAATCTGTGTTTAGGACATTACATTTCCATCATCATCAAAATAACAACAATTTAGGACTTAGATTTCCATCATAAAAACATTTTTAGGACTATTATCTTCTGTAGTTGTATGTTTTGTGTTTTGAGGTTTGAGATTTGATGGATGTTTGTGTTGTTATGGTTAGATATGTTGTTGACCATAGCTGTTCTCTTTCTCCTTTTTTCAATGTTTAGTTTAGTTTGTATATATAATGCACACTTGTTATAGATATTATTTATTTCCAATGGTTGGCATGGTTACAAATCTTTTTGATTTGGTAATACATGCTAATGTATGTAAAAAAAAACATGCTTCTATGTTACATATCGTCATAACAAAAATCAGGAATTATTTTTTGGTCAAATATTCCAATTTAAAGACATTCTATCTAGATTACTTGAGAAATTGATCTATTGTTATTATGATAATTTTTGACTGAAATTGTATTGTTACTTATAAAATTATTGTTTGTAAAACAAATAACAGTGTTGTCCGACATTGTTTTAGCATTTATTGTGTATATATGGCCATGTGGTGTATTCCCAGCTAGGAAATGAATTTTGATACTTTAAATCTGGGTAATTTGTTTTTTGTTTTCTATTTACAAACTGTAATTTTTATTGTTATGCAAGAATATAAAACTAACTCATAAATATGTTAAACTCATAAATAGCTTAAAATGATAACAGTTGCTTTAACCAGAAATGAAAATTCTGTAAGGTGAACAAGTGGTACCCATGACTTTGTAATTTGATATGGGAAAAATATCAATATTTGAAATAATCTCAATTTTTAGCTCACCTTGCCAAAGGCAATGAGAGCTTTTGCCATCACTTGGCATCTGTTGTCCGTTAACTTTTCTCATTTTAATCTTCTCCTCTGAAACCCCTCAACCAAATGAACTGAAACTTGGTAGGAAGCATCTATAGAAGGTCCTTTCTAAAGATTGCACATTTGGTCCTGATCCATTAACAAACATGGCCACCACAGGCAATTTTTGTTTCTGATTGGCCAATTTTTAAAAATCTCCTACTCTGAAACTGCTTGGCCAAATGAACCGAAACTTGGTAGGTAACATCTATGGAAGGTCCTCTATAAAGATTGCTCATTTCGTCCCGATCGGTTAACAAACATGGCCACCACAGGCAGTTCTTGTTTCTGATTGGTTGATTTCTAAAAATCCCCCCTCTCCTCTGTTAAAAGAAAGATAACTCTTGCCATTATCTCCCTTAGAAATTAACTAATGCTGATATAGTGTAACATGATTATTCTATACATTACAAGTAGGTATTCACATTTTAATATTCTTTTTAGTTCACCTTGCCAAAGGCAATGTGAGCTTTTGCCATCACTTGGCGTCCGTCGTCCATCGTCCGTTAACTTTTCACATTTGAATCTTTTCCTCTAAAACCACTTAGCCAAATGAACTGAAACTTGGTAGGAAGCATCTATGGAAGGTCCTCTATAACGTTTGCACATTTGGTCCTGATCCGTTTACAAACATGGCCGCCACAGGCAATTCTTGTTTCTGATTGGTCGATTAAAAAAAATCTTCTCCTCTGAAACCGCTTGGCCAAATGAACGAATCTTGGTAGGAAACATGTATGGAAGGTTCTCTATAAAGAGTGCACATTTTGTCCCGATCCGTTAATAAACATGGCCGCCACAGGCAATTCTTGTTTCTGATTGGTCGATTAAAAAAAATCTTCTCCTCTGAAACCGCTTGGCCAAATGAACCAAATCTTGGTAGGAAGCATCTATGGAAGGTTCTCTATAAAGATTGCACATTTTGTCCCGATCCGTTAATAAAGATGGCCACCACAGGCAATTCTTGTTTCTGATTGGTTGATTTCTAAACAATCTTTTCCTCTGAAACTGCTTGGCCAAATGAACAGAAACTTGGTAGGAAGCATTTATGGAAGGTCCTCTATACAGATTGCACATTTCGTCCTGATCCGTTAACAAACATGGCCACCACAGGCAATTCTTGTTTCTGATTGGTCGATTTCTAAAAAATCTTCTCCTCTGAAACTGCTTGGCCAAATGAACCAAAACTTAGTAGGAAGCATCTATGGAAGGTCCTCTATAAAGATTGCTCATTTCGTCCCAATCTATTAACAAACATGGCCACCATAGGCAATTTTTTGGGGGTTATGTTTAAAAAATCTTCTCCTCTGAAACCGAGTAGCCAAATGAACCGAAATGTGGTAGGAAGCACCTATGGAAGGTTTGATATAAAGTTTTCTCAAAGCAGAATGAAAGGTGAGAGACACAGGCTCAGTGGGCTGAGCCTCTAGTCTATATTTTTCTTGGCTTTGATTCTGTGAAAAGAAATGAAAAATTATACAGATGAAATACCATATATACCGGTAAATAAAAAGAAATTACCATGTGAAAATAAGTAGATTGAAATTTTTTTGAATATTTGACATGAAATATTAATAGTTATACACTTTTGATCTCTGTCAAATGTATTGGATGCAATTTTTTCCCCTTTTCAAAAAATTATTTTGAATTTGTGGATTAGTTGATTGATTAAACTAATCCACAACTGTTTTCTTAACATTTTACTGGTTTCTGATTAAAAAAATTGTTGGCCATAAAATTATGTTTATTTTTTTGCTCCCAAAGACTTTTGTCATTACTTGGCTTTCCGATCATTAGACTTTCAGCATACAAGATGAAGGTTATTCCAGAAATGCGACATGCATATGCGCATCCTTTCTAACTAATAAATTTTATCTACGTTTTTATTTTATTAGAGGAGGCTATTAAAATATTATATCTGATCTTATCTTAATATAAGCGATCTCAGTAAATTGATAAAATGATCAATATTTATTTATACACCTGATGGTTGTGAATTAAATTAACTATCAAAGAAATTACATATCTAATTTAAAATTAAAATCAATTTAAAAATATGTCTACCATTGACCTATATGCTGATGAGCAATTCAATTAATACAGGTAAATTAATATAATTCAAGCATTTTAAATTTCATATTCAAATATGATACAACATTATGTGATAAAGTTTGTCAGTGTCAGTGACTTACGGCAGGTCGGTGGTTTTCTCCGGGTACTCTGGTTTCCTCCACCAATAAAACAGACTGCCACGATATAACTGAAGTATTGTTGAAAGTGCCCTTAATGCCATAAACCAACCATATTCAAATATTTCTTAGAGAGCCAATTCTTTCTAGGTGGGGTGCTAATTAATTATTTTTATCATATAGGTAGGGGATGGGTGTTCAATGTTTTTTTCAAAATGAGTGAACCCTATTTTATCCTTGAATTACAGCATCTGAGAAAGACGGTGATTCTGATCTCAGAGATGAAAGTTTTCCTCTGATAGCAGTTTTTCTCTTAATTTTTGGAAGAAATATATGGAAATAAAATGTTTCAACATTTGTCAAAACTACTAGAAAATGCATGATTTAGGGCACTGTATATAGTGTTTCCTCTTTTTTAATCAAGGACCAGTTGCATCTTTTTTTTTTAAATTTCCCATATGCATGTTATTCCACTTGTCGGTTCACTATTTTCAATAACAAAATTAAATCTCCACTTTATTTTATATATATATACATACGTCTAACTTTTTGTTTCACTTTTTATTGAAATATTGTTTAAAGTGGCATTAGACACCCATAATAGTTCAAATTTCTGCATTTTATTTATTGCAATACAACATAGTCAGAGATTCACACCCCCTCTAAAAACAGCAAAAGATCCTCTTATTAAATCACAGTACTATTTCCTTATAATCATTTTCATGCTTAGATTTTTAATTCTCAGGAACTTATGGTGTACATTACCACCATCAGGTGCTTCCCTAGACCAGCTGAGGAACTTGGACTCCCAAACTACAAATTGTGCACCCCTCCTAACATAAAATTCAGCATCTGTGCATGGAAATTATAATGTTTACACTAAACTTTAACAAAGTAGGATTTGAAAATTAGAATTTAATTTCTAACTTTGCAGGATAGTGCAAGAATCTTACCACAATAACATCAGACAGTGTAAAATTGAAATATAATATTGTTTACATTATATGTGGAAAATTTAAACCATTGCAGGCCAATGTAAAAAAAATGTCGTCTTGCCTAGCATAGAGTTTAATTTACAAATTGGAACTATTTTTAGATGTAAAAACATAAAAATATATTGAATTAAATATATTTTGTTGTTATAGTTTGTTAAGAGTATGTCAATGTACATTCCACTTTGTTAAATTATTGTGTAACTGGTCGTAGATGTTGATAAAGGTCAAAAGTGCAATTGATTAAATGAAGGGTTTAATCATTTATGTATACAGAGAAATAAAATGATAAAAAAGTGTCAGTGTTTAATTAATTCTTTATTTATTTAACGAGGATTGCTGACAGCCAATGGCTACGAGCGAATTTATTTGTGTTTAATTGTAAAATTTATACTAGTAGCATTATACTGGTACTTTGTTGATATACTTAGATGCCATACAGTCAAATCTCGTTGTGTGGAAGTCCAAGGGGCCAATTATTTTTATTCAAATTAATCAATCAATCGAGTTATCAGGTCAAATTTAGAATAATTACTCAGAACTGACCACATTGTGTTATCCAAGATAATATGACTTATCTTAGCTTTAGATAACAAAGTTTGACTATATGTTAGTTCACCAGGTAACATCATCACATTGGGTTTTTTTTTCATTTCAAATATTTTATTGATAAATCAATAGGATTGGGTAACAGGCTATGCCTATACAAATCCTCTCCAACAACAAGATGGAACAATTAGAAAACAATTTACATAAGACATAGAGCAATCTACCCATCATGTATACATGCAATTCATCTTAATTACCAAGCATAAACACATGTACGTATATTAATAGCAGAATCATACAAAAAAAACAAAAGATTTTTCCCTTTCTTTCCTTTCTCCTTCCCTTTCTTTCTTTTTTTCCCCTTTTTCTTCTCTTTTCCCTTGTTAATAGGTATGATATAATTTGGAATAGCCAAATTATGGCTTTATATTTAAGCTATTATTATTTATAATATTAATGATGATGAATTGGCATAGCATGATGGATAGACTGAACTTACATTTAACACACAATATATGCAACATGTAAACTGAAATTATGAAATCAAAGTCACTAATTAAGTGAGGTCACATTGTTTCCTCATCATCTGATAGCCTTTTAAGCTTTCACTTTTTTGTAAGGATTATTTTATATATAGTCCTCTACAAGGTGCTTTTATATCTCAGTCACAATTACAAGATATCTACATGTATGCAGCAATACATAATTCAATATCCCTTGTATCTGGAAAATGGGATTCTATTGGACTTCTTTTTTAAATTAAATTCTCAGAAATTACAACTTTAAATTAAGAAATACACTAATCATCTTTGATGGGTCCTTACAACATTGTCATTTTATGTGGGTGGGAAATAATGGCATAGTCGCAACTGATGGGTATTGTTTAACAAAGGATCTTGTGGGAACATTCAGGGAAACTACCAAGCTGATTGAAATTATACTGTACATCAGTTGTATTTCTCATAGTCACGATCCCATTCTGCTTTCCTCTTTTAGGACTTGTCACCTGATTTGTAACAAGTAGTACAATGGATGCCATTCCAGAGCACCCGTTGTGAAGTTCGTGTTGCTCAATCTTTAGTTTGCTGTGTAGTGTTTAGTAGATCACTGTTTGTCCCTTTGGCCATTGCATTGTCTGTCCTTCGCTTGATTGTATCTTCAAGCTTTCTTGATTGCTGTTTGTTATGTAGATTTAAGTTCCAATGAGAGGTCGTTGTGGCTGTGATCACTTGTAGTTTGATATACATCTGCTAATTAGGAAATAAGCGCCTTTCACCACAAACATTATTGGTTCAGTTTCTGCCAGTAGTGGTGTAATGTACTTTGTACAACATTAGTTGAAACCTTAACTTCAAAACGAACTCCTGGTGGAGTAGAGACGTTTGTGTGTACCCATCCCCTTCCGAATGTACTATGGATTTAGACTCGAGACTTCACTGTTTGTTCAATACAACCTATACGGGTGTTAATTGGCTGTATGACCAAATACAGAACAAACGTCTTCTGATGGGGTGCAACCCATTGTTTCTAAAGATGAAATTATATCTGCCGGAGACTCCTAATATACAAGCGAAATCGATGAACTCTAAATAGTCTACAAGGCTGCTATATTCATCACCAACATATACAGTAGAACACATCTAGTATTGATAACATATTACAACAATTTAACTGGTGCACAATCTTGAAGACAGGCATAAAGATTCTCCTGGTGTATAAAATAGCAAACGAAAAAGTGGCTATTACTACAACAGATAGTCTTACGACACTCTCAACGCAACCATGACACACGCATTCCTCGTCTTTCATTTTCCATTCTTGTAATACTCAAAAATGACAGGAATAGTTTTTTTTTTCTCGTACGATATCTGACTGGAACAGACTGCCACAACCCATAGTTGAGTCGCTTGGTGGAAAATTTCAATTAATGCTGCTTTCTCCTCTTTTCTCTAGTCTATGAAACCTTTAAATAGTTTTAACATTGTTCAATTTCAGTTGTCACATGCAACCAGTGGCATATAAATGTTCAACTTGTTAAATTTGCAAATTACAAATGAATATTCAAGCTCTAATAAAATATGTACTTGAACTGATTTGCAAACGCACACAGATTCTTTCGATTTAGATGTAAATATCAAGAAATTCAAGGGGTAGACTAGCATTTTCATTTCTACCAAAAACCGACGAAGAACATATCGAGTTACAGCTGTACCTCATAAAAAATCACAAATAATGTGCACAGTTTGTTTTCATTGGAATGCTAATAGTCTGTTGAACAGAAATCCTTTCATCAATCTCAAGAAATAAAGTACAGATGATAACGTTTGGCATGTTTGCAGTATTATATTGCGGTACAGTCTGTATCTGGAATTATTTTTTCTTCTTTGTTAACTAAATGCTAGTAGTGTATTGAAAATCACGTATGAGTTTTATTTAGTGTGGCTCGTGTTGTTCAGTATTTAGTTTTCTCTGTACATAGTGCTTTGTTGACCATTGTTTGTTGTTCCTAATTTTACTCTTGGCCATTGTACTATCTGTTCTTCTTCGAATTGTAGCTTCTGATTGCCCTTTTGGTTTCGTTTCTTCCCTGTTAACGAATTCAACCACACGTCATCATGAACATTAAAATACGTAGGGACCATCGTGGTAGTGATCGTATGGTAGTTGGATTTTATAAATAGCTATGCAATCAGCGCGTATCATCACTATAACGTTGTGAGTTAGAATCCCGCTCAGGCGAGGTGTACTTGATACAACATTATGTGATAAAGTTTGTCAGTGACATGCGACAGGTCGGTGGTTTTCTCCTGTTTCCTCCATCAATAAAACTGACCACCACGATATAACTGAAATAATGTTGAAAGTGGCGTTAAACACCATAACCCTTGTATCGTTGGACAGTCTCTCGTGTTCATTTACATCAACATCTCGTCTTATAGTAACGACGTGGATGTAATCAGCACAGAAATGGGCAAATGGCATAAGTTGCAAATGGTTACCAAATAAACGAGTTCAAACGACACTGCCTGTGGAATTGTCAAATAATTAGATAATAATCTTGTAGGACGCATGGCAAATCGAAATTGTGCATCAGCTTGTGCACACCAATGAGAATATTGACGAGTGTAGATTATAATAAGATAATTTCCACATTTAAATATGATATTTAATTAAATATGAATCGTCAAAAATGCAACACACTGTGAAACATTTTATATCCAAAATTTAAAAAAAGTACACCGGTATTTGAAATATATAGGAGACGAATGTCAATTAAAAAAACTTGTCTGATCATTTGGTCACCGGGTTTGCAACTAGATTAACACGACGGGTGCCACTAGTAGAGCAAGAACTGCCTACCCTTCTGGAGCACATGAGTTCACACCCGGTTTTTAGTGGGGTTCGTGTTACTCGATCTTTAGTTTTATGTGTATGTTTAGTAGATCATTGTTTGTCGATTTGTGTTGTTTCTTTTGGCCATTGTGGTTTCTGTCCTTCGATTTACGGGCTCTGATACCCCTTTGGTATCTTAGATTTACGGGTTCTGATAACTCCTTTGGTATCTTAGATTTACGGGTTCTGATAACTCCTTTGGTATCTTAGATTTACGGGTTCTGATAACTCCTTTGGTATCTTAGATTTACGGGTTCTGATAACCCCTTTGGTATCTTAGATTTACGGGTTCTGATAACCCCTTTGGTATCTTAGATTTACGGATTCTGATAACTCCTTTGGTATCTTAGATTTACGGGTTCTGATAACCCCTTTGGTATCTTATATTTACGGGTTCTGATAACCCCTTTGGTATCTTATATTTACGGGTTCTGATAACCCCTTTGGTATCTTAGATTTACGGGTTCTGATAACTCCTTTGGTATCTTAGATTTACGGGTTCTGATAACCCCTTTGGTGTCTTAGATTTACGGGTTCTGATAACCCCTTTGGTATCTTAGATTTACGGGTTCTGATAACTCCTTTGGTATCTTAGATTTACGGGTTCTGATAACCCCTTTGGTATCTTAGATTTACGGGTTCTGATGACCCCTTTGGTATCTTAGATTTACGGGTTCTGATGACCCCTTTGGTATCTTAGATTTACGGGTTCTGATAACCCCTTTGGTATCTTAGATTGACGGGTTCTGATAACCCCTTTGATATCTTAGATTTACGGGTTCTGATAACCCCTTTGGTATCTTAGATTTACGGGTTCTGATAACCCCTTTGGTATCTTAAATTGACGGGTTCTGATAACCCCTTTGGTATCTTAGATTGACGGGTTCTGATAACCCCTTTGGTATCTTAGATTGACGGGTTCTGATAACTTCTTTGGTATCTTAGATTTGCGGGTTCTGATTACCCCTTTGGTATCTTAGATTTACGGGTTCTGATAACCCCTTTGGTATCTTAGATTTACGGGTTCTGATAACTTCTTTGGTATCTTAGATTTACGGGTTCTGATAACTTCTTTGGTATCTTAGATTTACGGGTTCTGATTACCCCTTTGGTATCTTAGATTTACGGGTTCTGATAACCCCTTTGGTATCTTAGATTTACGGGTTCTGATAACTTCTTTGGTATCTTAGATTTACGGGTTCTGATTACCCCTTTGGTATCTTAGATTTACGGGTTCTAATAACCCCTTTGGTATCTTCAAACTCTTCTTAAGCAATAATATATATTTGAATTAAATATATATGCACATTGGCTAGATATATGATGCTTGCCTTTTTTAGTCAGACAACACATTGATTGTCTAGGCGTTTCAAAAACAGTAGATTGTTTGAATTGTGATCCATAGTGGAATTCAACATTGGTTTAAATATTAATTGTCTATATGGATTATGTATTATATATTTGACTCAAATGGAACTTCAGTTTTTAATAATTAAATATCAATGAAAGAAATAAATAGTTGTCAATCATATGAAGTCCCCATGCAGGAATATATTAATATTTATCAATATTAAGCAGTACTAGTTCAGAAAACAATATATTATTAAAACAATTGTCTCCGTTGTTTTAAAACGCCCCTACGTAACCTACTCGAGTGTTACCTTGACTACAGATATCAATGGTTTGGTATGTATATATTAACTACATATAGGAATCTTGTCAAACAGATAATCATAAAGTTTGTCGCTTTTTTTCATTTAGGTTTTCTTTGTGAATATGATAATTCTGGCATCAATAAGCTTTTTGTGTGGGAATTTTATCGTGAAATAATAAACAGATATTTGTCGCCTAACGGATGATTTGTCAGATGGGAGCGATAAAACAGTAATTATAGTTTCTCGAATTATACCAGTGTAAACAGCTATAATGACATTAGTGCTGGATTTCTGACAAAATATTTACTTTTTTTATTTTAATTGCGCTGTTTCGACATGGAATGATCCAATATGAGAAGACAAGTCAAATAACGGAATGTTATCTTAATTGAAATCACAAAGTAAGATGATAAACAGATAGCTCCGGACTTTCATCATACATATTGTTCGGAAAAAGGATACAAATTACTCTGTAGACGGAGTTAGTGTTAAAGAGTATGGTAGATGATACTCAAAATTTACAGCAAGGTCCCGGATGGAAACCAATTTCTATATTGTCAGTTATTGCAGTTATATATTTATGTGTTGGAGCTGTGGTATTTCAGAAAATAGAAGGACAACCAGAAATAGACAGAAGAAAAGATTTAAAAGCACAAATTAATAAGTTTTTAGGTAAGAATCTATAATTGTTCTTTACAGAAAAGAGTTTTAAAGTGTGTTATATACATTGTATATTGACCAATCGGACAACAACTCTTGGTTTTGATACCTAACGATTTAGTAAGCTCATCGCTTGGTCCGTTTAAATTATGAACCCTGATATGCCCCCACACTGGATGTCGTTAGATGTTATTGCGTTGCCAACAGATTTTTTTTAAATAGATTATATTGGACCTCAATCACAGCGGTGTTGATAAAACAATATGTCACAAAATGCAACAACCTCCAATTCAGAGGCTACATTTTTCCTTTGTCTGATATTCTGTGCTCTAGGGCATGTAATAAAGCCTCTGAATTTGGAGATTGGTGTCCCGATACACTCGCTTATAAATCCTCGAATCTGAGCGAAAGGGTTATGATTATTTAACGTGACTTTTAAAAATAATCCAGACATTACTGATGGGGGAAACCCGAGAACACAGTTCATTAATATCTAGCAACAACCCATACGGATTCATGTCAAGGGGTCATATTGAATACTATAACTATTTTCGACAGCAAAACAATTCCATGCCAATATCTAATTTTAGATGCACTTAAGGAATAGACATTCGATCTGATCGCTTGCATTGTCCATTCTGTTGATAAAAATATCCTAAATTATTGTAAGCTCTTCGTATTTTACCTCAAGTTAGCAAATTACTAACTTCCGAAAGGTTGGCAATGACAACTTACCTCATGGTAGTTGGTTGAAATACTAAATTTATGAGTTCGATTCCTATTCGTTGTGATCATCTGTCTTGTGTAATGGTTAGCACGCTCGCCTCAATTCCGGTAGATCATGGGTTTGATCAAACCGAGAGACTACTAGTGTATAGTATTGGCATATGTTGCTTCCCTGTTAAGCATACAGCAAGAGTAAGAACAAAGACTGACTGGATCGGAGTCAAGATATGTGTCTGAGAGATACATGTTTGCGCGTGGAATGAGACTAACACATTTAACTCAGCGTGTTGGTATAGTAATTTATTACATTATCAAAAGCACATTGTTCTCGAACCGACCCTATTCATTTTCTCATATTTCCTGTAGTAATCTAAACTTTCACACATAGAACCACTCCAGTGTGAACTTGTTACCTATAGATATTGTTATTTTCCTGAAATTAGCTGAAATATTGCTCAATAGACATTAAACCAGAGAAAAAGAATCAATCATTCGTTTGTTTGGGAATCAACCAAGTTTCAGACTGCTATGTTCGTTTATTCACTTGTCTCTATATCAACGGATGATCCGTGATTATTGGGCCTAATTATAAGTAAATGTATAATACTTGAGTTAAGGAACACTGTATTTTCTATTTCTATTTTAGATAACAACACATGTGTAGACATTGCAGAACTCAAGTATTTTATGTTTAAGGTTGCACATGATTCTGAATTCGCTCTCAGAACTCTCAGTAATGAGACAGTATCCACTAAGTGGGATTTCTCAGGAGCATTTTCTTTTGTTATCACAGTTGTCTCTACAATTGGTAAGTATTATATACACGAGATTCATACATTGAACACCCTCTGTTCATGTAACATGTCTGTAATAGATATATATTGTCCACAGAGTTGGACTTGTCGAAATAATTTTAAATTTCAGCAATATAGATTTCTTAGGGACATTTCTATAAGCAATAAGTATGGTCTGCAAGGTCGGATTGATAGGGGGTACGTATTATCTTGTGTGATTGTTCCACGATAATTTCGGCAGGTGTTCTTGTATTTGTACAAGCAAATCTAATAATTTCATCTGTATCTTTTGGTGCTACCGTTGTTTTGCTACACATATTGTAAAAAGGTGGAATTCTTGTGGGTACAATTATATGTGAAGTGTTTTCTACAATTTGTGATTATTCTTTATGGAATATCCATTCTTGATTACCCTTCGGTTTTCTCTAATGTTTCTTTTTATAACATCAATATACAGAAGATTATATTAATTACTAGTTAACTTATTCACACTCTAAATTGTCAAATTTCACAATTATAATGAATAAATGGACAGTTTTAAAATTATAACAAAATTTTGAATTTCTCCTAAGTAAAAATTATTGCACACTAATTATAATGTAAATTAATTATTCATTCTTATCATTATACTTGATGTCCTTAGTTATTGAGGGAGAACACTTACATAGGCTATGCCTGATGTGCAATCCCATTGGATATTGTGTAATTAAATTTATGCATTTTATTCAATAAAATATTTGAATTGAATTGAATTTATAACATCATTGAAATAAATTATGCAAAACATACATTAACTATCGCGTACCAAAACATTTGCCTCATCTGCCCGCATTATAAATTGCACATCGAACTGAAAATCACTTATGTTTCCTATTGAACGACCGAATTATACAGAGACAAAAGTCACAAAAACATGGTGCATTAGACCTCCAGACAAAATGTAATAAATCAAACCGACCACATTGGTGGCAACGAGATGTCAAGGTCGTTGACACTTCTGACACAAGCATAACACCACTGACGGTGCTTCGATACAGGTTCAAGTCCGGTTAATCACCTCAAGTGTAGCCAAGGCCGCGGAATTCAACCGTCGGTTTGTTATAGCTAACATGGCTTACCTCCCTTATCAAGTCTGGTAATCAACATATACCAAAAACAAACTGCTGAAAATAGCCATAAGTTTTTCACCAAAAACATAGCCCACTCTATCAGCAATCCGCCATTATTATTTTTATTTACCAATGATGCGCTATTTTCAGATTATCATGTTCTTTGCTTTCTTCTGATTTGCCTACAAGCAATTTAGTCAGTGACTTTTTAAATTGTATTGCAGGTTATGGAAATATGGCACCAAGAACACCCGAAGGGCGACTAGCATTAGTTTTATATGCCCTATTCGGAATACCCCTTACAATGATCGTACTGAGTTACATGGGACAGCTGTTAACGCGATTATCAACTAAAGTTAACAAATTAAAACTGTGTTCAAGAAAGCCAGTGTTTAACAAAGTATTGAACATGCTTTTAATTGTGTGCTTGGGTTTAACCATGTTGTTTCTGGTACCAGCATTCGTCTTCCAACAAGTAGAAAAATGGAGTTATTTAGAAGGATTATATTATTGCTTCGTCACATTGTCCACAATAGGATTTGGTGATTATGTTGCAGGTAAGAACTGCTTATACAAATACTATACAAAACAACATAAATATAACGTCCCACTGTAATGTAATCTTAGACGATTTTAGCCATCCTGTTCAGGTCCTTTGTTGCTTGCTCGCAAAGACTTTTAATTTGTTTTGCTTTCCAATCTTTTGACAGAACGTACCTGTGAAAGTTATTCCAAAAAAGATGTCGTGCGTACCGTACTAAATTAGATACATGTATCTACCTTTTTATTTCAACATCACAAAGAAGTTAAATTTCACCACACACGTGTCACAAACACTATTATTTATACGTCTAACAAATAAGAATCAAGGCATTCACAAAAAAATGCAATCCATTGGAATTTTCACCACATTATCATAAATACTCCACCGATTCATGAACTGCTATGAGTATGATTAGTGGTGGTCATATTAAAGTCAGTCGAACAAAATGAAATATTCTTGAGGGCCATTCATAGATCGTTGCTTTTATTTATCTCGCTTGTTCGTCTGTTTATTAATGTTTACTATAAAATACTACCCATTCTCTTGAAGTAGAAATAAGTCTTTTTGTCTGTACATCAAATCAATGGTGTAAGCTTAATGTAGAATCGGAACAATTCTATAATATATGAATGGCCAGTTGATGTTAATGGGAAAAAAATCAATCAAGATTAAAAATAGCTTTTTCTGCTGCTTGTTATATATAAATTAAATAATACCTATTAAAAGTGGCAATATATATATATACACAAAGAAAAAAGGTAAGCACCCCCTGATATATTCATTTTCTGCTTCTTGTTATGACATGTATATAAATAAAATAGTACCAATTAAAAGTAGCCATATATCTTCAACAATAAATTTATTCCAATTTCAAAATAACTTTATTTTTCAGCCATCTCAGAAAATCGCTTAAGTGACAAAGGAGCTGGTGATGTGTATAGAATTGTAACATTTATATGGATTCTGTTTGGATTAGCCTATGTATCTCTCATCATTAGTTATATAACTAACGTCTTTGTCAAGAGAACAGAACAAGTAGAACGGATTACAAAAGATACGATAGAGGTAAAAATTGATATACAAAAGATACGATAGAGGTAAAAATTGATATACAAAAGATACGATAGAGGTAAAAATTGATATACAAAAGATACGATAGAGGTAAAAATTGATATGCAAAAGATACGATAGAGGTAAAAATTGATATACAAAAGATACGATAGAGGTAAAAATTGATATACAAAAGATACGATAGAGGTAAAAATTGATATGCAAAAGATACGACAGAGGTAAACGATAAATTTACAGCTTCTTATTGCCCATTTGGCATCTTCAAACTTCACTTCAACTACTACTAGCAATTGTAATATTCATACTATTCAAATATGACTTCATTTATCAGGAAATATTGTTGTACTGGTTAGTAGTGGGTATTTATGTGATTTGATTTGATTTGATTTATTGTGTTTTACGCCACTTTCAGCAATATTTCAGCTATATCATGGCGACCAGTTTTAGTGGTGGAATAAGCCGAACCACCGACCATGGGCAAGCAACTGGTAAACTTTATCACTTGCGGCTGCGAGTCGAGTGCACCCTTTTTTGTAATTTACAAAGCCGGGCGCGAACCCACGCCGTATTGTTGATAGGCTTGTATTTATATGTTTTACCCTTAAATTGCATACATTAATAGAAACGGCTGTCATATTGGCTGGTTTTGGGGTCAACAGACGAAAGTTCGGAAGAAGATACTCAAAGAATGACATGAGTAACTTGGGTATAAACTGGATGAGTGATTTCTCACATTTTTATTATCCTTAATCAGTCTGCAGCATATTTTGTGAATAAAGTGCAAGTGCCATTTAAGCATTTATTTAAAATTTGACACCAGGGACTACTTCTTAATTTGTTTCAAGTGTGGAAAGTTTTCAACATTATACATATTCTACATCTGAATGGTATCCCCCTGCATCAAGAGCCTTAAGTCTAATTTGTAAAAATAACTTTTTGAAGTAAAAACAGAATAGATTAGTAGTGTGAACAGTTAGTATGTGTATTATATAACCGACTTGATGTCAAAGTTCTCATATTAGGGAAGAACATTTGTTTGTTTTTTTTTCTCTCCTGAAAACAAAAATTCTGTAACCAAAGTTTAAAGACCCCCCAAAAATAACTAATATGAAGATGAAAAAAACAAATCTGACCCTGCAGCTTTAAACAAGAAATTTTGGCTAAATTCAAAGAAAAATTACTAATTTGTCATGTTCAAAATAAATAATCTGATATTTGCTTGGCTAGAAAAAAATGTTGGCTCAGGAGGAAAAAAACATAGAACCCCTCCCCCTAAAAGTTAAATGGTTGGTCCCTTATCGGACAAGCCATTGTTGAATGCATGATGCCATAAACATCTTTCAAAACAAGCAATTTACTGTTATAATTTTTTATATACAGGGGGAGATAGTACGACTACAACATGAATTGAAAAAGACAAAAAATAATGTGTACCAAAAAGCCAGCAGTGTCAAAAGTAATGTAAAGGGAAAATCGTGGGAAAAACCACATAGTGACGCAATAACAGATGACCAGAATAAAAATGGAGTTCAACTTCTTAGAGTTTCCAGTATTAGCTGATCTAGAATTTAATTAACAACAAAGAAATTGTTTTGGAATAACAGTTACAGTACTTATGACTGAATAAGGACTACTCATTACAAAGCTTCAGGTAGTCCTCTGTAAAATTAGGTGGGCACTGGACTATCGTTAGTGCCGAACCCTGAATAATATCATGATTATATATGAAATAAACAATATTTGTCAAAGTCAGTCAAATCATCTCAGTTTGTAAGTTTTTGCTGAAAGAATGTAAGTAAACACAAATTTTTCATTTTTTGTTATTTATTATATCTTAAATAATATAATACATGAGGTTGAAATTCACCAATACAAAGTAAACCATCAATTTTTTGGTATAATATTTGAGATTTTTAAGATGGCGGGAATTTTATTATCTTTCATCAGACAGATTTAATATGGTACATACTGGCATTTCTTACCAATAAATTATTTTAAATAACAAATATAAATGATATCAGTGCCAAAAACATTGATTACTGGGCAGATGACACACTCAACAACTAATAGTCCATCAGCAGAGGTATCTACTATATAGATAGTAATACAAACAAAGATATCTTGTTTAGTGTGCAGGACACATTTCTGGATTCACATTTATCAGTTATGCTCAAAGTATAAAGAATAGAAAACCAAATATTTTTAAACATCTTTGAGAGCATGAAAGTCAAAGGGTTTCAACAGGATAGCTAGAATTAATTAAAGTTACCTATACCTGATGGAGACTTACAAAATCTTAGAATGCATAACTTGACAAAAATAGTAATAACTATGTTAGTTAAAACTGTGCAGGGTAGATTGAATTGTTTTTAGCAGCCCTATGAAATAAATATGACAAACAATTCGAGCCATTTTCTCTTAAATGATCATTTTGTTTCTAAAAAATTGTTTTCTTCCAATAATGAATTTGCATGTCTTATTTTGTAGTATACATATTCATGAGTTTGTATTTTGTTCTGCATCCAATAAGAAACATTGAATTATTGATGATTCTTATCATAGATTACATATTTTACAACAATGTATTAAAAATTTTGTCAGATAGCAATGAAGGTCAAACTGCATGTGTTGTTAATCAATAAGATCATAGACGATCATGAACTGTTGGTTCACTCAATAGTCATTAGAACTTGTGACAGTCGGATAAAATTTTTGTTCACATCATTAGAACTCCTGACATTTGGACATAGTTTTTGTTCACAGATATACTAAGTAATTTAAAGAATAAACTGTAATTCTTCTCATGTTAATGAATTAGGTCAGACAAGTTCTCTTAATCCATAACCATGAGATGGAAAAAGATATTTCTTATCAATATTCAAGTTTTTTTTTTTAATTTATACAATGTTTTTCAACATATGAATATAGATTTTCAATGAAATTATATACAGGTAAATTAAAGATTTTTTTCATATAGGTAAATTCATTGTACATGTAACCCAATAAAAATGATAAAAGTTTGTCAGTGACTTGCGACAGGTCGGAGGTTTTCTCCGGTTTCCTCCACCAATAAAACTGGCCGCCACAATATAACTGTAATATTGTTGAAAGTAAGTAGGGTAATCCCTAAAATATTATTAAGTGATTGTTGTTTAATGCCAAGTGAGCATTGTTTTGGCTATAACATGGCAAAAACAAGTTATATTTCGATGAAATGATGATAATGATGTCTGCTTTTCACTAGACTAACATGCTTAGTTGGATTTTTCTAGTGTTAGTTCACTGAAACGTCATATACATGTAGCTCCACTTGGACATATCATCCCGATTCTGAGCTAAGCAAGTCTTTGCTATTAGTCTTTAATGTTGGATGGTTAGCGGAGAAGCAAAATATACCAATTTGACAGTCTTTGGTTTGATCCAACCCAGGCTCAATGCGTGATCTACCACACTTGAGGCGAGCACGTTAACCATTACACTACCAACGAGGTTTGTTTGAAATATGACCTCTGAACTCACCTGATATTGGATGTTATTTTGAAGATAAAAAAAAGATCAGACATCTAATTTTATTTAGAAGACTGATTTAATATAACTTCCTTTAAGAAGGTTTAACATGATTGGTCAACACCCAAAAAATTCACCAAGGGCTACTCATAAACAAGTTTTACACCTGTCCAAAGCCAGGACCTGGATTTCTATCAGCATGTGTCGTGGTCTTTTTTAGTGCACAATGATTTGAGGTGAGAGGTAGTTATTCATTTTGTTGATATAGAATTGTTGTCTATTACTGTTTAAACATTCTTTTTATGACTTTCAAATAAACAATGGCAATAAAAACACTGTTTTGTTAACTCTTGTTTTTATTTAAGTTTAGATTGACATTCATGTTCTCTTTCACTGTCTGGCACAGAATACATAACTGGTTTTATATCAGTAAACTAAGTTATAACCTCTGCCACACATTGTAGATAGGCCTCTCTCCTTTTTACTGTTGTACTACAAATGTAAGTCATTTGACTGCTATACTGTGTCGTCTGCATGTGATGTTTGTGGTTGACGCAAGATACCCAGAATCCTTTGCTTGGAGATTAGTTCTATTACAGCCATAATTAAATAATTATGAACAAATATCAAGGTTATTCAAACATTTTATTTTTGGTCTAATATTATCTCCCTTGTCTCCTAGCAACTTATTTATCAAATTAAAAATTGTTTTAAACTGACCATAGTTTTTAACGATAAATTTACACATTCTGTCCATTTGTTGTTTTCTGTGTTTGTATATGTACGTAAATTTTCTGTATACTGTAGTACCATCTTCAAACATCTGAAAATGAAGTGCTTTATTAGTAAGAAAGAATATGGATGTAAAAGAACATGAGAGACTATCCAACATTACACTTAAGACACAAATTAAAGTAAAGGAACATGAGAGACTATCTAACATTACACTTAAGACACAAATTAAAGTAAAGGAGCATGAGAGACTATCTAACATTACACTTAAGACACAAATTAAAGTAAAGGAGCATGAGAGACTATCTAACATTACACTTAAGACACAAATTAAAGTAAAGGAGCATGAGAGACTATCTAACATTACACTTAAGACACAAATTAAAGTAAAGGAGCATGAGAGACTATCTAACATTACACTTAAGACACAAATTAAAGTAAAGGAGCATGAGAGACTATCTAACATTACACTTAAGACACAAATTAAAGTAAAGGAGCATGAGAGACTATCTAACATTACACTTAAAACACAAATTAAAGTAAAGGAGCATGAGAGACTATCTAACATTACACTTAAGACATACATTAAAGTAAAGGAACATGAGAGACTATCTAACATTACACTTAAGACACAAATTAAAGTAAAGGAGCATGAGAGACTATCTAACATTACACTTAAGACATACATTAAAGTAAAGGAACATGAGAGACTATCTAACATTACACTTAAGACACAAATTAAAGTAAAGGAGCATGAGAGACTATCTAACATTACACTTAAGACATACATTAAAGTAAAGGAACATGAGAGACTATCTAACATTACACTTAAGACACAAATTAAAGTAAAGGAGCATGAGAGACTATCTAACATTACACTTAAGACACAAATTAAAGTAAAGGAGCATGAGAGACTATCTAACATTACACTTAAGACACAAATTAAAGTAAAGGAACATGAGAGACTATCTAACATTACACTTAAGACATACATTAAAGTAAAGGAACATGAGAGACTATCTAACATTACACTTAAGACACAAATTAAAGTAAAGGAGCATGAGAGACTATCTAACATTACACTTAAGACATACATTAAAGTAAAGGAACATGAGAGACTATCTAACATTACACTTAAGACACAAATTAAAGTAAAGGAGCATGAGAGACTATCTAACATTACACTTAAGACACAAATTAAAGTAAAGGAGCATGAGAGACTATCTAACATTACACTTAAGACACAAATTAAAGTAAAGGAGCATGAGAGACTATCTAACATTACACTTAAGACACAAATTAAAGTAAAGGAGCATGAGAGACTATCTAACATTACACTTAAGACACAAATTAAAGTAAAGGAGCATGAGAGACTATCTAACATTACACTTAAGACACAAATTAAAGTAAAGGAACATGAGAGACTATCTAACATTACACTTAAGACACAAATTAAAGTAAAGGAGCATGAGAGACTATCTAACATTACACTTAAGACACAAATTAAAGTAAAGGAGCATGAGAGACTATCTAACATTACACTTAAGACACAAATTAAAGTAAAGGAGCATGAGAGACTATCTAACATTACACTTAAGACACAAATTAAAGTAAAGGAGCATGAGAGACTATCTAACATTACACTTAAGACACAAATTAAAGTAAAGGAGCATGAGAGACTATCTAACATTACACTTAAGACACAAATTAAAGTAAAGGAGCATGAGAGACTATCTAACATTACACTTAAGACACAAATTAAAGTAAAGGAGCATGAGAGACTATCTAACATTACACTTAAGACACAAATTAAAGTAAAGGAGCATGAGAGACTATCTAACATTACACTTAAGACACAAATTAAAGTAAAGGAGCATGAGAGACTATCTAACATTACACTTAAGACACAAATTAAAGTAAAGGAGCATGAGAGACTATCTAACATTACACTTAAGACACAAATTAAAGTAAAGGAGCATGAGAGACTATCTAACATTACACTTAAGACACAAATTAAAGTAAAGGAGCATGAGAGACTATCCAACATTACACTTAAGACACAAATTAAAGTAAAGGAGCATGAGAGACTATCTAACATTACACTTAAGACACAAATTAAAGTAAAGGAGCATGAGAGACTATCTAACATTACACTTAAGACACAAATTAAAGTAAAGGAGCATGAGAGACTATCTAACATTACACTTAAGACACAAATTAAAGTAAAGGAGCATGAGAGACTATCTAACATTACACTTAAGACATACATTAAAGTAAAGGAACATGAGAGACTATCTAACATTACACTTAAGACACAAATTAAAGTAAAGGAGCATGAGAGACTATCTAACATTACACTTAAGACATACATTAAAGTAAAGGAACATGAGAGACTATCTAACATTACACTTAAGACACAAATTAAAGTAAAGGAGCATGAGAGACTATCTAACATTACACTTAAGACATACATTAAAGTAAAGGAACATGAGAGACTATCTAACATTACACTTAAGACATACATTAAAGTAAAGGAACATGAGAGACTATCTAACATTACACTTAAGACACAAATTAAAGTAAAGGAGCATGAGAGACTATCTAACATTACACTTAAGACATACATTAAAGTAAAGGAACATGAGAGACTATCTAACATTACACTTAAGACACAAATTAAAGTAAAGGAGCATGAGAGACTATCTAACATTACACTTAAGACACAAATTAAAGTAAAGGAGCATGAGAGACTATCTAACATTACACTTAAGACACAAATTAAAGTAAAGGAGCATGAGAGACTATCTAACATTACACTTAAGACACAAATTAAAGTAAAGGAGCATGAGAGACTATCTAACATTACACTTAAGACACAAATTAAAGTAAAGGAGCATGAGAGACTATCTAACATTACACTTAGACACAAATTAAAGTAAAGGAGCATGAGAGACTATCTAACATTACACTTAAGACACAAATTAAAGTAAAGGAGCATGAGAGACTATCCAACATTACACTTAAGACATACATTAAAGTAAAGGAACATGAGAGACTATCCAACATTACACTTAAGACACAAATTAAAGTAAAGGAGCATGAGAGACTATCTAACATTACACTTAAGACACAAATTAAAGTAAAGGAGCATGAGAGACTATCTAACATTACACTTAAGACACAAATTAAAGTAAAGGAGCATGAGAGACTATCTAACATTACACTTAAGACACAAATTAAAGTAAAGGAGCATGAGAGACTATCTAACATTACACTTAAGACACAAATTAAAGTAAAGGAGCATGAGAGACTATCCAACATTACACTTAAGACATACATTAAAGTAAAGGAACATGAGAGACTATCTAACATTACACTTAAGACACAAATTAAAGTAAATGAACATGAGAGACTATCTAACATTACACTTAAGACACAAATTAAAGTAAAGGAACATGAGAGACTATCCAACATTACACTTAAGACATACATTAAAGTAAAGGAACATGAGAGACTATCTAACATTACACTTAGACACAAATTAAAGTAAAGGAGCATGAGAGACTATCTAACATTACACTTAAGACACAAATTAAAGTAAAGGAGCATGAGAGACTATCCAACATTACACTTAAGACATACATTAAAGTAAAGGAACATGAGAGACTATCCAACATTACACTTAAGACACAAATTAAAGTAAAGGAGCATGAGAGACTATCTAACATTACACTTAAGACACAAATTAAAGTAAAGGAGCATGAGAGACTATCTAACATTACACTTAAGACACAAATTAAAGTAAAGGAGCATGAGAGACTATCTAACATTACACTTAAGACACAAATTAAAGTAAAGGAGCATGAGAGACTATCTAACATTACACTTAAGACACAAATTAAAGTAAAGGAGCATGAGAGACTATCTAACATTACACTTAAGACACAAATTAAAGTAAAGGAGCATGAGAGACTATCTAACATTACACTTAAGACACAAATTAAAGTAAAGGAGCATGAGAGACTATCCAACATTACACTTAAGACATACATTAAAGTAAAGGAACATGAGAGACTATCTAACATTACACTTAAGACACAAATTAAAGTAAATGAACATGAGAGACTATCTAACATTACACTTAAGACACAAATTAAAGTAAAGGAACATGAGAGACTATCCAACATTACACTTAAGACATACATTAAAGTAAAGGAACATGAGAGACTATCCAACATTACACTTAAGACACAAATTAAAGTAAAGGAACATGAGAGACTATCCAACATTACACTTAAGACATACATTAAAGTAAAGGAACATGAGAGACTATCCAACATTACACTTAAGACACAAATTAAAGTAAAGGAACATGAGAGACTATCCAACATTACACTTAAGACACAAGTTAAAGTAAAGGAACATGAGAGACTATCCAACATTACACTTAAGACACAAATTAAAGTAAAGGAACATGAGAGACTATCCAACATTACACTTAAGACACAAATTAAAGTAAAGGAACATGAGAAACTATCCAACATTACACTTAAGACACAAATTAAAGTAAAGGAACATGAGAGACTATCCAACATTACACTTAAGACACAAATTAAAGTAAAGGATCAGCACTTTTACCACCGTTCTACATTTCAGTCATAGTAGTGTCTTCAACAATGAGAATAACTCATAACCTAGCCTGAGTGTGAAATAGCCCCTAGCATGAAGTTGAGTGGCACTCTTTCCTTTTGTCAAAAACACTACATCTGGGTATCTTTGTCGATCTAACAAACAAACAAACAAACAAACAGCTACAATTTAACTGTTGAGTTTCAAGAAAAATTCACAAATTATTTTTTTTTACCATGACTGGGTTTTCTATGAATTTGTCTTATACATAACAGCTACTATACTTAACAGGACTCCATCACTGAAAACTGAACCCAATGACATCTGATTACTGTGATGAAAAATTATTTATTGATGAGCAAGCACATTAGTGATGGATTTGTAATTAAAACTTCTGTTTTAATAGATTGTTTTTTTTTCTCTTTTCCAATAAATGATGTGTTTTAACTAGACATGGGAATGCTAAGCAGCAATTATAATTAGCTTATGTAATTACCATAAATAAATTACAATTATAATTAGCTTATGTAATTACCATAGATAAATTACAATTATAATTAGCTTATGTAATTACCATAGATAAATTACAATTATAATTAGCTTATGTAATTACCATAGATAAATTACAATCACAGAATGAAACTACTGTCAAACCTGTATTAAGAGGCCACCTTTGGGACAAATGAAATGTGGCCTTATATGACAGGTGACCTCTTAAATGAAGTTCGATTTGTATGAAATTTTCTATGACATACAGGAATAAGAAAAAGGTGACCTTTTAATATGGCTGATCACATGGGCAGGCTTGACACTATCAAATAAACTTGTCCAAAGTATTACAGAATTATAATGCTAACTATGTGTTATGATTGATTGAGTTCCGCACATGAGCGAGGTGTACTCAATACAACATTAAGTTTGTCAGTGACTTGCGACAGGTCAGAGGTTTTCTCTGGTTTCATACATCAATAAAACTGACCACCACAATATAACTGAATTATTTTTGAAAATGGTGTTAAACACCATAACCCTAACTACAAAAGTGATTAGAAGTACATCAAAACTTACTTGATATGAAATTTATGTTGGTCTGTCTTAGTTTCTATGGTAACCAGGTGGCATGCAGTTAATAGTAAAACAAGATGTATACTTTGATGAATAACAAAACAACTAAAATAAATGTAAAATAAACAACAGTAATCGCATTATAAAATTTCAGTAATATTATATGCTCTATGAATTTCAGTAATATTATATGCTCTATGAATTTCAGTAATATTATATGCTCTATGAATTTCAGTAATATTATATGCTCTATGAATTTCAGTAATATTATATGCTCTATGAATTTCAAATCTAATGTAGAATACCCAAGTCCAGAGAGTGGTAAAAAACATATTCTTTTATCAACTTCCAGGATATTATTTTTAAAATATGACTTTCGATTGATACTGAAAACCAGCTGATACTGATGACACTACCATTGTCCAGGCTTTCCTCACACATCAAGTCTGGTAGCCATGATATATCTGTCAAATTGTTGAAAGTGATGATAAAAACTAATAACCCAAATTCTAATCTTCCTATTGGATAATCCCTGCCAAGTTTGATTTCACTTAGTTCAGGAGTTTTGCAGGAGACAATTAAAATGTGAAAAAGTTTACGATGACGAACAACAGATAATTGACGTCAAGCAATACAAATAGCTCCTAAATACATATAAGCATCATATTTTACCTTTTTATCAGGGACTGTAAATTATTTCTCTGTCGTGAACGTAACGTTTTATTTTTGAGTTGATCTTGTCGACACTGAAGTGCTGTAAAGACTTGTACAATTACAGTTTCACATTCTATAGCTATTCTCAATAACAAATTCACTATTTCACTCTCTCCAGTCCCAGAATCCTATAAATATAAATTATTACCCACGGCTTAATGAAATTCTTGTATTTTGATTGGCTAATGACACATCCATAAAAAAACATATACCCGGACGTTGCTAACCATTACCAAGAGGAACATCACACGATTTTATACACTGTTGTCTTAAATGTAAATGGAATTCTATAGTGTTATCCAAGATGTCAGATGTTGTTACTCACTCATGATTTTATTGATGTCCACTAATAATTGATGATGAAAATATCTTGATTTTCAATATTTTATGAATGGAATTCCTGACCTGCTACAATATTACTATAAGCTTTTTGTAGCATACTGTAGAGGCATTTAAAATATAAAATATTTTGAAGATTAAATGGTTGACCTTCAGGGTTGTTTTGTTTTCCATGGGTCCAAGGGGCTGAATAGCCCATATTCCAGACCTCGGAAACAGATAAACAGATAAACAGATAAAAAAATGGTACATTGTTTCTATAAGGATAGAAATAGGTCACAATGAAAATATTTAATGGTCATGCACAGACTTAAACTAAAATATAAATCTACAAGGTATACATAAACAAATTCTAGACTAGACTTTCTGAATGCATATTGCGAACTAATATTTTTGGGAAAAATAAATTTGACTTATTATACACATATATACCGTTTGCTATCCTAGAATTTTCACTCTCAACTTGTTAACTACAGTTCAAGAAAAATGGATCTAGCATAAAATAATAAAAATCAATCATACCTTTTGGTATCTGTAGAGAGTGTGTATTTTAGTCTTTAATATGTCACATAAACACACACTGCCGTCAACAAATGGAACAAACATCCTGAAATAAACAGCCTAGACTACAGATTTATCACAGACAAACCATGTTGTTCACAGTAAGTTTAAAGTGAAACCTGTTTTATTTGTTCAGGACAGACACAAATTAAAAGTGCAAATATTGCAAACTTTGTAATAAATTTACATGTCTTTTTTCAGGGATTATATTCATCATTTCCCCCCCCCCACTAAATTTATTATCAAATCTATTTTTACCAGTTATAATACCTTTCTATACATTGGTAAAGTCTCTCTTTTAAAAAGCAAACATTTTCGTCTGCCATAAAACCCTATACTATCTATTACTACAGTGAAACCTGTCTAAACCAAACCCTGTATAAACTGGACTCCTGTGAAACCTGTCTAAATCAAACCCTGTATAAACTGGACTCCTGTGAAACCCTGTCTAAACCGAACCCTGTATAAACTGAACTCCTGTAAAATCTGTCTAAACCAAACCCTGTATAAACTGGACTCCTGTGAAAACTGTCTAAACCAAACCCTGTATAAACTGGACTCCTGTGAAACCTGTCTAAATCAAACCCTGTATAAACTGGACTCCTGTGAAACCCTGTCTAAACCAAACCCTGTATAAACTGAACTCCTGTGAAATCTGTCTAAACCAAACCCTGTATAAACTGGACTCCTGTGAAACCTGTCTAAATCAAACCCTGTATAAACTGGACTCCTGTGAAACCCTGTCTAAACCAAACCCTGTATAAACTGAACTCCTGTGAAATCTGTCTAAACCAAACCCTGTATAAACTGGACTCCTGTGAAAACTGTCTAAACCAAACCCTGTATAAACTGGACTCCTGTGAAACCTGTCTAAATCAAACCCTGTATAAACTGGACTCCTGTGAAACCCTGTCTAAACCGAACCCTGTATAAACTGAACTCCTGTGAAATCTGTCTAAACCAAACCCTGTATAAACTGGACTCCTGTGAAAACTGTCTAAACCAAACCCTGTATAAACTGGACTCCTGTGAAACCTGTCTAAACCAAACCCTGTATAAACTGGACTCCTGTGAAACCTGTCTAAACCAAACCCTGCATAAACTGGACTCCTGTATCAATTAAACCCTGTATAAACTGGACTCCTGTATCAATTAAACCCTGTATAAACTGGACTCCTGTATCAATTAAACTCTGTATAAACTGGACCCCTGTATCAATCAAACTTAAAATAAAGTAGGCATGTAGGAAATCTTTGTTAATTTAACCTGTATAAATTGAACACCTGTCTATTCCGAATGCAAAAGTTGGTCCCAAGGAGGTTTTAATTTAGACAGTGATAGTTGCAACCAATCAGAATGTGTGTTACAAAAACATATTTTTCGTAGGATAAATGTAAATATAACATGAACATGTTTAGATTTTGCCATGAATGATTGCCAAAAAGGGACAGAAAAATTTTGGGGACACATTTACAGGTTTCAGTTCACCGTGTACATATTTTGACATGAGGTGAAATGAATGCCTCATGCTGATTGGTTGAAAATGATATCATGATAATTGATGTAACAAACAAATTCCAGCAGATGGCATTGCTCATGAATTACGAAATTACTGTTAACACTGCCAAGGGTGACGAGGAGGGGAGGTGGATCATAACCTTAGCTGACAAATATGTGTCAACAACAGCGTGGTCATGATTGTATGGTAGTTGGATTTACAACTACCTATGCAATCAGTACCTATCACCACTAAAGTTGTGAGTTCGAATCCCACTTGGGTGTGTACTCGATACAACTTTATGCGATAAAGTTTGTCAGTGACTTGCAATAAGTCAGTAGTTTTCTCCTGGTCCTCAGATTTCCTCCACCAATAAAACTGACCGTCATGATATAACTGAAATATTGTTGAAACTGGCGTTAAGCGCAATAACCCGAACATCCCCTCAACAACAGCCACCACAAATACAAAGTATGACAAATCTAAAATGAATTGAATTTATCCTTAAAAGAAAAACATTTCATTTATTTATTTTTCACAATTCAATGCAATGACATCATCTCTATATTTACATCGATAGTTAAATGCTGCAAATATTTAAAAATCAATCAAATGACTTTAAGCAGCACCTATATAGTACATTTGATTTTCTAACAGTAAGAATATCACTTGGAATTTATTTAATGGATTAGAATACTATTATGTACAGGACAATAGAGAATACATTGTATCTACTTATGATTCCAATAACACAAGAAAATCACCTACCAGTATTATAGAATGACATGCTTCACGTAGTATACCAAATATTAACATATTTACCCATCAACTGAGCTTCTGATGTTCAACTTATTACATATTAAATTGATCAAAACAGGAATCTCTTTGGAAACTGTAACAATATCTTCAGAATCTGGATCCATTAGCTCGTTAGCTGTCCACAGTGTTCTAAACAATTTAAATGAGAAAAAAGAGTTTAAATAAATTTCAATGGATTCTAAAATAATGGCAGCTTTGTATCTTATTGCTAGTGTTAAAAACTATTTTTGTGTCAATGTTTCTCTTAATTATTTTCTTTTGTTAATTGTAGCATTGACTGAAAACAAAGCCATTTTCAGAACATGAAAATTATCTTACAGGAAAGAAAAGCTGAATTTGTTTAGAAAATGTAATGTAAAATGTATGGATACCAAGTTCATGTAAGAGCAGTAACAAAAGATAGAAGTGCACAGCTGAATTACCCTTAGTTCTTTTGTAACTACTGTAGCCCCCTTCTTACATGGCCACACCCACAAAGGACCATCCTCTTATCCTGCCAGATTTCAGATGCACTGAGATAGCAAAATACTACCCAAGACAGGCCATCCCTCTTAAAGGGGTGGCTTGATAAAAGGGGGACTACTGTATACCCCCAAACCCCCCCCCCCCAAAAAAAATCCACAAAATCATAAAAACAAAAACAAAAAACTACAGTTCTGATGCTCGGAAGGACCTTAAAATACTACAATAGCAATACAATTAACTAATACATGTATGAATAAATATAAGTTCAAGCTCAAAGGTCAACCTGGACATTGTTGAGGAAGATATGTCTTTATGGCTTAAAATGCTTCTTTAAAATCATATGTTAAATACACTATGTTACATAAACATCTCATACTAGACAACCTTTAGCCAATGTGAATTTTAGTACATGTACTGTATTTTCTCTTGGGTTTCCTTTAACTGAACCTGCTGGCAATATTTTTTCACTGGTCAATTTGAAGTTCACCTTGACAACAGGTTAAATTGAGTTCTTTCAGAGGGGTTGCAGAGTGTAGCATATGAGACATATGGTTTTAATTAGATTGCTTAGTTTCTGAACTAGAGGCTCAGTGGGCTGAGCCTGTGTCACTCACCTTTCATTCTGCTTTGAGGAAACTTAATACACAACCTTCCATACATGTAGATGCTTCCTACCAAGTTTCGGTTCATTTGGCTAAGCAGTTTCAGAGGAGAAGATGTTTTAGATATCGACCAATCAGAAACAAGAATTGCCTGTGGTGGCCATGTTTGTTAACCGATCGAGACGAAATGAGCAATCTTCATTCATAGAAGACATTCCATAGATGCTTCCTGCCATGTTTCTGTTAATTTGGCCAAGTGGTTTCAGAGGAGGAGTTTAAAAAAATTGGCCAATGAGAAACAAGAATTGCCTGTGGAGGGCCATGTTTGGTAATGGATCATAACAAAATGTGCACTCTTTAGAGAGGACCTTCCATAGATGTTTCCTACTAAGTTTCAGTTCATTTGATGGGTTTCAGAGGAGAAGATTAAAATGTGAAAAGTTAACAGATGACAGACAACAAACGATGGACGCCAAGTGATGCCAAAAGCCCACATTGCCTTTGGCAAGGTGAGCTAAAAAGAATATTAAAATGTGAATACCTACATGCAATGTATAGCATAAACATGTTACACTATATCAGCATTAGTAAATTTCTAAGGGAGATAATGGCAAGTTATCTTTCTTTTAACAGTTTAATGCAACAGAAACAAGAATTGTCTGGGGTGGCCATGTTTGTTAACGGATCGGGATGAAATGAGCAAAATTTATAGAGGACCTTCCATAGATGTTTCCTACCAAGTTTTGGTTTATTTGGCCAAGTGGTTTCAGAGGAGAAGATTAAAAAAAATAGGTCAATCAGAAACAAGAATTGCCTGTGGTGGCCATGTTTGTTAATAGATCGGGACAAAATAAGCAATCTTTAGAGAGGACCTTCCATAGATGCTTCCTACCAAGTTTCAGTTCAGTTGGCTGAGAGGTTTCAGAGGAGAATATTAAAATGTGAAAATTTAACGGACGACAGATGACGGACGACGCCAAGTGATGGCAAAAGCTCACATTGCCTTTGGCAAGGTGAGCAAAAAATGGAATAACTTTTCCAAATTGAATGATCTTCAATTTCAGCCTTTGTACTAATGATACAAATTTACCACATAAACTTGGAGGAAAACTTGACAATATGAAGCCTCTATTTTGGATTGGATTGATAGATGTATAGTGTTTAATGCCACTTTCAACAACATTTCAGTTATATATTAGAGGCCAGTTTTATTGATAGAGAAAACCAGAATACACAGATATCATAACAGAGATCGGGACAAAATAAGCAATCTTTAGAGAGGACCTTCCATAGATGCTTCCTACCAAGTTTCAGTTCAGTTGGCTGAGAGGTTTCAGAGGAGAATATTAAAATGTGAAAATTTAACGGACGACAGATGACGGACGACGCCAAGTGATGGCAAAAGCTCACATTGCCTTTGGCAAGGTGAGCAAAAAATGGAATAACTTTTCCAAATTGAATGATCTTCAATTTCAGCCTTTGTACTAATGATACAAATTTACCACATAAACTTGGAGGAAAACTTGACAATATGAAGCCTCTATTTTGGATTGGATTGATAGATGTATAGTGTTTAATGCCACTTTCAACAACATTTCAGTTATATATTAGAGGCCAGTTTTATTGATAGAGAAAACCAGAATACACAGATATCATAACAGCAGCTAATAAAAATCTAGGTCCTGACCATTGTTTCACAATAGGTTGTAAATCTTGAATAAATGTTGTATGACCACTTTTACAATCACTGACATTTCAAAGCATTTCTACGACAATTTAATGTGAGAAGCAGTTTTAGGGATGAAGATTTTGGCATTTTGCTAAATTGAGAAAAAAAAATAGACTCTGTTAAAAAGAGTATTATAAAAAAAAAAGTTGATCGGAATTTGTATGTAAAAAAAAACCAGAGTGCATTGTGAAACAGTCATACATATTGTCGGAAATCCGTTTGTCGATAAGTCATCAGTCATGTGATTTACAACCTTTTGTGTAATGATAATCTGGGGACAGGTGTGGCTAAGCTGGTTAACAGGATCCCAATCCTACACTTTTAATGACAATATAGATAGTTGATAATGACGCATGAATAAATCAATTAAAAATATTTACTGTAGAACATCTATATGAATAATTCATTATCAGAGACACACAACCTTTAATCAAATATTCCAATTGGGCATAAATAACATGCACCGTTTCTTACCAATTACATAATCAAATTATAGTTCCGTTATCATTTCAATCAGTTTTCTATTATTCATAACATTGTTACTAATATTATGGTTTACTGAAGAGTAGATCAATAGTATACTAATACTTAAAATTTGCCAAAAACAATGAAAACAAATATTTAACATAAACAAATATTATTGGGAGATCCAATTTTGTGCTGCTTATATTTTACCTTTCTTGTAATGTGTAGGTGAATTTTATGTTTTTATTGAATTCTCCAGTTAACTTTACTACATTCTTCAGCTGAAACAAAAAACATTAATATAAAGTATGAATAGTTTTAGATACTTTTTTCATAATTAATAAAAATTAAGGGGAGGTAATTTTATATGCTTATTAAAAGTTACAATTAGAAATATCAATTGCCTAATTGACAGCCATGTTTTTACCATATTGCTACAAAATTAGGATTTTGTTTATAGACCTTCCAAACACCATTCCTACAATGTTTGGTTCCAACCGGCACTGTAGTTTCAGAAAGAATTTCTTGTATATTGGCCAATCAGAAACAAGAATGCCTATGTCGGCCATGTTTTTTGTCAGATCAAAATGAAATGAGGATTTTTTGTAGTGAACCTTCTAAACATTTTTCATGTGAAGTTTGGTTCCAACTGGCACAGTAGTTGAAGAGGAGAAGGTTTTTTGCATATTGACCAATAATTGCAAAATGAGGAATTTTAGTATAAGATTTTCTAAACTTCATTCATGTAAAATTTGGTTCCAACTGGCTGAGTATAGTATTAGAGGAGAAGATGGTTTTAAGCATATTGGGTAATCATTAACACAAATGCCTGTATCAGTCATATTTTTTGTCAGATCAACACAAAATGAGGATTTTTTTTATATAGAGGACCTTCCAAACACCATTCCTGCAAAATTTGGTTCCAACCGACACAGTAGTATAAGTGAAAAACATTTTTGTTATATCAGAAACAAGAATGCTTATATCTGCCCTATTTTCTGTCAGATCAAAACGAAATGAGGAATTTCTGTAGAAGACCTTCTAAACATCATTACTGCAAAGTTTGGTTCCAATTGGCAATGTAGTTTCAGTCAGAGAAGATTGAAATGTGAAAAGTTTACCGACGATGGACAGAGAGACGGAACAGATGAAAGACGACGAACTCAAACTGATTGCAAAAGCTCACAATACTCTTTCAGTCAGGTGAGCTAAAAAGATGTTCACAAACTAAGTACCCTCTATGGCATGCCTTTACAAAAATGACTAAGTTCCACACATGGAATTAAAAAAAAAATACATGTAGTCAAATATGGCTAAAATAGGAGGTGCACACTTTTAATGTGTGAGTAAATGCTAAGCAAAGTTTAAATAATGGTTCCTAAACCTGCAATAGCTGCTGAGCAAGTTTGTAAAAACTACAAAATTTTATTAAGGAAATTCACTTACTAGCTATTCCAAAAAACAGTTTTGGCTCAATCCATTCAATGTATAAAAAAGTAATCAATAAAATTGAAATACCAGTATTTGACACAATTTATAGAACCTCTTCAATCTGCTGCAATAGTAACTGAAGCCCTTGTCACAATCAATTCAAAGAAAACAAGGGCAACGCAAAGCGTAGCATATCCCCTTGCCTAAAAATTTGACCCGGTGACCTTGACTTTTGACCTTGAAAAATAACAATATTTCGTGAAGATCCATCAGTCCAACATCAAAACCATATTTCGTGAAGAAAAGTTCAAATGGTGAATTTCTATGTTTAAATGTGCATAACTGCACATTAGAATCTAAGGAGGTACAAGTGCATAGTTTTGGGCATAACTCTAGAAAAACTCAATGGATGGGGATATGGTACTAATGTGCACATCTTCATATTAGGATCTTGCAATATACTAAGTTTCACAAACATCTCATTAAGCATGTGGGAGGAGTTGTGATGACAAAGTGCACAGTGAATTGTATCAAATTTCCAAGTCCAAATGGGCATATCTCTGGAAAAATTCAATGGACCAGGATATACTACTAATGTGCACATCTTCATATTAGGTTCTTGCAATATACTAAGTTTCACAAACATCTCATTAAGTATGTGGGAGGAGTTGTGATGACAAGTGCATGGTGAAGTCCAAAAATGCATAACAGAGGTAAACCTCAATGGACTGGGATATCCTACTAATGTGCACATCTTAATATGAGGATCTTGCAATGTACAAAGTTTCATGAACTTCTGATTAATCATGTAGTAGAATTTGCAATGACAAAGTGCCTACTGAATTGTCTCAAAATTTCTAAGTCCAAAGAAGCATAACAGGGGTAAAACTCAATGGACTGGGATATCCTACTAATGTGCACATCTTCATATTAGGATCTTGCAATGTACAAAGTGCATACTGAATTGTCTCAAAAATTTGACCTGGTGACCTTGACCTCCAGATTCTCTTAAGGACTAAGTATGTACCAAGTTTGGTCAAAATCCATTGAAGGATGCTGATTTTAGAGTGTTCACAAGGATGTTTCGGAAGGACGGGCAAAAGGTCGGACGGACGGTAGCGTTACTATATCCCTTCGCAACTTGGTTGGCAAGGGGATAAAAATGCATCAAAATTAGATGAAATATAAAGTTGTGTATATCTTGCAAATATGAGAAATATCGATATATGGGAACTTATTGGGTCTTTTCCAAAACAACTCATGTTCTGTACAGACTCACAAATAATTCAGAATGATGAGGAGTTACTAAAAAAATGTATTAAAATCGGGGGAAAAAACAAGAAAGCTAAAATTTTAGAATGTTGCACTTTTAGGCACCTTATGGTCGAGATTCGACAAACATAATAGATAAAAGGAAATTTGTTGACATAGTACTGCAAGGCCTCAACACAATCAATTCAAAGAAAAAACTCCATCAAAATTGGATCCAAATAAAAAAAATTACACCTTAAAAATGTAAATTTTGGAATTAGGCCCCTTTTATCCCCCTTTCCAAAATAAAATAGGTAATTTTCTTTATTGACTTGTAAATAACTTATAACGATGAGCTATTTGAAAAAAAACTGCATTAAATTGGAAAAAAAATAAAAATGTTCAAAACCTTAAAATTAGCACTTAATAGCCCCTTTCTGTCAAGTTAATCTCGGAAAATGTAACAGATAGTGGAAATCTGTCAACATACTACCAAAGACAAACAGATAGACAACAGACAAACAACCAAACACTGACCTGGAAGACCTGCTAGTGAATTATCTCTATAAAATCACAAATAATTTTCAACTTTCTCCCATGCATTATTTGTATTTTAATTTAAAAAATTTAAGAACAATAACTCAAAAAAGCACAAATAAAAAAAAATAAAAATTGGATGAAAAATAAAAATTCTATATAGCTTCCAAATATATAATATAGACATTTTTATGGTCAATTAATAACATAAAGATGATCATCACATTAAAATTGGAAGAAAAATAAAAAAGCAAAAATTTTGATATTCCTGCATTTTCATGCTATGCATTTTTTTCTGAAAGGTATTCTGTAAAAATAACCTCATCAACAGCAGAGGCACAAACACACTTAAACTTAAAGGTACATAAACAGGGGCAGATCCAGGATTTCAAGTTAGGAGGGTCGCAGTTAAAAAAATTGGGCCGAGCGGAGGGAGGCACGAACATTTTTGGGGTATTTCGTGTGAAAAATCACGATTTTACACCAAAAAATCATATTTTTTCCAATTTTAGGGAGGGGGGGTCACGTGCTGGGTGTGGCTCCCCTGGATCCGCCCCTGATATATATGTACATAAAACAAAAAATACCCTTTTTGCACCTCCAATTTGTGTACAGGTAAGGCTACCTACAATCCTCAAAATAAATCCCAAACTTTATACTGTGCCAAAGATCTTTGTATCAAAAAGTCAGTAGGATTGGTCAACCAGAACTAAAGCTATTGCACAGAAATCATGATTTCTACAGATGGACAAGGAAATTACACAAAAGAGGATGAAAATTGTAAAGTTGAAAAGTGAAATTAATAAACAACTAAATGTATTTTAATTCTTTTTTTTTTTTATTTCTGTGCAAAAAATCTGTGTATCAATAATACTCCTTATAATTTGTAACAAGTCATTACCAGTACTCCAAGGAATGCTATGAAAATCATGTCAAAATCAAAATCTTTATCTCCCCTTGATGCTTTACTGGCTATTCAAATACTCTGGATAACAAAATATTATTCTCTGACACATTACTGTATCAGTGTATGCAAATAAACAGAGTGTTATTTGTACAATGAAAAAAAGGCATGTGTAGTGATCGTTGTTTGTCCTTTTTCTTTTGACCATTGTGTTGTCTGTCCTTCTTCGATTTACGGATTCTGGTTACCCCTTTGATTTCTTCAAACTCTTCTTATCCATCACAAGAAGAAACAATGAGGCAGATTGTTTTTATCTGTTGTAGGTCTATGAAGTTACTATATATCTCTGATGGTACAACACACCCTCATATTGTGTAACTATCAAGTTTATTTACCATTTTTTTCGAGGACAAAGTTTAATTTTTTATAACACAGCTTGTTCTCGACATAAATCTGATATTATTTTAAAATTACCAAAAAAGTACCCCCAAGTTTATATTCACCGGAAGTCAGATTTATCTCCCCTTGTGTACAGAAAACATGACATACAAACACAAAATAAAAACAAAGCACATGTACAGGTATGTAAATATCTTTATTTTTCAAAATAAATTTTCAAAAAAAGGATTCAAATGGTAAACAGTGCATACATGCTAGCTTTCTAAATCACAAAACATCATGTCAAGGTGTAGTAAAAAAAATCTTTTAGGATCCTCCTGAAATACAATAAACATCACATATAAGTTTGACTTTTGTATAAGCTCCATAAATAAGCTTATTCATTGGCAAGTACAGAATGTCAATACTTTACCTTAGATTTAACTAGAGATTTAGGATGAAACAGGGATTCGTACTGATCTGCCCAACTATTCATTCTCTTTAGCCATGACTGAAAAGAAAGTTTAAACAGTGATAGTCAACAATTCCAACAAAATGAACTATCACCTCTCACCTCAACTAGTTGAACATAAACAAAAAATCCATGACATATGACAATGGAAATCCAGAACTAGCTTGGGACAGGTAAAACAATTTGGCAGGTTTATGTTTTTATTTTACAGTCGATTTCTTCACATTTGTTACATATTAACAGACTGGAAAATACATTCACCAGAAAAAGGGGAAATAACTCCAAACAATATAAATTTGTGATACATTTAAGACTTTAAGGGAGTATTTCAGAGCAATATTGCTGTTGATCCCTTATTCAGTGAACCAAATATTTCTTTGGCAAATTGAAACTAGTTTTTTGAATACCTGTATAACATAAAATAGTACTATCCTAATTATGCTACTGGTGTTCCAAATGGTAAGCAATATGTTGAACATTTCATAAGATAACAATAAAATTATAGGTTCATACCTTTTCCTTCAAGATTGTTGTGGATTGGTATTTGGCTGTGAAATAAATAACAACTATAAAGATCGCTGTACATATAGACTTTGGGAATACAAAAATATCTGCTTCACCATGACTCAGTTTATCTCGTACACGTGGACCATGTGGATATGTAAATAAATCTAGCAAAATTTCCTGAAAAAAAAAAAAAAAAAATTGCATGAAATTTTTAGGGATACAAATAGGCCTAGCAACTCGGCTTTCCCATCAACAACAATACTTTCTCCCATTCCTTCTCCCAAATTAAATACATCTAAGTGAGATAATATATGATCAACTAATATCTTTCATGTATTTAATTTTATACAAGATTTTGAGTAATTTCTAGTCATTTCTTAAAAAAGGTATTCTATGTACATAACTTACCATGACAGAATGACCAATCTCAAGAGGTAGTTTATTTTCTTGATTTTCTGTGACATACTGATCCAGAATCTAAAAAAAAAAGAATGAGAACCGTGACAAGAATAAATTATACTGATATTGTGTTGTGCATAGTCAGATGTCTATATGTACTAGACCTGCTTTATGTTTGGAGAATGTCATGCTCACTTCAGGTTAAAAATATTGCTTGTAGATCTAGAATAATACTGAACAACACATATCCTGGTACCTTCATTTGGAAAAATTTTATATACCAAAATAATGATGTACAGTAGCATTTTTATTGCTGATTATTAAGAAGATTTTTAAAGATTTACTTAATTTCCAACGTTTGGCTCCTACTGAACCTTCACCTTGAAGAAACATATTTATCTGTACCGATTTCAATCTCCTCTTCACAAAGTTCATCCCAGCTAAGTTAACTGAGCAGTTCTATAGGAGAGGATTTAATATGAAAAAGTTGAAATGTAGGTAAGATATAACAAAATCTTAGATTTCAGGATCTCTGATCTAGACATTGAATTTTAATTTAAAAAAAATCCTATTAAAATTTGTTTGAGTGATGAATGTAAAACCATCTTACCTCATCAAGTGTTGTATACAAAGTTGTGGCCTGAAAAAATAAAACAAAGTTTTTTTCAATGTGGCCTCCAAGAAATAAATACAAATTATCAGTTACTATAATGAACAGTAAATAAATATACCCCATATGTACTACATGAAACCTGTTTAAACCAAACCCTGAATAAGCTAGAATCCTGTATAAACAGAATTTTGAATAAAGTCCTAAAGTAGGAAGTATTTTTTAAATTAACCTGTTTAAACCAAACACCTGTCTATTCTAGACAAAAATGTTGGTCCCAAGGGTGTACTGTTTAGACAATAAACCATTTAGTCTGTGGGCTAGGTAGACATACACTCCCATATCTCAAGCCTCATATTAACTAGCTTCAATTTTCAATTTTAGGGATGGTCTATTAATTTTGGGGCATTTTGATGTCCTATTGAGCATTTACAGGCCATTTTCATATAGGAACAGAATAAATGTAGAATGCTGTCATTTTCATGGTTCATATAATAACTTTATAACAGTGAGTGAGTGATTGTTGGCTAACCTCAAGTGAGTAAATTTTCAGCCATATCATGGCGAGAATAAGTTACATTTCAATGGGATGATAATGAAGTCTGCTTTGAACTAGACCAACATGCATAGTTGGATTTTAATAGTGCTAGCTCACTGAAACAACAGTCCACAGGTAGACATGTCGCTCCACTCAGACACATTATCCTGATTCCAAACCAACCAATCTTTGCACTTCCTCCTTAATGCTGTATATTTGGGGAGAAGCAGCAAATACTAATGTTTCATTCTTGGGTTAGACCGATCTGTGCTTGTACCCACGATCTACTGCAATCAAGGTGAGCATGCTAACAATTACACAACAGATACGGTTCAAAGTATAATTTTATAAAGTTATAGTGATTAACTACCCAGTACATAAACTAGCCTGACCTCAGCTGTAACTGTTCTCTCTGGACAATTGTTAATAGAAGTAAACAGACATCGTAGACCATGTTCTAACAGTGGTAACATGGCAACCATTGCTGTTCCAGTTTGTCCCCAATCATACAAGTTTATTGCTGATTTCCATAGTAAAAGATGATATGGTTGTATAAAATTACTAGATTCTAGGAGGAACTTAATCTCTTCTATGGTTATATCAGTTATATCTGAAACATACAGCAATACAGCTTTATCATATACTTAGTAGGAAATACAGGATAGGTTAATATGTAATGTAGTACCTTGCTAATGAGGCCACTCCTCCTGCAATGAAAAAAGTGGCATTGTAAAAGGGGTGGCCTCTCTTGAGGGGGACCATTTAGTAGTATATTACTATCTTATTGCATCTGAAATTTGGCCTGATAAAGAGTGGTGGCCTTTGATGGGAGTAGTCGTGGACTACTGTAATTTAGACAAAGAAGTTTATTTCACATCAACCATCTGTGACGATATCTGTCTTGCAACATTTTAAAAAGAAAATTTTCCATTTGTCATCATTGTCAAACAAAATAATTTCCACACATGAAACATTCTTCCATAAAATAAAACTGCAATGAGAGAAATGATGGTTTGGACAGGTAATTGTGACAAAGATATCATAGAGTCATTATAACCCAGCAAAAAACTAATATACTACCATCAAATCATTACAACTCTAACAAAGACGTAAAACACTATACCTGGTAAAATGTCCTTATAGTGGTTATCCTGGGGAAATAATACTGGTTCCCTGTGTGGAATAGGACCAGTTATAAACTGGTTTAAGCTTGGAATTACTATCAACAGAAAACTAGTATACCTAAAAATGTACAGAATAAAAGACATTTATAATGAAAACACTATATATAGAATAAAGGCAGTTTTGAATGTCGAGACAGACATTATCACTAGCATCACAGAGAGTCTGAAAATGTTTGTCAAGACTTTCAAAACTGATGTCATTGTTTTTATCGGTAACATCACACTGACTGATAAATTTCATTATCAGTCAGTCCATTGATTCTGAAAATATCCCTTGTAAGATCAAAGGAAAAATAACCCATAAATCAATCTAACAAAAGCCAGAGCAAAAAGACATTTGACAAGTTTAATCAACACAAATAATGATACATACTATCAAACATTATTGTGTCAAAGTCTACTATCTAACATTGTTGTGTCAAAGTCTACTATCAAACATTGTTGTGTCAAAGTCTACTATCTAACATTATTGTGTCAAAGTCTACTATCTAACATTGTTGTGTCAAAGTCTACTATCAAACATTATTGTGTCAAAGTCTACTATCTAACATTGTTGTGTCAAAGTCTACTATCAAACATTATTGTGTCAAAGTCTACTATCTAACATTGTTGTGTCAAAGTCTACTATCAAACATTGTTGTGTCAAAGTCTACTATCTAACATTGTTGTGTCAAAGTCTACTATCAAACATTGTTGTGTCAAAGTCTACTATCAAACATTATTGTGTCAAAGTCTACTATCTAACATTGTTGTGTCAAAGTCTACTATCAAACATTATTGTGTCAAAGTCTACTATCAAACATTGTTGTGTCAAAGTCTACTATCAAACATTGCTGTGTCAAAGTCTACTATCAAACATTGTTGTGTCAAAGTCTACTATCAAACATTATTGTGTCAAAGTCTACTATCTAACATTGTTGTGTCAAAGTCTACTATCAAACATTGTTGTGTCAAAGTCTACTATCAAACATTGTTGTGTCAAAGTCTACTATCAAACATTGCTGTGTCAAAGTCTACTATCAAACATTGTTGTGTCAAAGTCTACTATCAAACATTGTTGTGTCAAAGTCTACTATCAAACATTGTTGTGTCAAAGTCTACTATCAAACATTGTTGTGTCAAAGTCTACTATCAAACATTGTTGTGTCAAAGTCTACTATCTAACATTGTTGTGTCAAAGTATACTATCTAACATTGTTGTGTCAAAGTCTACTATCAAACATTGTTGTGTCAAAGTCTACTATCAAACATTGTTATGTCAAAGTCTACTATCTAACATTGTTGTGTCAAAGTCTACTATCTAACATTGTTGTGTCAAAGTATACTATCAAACATTGTTGTGTCAAAGTCTACTATCAAACATTGTTGTGTCAAAGTCTACTATCTAACATTGTTGTGTCAAAGTCTACTATCTAACATTGTTGTGTCAAAGTATACTATCAAACATTGTTGTGTCAAAGTCTACTATCAAACATTGTTGTGTCAAAGTCTACTATCTAACATTGTTGTGTCAAAGTCTACTATCTAACATTGTTGTGTCAAAGTCTACTATCAAACATTGTTGTGTCAAAGTCTACTATCAAACATTGTTGTGTCAAAGTCTACTATCAAACATTGTTGTGTCAAAGTCTACTATCAAACATTGTTGTGTCAAAGTCTACTATCAAACATTGTTGTGTCAAAGTATACTATCAAACATTGTTGTGTCAAAGTCTACTATCAAACATTGCTGTGTCAAAGTCTACTATCAAACATTGTTGTGTCACAGCATACTATCAAACATTGTTGTGTCAAAGTCTACTATCAAACATTGTTGTGTCAAAGTCTACTATCAAACATTGTTGTGTCACAGCATACTATCAAACATTGTTGTGTCAAAGTATACTATCAAACATTGTTGTGTCAAAGTCTACTATCAAACATTGTTGTGTCAAAGTCTACTATCAAACATTGTTGGGTCAAAGTCTACTATCAAACATTGTTGTGTCAAAGTCTACTATCAAACATTGTTGTGTCAAAGTATACTATCAAACATTGTTGTGTCAAAGTCTACTATCAAACATTGCTGTGTCAAAGTCTACTATCAAACATTGTTGTGTCACAGCATACTATCAAACATTGTTGTGTCAAAGTCTACTATCAAACATTGTTGTGTCAAAGTATACTATCAAACATTGTTGTGTCAAAGTCTACTATCAAACATTGTTGTGTCAAAGTCTACTATCAAACATTGTTGTGTCAAAGTCTACTATCAAACATTGTTGTGTCAAAGTATACTATCAAACATTGTTGTGTCAAAGTCTACTATCAAACATTGCGGTGTCAAAGTATACTATCAAACATTGTTGTGTCAAAGTATACTATCAAACATTGTTGTGTCAAAGTATACTATCAAACATTGCTGTGTCAAAGTATACTATCAAACATTGTTGTGTCAAAGTCTATTATCAAACATTGTTGTGTCAAAGTATACTATCAAACATTGCTGTGTCAAAGTCTACTATCAAACATTGTTGTGTCAAAGTCTACTATCAAACATTGTTGTGTCAAAGTCTACTATCTAACATTGTTGTGTCAAAGTCTACTATCTAACATTGTTGTGTCAAAGTCTACTATCAAACATTGTTGTGTCAAAGTCTACTATCAAACATTGTTGTGTCAAAGTCTACTATCAAACATTGTTGTGTCAAAGTCTACTATCAAACATTGTTGTGTCAAAGTCTACTATCAAACATTGTTGTGTCAAAGTATACTATCAAACATTGTTGTGTCAAAGTCTACTATCAAACATTGTTGTGTCAAAGTGAGTGAGTGAGTAATTGTTGCTGATATTTTAGCCATATCATGACGAGAACAAGTTACATTTCAATGAGATGATGATGATGCTTGCATTGCACTAGAACAATATGCTTAGTTGGATTTTGATAGTTCACTGAATCAACATTCTGTGGGTTGACATGATGCTCCACTCAAACATATCATCCTGATTCTAAGCCAACCATCTTTGCTCTTACTCCTTAATACTGTGTGCTTAACGGAGAAGTAGCAAATACCAATTTTATAGTCTTTGGTTTGACCTGACAAGCCCTCGAACATGCAATCTGCTGTACTCAATTATCCCGAGTAACAAGATACAAAAACAAGTACCGGTAATACAAATGGGCCATATCTTTACTTTGATATATCTGTCAGAATAGGAAATTCAAGAAAAAAATATGTTGACTGCCTAACATATAAAAACATCGTTTGGCCATCTCACTGTCAGTTTTGGAAGTAATGATCCTGTAATTATGATGTTTGCAATGAAATTTGGGTACATTATATTGAAATACGATGGACAGAGAGGCAGTGTCAAAACTTCGATAATTTCGCAAGTGAGCCCCGTTGTGATTTCCAAACATACTCTGGTGTTTCTTGGCGGAATCCTAAAATATTTGTACAACAAAAGAATCGTTGCCGTGAATGAAAACAAAGTAAAAACGAACACAATATGATCCCATTTTATGTTTTTGGTCAAAACTGCAGACCAAGAAGGTGGTGCAGTTGTAGTAGGAATTGTATATTGAAGGGTGAAAGCATGAACTGTTGACAAGTTTTTAGCTAATAAAATTGTGCCACCTAAAACTCTGACTTATAAACTAACCAAATTATAGCTATCAGATTTAAACTAGTGAGCGATAAAGCAAGAATTATTAAAATATCTCAATATTTTTTTTGTAAGGCTTAATATAATTTGATCTTTGCAAATATTAAAGAACTATAAAATGGCAGTTAAAAACAGGGGTGTGTTGGCAGCAGTAAAGCTTGGTCACACTAGGATATTTATAAATATAAAAAAAATACATGGAATATAAAAAGTGTTATAAGTATATCGGATTCCGAACAGTTACGGGCAGATGGCGACATTTGGTCACTCGACGGGACATCCAGAGAAATACATATGTATAAACTTAACTCTAAGGCCCATCCAAACAGAACAATTCCATGGAAACTCAGAAGAGTTGTCGTGTCGATTGACCATATGTTGGTGTCTACTGAATTGATAGAGTCTGACATACAAAATAGAATACAGAAAACGCAAATGTAAATAACGAAATGTTTATTGTAGAGAAGTTATAGTGTTGATGACTTGTTGTACCTCCAACATATAAGGGCTTTAAGAGGAAGACAAATTATCTTCCCATGCTGTTAGCATACCCCACAAAGTGATAATTTGACAGAGAATAATATTATAATTTTCTTTGTGTGGAAAAATGAATATGGAAAGAGTTGATAATAATAACGAATAAAGTTGATGTTTTCTGAATTTTTTTATCTATCAGTAATTGTGTGAAAAAATTGTTGAATAATTTTATCAATGCCTATGCATATATAGGTGTGTATGTAAATAGATATACTTGTTTAATAATACATGTGCTATATATTTTTCAATGATCAATAGTCAGTCAGTTTTGGAAATCTTCAGTTTTATATATATTTATATATTTATATATTTTTTTTAAAGATAGAATAGAGGATACATTTTAAAAAAAATTGAAGAAGTTATTCATTTCTTTGTGTAAATCTGAGAAAAAAAAATGTTCATGATATTATTTTATTAACAAAATAGAGGCTGGCTGGAGAATTGAGACTTGCCTATAAAGTTCCCAGCTCGTGGAACGAGCTAGTGGACCAGTGGGGATCTGTCAGAATTGGAAAATCAAGAAAAAAATATGTTGACTGCCTAACATATAAAAACATCGTTTGGCCGCTGTCCAGTTAAGAAAACCAGTCTAACGCAAATAGTAAAATTATTTCAGAGAAAAAAAGTACAGGGTGAAAAAGTCAAGGTCACTAAAAACCGTGATGATCAGGTTCATCACCTAACTGAATTTGGCTTAAGAATTCAAGGAAAAAAATAGTTCCCATGCAAGAAAAGAAAATATTAAAAATAAAATAAATATATATACTCAAGGATGAAATCTAAACAGAAAGTTTGGAAAGAAATATATGAAATCCTTTTAATATCGAAAGAAAATAAATAAAAAGAAATCAGAAGCAAGAAAACGAAAGAGGGTCGAAAGGTCGAGTGATGATCCCTCAAGTAGTATAAAAAGAGGAGAAATTCCAGTGTGCTGCAGTCAACAAATAAAATCAGATTCCTGCTGGACTACTTAATTTTGTGTTTATTATTTAAATATTACAGGTAGGTCTCTGTTATTTTGTTTTATTATTTTATCTTAATGATCATTTCAAATTTCTTTAGTTTCATATGAAATTTATGTTATTAAATATCATTAGTATGGATTGTTAATAATAAAAGAAATTTGTTTTTCCAGCATGAGAATCAGAATTAATTGAAATAATTTATGCATCTTAAATGAATAAGTGAATGAAAATATTCAAATGATTAATTTTATTGATAAGCATATCTTGAATTAATGTTGTACTTTATTGTTAGGAACCTATGTGAGATGGACTTTCGAGGTATAAATTTGATTAATTAAAAATTGTATTTTAAAGGTGAAATTTTAAAATAAATACTTAAATTGTATTTTTATCTAATGTTAGAGAGATAAGAATAATTAGATGATTTTTGTCTCGATTTCAATTTACTTACTATAATTTCGATTTTCATTTTTTTATAATGCATTGTTATACTTTCAAACTGTTGATATTTTTCTTTTTTATTCCTTTGTGTACTGAAATTATTTATATTAAGTCAACAAATAAAATCAGATTCCTGCTGGACTACTTAATTTTGTGTTTATTATTTAAATATTATAGATCCCGGTATTCCCCAAAGTGACAGGACTGTGTCAAGGAAATCAGATTAATAACACCAAACCAGTCATTGTCACATCTCCAAGGTAAAATCTACTTTGTGTGGACCAAATAAGGTGAACGTAGCTTATATGCTAATGGAGAAACTGACCCAATCATGAAAACTTGACGTAAATGTAGCAAAGTCAATAGCCCGTGAAAATGAAGTCAAGGTCAGGTGACACATACATGGCTGACATGTACCCGCCATGATCAATGTGTGGACCAAATAAGGTGGGAATAGGTTGCTGAAATTATTTTTACTGCTGAATTTTAAGCTTTATTCAGGATTTGTCGTCCTCACAAAAAAGTTGAAAGTTATAGCCGAACTAGGTTTTGGGGGTCAAAAACGTGTGTGGATAATGCACAAATGCAGATAATATATGACTGATTAAGGTAATTAAATAGGATATTTACTTAAAAGTAATATGTTCCTTGCTAACCTCTTTGATATCTCTTTTTCAGATGGAAAACCATGCCATATAACATTCCTAAGATTAAGTGATATTGGTGGTCCTATCACTGCTCGTAAAACCTGAATCTGTATAAAAAAAAAAAAAAAAAAAAAAAAAAAAACTATCTATACTTCTTTAACAGAAAGATTAAACAATGGTGTTTGACAAATATCCAACCAATACAACAGTTAGAACTTCTCTGATTCAGTTTAAACTCTTTCGAGGCACAGGAGACAACAAAAGCTCTACATTACAGTTGTGGATTCTACTATCGTCTTTATAAGTGTGTTAATACTGTCCAATGTTTCCTTCAAAATTACTTCAAGCTTGACGTTTTTGACAAACTTGACAGTTCAAACACCTATACAACTTCCTTTCAATTTTGATTTTTCTTTGACTACATATTTAGACTGTCAAATTTGTATTTGATACGAATGCACAGGATAAATTTGAAGGCAACATTTGACAGTGTAAATGCACCCTTCAATACCTACATTCCCATCTAGTTTAGAGATATAATTTTTATAATGATTTAATGAAATCTAGACCATCAGGCTTAGTTAGATTTTTTAGCGTTGCTTCACTGAAAATACAGTCGGCAGGTAGACATGTTGCACCACTCTGACAAATTATTCTTATTCCGAACCAATCAGTCTTTGATCTTACTCCTTAATGCTGTGTACTTATAAGAGAAGCAGCAAATATCAATTTAATATCCAGTAGTCATTGGTTTAACCCTTGGTTTAACCCGACAGGGGCTTGAACTCTTTGCATGATCTACTGTACTTAATGTGAGACACTAACCATTGCACCAATGATACGGTCTAAACACAAATGAGATGTTTTGACTTCATAATTTACTATAAATTTAAAATAAACTGTGACGATATTATATCAATCATACAATGGTGAGAGGATACTGTATCAATCATACAATGGCAAGAGGATACTGTATCAATTATATAATGGCAAGAGGATACTGTATCAATCATACAATGGCAATAGGATACTGCATCAATCTTACACTGGCAAGAGGATATTGTATCACTCATACAATGGCAAGAAAATACTGTATCAATCATACAATGGCAAGCTGATACTGCATCAATCATACAATGGCAAGAGGATACTGTATCAATCATACAATGGCAAGAGGATAATGCATCAATCATACAATGGCAAGAGAATACTGTATCAATCATACACTAACAAGAGGATACTGTATCAATCACACAATGGCAACATGATACTGTATCAATCATACAATGGCAAGAGGATATTGTATCAATAATACAATAGCAAGAAGATAGAAGAACTTACAACAATAGGTCCAAACCTCTTCTTCAGAGAAGATGATGACAAAATATCTTTTAACATGGAAGGACATACTTTGTTCTCTAATAAATAGACCTGTAATAAAGGGAACAAAATAATATATGAGATCAAATGAATATTGTTTATTTGTTTGTTTGCTTGATGGTGTTTAACACCACTTTCAACAATATTTCAGTTATATCGTGGCGTCAATTTTGTTGGTGGAGGAAACTGGAGGACCAGGAGAAAACCACCGACCTGTCACAAGTCACTGACAAACTTTATCACATAATGTTGTACACCACACCCTGAACGAGATTCAAACTGACAACATCAGTGGTGATAGGCACTGATTGCATAGGTAGTTGTAAATCCAACTACCATACGACCAAATGAATAAGTACTTTATTATCCATGGATGTACAGATAAGTGTATATTCTGTTACTTGTACTCATTTTACATTTAATTTTTAAATAAAGGTATGAAATTTGATAAATTGTGAAGACATTTCCTTGTTTCTAAAATTAATATCAGCTCAATGTAGTAAGGGCCAAATCCCCCCTCCAACCTTCCACCAATTTCATCAATATTTATAAAAGAATTATTTGTCATTTTGTTCTTACATTTCCAAATACTTTTGTCCACTGTCTGTACAATAGCAACATTTGATTTAGAAATAGAAAAAAATGAGCACAAACTCATCTTAAATTACATATACAATAAACATAAATGTAACATTGGTATTCTTTTGCACATTGACAATTTTTTTATGGGAAACATGCAATATAAGCTTTTATCATTTCTAACCCCCACAATATAACTGAAATAGGGTTAGGGTTCTGGTGTTTAATGTCACTTTCAACAATATTTCAGCTATATCGTGGTGGGCAGTTTAATTGGTGGAGGAAATCGGAGTACCCGGAGAAAACCACCGACCTGCCGCAAGTCACTGACAAACTTCATCACATAATGTTGTATTGAGTACACCTTGCTATGTGCAGTATTTGAACTCACAACTTTAGTGGTGATAGGCACTGATTGAACAGGTAGTTGTAAATACGATCACGATCATGATGATCCCTGTATCTAAAATATTGCTGAAAGTGGCATTAAACACTTAACCCCCCCCCCCCAAAAAAAGGTCTGTGAAATAGAGGATATATTTTCATACCAAATGTTAGGGGTAAGTTTAAATTGATTTACATACGTACATCCCCGAGTGCTCTCTCAAGACAGGATGTAATCAACAACTGTACAATATAATTATCTGCCAATTTATCAGTCTTAAATAATCTAAGGCATTCCTTGATCACCTACAATGAGAAGAAAAATAGAAACATATATTTAATGTTTTCTTGATCATCTACAATGACAACAAAGATAAAAGCAAATATATTAAGTTTTCATTACAGCACATGGAGTATATATCTCTCCGCTTGAAATAGAGGATACCACAGACACAGATAGGTCTACTTCATACCTTGATCTACACCTAGAAATTGATAGTGAGGGCTGGTTAAGATAAAAACTTCATGACAAAAGAGATGAATTCAATTTTCCCATTGTGAACATTCTATTTATATGTAGCAACATTCCAGCAGTGCCTGTATATCAGTTGATACATTATTTCAGAGCTTTTGGTTATTATCCTGATTTTCTTGAGAGGGTTGCTGTTAACAAGGAAGCTACAGAACCAAGGGTTTCTTGTGGTCAAATTGAAGTCATTACTTCGAAAGTTTTACGGTTGCCATTATGACTTGGTTAATTGTTACAGAAAAACTGTTAAAAATTATCATGAACACGAATACGTTCTGTTTCCTCATTCATCACTTATCATATCATTAACACAACTAGTGTCAGTAGTGGAGCAGAACCTGCCAACCCTTCAAGAGCATCTGAGTTCATCTCAGTTTTATAGTGGAGCAGAACCTGCCTACCCTTCAAGAGCATCTGAGTTCATCTCAGTTTTATAGTGGAGCAGAACCTGCCTACCCTTCAAGAACATCTGAGTTCATCTCAGTTTTATAGTGGAGCAGAACCTGCCTACCCTTCAAGAGCATCTGAGTTCATCTCAGTTTTATAGTGGAGCAGAACATGGCTACCCTTCAAGAGCATCTGAGTTCATGTCAGTTTTATAGTGGAGCAGAACCTGCCTACCCTTCAAGAGCATCTGAGTTCATCTCAGTTTTATAGTGGAGCAGAACCTGCCTACCCTTCAAGAGCATCTGAGTTCATCTCAGTTTTATAGTGGAGCAGAACCTGCCTACCCTTCAAGAGCATCTGAGTTCATCTCAGTTTAATAGTGGAGCAGAACCTGCCTACCCTTCAAGAGCATCTGAGTTCATCTCAGTTTTATAGTGGAATTGGTATTGCTCAATCAATAATTTTCTGTGTAGTATTTTCCATTGCTGCCCATTGCTCGTCTTTTTCCCCCTTTTTCTTTTGGCCATTGTATTGTTTGTCCTTCTAATTCCAGACTCTGATTACACCCTTGGTATCTTAATCTTTCCTTATTTGTCATATTTGGTATTACCAACATTGTAATTCACAGATTCATAAGTACCTTTATATGCAATATATTCATTCCTTTAATTGCAAATGAAGAGAAAATACTCATTATTTTGTAGCCTCTTTCTGTGAATTTGATATTAGATTTTGGGGCTGTTCTGACAGTGTGGTATTTTGGGGCTGTTCTGACAATGTGGTATTTTGAGGCTGTTCTGACAGTGTGGTATTTTGGGGCTGTTCTGACAATGTGGTATTTTGAGGCTGTTCTGACAGTGTGGTATTTTGGGGCTGTTCTGACAATGTGGTATTTTGAGGCCGTTCTGACAGTGTGGTATGTTGGGGCTGTTCTGACAGTGTGGTATTTTGGGGCTGTTCTGACAGTGTGGTATTTTGGGGCTGTTCTGACAGTGTGGCATTTTGGGGCTGTTCTGACAGTGTGGTATTTTGGGGCTGTTCTGACAGTGTGGTATTTTGGGGCTGTTCTGACAGTGTGGTATTTTGGGGCTGTTCTGACAGTGTGGTATTTTGGGGCTGTTCTGACAGTGTGGTATTTTGGGGCTGTTCTGACAGTGTGGTATTTTGGGGCTGTTCTGACAGTGTGGTATTTTGGGGCTGTTCTGACAGTGTGGTATTTTGGGGCTGTTCTGACAGTGTGGTATTTTGGGGTTGTTCTGACAGTGTGGTATTTTTTGTTTTTCATTTTATTACTCATTTTTCTTTGGCCTAAAATTTAGTTTATGATTTTTAGATCCACATAAAAATCTAGTAGTTTTAGATGCTTACCAACAGTTACTGGTACATAGGTGGTATTCCCTATTTGTGGAATATAAACATATTATCTCCCTTTTTTTAATTTTTGGGAGAGTTGTCTTTTTTTATTGAATACTTTAAAATATAACATACCACAAAGTGAATACAGGATGTTATATTAGAATGGTAAATAGTCTAAATCCCTGTGAATTTAAAAAGGATATAGAAGTTCATATACCTTCTCCTGGCCGGTCCATTGGATCAGGCTACTGTACTGACACACAAGTTCATTTAAGGTCATTTCTTCAAAACATTTTTCACATTCTCTAAATAGAAATCCTAGACCATAGATACATTTCTCAAAATAATCTGTTGTGTCTGTTTCATCACTGAGATCTACAGAAGAAAACAATCTCAAAAGAAAGAGAAACATTGTCTGCTATAAAATAAGAGGCCTGTATGGTGAGGGTTGTTGATTCAGACCTTAAGCCTAACAGCACTTATGTGGGTTAATGCCCTAATCCCCACCTGATCAAGTGTAAAGGAAGCTGCATTCACCCCTTGTTTTTAGTGTGTTCGTGTTGCTCAATCTTTAGATTTCTGTGCAATTTTTTGTAGATCGTCGTTTGTCCTTTTCCTTTTGGCCATTGTATTGTTTGTCCTTCTTCGATTTACAGCTTCTGATAACCTTTTCAGAAGTGATGTGACAATTATTAGTTAGACGTCTACGTGTACATTACAGGCTATGGGCCTTCTCATATATACACTCAATTTAGGGTCTAAGTAATGTTTATCATTCAGTGAGTCAATGAGTAATTGTAGTATAAGGCAAAGTGAGTAATTTTTTAGCTATATAAATTGAAAGAACATGCTGCATTTCGATGATGATGTCCCCTTTATATAGCTAGATCAACAAACTTAGTTTATACAAATGTAGTGCTACAAATGTATCTTAATGAAACAACAATTCGCTTGTAGACATGTTGCCCCACTCACATACATTATCAGAGCCAACTAGTCTTGCTCTTACTCCTTAATACTGTATGCTTAGCTCAGAAGCAGCAAATGACAATTTCACATTCTTTAATTTGACGCAACCAGGGCTCAAACCCACAAATCACCACACTTGAGACAAGCATGCTAACCATTACACCACCGATGCAGTTGTGTTCAATTGAATGCCACACTGTGAAGGTAAGATGGGAAACAGCAATAAAGTAATTTTAACTAAGAATTTACTTTCATGTTCATTTACATATACATCCAGGTGTTTTGTAAAATGGTAGGGGCTGGCTAAATTAAGACCTGTACAAAACATTAGTCTTTGTAATACTTAGTTACATGTAGTTCCTGTTTTTGGGCTAATTAACACGAGATATAACTGTAGATTTTTAAACTATATTAATTTATTTCGTAAAAGCTATTTGACTTTCTAAGAACGGTATTCATGAAAACGAACAATAATATTCGATAACTGGTAGACAAATAGGATTACATAAAAAATCAGAATTACCTGGTAAAACCTGATTGAGACTTTCCCAACAAATTATTCTGGATGATGACAAAAACTGTAATGTAGAGTGTTCATTATGAACACCGATCTGTGTTACTAGTCTTTTAACATTGGGTGATAGTGCCGTCTGTAAAGTTCCATCCATTTAATATAGCAATCCTTTAAAAAAAATGACCAAAAGAAACTGACAATTAATTTTCCTAATATGAATAAATTACAACATATTTTATAGGAAGAGTGATAGTAACCTAAAACATATACATGTATATCGCATGAAAAAAGTTAAAACTATTTCAGTTGAGAATTATCAAGCTAAGGGACACTATCCTGTGTGTATTTAAAGGATTTAAAGGCTTCATTTGTGTTCAGTTCTACGATGTCAGGTGGACTGGGGTTGTAATGACTTCCAAATCTGTACTTTCCTGGCACACTTGTATAAATGATGTTATCTGGAATGATCTGTTACTGGTTTGTCTTGAGAGGTTAGCTGCAATAATGTAGCTCCTGTGACAAACTTGTGTCTCGGCAGAGCTACAACGCGGTCCCATTCGTCACAATGGAGCAAAAAAAAAAGTTGCAGTTGAAACATAAAAACTCACTATTTATGCTTCAAACATTTCATTATAATTATTACTGATGATCCCAGTCCTTGTTAAATCGGTTTGGCCGAGAAATATATGCTTTTCAAAGATAGCAACAACCTTGTTCAAATTTATCGATCGTTTTCCATAACGGGAAACTACGGAAGGCAGAGCTTTTCTAAATATGGTATTTCTTACTACACGCTGATGTAAACATTCACGCCTAAATCACCAAATATGGTATCGACATCCAAATAGTGAGGCCGGAAATGTTCAGAGAGAAGATTTTTATTTTGTGGGAATTACATTCTAAAATACTGGTAGGTGATAAAAACTTGTTATAATAATGGACAAAAGGAAAGGTTATGTCTTATTATTGATTTGTGACAATAAAAATGATAACTTTGAAAATTTGGGACTTTTTAATCGCATAAACTGTTCGCTTAAATTAGCTAAAATTGTCAAATTTGAGGTTTTTCCCAGACAAAAAAATGAAAATCATGTATAAAATGTGCTAATTAAATGTTTAAAAGATAAAATAACTTCAAGGCTGGCTTATAAATTGTACAGAGAACATATTTGATAATCCAAATAAGACTTTTCATGGAATACGGGGCCATAATTGAAATATCATTTTTACTAAATTTCCAAGTAGAGAGCTAATGAACCAGGACATAGTTCATACCAGTGTCAGAATTGGGGTTGCTGATAGTTTTCTCCTTGTAGTATACAGTTATAGGATCAAAATAATACCAAACACTTGAACATTTAATATTATAATATTCGACAATTATTGAAATTGTATCAATTTCGGGAATTATCTGAAATTTTGATTGAACAAAGAAAATTGACCTTTCCAATGGAAAAAATGGCAGTTTTTACACAAACTGTAATAATAACTTCATTGATGTATAAATATTGAGGTTGTTTACCATAAAAATATCAATTTGAACATACAAAATATAATTAATTCCCTAAAATAACTTATTTTTACACTTTACAGAGGTCAAAATATTAAACTGCAGAGGTTATAATTCTGGCGCTACAGACTTTGAGAAATTTTTTTGCTGATAAATATAGGTGTTCCCTGTTAGAGGGTTCTTTTCCCTACCAAAATCAGTATTCAGAAAAATTCTAGTACTTTTTTCAGATTTTTTATGACCAAAAACTTGATTTTTTTAATAAAATTTGACGTTAAAATTATGGAGGCCTGCGCAAAGGAAATAATATTAAAAATATATACAAACGTATATATTAATTGAATAAATGATATTCTTGATATTTTTACCTGGGCACTTTGTGGACAGTGCTGCAAGTTTCAGCCTTGCAAGTTAAAGGTTTTTGAAGATATTTGACCACAAACCTGGTAGTTTGAACAAGAAGACGGCCGACACATAAATTAAACAAGAAGACGGCCGACACATAAATTAAAAAAACTAAGTCCAAAGGCTATTTTCAATGTTTTAAATTCTGTGACATTTTTTTCATATAACACCTACAGGTGTGTATAATACCTCTTTTTGAAGCATAAGGAGGATACATTACTACAGAAGAAAGCATGATAACCTATTAGGTAGTGAAAATAATATATTTTGGTCCAAAAATGTCATTTTTTTTAACATTTTTCCAAAAAAACAGAAAATCGACCACTTTTGGCTCACCGAAAAGGCCATAACTTTTGAACAGCTCAACCGATTTTAATAATTTTTGTACCAAAATTTCCCATTTTGTATGTACTGTCATATTAAACTATAATTGGATGATTTATTAGCATTTCAATTTTTGGCTTGACCACCCTATTATGAGTCTAGCACTCTTGATCACTTGAACTTGGAGATCAAAATACTTGGCTACAGATCTTTTTAGCACCCAAGCTTTTTGATATTTGCATAAATATATCTTTCGTTTAGCGGGTGAAGAACAAGCAGGCCCTGATAAGATTGATTGATTGATTGGTGTTTAACGTCCTGATAAGGACCTCTTCCTTCCAGTAGACATTTTGCAGAAATGATTTAACTTTTTTATTGTAAAAACAACTCAAACTTTCCACAAAGGGAGTAAACTTTATTGTAAAAGACCCAATCATCGCTAATTACTTACCTCGAAGGTATAGTGTTATTGATTGTAGTTGACCATTCGGATTGTTGTCCTTTCGATAGGTAAAATCCCGGTATTTTCCGAATAAATAAATATTTCTAATATCTGGACCAATTCCGGGTGATTCCGGGTCATCGTAGTGAAATCCGTGTCCCGACGGGTGTTCAGGGAAATGAGGGTGACAAGCTCGATTTCCGGGTGTGACCCGACGAAAACGGGTTACTTGGCAGGTATGACCCGTCCTCCTGTCTATTAAGAGTCTCTATTTTTAATTTTTTACAAAATGAGATGTTACTCACACTTAATCTATTTCTGTGAGATTGTTTGGCATTGCTGCATGTCTTGATCCTCTTAATTATTATAGATGCACATCGGTTCAATGTGAGTTTATGTTAATTGCCTAGTCCACTTGTCAACAAATACATGTACCTATAAGTGAATTATACATCATCATGCAATAATCAATATATCTCAATATAAAAAAGCAACAAAATAAAAAAAAAATATTAAAAAGAAAATGTAGCTTTGCATTGTAGGAAAATTTCAATATTTGTTTCCTCATTTATAGTATGATAGTGTAGGGTTAAGGTTATGGTGTTTAATGCCACCTTCAACAATATTTCAGTTATATCATTGTGGCGGTCTGGTGGAGGAAACCAGAGTACCCGAAGAAAACCATCGACCTGTCACAAGTGAGTCACTGACAAACTTTATCGCATAATGTTGTATCACGTACACCTTGGCATGAGCAGGATTTGAACTCACAACTTTTGTGGTGATAGGCACTGATTGCACAGTTACAGTAGTTGTATATCTAACTACCATATGATCATGACCAGGACGGCCCTTATGATAGTGTACATCACATATCGCATATGAAACATGACAAACATTGTGTAACACTAACAATAACAGTAGAGCATATTTTGGTGACGGTTCGATAGCCCGAAGGTCCAATAGTCCGAAGGTCTGATAGTCCGAAGGTTCAGTTGATAGTCCAACACGTTTTTTCCTAATTTTTTTAATGGATCTTTATAGTACTAGTTCATTGAAGCAACAGTCCACTCAGAATCATCATCCTTATTCTGAGCTAACAAGTCTTTGCTTTTACTCCTTAAATCTGTGTGTTTGGTGGAGAAGCAGAAAATACCCATTTTTAAATCGATGTTTTTTTAAACGACTGTTTGGTATACAGTCCTATACGAGAAAGGGTTATTTTGTGATAATATATATGAGAACATCGTATAATTACACTAAAAACATTAGCTGAAGGATGCGATACAAATTTTTCGCAGTTTTTGGAATTAGGGGGGGGGGGGAGGGGGGCTATCATGTCATCGAGTACCTGTGTTACCGGTTGTCATGACGGCACAGTCGCCTGTGGCTGTGGTTAAGGTGCAAGTGATTAAAAGTATTTGACTTAAATATTTGCTTGAGCACATTATTCTTAGAGCCCATTATTTCATGACCAAGTAAGTTGAAGTAACTCACCAAAAACATATTCACCCTAATTCATTAAGGCAAATGATACCTTGCGAAAACTTGGGTTGTCGTTCCTGATTAGAGTTATCGGTCGTGAGAACAGGTATTTAGAAATAGCATTTCCACTGACTTTCATTGGGAAAGGATCGGATCACGGTGCCACCAAAGATTGCATACTTATAAACAAAACTAGAGGCTCATCTGACCCCTATCGTTCTCCTGGTTATTCAGAACAGTTGTGTCCAATCACGTTTAGGTTTTGAGAACAAAAATTAAGTACCACATAGAGTGGACCTAGCTATATATCAAGCCGCTCTATAACGCAGGCAGGGCCTATGGGAGAGGGGTTCAATCGGTACATCGGTCCGAGGCCCGGAGAGCCAAGAAGAGGCCTGTGAGGATCTGAAAGGCCCCATAGCCTTAGCCATATACGTTTTATTTTGACTTTTTCATTGGGGGAGGGGGGTGCTGTTATATGTATCTTATGTGCAGACTTTAAATAAAATTTACTTAATTACTAGTGATTTTATTGAACCTCGAATCCTCGAAATTGTCCTGCCTTGCAAAATTTCTCTTGGAGGCCCTGAACACAGGAGCTTGCCTTTAAGACATATATATATATATATATATACATTTATATATAACTTTATTTAAAAAAAATATGCACCCCTATAACATTATTAAAAAAACATGCATTCCTATTTATTATAGAGGTGTATATATTTTTAAAAAATAAAGTTATATATATATGTCTTGAAGGCAAACCCATGTGCTCTATAACCCGTTACTGGGACTTAAAATAAAAATTAAAATATAGGGCGCCTGTCCCTTTTCGTCCTTTCATGTCTCTGAAGCGATAGAAGCTACAACAAATATGTTGATACACTACAGTAATTTATTAAAAGAATTCAATGGATAAAACACGTATAAATTTATAAGACTTTAAAAAAATATCATTTTTGGTGATGGTCCTTTTTGGCTCTCTTGAGGAAACCATAAAGACGGAAAATTTCACAAGGAATCTACAAGAAAACCTATCAAAATCAGACTTAATATCTTGGAAGAGGTATGACCCGTACAAAATCTGACAGACTATAGCAAAAGGTTTTATTTGGCATACAAAAACATATTTAATCATGTTCTTGTGAAAACAAATATTCAGAATATTTCGTTTTGGAGGTGTCTACGGTTTTTTTTCTGATATAAATTGAAATTGGTTTTGGTGCAAATACAATACATGTGCATATATATATATATATATATATGCATCTTGACATACAGGCCGACAGAGAAGGGTAAAACAATGTAAGATGACTTTTAGTCATTGGGATGGGAGTCAAAAAAGGGGTACAGACTGGTTTTGTTTTAAATTTGTCAAGTTCAGATTATATTTAACCATGCACCGAACTTTGGCATTTTCAATATATTTCTGTTAATTCTACATGAAATAGTTTTGAGCAAAGCTAGTGTATGCATTAATAAAAGTAAAAATGTACAATGTAATTTGCTTAAATTTTTATGTAAGAATTAAGTATACATGTTCTGAAAGATATAAAATAACCATGAATATGATTAATAATGCCACATATAATATGTATGATGTTCATCCATTAATCTCTATTCAACAGTTTTTCTAAACTCAATAAAAAGCCGCCAAAAAGGGAAACTTTTTCATTGAGAGGAAACCGGATAAATAATATTTAAAAACACCATTTGACAAAAACTGCCAATTCATATATTATACTACAATCCAAAACAAACATACATAGAGCAAGGGCACAAAATTACAGAAGAATTTGTTTTCGCAATAAGGAAGCTGCACGGCTTGTAAAAATATGACTTATTGATATATTATAGCTTAAAAATCGCAATGCCATGTCTTATCCATTTGTCTTTTTGAACAATAACATATGTTTACAATGCAGTGAACGCTTAAGTCTCTGTCTTGGAAGGGAATGTTCGCTTATGATTTCCTAGCTTCCATTCATGTTTCTTCTTCAAGTTCTTCTAAAGATCAGTCAAGAGGAATGCAATATCATTCTTATTGTGCCAGCTTGGACAAAACAAGAATGGTTTCCAGATCTTCTGGGTCTGTCGTGTGCGAGACATATTCAACTCCCTCTGAGACGAGTCCTACTGATTGTATCTTAATTCAAAGATAATGTTGTTCATCCAAATCCAGTCCCTCTTCATCTTCACACCAGGTTACTTTGGGGGAAGGTCTCAAACAGAAAGTCGCCATGTTATAGCTGAAAAATAGCTGAGTTTGCGTTAAGCGACAATCACTCACTCAAAAAGAAAGTGTTTTTTTCTGAAAAAGCAACCGCACACATCTTTAGATCTGTCAGAGAATCTACATGGATTGTCTAAGATGTAAAGTGGATGTAAATGGTGTCGACGTGGACGGGAAATTATTCCTGTCCAAGTCGTCTCTGTTCAGCAATAAGCTTATTATTAGTTTATCGTTTTGAAGTTAAACATTTGGTACATTCTACTATTAAAGGTTATATGTCGGCTATTGGTAGAACAAATTATATTCTTTGTGGGTATGAATTTGACAATAACGAATTCATTTCGCTATTAGTAAGGAACTTCAGTTTAGAGTGAGCGAGTGATTGCCAAACTATATCATGATGAGAACAAGTTGATAGTTTTATTGTGCTAGTTCACTGAAACAACAGTCCGCGGATAGACATGTCGCACCACTTGGACACATTATCTCACTGAAACAACAGTCCGCGGATAGACATGTCGCACCACCTGGACACATTATCTCACTGAAACAACAGTCCGCGGATAGACATGTCGCACCACTTGGACACATTATCCTGATTCCGAGCCAACCAATTCATGAACTGAACATATATTTTTTAAATCCTGGTTTAAGGCGTCGTGCGCACCAAATTCAATATCTACGTTTTATTCCATTACCTTCAACAATCTGATCAATGACAATTGTCTCAATACCTTCAACAATCTGACCAATGACAATTATCTCAATACCTTCAACAATCTGACCAATGACAATTGTCTCAATAAATTGTAAATATAAGTGTTGGTAAGCTTGAGCTGCTAGTCTGTGGAGTGAATGACCATACTCTAATACAGATTCAGCTTTATGATTTTTCTTCTATTCTTAACTTCAAATTTATCATTTATGAACAGTCTCTCTTACAACAGGATTATACCTTTGACTCTACATTCTTGCAATGAAACCATAATCATTTATCTGAAAGGGTTCAGTTCACTGACACCTCATTGTGCCAGAGCTCTAAGACTCTTTATTAACTGCTGGGCCATTTCATATGGGTTCCATCAATTCCAACTTGCCACCTATTCAAATTGAATTATATAATCTATCTAATCTGTAGATTTTCCATCAATGTATACGGTTTCTTTTTCCGTCTTCTAGTATGATGGGTATTATCATGCTCAAATATACTTTTATGTATGGGTTGGACTGTAGAGTGTACATTTTCTCTAAAATTGGGAACTAGACTCCAATGATAAAATGAATTATCTATAATGGACTGGACATGCAGGATATCAGGGGCGGATCCAGGGGGGGGGGGGGGGGCGCACCCGGCGCGCGCCCCCCCTAAAATTGGAAAAAATATGATTTTTTGGCGTAAAATCGTGTTTTTTCACACGAAATACCCCAAAATTTTTCGCGCCTCCCTCCGCTCGGCGCAATTTTTTTAAGTGCGCCCCCCCCTAACTTGAAATCCTGGATCCGCCCCTGGATATGGTGTAACAATTTCCCTAAAATTTGAAACTGGGTATCTAGTGTATACTAAGAAGTAACAGGAATTGTATTGTAGTTTATTCTAGGTAAAATTTTATAATATTCATTGAAATAAGGTTGTGGATGTTGATTTCAATGAGCAAAATGATGATTCACATTACTGTTACTGATATATGTTTCTTGACTGGTAATACATCTAGAGCCACGATGTGGTGTATATTGTGACTCATATTTAAAGTGTAAGAAGCTGAACTGTACAAGGGTACTTGTATATTATTGGGTTTTAATTTATTTTGGTCTGTGATCATGTGAAATATGGTTGTTTGCATTCTCAGTTATAGTTTCGGGTTGTTCAGTATCTCAATATTGTGTACTGGGAACCTTATTTCTATGTGTGTTATCACCAGGGAGTCCACTATTGTATTACAGTTATCACCAGGGAGTCCACTATTGTATTACAGTTATCACCAGGGAGTCCACTATTGTATTACAGTTATCACCAGGGAGTCCACTATTGTATTACAGTTATCACCAGGGAGTCCACTATTGTATTACAGTTATCACCAGGGAGTCCACTATTGTATTACAGTTATCACCAGGGAGTCCACTATTGTATTACAGTTATCACCAGGGAGTCCACTATTGTATTACAGTTATCACCAGGGAGTCCACTATTGTATTACAGTTATCACCAGGGAGTCCACTATTGTATTACAGTTATCACCAGGGAGTCCACTATTGTATTACAGTTATCACCAGGGAGTCCACTATTGTATTACAGTTATCACCAGGGAGTCCACTATTGTATTACAGTTATCACCAGGGAGTCCACTATTGTATTACAGTTATCACCAGGGAGTCCACTATTGTATTACAGTTATCACCAGGGAGTCCACTATTGTATTACAGTTATCACCAGGGAGTCCACTATTGTATTACAGTTATCACCAGGGAGTCCACTATTGTATTACAGTTATCACCAGGGAGTCCACTATTGTATTACAGTTATCACCAGGGAGTCCACTATTGTATTACAGTTATCAACATGTCGTTTGGTTTTTACTCTTGTTACATTGTTGTCAACTCAGTGTCGCCTTATTCTATTTCTAATTCGAGTTCTTTCATTGTTTGTAAAAGTGATTCAACTTCGGTTCGTGGGCTGTGAGTATTGAGTATTTTTTATTTTATCAATTTCTGGTGGTGTGTTATCTTCAAATTGAAATCTTGCCCTTGTGCTTGTTCATTCTAGAACTAGATGCTTCTAAGTACAGACTAGTCCAAACTTCAAATAATCGGCGTTTTTTTAGCTCACCTGACTGTCTTTGGGTCAGGTGAGCTATTGTCACCACTGAGCGTCCGTCGTCCGTCCGTTAACTTTTCACATTTTAATCAACTCCTCTGAAGCCACTGGGCCAATTTGAACCAAACTTTGGTGGAATGGTCCTTGGATGGCCCCCTTCCAAAATTGTGTCTGGTGATCCCGACTTCCAACTTCAGCAGTACCTAGTTCCCTTATTTCATTCTTCTTTTTTCTACTTTTTTAATTACTTTGAATCAAACATTTTTTACATCAGACACCATATCACTTTCTTTGTTTTATCTTCTTATACCTTCTGTAATTTATATCAAATTTGTTATACGAATAGGGATTAATATAAGTTCTTGTAACTTGTTTCCCAATCCTATTAATTACTTCTTATTATGTAATGTATATAGCTGAATATTGACATTGTAATGTTATATTGAATTAATTAATAAAATATGTTTAAACTATAACCAAGATGTCCGCCAAGCTAAAAATAGAAAAAAGGAGGGATGAAATTTTAATTGTCCATTGTTGCTTTAGTATAAGTCAAAATGAGCTCAAATTTTAACTGCAGCTACATGGCAAGGAGTAGTTTAACATATATTCCGGGTTTTTCTGTGAAATTTTTCTTTCAGCCGATTTATACCGATTATGCAAATTAGGCATATTTTGATAAAAGATCACATTTAATTCTTTTCCTCTGAAACCGCTGAACCAAATTAAACCAAACCTGGCAGGGATAGTCATTGGGTAGTCCCATTTCAAAATGGTGTCCGACAGCTCCGCCATCCATTCAAGATGGCTGCTGTTACTAAAAATAGAAATTTCTTCAGTTGTCCATTGCTGCTTTATTATAAATCAAAATGAGCTCAAATTTTAACTGCAGCCACATGACAATGAGTAGATTAACATATGTTCTGGGTTTTTTTGTGAAATTTCTCTTTCAACCGATTTATACTGATTATACAAATTGGACATATTTTGATAAAAGATCACATTTAAATCTTCTCCTCTGAAACCGCTGAACCAAATTAAAGCAAATTTGGCTGGGATGGTCTTTGGGTGGCCCCCTTTCAATTTTGTGTCCGACAACCCCGCACTCCATTCAAAATGGCTGCTGTTACTAAAAATAGAAATGTCTTTAGTTGTCAATTTCCACTTTATTACAAATCAAAATGAACTCAAATTTTAACTGCAGCTATATGGCAATGAGTAGTTTAACATATATTCTGGGTTTTTCTGTGAGATTTGTTCAGCCAGCTTATTCCGTTTAGGAATATTATGAGATAAAAATCACATCAAAATCTTTTGCTCAGAAATTTGAGTTGAAATGATGTTTGGGTGGCCCACTTTCAAAATTATGTGTAACACCCCCATTTTCTATCAACTTTAGATGTCAAATTGAAAACCAGGTGAGCGATTACAAGATCCTGGAAGCCTCTAGTTTTCTCTTGCCTGGTCCTGTCTTCTTATCAAACTGTGACCGAGATCTTCCATTTCAATCACGAGTTACCTTTTCTTGCATTTATTAGACAATGAATCTTGTATTAAATTGACTTGTAAAACTGTTTCTTGTACATCATTCTTGTCTATTGTTGATTTAAGAGATATAATATGCTGATACATCGGATATGATAAGTATATGATTGAAGTCAATATAAGTAGGCATCCAGCAAATACCATGGTGATGTTAAAATCTTTTGTCCTTTCAAATATTCTTCCTAAAATTAAATACATTCCGTTAACAAATTCCTCATTACCAATGCAAGAAGTGTTTGAAGATACCAAAGGGGTAATCAGAATCCGTAAATAGAAGAAGAACAGACAACACAATGGCCAAAAGAAGAAGAATAGACAACACAATGGCCAAAAGAAGAAGAACAGACAACACAATGGCCAAAAGAAAATGTACAAAAGGACGATCTACAAAACATACATATAAAACTAAAGATCGTAAATGTATTATCAAAAGTTCCTCCACACTCGGTAACTTTTCATTGCTATTTTCTTCATTACTATTCAGAAACTATTCTAATACAATTTTGGGACCATCGTGGTCGTGATCGTATGGTAGTAGGATTTATAACTACCTATGCAATCATTCCCTATCACCACTAACGTTGCGAGTTCGAACTCCGCTCAAGCGAGGTGTATTCGATTCAACATTAGGTGATAAAGTTTATCAGTGACTTCCGACAGGTCGGTGGTTTTCTCCTGGTACTCCGGTTTCCTCCACCAATAAAACTGAACGCCACGAAATAACTGAAATATTGTTGAAAGTGGCGTTAAGCATCATAAACCAACCATCCAACCATTTAATACAATTATTTTTCTGTATGTATATTAATAAGGTTGTATTTTGATCTGCACCCAATCTGAAATAGTTATCAGAAAAGTGGAATGTGATGTTACAAATCCTATTCCTCTTATTTAATTTCCACATAGATTTTATCTTTCGTCACAAAGTAATATATTTTTGCTTGATAGTAATGACGGTCAGACTGCACATGTTGTTAATCTATAAAAACACTAACCACCATCAATAGTGCACTGACTTGTCATAATATCTCCTGTCATTTAGACATACAATTTTGTTCAGAGATATACAAAGAAACCTACATATCATGTTCAACAATTTCCGCATGAAAACTATGTTCGTTGCATATATTGGTGTCCAACATGTATTGGATGTATACACGAGTAACATGGCGGGTGTCATATAAGAGGCAGGAACTGCTTCCCCTTCGTGAGCACCTGAGTTCACACCAGTTTTGTAGTGGGGTCCGTGTTGCTCTTCGCTTTAGGTTTTTTAGATTGTCCTATCATGTGTATTTACGTTCGGAGTTCCGTATTGTGATGTCCCTTACGATTTCCACATAAAACCGATGTTCGGTTTGTCTTTACCTCCAGTTGTTTGTAGGAGGGTTCATGTCTTATTTACGTTATGTTCTGTTCGTCTTTACCTCCGGTTGTTTGTAAGAGGGTTCATGTCTTATTTACGTTATTTGTGTTTGCTTGCGCATAGTGGTGTCCATCACATATTGTGTTTTTGTTTTGTTTTTCTTCGTCTTCTATGTCGTCAGTTTCTCTGGATTGTCCCTTCAGTGTCCTCTAACGTTTATTTATTAGATAGGATACGTCCTCCTAATCCATAAACATGAGATGCGTCTCCAAATATTTAATAAAACAACAGCAATATCTTGTTACGGAAAATTGGGTTAAAACAGGTCTCAATTAATCTACATTTGAACCCAATCATATCTTATCACTTATAATAGTCAGATTAAGAAATTTCCGTTGATTAGTAAGAAAGGGTATTGATGTAACTGAACATGAGAGACTACCCAACTTCACATAGAAACACAAATTAAAGCAAAAGAACATCGCACAGTATAGTGTCTCTAACAATGAGAATAACTATACCCCAAAATGATTGTGAAACAGCCCCCAGTCTGCAGTTGAGCGGTATTCTTTACTTAGATTCTCGTCAGTCGTGAGGTGTACTCAATACAACTTTATGTAAACAAAAGGTTGTCTATGGTTTTCAGCACTTCGGTAATTTTCTCCGATATGATTGAAATATTGTTTGACAGTGGGGTCATAATAACCCATTTCTACTTCAGTACATACCTGCAATAGGTGGTCCAATGATTGCAGCTGGGCCTCTGATGAATATTACAATGCTAAGCCCTTTTGATAGATTGCTTAGTCCAACACAGTCAAATACCATTAAAGAATTTAATACAGAGAAAAATGCTGAAATGTCAAAACAGTAATTAATTTGGTTAGAAAATAATCCAATCCAAAATAATTCTCATTTAAACTTTTTACTTCATCTTTTTCTGGTAAGAAATAAAATATTATATTACAGGTTGCTTCGACACTTACATGGTTATTTGATATATTAATGTTTGAAATTTACAGTTTCTAAATAATGCAATTCGTTAAAATAAGGTCAGTGTCTTTCAGGCACAGGTAACCGTAGCCGATTTTGGCTATCCTGTTTAGGCCCTTTTGTTTACTTGCTCTCAAAGACCTTTAAAGTATTTGGTTTTCTTATATTTCGACTATAAACGCATCTGATGCATGTTATTCCAGAATGATCCATTCGTACTAATTTACATATTTACGTTTTTATTCCACCTAATTGCACTAGTGCAGCAGGAACTGCTTACCCTTCCGGAGCACCTGAGTTCACCCCCGGTTTTTAGTACTTTTGAACTTTTTCTTTTGGCTATTGTGTTTTCTGTTCTTCTTCGATATACGGATTCTGACTACCACCATATCTTCAAACTCTTCTTATATGAAGTTGTTCGCGCTATGTATATTAAGCATCCAATTGCTTCAATACATACCGATAAAAAACCCGTAAAAGGCAGAAAAAGACATCAATGTTGAAAACGTCCTGCAAAATGGAAACAGGAAGCAGACGATCGCACATCCCACCATTCCCATAGTGCACAGATAAGTTGATGTAATTCTTGTCTTGTCTACCACAATTCCAGGAAAAAATCTCCCAAATATTTGCATAATTCCTAGAATTAACGAAACATATAAACGACCAGTAACCGAGACGGAAACAAGCGACATCATGTATCTTTGGCTTGCCAATATTAAAAATCGTAAATAGTTGACTATTTCTGATAATTGTATATATATATAATTATTTTGTAGCTTATATTAACACAACATATTTTGCCCGAAATTAATTTGATTAAATTAAGCAGAAAGTGTGGAGTAATTGACAATACTATATTTGTATCGTGTTGTATGACATGACGATTTTAGGTTGATTATTCTAGAACCAACATGGATACGTCGCACTTTAAGATATATACCTAGGTATATAAATGAGGTATTTTGAAAGTTTTCTTCTCCTCTCCAATAGTGTTTAGTATACCTCAATCCAATGCCTTTACGTCAATATTCACATAATGGCGAAAAATAGAAAACTGGCCAATATGTTTCCAAGACTAAAATAAAGACATGTAATTAATAATTTTTAATTATTTATAATAATAGAAACTTAACACACTTTTCAAGCAAAAAATAGAAATAATCTTTTTGACAGAAATCATTTTCAAAGGAAACGATTCTCGAACTGTTAGTGGGGTTCGTGTTACTCGATCTATAGTTTTATGTGTACGTTTTGTAGATCGTTGTTTGTTCTTTTGTCCTTTTTCTTTTGGCCATTGTGTTGTCTGTTCTTCTTCGATGAGGATTCTGATTACCCCTTTGGTATCCTCAAACTCTTCTTAAGAATCATTAATACATTGTATTAGAAACTAAAACACTTATCCTTTCATATAATTCTAATCATACCAAATATAGAGTAGATCCAGGATATTTCACTTTGTGATAGTCCTACAGAAATGCCAACTTTTCCTAAATATGTGGTAGGAATCATTTGAACCATCTGGTTAAAAAACACACCAAGGATCAGGATTAAGAAGCGTTTATGTGACAACAAAAGTTCGCTACACTTTTGTTCTGAATATTGTTTTACCTCCAGCCGCGATCGCTTCAATGGTAAAGGTCTGAACAAAGCACTAGCAACACATAACTGTAGAAATAATCCTGCCATGATCAGAAGTGTTCCTCGCCAGTCGTACTTCGACAATAATGCCTCCAGAAGGGGAGAGATGCACATAACTCCAAAACCGGAACCGGAAAACATACAGCCTTGTGCCGTCCCTCTCTTCTTGTTAAAATAGCGGTTAACAATAACTATTGCCGACAGATTTATAAACCCTAAACCACAACCTGCGAATAAATGAACATTATCTAGATCCATATAATCTGCTTATTAATTTGATTGGTTAAAACTACTAGTCGTGCAAGCATACACGATCTTTAGTTTTATGTGTATGTTTTGTAGATCGTTATTTGTCCTTTGTCCTTTTTCTTTTGACCATTGTGTTGTCCGTTAGAACTTCTTTTATTTACGGATTCTGATTACCCCTCTGGTATCTTCAAACCAAACTCTTCTTTCATGCATTTAATAATAATAATAATTCTTACTAATTGGGTATATACTTTTGACGCAGTCGATACCACCTTATGTGATAAAGTTTTCAGTGACTTGCGTCAGGTCAGTGGTTTTCTGCGCTTTCCTCCTTGTTTGTCTTCATCCTGTGTCTCGAGTACCCAATGTTGCCAGTTTCTCTGGATTGTCCTTTCTTGATTGTCCCGTCTGTTTTCTCTAACGTCTATTTAACCTTCAGTATTCTGTAACGTTGATAAATTTACCTCCACGATATAATTAAAATAATGTTAAAACCAAACTAACAATTAACAAATCAGTCATGAATTGATCCAACAAGTTCTGTTTGTCATTTTCTGGAATCGCATTATTATATATTATTGTACGTACATTACGTATAATAATTAGGACTGTTGTTTGTTTAATAAATTCTGAAGAAAATTCTGAGTGCGAATTTACTTTAGTGCGGTAAATTGTGGTAATCACAATTACAATCTAATATAACTTTTCTAAATATTAAAACTCAAATAAATAAAATGAATACGAGAATACACTCCAACTTTTGGAGCAGGAACTGCTTACCCTTCTGGAGCACCTGAGTTCATCCCTTGTTTTAAGTGGGGTTCGTGTTATTCGATCTTTAGTTTTATGTGTATGTTTTGTAGATCGTTGTTTGTCCTTTTGTTCTTTTTCTTTTGGCCATTGTGTTGTCTGTTCTTCTTCGATTTACGGATTCTGATTACCACTTTGGTATCTTCAAACTCTCCTTATATTCCTAAAAAGAATTAAATCGACCATAACGTTAGCATTTCGTTTATTCATTTCAAGAATCTACAGTTGAAATTCTCCACATATGTTATGCTTACCTGTGACTAGACCAAATGTGACTAGAAACATCCATATATTGACTGAGAAAGAGCTTAAAAGTATACCAACACATACGAGTAATGAGCCAGTTATTCCTATAGATCTACAGCTGAATCGTTCTATTAGGGAACCAGTTACAATGCCTACAAATATCATGAACACCTATTAATCTGCAGCCGAATCTTTCTGGCAGGGAACCAGTTACAATACCTACAAATATCATGAACACCTATTAATCTGTAGCCGAATCTTTCTGGCAGGGAACCAGTTACAATGCCTACACCTATTAATCTGCGGCCGAATCTTTCTGGCAGGGAACCAGTTACAATGCCTACAAATATCATGAACACCTATTAATCTGCAGCCGAATTTTTCTGGCAGGGAACCAGTTACAATGACTACAAATATCATGAACACCTATTAATCTGCAGCCAAACCTTTCTTCCAGTTACAAAACATTTTAATAAATTTAAATTTACAGATCTGATAAATATCATGAACACCTATCAATCATAAATAATCCATCATAATTATAGACAAACTTATTCGTTAAATAATTTAGTTAGTAAAATGTCAATTATACCCAACAGACCGCCATTTTGTTTCCACATGACAAAATAATGCATACATTATACCATTATGATTTATACTATTGTTTTTGATAATTATAATTGATAAAATTCGTAATACTGAGAAATGTTACTTACACACAAATCTTGACAAAAGTGCATGACGTTCAAGCTTGTATCAAGAGTACAGTCAAACTTGTATTAAGAGGTCACCTTTGGGACAAATAAAAATGGCCTTATAAGACAGGTGACCTCTTAAAAGAGTTTCAACATATGAATTTTTCTATGACGGAACAAGAAAAAAGTGACCTTTTAATAGAGGTGACCGCATGGGCAGGTTTAACTGTACTTCATTACACACGTAATTTACACATAAAAGTTTTACGCTTGAGTGAGTGATTGTTGCTTAATGCCAATTCAGCAATTTTTCAGCTGTATCATGGCGAGAACAAGTTAATTTTCAATGAGATGATGATGAGGTCCGCTTTGTACTAGACCAACACGCTGAGTTTGGATTTTTAGCTCACCTAAAGAACAGTCCGCGGGTAGACATGTCGCTCCACTCGGAAACATTATTCTGATTCCGAGCCAACCAGCCTTTGCTCTTTCTCCTTAATGCTGTGTGCTTAGCGGAGAAGCAACAAATACCAATGTTATAGTCCTTGCTATAACCCGACCGGGGCTCGAACCCACGATCTACTGCACTCGAGGGAAGCATGCTAACAATTACGCCACCGATGCGGTTTATACCATTATGATATAAATTAATTTTAGTCACATGTCATTTTATACGTGTTTTGATTGGTTTAAAAAGTTGAGGTCATTTGTATATGTACTGAATCTGAAAATAGACGTCGTTCACGTGCTGTTGTCATCAGGTGATTTTCTTTAAATGAGGCCCCTTTGGGGTTATTTAAATTTATTTCCGATTATTTGCCTTATTTTGAAAAAATAAATATAATTTTCAATATCATAACAAAGAAAGTTTGAATTAATTTATAAGGATTGATCGAAATTATTTGTTCGGTTCATTCGAAATAACCTCAATCAGGATGTACACACCGAGTAACCCGCGTAACGCAAGGGTGTGTACAACCTGATTGAGGTTATTTCTTCATGAATTGAACAAAAATTGCGATCAATCCTTAATTATACTATTGTTTTTGATAATCATAATTGGTAAAATTCGTAATAATACTGAATATATGTTACTTGATATAGTCGCACATACACACAAATCTTGACAAAAAAGCATGACGTTCAAGTTTGTATCAAGAGTACTCTATTACACACGTAATTTATACATAAAGGGTTTACTGAAAATTAACTTGTTCTCGCCATGATTTAGCTGAAAAATTGCTGAGTTGACGTTAAACAACAATCACTCACTCATAAAAGGTTTAACATCAAGAAAGTAGTATATCGGATCAAATTCTTTTTTCCCTTACTTTCAGTTTCTTTGTATAAAATGTACTCACTTATAAAGTACAATGCTCCAGATTGAATGGAGCCACCAAGTGACATTGTTGATGGGAGTGCTTCAAAATCTTCCATCAAGTACGGTAGTAGTATTCCAAACGAATATCCAACACCATCTATCATGAAAACACAAAGGAATCCCGAAAACACAACGATCCATCCCCAACCACCGTCAGGTTGTAGCTCATACACGTCGTCCTCAATTTGGTCTAACATTTTGATCTTTTGTTGTAACTCACACGTGTCGTCCTCAAGATGGTCTAACATTTTGATGTTTTGTTGTAACTCACACTTGTCGTCCTCAAGTTGGTCTGACATTTTGACGTTTTGTTGTATCTCGCACGCGTCGACCCCTTTTTGGTCTGACATTATGATCTTTTGTTGTAAATCACACGTGTCGTCCTCAATTTGGCCTGACATTTTCATGTTTTGTTGTAACTCACATGTGGCGTCCTCAATTATGGCCTGACAATTTAGTGTTTCGTTGTATCTCACACGCGTCCTCGATATGGTCTGAAGTTTTGCTGTTTTTTTTGGTGTTTGTTGGAATTGTGTCGTATTGTACAATTCCTCATTCACAACTGATATCTCAATAACACTTCATTTGTTTTTTTTTTTTTTAAATTTCTGTCATTACTTATATACAAACAAAGTACACTGCAAAATAAAAATCAATTGGAACACGTATGCATATACGTTTTAGATTAACTTTGAAATCATGTTAATACATTGTATGCATAATTTATCTTTGTGGTCGATAAATATGATATTTTGCACTAGTACATTGATGGTGGCACAGCAGTATAGGGTCCGGGGGTGTTTCGTGGGGTTTGCTTCCCCAATTTCATAGTTTTTCAATGAACATGTTAATATCATTTCTATCATTCGGTCCTGTGTACTCTGAAAGAATCCGTGCTGTAAACACGTATACCGATCATTCTTATCATTCGCTCTTATGCACTATGAAGAATCCGTGATGTGAACATGCACCAATCATTCTCATTGATTATACTCAAATCATGGTCAATATATATTAAAAAAAACCCACCTTCATACTATACCAACAAATGATCCTCAATCTAAACACGAATTGACGTGTCCCATGCTATATTACTGTTTTATCAATTCAAATCAAGCGGGAAAATTTCTGTATTTCTTTCATTGGTATTGAACGGCTTACCTTTGACGGAAAACAATGCATGGACATGTAACATACAAACTTTAAAATTATAATTATCATTAATATTCTTAAGCATGTTCATTCATTGTAAACAGCTTTAAAAGTTGGCAAGTTTTAAAGAAGAGCTTATAATTATCATTAATATTCTTAAGCATGTTCATTCATTGTAAACAGCTTTAAAAGTTGGCAAGTTTTAAAGAAGAGCTTATAATTATCATTAATATTCTTAAGCATGTTCATTCATTGTAAACAGCTTTAAAAGTTGGCAAGTTTTAAAGAAGAGCTTACTACTTTGATCTCAGACTTGTTGCCATCTATACTATTTTTATATATGTGCATTTAATACTATTTCTGTACACAGAAATACAACATTTGTAAAGAGAATACTATTGTACATGAAGTACTATAGTAGTAGTAAGTCATGTTGAATCCGGCTAGTATTTGAGGAGGATTTGTGAGGATTGTGACGTCACCGGAAATACCCGGAAATGACGTCACCGGAACGGAAATGAAAGGGAGATAATTTCCCGTATTTCCCGCGTTTTTTCATGAACTCCTCTAGATTCTAGGAACGAACAATGGAATTTTGAATCCAACCAATCGTCGGCCTTCTGATATTTGAATCCCACCAATCGTAGCCCTTCTTGCTTCGAATTCAAAACCAGCCAATTATATGCTTTCGATTTGAATCCAACCATTGTCTGGATTGGCTTGTATCTGGTTGCTACTAAATCTTTCAATTTAAATTAAACTTTCATATTCGAGGGTAATAATAATATTTTCTATATTTTCATCAGCATACGATGACGTATTGTTATCAGCATACTATGCAGATTATCATATAATTGTAGCCAAGTTTGGGGTAAATAAGACAATAGGTGGTTTCCGTACTTTAATATTAAACAAAAGGTGGTAGGTGTTACATCTACAAAATACAAATAATAAAAAAATAATGAATAAAAGTAGATTAAAACTGACTTTATCTTTTCATTGAACACAACTTTAATTATGATGTACACTCAATTTATGTAGACAGATCGGAATATAACATCCTAATTACTCTAGAATCATGTTTGTCGATTTCAACATTTACTCTCTACTATTTATAGAAACTTGCATATATTTAAATATGGCAAGCATGTTAACACTAATAAAATCGATTAAAACCGTTTGTCTACCTCAGTTCTTATCTAACATGACGCTTACTTAATCAAAACATTCATGTAAATAAAACTACATATAATTGTGAAACAAGCGCTCCATACAATGACACATTATTATGAACCTGGCGCTCCATACTTTTACCTTTGTGTACAAAATAAATGTTATTTATTTACGAGTTGTGAACAAGGATGGTTATTATTACATCCTAAAAAGATACAAGTGTTTTGTGTGGGTGTAGATGACTTATACAATAATAAATGGAAAAGTAAACAAACTACATGCATGCAAAAATATATTGGCCTAAACACTAATAATCTACACAATAACAATATCAAAATGGTCAAAATAAATGAAATATTATCTGAGGAGTGTGTGTTTTCCGTGTGCTAAAATATCTGTGCACGTAAATATTGATAAAAATAGTAAAATAACATCGATGTTCTGGTGTTGTTTTATCGGATGTTTCGAAAGTGCTATCAGCTGGATAATGACATTTATAATGTAAACATAAATTCATACTTAATTAAATCAAGGCCAGGGATACTCAATACAATGATATATTACCTATAAATAGGAATTTAGGGCCTATGTACAATATTCTCTTCTCGTTTACAATTTCGCCAGCTTCACATGCCGCATGGTGTGTATCTTCCGGTCAAGTATATCAAATTACTCTCACTATATAATTAACAGATAAAGAAACCTATGACTGTGAGACACTTAGAAAATTCTGTAACTTATATCAAGATACACTTGCTCACATAATGGAAAATGCTGCTGCATGGTCGGTGGATTTGTTAATGATTGTACTATATTTTTTGTGAATGAATCAATCAATAACTACCATTATTTCATAGGACATTATTTTGCTTTACAAATGTACCGATGAATACAGGGCCAATATCCAAATGGTCAAAAGAGGTGATACTCACCAGAAGCTTGCTTTTATTTCCATTTCTAAAGCTCATACAAATAAATAATATATTGTCGGACAATGTACATAGATTATATATATACAGTGACAATTGGAGTGTAAATGTACTTGTTATGACTTTGACTGCCTTGTTATCATATTTAAGAATATAAAATACAAGTAATTTTTGTATATCATATTAAGAATTTTCTTTTGAAGAATTTAATTAGCGTTATATTTTTGACAAACTTTTCGTCTGCTAATTCTATTGATTTTATGTTATAGGATAATCAAGATATTTAAAATGTCCTTTGCTAAAAGTCGCGTGGCGTCTTCTACATTCCTTACATGAGCAGACTTTATATCGTTATATTTTTTTTTGATTGTATGTTTCATTTGATACTTTTAATTGTAGTTTAACAGTTTATGTACATTGACAGATCGTCATGAATAAATAAGGTTGACATTCATGGATTCAAAAGTAGTTATTGAAAATATGTAAATTCGTTTTGATGGCTTTATTAATATTTTTTGTACATTACTTTGTTTGTGTTTTTTTTGGGCTACGTTTTAAGTTTTACGTTTTTGTCAAAAATATAACGCTAATTAAATTCTTCAAACGAAAATTCTTAATATGATATACACAAAATACTTGTATATCATATTCCTAAATATAATAACAAGACAGTCAAAGTCTTAACATAAATATTTACAATAAATAGACTTGTTTAAACATGTCAATCTGCTACCCTGTGATTAGTCAATCTGACAGTAAGACCAGAGAAAACATTGAAACTTGTTCGGTCATGTTAAGCCACACGACTAAATATTTAATGATGGTAATTTAAATAATGTGAATTATCCGATAACTTAAAACGTAGCCCAAAAAAAAAAAAAAAAAAAAAAGTAATGTACAATTAATAAAGCCATCAAAAAGAATTTACATATTTTCAATAACTACTTTTGAATCCATGAATGGCAACTTTATTTATTCATGACGATCTGTCAAGGTACATAAACTATTAAATTATAATGAAATGTATCATCTGAAACATACAATTAAAAAAAATAATATAACGATATAAAGTCTGCTCATGTAAGGAATGTAGTAGACGCCACGCGACTTTTAACAAAGGACATTTTAAATATCTTGATTATCCGATAACATAAAATCAATAGAATTAGCAGACGAAAAGTTTGTCAAAAATATAACGCTAATTAAATTCTTCAAAAGAAAATTCTTAATATGATTTACAAAAATTACTTGTATTTTATATTCTTAAAAATATAATAACAAGGCAGTCAAAGCCATAACAAGTAAATTTACACTCCAATTGTCACTATATATATATAATTTATGTACATTGTCCGACAATATATTATTTATTTGTATGAGCTTTAGAAATGGAAATAAAAGCAAGCTTCTGATGAGTATCACCCCTTTTGGCCATTTGAATATTGGCCCTGTTTTCATCGGTACATTTGTAAAGCAAAATAATGTCCTATGAAATAATGGTAGTTATTGATTGATTCATTCACAAAAAATATAGTACAATCATTAACAAATCCACCGACCATGCTGCTGCATTTTCCATTATATGATAATCTGTATAGTATGCTGATATCAATACGTCATCGTATGCTGATGAAAATATAGAAAATATTATTATTACCCTCGAATATGAAAGTTTAATTTAAATTGAAAGATTTAGTAGCAATCAGATGCAAGCCAATCCAGACAATGGTTGGATTCAAATCGAAAGCATACGATTGGTTGGTTTTGAATTCGAAGCAAGAAGTTAGATGAGTTCTTGAAAAAACGCGGGAAATTATCTCCCTTTCATTTCCGGTTCCGTTGACGTAGGAAATGACGTCACAATCCTCACAAATCCTCCTCAAATACTAGCCCGATTCAACATGACATACTACTTATAGTTGTACATGGAATAGTGTAATATATTTGTACACACAGTAGTATATTTGTGCATAGTATTCTAGACTTGTACACATAATAGTATATTTATATATAATATATTATATTTGTACACATAATACTATATTTGTACATAGTACACTACATTTGTACACATAATACAATATTTGTAGACATAAAAGTATATCTGTATGTAGTATGCTATATTTGTACACACAGTATTATATTTGTGCATAGTATGCTATATTTGTACACACAATACTATATTTATATAATAATGTGGGACCACATTAATATCATTATTATACCGAGTGTCTAATTGTCCAGGTAATATGCCAAAATATTACAGTACCAAAAATCACTACAGAAACTTACACGAAGTATAATAATTGTACATAGTATACTATATTTGTACATAGTATACTATATTGTACACAGAATACTATATTTGTACACATAAAAGTATATTTGTATATAATATACTATATTTGTACACACAATACTATATTTGTACACAGTATACTATATTTGAACATAATATACTATTTTTGTACACATTATATTATATACAGGTTTACACACAGTTATTCCACACTAAGATATGGTACAGTTGACAAAGACTGAAGAACTAATTATATCAAGTGAGTGAGGTATTATTGTTCAACGCAAAGTGTTGGTTTGTTTGATGGTGTTTAACGCCACTTTCAGCAATATTTCAGTTTTGTTGGTGGAGGAAACCAGAGGACCCGGAGAAAACCACTGACCTGTCGCAAGTCACTGACAAACTAAGTGAGAATAATTGTTAAGGTACAAAGAATGAATGTAAAGAGGGAACAACTGACCTTTTGATGATGTTGCATATTTTGTACTAGAAGAACACGCCGATTTAAATATTTATAGTGTTAATTCATAAGTCAACATGTTGACTGTCGTGTAGTGTTTAAACTAATCTTAAGAATTGATATGTTTAAATTATTGACCTTTTTACCTGGCTAGATAAGGTATCTGATAAATACATGACAACATATTCCATTGTCTCAAGACATATAAAATGCAACGAAAATAACGTTACCCATGTTAAGTTATGGCTTGCTTGAATTATTTCGATACATTGAGGAAAAAATTAACTGATTTTTTAAAGGAGGGCATTACCAATCTACTACTCTCTGTGTTTACAGTGGATTTTTTCTATATAGACAAACACACTTACTTGTAATTAAGTTATTGACAATAAGTAAAATTCTCAAAATAAATCAGTAGCCATGTGTCGATATCTTCAGTCTTCAACAACATCAGCTGAAGTCGATAATATATTAAAGTAAAATAAAGGTCCTATATTTATGCTTAGTATTTGTTCCGGAAAAATGCATATGACCAATATTTTATAGGACGTCAAATTAGAATATTAATATTAATAATTTTGTAGGTTGACATACATATGGTGCACGTCATGCTTGTTTGATAAGCTAAAATGTTATTGTTATTGAAACTAGTATATGTTAGTTATTCTGCACAGTTCGATGACCCTACGTGACCTGACCAATGAAGGAGGTCGGTTCAGAAAAGGATCACTCGAGCTGTGCAGAATAACTCTCATATACTGGTTTTGATTGGTCAATAAATGTCTTAAGACATGACGTCATAATTTCTCATTCCGTCTATCACTAGTACCAATATAAAAAAAACTTGAACAAACTCGAGAAGGCAATGACAGCTCCGTATGTAAAAGAATGTTGAAAGCCCTGCCTTTGACAAGGACTGCCTGGAAACACTCACAGTTTTCAACATTATGCTTTTAATTTTACGTCAAAGAATTTACTTGTTAAAGTTAAAACTCAAGTATTTGAAAGGATAAACACGCGAATTTTAAACCCGATTTTTGATTTTTGTTTATTTTGATGAGCATTTTTTCTATAGAGATGCCTGTGTGTTAAGCACAAAGAAAAGCTCTGATTTGAATTAATAAAGGACGAGGTCCTTCTGTTCTAATGATAAGCTGTCCGATTTTTCCTTCTATATTGATAGCCAAACATCTGCTCACCGGAAGTTTAAAACAATAGATCAATTGATAATTTAGAAACGCAAAAGAAATCTATTTCAATGAAAAATTCCTAATTCTTTGATTATTTACTCTATGCAAAATCGAAATAAACTTGAAATAAAATTCTAATAAAAAAATCTCTTTCTACGAAACTCCCGACGGAAGAGCGGAGTACAGAATTGTCAGTAGGTAAAATGAGCCATAACAAATCGGCTACACAATTCATTCAAATTAAAGTATAATAGCCTCACCGGACGCAATTACGAACGAAATAAAAAGTATGTCTCCTAATTGTTCCTTCAAAACATGAATTAAAAAAATGCTTTTATAAATAGATACCCCGCTAAATTACTCGTGTTTTAGGAGAAAATTATTCATGCGCAGTTGTTGAATGTTGCAGACGACGGGTTTTCATATTTGTAAACAGAATAAAATTCATTGAGGTACGCATATTTTGTTATCTTATGCCTGTAATTGGAAAGAATATGATCTCCTGGTTCTATGCATATGTAGAACACATTGAAATTAAAACAAAAACAGTCAATATAATACATTTTCCTTATCTTGATCTATCCCAAAATGTCAAAATCCGTGATGTACCTTATTCATTGAAGAGTCCAAGGAATTCCGAATGCAAACTGGCACACATTTATGGTATTAATAAAGGAAAGGTTTGTATGTCATGTGTATTATATACAAATGGATATGTGAACGTAAATGAATGAATGAATGAATGCTCTTTCAATTTTAACAGTTGTCATTAAATAATTTACACTAGAAAGGTTAGTATGATGTCGTTCGAAATTGTGTCCGGATCTAGGTCACAGAGTGGCTAGTGGCGGGGTCATGAAAATCTGTTTAAAACCCGTAACAATGCATTGAATAATATATGGGCTATGATTCAAAAGGAATATTGGTGTTTAATCTGAAATATGAACATGCAATCAGCTTCATCAATTTGGTCAAATTTATTATCAAATGTCAATATCATCGAAATTGTTCGTATTTGCGTCCGGTGAGGCTATTAACGTGTACGAATCATCGTATTATTGAAATTTTAGGACTTCGTCCTTCAAACAGGTTGCCTGTCTCATATTAGCTTTAATTAACAAGTGTACTGTGACTTCGTGATAAGATTAATAAATAACTCCATTTCTTTGGTATTATGATCCTTTGCAGATACCAACATGATATTTCACAATTGTGTCTGATGTTCCCACTGTTCAACAAACATGGCCACCGTTGCTATAAATAGAACATGGGGGGGGGGGGGGGTGAAATGAATTTTAAAAATAATTAAAAATCCTGTAAAGGTCATATAGCTGCCAAACGATACATCTATTCCCTTCAATAATAACGGTTGATTACCTTATCAATCATCAAAAATGGTCGCCATCATAACTAAAACTAGAAAATTTGGTCCCAGAAATAAAATAAAATCGTGTAATGGGCCGCCAATTGCTACTAAAATTTGGGGTAAATGATATAATTAGGATCCCCTTTAAGAGGCTTGGTTGATGACCCCCAGCCGATGTCAAACATGGCCGTCAGTGCAGTCTTCACGATTAAAATAGTTCTGAAAAAGATGGCTTGGGCCTGTGTGCACAAACATTTATCGTGAAGACTGCAAGTCTGAAGTCCAAATTTCGATGTCTGAAATGCCAACTGTAAAGTTCGAATTTCGTAGTCTGAGGTCTGAAGTATGAAGATATCTCTTAGCCTATGTATTGAGACCACGACCCACAAGCTTTGATAATTATATAAGTTGATTTAAAGGTATAAGACAATGATATGTTACAGTATATCTGAAAGTATAACAAGAAGTAACAGTACAAAACACCAGAAGTAACAGTGGCATTGTGTTGATATGTACACTTGGCAATTTTCTGAGCCTAATATTTTCGTTTATTTCTTCTTTATATAATTTTCATGGAAACTTAGGATTATATCCGACTAAAGATAAATGAATTTAAGGAAGGGTTTCAGTCATCAGTTTAAATCAAAATGTCAAATTTCGAACTTTTTGCCTCAGTATTTGTTCATTAATATGATCAGTTATTGTTGTAAACAAAAGTTTTTATATAGATTTTTTATTATCAATATGACAAGAAATATATCTGAAACAAATGTGATTAACTGTTATTGGATGAAATTGTGTAACATGGTAAAAATTCTTACCTGTTTGGTCTGTTGTGTGGATTGCATCTGCCATGTGCTGCACACAAAAAAAAGAAGTAACAGTACACCGCAACACGAGGTAACATTTTACAGAGGACACCGTTTACATAGTGTGGTGTGGCGATAAATACTATTATATCAAATAACCCAATTGTTCAAATATATCTGTAATTTTGGAAGTGTATATCTTCGGGAAACTTGAACCCTTATTTAAAATGATACCCTCTCAAATTATCACTATTCTTAGTTCTATTTGTAAATAAATTACCACGTGTTCAAACATAGTGTAAAATCGAACTGTTATAAGCATTTACTAAATCCTTTTACTACCGGAAGGCGTTCATACAATGCCATATAACTTTCTGTTCTCAATGTTTAGTAATAATTGATCATTACTTGTCTATTCATTATTGCTTTTTTTTAATCATTGCATAATAGGTATTTTTTTCACAGATACATTCAACTTTATCTTATAGTAAATTACTTACCACATCTCTGCCACTTGTTAATTATCCAGAAACACATTTTTTTTCAATATCCTTATTATTCACGAATGCATATTCCCGAAAGTACGCAAAAAGATATGTATAGGAGAATGTCCGAGTAACTCTACATCAGGGGAGATCATAGAGAGGGGAGTTTAACGTGTAGTAGAGAGATGGTGATAACATGGCGTCTTTCTTTTCGGAATATTTCTATGCTTGTCTGTTGTCACAATGATCATACCTAAGAAACTTTCCGTACTTCCTGTATATTGCGATTGGTCGTTATTAATATATTGATCATGTGATTAATATGTTAACAAATATTTCGTATGCATGTCAACCTGATTTGTGACCCGTCAGAGGTCAATACTTTTGTTAGTCAAAAATAAAATATAATGCACGGGTATGTGGGAGTTTTGCTACGTGACAAAGGTGAATAAAAGTTGAAACGTGGAAAGAACTGTAAAACACTGGGTCCAAAATCAATAATTCGTGATTAAATAGTTATTTATGAAGCTTTTTTCCTGAAACTTGGATATATTTTGTAGAAATATATAACATATTGTAAAATAGAAAAAAAAATTGTTGAAAAAATAGTTTTTAATGACGTTTTTGGCACTTTTCATGATGGAAACTGATAAAAGTTGTAACCTAGGAATATTTGTTGGTAAAAAAATAATTATATATTATTAAGATATAAAATATAAAAAGATATACGATATCTTAGCATTGTGTTAATAAAAAAAATTTATGATCCCCCTTTTTTTACAGGTCAAATGAAAGTTCTAACGGAAATTAAGTGCATCACATTTTTGTTATTAGCTGTTTAAATTAAGGATATATCGGCATAAATTAATAATAAAGAAATAATATTCATTTCGATAGATAGAATCCTTAATTTTGCAATGTATTAAAGTTTAATTAATAATTTAAGAGGTTATTTAGGAAATCATTATAAAGTTTAATTCCAATTAAACACCCAATTAAAGACCCAAGCTTACAATGGTCGTAGATTAAAAATAACAATTAATCTTTGATGTACGTGTAACAATACTTTAAACATGTCTTAATAGAATTATTATTTTCTTTATAATTGATTCAAAGAAATATTCGTATGCCATGATGTAGTACAAAATACTACCCAACACAATGGAGCATTTCAATGACATCAAATGTTTTTTGTGTATAAGATTTCACACATTATTTTAAATAACAAGCTGCACAAAATAAGCTGCATCATCTTTCAAAGTATAAAAGAAATCATAATTTAGTTGATATCATCAGTTTCTAACGAATTTTTGTTGGATATAGCTATGTATTTGTACCAAATTTTCATTTGCAATATAAGCATAAACAACAATCACTCACCATAAAATCTAACTACTAAATTACAGACAAATGCACTTTTTTTAACTGTTTACCTTGAAATTGAGGGTCTGTGATATTATCATATTTACTGTAAATGGTGGATTAAGTCTTTCTATTTAAGTAATAGCAAACTTATTGATTGTCTCAAGGGTGGATGAAGTTTTTCTACTTAAGAAATAGCTAACTTATTTATTGTCTCAATGGTGGGTTAAGTCTCTCTACTTCAGTAATATCTAATTTTTTTTATTTGCTATTTAATATATCCTGACAAGACGACCATCTTTACACCTTTCTCTTTTACTTGGTTATACATGCACTGTTTGTGTTCAAGCAAGTTTTCAGTTTTTTAGAATAACCTTTACATTCATATTCCTAGTATAGTTAGGCAATATCATGTGGAGTAAGCCAACTTGGATTTCAGATCAACACTATTTAGATTGAATCTTTCGAGTATATGAAAATAATAATTTATTTAATATTCCAATATGGTCCTATGTTAAAGTTATGTCCTGTGGTGTCTACCATCTTGGATTTCTGATTGACACAAAAAAACACACATTTTGTAAAGGACCATCAGAGGAACATTCCAGTTATGATTTCTGTCAAATGTTTAAAAAA